>JAZBNJ010000013.1:7152500-8517500 GCA_037349165.1 Choristoneura rosaceana
TATTGGTTGTTATTCTACTTGTTTTGTTATCTAATTTTACATTTAATGTTTTTATTTCGACTCTTTTAAGTTTTCACCTGTCATAAACACTTTTAAAAATAATTTAATCGCGTATTTATGTATTTTAGCATACGTAGCTTTAAATTTAGTAATTATAATTTATAAATAATTTCTTAATTACTATGCACAAAATATACGAGACAGGACTGGAGTGTTTTTCTAGAATATTGAACAAATAAAAAATGAATGTTTCGTACAAAATTGATTTTTGTAACTTTGTATTTAGAACCCGATTATATTCCGAATACCTTTTTAGAAGTTTGTTTGCGATTGAACACTATTGGTATGGAAAAATAGATTAGTGTTGTTTACCTCATGAGTTCTAGAAATTAAACGAGAATATACGAAACATGATTTTTATTTATCACAATGCCTACAAACATGACGGAAGTAACCTATAGTTTAAATTTAATGTAATTTATTATATACGTACAACAGAAAACGGTAAATAGCAATTAAATTAAAATAATACTACAGGGTACAGGGTACAGGGTAGGTATAGGGTACCTACCCTAAATTTGATATACTCGTACCTATTTACCTACATAAAAGAAAAAAATAAATAAATGAAGCGTTCTTTTGCCTGCATTAAAACCAATAATTTCATTGCTCGGCGATACGCGTGCAAAACATTATTTATTTATTTCAACAACAAAAAAATTACAGCATTACAGTTATACATACACCAATGCGCTGTAAAATTTCAAATTATACAAAACAAAAAGACACATGTTTTTGTAAAGATACTCGTAAAAATAGTGTAGCCAAATACATGGTAATAATGGTTACAAACGTATGAAATTTTGTAGCAATAGCAACAGTTGCTCAAACAGTGTGTGCCCTAAAAACTCCCAATGGGTTGGCGTGACGTAAGTAACTGCGAGGCGTTTTATCCGAATAATATACCTTTCTCACTCTCCGGGCTATGAAAATGTTTTCTCCACGTTAAGGGAATATCAACCTATACTACTTTTCCTACTTATATTATAAATGCGAAAGTTTGTGAGCGAGTATGTTTGTTACACCTTCGCGCTAAAACGGCTGGACGGATTTTGATGAAATTTGTTATTTAGATAGCTGGATATCTGGAATAAAACATAGGCTACTTTTTGTTCCAATACTCTTACGGGATAGGGATAAAATCTCGAAATAACAACTGCTGGGTTTAGAGTCATAAAATTTGACATGATTGTTTTTAATGTAAAATCAATGAAAACCACGATTTAGTTTTCGGGAATTCCCACAGGAATATCCAAAAATCCCTTAATTTCAATTCAGCTGCTGGATCTAATATTTTACGTGTGCGAAACCGCGGGGAAACATTAGTAAACTGACATGACACCTGGTCTTACATTATTTCAAAAGGGACGTATAAAATCAAAAGGGTTTTAAAATAAAGGTTATATTATTAGATTATTACGGAACATAAAGTGACGGCTTCATTATAAATTTACATTTTAATTAAAGCCTACGAGTAAGCCTACAAAGCGAATCGCCTGTTTCTAAATTAATTATGAAATCGTTAGGATTATACTTAAAAGCTTATAGTCTTTTCGTCTATCGAGATAAGTCATAAATAACCTATAGGGGTTATGATCAGTTTTTTTACATGTGGTGCCTTCCTGTAACGACTATCCCCCTCTCCTTTAGGCCAGCAACGCACCCGTCGTCCTAATAATGCTGTAGGCGTCCATGGGAGGCGGTGATCGCTTACCATTAGGTAAACCGCATGTTCGTTTTATCCTGCAGGTACTTGATAAAAAAAAGTTTTATGTCCGGGCAGATATTAGTAAACATATTTTTTTGTTTGTATTGTTTCCTACCACCATATTGTTATCTGTTTCTAAATATTTTGTTATTGTACTTTTTATATGCAATAAACTACTACTATTATTAATAATTCCCTTATCGGTTTCACTTTGACTTTTTTTGGTAAAACGTTCCACATTGGTGCATGGTTGAATTGGTTCCTAAAATCTTTTCAAATTTTTGTTTTATCTACATTATCGGTGTGATTAAATTATGTATATTGTGATGCTAAAGATAGATGGATAGACATGGCGAAATTAAAAGTGTTTCTTAAATACGGAACCCCGAAAAGCGTAGGATTGAACGGAAAATACCTATACCCATCTTGTACCCATCAGTGCGAGCAAATTAATGTTGTCTATACATATATATGTTATATCAAAATCGTTTCAGTAGTTCCGGAGATTGCTGTATCTCGCCATGCGTAACAATCTTTCCTATTGACTAGAGAATATTTGTTTTATAACTAGCGCCTGTCCGCGGCTTCTCACGCGTAAATCATTAGATCCAGCAATCGAATTGAAATTCCAGTACCACTGAAAAAACTGTTTAAGGAAATATCATATGATACTAGCTTTTGCCCGTGGCTCCGCCCGCGTGGTATTCGGTTATCGCGCACTGTTTCCTCGGGAAAAGTAGCCTATGTCACTCTAGGGCCCATGAACTATCTCTATGCCAAAAATCACGGCGATCCGTCGCTCAGTTACGGCGTGAAAGACGGACAAACACACAAACACACTTTCGCATTTATAAAATTAAATATGGATTTATTATTATCTGGCAGATGATTCGTTAATTTATTGAATCAGGCGTTACTTTGCGGAGGTCCATATCAATGAACTAAAATAATTTCTTTGCTCACCCGCGACCTTAAGATAGCTAAGTCTATGCAAATTATGCGTGTTCATGCAGTTCCTCCACCTCCACACTGTACGAACACACACAAATTACACAAACCCATCTATCACCACCACCACAACTCACTGACGCGTTTCGAACTCAACCAGAGCTCATCCTCAGAGTGACACAACCGTACACCATGCTACCAGTTGTTAGACTAACAAACCACCACCACTGTTTTAATTTGTCAAACAAAACAAAAAACTACCCGCAAAATATTAATAAATTTTAAATGTGATACAAAACTACCTTGATTTTTTAATTTTATTTATTTATTGTCAAGGCATGTTTTAATAACTACCGTTGCTAAAATTAGACCCAAGCCGTAGCAAGGGAGATGACACTAAATTTATTTGCTCATTAATAATAGACCCCATACTATTGTACCTAATTATCTCCATACATTCTAACACATCAAGACGAAACCCCTTGTCACAGTAATGTAACACTTCATACGAATCTGAGTCCGATATTGAATGATTTAATTCCAACAGATGCTTGGCAAAATTAGATCTATCAGGATGCCCGTTCCTATATGCCGATACATGCTCCTTAAACCTAGTATTAAAACTGCGCCCGGTCTGACCTACATATACTTTACTGCAGTCATTACAAGTGAGCTTGTATACACCCGATTTAGTTCCTTTATCCATCTTCTCTTTGTGGTTACAAAGTTTAGAGTACAAAGAGTTGTTAGTTTTAAAGGCTACATTAACATTGTTAGATTTTAAAATGTCATAAATTCTATCAGACAAACGACCAACATATGAAATACTACACCTATATTTGTTAGAAGACTGAGGAGGCAACCCGGCGTGAAGCATGCTATTCACTATCCGTGCTTGCTTCCTCCTAACCAAACCATCTACCATCGATTTCGTATAGCCATTTGACGTTGCTATGTGATAAATAGTATTTAACTCTGAATCAAAATTTACCCTAGAAAGAGGTACAGTTAATAATCTATGTACATAACAATGAAAGGCTGCTAACTTATGCTGCCACGGATGATTAGATGATGCTGGTATCACAGCATCTGTGTATGTGGTTTTACGATAAATTTTAAATTGTTGTTTATTGTTTGATCTCGTAATTGTTAAATCTAAAAAATTAAGCGAAAAATTTTCTTCTATTTCTTTTTTAAATTTTATTTTTACATGTTTGTTATTGATATTATCCACAAATAAATCAAGTTGCCTCCTACTTCCCCTCCAACACAGAATTAAATCATCAACATACCTATAATAATACACAATATTATTATTTCCTACAATATACTGATTTTCAAAGTAATCCATAAAAATGTCTGCCATTAATGGACTCAAAGGTGACCCCATTGCTAAACCATCACTTTGTAAATAATAATGTCCATTAAACCGGAAATAATTTTGCTTCATGCATAATGTTACCAAATTAATTAATTCACAAACCTCCCCCGGATGTAAACGCTTCCTTTCCAAATGGTTTTTAAGAATAACCAATGTCTCACTATATGGTACATTAGTAAATAAACTATCTACATCTAAAGAAAGCAATGTTGCGTTGGGCGGTATGCTGATATCTTTAATTTTACTAACTAAATCCGAACTGTTTTTCAAACTGTATAATGGGTTAAAAGAAGATTTTACACGAATAACACTATTTAATTTCCTTGCCAATTTATATGCTGGAGCACTCACGTATGAGACAACTGGACGTATGAAACCACATACACAGATGCTGTGATACCAGCATCATCTAATCATCCGTGGCAGCATAAGTTAGCAGCCTTTCATTGTTATGTACATAGATTATTAACTGTACCTCTTTCTAGGGTAAATTTTGATTCAGAGTTAAATACTATTTATCACATAGCAACGTCAAATGGCTATACGAAATCGATGGTAGATGGTTTGGTTAGGAGGAAGCAAGCACGGATAGTGAATAGCATGCTTCACGCCGGGTTGCCTCCTCAGTCTTCTAACAAATATAGGTGTAGTATTTCATATGTTGGTCGTTTGTCTGATAGAATTTATGACATTTTAAAATCTAACAATGTTAATGTAGCCTTTAAAACTAACAACTCTTTGTACTCTAAACTTTGTAACCACAAAGAGAAGATGGATAAAGGAACTAAATCGGGTGTATACAAGCTCACTTGTAATGACTGCAGTAAAGTATATGTAGGTCAGACCGGGCGCAGTTTTAATACTAGGTTTAAGGAGCATGTATCGGCATATAGGAACGGGCATCCTGATAGATCTAATTTTGCCAAGCATCTGTTGGAATTAAATCATTCAATATCGGACTCAGATTCGTATGAAGTGTTACATTACTGTGACAAGGGGTTTCGTCTTGATGTGTTAGAATGTATGGAGATAATTAGGTACAATAGTATGGGGTCTATTATTAATGAGCAAATAAATTTAGTGTCATCTCCCTTGCTACGGCTTGGGTCTAATTTTAGCAACGGTAGTTATTAAAACATGCCTTGACAATAAATAAATAAAATTAAAAAATCAAGGTAGTTTTGTATCACATTTAAAATTTATTAATATTTTGCGGGTAGTTTTTTGTTTTGTTTGACAAATTAAAACAGTGGTGGTGGTTTGTTAGTCTAACAACTGGTAGCATGGTGTACGGTTGTGTCACTCTGAGGATGAGCTCTGGTTGAGTTCGAAACGCGTCAGTGAGTTGTGGTGGTGGTGATAGATGGGTTTGTGTAATTTGTGTGTGTTCGTACAGTGTGGAGGTGGAGGAACTGCATGAACACGCATAATTTGCATAGACTTAGCTATCTTAAGGTCGCGGGTGAGCAAAGAAATTATTTTAGTTCATAGATGATTCGTTTTATAACAATTTCAAATGGCAGAATTACTAAACAATTTTTTTTTATTTTTTCGAAGTTTTTTTTAAAGAGTATGTGCATTTATTGATGTAGGAAGTAATAATAACAATACATTAGAAAACAATACCATACAACACGTACATTTGAGGAAACTTAACCGTTTACTAGAAAAGTATTTACCTACTACTTTAGGTTTGAACTGCGACACATGCAGAATCAAACTGTTACCAGAAAAGTAGGTTAGGTTAGGTTAGATCTCTGACCCTCGCACTATTGAACTGATACCAGAACAGTAGGTTAGGATAATTGCGAAATAACTCATATTCAAGTGAAGTAAGTTTTATGTTATTTGAAAAAAAAATGAAACAATAAATTACAAAATGTTTTCCGTGAACGTCAACTATACAAATAATCATCGTTTAATTAAAAATATATAAATTGAAATTACTTACTTGTAATCACAATTCCACGAACTGAATTGTCGATGAAATGAAAATACTCGAAACGTTGACTTTGATATAAAATTCGAATATTAAGCGTCGGTAATTTGATGATAAACCCATTATAAACAAACTTTCATAAATTACGCAATTTAGGTACCTATTACTAAATCCACCAATGCTCATTACTTATTGTTTGAAAAAAGTCAGAATTGTTTAAAATTTTATTTTTTTAGTAAAAAAGTGTTCCCATATCGCTTTAAGAACTATCAACAGTGTTAATGTCAGTGTCCGTATTAAAATAAACTATTAAACTTTTAATAAAATAAAACAAATTGTATCCCATTATGCCACTAATATTAGAAATGCGAAAATTTATAAGTTTGTTTGTTTATTTGCTGCCTTTTCAGGTCTAAACCACTGAAACAATTTAAATAAAATTCGGTATGAGTTTGAGTCCCGGGGAGCGACACTTGATAATTTTTATCCCGGATGATTGCAGAGGTACTTTCCGCGGGATAGCGATATACAAATTATGTTTAAATATAATGACCCGGATCAATCACGTCTTAAATCGAGTTTAGCGCACTCAGCGCGTGTTGCAGCCGCCTAGTCGCGTTGCTCCGAGGAGGAAGGGCTACGCATTAGCCCGAAACATGTCGAGCTAAACTCGATTTAAGAGAGTTATCCGGGTCAATATTATACTAGCTTTATGCCCGCGACTTCGTCTGCGCGGACCTAGGTTATCGCGCGGTGGCGCCCTCTACCGGAATGAAAAGTACCCTATGTTCATCCTTGGGGCTTAAATTATCTCTATACCAAATTTCATCAAAATCGGTTCAGAGGTTTCAACGTGAAAGCGTACCAGACAGACAGACAAACAGAGTTACTTTCGCATTTATAATATTAGTACTAGGGATGAGTGAGTCTCGTGGTAGTTTTATGTTCAAAATTATATTTGATGAAGGACGGAGTCGCATCGAAACACCTGACGAATTCAAAAGGATTTATTTTACTCAAACTCGGCTAAAATCCCTCGGCTAATACGCCTCACAAATGATTACGTAGGTGCCCAAAATAGCCATCAATTAATTTAATAATAGATTTCATTTTGTGTGCGTGATCATGAATAGAGCTGAATCCAATTATAGCGTACTATGTGGAAGTAATATCGGTCTGGCTGCAAGGCTCCACATAGATATAGTATTTACCCAAAACGTAACATTCCGGACGGGGGCGGTCGCCCACTGGTTGCCTGTGTCGGACGGCCGGGTCGGAACGGGTTTTTTATTTTATTTTATTTTTCATTCGACTGAATAGCAAATGAGCAAGTGGGTCTCCTAATGGTAAGAGAGAGATGGTATTGCAGATGCATTGCCAACCTAGAGGCCTCAGATAGGATACCTCAAGTGCCAGTAATTTCACCGGCTGTCTTACTCTCCACGCCGAAACACAACGGTGCAAGCACTGCTGCTTCACGGCAGGATTAGCGAGCAAGACGGTGGTAGCAATCCGGGCGGACCTAAAACCGGGACCGGGTGTCGCCATGTTTGCAGTTAAAAGTTTTTTTTAAAGAAAAATAAAAGAAAATATTTACTCCTGGCAACATGAAACAAAAAAAAAACAAGAATAAAACAAAAAAACGCGATGACAAGAAATGGTTCCAAGTGAGCAAACTGCCGGTCTTGCGAACGACACTGATCTGCCTTTGGGAGCATCGGTCATCATACATTGCAAATGACGAACAAAGTGAAAACGACACAATTCAATTTGTTGGTTTTTATTGTTATTTAGAGTAGATAGTGTTTTTATAAAATAATAAATTAAATGATATAGTACACTATTTTACTATATAGGCTTACTCGCGTCTTGATCGCGTGAAGTAGGTATAAAATCTGGCAGTCGAATTGAAATTCAAAAATGTGGTCTTCATTTACGTTATATGACACACATCCGTTCAAAATTAAAGATAGGTTAAGATACAGTTAGATATTATTATTAATATTATAATGATAAGATACTAGCTTAGGTATATTGATCATGCCTTAATCGGATCTTGACTCTTTAAATCGTAAGAGTAAGACATCCACTGTTCGGACGTAGGCATAGCCCACATAACATCCGCCTCGAGAGAAATTTCTCTTACAGTAGGTATACAAGAGTGTTTTAAAATTCATTCCTCTAGACCAGTTGCATCAGGGGGAAGCAACCGGACTTTCTAAATCTTAGCTTATTATTATTTTTATTTATTTATTTTATTCGAATGGATGGCAAATGAGCAAGTGGGTCTCCTGATGGTAAGAGATCACCACCGCCCATAGACACTTGCAACACCAGGCAGGGGGATTGCAGATGCGTTGCCAACCTAGCCTAAGATGGGATATCTCAAGTGCCAGTAATTTCACCGGTTGTCTTACTCTCCACGCCGAAACACAACAGTGCAAGCACTGGTGCTTCACGGCAGGATTAACAAGCAAGATGGTGGTAGCAATCCGAGCGAACCTTGCACAAGGTCCTACCACCTGCATGCTTATCGATAAATATGTCATTAAATTTGTGACGACCGGATGGCCAAGTGGTTAGAGAACCTGCCTACGAAGCTTGAGGTCCCGGGTTCGAATCCCGGCCGGAGCAGATGTTTGTATGAATAATACAAATGTTTGTTCTTAGGTCTTGGATGTTTAATATGTATTTATCTATATAAGTATGTTATCCGTTGCCTAGTGCCCATAGCACAAGCTTTGCTTAGTATGGTACTAGGTAAATTGGAGTCAAGTGTCCCATGATATTTATTTTATTATTTTTTATTTTAATTTTGTGTCGGACCCAAAGCACCAATGGCGAACGCCCCCCCTCGCAGCGCCGATCGATGCGGCGCCTGCGCGCCCCGCGCCGCAGTATTGAATGGGCCCATTCATGGAGCAACTGGTGCCAGAATGAACCACTAGGTAGCTGTGTATAGCTGTACTGAATGGCCTGGCTACCGTTAGGTAATAGTTTCTAGGTTTAAGCGAAAGTTAGGATCTTGGACCTAATATAGGGCTAGGGCGCTATGTGGTAGTAGCGTGGCTCTGTAACAATTCGCCACCAAATGTCAAAAAAATTTTAGAGAACGTCATTGATGACAATTGTGGGATAAGCTGTGTACGAAAAACCTATTTAAAACTTTTGTATGTTGGACCTCTAATATGACTTTAATGATTTAATGTACACTGTTTCTGAGAGTACTTTAATGAATCTTATCTTATGGGCATTTCTATCTACCGTTGTACCATGAGTTTATCCTCCGATTTCAACAAAATTTGGCAAGTAGACTCAGTCCATGATTGCGAGCTGGAAAAACAGGGTCTCCAGATGTATCCCCAAAACACCGTATGGATGTGTCCGTTTTGTTGCGAATTTTTCTTAATAATTTTCGTAACAAAACGGACACATCCTTATAATATTTTGGGGACATATCTGGAGACCCCGTTTTTGTTGAAATCGGAAAGTTAAATTCAGGGTACAACGGTAGGTAGAAATGTCCTTATAGAATATAAGACAATGTTTGCATGCCAATATTGCCAATACCTATCTAATTAGACATGACTGTCATTGCACAATGCCCTAGCACTACTTATAAGATCAATTTTACCATGTCTAAAGTAAAGTAAACTATTTCATTTAATATCAATAACTGCGAGGTGTTTGCATCCGAAGATAAAATATAACTATAACTCAGGCTGCTTTCACTATTCTGGTTTGGATAACGAAAATGTTTACTCTACGCCACTGCTGGCAATGACAATGCGGATGGCAATTTGACGTACATAAAATTTGTTTGTTGAAAAGGAAAATCAGAAAAGCCATAAAATTTAGTTTTTTTTTTTTACAAAATTTCATTTAAGTAAGTATAGTGTTTTACTAACAAATACTATTAATGATTAATAAATTATTTTAGACTCGTACTTGACCAGTTTTTCTTTCTTGGGTACTCAATTCTTTTGCATGTACAAAAATAGTAAAATAAAGGGAGAAAAATAAATATATATATTTTTTATTTGAATTGAAATTTAACTTGTAAGTTGTAAGAAATAATGAAATAAGGTAAACGTCCCAGTGCTCGACACGCCAATGCCCAATAGACAACACCCTGCTGTTATCTCTAGCTAATGACATAAGAAAAGATGACAATTACTGGGGCAGTGACGAACACTCAAACGCACCTTACATGACCGTTTTTGAAGATAAATTATAGAACGGAATATCTATCGGTAATAAGACGGAATTAGACGAAACCGACGTTTCAGGAAATAACAATCTGAAGAGGTAAATAAGGTACTTCAAACATTTATTGGTTATTTTAGGAATACGGAGAAATATTACGCCGTATGTCTAATATGTAGTCGATGATGATGATGATTATATACTTTTTACAAGCTTTTATTTAGTTTCACTTAAGAAGCCGTGGTGGCCTAGTGGTTTGACCTATCGCCTCTCAAGCAGAGGGTCGTGAGTTCAAATCCCGGCTCGCACCTCTGAGTTTTTCGAAATTCATGTGCGCAATTTACCACGAGCTTTGCGGTGAAGGAAAACATCGTGAGGAAACCTGCAAAAACCTGCGAAGCAATTCAATGGTGCGTGTGAAGTTCCCAATCCGCACTGGGCCCGCGTGGGAACTATGGCCCAACCCTCTCATTCCGAGAGGAGGCCTGTGCCCAGCAGTGGGACGTATACCTATAGGCTGAGATGATGATGATGATGATGATGATTTAGTTTCACTTGTCACGTTGTCAATCTGTCTGTCTGTAATCAAATCTTGCAAGTTAAATTCGACCAACTTCTAGTAATTGGATTGACTTGAAATTTGGTACAATTATGTAAATTGCGTCACAATAATCTGTTAGTGACATCGTAGTAGTGGGGCCAGAATTGACTCCACAGGACGGAACTCTTCAACGGTTAATGGCATTGACTTGAAATTTGGTATACAAATGTAATTTAGGTGACAATTACAAGCACAGTCAACAAAAAGTATAGTCAGCAAAAAAAGCTTGTATTGAAAATGATTTTTTTACCAAAAAATTATTAATTAAGTATAATTTTGCTACCGGTTCTAATTTTTTTGTAACTTAGTTGTTCATTAAGATCACTTTTTGGAGTCTTTTTGTATTTTTTATTTCAACTCCAAATTTTTGTTACTTTTACGGTTATCCCGTGAAAGTCTATATATTAGTTATTAGTTGTTTATAACTAACATTTACAGGCTTACATTAGAAGCCAAAGCGCCTGAGCAAATTATCATTTAAATCACATCTGTACCAAGTTACAAGTCAATGTCATTGACCGTTGAAGAGTTCCGTCTTGTTTGTATAAAGAGCCCTCAACCCAAATTGGAAAACTATTGTTTAACCATGATTTTAGTTTTGTTTTGTATCGATAGATGTCGCTATCTCGTCTCAAAGAAAAGCTGAATCGCGCGATTTTTCCGGCAGGCTATAAAAGGGCTGTCAATTGTCGTAAAATTATCATTTGAGAATGAGAATGAGAATGAGAATGAGAATGAGAATGAGAATGCTTTATTTGCCAGAATACATAATATAGAATACATAAGATGTTATTATACATGTGGCACAGTATTCAGTCGACTAGAAAACGACATGCAAATGTTAGGTAACAATTATTTTAGGTATTACAGTAAATTAAATTAAACTATACTATTGATTAAACTATATATGAACAATTAGATAAGTCATGTCAGAATCAAAATAAAAGGATAAAAAATTTAAACATTACAATAGAATTATTTTGTTATAATACTTTTATTAATTATATGTCATTTTAAAATTAAGAAATTCTTTTATACTATAAAAACAACAATTTAACAGCCATTTAGCAACTCTTGACTTAAACTCTTGACCATCTAGGATCTTCAAATCAAATGGTAAGGCATTATACAACTCTATACACATATTGTAGACATTTTTCCTATAGATAGCACTACAGCAGCGAGGCCGGTATAAGAGACCCCTGTACTGCGCTCTTTCTATTCCCACAAAGATGTCTTTCCTCATTTGAAAATGTTCTGGATGCTCCTTTACTAAAAAACATGCTTTCTTGATGTACATGCATGCCAGCGGTAGTATGTGAAACTTTTTAAAGATTGGCCTACAACTATCTCTATACGAAGCATTAGCTATTGCACGCATGCACTTTTTTTGCAACAGAAACGCCCTATCGACGTCTACTGAATTACCCCACAATAGCAACCCATAGTTTAGCACCGATGACACGTACCCAGGATAAGCTGTCATCGCTGCGTCAACAGACACGGTGCTCCTTAGTCTTCTTAAGGCAAACACGAACCTATCCAGTCTTGAGCAAACATAATCGACATGACTTTTCCAATTAAGATGGTTGTCAATATACATACCCAGGAACTTAACATTGTCAGTTTTCATTATTTCAGTGTTGTTATATTTTATGTTTAACTGCGGAGGATTGCCCCGGTAAGAATGAAATTGGATATACGACGATTTAGATAGATTTATACTCAATTTATTACTATTAGTCCAAGTGAAAATGTCTGTTAAAGATTTATTTATATCAGATTCATAACTTAATTTTTTATCCCCTTTTACAAGCAGCGTTGTGTCATCTGCAAACAGAATACATTTCTGTGACGTAGCTTGAGAGAGATCATTTATGTAGATAAGGAACAATAACGGTCCCAGATTGCTACCTTGAGGTACTCCCGTGTTGTTTATTCTAAATTCTGATCTATACATTTCTTTGACAACCCTGTTTTCCAAAGTCACAATTTTAGATATTTCAGTACATTGTTTCCTGTTTTTGAAGTAACTTATGAACCAATCCAGCGCTATGCCTCTTATTCCAATTCTTTCAAGCTTAGATATAAGAATTTCGTGATCGACGCAATCAAAAGCCTTGCTTAAATCGAGAAAAATTGCCGTAATTGGAAGCTTGTCATTAATTGCCTTAGTAACGTATTTAACCAAATCAAAGCATGCCAATTCCGTAGAGTGTCCCTTTCTAAAGCCATATTGATCTGGCTGTAAAATATCGTGTTTCCCTAAAAAATCTGTTAAACGCTCACACATTGCCCTCTCGAAGATCTTAGAGATTACCGGAACGATTGTTATAGGCCTGTAGCTGTTAGGATCATCACGATCACCTTTCTTGAATAATGGCCTAACTACTGATAGCTTCAATTGTTCAGGAAAAACACCACTCTTAAACGAGAGGTTTATTAAATGAGCCAAGGGCTGACTCAAATAACCAGCGTTTAACTTGAGGATATTTGTTGTAATACTGTCAAAACCACCGGTTTTGCAGTTGTTTAAGGACATTATTATCCTATAAACATCACCTACACTAACTGGCCTAAGGAAAATTGAAGATAAAACGCCGTCTCGTCTCTGAGCGTCTCGTTTATTTACGCCCGGAAGCAATTTAACGCTACCAGCATTCGCATCTACAATGTCAATAAAATAATTATTAAGAAAATTACAAATATCTTGCGGATTATTATATGTCATATCATTAAAATGTAATTGGTCAATGTCAGTATGGTTAATGTTAGTAGAAGTAGTGGATGATATTATGTTCCATGTCGCCTTACATTTATTTTTATTACTTGCTATGTATTTACCATTACTTATAATTTTTGATTTATTTATACATTTACGTAGGACTTTACTATATTTGCAAAATGTACCAGATAACGTATTTGATCGTCTAGAATTAAGGTATAATTTACGTTTTACGCGACATGACGTTCTTATACCCTTAGTTAACCATTTCGTTTTATTTTGCCTATTACTGACTTTAACTCTTATGAGCGGAAAACACAACTCAAAGAAAAGGCACAACAGGTCGTGAAACAGTGCAAACGCTTCGGTCAAATTGTCCGAGCCCAAGACATCTGCGAATGATAAGGCAGCGATGCATTGATTAAACTTACGGATATTGTCATTACAGTAATCCCTCCTAAGCTCGAACCAAGTTTTATATAGGTTTTTATTTTTTACCGTAATTGTTAATGTCTGGGCAGTTTCGTGATCAGACAGGCCAAGTTTATGAGTTTCTGCTTTTACCTCCCTTACATTGCTCGCGATCTGGTCTATGCAAGAGTTTATTCTGGTGGGAGAATTGATGTGCATCATAAAATTAAAGTTCATAAGTGTACTCCTCAGATCTTGGGTGAACCTGTTTTCCTTCAGCACATCAATATTCCAATCACCACAGATAACAAATTTCTTTTTTTTATGTTTTAATGATATTTGAGACAGTAGTTTATTTAGTTTGAACAAGAAAAGACCGACATGTGATTTAGTATGCTCAGGTATCCTGTAGATACAAACAACCACAAGACCCAAACCAACCAACTCAATTCCACAACACTCAAAATAATAGTCTGAAGCCAAATCTGAGTCAAACAACAATGGTTTAACTTCAAGAGGTTTTCTTACCAGAATGGCAGTGCCACCTCTGCTTTTTTCTCTACAGTAAGTTGCTGCTAATTTATAGTTTTGTAAATTAATATTTCTCTCACATTTGCGCTTTACAAAAGTCTCACTTAGACAAATAACGTCAACCTCTTGATTTTTTAAATTAAACTCCTGAAGTGCTATCTGTAGTTCGTCTAGCTTGCCTAATAAGCCACCCATGTTTTGATGGAGAATTCGCAATTTGTTAACAGACGTTGTGTCACAGGTGTCACAACCCACATCAATCTTGGTTACGAAAAAGTTTTGAAGGGTCGTGAAAGGACTCATGGCCTTTATTAACATCATAATCATTGTCATAACAACCGCAATTACTATTATTTTCTTCTAATATTATGTACATAAGTCGATTAATGTCCCCAAAAACTGTCCTTAATCCGGAAATATTTATGTTACCCCTTTTATAATGGAACATGTCATAATCATATGTCAAATTTCGGTTGCTATCAAGTAGGTAAGCATAATTATACTTTGAGATGTCAAAAAACAGTAGATTGTTGAATGACTCTACTCTAAAATTGTACATATTTGAATATTTACCCATGTTGAAAATAGGACAACATATAATTAAGTTTGTATGCGTTATCTTTGATAAGGTGCTCCTAATATTTGACACCAAGCTACGATAATTTTGTGATTTTCGGAAATCTTCCTCACCAATAATTATGACACAAAAGTCGTCCTTAGTAAAATATTTCAATTTCACATCCAAGTTGTGCAAAAGTGATCGCAATCCGGCCCCCGGATACAGAAAATGACATATTTGATAGTTATCACCCCAAATGTTCTCGGCCATCGGAAGCATTCTATTGTGTTTACTTGTATTTAATATGCATATCTTGTTAATTTTTACATCTAAATTACTTCCACAGCCGTTCCCTGACGCAAAGACATCCGATATAGGACACGCTGTACTGTTTACCTGATGTATACTTGAACTGTGGCTATTACTTTCGAGGTCAGAAACGAGCTCAGTGACTGTTCTTTGTTCAATGAATTGATCACCAGCTATTTCGCTTTGTTGATACCTGCTCATTTGATCATCTTCATTAACGTGAAGTGTTCTGCAATTGTCATTATCCGTAGACGCATTGAAATTGGATGTATGCGCGATTTTCGACTTAGAATTCCTGCGGCTCTTAGAAGTCGACAAAACAGTGTTTGATTTACAAATGTTCTTTAATGTCGATATTTTTGCTGTGTAGTCGTTTAATTTGGACAGAAGGTTTTTATTTTCCATCAGGAGATTCTCAATTTCTTGCTCAGCAATACGTAATCGATTCTGCAATTCATTTATTGTTACGTTCAATTCATTTATTTTATCTTGCAAATCCTCTCCAATTTCTGGACAACTCCTGTTTAGCTTGCTGCAGTTATTTGAAGATACTGATGACAACGAGGAATCGAGGTCTTCCTCCTCCGACAGAGCAGAGTTAGACTTTATCGGTGAAGCATGTATTTTCTTCCTCAACGTAACATTACTTATTACGGGAGCAGGCACATTTTTATTCTTGTTAGTAGAACTTTTTTTGCATATTTGGCATAACCATGACTCTTTATTCTTCTTGCTCATAATATTTCGAAAGCGCAACTCCGAAACATTGGTACAAAGAACATCGTAGGTATTATTACATTGTGCACACTTAAGAAAATGTTTTGTTTCAATTATATTTTTACAATTGAAACAGGTATTTTTGGGTATAATCGGCTTGGGCGTCATTATTTTGTCCCAATTTTATGTTCAATCAATCGCTTGTAACTTATAAATCAATCAATCTTATGTGCTGCATAAATAGTTCAGCAACAACTCATAGATGGCGCTGTCGGCAATCAATATCGAACTTCTTCTTTTCGTAACTAGCAACACCAAGATTCTTGTTGTATTGTTGGCACCAGCGCTCAAATGTCAGCTGTCATAAGCCAAGCTTCAATGTCTGTCTGTCAGTTTATCAAACTGCGTGTTACCGTACGTTCTACACAAGAATATCAACGATAATAATTTTCCGTTAATATACAAAATGTGACGTGAAATGTGAAGCTCCACGACTAAGACATATGCTCATCGAAGTTATTATGAAGAATAGCTTCACATAATGCGTAGATTAGAGTGGTTACTTACAAGTGAGTTCCTTGGCCAAGACTTCAACGGCACTATGGTGAATTTAGATCTCGGTGTTAATTAATTTACAATTAAAACTACGTAGAGTCTGTTGTGATTGTTTACTTGGCCAGTGTTGCCAAGAGAAAAAAAAAAAAAAAAAAAAAAAAAAAAATTCCCAAGCAGGCGTGGTTAAAGTAACATTTGCGTCCTACGTTCAAACACCTATATAGGTAACTAGCTTATACCCGCGACTTCATCTGCGCGGACCTAGGTTATCGCGCGGTGGCGCCCTTTACCGGAATAAAAAGTATCTTATGTTGATCCTTGGGGCTTAAGCTATCTCTATATCAAATTTCATCAAAATTGGTTCAGTGGTTTCGACGTGAAAGCGTAACAGACAGAGAGACAGAGTTACTTTCGCATTTATAATATTAGTAGGGATGTTGATGAGAACGGAGTTTTTGACAAAATCACAATTACGAGTACCAAAACACATTCGGTTTTGATTTTTGATTTGAATCGACGTCTGCCTTCTTCTAGGTGGTGTGGTTCTAGTCTAGAACAAAACTCCAAAGCTGGGAAGCTCACCTAAATATATGATATGAGAAGTCAGGATAGAGGAATGGAACAGGGGTTTTGGGATACTATTGCAATGGAAAGGAAAGTTGAATAGACAACGGCTAGCTCGAGTAGGTCTCGTCTTTTATATATACGAGTATATATACCTGTACATAAAAATAACAGTGGAGGAAACTGAATCGCATTCCAGGATGGAACCTTTCGTAATCAATTTCATTGTCATTTCATTGGCAAATGTATGGGATATCAATAGATACAAGAGAGGCTTTAAAGGCACAAAGGTTCTACTGATGGCGTTTCAGTTTCTTTGACTGTGTCCGTGTATCCATTATCTTTTGCGGGACAGATATAACTTACATCATATAAGTATGTTTACTAAGAAAAGTATATGTAAATACTTTATTGTAAATAAAACACAAAAATATGGAACATACGTAAATACAAACATACATGGACTGCTAAAAAAAAAGAGTATAATGGCAAAGTCATGCCTTTTTTGAACATGAAATTAGAGTGAGACTCAATCATATTAAATGATATTATAACGGATAACTCACGTCTTAAATTGAATTTAGCTCGATATGTAAAGC
This sequence comes from Choristoneura rosaceana, assembly GCA_037349165.1. Taxonomy (NCBI): domain Eukaryota; kingdom Metazoa; phylum Arthropoda; class Insecta; order Lepidoptera; family Tortricidae; genus Choristoneura; species Choristoneura rosaceana. Next base: position 7,170,314 of record JAZBNJ010000013.1, read on the forward strand.
AATGACAAAGTATGACGTTCTGTAAACTAAATGCCAATTAAAAGAATGACAGTAAGGTGTGTAGTGTATGAAGTTTACATTTTGCACTGGGTTCGCGTGGGAACTACGGCCTAAGCCCTCTCTTTCTAAGACGAAGCCTGTCCTTTACAGTGTGTCATAAATACATAAGCCAAAAATAAAAATAATAATCAAAAATCAAAATATCTTTATTCAATTAAGGCTATAACAAGCACTTATGAATGTCATAAAAAATCTACCACCGGTTCGGAAAAACCTCTGTTGCTCTGAAACGGCAAGAAACTCAACTCAAAATAGGTACAGATAGGCATAGGCAACACGGTTTTGAACCAAAGAATTTCTCACAAATTCGATTGCCGCATGTTTCCATATAACATCTCAGTATTTTTATCAGTATTGGCATATTGTTATGATACGGAAGACTGACCTTTCCAAATATATTTCTGTTCACAGCCCAACTAAATACCATTCATTCACGATGATCCATTCATTCATTTAGCCCCGCTGACCTAGAACAAAATGGGGTCAATACATACATATATCTGTATATTTATACGTGTTTCCTGCGCCGAAACGTGCGCCCTCTGTTAGTAACATCTTACATAAAGCAACCTCTGCACTCAGAAAACGTTACTTTGTGTTACTAACTTTTACCCGTGGCTTTGCTCGCTTATATTTAATAGTTTAAACTATTAAATCTGGCGTAACATTCCGGGGTTTTATAGAATTTTCATTATACATGGGAATCTTCAATAATTATAACATGATTTTTATTTAGGTTTATGAATAATCGTGTAAAATTTTATGTCCTCAGATGGAGCGAGCGGTATAGCAAGGACCTATGTGTTTCAGGGGTTTAGATTGTAATCTTACTGACGTCAGTGTGTAATTTTACATCTTATACGAAAATAGGTACTATAGTTAGGGAAATTAAAAAAAATTCCAACAAATATCTAGATTTTAATCTCAAAATGTAGAGCTCGCAAAGTAAACACTATAGGATTAAATAATCTGAAAAGCATATTTTGTAACTATTAAAGAAATAGTAGTTGAAAAGAGGGTAGTAGGCGCAACTTGATAAGATCGTCTCTGTGATTTATTAACATTAAATAAATATAATACGTCTCTAAAAGTGAGAGATAACGACGTAAACGCGAAGAATAAGTGAAATTACACCCAGGATAGTGTGGACAGTGAACATAATAAGTGAGAAGTGACAATATTTGAAAAAAATTATCTGTGAACGGACAAAGTGACATTGCAAAAACAAAGACAAATTTAAGCCTTGTTTACTCAATGAGAGGAACTAAGGGACATTACCCAATTTTTAGGACTATTGTGGGAACTTATTAAATAAATCCAAGTGAATAAAGTGCACAAAAATAACTTCTTTTGTTCTTTTTATAAGAAAACCAGTGCCAACGGACATCGACATTTAAACTACATCAAGACTCAAACGAATAGTGCAATATAAGGTGCAACTATAGACCAAGTGAAGAACAAAACATATACTTCCTTCCATTAAAAGACTGTTATATTAGTATTTATGTCATAGCCGAAAAGCAAGTTTCAAACTGGCTTTAGCGCCATCTAGTGACGTACAACTGAACGTACAAGAATCGATCGTTATTCCCGTAGACTCAGTCACGGCTCACTGACGCCCTAGTAGTTTTCGATATCTGCCGCAGGAGGGCGCAAGAAAATACATGAAATTACAACAACAAACAAAAGTAAAGAACCATGGACGTGTCAACTGAACAGATCATGACAACACTAAGACACATACAGAAGGAATTAGAAAATCAAAAAATAACTATACAACAAACTGGAGAAAGTGTGACAGAAAGAATACAGAAATCTCTAGATGAAAAATTTTGTTTATTAGAAGAGAAGTACGAAAATTTAAAAGAACGAGTAGAAAATCAAGAACAAAGATTATACTTTTTAGAAAAACATGCAAGAGAACGAAATCTAGTCTTTTTTGGTATAGAGGAACAGGAAAAATCCTACTTTGAACTGGAAGATATTTTTCTCCAATTCATTAGCCAGCACTTCACGATCAAACTTGACAGTCGTGACATAGAATCATTGAAGAGAATAGGAAAAAAATCTGAAAAAACCCGCCCTATCATTGCATCCTTCACAACGCTCCGAAAAAAAATAGAAGTACTAAAGCAGAAAAAGAAATTAGAAAACTCGAACTATTATATCACAGAAGACTATCCTAGTCACATATTAAAAATAAGAAGAGAATTACAAGAGGAAGCGAAACTTGAAAGAGAGAAGGGAAACAAAGTGATTATAAGATACGATAAACTAATAATATTAAAAAATGAATCAAGGGGGTCTCCCAGAACTAATAAGAAGAAGAGAAACCTGTCGCTATCACCTCAAAAAGCCTCAGGCTCCCATAAAGAACCATATTTAAATACACAATCAAGCAAGAAAAATAAAACATCTAAGACTATAGAAAAGCAACGGGGGCCGCAAGACAGTATAGTTAAACCAGGAATATTAAATTTTCTGGTGAACAAGAACCCCATCTCCAACTCTCATTCAAAGGATCAAGACAGTACATAGCAACTAGCTGCCCCTCCTAATGAAGAAGCGAAAAATATATTACCAAACCATCTCCCACTCCGGCTGGTCACCGAGGGAGATCAAGACCAAAACCCTCCAGTTACTACGCATCAACATTCGTACAACCAGATCAACATGTGCACACAAGTAAATGACTCACAGGATCCAAAAAATGAAAATCTTTTCTATATATCTACATACAACGTGAGAACTCTATCGTCTCATGCTCGATTTCTAGAGCTACTGGACGCGTTAAAAAATATTAAATTCGATATAATCGGTCTTTCAGAAACCAGAAGATTTGGGAATTCAATAAATGAATACGAAAACATCATTTTTTACTACATCGGCGAAACTCCGGGTCTCTATGGCGTGGGATTCTTAGTGAAAAAATATCTAAAGAAAAATATAGAGAGCTTTATCGGTTTATCAGAACGAGTGGCTCTGCTGAAATTAAAACTAAATGACTTTGAACTAAGTATCATACAAGCTTACGCCCCCACGGACGCTGCAAGCGACTACGAACTACAACTTTTTTATGACACCATTGACAGGGCGCTCAATTTTTCGGGTAAGAACATTGTTGTGATGGGAGATTTCAATGCGAAGATCGGTCAACCAAAACCAGAAGAAAGTCCTATTTTGAAAAGCTACGGTTATGGGGAAAGAAATAGCAGAGGGGAAAGACTCATCGAATTTGCATTTGAAAACAAGCTCTCAATTCTTAATACTTTCTTCAAAAAGAGACACAAACAGAGATGGACTTGGCGATCACCGGATGGCAACACAAAAAACGAACTGGACTATGTTTTGTTTAATCTGCAAAACAGGGTTCAAAATATACAAACCGTCAACCTGACCTTTCCCTCTGACCATAAGCTAGTGCGAGCAACTCTCAACTTATCATACGTCAAGAAGAGTAGAATAAACTTCAAAAACAACTCAAAAAGTTTATTAAAAAACGACGAGGAAGTTTCGAAATATGTAGAGAGTCTAAGATCGTACGAGAAAGACCTGATGACTTGGCCTGAAAATGAAAGCGTTCAAGAATACTACGACAGGATAATTGGCGCTGTTAATTCTAGTCTGAAGGCAGCACTAATCCCCAACGCACACATCCCGAAAAATGACATTATATCTACCCATACAAGAAAATTAATCCAGCGAAGAAGCGAACTGCAAAAAAAGAAACCAAAAACACGCGCAATGAAAAATGAGCTACGTGCCCTCTACAAACTTGTGAACAAATGTATACGCTACGATTATGCAAGACACCGTACAAGCACCTTTGAAAAACACTTGCACACCAAAGGAAGTCTAAAAAAGGCTCAAAAAGAGCTAAGAATTCATAAAACATGGATAGAAAGCCTTCATGGACCTAACGCAGCAATGCATGCCAGGAAAGAAATACTACACATAGCAACGTCATTTTATAAGAAACTATACAGCATACCGGCTAGCGTACAGTCTTCATTTGTTCACCCCGAGATGGAACAACCACGCTCTGAAGTAAACATAACTCCCATCGACGAACTGGAGATCATAAAGGCAATAAAAAAACTGAAGCCAGATAAGAGCCCGGGGCCAGATGGAATCACAAATGAGGCAATAAAAATAGGCTGTGCGCAACTTGCGAGTCCAATTGCACACCTATTTAACATGATATTAGCTTGCTCATACACACCAAAAGAATGGTCTGAATCGGAGATCATACTACTGTATAAAAAAGGTGACTCAAAGGATATTAGTAACTACCGGCCAATTAGTCTCTCACCAACGCTCTATAAGCTGTTTTCATCTATAATAGAGAAAAGAATTAGCAATACTCTCGATAAATATCAACCTATAGAACAGGCAGGCTTCCGAAGAGGTTTCAGCACGATCGACCATATTCACTCACTAGAGCTACTCATAGAGAAATATCAAGAGTTTCGAAGACCGCTATATATGGTATTTATCGACTACCAGAAAGCTTTTGATACTATAATTCATTCTTCGATATGGGAGGCTCTAAAATCGCAAAACGTAGAAGATATTTACATTGATGTTCTGAAGCGTATATATGACAAAAGTGTTAGTAGAGTGAAACTGGAGACGACGGGACCGCCTATACCAATTAAACGAGGGGTAAGACAGGGCGACCCCCTGTCCCCGAGAATATTTATAGCTGTATTAGAATCAGTTATAAGTAAATTGGACTGGGACAAAGTTGGCTTAAGAATACACAACAAATACATTAGTCACCTGAGATTCGCTGACGATATCGTGCTTCTATCAGAAAACAGTACCGAATTAGCAACTATGATAAATTCTCTACAAAAAGCAAGCTCAGAAGTTGGATTAGAAATAAACCTAAGTAAAACAAAACTAATGACTAACAGTGTTCAAAATGAAATTACTCTAAATGGTATGCCATTGGAATATGTGGAAAACTACATCTACTTGGGAAAACAAATCTCTTTCCATAAACAAAACAATGACATCGAAATAGACAGAAGAATAACTAGTACATGGAAAAAATTTTGGATGCTAAAGGAAGTTCTGAAAGGTAAATTATCTCTACAACTAAAGAGAAAAGTAATGGATACATGCCTCTTACCATCACTAACATACGCTTGCCAAACCTGGAAATTTACACGGCGGGTGAAAAATAAAATAACAACTTGTCAGCGGAGTATGGAGAGAAGCATACTGAAAATAAGAAAAATTCATAAAATACGTCACACCACCATACGACAGAAAACAAAAGTCATTGATGCGCTGTCCTACGCTCAGAAGTTGAAATGGCGATGGGCGGGCCACGTAGCCAGATTAACCGATGACCGCTGGACGGGACGAATAACATCATGGCCAGGACCCACAGGGACTAGAAGACAAGGCAGACCGATAATGAGATGGGAAGACGACATCACCCAAACAGCAGGCACACATTGGATGAAAGACTCTAAAGATAGAGATTACTGGTCGTCACTGGAGGAGGCCTTTACCTTCACAGGAGGGGTTCTAGCAGGAGCGTAATTTTCTTTGTTTTTTTATTTCATTGACTTATATATTTTTTTTGACATTATATTGAACTATTTAATGCATGTAAATTAATTTTTATGAATTGAAATATTATGTTATGTCGATACTTTGATGTTAACTGCTAGAAATTAAAAGGCTTTTTTATTTATTATTTTATTTTAAAGAAATAGTAACCATAGTATTTTGTTCGTAATGACTAACTTTCAAACAGCCATAAATCAAAAAGTTGCTAAGGTGACTAGACAATTATTATTATGCTCTTTCCGTAGACTCCTCATCTTATTTTTGATTTCTATGTTTTTTTTCAACAAATTATTCTGTTTATAACCAAAACATTTTTTTTTTAAGAACCCATGATAGGTAGGTATAGGCATTTATCATAGTCATGGGTATGTCTGACAAAAGAAGCTTGCATAAATATCTGATACGAAACGACTCTATTTCTAGCGCCGGAAGGAAGTGTCAGATATTTGTGCACGCCTCGCTGTGGCAGATATTAATGCTGTTGACTGTACTTAATTTAGTATCATCATCATCCCCCCAGCCATATACGCCCCACTGCTGAGGCCTTCTCTCAGAATGAAAGAGCGTGGGCTGTAGTTCCCACGCCCGCCCAGTGTGAATTGGGAACTTCACACACACAAATGAATTGCTGCCCAGGTTCTGCAGGTATCATGACGATGTTTCCTTCGACGGCAGGCTCGTGGTAAATCTCAAATGTCAAGTTTTAAAAGGGAGCGCCAAAGTTCGCATACCTACTCTTCACTAGTCATACCGTAATTTTTGTCCGAATTATCGTTTATTGTATATTTTTTTTACAGAATCCTTAAATTTTTCTGAAATGTTTAATTGGTCATCCTATAGAAAACTATAGGTTAGGTTAGGTTTTCATAACAATTGACAAGATTTCATTTTTTCAACACATGTAAATTACTACAGGAATCGAAAGAGTTTTGCCTCCTGAACATGGCAAAATATTTATTATAATTTATTACTCCATATTTAAAAAAAATATAAAATAATTAAAAAATGTATCTGAATTTGCCAATACTACGACAGAATAGATACGTTTCCATTGCCTTTTGCACCAGAAAAAGGAGCTGTCATAATTTTGACAACGTCTACTTCAGATTTACGCATGGTTTATATTATTATATACGTGATCTTTTTTTTTAATAGAGACTAGACAAAAGTAATTATTATTATATCGTAGTTTTGGAGTTAAGCCCTTTTCGAATAAGCACGTCTTAAATTTTTTTTAATAAATTAACTAATAATCGTAGCGAAATTTTAAAAATATCAGCGTCTTTCTATTTCCAAGCAGAATACAGAGAACGAATCAAATTATAGTATTAGAAATATTAAATCCCACCAAAAACATTACATGTAAAAAGCTGCAAGTCTCGCAACGCAATGCAGTTCTTGTAATGCTAAAAAGGTTTGAGATGCAATGTTATACCAAGTCGGTTATTTTTGTCAGTACCGGGGGGTTTCCATAGAACTCGATTTTCACCAACTTGCTTATTTTAAAACCATAGAAAAATACAGTTTATAGTTCTCAAATAAAGAGTAAACCAAATTATTTTTAAACACATAAATGACTTGGCCATCGCAAGGCTACATAAGAATTATAATCATCAACGTCAGCTATTTCAAGTAATTATAATTAAAGATAGCGCTAGCCCCAGCCTTGCAGTTTGAGTGATACACATAATACGAGAATGACTAAAGGTTGAGTGCGATGGCCAAGTCATTATGTGTTTAAAAAATAATTTGGTTTACTCTTTATTTGAGAACTATAAACTGTATTTTTCTATGGTTTTAAAATAAGCAAGTTGGTGAAAATCGAGTTCTATGGAAACCCCCCGGTACTGACAAAAATAACCGACTTGGTATAAAATTGCATCTCAAACCTTTTTAGCATTACAAGAACTGCATTGCGTTGCGAGACTTGCAGCTTTTTACATGTAATGTTTTTGGTGGGATCTCATCACTTTTTGTAGGCAGTTCTTTTTTTTTCGGGTACTACTTCTTGTAATAACGCACTACTATCTTCATTTGTTTATCCTTCCTTGTCCATCGTCCATCGCCCATCCTCGTCTATCGTCTATCGTCCATTCTCGTCCATCGTCCATTCTCGTTCATCGTTCATCGTCCATCGTCCACTATCATCCATCGTTCATCCTTGTCCATCGTGTGCCATCCATCGTCTATCCTCGGTTATCGTCCATCGTCCATCCTCGTTCATCGTCTACAGTCCATCGTCCGTACCGACTGTCGTCGTCGTCGTCGTCGTCGTCGTCGTCAATCGTCGGTCGTCATCCGTCGTCCATCGTCGCCCATCGTTGAACTTCCGTCGTCCGTCTACCGTCTGTCGTCCATCGTACATCGTCCATCGTCCACCCTCCATCATCCGTCGTCGATCGTCAGTCATCGTCCGTCATCCGTCGTCCGTTGTCTTGTCCGTCGACGGTCGTTGTCTTTTGTCCGTCGTCGCCATCGTCTATCGTTCGTTGTCCGTCGTCTGTCGGCGTTCGTTTTCTGTCGTCGTCCGTCGTCTGTCATCGTCCGTTGTCCGTCATCGTCCGTCGTCGAACTTCCCTCGTCAGTCATCGTCTGTCGTCCGTCGTCGAACTTCCGTCGTCATCCATCGTCTTTCGTCGGTCGTTCGTCTTTCGCCCGTCTAACTTCCGTCATCCGTCGTCGTCCGTCGTTTTCTGTCGTCCGTCGTCGTCCGTCGTTCATCCTCCACCATCCATCGTCCGCACTGGGCTCGCGTGGGAACTAAGGCCCAAGCCCTCTTATTCTGAGAGGAGGCTTGTGCCCAGCAGTGGGACGCATATAGGCTGGGATGATGATGATGATGATGATGATGATCCATCGTCCGTCGCCCATCGTCCATCGTCCACACTCCATCGTCCAACGTCCATTTTCTACCCATCGTCCATCGACCATTATCCATTGTCCATCATCCATATTCCAATTTCCATCGTCCATCCTCGCGTCCACTCGCATCGCACACACATTCACAAACAAACGAACTTTGGTACTTATTACATTAGTAAGATAAACAATTTCATTTTAACCCTTAATACTCAGGTATTAAGACTACATTAATACGTATACAATACGACTACGCTCAATAAAGTCATTGCTGTGTAACTTTGTAATCGCTAGTATTTATATGGGATTACAAACTTACTTGTGCAGTTTATATAACTTTGAAACGTGACTGAAATTGCAACATTTTGGATTTTTCTGTGACAATGTAGGCTAAAAACTAATTATGTTTAAAATTTGGAGCTTGTGGGTCTGCTAGAAGTACCTTAGAATTATGATGATCAAAAGTCAGTGTATAGGTATGTCAGTGACAAAACTGAGGAACTTTAACATGTGATAGTTCTTAATCTACGCGTTCGAACTGAATGTAATTGATAATATATCTAAGTCCCATTAGGCCCTATAGGTAACTGAAAATTCAGGGTTCTAGCTTTAGCCATAACAAAAATACAGGGTGTTGAAAATAGCCTGAATGGCTTCGAGAAAAGTATGGTACGGCCGTGCCTTTGTTTTTTTTTGCTCGACTTGGCGGGGGCACTGCCGTGCCCCCAGATGTTGTCAATTCTAAACAACTATTGGATTCAGATAAAAAAAATAGTTCATCATTCTAACAAACATTAGGTACATTATTCAGACTTTCAATAAGTATGCGAGCCGATATGGACCCTTTTTTAAAACTCAGAGCTGCGAGCGCGGGTTTTGAACCCATAATGCTCCACTTGAGAGTCAATAGATCAAACCACTAGGCCACCACGGCTGCCTTATGACTATGTCTTATGCCTTATTTTAGTACCAATTATAAATCCTGCTTCTAACGGGGCCCGTGCTTCTATTTAGCACATTAATTGAATGAAACGTTCACTTAAATGAATTAGCTAGTTAATGCATGTCCCAGTCTCCATTACCTGCTAAATATACGCCCCGCTAACGAACGCAATTAAGTAGACTTTAAATGATAAGTGTGCTATTTTAAGCCTGAAAGGGAGTCCTCGATGAGCGAACCTATACCCGTTTAAGGTGGATAAACGGGCCCTAAGAAAAAGTACCCAAAATCCATACTGATATTATAAATGCGAAAGTGTGTGTTCCTATGTTTTGTGTTTATCCATCTTTCACGTCGAAACGGAGCGACGGATCAACGTGATTTTCGGCATAGCGATAGTTTATGGGTCAGAGACATAGGATACTTTTATCCTGGAAAATGCACTGTTCCCGAGGGAACAGCGCGCGATAGCCGAATTCCATGCGGGCGAAGCCGTGGGCAAAAGCTAGTAACGCTTATATTTTCCTATCCCTGTTTATCTAAGATACACGCGGAAGGTCACGACACGTATGTGAGATCAGCTCAGTGACGCTGACCAAGAAGGTTACGGGCTCGAATCCCGATAGGGGCATATATTTATTATAGGTAATGAATTTATGATGAACATTTTTTAACTAACTAGTTTAAGTAAAAGATTATTTTTGTTTTTTGTTACCCAACAGAATAGTACCTAACAGTGGTTAGACTATCAAGAATGAGAGAAGCATGAATGATTGAATGAACGAATGACAAATCATTATTTTTTATTTATGTACACAAACTTTGCCATTAAAAAAAAACAACTACCAAAGCACCTGGGTAATTAGAGCTCGAAAGCTGATAGAACTTTAAACAGTTTCTAAACCTACACGCGCGCAAATCTCTTCTTAACAATTAATAAAATATTCATTAGCGGTATCCAGAATCTCCTTTTTACAGCGCAAGATAAAGTTTTTTTTATTCTTGGCAATTTGAATCCCATTTTCCGTCCTTAATTGTTTTCCATTATCCTTCATTGCAGTATGCAAACTGCGAGGCCGTCGCGGGGTCATTTGTCAACGTCGGCCATTGCTTGTTGACAAGATGGCCGCTGAATTACTTGTAGTGTTTATACTGGAAATTTTGTTGCTTCAAGGCATTCTGCATAGTCTAGGTTTTATTTATTTATTTATTTATTTATTCGTAGGGCGTATGTATGGTTAGTTTTATAATTGTGTTTATTGCACCACCCTTATCTATTCTTTACTTTTTTCTATTATGATAAAGATTGCCTCTAGGCTCTTCTAAGAGATCACGGGGCTTCAGAGAGAATATGAAAATATATTATGTACATACAGTGATTAGCGAAGAGAAAACTGAAATAAATCGATTCTCAAACGTTTTTCTCTATGAAGCAAGTATGGCGCTACTTCAAACCTTTATAACTTTGTTATTTGTAAAGGTAGCTTGAAAATTGTTTCTCCATTCGATAAAAGGCATTGTGAAGGTATTTAAGTGTAAAATTTATAAAAATAATCAAATTTCGTAAAGTGTAGGAATAAAATTAAAGTCAATCTAAAATCACAACATCGAAATTACATGAAAAATATACCATTAACTTTGACTACGCTGACATTTTGACATAATTTAGCCGCAAAAGCGCGATATTGCTCTACGGTTCAGTTGTCACACGATACAAATACCTCCATGACAGAGACATAACGGGTTTGCCGTATACAAAAGAGTCGGTGTGGGCGTGTTTGAGTCTATTTTTGTAATACAGGGTGGGCCCTTTCATCCCAGCCTGTATGCGTCCCACTGCTGGTCACAGGTCTCCTCTCAGAATGAGAGGGCTTGGGCCACTGACATCTACGAGTATGTTACCTTACGGCACTAGACTGGCTGTTTGAAACAAAACGCGCGGCGCATCAATCGTCAATATTATTTTGACACAACCCCTGTATGTATATCAACAAACTAAAGTGAAGTGAAAGGGTCACAAATCCGCGCTGTGAACAAATTTTTTATGCCGTTTTGATGTAAGAAACATGCAGTTTATAGAGGTCGATGGCTTGGGCCGTAGTTCCGATGCGGGCCCAGTCCAGATTGGGAGCTAAATTTTCACGTATTGGCATAATAATATATCCTATCATCACAGAAATATTTGTCCTAAAATCAACATTCAATTGAGAGTTTTCACAGATTTTTTCACAGATTTCATTTGATATCCCACTCGATAGGTTTGAATAAAAAACATTAAAAAAAGCCAAGAATACGTCATTTTGATTTTTCAAGAATTGTATGTACTTACCGTGTGTCACTCACGTCATCAAGACGAATCCAATGATGTATCATTTATCAAAATCGATTCAGCTGTTGAGTAGTTACGAAAGGACATAGGAATAAACATACATACATGCATACGTGTCATACACATAACCCTCCTTCTACGGAGTCGGGTAAAAATTACGTGTAAAAGTGCCTGCGGCCCGTTTATTGAATAAATCAGGTATTTGGGTTTGAAAGCTTATTGGATGACGTAAAATGTCACAATGACAAGGTTTTGTGGAGGACTAGGAATCAAATTGATTGAGTGTACAGTCGGAGTAAAAAAAGGTACGTACGTGTACACTAAATAGTTGATGGACCCAACTATCTCATTAAAGTAGGCTCAACTTCCACATAACGGTAGTGTCATCTGTAGTCCCCCGAGTGCCCCCATTTTCCTGGTAATCAGGGGCATCGATCAGGGCCCCTGTCATATAACAATGGCCGCCCACGTGACAGATGATCAGATATGTGACACCTGGGTCCTAGTTCATGAAAAAATAAGCGGAGTAAAAAACTTAAGAAGATGACCTGTTGTATAGGGATGTTGACACCACCAAACAACTGACGTACTTACTTTTTATGACCTGTCAAACAAAATACAATCCTCCCATGGAGTTTCAATGGCAATAGCGGCTTATGACGTAATAACTCGCTATTTGTTCGCCAACTCAATCAACTGACTATTTGTTCTAAAGCAACAAAAAATCTAACTTTGCAGTAAATCGAAAATTAATCTGGTTTTCAGGGCTAAAATAAAGCGTTTTTTACTGGTTTTTGCCTTTGAATTATTTTTTAATGGTGTCAACATCCCTATGTAGTAGTGCACAGAATTGATACTGGGACTTAAGTCATTTTTAACTGGGACTTAACTAATCACGGGACAGTTGAAATCAATTGACCTAGTCCCAAAACAAGCGAAAGTTATGCGAATAATAATAGATCAACGTCAAAGTCAAAATCAAAATATCTTTATTCAATCTAGGCTATAACAAGCACTTATGAATGTTAAAAAAAAGTCTACCACCAGTTCGGAAAAACCTGTGTTGAGAAGAATCCGGCAAGAAACAACGAGGTATATTTTTTTTAAAAGATTTACAATATTATTAAATGATATCTTTACATCGCAACTTTATTTTTAACACAGTAGGTTCGCTATTTGAAGGGATCGTTAATGCGGATAGGAATTATTTCCAAATGTCCCTGTCCATGATATAATCATTAACTTTATAATACGCCTTAGATATTAATATTTTCTTGACAATACATCTGAATTATTACATCTGAATATTTGTTGGAATTTTATTATAAAAACGTATATAAACGTATTTAGCACTGGTGACTACGTACTCCTCATAATCATGGCGCATACATCATCATCATCGTCATCCCAGCCAAATACATCCCACAGTTGGGCACAGGCCTCCTCTCAGAATGAGAGGGCGCATACATATCTGTGCCGAAATATCGAGCTGCTCTAAAATCAAGGTACATACGCGGAACAAAACCCGAAACCATAAAGGATAATCAAAATTTCTTAGGTCCTGCATTTATGATATGGATGGATTGCCTGGATTTGGACGATTGATGATTGGATCGTTCTTTTAAAAATAAGCTTGTCGAAGCGGTTACATATTTTCTGTTAATTTTGTACCTTCTACTTAATTCTTCTTCTTCTTGCGGTGCCTCTCCTCTACTGGAGGTTGGCTGTCAGCTCCGCATATCTATCCTTGTCTCTCGCCAGAGAAAACAGTTCTTCCACACTGGCGATACCGTTCCACTCTCTAATGTTTCGGAGCCACGATTTCTTTCTTCTTCCGACTCGTCTTTTCTCCTCAATTTTTCCCATCATTATCTACTTAATTAACCGGATTTATTGGTTAAAATTTTGAACAATTTCATCCTCCTACTTATTTAGCTGACTCGTATCCGGGAATTTAAGCGGAACTCTATTTTTAGACCCAATTAGTATTCCGCTTCAGAGATTATGTAACACCGGCGCTCTATTTTCTCGCATATTCAGTATTAGCTTTTACCCGCGGCTTTGCCCGCGTGGAATTCGGCTATCGCGCGCTGTTCCCTCGGGAACTGTGCATTTTCCGGGATAAAAAGTAGCCTATGTCATTCTCTGGCCCATAAACTATCTCTATGCCAAAAATAACGTCGATCCGATGCTCCGTTTCGACGTGAAAGACGGACAAACATACAAACACACACACACTTTCACATTTATAATGCGAGCTGGGGTTTGAACCCACGATCCTCTTCTTGAGAAGCCATAGGTCCAACCACTATCCATCACGGCTTTTACACACACACAACACACACGCAGCTTAAAAGATTTTTTTTTATTAAAATTTTCCGAGAAAATCTTGTTTTTTTTTGCCTCAGTTTGGAACCGCGACAATTGCTGCTAATTAGTGTAGACGGCGCTGACTCTACTTCCGTCGGCCGGGTCAGCACTGTTAAAACTTGGATCAGCTTTTATATAAACATCACAACAATAAGGCATGGTGATACAAGGCTGGGTTAACTATATTGGGGAACTCTAGCTAGAGTTTGCATTGATTATGAACCCCTTATTAGCCATTTGAAGAAAGAAGAAATTAACTGACATGCGTCGAAAGGATGCATATGTCGATGCCAATCACGAAATTCCTGGTGATATCGTGAAATGGCTCCATTTCATGAATCGGCTAAGGGGCATCCGCCATATCGTTCAAAACTCACCGTTTGACGATTTGCGACGTTTAGGCAGATCATGGAATTCCTAGGTATCTCATGAACGCCGCCATTTCTTGATGTGGCCAGTATAGGCAGATCATGAAATTCCTAGGCATGAAACGCTGCCATATCGGCACTGGCACTTCACCGGCCGCTGCCGCGGCACGCTCGCTTCGCTCGTTCAACTCTTGCGTTGTGGTCACAATTCATACTAAACCCTCCTCGCTTCGCGTCGTACCTAATTTTTTCTTTTTTTCGGCATATCATTATATGCCCGGTATAGAGCTAGGAATATTACGAATGCGTTGCTCTAATCTATCTGCTGTATTATTTCTCAGGCACATTGTGATATGCCTGGCCAACTTTTAGGTATATCATGAAATTTCGCCACTTCATGATATGCCTAGGAATTTCGTGATCTGCCGGATTTAACGATCGGCCGCCGACACATATGTTACAATAGAAATTTTACTTTATGAAACACTAATATTTATCCCCCACTTCACACGCGTGAATCTTAAGATTCAGCAATCAAATATGGGTCAGGACCCACTGTACAACGTTCTCACAGTAACCGTCACAATGAATTCCATTGTCAAGCAATGCTGTCATTATGACTTTTTCTACGAAAAGGTTCCACAGTCGGTCGCGATTCAGTTGGTTTGATAGTATATGGCTAGAAAAGTTGCCCACAAACCGCAAATGTAGACTTGAAGACTTGTTTTTTATCTTTGATCCTATTTTTGTTCTAAACACGTTAACTGAATAACTCTGGAAATGCCAAAGTTCAAAGACTGTACTACGAATTTCAAAATTCTAACTTGGTATCCTGCCGTCCCCCTGACTCTTATGTTATTTAATACGAGAGTGTGAGAGACGGAACGACACAAACTCCGATTTTCGAATTTCGTAGGTAGCCCCGCAGATTTCATCGAGGCTCGACAGTCAACCGAAAAGTTTCCCTTCAGGCCTAAGAGATTGGTACAGTCGAACTCAGCATTCGTAATTAAAGCCATATTGAAAATTAATAATGTTATTTGCAGCTGTACCTACTCAGAAGTTTATATTTATACTACGGTTTGAAATACAGTTAGGTAAATAAATCAAAATCGATTCCGCCCATTTCCAGAAAACGGTATATTTTATTCACAATGATACAAGTAGATTGAACTTGTGGGTTCGAAACGCGTAGGCCTTTTGTGTCGTGTTTATTAGGCTTGTATGGCGTATTTTTATTTGAAAGTGGAGGGTGGATTCTACGTTATCTTATTATGTTTCGCAAAGATGAAGCTCTCGTACACGATTGGTAGCGAAGGATCAAGATAAAAATAATGTTTTTCATTGATAAAAGTGGAATTCTACCAAGTGATATTATAAAGGAAACAGATTGTGAAGATTTTATTTGTTTATTTATTAGTAAAAATTATGTTCACGAGGTACTGCGAAAACAAAATTTATTTATACATATATATTTTTTTAAGTAGCCTGTATAGTGTCCCACTGCTGGGCAAAGGCCTCCCCTCTTGACCTCCACAACTCTCGTTCTGACGCAATGTCTGGCCAGTCCTTTGCGTACCTACCTACGTGTCCAGATCGTCCCGCCATCTCCTTTTCGGTCTGCCTCGATGTCGCTGGCCGGCGTGGGTTATTTATATATTAATTAGAATAAATTTATTAATTAAAATTGGTCTTATTAATAAGTAAATTTAGTTTGAACAGTTGCCTTTTTCGGACTTTTGTTTATTATACTGCAATGTAATATATAAATTTAGTTGGAGACACATTACATTTTTTTTAACATAACTAGCAATGGAGTTCACGAAAAATCGGTTGCATAAATTCTACTTAACATTTACCATTTTTATTTTTTAAATGTAGACTGTGTTTTTTCCGTTATTTTTGTGTCTGATTGTCCACCATTACGAGCAACAGGCTAACACGACGAATTATATTTAGCTCAGCTATCAGCATGATGTTAGCATAAATATGGTGGGTGGTTTGTGCATATTAAGTAGGCATGTTAATGGTGTGATACGCTCACTTTACATTGAAAGTTGTTTAGTAGGTAATAACACTTATCTGTTAACATACCGTGTATACAATAGGTAACAAATAAATAAGTACAACATTACAAAAAACAAAGAAAAATTTAACTAAACTAACTTTTTGTAAACCTAAAAGCTAATTATAGAAACCTAATTATATTTACAAATATCTCCCAGATCGCTGCTATCAGGCAGGGTGCCAGTAAGGCTGGCTGCGTTTTCCTGTTGTAAGTATGGCAATGCTCAGCTTTCCCACTAGAACTGTGCTGTGCGAGGATAGATAAATGAAGCGTTTCAATTGAATCATGTAAAACACATTCGTCGCACCACATCCTCGTACATCTCTGATGCAAAGTGCAAAGAAATTTTATCAATGAAGATATAAAAGATGCAATGCACTAGCGCTATGCCTCTCGCCAGTGCAAATTAAGCTTTATAAAGAGTGGGTGTTTCATTCAATTTTTATTTTCTTTCAGGATCATCGATCAAGCTAATATATGCACCCTCTTGATCGAGGACGGATCTTAATTGGTTCTGTCAAACGACACGACGAGACGACTCGATGTTTGACGAATATTCGCCCTAAATTTAGTCTATTTGTCAAACATAGGTTAAAATAGATGGTGCGATAATTACGATAATCATAAACTCATTATTATTATTATAAAACAGATATCCTTAATGAAAAAAAAAACCCTTAGGCAAGATTCTGACGATATCGGCAGCGTTCCCTGTTTGAATAGCTAAGCTGATTCTTTGTCTGAGGAAGCCAGCTCTCCGTCCCACGTGACGTCTAGTAACCTTTTAGATATATGGTACTTCGTAAAGCTTCAGAGCGCTAATACCCCACGGACCAAGGGTCTCACTCAACACCGAACGGAAAAAAATCCGTAGTCGGTGCATAGACACCTATTTGGATGATTTTGCTGTATCAGCCGCTTCAGATGCTCCACCAGCTCTGTTGTGCAGATTCCATGGAGATGAGAAGCATCCCTAAATAGATAAGTTTTGACCTCGAGTGTGTGCACTACATACAGTCGAGGTCAAAGATAACTTCACACTTGTTAGTACTTTATCATTGTATGCACCTATGTAGTGTTCCTAGTCTCGAAACATTTCGGACTGAAAATTAACGCTTAACTGATAAAACTGGTTTTGAAGAGCTGGTGGTTCTAGTAAGGCGGAGTCTTAAAAAAGGCTAAAGGCTTTTTCTAAGGGATCTAGACAATTTTAAGGATTTTTCTGAGAACTTAAGGTTTTTCGAGGCTATTAGGAGGTAAAAGAAACCATCACAGCGCGCTCACTACACTACGGATATAGGGATAAAAATGAAACCAATGGTACTGGCACGAGCTGGCAGGTTGTATGGTTTTGTAGTAAGTAGACAGTGATTGTTTAAGATGAATGTGAAATGATGTTCTGTTACGAATTGCTTTTATAAACTAACAAGAACAGTGATTGCAAATTTCACACATTTCCAAAATTATAGTGGAAACAAGAACTAGGAAAGTAATGAACGATCATGCAGTGAGAAGAAATTCGTGGGTCCGAAACCCCGATACAGTGACAAGCAAGTTAATTTGTGATTGCAAATAAAATTTCGTTTTGCGTTTTTTCACGGGATTTCTTGGCATTTTATTTTTGTTTTTGTGTTGGCGTGTAAAGGGTCAACAATGCATTCGCAACGTGGATCCAGTTTTATAATAACAAAATCCGATATTCTTTTTTTTTTATGATTTACTTAAAAGATTTGTATTCTAAAAATGACTATTTTTAGTATAATTTATAATAAAGAACCGATTAATCTAAAGCCTTCACGAAATAAGCTCGCGTAGGTTGAAAGGCTAAATAAATGATCCAAGGAAAATTGTATCCTTACATCAAAAGTTAATAACATATTGAACGTACATTATTACTTTTTTACTAAGCATCTTCGATTTATTTCAGATTTTTTCGAGCCTACCTTGTTTTTGTTTAGAGGTTACCGTCGGTTGATATTTATATTACCTATGGTCTGTCCCATAATTCTAGATAATAAAATGACAGTCTGAAATGTCAAACGTAAAAATAATGTGGCCAGCATAAAACGAACAGTGCGGCTCCGTGATTCCGGTTTCGTAAATAACCGATAAAAATTTATATTTTACGATAGCAAAAATAACAATAAATGGATATATGAATGAATGAAATGGAAATAATTCTACAATTTGATAAGTTTGATAAAAAATTAAGTGAGATTATAAAATTCATTGAATAATTTTTCTATTAAATATGTTCCATTCAAGTTAATAGTCGTTAAAACAATAATATTCCAAGTAAACATACGAAGAGCAAATATTACCTATATGAAATATTTTCTGCGAAACGAAATTCTACGAAAATTCTGTCTGTGAAAGAAGGGAACACCTATTAAGTGTATTTTCAGCAGCTTATGGCAATGATCTTACTTAGAATTTAATTGAAACATCAACATCTATAAAAAGTCGAAATATCTCCAAAACTGTCGCATTTTTATTAGACCTATTTTGCCTTTTCTAGAATATCCTAAGTGTCCTACATGTTATTACATCACGGATCCGTTCATATCGTAATATTTTACGACGTACATATATTGGTACACAGGTACCTACAAAATCTTTCGGTGATTACCGGTTGCGGCACATCACTATTTATGAGACGCAAAAAACAGGTAACACATGAAACGTCATTTTATTATCTCGAATTATGAGACAGACCATACGATATAGGTATTCTACATGATTATGACGTGAACTTATACCGTCGTAGATTTTTTAACAAGCTTATTTTATTTACGCCGGCACAGATCTAAGATCATCGACATAGCTCAGAGAATTAAGCAAGTTGAAGTGTCGCAGTGGTCATATATGTCGAAGAACCGACAACCGTTGAAGTAAACGAGTTCTCGAGTAGAAACCGTGTCTGGAAAATTGTGCTGGACGCCCTCATCCAGGTGAAGTGACGATCTGCGAAAGGCTGCTGGTAGAAGGATGCTTGTAACTGAGGACAGGGTGCAATGACGCTCATTGCGGCAGGGTTATGTCCAGCAGTGGACTGATATAGGCTGATAATCATGATTTACTTACTCATAACAAAAATAGAACCGTCTACAAAAAAAAAAACTTTTCGGTCCTTTTATCTTTCTAGGTTAACTGGAAAAGATCCCTTTAAGGGATAAGTATTTGCCTTTGTACGTCTCTTTCTCTTATTAATTGTAATTTTCATATGTTTTATTTTCATATGTTTAAGAGTTACAATACCTACAATACAATACAAAAACGTATAATCGTCTACTTTGTCTACAACCATACGAGTATATTGGGCTTCAATCACTCCTGCTGGCTCGTGCTGAGGCACCGACTTCAGACTGGTAGAAAAATATTTTCATGGTATTTTGTAGTCGTTTCTATTTTTTTTTTCTAATTTTTTTTTCACGCTTTTGGTGTGAAAGATCTAAGATATAATAGTTTAATGTTAACTGCTCGTCACCTTTTACGAAAAATTTATTTTTCCGGTGCAGAGACGTTCATTATTTATGAGTCCTGGTACTTCATCAGCCGTTCCATTTCACAATACGAATTATGATGCAACTGCGTTAAAGTAATTGAAATTCAACCAGAGAAGTACTTCTTATTGAGTAGTCGCTCCATTGGTTAAATTTGGTCTTCATCATCAGTTCCACTTCACTAAATGATGATTTTCAAAAGCAAATGCACGAGTTACTCCTAAATAATCGAAATTACCATACGCGCTCCTACAATATTTGAAGAGCTCCCTCGATTTCCTTAGAATCCAATCATCAGATCCTGATTTGGTGCTTATGAGACCTAATTGAAAGCAAAGACGAACGAAAAAAAAATTCAAATCGGTTCATAAATGACGGAGTTCGGAGGTAAAAAACGTTTTTAAAAAATACAACCGACTTGATAACCTCCTCCTGTTCTTAAACTCAGTTAAAAATGTCAACATTATACAATCAACGAATATTTATACAAGGTGTTAGTCAATATAATACTGAAGATCTCAGACTCCAGACTACAACTTGTCAGTTGTGCTTCGCCGTTTTTGCAGTTAAAACGCTAAGTAGTAGACCTACCCAAAAACAACAATTAAAAGCCCTATTTTTCCACAATACAAGTATTTACTTCTATTCACCTGAATAAACAATATTCCGCTTTACTTATTCCTGTCTTGTTTTTTTCAGCTTTTTTAATTGTTCATCCTACGCGGCGAGCGCAGATAAAAATACAAAAAAAAATCCGACGGTGTTTTTTTAGATACCTACCGCCTATTGCTTAGGCGGCGATCAGTAAAGCGCGCGGTTTTGAACGCGTCTCTTTTCAGATTATTGCTTGAGGAAGAGACGGTATGCTAAAACCGCGCGATTCCGGCCATGTCTGAACGAAACCTTAAAAAAGGCTGATTAATGTTTAATATTAATATTCTAACGCGTCATCATCCTACTCGTGATCTTTTTAGCAAAACTAGAACCTATGAAAGAAAGTTTATCAAAATAGTTACTATAGGATACCCCTTGAATGCCAGTAATCGGGGGGCTGTGGGACACCGCTGTTATGTCCAGGAATTTGATACAGGTATGCGCGAACTATGGCGACCCTAAACTTTATATTTATAAGGGTAAATCGATCGATGGTCACATTCTTGCGTTACTGAATGGTGTAATATAACAATTGAGGCCGTATAAATTTTAAAAGACGAGGCAGGGGTCAACATAAATTTGGGTGCTATAATCGATGAAAATAATAGTAACTTAAGCAATAGTGTAAATCACAGATAACAGTATAGGAGTAGAAAAAAGAGATTTATCAACGCCGTGAAACCCACATGATTAGAAACTATTTAATAACGAATGCAAAGGTTTCACAACGCTCTCAACACCTAAACATGTAAATAAGTTAGTGCCCCTCAATATTCTACTCACTGCAGCAATGTGGTGAATTTACCTCATTTACAAGGTTCCAATTCTTGTACCCGTGTGGCATTGTAATGGCAGAACCCACGCAAATAGAGCGTAGTATTTAAATTAAATGCATACTTGTTTCACGAAAATACTGACACGTTCTATTTTGGGACATATTGAAATAAATTCTAGAAGATAAATGATAATTCTAGAGGCAATTGGAATTCGTATAGTTGCGTTGCTCAAATATCTATGTTGAAAATAGCCTGAATGGCTTCGAGAAAAGTATGGTACGGCCGTGCCTTTGTTTTTTTTTGCTTGACTTGGCGGGGGCACTGCCGTGCCCCCAGATATTACTCCACACGCCTGCAATAATCGTTTGTACCTACTTTTCTACTAGTCCTTTTTTTCATATTTTTTGAAAATTTCCAAACCGTTATCATGTACTTGGCGCAAAACCTTTTCATTTTGGTTTCGTTCCGTTTTCTAAACCGTTCTTTTTAAATCGGTTTTAAAGGGAACATTTTCATAAAGTTCTTGACAGATTAACCGGTTTAGAAAAATAAAAACCGGTTTATTCCGGCGCAGGATAAACGTTGCCGCCCGCCGCCGGCCGGCCAGCTGTCATTCGTCGAATAAACCGGTTTATTTAGGTTATAGTTTTTTTTTTAGATAAAACCATTTTTTAATTTTATGGAAAATGATTTAAGCTAAAATTAATTTCAAAACAACGCAATATCCGCAACAGGCTTCGTCAACAGAACAAATTGTAGACATATCTTGCTGTCACTTCAGTATCTTGGTTTAACAAATAGACTATAGCTCCCTCCTTAGATCCGCCACTGAATCTGACCATAAACATAATTTACCAAAACTGTGTTTTAAGTCATCATCATCATCATCATGTCAGCTGAAAGACGTCCACTGCTGGACATAAGCCCACAAGGCTCTCCACTCAGACCGGTCTTGTGCTTTTCGCATCCCGCGATCGCATGTTTAAAGTGCTAAAAGGTTATTTGACTGTTTGAATTTGTAACCTTTCTAAAGTTAAGCTTGGCAACAACTTCGTAACGAAGTTAAAGCCATATTCTCTCGCGGATACAAATAAAGGTCTATTTGCAAATTTACTTTGAAATTAATTTAAGCTGGTACTCGTAAATTTAAGAAGTTATTTCAATATTTCGCGGTATTATTTAATTAGAAAATGATTTCGTTTGAGTATATATCGTTTGCAATCTGTATATGGTTACTGGCTTGTCGAGCACACATTCTACTCTTTTGATGGGATCCATAAATTTCTGCCAACGGCTATTACTTACTGAAGATTAATTAATGAATTAGCTTTAGAATATATTAGAATAATCAAAATTATATGGAATAATGTTACTACCAATAAAGGAGTATGATTGTGAGTGTGTATTTGAAATGTAGGTTACAATATTTTGTCTGCTTTCATTAAATCTATCACATTTTTAAATATACGCCCTACTACCGAATATAGGCCTCGTCTAGGAACAAGTGCGCTTGTCCTACTGGGCTAAAAAACTTTTACTAGGTATATCTCTTTATTATCTTATTTTATCATCATGAGACTTTGTCGGACATAAGAGTTCACATAATTTCGATCCCAGGCTACCTATTATGACCATAGACATAAGATATATAGGCCACAGTATACACACACAATAGGTGCATAGGCGTAGGGTACAGAAATGTTCGACAGCCTATGGACGTGGACGTCCTACGGCTGATATGATGATACGAAGTTGTAATGTAATTTTTTGATTGAACTACGATTTTTTTAAAGATATTTTGCGAAAAGTAATTGTTTATTTAAAAGTTTTGCAGGTGGTAGGACCTTGTGCAAGGTCCGCCCGGATTGCTACCACCATCTTACTCGCTAATCCTGCCGTGAAGCAGCAGTGCTTGCACTGTTGTGTTTCGGCGTGGAGAGTAAGACAGCCGGTGAAATTACAGGCACTTGAGGTATCCCATCTTAGGCCTCTAGGTTGGCAACGCATCTGCAATCCCCCTGGTGTTGCAGGTGTCTATGGGCAGTGGTGATCTCTTACCATCAGGAGACCCACTTGCTCGTTTGCCATCCAGTAGAATAAAAAAAAGTGACATGCACGATGGTGTTCAAAGCAAGTGAGATTTGGCAGTTTTTCTAGAAATTTTAGAGATTTTTGTGTTCAATAAAACATGAACTGCTATTTTCCACATCCACTTTCACCTTCGCATCCGCTCCCGTTAACCTCCGCATCCGCGGAGGCGAAACGCGTCGCCTTTGCTCGCATTCGCCTCCGCCTCCGCTAAGAACGCCTCCGTTGCCACCCTAGTATCAACTATTAAGATATGTATATTTTTCTTACCATAAGTAAACTTGGTTATCCTATTTCTGCCTACATTTAGTATCCCAGCGCTGTTTGCCGATATACTCAAGCGTTCTGCGAAATATAAAGTCGGGCTTCTTACGTATAATAGGAAGAAGATAAGTTCAATACACCCACGTAATGCGCTAAGTAAATTTGATTATGTTTTATTGGATTTGTTATCTGAAACAGTCATGACTAAATATGTTTAAGAGTATACTCGTATGGGCAACAAGTTCATATTGTTACTATCTGTCATAGATTACGCCAAATAGATCTTATCTAGATATATTCAAAGGTGAAATGAAACTAGCGTAATTTATTGACTTTTGAGTCGCGTATTTTCGGTCGCGTAATTCATAGTTCTGTGTTAACTCATTCCGAGTCGCCATATGACGCAAACTGAACGTTTGTATAAAACTGAATGCAGCAGAAATTAAGCGATTCACAACAATAGTAGATTGTTCAACAAGGGACTAAAACAAGCCATAATGATACGAAAAGAACGGTTTGTTCAAAATTACAATATTACTTTTTCTTTTTAAAAACGTACGCTTAACTAATGGACAGGCCATCAATTCAAAATTCCGTAAGATGTGCGACATGAAATCAATTGACCTGAAATATTGTACGCCAGTCTGTAGGCATAAGATGGAGAGGGAATGCCATCATATTTTAAGAATATTTTTTTTACACCCTCTCTGACATCAGTATCAGAATTTATTATTATATTTCTACGCCGCAGCAACTTTCGTACGAGTACGTGAGAGAAAGAGAACGATGCACCAAACAACACTCGCACCTGCTCGAAAATATTTTTATTTTCCCGTTTTCATCAACCGAAGAGGGCGAACATTAAACTGTCCATAGCAGAGTGCGGCTTATTTATGTGCCGAAGCCAGCCACAATAGCTTCACATATTTAATAGTCAATACTAGGTATGTATACCTTTTAAAACCTCGCTGCACTCGGAGTTTTGATTTGGTAATGGACGCAAGCACGCTTTTTGCTTTCTTAACCAAAAGACGCGTCTACTGCTGGACGCCAGCATTCCAACGAACACGTACACTGCGTCCTTCACCAGGTCATCAGGCCACATCAAATTCATCAACATTCATCATCGTCATCATCAGCCGGAAGACTCCATCCATCCACATTGCCCGCAACTCTCACAACGTGTCAGTCCACCTGATGGGAGGCGCTGGTGAACTGTGCATATTTCCGGGATAAAAAACTATCTCTATGCCAAAAATCACGTCAATCCTTTGCTCGGTTTCGACGTGAAAGACGGACAAACATACAAACACATACGCTTTCACATTTATAATATTAGTATGGATAGTAAAACCACACACAGAAAAATCTTCAAGTCTTTTTTATTTTACTTTACATTGTTTACTTTACTATCTGGGCTATGTAAAGAGACATTTTTCTTGAAAAGGTCGGAAGTTGCCTCTCCTCGGATATTGGGCTTTTTTTAGGCCATTTAGGTCACGTCTAGGATACGACCCAGGTTCATGAAATTGTTGTTAGACGATATGAATGAAGGTACGAGGGTCTACGTCGTCTTTGAAATGTTTGGGTAGTTCTTCGAGCGTTTCGACAGCTATTAGTACCCTTAGTGTAAGTTTTCGGTTACAAAATACGTCTCGATCGCGTTCGCGTTAAAATCTCAGTTTGTATGGAACCACGAACAGCTCCTCTAGCGGAACGTTTGCGATGTTTCCATACAAATTGAGATTTTAACGCGAAAGCGATCGAGACGTATTTTGTAACCGAAAACTTACACTAAGGGTACAGTTTTCTGTCGATTATACTGAAAAAATAAGTAAGTTAGAATATGGAAGGATTTTATAAAACGACTAGCAGTTACCCGCGACTCCGTCTGCGTAGAATTCAGCTGTCACAATCCCGTAGAAACTATGCAGTTTTCCGAGATAAAAAGTATCCTATGTCCTTCTCCAAGACTCAAACTATCCCAAATTTTATCTAAATCAACTCAGCGGTTTAGACGTGATGAAGTAAACAAACAAACAAACAAACAAACAAATGGACTTAGGCCGTCTTGCAGGAAAAAATAAATCTAGATTTAGTAGTTAAGCCTGGCTTAAGCTTGACAGTTCCATACATTTTGACACTACTGAACTGAGCTTAACGCTAACTCCAGATTTATGCGTTTCCAGCAAGTAACTTACGCATTTATTATTAGTGGGATGGGATGGCATATTTTATGGTGTGTATGAAAATGAAAACTAAAGACGTAGACTAAAGACAATGCCGATGTTAAATCTACTGTGTTTTCAGTGAAAATTATCGGTAATCTATTTTTAACCCCCGACGCAAAAAGGGGGTGTTATAAGTTTGACCGCTAGTAGCTCTTAAACGGGTTGACCGTTTTGAATGTGCTTTTTTTTATTTGAAGGCAAGTTTTCTAGCGATGGTTCTTAGACATGTTTCATCAAAATCAAAGTCGGGGCTTCCAACTTTTTGTTGGTTAGGTTATATTATGTATAGTAAATATTTTTTTGGAAAGTAAGATTTGTCGGACAATATTCTAATGTTAAGTCGTACGATCGCGGTCATTACATTGAAAGCTTTGTTATATATAAATAAAGGTCTGAATCAAAGTAATATTTTTCCTGACAATCCAGCTGGAAATTTCTCGGCCGAAGCACGAAGTGAATTGAGAATGGATTGCAAACGACAAGGTTCATGGGGCTAGATTTTGTGCTTAACTGAGTACAGCGAGTAGGTAATATGTCATAGTAAATACATACCTATATGTAGAGTTATGAAAAAGCCGTGGTGGCCTATACTCCATTTAATTTAAGTATTTTTATTTTTTTATTCGACTGGATGGCAAACGAGCAAGTGGATCTCCTGATAATAAGAGATCACCACCGCCCATAAACATCTGCAACACCAGGGGAATGGCAGATGCGTTGCCAACCTAGAGGCCTAAGATGGGATACCTCAAGTGCCAGTAATTTCACCGGCTGTCTTACTCTCCACGCCGAAACACAACAGAAGTTAAGTTTTGAATTAACGGTCAAATTGTAACACGTTTCTCGGTATTTCGAACTCAAATGAACTAAAAATACCTACAGGTAGGTACATTTATTAGCGGTATTTACTATGTTTTTAGTATAGAAGTTAACACAATTTTAAATAGTTTCGTTGCTTCATTTAAAAACGTGTGCAAATTTAACCGTTAAGTTTCAAATGTTAAAATAAATGGAGTATAGTGGTTTGACCTGTGTGGCCTCTCAATGGGTTCAAACCCCGGCACGTACCTCTGAGTTTTTCAAAATTCATATGCGAAATTACATTTGAAATTTACCGCGAAGTTATTCGATGGTGTGTGTAAAGTTCCCGATCCGCACCAGGCCGGCGTGGGAACTACATGGTGGGCATTAACTCAAATTAGGTAAGCACAGAAATGTAGCTTGGATGACAGTACAACCTATTTACTAACATAAATAACAATCGATAAAGAAGCCCGTAGTTTGAAAATTGATTTGTTTTTACAGTTCCGATACATTGTCATCATCATCATCATGTCAGCCGAAAGACGTCCACTGCTGGACATAGGGTCCCCAAATCTCTCCACTCAGACCGGTCTTGTGCTTTTCGCATCCACCGCGATCCCGCGATCTTAACCATACCTTAGTTCAGTGCATTAAAATAATAATAAATAAGTAACAAAAAAAACAATTATACAATAAAAACAATACAAAATATCAAAACATCTAAAAAAAGAATAAATTATAAAATTTGGATGAAATGAGTTATCATTTTAACCCAATTTAAAGCACAAAATCTCTGCCGTATTTAGAAACATTCCGTTTTCGATTGGCAAGGCCGAGGTATTCCACCGCCTACATACAAACACTTTCGTCCTTTGAAGCAAAGAAGCCGATCAAGCGAAGTTATAGCCAAGTTTTTATTGCAAAGAGTTTTCCCCGGCCAGTGGGCGAGCAATAGGCGGATACGCCAAATAACCTTTCTTCGGGCAGTCGCGTAAAAAAGCACACACTACCAACACAAAATTGTGGCATTTTTACCGTATAGAATGTTAATCAAATTTTAATGAGTTTTTATTTAATTTGTAATGTTCCGGTGTACTGCCGTTTCGCCAAAATATTTTTCGCCAAATTTCACTTCCCAAAAAACTTATCGTACTAGTTTCATTTCCCAAACGACTCTTTAGCATTTTCATTTCGCATTTTATTCATTTGGTCAAATTATCATTTGGCATAATTTTACTTAGTTAAATTTTATTACGACAATTTTTCGACGTTTTATTTTGGTTAATATTGTATTCCAAAAAAATGTTTGTTCAATATGACGTTTCGCACAAACCAACCACAAAGACCAACTGTTACCAGAAAAGTAGGTTAGGTTAGGTTAAAACTGCGTCCCCCGCAAAAATGAACAGCTATCAGAAAAGCAGGTTAGGTTAGGTTAGAACTGCGCCTCCCACACAGAAACGAACTGTTCCCAGAAAAGTAGGTTATTGTGTCAAGCGATATTTTGGGAAGAGTACGTTATGCCAAACAATACATTTTATCAAATAATACTTGGCAATATGAAACATGGCCAAGTAATTATTTGTGAAACAATAATTTGCCAAATAAAAATTTATTAACTGTAAAATTGCGATAGGTCTTTCTGCCAAATGATTTTTTGCCGAATGATAATTTGAGTAAAATTTTTTGGGATGTGATACTTTGGGAAAAGTTTTTTGGCCATACATTAGTAATCCATGCCGAGGATTTGAGTTTGATTCCCAGCGCTGGTCTTATTTTTCTGGTTTTTCTGTGCATCTATATTACAGGTAGTGTTTCCGACATTCAGTCGGCTTATTTTATTACAAGTATCTAATTATTATCATAAATATAACACACATTTTTAAGTAGTTAAGAGCAAAAGTTTAAAACCACCATACAACCGCCTTCCACAGCCGCAACCGCCGCCTTTGTACTTGAAATTTCTTTTTGTGTGATATTTTTGTATTTCCTTTTTGTACAATAGAGAGTATAAACAAACAAACAAACAATCAAGTAGAAGACACCTTTCATGTGATGATTTCAGAATGCAAAGCGCAGCAGGGCTACTACGAAACTCGAAAGTCGAAGTTCGTATCGGTCCCTCTCGCTCTCGTATTAAATAGTATAAGTGTCAGAGGGACCGCACGACACGAACTTCGAGTTCGAGTTTCGTATTAGTCCCCCAGGTGGGCGTCTTGGGATCGCGTGGGAACATCTCATTATGTCCCAAACGCCGAAACACTCGTATTGACCGAGCGTCCCTCAGGTCCATCATTAATATCCGTCAATATGCCAACCTGCTAAGCGCGGGTCGTGGCCACTCAACCCAAGTTAGCTGCGCGACTTACCATGACAGGAGTGTTCAAAAACCTACGACAAGTTAGGGTAAACCATACAGTAAATGGCCACGTTACAGTAACTGCCCACTTTTTTTTTATATGAAACAACAATCATACAAATAATTTATTTTAATGTTATTTCTTGCCTTCCTGCGGGAACTATGCAATTTTCCGGGATAAAAACTATCCCATGTCCTTCCCCGGGACTCAATCTATCTGTGTAACGAATTTTCATCTAAATCGGTTCGGTGGTTTAGACGTAAATAGGTAACAAACCAACAAAAAGACTTACGAACTTTCACATATTTATAGTATTAGTGGGCTGCGAAAGTTTGTGACTCACAAAAAATAACCATACAAGTTGTCACAATTCTTAATGCAGTACTATTTTTTTACACAACTAAACAAAGATTAAGTTTAGGTTCAAGGTTAAGATTAGGTTAGGTTAGGTATTATCTGGATAACTTCATAACATCTTAAAGAGAACTTCACACAAACCATTGAATTACTTCGCAAGTTTGAGCAGTTCTTCTCAAGGTGAAGTTCGTGGTGAATTTCAAATGTACTTATTTTCACACATGAGAGATATATATAATACGACCCATCTTTAGTCGCTTTATATCTTTAAGCCGGAGATTTGTATGTGATGTTGCACGCAAAGATATACTTAACAGGAAAATAGACGTTATCGTAGGATTTATTCACATCTTTGAGTACTGCGAGTGAATTGGCATCCTGTAACGGCTGTAACGCTACCCATCTCAAATTTCATTCACTGAACGACATCTACGCACCTGCGTACTAAGCATCTTACGCATGAGCCTCGCATAGCACGCAATAACTGCCCCAAACATGCCAACAACAAGACCATGTCATCTACAGACATTACCAAAGACAACTTATTTAATTCGGAAAACCCTAATCAAAGGTACAATTACTGACGCCTACAAATTCCTGCCGGAGCTTGTACGTGAGCAAAACCCCCGCACCGCGCTATCGCTCACCTTTTCCCCCGTCACTGAGTGTATATACGTTCTTCCCTTTCTAAAACACCCACTCGCATTGAGCTACTCCTAAGTATACAACCCCGTTTTCAGCCCACAATTTCAGTCTAACCCCCGACGCGGCTGAATACGCGCGCATCCAGGACAATAATTACAAAAAAAAAAGAAAAAAAACGACAATAATTTAAAAATAAAATTGGAACACGCCGTTCGAATTTCGAGGCGGAACGTCAGCAATGAGAGCTTGACGTTCGATAGAGAATTTCGAAGAAGCTTTAATTTTTTTTTTTGGGAAAATACTTAACAGTATATAAATTGACTGATTGCTTAGTATTTGAATTTACTGTATTCGTATTTGGATTGTGAGCAGCAGTGGGAGTGACAGCTGAGAGGCGCTATCGCGAGCACAACAGGTGAGTGGGCATCGGGACCTTTTTACTTGATTTTCAGAGGACAAAAAAAGGTATAACTAACAATACTTTATATTTTAGCGAACTCGTTTACTAGACTGGTTTATTTTTGATATACCTAAAAAATATAACACAATCTTTCGTTTGTTATACAGGACGCAAGGCGTTTTTATTTGCGATACTTACATTAAAAAACCGGTCAAATAATAAACAACGAAACGATAAGAAGGGGTCCCCTTTTTGAGATACTAACCCAAAAAATATTTCAGTTACTAAGTGAGAGACGAGTTCAGTTATTTAACAAAACAAAACACGGTCTCGGGATTCTTTTTACCGTTAAATAAAATGGCTACGGCACGGAAACCTTTAAAGGACGAATTTGTATTCTTTTTAAATATGGAATTGTTTTTTCACGCACCCGACTACAAGTTATTTTGTCACATTTTCTGAAATTAATTTCAAGTACCCAGGTACTGAAAAAAAAATTAGTACTTACTAACCCATTGTTTTCAGGGTTCAAAATTTTATCGGAGTTTCTTGATCATAAAACTGTTTTTAACCTCGATAATATTTTAACCGATAAATATTTGAAACCATGGCAGCTTAATGGTTTGTTTGGTTGTTCATTTAATTAAATAGAAATAGAAAATAGAAATAGAAAACGTTTATTCGCATTACGCAAATTGCATAAGAACTACTATGTTTAATATGTATATTATTTAGTTTCTTTTATCAATAAAGTCCTTCATCGAAGTAAAAAAAAAGAACTACATAAGAATTACATATTTATGGAACTTATCAACAAAATTACGTGTCTAATTTATTATGAGCTTTACGGTGAAGTAAAACACTGTTAGGATGCGTACCCTCTACAACTGGAAAAAATGCAATGGTATGTGTGGAGTTCTCAATCCGCACTGCGAACCATAATAATAAATAATAAATTCATTTATTTCGGGCAACTTGGCCCATACATTACAGACTAACATATATTTATAAAACTAATTTGGTGACAAAACGGCGTGACCCCGTTGAGTCACCGTCCCCGACGTCGCGTTCATCTGCGGCATGGTGCCCCGGAACCGCCGGAACACGTCTTTCGGCCAGAAGGCGGAACTCGCGATGGTCCCCATCAGCAGCCGCGGCACGCGCACAAACGAGCTGAAGTGCACGTAGTGACGTGACTGCAGCTGGAACATCCTCAGTGGGTATTCGCAACAATGATCCAAGACCTTTTATACCCAGAGGAGTTCTGTGTCCTGCAGTGGGATATAATATAGGCCGAGATTATGATGACGATGGTGAATACTTTAACATGGCGGCGGCGGTAGCATGACAAAATTATTTAGGATAATTAAACGAGTGATTTAAATAGAACATCTATAGACTACTACTACTACTACACTACCTGGGTACCTGGGTACTATATTTTGTACCCGTTATCACAATAAATATATTATGATTATGATTATGAGTTCTTTTCTAAATAAATTTTACGAAAAATGCATTCATTTTACGCAAAAATAAAATCTTACTCCATTACATTTTAAATTGCTGCAATTCAGTTGTATTAAAAGCAATTCAGTTTCTAATTTCAACTGCTGTAACATTGACGTTTTTAACTCTAATCTAAACCTGAACGGGAAAGGATTTTCCACCTCTAATATACCTACATGTAAACCAGAGCCCATATTGCCTAACGTTTCTGACAGTTTTTGTATGCGAAATCTGTCATTTGATTGCGATAGCGAGCATCAGAAACGTTGGCAATACGCCCTCCGTTGACAAAGCAATGCAAAATCACCAACTGCTGTGCTACGTGTGTGTACGAGTAAGTAAATTTTTCTACAATTTTCCATTGCAACAGTCTAAAATCTAAAGTAAACAAGCTATAGTAAACCGTTAAACCCTTTTACTACACTCTTAAGCAGCTGTACGTTAATGATAAGGGAAATAATGTGCTCGTCAAGTGACACATTTTGCTTTTTATGTCCTTCCTTACTATTTTAAAGGGGAAGTGACTTTGTTTGTTTGTTTCTTTGTTACGCTTTCACGCCATAACGAAGCGACGGATCGTCGTGATTTTTGGCATAGAGATAGTTTGTGGCCTCGAAAGTGACATAGGCTACTTCTTATCTCGGAAAAATGCAGTTCCCGAGGGAACAGCGCGCGATAACCGAATACCGCGCGGGCGGAGCCGCGGGCAAAAGCTAATCTACTAATATTTTTAAACGAGCTATTATTGTATTAAATATATTTCGGGGACCTCGGAAACAGCTCCAACGATTTCCATGAAATTTTGTGTAGGGGTTTTCGTGGGTGACAAATCGATCTAGTTTGGTCTTATTTCTGGAAAAATGCTTGTTACCGAGTTTTAGCTTAAAGAATAAACTGCCGAGATGTACTATTTGGATTGTGAATTCTTTGTAGATGAAAAATAATGAAACATCGGACTGCCAAAAAAAGTAGTTTTGACCCTGTTAATAAACTTAAAATTCGGAGTCGGACCCATTCAAAATCGTGACTGGCTCAAAATTCTCAGTAATGGGTCCCGAGTATTGAACTTACATAAGAGAGTTCTTGATTACTAGACTTTTTTGTTTCTCTTTAAGGACTATTCAAACATTTATTAAAGTTTCGTTTAATTTTTTGAGTATTTTTTATTTATTTACTTTTTATCTTGTATCTCGAAAGTGTTGTAACATTAAAATGTGCTAAAGCTTTCATTTGATACCCGTATCATTACACTACAAAACATTTTTTTTAACATTCCTACATATTTTTTTCGCAAACACAACCATCGAGCAATCGAGTAAATAAGAAACTGAATGTGTTGAAAAAATTTTCTAAAAAGTATTTCTACTAAATTTCTACTTCTATATTCATAATTTGTACTTACTTTATCAATAATTGTGCTTCGCCATTTATGGAACAAAATCACTGCCAGGAAAACGGCCAGTATTAAACTGTCTAAATAATATTCATAATTTATAATTAGGACATTAATCATGATTGGCATGTTTAATTTGTAAACTTTTGGACTGGGCACAGTAAGGAGGAAGTAAAAAAAATGCAACCTGATTTAAAGTGTAATGTAGAGTCGGACAAATTGAATCATACCGTGCATGAACCTTTTGAAGGTTATCGAATGGCGTCCGCGGACCGGGAGACGAGCTGTCGGTAGGCCTCCAACAAGATGGAGCGACGACCTGGTTAAGATCGCGGGATCGCGGTGGATGCGGAAAGCCCGGTCTGCGTGGAGAGCCTTGGGGGAGGCCTATGTCCAGCAGTGGACGTCTTTCGGCTGACATGATGATGATGATGATCCTTTTATAGGCCGAACAGGAATATAAAAAAACCTGACGCGAGGGCAGCACTTCTACGTTTCATATTGCAACATTCTTTAGGCGGCCCCTAGACCTACAATAACATTGTACAATACTTTTTATTGCACAATAAGATTGAAAGGCGCTCTGAATCCAAACGAGCAATTGTATTGCACAATAATACGAACTGCACAATGTTTTCGTGTTCAGTATAGTATTAAATATTGTGCAATACTGACCCTACACGATGCAATATAAAAATATGGTGCAATAAAAATTAAACTCGCTCAAACTTTTGGTCAATCATTGTGCAATCTTCAATATAAACCCTAAACGGTCAATAATATTGCACAATTCGCGATATTGCACAATATAATTGACCTTTTTTTTTTTTTTTAAATGGCGTTAATTGACCGTTTAGGGGCTGCCTTACACTACGATACCTATGAGTCATACTGACAACGGTGTCGGTGATTTTATTTAAAGGAATATTTTCTACGAGGCGGACTTTTTCTACGATAAATACTTTTATACAATGTGAATTATTTTCCTTCCAAGGCTACGGATAATCTTCGGCATTTTAACGCACAAAAACACGAAATAACACTAAAATACCACGCGCAAACAACGTTAAACTTTGACAGCAATAGACAGATGACATTTGAATTTAGTGTTACCAGTGCAAGAAATTAGTTCTATTGGTTTACCGCAATGTGGTGAGGTTTTTTATAATTCTGATCAGCCTTTAATAATCAATTTCACTATGATTGACGAAATGTATGAGATGTTAACATGACATTATTAGCACAAAGGTTCCACCCGTCATGATTCAATTCGCTCGACTGTTTTCGATCCTCCTTTCGATTCTTAACAGACTACTCAGGGTTTCTTGTAAATCTTTTTGACTCGATAATTCATTACCAGCAGCAGCAGGTTTAGACCAGCGTCGGCCGCAAGGTTGACATCATGCTGAGTTGGGACCATTTCGTGACAAAATTTGTTGATGTTTGTTGTATTTCTTCCTCTTTAATTTGTAAAACGTCACGAATAAATGTTTTTCTTTCTTTTCTTTTCTTTCTTTTCTTTATTATCTACTCAGCTAATAGGTCCATAATTACCACGAGTATGACCCTAACAATAGTTCACAAACCTGCTAACTGTAACTGTAACTATGTTACCCAGTAGTTAACTTGTGTTAAATTTCTAACAATGTTTGGTGAACAGGAAGACGAGACATTACTGAGCAGTTAGACACAAAGGTTTGCCAACAAATAGTTTAAATGTTTCATAGAGTTGGACGCCTCAGATATTTTACTTATAAATATATTATTATCATCCCACCTTTTATATATGTCCTACTGCTTGACACAGGCTTCCTAAGTACTATAAATATGGAAAAAAAAATAAGCAGAGCCAAATTTTAGAAAATTGTACTTTGTACCTTGTAAATTGTACCTTGCACAAGGCATTATGGCAAAAAATCAAGACTTGTGTCTATGTATATTATACCTACTAATATTATAAATGTGAAAGTTTGTAACTCCGCTTTTTGGTTGTTTGTTACCTCTTCACTTATAAATCGCTGATAGTTTGAGTCCATAGGATAAGTTTTTTATTATATAAACGAATTCTACGCAGACGGAGTTGCGGGAAACAGCTAGCTCAATGCGTTTACTTTTAAAAGCAAACCTTAAAGGTATTTGCTCAAATCATTCACTCATTCACTCGGCCGCCGCGTTGACAAATTAAATCGTTCTTGAGCCTTTTGTTTCGCTCATAATGGAGTTTACCGCATCCGGATTTAAAGTTTCCTATTAAGGGTGTACCGTGCATATTGCACGATTCAAATTCCAGATGGACTCTTTTTTTTCAGCCTGTTAAAGTGTCCCACTGCTGGGCAAAGGCCTCCCCTTCTTACCGCCACCTGTCCCTATCGAGAGCATGCTCCTACCACTCCATTTGATATGCGTCTAAGTCATCTCACCATCTCCTCTTCAGTCTGCCTCTGTTACGATGGCCATCCGATGGAACCCAATGAGTAGTAATTTGGCAAATATTGGAGCGTTTTGACCGCGCGGTCAAATGTCATTAGCGTCCCACGTTTATATAGCATAACGGAAAAGACAAGTCACAAGAATTTTAATCACGCTAAATTCAGTATCGGTGATGTTTTAATACCTAATTCATAAAAAAACAACACTGGGCATCATCCCTTTTAATAACGCCTGCGAAGACACCAATGACAAAAAAAAACGCTGCAAAAACGCTGAATTATGTTATGTGGTAAAAATAAAGAAAGAAAGTATATTATATTCACTAATATGGAAGACACATACAATTACACAAAATAAACCAAAAAAAAATAAATGAAAACTGATGTTTGTGGCGTGACAGGCGACGTCAGTTCTAAGGATGGCATACTTTAATAGCAGTATTTAACGTGTATGAAAAAAGGAAAATTCATTGTTTTTGAAAGTCGCTGAACTAACTAGGCCGATCTATGTTTTAATTTTTTGCTCGTATCACAGGCCACACCCGGTATTTTATACATATTTTATTACACAGCTCAACCGGGACAAATGAAGCAGGCTGCTCTATTCAAAATATATGGAGAAGATATATACCTACATCCGTTATGTAACATGAGATAGCTATCTCTCTGGACGTGGGAGGTTGAAGGGAAACTGCTGACGCGTGCAATTCTCGAGGGCCCGGATACCTTCGTTAAACATTAAGCTGATTTGTATACACATAAAGTATAGCGTTCCTCAAGAGGTATTTATTTATAGACTGAAGTACTTATGGAAATATTGAGACTTGCAGAATATTTAACCTCTAGACATGGTTCCCACGCAGTTTGGGCTTTAAAGTGTTACTACAGCATTAATGAAATATTTCAGGGCTATAACAGGACCTGTTATTTTGACGTTCAAATGTTTTATTTAAATAAGACTATAAAATAACCAAAGAAATTACTTACAAAGGCTTTAAAGTGAAAATATCAGGTACCAATTTGGTCTACGAGTACAATAAGTAAAACCATTAAGTTTCTGTTAAAAATGACATTTTAAGAAGCTTTTTTGCTGACTGTACTTTTTGTTGATTGTACATAATTATTTGGTAATCCAACTTACATATGTGCACCAAATTTCAAGTAAATCTGACCACTGGAAGTGGGTCAAAGTGAACTTACAAGATTTGACCCAATAAACAGGGCAATTCAAATAAAAGCTTGTAAAAAATAGATTATTCTGAAATGACTTCAAAAGTAGTTTCAACTTTTTTTCCCAATTATATTTCTAAAATAAGAATGCAGTTACTACGTTCCATTCGCAAAGAAATGCAAAAAGATCTTTCCGGCGGGGAATCGAAGCCCGGTCTCCCGCGTGACAGGCGGGGATACTTACCACTATACTATCCAAGACTTGATAACGACGGTGATTTTTTTATTAATTTCGTGAGGATCTCGCATAACAAACAATTTTATTACAAGTAGTAATTTTATCCGCTACTCTGCAATAATTAATAAAATTAAAAGAAAAAAGAACCTTTTTGAAAAAAAGCTTTTATTATTAAATGATATTGTAACGGATAACTCACCTCTTAAATCGAGTTTAGCTCGACCAGAGCGGTGGCACGTAGTGCGCTAAGAAGGGCTACGAAATAGCCCGAAACATGTCGAGCTAAACTCGATTTAAGACGTGAGTTATCCGTTACAATATCATTTTAATATGAGTGAGTCTCACGGTAGTTTCATGTTCAAAAAGCTTTTATTACTTGTAAATGAATAAAAAGTTTAAAATAATTTTAATTAGATAAGAAATATACCGTTTTATAGGTACCTTGTATTAAATCTTTGCGTTTTTTATCACAGTCCCAATTATTATAGAAAAAAGTTACATTTTGACGGAATAATAAAGAACGACAACACATTAGGTGTCGCAAAATTGAATGCAATTTTAAGTGACTTAATTAAATCAGGTTACATCATTACGTCGAATAAAGTTCCATTGGATTTTCTTATTAGCGGTTTTTCTTCGATATTTTTTTTTCTAATTATAAAGTCAATTATTACGTAAATAATTGACACCTCAAGTCGAGAGAACTCTTTATTACCAAGAATTCCATGCAGAAGAGATTCATAATTAAAGACATACCATTCATATTGGTCCTTCAATCCCGACGCCTAGGGGCTTCGAAATTCTAAAATCGAAGTTCATATCGTACCGTCCCGCTGACGCTTACGTGGTTTAATATGAGATTGAGAGGGACGGTACTATTCAAATTTCGATTTTCTATATTCGTAGTAGCCCCAGGACTTCCAACTTTAATTACTTCTATTTTTAGCGTGAAGGACAATTCATAATATAAAAAGCTGTGACGTCATAAATGCGTGACAATTAATGGGAAAAGGAGATATTTCCGTCCAAGGCTACGAATGTATCTTTGATTGAATCGAAATAACGATTTTGTCCCAGTAAACGTGGAATATTCTTATAGGACTAATTTTTAACTCTCAACGCAAAAGGAGAGCGTTAAATGTCTGTCTGGCAGTGGCAACATATCCCTCAAATAGACAGACCGATTTCGATGCATTTTTTTTGCAAAAAAAAAAACATACAACCGAATAGATAACCTCCTCCTTTTTTAAAGTCGGTTAAAAATATCGCTAATAAGTTATTTTTATTCGAATGTATAGCAAACTAGCAAGTGGGTCTCCTGATGGTAAGAGAAATCATAATAATAATAACTAGCTAATAATGAACTAGTTCTTGAGTACGGCAATAAAACTTTTTACCTTAATTACTTAGCGCCAGATGTATGTGTAGAAGTTTCTTTGTTTATGTGTTCTGTGTCCAGAACACATAAACAAAGAAACTACCTGAGAAAAGTATCCCAATTGAAAAGTTTAACGAACATACCAACATTACCAACACAACGCCCGCTTAATGAAATTTCTTTAATCAATGGACATCTCAGTATTAAAGTCTAGACTAGACTCAACTTGCATCTCCGTAGGTAATATTCGTGTTTCCAAAGACTCATTGATATACCTATACTCCAATTCAATAGAATCTGACAATCCTGTAGACACTTCCTATAATATGAATACCGGGCTGCCTAAGGCTTTGTGATGTGAGGATGTGACTATTATTCTTTTTTCATTCCTTTTAGATGATAATTGCAACAAAAGGGACATATATAATCAAGCGTGCCCACGTTAGAGTGTGTTAAACGTGTAGAAAATTGTCAGATTCTATTGAATTGTACTTTAGGTCAAAAACAAGATGGCCGTTGTAACAGGCATCTGTCACTCGTCCAGCGATATACTTAGGTAGAGTCATTCACGATGACGCGTGCCGTGGTTCTTATTACAATGTCATTGATGGCTAATTTTGACATAATCACGCGTCTTCGTGGATGGTAGGTATAAACACACCTACAGCGTGCGATAACTTGAGATTATCTATGGGGGCTAGCGCGCGCTTGTGGGTTCACGGTGGATGCAGTCAGTTTCCAACCAAAGCAACTAGAGGTCTATGTCCAACAGTGGACGTCCTTCGGCTGATATTATGATGATGATGAGCTTGAAAATTTGACAATAAATTTTTCTGACCCCTTTCCTGGTAGCCAATACCTATTGGCTCAGTCTACATCACCTATCTTTATCTCATTCCTACCGCAGGACTACTACAAAACTCGAAGTTCGTGTCGTGCGGTCGTTCTGACACAGTACTATTTATTACGAGAGTGAAAAGGGCGGTACGATACGAACTTCCAGTTTCGAGTTTCGTAGTAGCCCTGCTGGCTCATGCTGAGGTAACGACTTCAAATTGGTAGAAAATTATATTTATGTTTTTTTTTTGAGAGTCGGTAGATCGGTCGTCAGTATGTAAGTATTTTTTATTTATATTGATACCACCTACCAATAAATCCAGATATGTCAAAATGACTAATCTGTTACCACAGACTACTTATGTCACAGACAACGTAATAGTTATACTAGACTCTTACGTTATCTGTGGCAAAAGCACAAAATAAGTACCACTTCACCTTTACTTTTTGTTTACCTTTGTAACCTTTTTATACAATAAAGAGTATAAACATACAACCAAACATAAGTAATAGGTAAATATTACACACATCCAACAGGATGCGAATTGTGGCTATAGGTATGCAAACATGTGATGTTCACACCTGAGTGCTTTGGGTGCGTCTTACTTTCCTTTCTGGTACTTTATTCTTATACCAATATCCCCCCCTTACCCCCTACTTACCTACATCTCCCTCCCTCACCCACGTCACTCGCGCGACGGGCTTTCATAGTATTTGAGAGTCTGCATCAGGGATGTTGTGGACGTATCCGTAACTGAAACCATCGGATATCCGAAATAAAAAACTATCCATAACCGAATCCGATATAAAAATTTCGAAAGTTTCGGATAGGGGCGGAGTTGGAATGCGACATGTTGTGACAGATTTTTGTTTTTGCCCGGCCGAGCCGACATACATTGATTTATATTCTACCGTACGTTATTCTACTGTACGTTAGTACATATACATCGATGATTGTATATTATTCCTATTGCTAAGTCGTACCCTTGTACCTAATTTACGACTCGTAACTATTACAGTCATGATACGGTTGTAGTAAGTAGAGGCCTTAAATCTTCATCAATATGGGATCGTACGGTAGTGGTTCACCTGTCCCGTTGTCTGTCTGTCTGTCTATAGTCAAATCTTGCAAGTTAAATTTGACTAACTTCCAGTAGTTAGATTGACTTGAAATTTTGAATACTTATGTAAATCGCATGACAATATCTAGTAGTGACATCCTGGTAGTCCAGCCAGGAACGTCTCCGCAGGACGGAACTCTTCAACGGTTAATAGCATCGACTTGAAATTTGGTATGCAAATGTAGTTTGGGTGATGCGAGTACAGTGAACAAAAAATACAGTCAGCAAAAAAATCTTGTATTAAAAATGTTTATGATTAGGTTATTCAAATTAGACGGCACAAATTCTAGCTTCTTATCGATGAAGGTGGAACATCCTCCTTTGCAGAATCGGTTAAAAATTTAATATCAAAGTTCCATCAGAACCCAGTGTTTACTTTCAAGCCTCGTACCCATCAGCTTGATAAACAGCTTCGAGCCGAGATAACTCATCTCATCTCCGTTTCATAGCCGCAGGATAGCTTTCGTTTTGCAGTTTCTATGATCCCGTTATTTTAAAAAAACCGGCTAAGTGCGAGTCGGACTTGAGCACAAAGGGTTCCGTACCATTATTATAAAATTGGACGTTCATTAGCATAAAAAAAGGAAAAAAATCAAGTTTGCTGTATGGGAGCCCCCTCAAATATATTTTTGAATTTAATTATTTATTTTTAAAGTGATTAAGTATACAACTAAAGATTGTGTGAATATTTCAAGCCTCTACCTGTTGCCGTTATTATATCAAGCAAAAAACGGCAAAACAATCGCGTTTGCTGTATGGGACGTTAGACGAAGATTTTATAAAATAAATATAAAAGTAATTTTATTTCATTAAATTTATTTGTGATACACAGGTAAAATACATGTCGCCTTGATCCAGCGTAACCACGAACTTTACGAGAATGAGAAGTTAAAAATATTCTGTGTCAATTTCATGACGGGACAACTTTTTGAGAAATACTCGTTGTTGTTGAATGAAGATAATTAAACGGTTTAGTCGGACTCAGCAATGTCGTCAGCTGACGCACAGCTCAGGTAGCGTGCTTTATTGTAGAAAAACATACGGCTCCTAAAATTACCAGAACCTTCACAAGGAAATTTTATTTCTGCCAACTTAGAAATATGACAGTTTAGATCCTATGAATCCTATGTTTAAGTTTCCATGAATGCCATTTTTGCCGATTTTCTCAAAAGAACATTGTTTTTGCGTTGTTTTGTGTATTACGCATACAACCAGTTGCAACCATTTACATATTTTATTTATTTAAATAATAGTTTTGTTGTTTGGCAAACGAATTGTGAAATATATTTTGATGTAAAGCTAGAGTTAATACGAATATGCTGTACGGTCATCAGCATAAATGTCAGACACAACGAAGCGTACACAAATATCTGATACGACTCTATTTTTAGGACCGATAGGACATATCAGATATTTTTGCACGCTCTGCTGTGGCAGATATTAATGCAAGTGACTGTACCATCCTACATCTACGATTTAAAAGCATGAAAACCATGTGGTGTCTGAGTGGTGCAGTTTATGCGAGTTTGATTATAACCGCTCTCGCGCAGGTGTTGGTAAGGACCAACTCGGTAAACTTTGCCCGACAATAGCTTGTATAAGTAATGAGATTTTATCATAACTTTTATCGTTTCTTGAAAGTTTGCGTGAAGTTGTAATCGATGTTATGAGTTGTGATTTTGTGTTGCTGTTTTACAGTAGCCCCATTCTGGGCGCCAATTAAGAATTTTGCTGTAATTTTGTGTAATGCCGGCTTAATTAAGATAAACATTGAGCTGGCGAGCGCAAATGGAATTTCCTGTTTAAAAAAATTGTCAAAATTTAAAAATTTTCGTGGGTATGTATATTTTTTTTTGTCATGTTTTTCCCTTTTCTTAAACAGTGTGATTCAGGAGATAGGTATAATCAGAACCAACCCTACCAGATTCAGTTAGTTGAGGCAATGTCATAATGGCAATGTTATGGTAATGTCCCACGGCTGGGCAAAGACCTCTCCCTTGGATTTCCAAACAATTAATGAGATTAACGTTGTTTTTTTTTAAATATTGAAAACAAAATTATTATATAATTTACTAACTGCTCTGCTCTGCAATTACAAATGTGAAGGTTTTACTTAAATATGACTGTGAATTAACCAATATCAATTGGTTCAATAGATGGCGTTAGTATCGTAAGGTTTTTTTTTTAAGTTACGGTAATGCTTGCAATTGGCTAATAACAAAATGAGCCAATTGGAGGCAAGACCGTAACGTCAAAAAAAATCACGATACTAACGCCATTTAGCGATATTTCCGCCTGTCTTTTAGCCCTCATCACTGAGGGTGGAAGGTTGGTTCTGCTAACGTCTCCCGAATCACCCAATACAGGCTGGGATGACAGACACAGCGCCTCAAAGATGCGTTACAAATGATTAACAAGTTACAGGCTTAGTGAACAATGTTTTGTCATCGTATTGTTTCGGTTCAGTTCGTATTTATCTTGCTTTCTCGACTAGCTTACTGAAGCTAATTGAAGAAGCACGATGACGAACTTATCCGACGACATACGACGAAATAATATTATTCAACGGGTTTTGTAAATAATTAGTTTTAGTTCGAATTCAAAGTGTATACTCGTAACACTAAATACATAGGTACAGAGCAATTGTATCAGGAAGTACACTCGAGTACACAAAACCGTGTGATTCCTAGTCGTTCATTCATTCATTCACTCGGACGCGCCTGCAACTCAAAACCGAGTCTTCCCTAGTCATTCATTCATTCACTCGGACTCGCCAACATTTAATTCATTCGTTCATATGCTCGGACGCGCCAACAACGTAAACCCGTGTGTTTCCTGTCTATTCATTCACTCGGACGCGCCTGCAACGCAAAACCGAGTCTTTCCTAGTCATTCATTCATTCACTCGGACTCACCAACATTTCATTCATTCGTTCATATGCTCGGACGCGCCAACAACTTAAACCCGTGTGTTTCCTATTTATTACAGTAATCCGTTTACCCACCGTTCTTTATCTCGACTTAGCAACTCCATTTATATCTGTTAACGGCTTTATATATTTATGAGAGAATTTCGCGAATTACGCGTAGAAAGGTTCACTTTGTCGCTGTTGTTTCAGGATTAGCGCGATACTTGACGGAGTAGGTACTTGGTTTAAACTCGAGCGAAGGTCTTGGTTCTTAAACATATTTGAGAAGGCAAATGAGCAAACTGGAGACACGGCAGTGCCCCTACCAAGCCGAGCGCATTGCAAACTGCTTTACCATCTTATCTCGAACCGATTCTGGGTATTTTCATGCCGCTATCTTGCAGCACTGGGATAATTATATTGGAAGGCTGAAATTCTACTCATTTGATAAGGTATCGGCGATAAAGCTATCTATTTTACATAGGTGCCTAAAATCTCAAGATGATAACTTGCTTCGTTTAGAAGTTACAGGTAAAGTTACGCAAACTTGATGAATACTGACCTTAGATCAAAGCGAGCTTCCTACG
This sequence comes from Choristoneura rosaceana, assembly GCA_037349165.1. NCBI lineage: Eukaryota > Metazoa > Arthropoda > Insecta > Lepidoptera > Tortricidae > Choristoneura > Choristoneura rosaceana. Next base: position 7,214,547 of record JAZBNJ010000013.1, read on the forward strand.
GAAGAAGCCCGCGTTGCTCTAAGATACTGACTGATTGATTAAGAATCCTCAAAAATAAACCAGTACTTTCATAAAATCTAGAGAGCTGCAATTTGGCACAGAGATAGCGTTAAATACCGACGTAAAAGAAAATTCTTCAAACTGTGATTTCCTAAGATCTGGAGTACCAAGTTTTTTTATACGATAAGGGGTAAACCCGGCAAACAAGTAGGCCGGTCACCTGAAGGAAAGCAATCACCGCCGCCCTTGGACATATTAACGTAAGTTGAGTTACGGATACGTTGCTGGCTCTTTGAGAAAGCCCTTTTTTAACCCCCGACGCAAAAAGAGGGGTGTTATAAGTTTGAACGCTATGTGTATCTGTCTGTCTGTGTATCTATTTGTGGCACCGTAGCTCTTAAATGGGTCGATCGATTTGAATGAGGTTCGACGATCGATTTGAGTGAGATTCGATGTAATGTTACTTACAATTGTCTCATTGGTGAAATGTAGGGCCAGGGCCCAATGGCATAACAAATTACAAGCAAAGTATTTAGTTAATTTCAATACAAAATCGCTAATAATACTTATTAGCTTGTAATTTTTGTTATGCAATGGGTCCGGTGGTCTAAAGTAAAGTCAGTTACTTTTTTATACCAACTTGACAGTCAATGACTCAATGAACGTGAGTGAATGGACAGTTCTTAACGAGGTTAGTATGACACAGGGGTAATCCTAGATTGAAGGATTAACTCATACAAGCGCATCAAAGCCTCTCTACACTGAGTACAGGGTCGAGATTCCATTGAAAGGTGATCGTTGATGTCATATTTAATCCGTCCGTTGGTTTACGTTACAGTAATTGTGAAGGCACGTGGCATTCATTCATGTTTTTTTTTTTAATTAGTCCCTCAGAACGTATTTGCTTTACATGTTAAATTTAATTGAGAGCAGAAAATATACTGGCAGATTTAACAGCCAAAACCAACAATTCCAAGAGAATCCAATTCTATTTATGTCTAAAACACGCTTCGCTTATTTATTTTACAATTATCATTTAAAAATAGAACAAGGGACATGCCTCATTTTTGCTTAAAAAATCGTTACTGTGGCAAGAAGTATTACATACTTATAGACCATAAAATAATTACCTAAGTACATACAGTCAAGCCAAGTTTTTAAAAGCTTTTAAACTGGCACTGTATGTACGGGTCAAATTTTATAAGTTAACCTGTCGCGCGACCAACGACTTTTTTGGGTAAGTTTGGACTAGTACCCTATGTTAAAAGGTAATCGGAACTAGTAACAGAAATTGACTAATCACGAGTACTTAGATACGCAGGTAGTAGGAGTACTTAGAATCACGAGTACTTAGAAATTTTTGCAGGTGGTTCGGACCTCGTGCAAGGTTCGCCCGGATTGCTACCACCATCTTGCTCGCAAATCCTGCCGTGAAGCAGCAGTGCTTGCATTGTTGTGTTTCGGCGTAGAGAGTAAGGCAGCCGGCTAAATTACTGGTACTTGAGGTATCCTATCTTAGGCCTCTAGGTTGGCAAAGCATCTGCAATACCCCTGGTGTTGCAGATGTTTATGGGCGGTGGTGATCTCTTACCATCAGGAGACCCACTTGCTCGTTTGCCTTCCAGATGAATTAAAAAAAACGCACCACTGTGGCGCGCGGGGCATTCGACGGGTTAAATTTGACCAACTTCCAGGGATCGGGCTGATCTGAAATTTGGCATACTTTGTAAATCTGTTGACATCCTGGTAGTCTGGCTACGATTTTATCCCTGCAGGATGCAACTCCTCAATGGTTAATGGCATCGCCATGAAATTTGATACGGAAATGTACCTACCTACGAGTAGTTCAAATGAACAAAATTGCAAAAAAAGCTTGTATTAAATGTCATTTTTAACAAAAACTCATTTTTATTTATATTGGAAATGTACTTTAAAGTCGGTTAGTAAAAGTTAGCAAAATTATAAAACACAAGTCACAAACAAATCCGAAATGACTAAACCTTTAGCTTAGTTTTAAGGAAATAGCGGATAAAAAGCTTTGCGCAGCTTGGAGTTAAACAGTAGAAAAGACTTTAATTCACATCGCTTAGTGTTAAATAGTGATGTAGGTACTGAGTTTTATACTAAAACTCGATACCATCGAGTAAAAACAATTAATTCAAATTCAATGTTTATGCGTGTAGGGAGTTTGTTATCGAGCTTTTATTACCAAAGTTCGCCAAAAGTCGCCAAAAAAAAGATGTCAACTTTGCACGAGAATTGCAGACTATTAAAGCATTTTTACAAAAATCGAAAAAACCACAGGTGTATAAAATATAATGAAGATCTTGATTGTAAAGTATCATTGATTTCTGTGCTATACTTTTCATATAATATGAGGACAACGAAACCTACAATTCAACCGCCCAAATCTTGAAAAGCGTATGGTACAGCTATCTCGATATACGTTAGCAGGAAGCGGAGAAGCGGGAGGGGATGTGCATGGGGGAACAGCTGCGAGCGCTTATGTCACGAGCGATAAAGACAGCAATATCCCAAACGAAGACGTAACGCGGCCGCGCGGCCGGCAGGGAAACTTCTCTTAACACTGGCCTATTTGTTACAAAACAAACAAAAATATGTATAATTCATGGTCGCAGCAAAACATCAAATAAAATAACGCTTTCACGGCATGTCTTTATCTTTTCAAAGACAGCTCGGCCATTCAAATTAAAATTTGAATTCGGCCTACGCAAAACTCGGCATTATTAAATGAAACATTCTGAGCATGACGTCTCGTTATTTATTGAAACATGCCATGATTCGGCTATTGCAATTTTCGGAATATTAAGTATGACATTGACAGATGTGCCTTATTGTATTGTAACTCTTTATTGTACCTAAAACATATGAAAATTACAGTTAACAAGAGAAACAGATGTACAAAGGCGAACTTATCTCTTAAAGGGATCTCTTAAAATTAACCTTTACGAATTTACCTAAGTTTAAAATTTTAACTGTCAATTTTATAAGTAATTGAAAAAAAATCTATCATTTTAATATTTTGCAACATGAATGAAGAAGAAAGTTTTGACAAAATCTACATATAAAAATTCTAAGTACCTAACTATCAAACCCAAGTCCTATTCTAAGGTATACATCTGTATCATACCGTTTATAAATATAAACATTATATTTTCCGTTATTTTATGTGATTATCTTTTCTTGTAAAATAGTGGATTACAATAAATAACTATCATTAATTCCTTGTAATCTATTATCTGTTACATTTTTAAACTATTACTTTCTTGATCTTTTAAACCTAAATTCGGCCTTGGACCAGCACTTCGTCCCAGCACTAGACGATAACATAAAATTTTATTGTTTAACCTCGTACCTACATTATTCCTTTGGGTAGGACATAAGAAATAAAAAATTCTAGCGAAGTATTTTTAACTGGCAAGCCCAAAGTGTTTATTATAACCTGTAATTTAGCTGTCAAAGTTCATAGTCTAAAATAGAAACGTCAACAGAAATCTGTCACTCTCCAAAAATGGCGGTGGAGAGTGGGCGTTTGTGCCTGCGCCCGCGCAAAGGTAAGTTTAATCTTAATAAATCTCGTTTTTTAATCACAATTAACATTCTATATGTGTAATATATCAAAAATAAGTCAACATATTTACTTACTAGATGGTTATTTTTGAAAATTAATCAAAATCTTCCGTTTCATAATGCCCTAATGTTTTATGTCCTTTGCAAAGTACAAAAGGAGGTTATTGAGTATGCGAAATTCAGACTATATATGTACTTTGTACAGGACATAAGGAAAAAAGGACATAATACTAATGAATTTTCCACCTTTTTCAGCATTAGCTGACCTAGACAGAGGAGATCACAGAAGTAATATCGAAATCGAAGGAAAGACCTACTTTTAAAGACGTATTTTTGACGTCACGAGTGACATTTAGTGATGAGAAATATAAATTGCGCGAAGACAATAGAAAATCATCGATTACGTAGATTAGCGCTTTTTTAAAGTATGTAATTAGTGGTTATGAAACTACATAATAAAAATACAATCATAATAAAATGTTAGAGCGTCTGTAAGCTCTACCCCCATGCATTTCACTGTGCCCAAATTACTTTGAACGGCATTTTTTGGTATTTTTCACTCGTTTCCAACTTCATTGCCACAATGTATTTATATTTTCACAAGCTGTTTTAAGCTCAACAGGATATCATCTTTCCAAAAAAACATCATGTAACTGTTTTCCTGTTGGGGGAGTCGGGAAAAATTTCTAATCCAAGCACCAAAAGTAGTTTTATATGGGAGGCATTTTTCTGTCAAAAAGGCAAATTCACCAAAGTTAAATTGTCTTTGTTTGGAAGTGTTTTCACTTCCAAACAAAGACAATTTAAAAAGCTATAAAGTAGAATGTCCAATTTAAGAAATATAACATGTATTTTTTTTACATAAAAATCTAGCAAAGACCGAAGGCGTTGTTCAACATATTTCAGGCACTGCGAAATACATAAAGCTAAAACTTACAGACGCACGTCCTATTTTGAAATAAAATTAAATTGAATCTATTTATTTCAATAATAACAAAAAAATCTTTCGCTTAGACTATATATATATATTTAGACCGTTAATCTTAATATATCAAGATTTTTATTGAATTTAATTAAAAATCATAGTACCTACTAAGTTAGTCAGAAAACCCGATTATCAGCATTTTTTTATAAATAGAATAAAAATATATCTATATATTTTTAATTTTTTTTAAATTATGATTATGTGCCTAATATGCATTTACATAACCACTAATTACTTAAATAAAGTGCTGATTGAAAATTAGCATTCATAGCAAAGTAACACCAGATCATGCATGGCCAGGTTTTATCGTGTACTCACTTTATCTTGTTTCATTTTTTTATTTTTAATAAAAGTTGAATTTTCCTCTAAGGCTTGTCTTATTCTCCTTTTATATTACCCAAGATTTTTCAGTTTTGAAGGCTTAGAAAGCTTTATGTTCTTTGCAAAGGACAACTTGATTGGACACTGATGTCCTTTGTAAAGTACATAGTGAAAAACTAGCAGGAAAAGCCGAAGATTTTTCCCTCTATTTTTCCTGAACATCTTATGCTCTAAGCAATATAATTTGAAAGTTTCAAAAAGATATTCCAAAAAAAGTACCTCTGGTAGGCAGGAGGTTATGTTGTCTATCTAAAGAAGTTTAAGCCTTTTAAGGCATTTAGAATTTAACTGAAAACGGGGCAGGTGATTGTAGAATTCGGTTTTGTAGGTTACGTGTACGTAATTTCAATCAGATTACATTGCGATGGTAAAAAAGGTAAAGGCGGTTCATGATTTTTTTTTCTATAATGTTCAGCATTGAATTTCCTTAAGGCCACTTTAGTAGATTGATAACCAAGGGTGGAAAGTGACCCATTTCACCCGAGATACTTCTGGCGCTCGAACGAAGTGAGAGCGCCAATAGTTCGAGGGGAAATGGGTTATTTCACCCGAGTTAGACACTCTACTTTTCATTTCGACTGTGAGGAAACTAAAATACTACAAAAAAATGAGAATAATAATAAATTGAATTTACTTATAGCTATCCAACCTCCAACAATACCTTTTCGACTGGCCACTTGCCATGGCCGACTATAAAAAAAAATCGAGTTGGTCACGACGTGCATCTAGACGGCCATGCCGAAACGTGAAAAAAAAATGTCATTGACGTAACTCAATTGTCTTCGATGTCGTGGCTAGTCGAAAAACTAAAAAAAATTACTTTCCACCCTAGAGGAGAAAACGCAATTTTCTACCCATGAAAATTAAACTTTCCAAACTGGAGAGATGAAAAATAATTTAATTATAAACTCTCAATTCCGGATATTTTTTATATGAATTTCCCCAAGCAATAAACACCCTCCGAGGCTTACGAGAAGCGCAAAGAAATCCTTCGCAGGTATTTTCCCTTTTCGTTTCCCCCTTTTACCTTCTGAACGTTTTAAGGAGTTAGCATTGGATTACAAAAGTACGCTTTTTATTCTTTGTGTTGCAAAGAAGTTAATTAAAGCCCTTGATTGTTCTTCAAATTTGTAACGTTTAAGCTTTGTTTAAAAAAATGCGTAATGGATTGTCGGGAGGGCTTTTGTAGCAGAATTAGGTATCTACATGATTTTTTCATAAAAAAAGATGAAAGATTTTTTTATTTTCATCGTAGTGATAAGTTACTTTATAGGCTTTACACGCGTATGAGTATTCCTGAAAAAATTGTCCCGTCATAAAATTGACAAGAAATCAGTTTTGTCAAGAAATTATTAACACTAAGAACGAGATCACAAAACATAAACTGCTACATAAAACATCCAAAATTTCTTGACACCAGGAAAACATCACGAAACCTTATGAGGAAAAAATCGTAAGTTTGTAAATACATCAAAACTTTCTATAGGATCCAACAACAAAGATTATCTGACCTTTTATCACTTTTACGACAAGGTTTTGTATACAATATTTAAAAATAATATCGACGGGTGAAAGGCTATTTGTATTAAGCGACATAGGAATACGTTGTCGCTTAATACAAATAGCCTTTCACCCGTCGATATTACTTATTTTTTTGGTGAAATTCCGTCAGGATTTTTTTTAAACAAGCGGACAACTGTAAAATTTACAACGTTTTGAAAAATAGTCGTATATTATTAAATTACGGGATTTCACTGAATTCCCACAGGAATTCTTTAAAAATGTACCTTTCTTTCTTTCTTTTCTTTATTGCTTGAAAATAATGTTACAAAAGGTCTTCATATAACAGTTAATTTAATAGTTCATTAGATTTTTTTTAATTATCGCCTTGGCCTTCACTTACGTTATAATAATGTTATTGTGGCAAACACCCCTGCAAAGTATCATGTCTCTAGATCTGGGGGTAATGGTGCCCGCGGGAATTTTCATCATCAGCCTATCTATAGCAATGTATCTACGGGCGGTGGTGATCTCTTACCATCAGGAGACTCACTGGCTCGTTTGCCATTCCAGTCGAATAAAAAAACAGACTGAGTTGAAAAAAAATGTGTAGCTTTTGGAGCTATACTTATAAGGTATGTATAAGAAGCTTTTAGCTTGCGTGTCATTTCTATTAATTTTACTATTGTGTGAACAGAGCTGTCTACCCAGAGCGATGACTAATGAGACTTCAGGGAATAAAAATCAGCCAAGAGCATGTCTGACACGCCCGAAATAGGGTTCCGTAGTCATTAAGAAAAAATTAAGTAATATTTTTCTAAGGATTTTGTATTTTGTACTATTTCGTATTTTGTGAATTTTTGATTGTACCATTTGTCGGCATTTTAAATATATATTCGTGCAAAATTACAGCTTTCTAGCATTGTTAGTCCCTGAGCAGAGCCGCAGATGGACAGACAGACATGGCGAAACTATAAGGGTTCCGTTTTTACCATTTTGGCTACGGAACCCTAAAAAACGTTTAATGAGGAAAAATAACGATTTCTCATCTGCTGCCCACAGGCCAGTCGGAGGCGTAATTGTCTGCGTGTCCTGCAAGCTAAGTGTTTTTAAATGTCAACTGTCAACTCCGGGGAAACAATTACTATTTTTTTTTAATATAGCACTGTCTATGTGAGTACAATGGCCAGTGTTATGATTTTTTTTTCACTTATTTCAAAATGTCCATAAATGATCGTTAGTGCGCAGCAGCTGCCGAGTCGCATTGCTCCTAAGAAGGGCTACGGACTAGCCCGAAACATGTTGAGCTAAACTCGATTTAAGATGTGAGTTATCCGTGTCCGTGTCAATATCTTTTAATATTGAGTGAGCCTCAAAATTGTAACTCTACTTTTCACTTTGAATGCCAGGAAAAGAACAAGATATTAACAATCACTGAAAATGGCGATAATCCTCCATTCGCAAACATCGTGATTGGCTGTTTACGGGTGTCCACTGTTCAACACAAATTTTAAAAAAATACTTTAATCCCTAAAGATTAATGAGAAGCTTTAGTCCCGATACGCAGAACGTAACATTTTAAGAGCATGAGATGTGAAAACGACGTTTTTATCAACAAGTGCGAAGTAAACTAAATGTAGAGACATTAACCCCCCTTGACCGTCCATTCCGATTATAGCACAAACTATACAATACCGTCGGCCAAATACAAAACTAACAATGGTTCATGTAAAATTTCAAGTTCATCGACGACAGTGGCGACACTGAAAGCGGCAAAGTAAAGTTGGTTTTGTTTACTTTGGCAGCCATTGTGAAAGTAATGAATTGCATATGAGCTTCACTAATGACTGTGTTAATTGCTATGTTCTTGAAGGGTTTAAGTGCGGTTTAAGTAAATAGTCTTGTGTAATACAGAAGTTTGTTAAGTCATTAGGAGAAATGTAACAAATACCGGATATGAGACAGAGAGATTAATTAAAATATTGACCCGGAGGATATGTGAGAGAGGGAAAAACATTTAAATATAATATTGACCCGGATAACTCACGTCTTAAATCGAGTTTAGCTTGAGATGTTTCGGGCTAATCCGTGGCCCTTCTTCCTCGGAGAAAAACTTCAAAAGAGAAACATTTATTTACACATATTTTGATACACATAAAAATACATTAGAGGGTAAGAATAAAAAAATAACATCGAATAGTATATTGGGCCCCACTCAGTATAATATCTGGCAAGTTATACCTAAGGCCGGATAAATAGATTATCCATACTAATATTACAAATGCGAAAGTGTGTGTGTTTATATGTTTGTCCGTCTTTACGTTGAAACGAAGCGACGGATCGACGTGGTTTTTGGCATAAAGATAGTTTATGGGCCAGAGAGTGACATAGGCTACTTTTTATCCCGGAAAAATTCAGTTTCCGATGGAACAGCGTGCGATAGCCGAATTCCACGCGGGTGAAGCCGCGGGCAAAAGCTAGTAATACCTAAATCAGTTCAGATGTTTAGGATGTGAAAAGGTAACAGACAGACAGAAGGACATAATAATAAAATATTTATAATAAAATTTCAAAAAATATTACAAATGAAACAGATACGAAATTCAAATCTATTGTCAAGAAGACGTTAATATCTAAGAATCAGAATCAGAATCATTTATTATCAATAACTGTTACATAATGAACACATGCACACATACATAGATATATACATAGGTACAGATGTCAAAAGAACAGGCATGACTCGTCATTGCAAATTTCTTATAGTAATAATGATTCAATAACAATAATGACTTATTTCGAATAGATATTTCTTATTGTTTCATATTTAATATTTATTTATGCTAATTATAGTTTTATAAGGTAGGGATGTTTTATTCTTTATCAAAGTTACTATAGTCATTGGAAAGATACTCCTTGATGCTGTATATGTAGGCTTAATTATAAAGTCATTGATTATATCATGGACAGGGATATTTGGAAATAATTCCGATCCGCATTAGCGATCCCTTCAAATACCGAACCTACTGTGTTAAAAATAAAGTTGTGTTAAATACTTGTGATGTATATATATACTATATCATTTATTAATATTGTAAATGTTTTTTTTTTTAAATATACCTCGTTGAGTTTCTTGCCGAATTCTTCTCAACAGAGGTTTTTCCGAACCGGTGCTACATTTTTTTGACATTCATAAGTGCTTGTTATAAGCCTAAATTGAATAAAGATATTTTGACTTTGACGTCCGTCAGTCACACCTAATCTTCTAGAATTCGTAGAATTTTTTCGAAGTCGGTTGAAAAACATTATACATTTGTTCCGTGATTAAAAGTTAGTCCAATATTGAGCCCTAAAACAACAAGCCCCTTTGTTCGTAGCGGAAACAATTACAGCTTTGCCGAATAAGATCACCAATAATCACGAGTGTTCAATCAATAAATCAACAGTTTACTTATTTCTGAGAATATCCCACTAAAATTATAAATGCGAAAGTTTGTAACTTGGTTTGTTTGTTACTTTATCACGTCTAAACAGCTGAATCGATATATATGTCGGCGGCCGATCGTAAAATCCGCCAAATCACGAAATTCCTAGGCATATCGTGAAATGGCGCCATTTCATGAATTGGCTAAGGGACATCCGCCATATCGTTCAAAACTCACCGTTTGACGATTTACCTAGTGACGTTTAGGCAGATCATGAAATTCCTCGGCATATTATGAAACGCCGCCATTTCATGATTTGGCTAGTATGTATGTATGTATGTAAACTCTTTATTGCACATAAAATAAAAATATGTAAATACAGAGAGGAGAACAAAGGCGAGCTTATCCCTAAGAAGGGATCTCTTCCAGCTAGTTTAGGCAGATCATGAAATTCTTAGGCATATCATGAAACGCCGCCATATCGTTTCTGGCACTTCGCCGGCCGCTGCCGCGGCGCTCGCTCGGCTCGTACGTAGTGGTATTCATACTAATCACGCCTCGCTTCGCTCGTCGTACCTGATTTTTTCTTTTTTTCAGTATAATCACGATATGCCCGGTATAAAGCTAGGAATATCGATGAATGCGTTGCTCTAATCGATCTGCCGTATTGTTTCTCAGGCACATCGTGATATGCCTGGCCAACTTTTAGGTATATCATGAAATGGCGCCACTTATATCGATTTTCAACTATAATGTCGGCGGCCGATCGTAAAATCCGCCAGATCACAAAATTCCTAGGCATAATTATCATGAAACCGTCATTTCATTTTGACGACGGAACCCTAAAAAAGCACTTAACACTTAGAAAATAAAAATCTCTTAGAGTTAGCCTACGAATATTTATTCGTAGGAGGTAGCCTATGTCGTAGAGAGGAAGCCTATGTCCAACAGTGGACGTCCTACGATTGGAATGATTATAATGGTGATGACACATAGATACGCCTACTGTTTCCATATGCACTGTATCCACAGAGTTTCGCTGTATTAAACAGGATGTTTAATTAAACATAATTATACAGTCTGTCCGATGTCCCGGAGGTCCTTAGCCCTGATTGGTCAACTTTAAAACTTTGATAAAAACTTGGGGATAATTAATTTATTTCCTTAATCTGCCTTTTATGAATTTTAAAATACTTTTATCGCCTTTTTAAGTTTTCGATGAAGAAAAATTAACGCGGACAATTTCAAAACTGAAAAAAAAGTTTTAGGCTGGAGAAATTTTTAGATGTTATATTTGTGGTCGAATAAGATAGTTATCCCACCAAAAACATTACATGTAAAAAGCTGCAAGTCTCGCAACGCAATACAGTTCTTGTAATGCTAAAAAGGTTTGAGATGCAATGTTATACCAAGTCGGTTATTTTTGTCAGTACCGGGGGGTTTCCATAGAACTCGATTTTCACCAACTTGCTTATTTTAAAACCATAGAAAAATACAGTTTATAGTTCTCAAATAAAGAGTAAACCAAATTATTTTTAAACACATAAATGACTTGGCCATCGCAAGGCTACATAAGAATTATAATCATCAACGTCAGCTATTTCAAGTAATTATAATTAAAGATAGCGCTAGCCCCAGCCTTGCAGTTTGAGTGATACACATAATACGAGAATGACTAAAGGTTGAGTGCGATGGCCAAGTCATTATGTGTTTAAAAAATAATTTGGTTTACTCTTTATTTGAGAACTATAAACTGTATTTTTCTATGGTTTTAAAATAAGCAAGTTGGTGAAAATCGAGTTCTATGGAAACCCCCCGGTACTGACAAAAATAACCGACTTGGTATAACATTGCATCTCAAACCTTTTTAGCATTACAAGAACTGTATTGCGTTGCGAGACTTGCAGCTTTTTACATGTAATGTTTTTGGTGGGATCTCATCACTTTTTGTAGGCAGTTCTTTTTTTTCGGGTACTACTTCTTGTAATAACGCACTACTATCTTCATTTGTTTATCCTTCCTTGTCCATCGTCCATCGTCCATCCTCGTCTATCGTCTATCGTCCATTCTCGTCCATCGTCCATTCTCGTTCATCGTTCATCGTCCATCGTCCACTATCATCCATCGTTCATCCTTGTCCATGTCCATCGTGTGCCATCCATCGTCTATCCTCGTCCACTATCCATCATCCATTCTCGTCTATCGTCCACCGTCCATCGTCTATCCTCGGTTATCGTCCATCGTCCATCCTCGTTCATCGTCTACAGTCCATCGTCCGTACCGACTGTCGTCGTCGTCGTCGTCATCGTCGTCGTCGTCGATCGTCGGTCGTCATCCGTCGTCCATCGTCGCCCATCATTGAACTTCCGTCGTCCGTCTACCGTCTGTCGTCCATCGTACATCGTCCATCGTCCACCCTCCATCATCCGTCGTCGATCGTCGGTCATCGTCCGTCATCCGTCGTCCGTTGTCTTGTCCGTCGTCGGTCGTTGTCTTTTGTCCGTCGTCGCCATCGTCTATCGTTCGTTGTCCGTCGTCTGTCGGCGTTCGTCTTCTGTCGTCGTCCGTCGTCTGTCATCGTCCGTTGTCCGTCATCGTCCGTCGTCGAACTTCCCTCGTCAGTCATCGTCTGTCGTCCGTCGTCGAACTTCCGTCGTCATCCATCGTCTTTCGTCGGTCGTTCGTCTTTCGCCCGTCTAACTTCCGTCATCCGTCGTCGTCCGTCGTTTTCTGTCGTCCGTCGTTGTCCGTCGTTCATCCTCCACCATCCATCGTCTGCACTGGGCTCGCGTGGGAACTAAGGCCCAAGCCCTCTTATTCTGAGAGGAGGCTTGTGCCCAGCAGTGGGACGCATATAGGCTGGGATGATGATGATGATGATGATGATCCATCGTCCGTCGCCCATCGTCCATCGTCCACACTCCATCGTCCAACGTCCATTTTCTACCCATCGTCCATCGACCATTATCCATTGTCCATCATCCATATTCCAATTTCCATCGTCCATCCTCGCGTCCACTCGCATCGCACACACATTCACAAACAAACGAACTTTGGTACGTATTACATTAGTAAGATAAACAATTTCATTTTAACCCTTAATACTCAGGTATTAAGACTCAACATTAATACGTATACAATACGACTACGTTCAATAAAGTCATTGCTGTGTAACTTTGTAATCGCTAGTATTTATATGGGATTACAAACTTACTTGTGCAGTTTATATAACTTTGAAACGTGACTGAAATTGCAACATTTTGGATTTTTCGGTGACCATGTAGGCTAAAAACTAATTATGTTTAAAATTTGGAGCTTGTGGGTCTGCTAGAAGTACCTTAGAATTATGATGATCAAAAGTCAGTGTATAGGTATGTCAGTGACAAAACTGAGGAACTTTAACATGTGATAGTTCTTAATCTACGTGTTCGAACTGAATGTAATTGATAATATATCTAAGTCCCATTAGGCCCTATAGGTAATTGAAAATTCAGGGTTCTAGCTTTAGCCATAACAAAAATACAGGGTGTTGAAAATAGCCTGAATGGCTTCGAGAAAAGTATGGTACGGCAATGCCTTAGTTTTTTTTTGCTCGACTTGGCGGGGGCACTGCCGTGCCCCCAGATTTTAGTATACAGGGTGGAAAGTTGAGATGGGGTATTTTATTTTAACTTAGATTCGACCGGCTACAAAGTCGTCATCGTGAAGCACGTAATTAACACAACACGACTCCCTCAAAGCTATTGCAATGTGGTTGAACATCTAGCAAATGTCAGCGAATCAGAGTGGAATTATTTTATGTCAAAGAGACTTCGAGAAACTTCTCCTTTGAGCTTGAATAATTACTGGAGTATATTTGAAATGTATGTGTACAATTTTAGATAAGGATTCAAATGAGTTTCTTCTTCAATTTAAATAGTTTTCGCAGTTTCTGGCTTGGCAAGGCTAGTCATTATTTAAGAATTCATTATTTTTAGAAATTAAGGTCTTCTCCTTGGTATATGCGCTAGTCACGTCCTTTATTTAGGCCTCTCAACAACCACGAATTGGCTCGAAACATATCGGACATACCTCAACTAAAAAATGAGTGAGTGTATACGTCATTAAAATAATTATGAACCCGGAATAATAAAGCTGGTATTCAAATTAAATATCCTTTCAAAACACACGTCTTAAATCGATTTTAGCTCGACTGTTTCGGGCTCCATAGAAGTAGGGTTTCGAAATAGCCCGTAACATGTCGAGCTAAACTCGATTTAAGACTTGAGTTATCCGTTACAATATCATTTAATATGAGTGAGTCTCACGGTAGTCAAAATCAAAAATCAAAATCAAAATATACTTTATTTGCTAGAATACAGTCAATAATGATGAATGATGATGACTGATTTCAATGATGAGTAGTTTAATGATCAAAACCCTTTCAAAAGTTTTTCGTGAACATTTCATTGAAATTGTCAAAGAAATTACATGATATTTTCATGTTACTATCCTAAACATAAGCGTATACGTCTACTGATGACATGGAGGGATGACTTCCTATTTAAAGCTCCCGTTTACAGTGAATGAAAGAGAGAGAGAGAGAGAGAGAGAGAGAGAGAGAGAGAGAGAGAGAGAGAGAGACATTCTATTTACACAATATATTCGATACACAGAAAAAACACGTTAGGAAGAAATAATAATTAAAAAACATCGAATAGTATAAATTGAGGGTGGGGCCCATTGCCATTTGAGGGCAACTGAGGCCGCTTCCAATCGAAACAACTGAAGGTCTCTTGGTTCATCCAACAGTGAACGTCCTGCGACTGAACTAAAGTAAATCAACCCTCCCTAAACTTAAAGTACCTACATCATAAATTTTTTATAATAAAAATAATTAAAAGTAGTCCGCTTATACCGGGTGTGGCCTGTAATAGGAGCAAATAATTAAACATAGATCATACTCCTCTAACTGAACAACATTAGTTCAGCGACTTTGAAAAATAGCTAGTTTTTTTTTATTTAAACTTTATAGTTTATTCGAAGATTAATGCAATGTAAAGCGAAATGCTTGATGATTGTAGCGTGACAGGCGACGTCAGTTGTATTCTAAGATGGCGTACATTGGTAGCAGTATTTAATTTGTATGAAAAAAGGAAAATTCAAAGACTCCATTATTTTAAAAGTCGCTGAACTAATGTTGTTCAGTTTGACGAGTACGATCTATGTTTTAATTATTTGCTCATATTACAGGCGTCACCCGGTATACATGATCAATATTCAACTCGAAATTTCTTCGGCAATGAAATATAAATCAAGTTGATTTGTCAGTGATTTATCTCTGGCGTAAAGAGCCCGTCCGCCCGTCCGTCGTGGGTTGCTCCAATAATAGAGAAAGCCAAGGAGAAACGCCTCAGATGGTATGGTCACGTTCAGAGACGGCCGGAAGACCACATCGTTAAGCTTGCCCTAAATTTGCCAGTGACGAAGCGAGGACGTGGAAGACCACCCTCCACTTGGCTGACGATGGTCGAGAAAGACCTCATAGAAGCGGAACTGGACGCGAGCATGGCACATGACCGTGCGAAGTGGAAATTGCGGACGAGGAAGGCCGACCCCAAGTAGATGGGACAAGGTCTAGCCCGGATGATGATGATGTAAAGAGCCCGTCACTTTATTGGTAGTGTGGCGGTCAAGAGGTTAAATCAAGAATTGTAATATACGCAAAGAGGCTTTGTCCTGCGCGACCATACAAATACGTTTTCTTGAATGATGATTCTCAATAAAATCTTTGCAGGGGCGTTCATGATCTGGATAGACTTTGATGCTTTGAATAAACATGTGTGTGGGATGCGCTCGATATCGGTTATTTATAGAATATGCTTAAGTTGTCGTTTCAGACCCGTAATTATGATTTCCGATTTACGCATTTCATTAAATGAAGAAGCTTTACACATTTTATAATTAACGATTTGATGTTAGTCAATTGGAATTTGGTATAGGTATGCGGAGGTAGTATAATCTGTAATTTAATGACGTAAATAAAAGTATGTAGATGTTTAGTAACGTAGCATTCGTAACGTAAAAGAGGAAGGAAAGATTTATATGATCATCATCATCATCTCAGCCTATATACGTCCCACTGCTGGGCACAGGCCTCCTCTCGGAATGAGAGGGCTTGGGCCATAGTTCCCACGCGGGCCCAGTGCGGGTTGTGAACTGATTTATATGATAGAAAATTGTTAAATAAGTAAAAAAGTATAACAAAAAAATTTAACAGACTACAAAAACCATGAAAATAATTCTACCAGTCTGAAGTCGGTGCCTCATCACGAGCCAGCAGGAGCGGACCTATATAGTCGCCTACCTCACCTACGCACTACATATTGGGCTTCAATCACTCCTGCTGGCTCGTGCTGAGGTACCGAATTCAGACTGGTAGAAAATTATTTTCATGATTTTTTGTAGTCAGTTACATTTTTTGGTATATTTTTTTTATTCCCTTCCGTATACCTCCAGTCGCTTCGGTTGAAAGCGGCCTGCATCCACTGCGTAACCACGCCTTTAACCAGGTCATCCGTTCATCTCGTTGGTGGCCGTCCTGCGCTGCTCTTCCCGATCCGCGATCTCCATTCCGAGAACTTTTCATCTCCAACGGCTATGTTCTCCATAATACCTATACTCGACACTCCTACCTGCCCATTCTCACATCATCGAGCTAATTCGCTTCGCTATATCGGTGACCCTTGTTCTTCTACGTATATCCTAATTTCTGATTCGATCCCGTAGTAAAACCCCGATAGTCTTTTCCATAGTTTGCTGAACAACTGTGATCTGAGCCTATCCATAATCCATCATCATCATCAGCTACCGTGCCACTGAACAAAGGCCTCCTCCTTAGAACTCCAAAATGAACGACAACTCGTGACTTGCATCCACCGGCTGCCCGCAATTCTCACGATGTCGTCAGTCCACCTAGCGGGAGGCCTGAAAACGTTTCGTCTTCCAGTTCGTGGTCGCCACTCGAGACCTTTTCTCCCCCTAACGGTTATCTGTTCTTTGAACGATGTGCCCGCCCACTGGCACTACAACTTGCATATTTTTAAAGCTATGCCGTTGACTTTAGTTGTTCGACGAATTTCAATGTATCGGATTCTATCTCGCGAAGAAACTCCAAGCATAGCTCTCTCCACAGCGCCTCCATTATATAGATGAAATAAAAGTGGCATTATTTTTTCTCGTCAGAAAATTTTTGCCCAAGGGCTCCGATTGTGCAAGTTTCTACAGTACGTAGGTAAGTTAGGCAGTAACGAAACACTTTTTCAACTTATTCCACCTATAAACGTGAAGCCCATATTACGAGAACCGTGACAAGGCATTTTCAAAGTTTAGGAAATTTTAATTGCCGAAGCCTCAGTGATTTCATCAGGTTCTAAAATATTGTGAAATATGGGAAAGGCCAAGGACAATTAAATAAGTATGATGTTTTGAACAAACTTTTATTTAACTTGAGAAATACAAATATTTAAACGGAATTTGTAATTTTTGTTTATTTTTGTTTTGGAGCTGTATCTTACAAGGCGAATTTCACTCACTTCTAGTGTTCGGATTGACTATGAATTGTATAGATACTTTATGTACCTAGTTGAAAAGGATCTACACCTGTACATACAAAGCCGAATTATCGCAGAGAACAGCAGGGCTACTACGAAACTCGAAACTCGAAGTTCATGTCATGCGGTCCCTTTGACAGAGCGAGAAGGACGGCAAGATACGAACTTCAAATTTCGAGTTTCGAAGTAGCCCTGCAGGGACTGTTGGTGCCAGCTTGTATCTGAGCCCAAGATCTACTTCCGATCGCTAAGTCAATGGAGCAAGTATGTAGTTTGGATGATACTGCAAGTCACCCTGTATAAAAAATTACTAAATTAAACGATTTATTTCACAATTGTAAGCCAGGGACGGTCTGACTATTTAAAGGCTGGCCAGGAAAGTATATTTCTCCGTTGCCTAGTATCCATACGTTGCCTAATATACATACAAGCTTTGCTTAATTTGGGACTAGGTCAATTGGTGTCAAGCGTTCCATGATTTTCACTTTATTTATAATACAAGTTATTTTCAAGAGTAGATTTAAATTAGGTCAAGATGAAGAGTGGAAGCTGTAATTTAATTATTGGCTCTTTACAGATATTGAGATGGTTCTTTAAATCATAGAGTGACGTAACTCACGACCCTAGCAATATGTGGGTAGATGTTGGGCAGTGGGCACCCACGCCAGCTCTACCCGCACTCAGACCGACTACAGACGAGCTTTTGAGAAAGTTACGATAAGCTCGTCCAATTCAATTCAATTTATTTCAAATAACAATGTACATTGTGTTTGAAGTTACGATACATGTCCAAATTACATAATAAGTTAAATTTAATACTTAAAAATTACTATTATTATAAAAACTAAAAAAATAATTAAATATGTCAAAAACATTTGTCAGCAATCCAGATAAAAAAAAATTAACATTCGGTATAATTATAATTGCGTTTAATCTAATGTCACATGCTTATACATTAAGTTTTGGTATCACCAAACTGTTACCAGTTTGTTGGCGTCTCCGTCTATTCGAACATAACAAATAGAGACAAAACGAATCAATGGATGGTGAACCAGCCCCTAAGACTTAAGGGGCCGGTTTCAACACTCTTTAATAGACTTTTTGTGGTAGATAAAAGATGCTGTCTCTGTTTATTCGAACAAAACAAATAGAGACAGCATCACAAATGCCTGTCACATTGCATAAATAAATTTCGACTAATGAATAAAGCAGTCATAAAAAGTCCCCTTGCTTTAATTTCCGCGTCCGAATGACCTGGTTTTAAAGATTTTTAGGGCCACTTAAAGAATAGATACAATTTCGTCACACTAACCACGACCTCCCCCTCGATAACTTAACAGCGCAATAAACGCTCCCCGCGCCATAAATTGGGGGTTATAAAAATAAATGCCAACCTTTTTCTATCCATGAAGACGGGTGGTGATAGAACGAGCATGTGGAACGGAATGGTTTGGAATATTATTTAAAAAAAAGGTCGTCTGATCTCCGGCCTGATAGTAATAGTATCATTCCGATAGTGACGACCGCGACGTGCGACCGCAACTGGGTTGCGTGACTACTGTAAGCAATCAAACACGGAATCCGCCATAATGCTTTATTTTCTAAATCATCCTTCTCTTTCCTACACACTACGTTAATCCTATAGTAAACTAATCTTCCCTTTCATTCATCGCTCAAGCTCACTGTACATACCTCTCTGTCTTACATCAATTAAACTCACGCATTCTGTCTCTTTCGCACCCATACGTTCCTATTAATTATCACCTTACATGCCCTCTGAAATATACATATACAAATAACTTTGTATATTTATATTTCACTAACCTTACATGTCCTAGTTTTAGACACAGTATTCTAAGCCAAATACCTTAATGTCTAACGTCTGAAATTAAAGCAAATTTTAAGTTATCTTTTACTCTTTTACTTTAATTTTAATTATTTTAGAATACTTTAATTCTTTTTATATATATACCCCTGAAATACTAATTTACAATGAATTTGCTTTAACTTCAACTTCTTACAATGTTCACTATGTCATAAGAGAAAATAAACAAAATTTTAGTTACTTATTTACTTAATATTAGCTATAAGTATATAAATAAGCCTTTAAGTTAAGTTAACATAGTTACTGTTATACAAACTTAGGTATATGTATATTGAAAACAATAAAGATTAGTTACATGAAATGATGGTGTTTTATTTAGAATACATATTTTTTTTTCTATAATGTTGTTATTTAATTTTTAACTAACTTATTTTTTTATACTAATTAAATTTTAATATTTTTAACTGAGTTACAGTAGTTTTTTATTGAGGTATTTTTTTACAATGCTATTGATAGTTAATCTACTCAGATATTTCTTTTTAAAATCAATTTTAATATAATTTAAGGTATGTATGTGGTTATGATATGACTCAAATTTACAATGGTTATAGTTATTAAAGAAAAAATATATGGTTTTCTTTTGATAACATAGTATTTAAGTTGATTTAGGTACTTATAATTATTTTATAATGAGTATAACATTTGGTTTTTAATTACATATGTATAGTTAGCTTTAGTTTATCTATTTATTTAATACTTAGTAGGTATAAGTTATGTTTACTAGTAATTTACTATAAGAATTAGGTTTATGAAAGTATAGTTCAGTAAAACTAATTAATTAATTAAAGTATGAAATTGGTACATGAGTGACGCGTCCTCGTGACGTCACGAATGTCTTACTGTGTCCGGGCGTTTCGTCATTTTCTTGGTCATCATCATCATGGTTGTGGCAGGTGTGGTTTTCACTGGTGTTGTCATCTGTTTGGTCATCATAATTCTGGTTTGGGCAGGTGTGGTTGTCATTGGTGCTGTCATCTCCTTGGTCATCAATGGGAATGCTGTTAGGTATGCTGTTGTCACATAGAATCAAATCTGAAATTAAGTCAAGATTATGTGGGTTGTTTAAAATTTTAAGAAATTGAACATGAACTATTTTCTTCTTCTCTGGCTTCTGTATGTCTTGAATCTCATAACATACTGAACCAACTTTTCGAATAACTTTAAATGGTCCTTTATAACGTGGTGTCAGCTTGTCATCTGTTGGTTTATACCATTCATATAATACATAGCTGCCTTCAGTTATATTATGTTGCAATCGTCGTAGATCAAAATTTTTCTTGTTATATTCATGTACATTGTTTATGTTTTGTAAGGCTGTTTTTCTAGCATTTGTTAAAAAATCTATTTGATGAGCTCTGTCAATGTCTTCTATAATTGTGCCGAAATGTATCTCATTTGGTGGTATTCTAGGATGGTACCCAAACATTAAATAAAATGGTGAATGTCCTGTGGTCTTCTGTTTTGATATATTTATGGCTAATATGGCTTTTGGTAACAGTTTATCCCAATCTGTGGTATTATTTAGTGCAAATTTGGTCAATGTAGAAATAATATTGGCATTTGCCCTCTCGACTAGGCCATTACTTTGTGCTGTGTATGGGGTTGTGGCAATATGTTCTATACCATATTTTGAAAAGAATTTCTGTGTCAACTGGCTGGTAAAACATGGTGCTCCATCGGATATATAAGTTAATGGTGGGCCATATACATAAATTAGGTCATTTTCTATGATGTCAATTACACTCTGTGCTGACAATGTGCATGTAGGCTTTGCAAATATATACCGAGTTGCATGATCTATATGTACAAATATGTATAGGTTACCTGATGCTGTTGGTGGCAGTGCCACAATATGGTCTGATGAAATTACTTGCATTGGTGTATTTGGTATTGGTCGTTGCCCCATTTTTCCATATGTTAATTTGGTATGTCGGTTAACTTTTGCACAGGTAATGCATGCTGAAGTATATGCTTTCACATCCTTACGAAGTGTTCTCCACCAGTATTTGCTTCTAATTTTAGTCATTGTTGTGCTGAAATCTAAATGTCCATTATCATCATGTGCTATTTTAATGATGGATGTTCTGAGACTTTGTGGAACTACAATTTTCTTGTTATTCAATATTTCTTCTTTGTTAATATGTAATAAAATGCCTTCTTCTAGTATGAATGAATTTTGTATTTGTATTAAATGTTGTGTGGTTTTTTCTTTGGCTAATTTTGCTTTCACTTGCTGAATGAACTGATCTTTGTCTTGGGCTAACTTTAATTTTTCTGAATTACTGCTTACAATCATTAAACATATTTCGTTTAACGGATATCGGGATAAATGGTCTGCAACTGTGTTCTGCTTGCCTGGTCGATGCAATGGTGTAAAATTAAATGGTGCCAAGTCTATGACATACCTTGCGAATTTTCTATTTAACTTTGCCTTGTTTATAATGTACGCTGTCGAGTAACTGTCAGTTATTAACTTAAATTCCATGCCTAGTAGGTAGATTCTGAATTTGTGTACAATCGCCCAATGTACTGCTGTCACTTCAAGCTCATTGATATGATATCGCGTTTCTGTATCTTTGAGACATCGGCTTGCATATTCTATAACCTTTTTTTGCCCATTTTGAATTTGAAACAAACATGCGCCCATACCTTGGTAACTACTGTCAGTTTCTACTATTGTTTCTGCATTGTGTTGGAAGTTGGTTAAAACTGGAGCAGTTGTCACAAGTTTCTTTAATGTCAAAAATGCGTTTTGTTGTTGTTCTGAAAGTGTGACTTGTTTGTTTTTTATTCTGTCTTGTTTCTGGTCTATGGATTGCATTTCAGTTTTATTTTTCTTTAATAATGCTTGCAGTGGTTGTGCTATTATGGCATAATTTTGAATGAATTTTCGAAATGTTCCTGTAAATCCTAAAAATGATCGAATTTCTGTGATTGTCGATAAAGTTTGGTATTGGTCAACTGCAGCTGTTCGCTTCGGATCAGTTTTCTCTTCCTGATGTCCAACGATTTTACCAAACAATGGAATTTCTGTGTCTATAAAAATACATTTGTCTTTGTTAAGTTTTAAATTTTTTTGTCTTGTCAGTTCAAATACTTGTTTTAACAGTTGAATAAAATCTTCAATGTTTGATGAGCCTCCGGTAATGTCATCAAAATACGCTCTTACACCTTTGTCATACAAACTTCCATAGGTTGATTTTATGACTTTTGACATTATTGATGGTCCTCCAACAAGTCCAAACATGACTCGCATGAACTCGACGTGGTAATCTTGTGTCACAACAGCTGTTTTAAAAATATCTTGCTCTCTGATACAAATATTGTGGTATGCATGATAAATGTCTAATTTGAATTTGTATAAAAACTGAGATATAGTTGTTATAATGTCATCCATTCGTTCTATTGGTTGTGCATCTAAGATAGTGATGGGATTTATAGTTCTCGAATAGTCAACAACTGGCCTGTATGGTGTTGTGTTATGAAAAGGTTGCTCAACAACAAACATAGGTGCGGCATATGGAGAGTTTGAAAATCTGCATATCTTTTGATCTAGCCATTTTTCTATTGTTTGTTTTAAGAATAAGCGCTCAGGTTCTGGTAATCTGTACGGTTTGCAACTTATAGGTTTATCATGCTTTAAATTTATCTCTAGGTCAAAATCTGGGAATTTACCTACATCATTGTCATTGTTTTTAAAAATATCTTCATACTCTGACACTAATTTCATGACTTTTGATTTATCTTCATGCGAAATTTCTTTAATAGCAAAATTATTATTTATGCAGCAGGCAATCGAAGCACATTCCTTATTAGTTGATGGGAAATATTCAGTATGCGTTGGTGTAACAATACATATTTTGCCATCAGGTTCATGAATTATGCGGGCGTACACAGCATATTGCCAATCTTTACCAATTATCATTGGCACTGGTAAATTGTCACAGACAGCGATTTGAGGCATAACATAGTCAATTTTTCCTACCTGTATTCTTGCAGACAGCCATCCAATTGGTGTAAATAAGTTTCCTGCAACCTTGTAATTTCCTTTGTCCCATGGGTGTACTGGTGTGTCTTCTGGTAATGCATTTTTGTCTATAATTGTGATAACCGATCCTGAATCTGGAAGTGCGTTCAATTTTAAAGACCCATTTATTGTAATTGGAATTAAGGTTATGTTTGGTCTGTCATTTTGTATACAGCCAACTTGTTTATGAAAATTTGTGTTGTTATTATTAATTCCTTTACTTGTAGATGGTTGTTGATGATCATAACTTTGCTGAGCTGGCTTGGTATTCACTTTTAAGGTTGAATTACCATTGAAGTTTGTGGGGTTTCCTGGAATTTTACAATCATATGACACATGACCTTTTGTTCTGCATCGGTAACATATTTGTTCCTGTTTCTTGTCAGTTATCGGGTTAAATTTCGGTATAAATTTGTTGTACTTAACTATGTTGCTCCATGTTATTATTATTAGTGTTACTTGTACTTACGGGCTCAGTTCGGAAAAATTTATCCTTGGGTATGGTTTTCCTGATATTGTCAAGCGCAGTAGCATGAGCTAGCAGCTCTTCCACATTGGTACAGCAATGCGTTGCCAACGGAATTGACCAGCGCGTATCATAAATGCCCTCCAGGATCAATGAAACCTTGTCTACTTCTGGAATTAAACATGGTGATTTAGTAAATATGGCATTTTTACTGTAAATGTACTCGGTGATTGTTTCCGTGTTTCTTAGCGTTCTTTTTGCTTGATACGTGATGAATTCTGCAAATGACATTTTTAACGAAAAACGCTCACATAGTTTTTCTTTCCAATCGTGCCAATTTACAATACTTTTACCTACAGCTCTGTTCCAATCATTAGCTGGACCCCTTAGCCTCATTGCAGCATTGACTAACATTAAATTTTCTGACCAATTTGCCAAACCTCCAATTCTTTCGACCTGTTTTACCCATTCTGATGCATTTTCAGTTTTGTTACCGCCAAATAATGGAATAGCCTGACTTGTATCCGTAGTAGAAAAAACTTGTATTTTAGATTGCACGGGATTTGCGATTTGTTGCAAAATTATAGATTGGGTTTGCAAGATTTGCAATAAAGTTTGATCGTAATTTGACGTACCTGTTGTTGATGAATTGTTTGTTACCTCATCCTGTTTAAGTTGTTGTAATTGAAATTGCAAATTTTTCAACTCAAGTTGTTCCGACATGCGTTTGGTGCGCTCCATTTTGTAGTCATCCAGAATGCCATTTTCAACTTTTGTCACGTTGTCTTTGTGAAGTCTGTCCACCAATTCAGCCTTGTTACCACTTATAGGCAGATACCTTATTTTTAATTCCTCTTTGAGCTGATTCACCGTAAAGCGATCGAGGTCTTCGATGTTCGTGGATTCCATGGTGTGCTGAAATATAACCTAAAACCCTACTTTCGGTTGTAAACTCGCGAACTAATTGAAATATAACGTATTTCACTTCGTACGTAATGAATATTGAACGTATACTCATTAATTTGTTGAATTGTACGTATTCAACTACAAAATTAAAAGAGATTACAATTTTTCGCCTCAGCGCCATGTAAGCAATCAAACACGGAATCCGCCATAATGCTTTATTTTCTAAATCATCCTTCTCTTTCCTACACACTACGTTAATCCTATAGTAAACTAATCTTCCCTTTCATTCATCGCTCAAGCTCACTGTACATACCTCTCTGTCTTACATCAATTAAACTCACGCATTCTGTCTCTTTCGCACCCATACGTTCCTATTAATTATCACCTTACACTACTGCTTGTATGAACTTATAGTCACGCGATGCGGACGCTTGCATCCCTTGCATCCGTCAGTGCCTTATATTAACTTACTCTTTCATGGTTCTCTATTGTTTGCCCGAATTTCATATGCGCAAATGTATCGTTTTCTAGAATTTTCATTTGCCATAAAGTAATTTATTTCTGAAACAGTAATTTCTTCAGAGTTGATATTAAACTAACCTAACCTAACCTACTGCATCATCATATGGTAACATAAAAAAAGTCCTGAGAACAGCACGGTTCTATATATTTTATGGCAAACGTTGGTATGGCAAGTGAAATTCGGGCAAGTAAAGGTATGCTCTTTCATGTTAGCGACCGGAGGCGATAATACACGACCGCAACCGCAACCGTAGGCACTGTCTAACGCGCTGACGTTCGCGATCGCATTCACCATCTCTATCTACCCTCGTCTTATGTAATGTTACAGAAAAAAGTTGTGAAAACTATTCTGATCCTAAGTGTCTTAGACAATAAGACCTTGGCTCAGGTCCCGCGACCCAATACTTAATATGAATTGATATAAGACACTGATGGATGCGAGTACAAGATGGATGTAAGCGCGTGCCAACATCAGAAAGATTATCTTTAATAGTGGGTCACGCGACAATCCTGTGTCACGGTCGTCGGTTGCGTTCCCCAACGGGAAAAAGATTATGCATGATGATGATGAGGGGATGCTACCCTTTTTTTAAATATACTTCTGAAACTACCACCCTCTTAAATGCCGATAATTAATATTAAAAATCAACTTTGGGCATGTTAATTAATTAATTAATATGACTTTAATTAGTCAGAGAAAAGAAAACGTGACGAGTTCTCAGTATTGTTTGACGGAAATCGGGCTTATTCCGGACTTAAATTTATCATCTGATGATTTTTACATGTAATGCTTAATAGAGGCGTATCAATGAACAGTTTAAATATATAAT
Organism: Choristoneura rosaceana; assembly: GCA_037349165.1. NCBI lineage: Eukaryota > Metazoa > Arthropoda > Insecta > Lepidoptera > Tortricidae > Choristoneura > Choristoneura rosaceana. The sequence goes on from JAZBNJ010000013.1 coordinate 7,240,657, forward strand.
ATATTCTTGTTTTGCTTTTAATTTTAATTATTACCTATTATTGAAATAAACTCTAATTTGGCTGACAATTTATTGTAATAAGATTTTTTTTTATACTTTTGACGATCCTATTGTGAATTTATTGTATGTAATTAACTGATATGTGTTTATAATGTATTTTTTCAAAAGGTATTCTTTTTATAATAATTTTCATTTCTATAGTTAGTTAAGATATCTTAGGTTAGCTCTTTTTTAAGTACGTGTATGTGTATGTGTGTGGTATGTATTGTATTGTGTATGTGTGCCCATTAATAAATAAATGGTATTAGTTTTCTATAACATATTTAGGCAGTAAAATATGGTTTAAAATTGATAAAGGTAATAAATAAATCTAATCTTATCTATAAACACTTGTTTTAGATGGTTTTGAACTATATTACTTCCTTAATCAATGGATACAAAGTTGGCGCAAACAATCTGACAGAGCAACTAGATAACTAATTTATTGAACCAAACGTTAATTTACGGAGGTCCATATTATTATTAATGAACTAAAACAATAACTTTGCTCACCCGCGATCTTATGATAGCTATGTTTAAACGTAGCCACTACATAACTTTTTGTTCCTTGTCAATCATTGCAGTGAATTTAAATTACGGCCCACTAATCTCCTCTCGGAATGAGAGGGCTTGAGCCGTAGTTCCCACGCGGGCCCAGTGGGGATAGAGAACTTCACACCATTTAATTTATTTGCCCGAGGGCGCAAGTTTATGTATCACAGGGTCAGAATAGTTCAGATGTTTTCCTTCACCGTAAAACTCGTGGTAAATCCCTACTAATATTATAAATGCGAAAGAAACTCTGTCTGTCTGTCTGTCTGTCTTTCTGTCTGTCTGTCTGTCTGTCTGTTACGCTTTCACGTCGAAATCACTGAACCGATTTTGATGAAATTTGGTATACAGGTAGTTTGAACCCTGAGGATCAACATAGGATACTTTTTATTCCGGTAGAGGGCGCCGCCGCGCGATAACCTAGATCCGCGCGGACGAAGTCGCGGGCAAAAGCTAGTTTCTTATGTTTCGCACATAAATTCCAAAAACTCAGAGATGCCAGCCTGGGCTCTGCATGAGAGGTAGCTCAAAACCGCTAGGCCACCACACGATTTAAATTAGGAATTATAAAATGAACACAGATAGTACTACTGGTCATTAAACCAACCAAAAGTTGGAAACTCTGACATTATCACTTTAAAGTTCAATATCTCAAAAACGGCTGAACTGATTTTGATAAAACATGTCTAAGAACCATAGCTAAAAAACCTGCTTTCTAATGAAAAAAATCGCTTTCAAATCAGTTCACCCGTTTAAGAGCTACGGTGCCACAGATAAACACATAGCGGTCAAACTTAGAGCACCCCTCTTTTTGGTTAGGGGTTAAGAAGTCTTTGCCCCAAGCAGTTGCCAATTCCGATTCTAAAACAATTCGGGTACGAGGGCCCATCTCTCACTCCGTCCTTACCGCCATCTTGATTATATGAGGTAGAAAACCTTTCAGCTATATCTTTTCAGTCATATTCAAAGGACTGCCCTGGATTTTGTCAAAAGGCACAAAAGTTCATCGATCTCTGATAAAGTTAGGAGTTTTATTGCCTTTAGGCTGTTAAAGCGTTGTGACTCAATCCGGATCCTTTGTTTGCTTTATATTTGATTCAGGAACGTCTTTATACAATGGCGAGGATCTTGTATCACCATTGATGTGAAAGAAAATTGGAATTAAACATTATTGGAAGAAAAGCTTACGTAGGTATGTCTCTAAAATTGCTAATTTGCTACGGAAAAAAACGCATCCTATATTTTTATCCCGAAATAAATTTAGGTAAGTAGTAAAGATGTGCCTAGTCGGTAAAACCGACTATCCGGCTTCTTACTTTGTATGTGATTTTCAATAAAATATTCATTTTCATGTATACGCAGAGGGGGAATCACATTACATCAAAGCCTTAAGCTGTTTATAGATATCATTTAGTAATATTGTGTGATATATTAAAAAAAAATACCTCGTTGAGTTTCTTGCGCATTCTTCTCAACAGAGGTTTTTTCCGAACCGGTGGTAGATTTTTTTTGACGTTCATAAGTGCTTGTTATAGCCTAAATTGAATACAGATATTTTGACTTTGACATTCTTGTAGTATTCTCGTCGTATTTAGAGCTTGTTCAGATGAGGCGATTTACGCGCGAGTGGACTCGTCGCGTTCCCGAGGTACTGGGGTGGGCTACATATATCCCGTCCAGATGATGCTGCGCGTTTCTCAACTCGCGCGTAAATCGCGTGCAATGAGCGCGACTCTCGACTCGCACGTACTACGCGCGAGTTGAGATACCCAGGCGCCATTGCTGCGTCCACTACGCGCCACTCCATGGCGAGTCCGTCTTTATAACTGGCAATCCCTCCCAGTGTAGGAACGCGCGTAAAACGCGTGATCTGGACGCAATATAAAATGAAACGCGCGAGTCCACTCGCGCGTAAATCGCCTCACCTGGACAAGCTCTTACTGTTTTTCCTTGCCCGTCACGTTAAATGATTATTTGGCATTAGTTACACCTGACTTTACGGGAATCATTGTCTAATGGTTTAAAAAATCCATATACAACTTTCTTTTATCGCAAGATTATTATTTTTTTGCTGTTTCACTTTAATGGACAATTATCTTCACACAAAAACCGTTTACCTTTTCGGCAAATCCGGCAAATCAATCCAATCTGTATTTTGTGGCTAAAATCCCGCAAAAACAACAAAACTACACTACAATTCGTTTTATTTTGACTGACTGATTATTTAACTTTTTTATTTAGGAGCTTTTGGCTTAAGAAAATAGTCATGTTTTCTAAACTTAAAAAAAATCAATGATTTTTATAGCTAATTTAAAGTTCAACGGTCGGGACCCACTTAAATCGTGATCAGCTCAAAAATTCTGAGTAATTGGGTCCCGACTGAACTTTAAAATGCTACTTAACAGAGTACTAGACCACTAGACTTATAGTCCTTTTAGTTTGCACCGTCTATTGATTAAATTTATCTAACGAATAAATGTGATGCCATCTCTGTTTATTTTGTTCTAATAAACGAAGAAGGTTTACAATACAATACAATACAATACAAAGACTCTTTATTGTACACCAGAAATAGTAAGTGATACAGAAAACAAATACACAGAGAAAAAACCCGTGTTTACCCGTCAAGTCAAATAAAATGATTCAATGGGTGGTGAAACAGCCCCTTCTTAAAGTTTTGTCGGAGTGTTAAAATGCATTATGTTGAGCCAGTGTCCGATGCGCAACCGCAATGACATTTCGTGTTGTCATTTTGTAATAATGTTGTTGTGTCTTGTGTTGTTGTCAATAAATGTATTTATTTCTTATATAAGAGAAGTCTTTTCGTTCTATTCTCCATACAAACGTAATCCCGGTCTCATTTGAAAACTAGACAACAGAAGTAGATGAAATTTTGTAAGTATGGACGTAATTAATTATCTATTCCTGTGATTTATCAGATTTTCATATAAATGTGTAATATCAGAATTCCACTCCTGCTGGCTCGCGCTGACACACCGACTTCAAACTAGAAGAAAACTATTTTCAAGTCGGTTCCATTTTTTGCTATAATTTATTGATTACTTGTTCTTACGGTCTTCGGCCAACGCATTTGTATTGACGTAGATCGAAATTTATAAATATCAACTCCTTTTGAATTTTCTTCAGAAGGAAAATTCAAGGATCATTCATAAAGGCTTTACTCATTTAATTATTGTGATTTCCGGGAAAACTCACAAATCAAAGGGAAACTCGGAACTGGGTTTTACGTAAATGAAATTCATTCATCAATCGGTACTTTTATAATCGACGAAGCTATAGGAAAAATTAAATATTTTTTCGGATGTGTAACATGATTTTGTAACAAAATACCATGTACGGGACTTATCACGCTATTTTTACACAAGTAATAAGTATTCAGTTTTTTGTTATATTGAGTCTACTCGTAACCACGGCAACTGTAACGTTGCCGAAACGTCGAGGTAAATATTACTTGTGTAAAAATAGCGTGATAAGTCCCGTATATGGTATTTTGACTATCCACTTGACAGTCCGGAGCGCGCGACCAATATGCCTCAAACCGTCCAGGGTTTTTTATTGACGGACGAAAACGCGCTGTGTGTCAATAATTTTACGACATAATTTTACGACATACTTTACGACACTAAAGTATCCACGGACGGTTTGGAGTTGTATGATTTTGTAAGAGCTAAAGGAACAAGCTTTTGTTAAAAAAAAATATAGATGCATATTATTAACATTACATCGAACAAAAAGCTCCTTTACCTACCAACATAAAGTTCAATATCTGATATAAATCAGCCTTATTGATTTACTCCCAATGTAAAAACTGTCATAAAAAAGCGGCCAAGTGCGAATCGGACTCACCCATGAAGGGTTCCGTAGCAGCGAGTAACATAATATATAAGTTCTTGTAGTTCGTTGTAACTCTAGGTTGGCAACGCATCTGCAGTACCCCAAGTGTTGCAGATGTTTATGGGCGGTGGTGATCTCTTACGAGGAGACACACATGCTCGTTTGCCATCCAGTAGAATAATAAAAAAAAACTTTGATCGGTGTTGATATTTGAGTTGATTGAATGAAAGGTACTTAAATTGCGGTTTACGATTTATGACGTATTAAAAAACTAATTACTAGATCTCGTTCAATCCAATTTCTGCATGGTAATGTACATCATATATATATTTTTTTTATCATTCTCTTATTTTAGAAGTTACAGGGGGGACACAATGTTACCACTTTGGAAGTGTCTCTCACGCAAACTATTCATTTTAGAAAAAAAAATTATATTAGGAACATCAATTTTCCCTTTTAAGACCTATCCATAGATACCCACAAGTATGGGTTTGATAAAAAAAATGATGAGTCTCAGATCTAAGTACGGGGAACTCCCAAATTTATTGTTTTTTTTTTTCTATTTTTGTGTGAAAATCTTAATGAGGTTCACAGAATACATCTACCGACCAAGTTTCAACAGTATAAGTTCTTATAGTTTTGGAAAAAAGTGGCTGTGACATACGGACAGACAGACAGACATGACGGATCCATAAGGGTTCCATTTTTTGCCGTTTGGCTACGGAACCCTAAAAATGGTTGACTCTAAAACGTGTCTCTAGCCTCCGGACAAGGATGAATAGAACGCGTTGATTATGGTATTTCAATCGCCCGACAGTAGGTATTAACGGAGAAATGCAATCATTCACGATTTTATACTTCGAAAATATATTAATTACATATATAATCTGATCGAAGTTGTTGACGACTATGTATACGTAGGACAGACGGTCCAGTTAGGTAGGTCCAACTTCGAGAAAGAGATCACTCGTCGAATCCGACTCGGCTGGGCAGCGTTCGGGAAGCTTCGCAGTGTCTTTTCATCCAAATTACCGCAGTGTTTGATGTCAAAAGTCTTTGACCAGTGTGTGTTGCCAGTGATGACATGCGGATCTGAGACGTGGGCGCTAACGATGGGCCTCATAAGGAAGCTCAAAGGGCTATGGAGAGGGCTATGTTCGGTGTTTCTCACATAGCCCGAAGAATTGCGAAAGTGGCAGTGGGCGGGGCACATTGCACGCAGGACTGATGGCCGATGGGGTCAGAAGGTTCTCGAATGGCGTCCGCGGACCGGGAGACGAGCTGTCGTTAGGCCTCCAACAAGATGGAGCGACGACCTGCCTAAGATCGCGGGATCGCGGTGGATGCGAAAAGCACAAGACCGGTCTGAGTGGAGAGCCTTGGGGGAGGCCTATGTCCAGCAGTGGACGTCTTTCGGCTGACATGATGGTATATAATCTGTATTTGTGCATTTTCAAAAAAAAGCCCTTTCCGTTTTTATGAAATTTTGAATAAAATGATTAGTGTTAACTGACGGTTAAATGTGATGCCGTCTCTATTTGTTTTGTTCGAATAGACGGAGACGGCATCACATTTAACCGTCAGTTAACACTAATTAATGGATAGTGAAACAGCCCCTACTGTGTTAAAAATTTACCAGCTGTTTAGACTAAAGAGATCGAGGACCAAAGAAATAAGCATAAAGTACAATACCCTCGAAAACGCCTTCCTTCGATTCGGGTAAAACCTTACTCAAAGGTCTAAGTAGGTAAGAGGTGGCTGTCCTGTAGGCTGTGTCATCGATCGTCTGTGACGTGCGGTGTCCCTATATGAGAGCATACGCAAAGTAAATAAAATCGTCTCAAGACGCCCACGCAAGGGGCCAAAACATAGGCGGCAGCGGGAGCGTAAGCGTTGTAAAAACACTGTCACTCTCAGAAGCGAAAAGAATAAGAAGTCAGATGTAATTAATGCCTCTACATGTGCTCATTTGTGATAAATGAATAACGTTACTATTAACTTATATTTAATAGTTTTATAATTATTAAGTTTCATGTAATTAATTACTTATATAATTACACAAACTAAGTGCTCTTAGCTTATGATGTTATAGTATCTCAATCCGCGCCTTCGTGTCTTACCATTTCAATTTCTGTTGGAAAATGGAAACAGAAAACAATTTCAAAAGTTTTTGGCGTGCATTGGTTCAATTTCTCCCGCAGCAGGATCGGCAACGTAGCGCTGCCTACTCTGATTGCACGCCATAGGTGAAAAAAATGACCGGAACTTATGTTTATAATTAGTTAAATATAAATTCCTCAGTTAAAATCAGCGCTGGGGCATTTTTAATGTCTCAGCATTATGCTAAGCTAGTGTCCGAGTCACAACTTAATATTCAATGCTTAATAATAATACTTTTGTGTATTGTGTAGTGTTGCCTATTGTTGTGTTGTAAATAAATGTATTTCCTTCTTTCTTTCTACGTATGTTGACGACTGGCTGGAATAAAGCCTTCTTTCTTGTGTAATTTGAATCCAGTACAATCCGTCTGACAGAGCTCGTAAAGTCAGTTGCTCTTTCAGATGGGTTGTACCGTCATTGTTTCCTTTGTGCTTCCTTATTACAGTTTAAAACAATTCGTGTATTTCTTTTAGTTTATCAACAACGTATATGTCTAACATATTATTTACCAATCGCTATCGCTTCCGCCTGTCCCCGATCCCACAGGCCCCACTCGTGAACGTCGCGTCTTATTTTAGCCAGCACCTTATATACTTCTTTGTTTTTCTTCCAAATAAGTTTAAATCAAGGAGCGGCCGAGATCCAGGTTGTCGGCTCCAATCAAACTTGAATATAAAAGATTCACGCTTCACGCGTTTTGTTCACGGTCGGTGTGGTCGTACCTTTATATTCTGTAGCGTTTAGACGTGAATGCGTGGGAGTTTGGAGGCTGTTCCGAAATTCGAAGTTTGTACCGTGGCATCCTTTTTACTCTTGTATTAAATACTATGGGCGTGAGTGGGACGGCACGATACGAAATTCAGACCTCGAACTTTGATGTGGATTTGTGACCATGGCTGTGTATGACTCACGTGGTTATTCAATGTTCTTAGAGAGTATTTGAGTTACAATGTAATTTAACTTCAGAATCCAACTCGGAAAATTTACTTCCTGATTTTACAGTTTACTAGCTGTTGCCCGCTACTTTGCTGGCAAATAAATCGTTATTGCTATCGCTTAAACTATGTAGTTTTTCTATATTTCCCGAGACATACTTTGTCTTCATACCGAACTTCATCTTAATCGATTCAGACTTTTTCCTTCTGATTAACACGACTCTATGCCCGTTTACCTTTACTTTCCCGAATTTCAAAGAGTAAACAAATCACGAATTTCATTTGCCTGAATTTCACTTGCCATAAGTACTTGATTTTTTTAAATGTCATCATATAGAATGCAGTATGTTAGGTTAGTTTATTATCAACTCTGAAGAAATTACTATTTCAGAAATAAATTACTTTATGGCAAATGAAATTTCTAGAAAATGGTACATACATTCGGGCGTATGAAATTCGGGCAAACGATGGAGAACCCACTACAACCGTCCCACCGGGTAGGTTAGGTACTATTTCAGGTTTTCTTAATTTTTCTTGACGACCAGATGGCCTAGTGGTTAGAGACCCTGACTACGAAGCTTGAGGTCCCGGGTTCGATTCCCGTGTCGGGGCAGATATTTGTATGAAAAATACGAATATTTGTTCACGGGTCTTGGGTGTTTAATATGTATTTAAGTATGTATCTATCTATTTAATTATGTTTATCCGTTGCTTAGTTCCCATAACACAAGCTTTGCTAAGCTTACTTTGGGACTAGGTCAATTGGTGTAAATTGTCCCGTAATATTTATTTTATTTATTTTATTTATTTCTAACTAAGGTGTTTTTTCCTGTGCACCGAATATGTGTAAATAAATGTTTCTCTTTCTCTCTCAGTAATTAGACACAGTAATCGAAACCGCTTTGTAAACGTAATTACGGCGAAATTTCGGCAAATTACGCATCCAGACGAAATTACGACATGCGAACGTTTAAAAACAAACATGTCAACATGAATTTTCCGACCTTTCACGAGCTTTATTCCGTGATTATCCCCCCACTTGTTGCACCCCTAATCAGGGCTAAGCCGACCAGCTAGCTGTGATCCCCGCCCCGCGCCCAGTCCTCACAAGCGAGGATTTTCTGGCGGTTTACGGGGATCTGGTTAAAATGGTCAGTCCCTGATGGCCCTACAAAGCTGACAAGCCAGTATTGCTGTTTAGAGTTTCTTGGATCTTTGCTAATGTAATTTGGAATCGAGCGTTCCGTAAGTGGCAAGACAATTCTTATATTAAAAAATTGACGTGGGGTCTCAACAGGATAGCAGAATGCTAAACTAATAAAAAAATAAATAGAAATGGGATCGTCTCGTGATTTCTAATACCCAATAAAGGAATCTACCCAATTACCCCGTTTACCTTTACTTGCCCGAATTTCACTTGCCATACTAATTTTGCCATAAAATATATAGAACCGTGCTGTTTTCAGGATTTTTTTTAAATGCCATCATATAGAATGCAGTCAGTTAGGTTAGTTTAATATCAACTCTGAAGAAATTGCTATTTCAGAAATAAACTACTTTCTTTTAGGCTCACCTATTTTCGACGAGTCAATCAACCCGGTCATTGACTGTAAATTAAATTTATTTAAGAACACATCTGACCTGCTTTTTAAAATAAACCCACATATAGCACTCTTTATTATCCGTTTCTGTCTTTTCACCCCAAAATTTATGTATTTACTCCGCAGCTGCCCCTTATGGAAATTCCCCGCCATTTTATCATCAATCGACAATTCTCTTCAGTCTACATTATCGAAAATTCTAAATATTCATTTTGACAGTATCTCATGGACCCAAGCGGTTCTCCCGATAAGATTTGGGGTGCTGGGTGTTCGCTCCTCGTCTAGTGTGGCACTACCAGCTTTCCTGTCCTCTGTTTATGGTTCGCTACCTCTCGTCAGTTCCATTTTAAACGTTTCACAGTTACTCGACGATGAGTTAGCGTACCTGAAGGAGGCCAGAGAAGCTTGGTGTGTTTCATGTCCTGGAGCGAACATCCCAGTTTTTCGTCATATTCAGAAGGATTGGGACTCCCCTCGGCTAAAAGCAATCCATGCTTCTCTGTTAGAAAATAGCCCGGACGACCCTGAACGTGCCCGTCTCCTAGCAGTATCAGCCTCGGAGTCAGGCCATTGGCTCAATGCCCTCCCTTCCCGCCAGTTAGGTACAGTTCTGGATCCAAGCACCTTGAGGATAGCAATATCCTTAAGGCTTGGTTGCAGAATATGTATCTCCCACACTTGTACCTGTGGTAAAGACGTAGATCAGCTGGGACGTCATGGCCTTTCATGTTCCAAAAGCGCTGGTCGCTTATTCCGCCATAGCACCATCAACGACCTGGTCCGTCGCTTGCTTGCCACCGTCTCTGTGCCCGCAATCCTTGAACCCGTGGGCATGGCCAGAGACGATGGCAAGCGCCCCGACGGGGCTACTCTGGTGCCCTGGAAGCTGGGTAGGGCTCTGGTGTGGGACGCAACGTGTGTCGACACTTTCGCGCAGTCCCACAATCAGGCAACCCGCTCACAAGCTGGGGCTGCAGCTGACCAGGCTCAAGTTCTCAAGCGCCGCAAATACTCTTCTCTTTTAAAGGATTACGAGTTTGCGGCGCTCGCTGTGGAGACACTGGGCCCCTGGTCGGCTGACATGAAGGTTTTCATTGGGGCCTTGTCGTCCCGGCTGATAGAGACCTCAGGAGACCCCAGAGCTGGCGCCTACCTCTCCCAGCGAATTTCTCTGACTGTACAGAGAGGTAATGCCGCCAGTGTGTTGGGGTCTATGCCGCAGGAGGGCTCTTAGATGGTGTTTTCTTTTTATAGTTGGGTATATTTATATAGTTTTATTTATTTTGTTTCCTATCATATTGTTGTATCTTCTGTTATTATCCCAATAAAATAGCTTTCTAGAAAAAAAAAAAAAAAAAAAAAAAAAAAACTACTTTATGGCTAATGAAAATTCTAGAAAATGATACATTCGGGCAAACGATAGAGAACCCAATCGCACTTTACACCTACCCAATTTTTTACACAATTTTTGGTGTGGCCTTACTGTAACCAATTGCTGGCTGCGGTGGGAATGGGCCGGCTCGACCCGGTTAGTACCACACTCCCACCGTGAAATACTAGTTTTGCTACTGTGTTTCGTATGGTGAGTGGAAGATCCGGAGGTCAATTTTTTTCGAGCGCATGTAGTAACGTATATGTATTTCACTAACGCAACCCAAATACAACAAACAAACAAACTACAACTATTTATATCAATACTAGCTTTTGCCCGCGGCTCCGCCCGCGTGGTATTCGATTATAGCGCGCTGTTCCCTTGGGAACTGTGCATTTTTCCGGGATAAAAAGTAGCCTATGTCACTCTCGGGCCCATAAACTATCTGTATGCCAAAAATCACGTCGATCCGTCGCTGCGTTACGGCGTGAAAACTGTCAAACACACAAACATACAAAAACACACACTTTCGCATTTCTAATATTAGTATGGATAGTGCATGAGACCTAGACGCGGGTCACCAGTTTTGTTATTTCGATTATTGTTAAATCGTATTAAAAGTTCTTTATTGGCTGAAAAATCTTTACTGCTACAATTTTTATTGTTGATTTGTTCTCTACAAAGTACGCGAAGACTGGCTTAATGTAAAATGAGAACAAAAACAATATCCTACCTACCTTGGTAAAGCACTTCACTCTCACGCTGTATTCCTAACAAACAGTTCAATGAGACTAAACCATTTATTGTAAAAACAACAGTTCAATCTGTCATGAACATTTCAGTCAATTTATTTACATCACCCTAATCTCATTCCCCCTTTCTGTATCTGCCTAAAAGCATTACATTCCGTCAACGTCCTTACCAAAAAAGTAATCGAATGACTTTCAAGCGTTACCTTATCGTTTTTCAATACATTACGCGTGTATTACGCTATACAGAGCTGTATTTATATGTATGAGAAGATACAGCCATGTACATAATGTGAGAGTTGCAATGATATGATACCATCAGCAAATGGTGTATCAGTTTTTAAACAAGTTCCTATCAAATTAATATGTTGCTAAAGTTGAACTTTCAAGTTGACGGACACTTCTATTACTATTACTGTTTTATGAAACGATTATCAACTTTAAAGTGGTAGACCTATTTGGCTGATAGTACCGTGGAATCATCCCACATATTAATGGTTTGTGAAGTACAAACGACCTGCGATAAACACAATAGACTTCATAACTGAAAACCAATGGTTATTATAGGTAGGTAAGTAAAGATAGATCATAATTATGTTCTCAAAACGATGGAAAAGCATTCTCGAAATGCGGATGTAGCACACACACATAAAGTATAAACACATTATGTCCTATTTGCTCCTATTGTGAAAGGTCATTTTTGGGTGAGGCCAGAAACTACATTGTTTTATTTTCAATCACGATATATTTGTGAAATTGCAAAATCATAACAAAACGTTAAAAAACAAAAGTAGCACAGTGATGCCAGCCAAATCCTTGCATTTAAAACCCCGTGGTCACAGGCTCTCTGTATTGCCCGTGGACATTGATATACATGTAAGTACCTTACGGTAAGACTGTTTGTTTGGAACAAAACGCGCGGCGCATCAATCATCAATATTACTTTGACACAACCCCTGTCACGGACGTCAAACTATAGTAAAGGTTCACAAACCGCACTGTGAACAAATTTTGTGCGCCATTTTGATGCAGTCTTCTATACAATATATAGAGGTCGAAGCCCATGGACTTGACGCAACCCCCAACGTGTAAATGTAAGCGTCGGTAAACGTCACGCAGCGGGCCGTGGCGGGCACTCTCCCAACGAGCGCAGGAATAGACTGGGCGCTACCCCCGTATAATTTGAAGTTTCGCGGCTGAAAGCAATCGCCTGAACATACTCTTATTCCCTTTTGAGCCAGGAAATTTAATAACGCGTTAAATTTAACTCTGAGAAATGTGATTGTTGTTAAAAATAGATTTCTCTCTTTTGGTACTAACGATATCTACTCGTAATAACCGGTCAAGGACGAGTAGTGTTCTGTATTAACGTGCGACAAATATTCAAAATGAGTATAAAAAGTTATTAGAAGGTAAAAAAGTTTTTTTCATTTCTCATGCTCGTAAAGTTCGTGTTTATGCTTGATCTAGGCGACATAAAATTACTTTTTATGCTCTAGTGCATAAAGTAAAATCTTCGTCTAACCACTGGAACTATGAAATTTTCCGGGATAAAAATTATCCTATGTCCTTTCCCGGGACTCAAACTATCTGTGTACAGTAGGTATATCTGTGTATCTGTAACTTCATCTAAATCGGTTCAGCTGTTAAGACGTGATGAAATAACAAACAAAGAAACAGTGGGATATATTTTTTAATTTTCTGTTCATTGGTTGTCTAATTATATTATAACTTAAACTTACCCTCTTATTTTAATTGTATTAGTTTGATACCCACAATCCATACTAATATTATAAATGCGAAAGTGTGTTTGTGTGTTTGTATGTTTGTATGTTTGTCCCTCTTTCACGCCGTAACGGAGCGACGGATCGACGTGATTTTTGGCATAGAGATAGTTTATGGGCCCGAGAGTGCCATAGGCTACTTTTTATCCCGGAAAAATGCTCAGTTCTCGAGGGAACAGCGCGCGATAACCGAATACCACGCGGGCGGAGCCGCGGGCAAAAGCTAGTGTTTTTATAATTTAAGGAAATAAGTGTTGTAATTTTTATTTATTCTTTATTGTTGCACTATTTATGGTAGTTAATAATCACATTCGACAATTAGTAATGACATAGGAAGGAACTGGTGTCTAAGGCACAGCCTAGTTTAGACACCAGGGTGTCGTATATTTGGACTAATCACCCTACATCTCATGTTACAAACTATTAACAATGTAAATATTTGTCAATAAACATTATTATTATTATTATTATTGTGATAATAGCCTATATTTGTGAAGTTAAATAAGCGTTTACTTAAAACCTCAGCCTTCGTCCTCAGACATTCGTTTTTACTATTACATGAAGTAACGAAACAATTTAGATTAAAACATACAAGGGTACTCGAGTTTACCCTCAGCTATAAACCGTTATGGCAGCTGCTGTAAAACAACTTATTGCGACACAGTCGCACAGCTTCACTACATCTTTTACTACTGTGTTAGAATAAATGCTTTCTATGTCATAAAGTCAGATAGTTTATTATAAGCGGTTCAGGGACTCCGTTTTAATTCAAACTTGAAACTAAATATTGTTGGACATTATGTTAACACATGTGTCAGTTTATGCAAGCCAATTTAATTTGCAAGATTTGATGACAAATATCGGGACAAGTGAAACTAAATAAAAGCTTGTAATAGTTTAAGTGTAGGTATCATCACCAGCACAAAAATTTTATTGATAAAAGAAACTAAATAATCTACATATTAAACATAACTTTCTAACAATAACTTAAAATAAAATAAAAATTTAACCTAAAACTAAAACAAATATGTGACATACACATTTTTTAATGTTCCATAAAAAGCGTGCATAATAAATCTGATACGACTAAATTTCTAGGACCAGTAGAGTGTGTCATTTATTTTCCAGTCAGATATTTTTATACCCTACTCTGTGGCTGATCGCTGATGTGACTTTACTCAGGCGAAGGGGTAAAGTCATAAAGTTGAACGCTTATAACACCAAATCCTCATTTTTCCGCTGACCACAAAAGGCGCGTACATACTCCTGACGTACACCCACGGGATTTAATTAAGCAATCCAGTTTCAGGGCGGCACCCATTTATGCTAATGCCCTGTTGGTTTGCGGACAGGTTCAGGCTTCCAGGTGACCTTTATACAGCCTTTATACAACCTTTATAGAGCCTTTATAGGACGTGTTTGCGACGTACGCGCTTAAGGGGATTGAGATGGCGATTGGGGCTAGGTTTGTTGTTTTGAAGGTTTTGTTCGTGTTAAATAGAGGTGTTTTGAGCCCTTTAAATGAATGGGTTGTTTGGGAAGTTATATTTAAGAGATTGTATAAGATATCTTGAGAAAAATGCGTTTAAACATTAGGTTTTCATATAATATGTACCTTAATTAGTACTTTTTTTTTATTGACTGGAAGGCAAACGAGCAAGTGGGTCTCCTGGTGGTAAGAGATCACCACCGCCCATAAACATCTGCAACACCAGGGTTATTGCACTTACTGGGTTACTTATCAGGGATGTTACGGAGCTCCGATTCCGTTTCCGTTAAGCCGGAACTTCCGTTTTGTTTTACACATCCGTTTTGGTTCCGGTTCCACTTTTGAAACGGAAGTTATATTGGATGTCAATGCGTAGCGCGGCGCGAACTTGAACAGCGGTACATCAAAAACAAACAGGTCATTCCCTCATCGCCCCGATACACTAACATCTCGTCCACTTATCTCTAAGGCTCCGGTCTTGGTTCCGGTTCCGATTCCGTTTCTGTTTCCGATAAACTAAATTAAAAACATCTGATTCCGCTTTCGGTTCCGATTAAACCACATTCATTACATCCCTGGTACTTATTAGGTTACCTATTCATCATCATCCCAGCCTCCCACTGTTGAGGACAGGCGTCTCATAATTAGACTTGGGCCGTAGCTCCCACGCGGGCCCAGTGCGGATTGATAACTTCACACACACCTTTGTATTGCTTTCCAGATTTGTGCAAGTTTTCTTAAGACGTTTTCTTTCACCGTAAAGCTCGTGGTGAGTTTCGAATGTAATTTCGCACATGAATTTCGAAAACTCAGTGATGCGAGCCTGGGTTTGAATCCACGATCCTCTGCTCGAGAGGCCAAACACTAGGTTACTATGGCTTTCCACCACGAATTTGTATTGGGTTATTATTAATACCATATTTAATTATAAATAAGAAAATAAATAAATAATAAATAAATATCATGGGACATTTGACACCAATTGACCTAGTACCAAACTAAGCAAAGCTTGTACTAAGGTCACTACGCAACGGATAAACATACTTCAATAGATAAATACATACTTAAATACATATTAAACATCCAAGACCCGAGAACAAACATTCATATTCTTTATTATTCATTATTCAAAAAAACAAAAAAAAGCTTAATTTACAAAAATACGTTGGTCGTATTTCTTGGCAGTTGACTGTACATTTTTTTTTCTTTCTCAGTTAAGTAATTCTTCACAGTTAATGACCGGGCCTTGGCTACTGTACTCGTAATAAGTTTGTGGAGCAAATCGCCTCGCGGCCTTAATCTCGGCAGGCGCAGCCTCAAACGACTGTTCCCCAGATGCCGCGGTTTTAAATTGCGCAAAGTTAATTTCGTCGGTGACAGCCAGTGTTGCCATGTCTACTGTTTTACAGGAGATCTACTGCTTTTGGCCAACTTCTGTTATTAGAAAGAAAATAATTTATTTATAACAGCAATGACATGAATGACATATAGGTTAGGAAAAATAGCAATAAGAAGTGTTGCCGCTATAAAAAGGTCCCGGCTCAGCATAAAGCAGTAATATGCATATATATTACTGTTATTTATGTAAAATATGTCCGCTTATTGTCTATCCTGAATTTCGTGATTTCGAGCGTTTTCCACAATAATATTGATAAAAAAAACTAACCAGCAAAATTTTCAACTAAATCTGGCAGTGCTGCTAAAGATCGTGGTCATTGCAATTTTGAAGATTTGAATTTATATTTTTTCTAACGCATTATTATTATTGTAATCATTCTCATTCTTTTTTACAAGCTTTTCTTTACCTTGACCTGTTTATTCATCATTAATGGTAAGCGTATTTTTTTATATTTGTAATGCATATTGTAGATACATTATTAAGATACGGTAGTGCTGCGGTAAAGCAAATAAGTACTAGTTTATTATGCAAGAAAGCACTACTTTTTGGAGCCTTTAATTTTAAAAGAACTTTTATTCTCTGTAATTTGTCATTATACTTTTATTTTCACTGACAAAAACAGACTATTAATTAGGTATTTACTCTGAAAAAAGCATTTATAAATATGATAATAAATGGAATCTATCTCTGTGTTTGACCCAAATAATGAAAAAATAATCGCGTTTCCTTCGTAATTTATAAAAGATTTACTCAGTAAAAATGTTTGTTT
The DNA here is from genome assembly GCA_037349165.1 of Choristoneura rosaceana. Classification (NCBI taxonomy): domain Eukaryota; kingdom Metazoa; phylum Arthropoda; class Insecta; order Lepidoptera; family Tortricidae; genus Choristoneura; species Choristoneura rosaceana. Next base: position 7,257,361 of record JAZBNJ010000013.1, read on the forward strand.
TCGTGGCGTAAAAACGCTAAGGAAATCTTTTCTTTTACAGAGTTATTGGTATAATGGACCATTACGCTCAAATCCTCTGATTTATAATGACTATTTATTTAGGTGTACTGTCGAACCAACCGAATCGAGACCTACTGTGGAACCTTTTCATAGAAAAAGTCGTGACATCGCATGACAAGGGAATTCATTTTGACACCTTATTTTGAGAGCGTCTACGGCAGGTCAGGAATCAAGTGGTTCAACTGTACCTCATCATTAATATTGTTAATATTACCCTAGATAATAAAACTGTACTAATCAAGACTGTGTATTTTTCTAATGAAATGACGAGTGGAATAAGAAAGGGGAGGCTTTTGCCCTGCAGTGGGACACATTATAAGCTATTAAAAAAAATCAAGTCTGTTCTGCCTAGAACTTAGTTATCTACTCTCATTCTGAAGATCTTGGTCAAATTTAAATAGAACCATATGAGAAGCACCAGCTTTCAAAAACTACAGTCGCATTGGAAACCTAACTAATCTTTTATTGAAATTGGTTAAAAAGCCAAAGTTTGTGAATGTGTTTTCTTGTACTTTCACGCTAAATTGACTCGACAAATTTAGACAAAGAAAGCTAAAACTTTTAAATACCGCAAGTAGCTAAATTTTATCCGTATAATTCCACGGAATCGGTATTTATACGCATATTAGGTGGATACCCAAAGTTTTAACCGATAAGCCTTAGTCGTGGAATCTTGCGTGTAGGTGTCTTTCATAATATAGAATGAATATAGAACAATTTATAGGAATTCCCTTGGGAATTTTGGTAAAATGAAACTGAAACCGCGCGTAAAGGCCACAAATAATAAACGGTTTCAAATGAAATGGCGTATTTCACTTAATAAAGGAAAATTAAGAGGGTCCAATCAGATTTCAATTCAGACACCATCTTTGTTCCCGTCGCCATTGACAAAGGCCATATCTTTATCCAATATCTTTTGAATTTAAAGTTGTTTAACTTCGCCCCAATCTCATTGAGAGTCGGTGCATTTATTTGATTACCAATTTTTATTTGGTCACAGACAGTTTCTCTGACGAAAATTCTTTTTTAACTCGATAATTTATGTTTTTCCTATAAAGATTTTGTTAATAAACACATTTATTTAAAAAAACTTGACCAGTCATTCTATAAGTCATTATACGTACAGTCACCTGTATTCATATCTGCCACAGCGGAGCGTGCAAAATATCTGATACGTCCAATCGGCTCTAGAAATAGAGTTGTATCCGATATTAAAGCTGACTGTACTTAGAATTATAAAAGCCAGCAGTTCATCCCAAGCGGATCTCGTTTTTAGGGTTCCATAGCCAAAATGGCAGAAACGGAACTCTTATAGTTTTGCCACGTCTGTCTGTCTGTCCGTCCGTCCGTGGCTTTGCTCAGGGACTATCAATGATAGAAAGCTATAATTTTTTACGAATATATATGTAAACTGAAGGGAAGTAAAAGGGGGGAGGGGAGTTGGGCCTCCGGATCTCCCACTCAACGTACGAAACACAGTAGCAAAACTACTATTTCACGCTGGTAATCTGTGGGAGTGTGGTACTAACCCGGTTGAGCTAACCCATTCGTACTGCAGCCAGCAAGTGGTTACAGTAACACATGTAAATACCTGGGCATTTCTTCGAGAAAGAGGATTTTTGCCTCATTCATCTGCCATTTTTCAAACTTGATAATAGAAACGGTACAACAGGTGAAACGTTAATAAAATGCCATACTTAAAAACATATGTCGAAGGCCGAGCATGGCCACCTATTTTATGTTAGATATTTCACTCAGACTAATGAGTCAGTGAGTGAGTGAGTGTATCAGATGAATGAGAACTACGCCAGAATAATTAGATTATACATATTAGTTTAAGTTTTAATAACATATTTAATACAATAGGAATGAAAATACATGATAGAAATATAAGTAAAAATCATATTAATCTAATTAAAAATTGTAATTGGTGCAATATTTTTATTTCCGTGGCCAAAAACAAAACAGTCTTCAACTTAGTCTGATTTTTAATGTCTTTTTTTTCTTATGACTTTAGAGTGAATAATAATAGTTTTAACTCATGGATATTTTCAAACAAGAGTTATTTGTTTTTGAATGTCATCAAAATGATAACATTTTACTATTTGTTTTTGTTTTTGACAGCATTAATTCTCCCTGTAGTCGCAGCGAATAAACACACTCATGATTCAAATTATTTTTGAGAGTTTTAAATGTTTTTGTGCTATATCGTTGCCACAATATATATGAAATATTCTTCATTAAGTTTTGATTCTTGATTTCCAATAAATAATTTTATTTTTACGGTCTTTATAAACCATTTTTTTTTCATAGAATATATATCCATTTTTTTGAAAATCATTACGAATTAGCAACATCTTCCCAGTTATCAAATTTCTGATATGGAACTATAAATGTAGTGAGTTAAAACTTTTTGCACAAGCTGAGTAATCAATATCAAAAAGTCTTTCACATGAAAAACTTTTTTCACTTTAACTGCACTTTAACTATACCCTTTCTTTACAAGTCCAACACTTTCGGTGCAAAGAACAGCAGTGAAAGAAGAGTTTTGCGATTCCTGTTAGCATTTTCTTAACTTTTTTATTTCTGTTTTAGTCTTTCTCAACTTTTTGCTGTTTTTTTCTCAAATAATAAGAAAAAAAAGTCTCCACGACTTCTTTTGTAGTTTTTGTTCCTGCAGAGTCATTTCCTCAATCGATAGATGATTTTATTTGCTTGTTTTCTGCATAATTATGATTATCTACTTTTTCTTGCATCTCCTTTCATATATGTCTTTTTTCCTTTCAAACATTGAATATCCTTTTTTCTCATCAAACCTCGTTTTTCATAGTCGTTCTTCCCGTCTTTGTTTCTGTCCTATGTTGCAAATTACGATATCTAAAATACATTTTAACACCACTTAATCATTCATCAGCACTTTACTAATTCGTCTGTCTAAACGAGCCAGATGAAACCAGACAAATTAGGACCAGACTAATGTGAATTTTGCGTTAAAACGGTCTCAATTTTTTTTAATATAATTTTTGTCATTAGAATAAAATTTTGTCAAAAAGAGTTACACTTGACACGTAATTATAAATAAAAGACAGATTTTGTATCCTAAAAATAGTTGCATATAGCATGACCGACGAATCATATAATTAGCTTGACAAAGTCCAGATTACACTCTTTGGTAATTATTTGCGTCGCCTAGAGAACACTCACACGCATGACACCGTTACTCAAAGGCTCGTCGCCGCTCGGCCCGTACGACCGCTTGCTAGGTATTCAACTATTCGCACTGTATAACACGCTACACCAATTAATATATACGTCCAGATGAATTATACTTTTTGGTGTGGACATTTTTTACATGCGATTATTTCAGAAATCTATGTTATTTCCATTATGTGTCATATTAAAATAGACACACCTTTTATTAAGGTATTGATTTAGGTATTGGAATTAATTAAAATACTGTTGAAAATGGAACTTATCATAAAGAAAGTATCAAAATCTGGAATTAGGACGCGCCAGGCTAATTAGTTTTAGCTATTATCTGTCAAAATAAAATAGGTTTTTAATATTAAACCCCTATGTATTAATTACATGCCTCGATAGGTATTCTAATTTTACATATAACCTAGTCGCGAGAGCAATTTTTAACCACTATAGCTACCATTCTTCAGTAGAAAACTGCCAAAAACCGAGTTTCGGAGAAATGCCCACCTACTCTATTTGATATTTTGAGAAGAATGCATTTACAATATTCGTTGTGACGAGAAATATACACCAAGGTCTGAAACTCTCTGACACTTAAACACGAAAATGTTTGAGACGTTTATTGCGACGAAAAACTTGCGCTAAGTGTCCGCGTCTGATACTTTGATATAGCTTTGATATGTTTGTTGCAAGTTTACAACGAAAACGTATACTCGGATATTTTAAACAATGACTAGCTGGTGCCTGCGGCTTCGCCCCCAGTGTAACCTTCTGACAATACACTATATTAATAACAAAAAAACTATTAGCGAACTTGATCCAGCCATTCACGCGTGATGCTCTGACCAAGAGAAATAGGATATCATCATCATCATCATCATGTCAGCCGAAAGACGTCCACTGCTGGACATAGGCCTCCCCCAAGGCCTTCCACTCAGACCGATCTTGTGCTTTTCGCATCCACCGCGATCCCGCGATCTTAACCAAGTCGTCGCTCCATCTTGTTGGAGGCCTACCGACAGCTCGTCTCCCGGTACGCGGATGCCATTCGAGAATCTTTTGACCCCATCGGCCATCAGTCCTGCGAGCAATGTGCTCCGCCCACTGCCACTTCAGTTTCGCTATTCTTCGGGCTATGTCAGTAACCTTAGTTCTACTGCGGATATCATCATTTCTGATTCTATCCCGCAGAGAAACCCCGAGCATAGCCCTCTCCATGGCCCTTTGAGAGACTTTGAGCTTCCTCATGAGGCTCATCGTTAGCGCCCACGTCTCAGATCCGTATGTCATCACTGGCAACACACACTGGGAAATAGGAATTCATTTTTATATTTTAAGATAATATTACCCACCACGATTACCCGAAGAAAGAAGTATATTGTTATGTATGCTCCTACTGAACTCACGGTTGATCTTTCATCGTTTCTGGGTTTATTTATCTTTACAATAAAATATGAATGGGAGGCAAAAACGAATACCTAACCAAACATAACGTAATCATATGATTAAGAACACGAAATAATATTATTTTGTGTGTCAATACAGCGAATGTATTTTAGGAACACTACTTATAGCCATGGCAACGTTAAGGTTCTTTTATGAAAACTTTATGTTTTCTTACTTAGTTTGGCAGTCTGTGAGATGGCTTCTGATTCTGACGAATTGAGCCTAGATACTGTGTCTATTTTTAGCAAAGGGTGCGGAAGGTGGCGGGAGTGAGAGAGGAGATGAAAAACCTAATTTAGTTATTTATATTATTTTTGTACAATTACATATCGTAAACGGGTATTACATATTGTAAATGGGAGAGGATCGGGCTGACAAGAGAGCGTACGGGGGACGACCGACTGGTCGCTACCCGGATGGGCGACCCAGGTACCGCAGGGAGGACAGTGTCCAAGCGGATCTGCGACGTCTTCAAGTCGACGACTGGCAAGAGGCTGCGCATGATCGGGACAGATGGGATGCTCTCGTTTCGGAGGCCAAAACCCTCTTTGGGTCGCTGAGCCAAATTATTTAGTTTTAGTTACATATCGTAAACAACAGCATTACATTACATTACAACACAATTACAATTGCACACAGCATAATTCTACACCAACTAACGTTTAAAGAAAAGAAAATAGAAAAGCAGGAAAAAAATGATGATAGTTTTGATGATGTCATTCATACTCACTTCGGCTACGGAGAATCTTGCGTCCTAATTAGAGGATCTCATGACATAAATCATATTAATCCATCCGACATTGCGTGATAAACACAAAAAAAATCTCTTAAAAAAACAAATGACGTCCTTGAACGAAATGCTGTTTCTCCGTGGTATCGGATGCAGATATATGCTTACCTTTTACACAAATCCTTCTATTATAGCAGCGCGGATACAGCTGTAACGTTCACAGCCACAGACGTAGTTTCGAATCACAGGGGTTTTTATCAAACATTAGCATTACGAGCTATGGAAAGAGCTAAGCTTTTGGAGGTCCTTTGCGCAATAGAATCCGGAATACGGAAATTCGTCGAAGAACTAAAGTCACTGTGAAAACATGCAAGTTGAAGTGGCAATGGGCGGGCCACATCGTTCGAAGAACAGGTAACCGTTGGGGGAGAAAAGTTCTCGAGTGGCGACCGCAAACCAGAAGACGAAGCCTTGGCAGGCCTTCCGCTAGGTAGACTGATGACATCGTAAGAATTGCGGGCAACCGACGCAAGTGGCGAATTGTCGTTCATTGTGGAATTCTAAAGGGGAGGCCTTTGTTCAGCAGTTGACGTCTTCTGGCTGATGATGCTGATGATTAGCATCACTAACAAACAAGGAGCTTGACAGGATGATTAGTTAATAAGATGATGATGATGACTTTGCAAGAGTCCTACCGAAAACAAACTTCTGTTCACGTAATAAAACCCCAGCGCGAAGTAAGAAATAGCTGTCGTTTGATGTCATTCGGGGCATAAACAATGAATTATACCGCGAAAGGTGATTTGGATCGCGTGGGAGGCACGAAACGTACCTACTTGTACTTGCGCCTCGACGCCGATCTACAGACCGTGGAAGAGGCAAGTCTCAAATTGAATCTAGGAAGAGAGATCGAGACTATTTGGCATCGTAACCTAAGCGAAAATATTTCAGTAGATCTACTGTGATGTGTGTGTGACATTGAACACAACGACAACAACTACAAATATTCTTTATTGCACACCATTAAGCAGTACAAAAAACTTATAACATAAACACTTAGATTCAGGGTAGACAATAGGCGGTATTATCGCTTAAAAGCGATCTCTTCCAGACAACGATTTGGGTACAAGAAATACACACACATACACATTTGTTGCATAGACAAAGCTATCGTAAGATGAGCAAAGAAATTGTTTAAGAAATGACTTACGTAAGTATTGTACGTTCTCTTCGTCTCTCTTCTCTTCTTCAACCCATAGCCACTCAATGCTAAGTGTAGGCATCCTGCATTGCTCGCCACTCATCTCGGTCCAGTGCTCTCCTTATCCAGCACCTTCCTGCCACTTTGACCTGGTCGTCGGTCCACCTAATCTCCTGTCTAACTATTTCTCCGCCTGGTTCTGGGTCTCCATTCCATCACGGCCTTGCCCTATCTTCCATCAATCCTGCGGTATATGTGTCCAGCCCACATCTACTTCCTTTGGGTGACCTTGGCTATATCGGTGAGTCTTGTTCCTCTCCGAATCTCCGTACTTCGGAATCTGTCTCTGAGAGATATGCCCAACACCGCTGCTCCATCGCTCTTTTCGCCCATTGCACGTTACGTTTAAGTAATTGTTTGACTAATTACTTTGCTTGATTGAATAATTGTTTGAATAAGCACACTTAGCAAAATATGTTTTATCAAATTATTTTGAACTTTATCTATTTATTCCAATTAGTAAGAAAAATTGCGAAACTGAAGTGGCAGTGGGCGGGGCACATAGCACGCAGGACTGATGGCCGATGGGGTCAGAAGGTTCTCGAATGGCGTCTGCGGACCGGGAGACGAGTTACTGTTGTCGGTAGGCCTCCAACAAGATGGAGCGACGACCTGACTAAGATCGCGGGATCGCGATAGATGCGAAAAGCACAAGACTGGTCTGAGTGGAGAGCCTTGGGAGAGGCCTATGTCCAGCAGTGGACGTCTTTCGGCTTACATGATGATGATGAGTAAGAAAAATTACAGTATATACCTATGGTTCTCAAGATACAGCCATTAGACAAAACCACAGTAACATTATGGCTAGCATGTAAGTACCTAACCCCAAAAAGCCTTGTTAGAAACTTGAAATTTAGATATTTTAAGCCCCGCCAACACTAAATACACCTGTACAAACTACCCTGCCGCCGGTTTTAATCCTCGACTAATTAAGTCTAAATTTACATCAAAATCAAATACCTTCCCTTCCACCCCTCAAGATCCGTGTCCGACCCCGGGATCCTAAAAATAGTCTGATAAAGTAAGGTATAATTCAAAAGTATTCGAATCATCAATAATTTCGACGCCATCAATTACAAGGTGAAAATTATTTTCATTTTATGGTTATTGAAAGAGAATTGAGCGAAGGTTACTAATTTGGGGCAATTTGGAAACTCACTGGGGCAACTTTGGCGATTAAACTTACTAAATCTTTCGGGTAAGGTGTGAACTTTGACTTGAAATGTTAATTTCCGGATATAAATCAATATAACAAATATGGAAAATTTTTAGCGTATTCTAAATGCATATTTTCAAATAGAGAAATCTGCAAAATATTTTAAAACTAGCTTTCGCTCGCGACTTCGGTTACGCGCGAATTCGGCTATCGCGCGCTGTTCCCTAGGGAACTATGTATTTTTCTGGGATAAAAGTAGCCTATGTCACTCTCTGGCCCATAAGCCATTTATATGCCAAAGATCACGAAAATCCGTCGCTCCGTTTCGACTTGGAAGACGAACAAACATCCAAATACACACACTTTCGCATTTATAATATTGTTATGGATGACTACTCGCGTTATATGTCCCAGCCCAGTACCTCTCTACATACATACAATACACACAATCACGCCTCTTTCTCAATGAAGGGGACTATTGTTTCCACCTGACATACCTACCTACTTAGATCTTTCGCTTAATCAACACTTATTAGTCTTTTCACACATACTCGCCGGCTAATAGTTGTTATTTTGTAAATTATGGCTTACCAAATAAAATATATACATATATCGCTACCTCATTAATTAATATAGATAAGCTTCATAAACGATTCACTATATTTAAAACCGCTGTACATGTAAAGAGTGTAATCTATAAGGACATATTGGCCGCGCCAACCGCGGGGTTCATCTAGTATCATGCCCCCATTTTAGGCTGATTGGCCACTGTGACCGCGGCCTATTTAACCGGTAATCGATATCGGCTTACTTCTTGATGATAGCCTAATGAGCTTTGCCAGAAGCGTTTTAAATTTAGACAGTGCTGGAAATTTTCTTCACCATTAGTTCATTGATGTCACTTAAATAATTTTAATTCAGGTGTTCCTTCGCTGAGGTTCATATCTATGAGCAGACGTATTTATTCGACTGGATATATTTTTATTCGACTGGATGGCAAACAAACAAGGTCTCCTGATGGTAATAGATTACCACCGCCTATAGACACCTGCAACACCAGGAGGATTGTAGATGCGTTGCCAACTTAGGGGCCGAAGCTGGGATACCTCAAGTGCCAGCAATTTCACCGGCTGTCTTTCTCTCCACGCCGAAACACAACAGTGCAAGTAGTGCTAATTCATGGCAGGATTAGCGAGCAAGATGGTGCGTAGCAAGCCGGGCGGACCTTGCACAACCTGCAAAACGTATTTTTATGTTAGAGAGGCCAGACAAACGAACAAGTGGGTCACCTGATGTTAAGTGATCACCACTGCCCATAGACACCCGCAGCGCTTTAAGCGATGCCCGTGCAAGAGTGCAGTGTGTATTGTGCAAGATAGCAATTTTTATTATTTTTTATAAGCAAAACCAAACAAGCAAGCTAGCAAGCAAGTTTTAATCATCATCATCATCATTTATCAGAACTACTAAGTGTAGTTTAAGTGTTTTGCTCTAATAATGCCTGCATTTGTAATTTGCCATACGATTAAATAAATAAATCATTTATCAGACAGAACGTCGACTATTGAGTATAGGTCTTCCCTATAGACCTCCAGTTGCTTCGTTGGAAGTGGCGTACATCCGTCTTGTTGGTGACCATCGTACGCTGCGATCCGCGATCTCGATCCGAGAACTTTTCGTCCCCAACGACCTTTCTGTTCTCCATCCTATTTGGTCCGCGTTCTACCCGTTGCCAGTTCAACGAGCTAATTCGCTTGGCTATGTCGGTGACCCTCATTCCTCTGCGTATCTCCTCATTTCTGTTTCCATGCTAGAAAACCCCAATTTTGATCATAAAAGAAAGATAGTTTTGTGATAACCGCCTAAGAGTTCAGGACTTCTTAAGCTTCAACTTACTTAGCTAAATATCATAGGTCAACGACACTAGCACCAAATTGAAGTGAACTTCACGACTCGGGCACCAAATATGTCACTACACTCTGATCGACAATTACCCTATTTCCAACATTGTTCCTTGAGAATACAAACTTAGTTTATTGTCTGGCAAGACGGGGGCAAACTTAGTTATTTTTTATTGTTAAGCACTTTTGTTATTAGTGTAAACTTTGGCGTACGTTTCTCAGAGGTTGATGAAGTGAATGGCAGGGTGACTGGGGTGAATTATGACGTCAATTGTTGGGTTGACCTGGACATTGTATTGTTTTAATGTACATTGTAAAAGGTTATCGTTTGAGTTCATATTATTGTCTTAAACTCAACAGTTTTTTATATTATTGTAACAACAAAATAAAAGTTTCTCGCGGCGGATTCTTCTTGGGAATAATGGTCTTTCCGATAGCGCTGGTAGTTAAAAAAAGGTGCATGTAAAAGAGCATTTTGCACTAGCAAAAAAAAGTTTTAATTTTGAGTTTTTTTGAAGACTATTAAAAAGGAGAGGCAACCAAAAAGGAGATGGCAGCACGACTTAAGCTCATCGCATCATTTTTCATCACGTTTCAATTAACAGGTACAGGAAAGAATGGCGGAGGAAAGAGAAGACCATTGCCCAGCAGTGGGATTTATTACGGGCTACATGAAAAGACTATAAGTTTTTATTTATCATCTCTTCTTAAGCGTTGCTCCAAATGCATTTGGATTTTTACCCACTTCCAGTGAACCAAACCAGATTGCAATTTGATACAATATGTGATTTGAAAATACGAGACCCAATATGGGAGGGCAGCAGCGCTCTGTACTACTAACTGCCAACTACGAAGTCCGGACGGATATCAGCACTGCAATGTGACAGGCAAAGGGAAACCAAAACCACTACTTATTTTCCAAAGAAAGTCGTCATGACTTTGCACTACTATCTAATCGACGACCACGACCACTGTCAAGAGTTTAATGACTTAGGAGTTACTTATGATGTGATAGAAATCTGGTAAGATGGCAATACAAAGTAGGAGCAATTAACTGAAAGTATCTAAGTAAGGCAAATAATAAAGTCTTCTTTTTCAAGTGCTGAGTGGACTCCTTTTTCGCATTTCATTGTTAATTTATTATTTTTCTCTTTTTCATCTTAGCATGAACATGTTTGTAGGTACTTCTTACTTATCTATGCGAAATAAAGATGTCTTACTCTTATTCTTTCAAGATTGAACAGTAGTACAAAAACTTTGACAAACTTTAATGCGGCCTCCCAAGTACCTCCAAAATTAGGTGAATACTGTACGTGGTTTTTATAGAAAAACATTAAGAAATTGAAGTTGATAAGGTTATATATATTTTTTATTATTATCTTTCTAATGAATCGAAAACCTTTTAGTACTTTTCATAGCATGACATAACAAAGAAAGCATCACAGTCACAGTTTAATTTAAAAATAAAATGTACTAGTACTGATAATATCAGTTTTAAACTCTTTTTTTCACAAAAAATCTGCAACAAACAAAAAGTCCAATATAAAGTGATTTTCTTTCATCCCACGCCCTAGCATTTCTTATTTATTCCCGTGTGATCTTCAAAAAACGTATTTTATTGTGAAGTATCGATGACGCATTAAAAACTGTTCCCTTGAACAATAAATGTTCCAAAAATAGAACCTCTCAGCTCTTACAACAAAAGAACAGTAGTAAATCATGAGCACATTGTCCACTGTTAGGTTAGCTAGTTAAATTTGATTCTATTTTGGGAACATGACTACGAGAAGCAGCCATTTTGTGCCGAAGCGCCAAACTGGGCTATTTTTAGACTCATTATTATCCTTTTACTTTTTGGTTAGTCGACCGCTGATTTATTAAGTAGAGAATTAAGTAAGTTTAGGATATAGGCACGCTTTGATTTAAGGGTTTAGCATTTACTTTAAGTATATGTATGGTAACCTATGGTTACTGACATAGCCAAGCGAATTAGCTCGTTGAAGTGGCAATGGGCAGGCTATATAGCACGGAGAACAGACGGTCGTTGGGGCCGAAAGGTTCTAGAGGGGAGACCGCGGATCGGCAAGCGCAGCATAGGACGTCCACCAACGAGATGGACGGATGACCTGATTAAAGTTCACGTTGGATGCAAGCTGCTTCCAACCGAGGCAACTGGAGGTCTATAGGGAGGCCTATGTCCAACAGTGGACGTCCTATGGCTGATATGATGATTATGATGATACGTATGGTATAGGTAGAGTCATTCACGATGACGCGTGCCGTGGTTCTTATTACAATGTCATTAATGGCTAATTTTGACAAAATCAAGCGTCTTCGTGGACGGCACTAGGTATAACGATTTATTTATTTTAGCTCCATAAGTACCACCTAAGACTAAGACTAAAACTAGCACTAAAACTATGTTACTTGGTGACCCGACAGGATACCAAAAAGGGTCTCCACTCAGTATGTGTTGCCGCTCATTATGTGCAGTAACGCTGGTTTTCTGTGGAGCCTAAGGTTTAACCATAAGGTTTATAGGTTTACCATCCTTTATTCCACACTCCTCACTCACTCTCACTTTATTCCTCATTTATTTACAACCAGCTAGTATTAAAACGTTTTCTTCATCAAACCAACTAAAACAATAAACTGAATCTGCAAAAGGCTATTGTCGGATGAGACAATACAGCTTATCGGTCAGGCCTGAAAGCCGGATATTGCGCCGGTCCGGTTTATTTGTGCAACTGAAGCCTTTATACTTTTGTTCCAGGAAAAAGAAAATCGCTATGCAACTGGACGTCCCCTTTGGCAAATTTGCAGAATTGAATCGAACGATCGGTTTCAATAGTAAATGAATTTTATTTTCTTGGTAAAGTAAAACGTCAAAACATATTGCACTCCCGCCCTTTTTTTTATATTGCACCCGGATTACCACCATCTTGCTCGCTAATCCTGCCGTGAAGCAGCAGTGCTTACACTGTTGTGTTTCGGCGTGGAGAGTAAGACAGCCGGTGAAATTACTGGCACTTGAGGTATCCCATCTTAGGCCTCTAGGTTGGCAACGCATCTGCAATACCCCATCATGTCAGCCGAAAGACGTCCACTGCTGGACATAGGCCTTCCCCAAGGCTCTCCACTCAGACCGGTCTGTATTTTATGTGACAGACTAAAATTAGGAAAATTGATATACCCGTAGCAATTTTGTGTGTTCATTTGCATATAATATAGGTGCGCGTGTGTGTGTACGTTGATTATGGCTAAATTCTGCTCGTATATTCAATGTTGTCGATACTAAGAATAGCAATTGGTTTTTCTGCTCCCGAAAATCCCCTTTATTTCCTCGTTCCGGGCGGCTGCACCGAGGTGTTTACAAACAAATAAGCGGCCACTTCCCGCCCTCGGGCAAACAAACCGGCGCCCTCTGTCGGCTGTCAAGGTGGCTAATGAGTTCGGCTTTTAGGGTTTCGTTATTCATTATCGATAAGGTAACGATAAGAACAAGTACGTTAAAAGACGTGTAGCGTAGTGGTTTGATCTATGTGCCTAACGGGTGGTAGCAGTAGGTTGCAGGTGGTAGGACCTTGTGTAAGATACGCCAGGATTGCTACCATTCTTACCATCTTGCTCGCTAATCCTGCCGTGAAGCATACCAGGGGTATTGCATCTGCAATCTCGTTCGCATCTGCGTTGCCAACCTAGAGGCCTAAGTTGGAATACCCAAGTTGTGTGATAGGAATGCATGCAACATATTGTGCCCAGGGCCTCTCATCATCACCATCATGTCAGCCGAAAGATCTCCACTGCTGGACACAGGCCCCACTCAGACTGGTCTTGTGCTTTTCGCATCCACCGCGATCCCGCTATCTTAACCAGATCGTCGCTCCATCATCTTAAGGGCCTCTAATAGAGGTAAAAGACGGCCCTGCAGAGTCTTGCTTCAGCCATTTGCTGGAAAACCGGGCGAGAAGCATATACTCTCCCGTTAGGCTCTGTGCGGTGGTTGGGTCAGTTTTCTTTTTGTTGATCCCCATTGATTTCTTCCTTGACTCACCCTCTTTCTGTTAAACCATTCTGTTGTTGTTTCTGTTAGCCATTGATCACCATAGAATTGAGGTTAGAATGTTACACCATTTTGGTCGTTATGTTCGGGTTTTCAACGCGAGTTTAAATAGTCAATTCATAAAGCTCAAATTGATGCTGCTCTCATCATCCCAGCCTATATACGTCCCACTGCTGGAGATAGGCCTCCTCTCAGAACAAGAAGGCTGCTCTACTCTCTGCGTATGTGATAACGTGTGAGCATATAAGTTGGTAAAGTAAGTACATTATATGATACAAAGAGTCATATCAGCTAACATAGTAATCGGGAAACAGGTGACAGCAACCTGCCAGCCTTCAAAGTAACTTTTCTTTCCATACACCGATGCTTTGTCCACAAGCTCGATAATGCTCATCAACTTTCATGGACACTAGGGAATGGATATATTATAAGCTTAGCTTTTATATTTGTTGGATAGGCTAGCCTTTACCTGCGGCTTCGCTCGCGTTTAAACCATTTCTAGCAATCGAATTGAAATTATAGAATTTTTCCACGTTCCCATGGGGATTCCCAAAAGTTATTAGTTATGTAATGTTTTAAACGTTTATGATTTTCACTCATGGTTAGATACCATGAGTGAAAAACACACGAGTAGGTAATATTTACCTCGACGTTTCGACCACATTACAGGCAAGTAAGTGTGGCAAGTAGTAGTGGTTACAAGTAGATTGAAGTATACTAATGGTGTCATGTCTGCTTACTTAGCTGCGCAACCTACACAACAAACAACAATCTAAGTTATTCGTAGCTGTATTCAGACTTGATACAATCAGTCTAGTGGCAGGATCTTATGATGGACGCGTCAGGCAGATTTACTTTTATCACTAAAGAGTGTTTGTTTCAAAAAAATCATTTATTCAGTAAATAGGCCGCAATGAGCACTTTTACATGTCGTTTTTTAAACTACCAGCGCATTCGGAAAGACCATCATTGCCAAGTAGAATGCGCCGCAAGAAACTTGGCAGAAAATCATTTTTTCAAAATAAAATAATTTCAAATAAAATACTTTAAAACTACAGTATACAATTTGAAAAAAATTACAAAATAATAATAATACAGGGATGTATGGGGTTCCTTCGTAAGAAAACTAAACACTAACTGTATCTACGTTCAGTGGAAGTGTAGAATTTTAGTTCTTTAAAGCATTTTTTTTCGCTGGGTTCCAAGATACAGGCTCAGCCTAGTTTGGGGTCCGCCGGACACTGCTAATTGCACGGAATAGAAAAAACTAGTGGAAATGTCAAGCAGCCGCTTCGCGTGTGCCACTAGTATGCGGAGTTCCGCAAACTATAGGTCAGTTCGCCGGAAATGCTTATGAGTGACGGTTGTGAGAGCTGAGAAGAAAAAAAACTTAAAATAAGAGAAATATGCCTTACTGTGCCATTTTAGAATGTAAAAACGATGTCCGAACGAAAAATATCACCCAAGGTGGCATTTCATATCATTGACAAGGAGTATTTCATTTTTAATTTAATCAATTTATATTTTTTTCCATTCCGTATGACACTTTCATAAAATGAACCATACAAAAATAAACTTTACCAGAATACAATAAGGTCGGTTTTTGTCTCTGTCCTAAAACGATGCATTTCGAGAATGTTCCCTATCCATTTAGACAGCATAGGAATATTGACATCGCATAAGTAGAGATTGGGTGTTGTCGATAAAATTATCGATGTTTGTTTCTTTCGTTTGTTGACTGAGTGTTCTGTTGAGTTGAATTTTTATCCCTTTCCTGCACGAAATAGAAAAGTAAAAAAAAACCTATGAAAAATATTTTGCGACCTCGCTCACTGTGGTGTCATGCGTTGGGTAAAATTCATTTTACTAATACATTTAATGATAAATCACGCCCAGTTTTGCTATTTAACGTTGCAATAACAGCGCAGTCGATAGAAAAATATTTAATTGTTTTTTTTTCCAAGAAACTGATAAAAATCATTAAAGGATTACTCAGAAGTTTAACGTCTTCACCGTCCCAGTCATCTAGTAGTCAACGGAATGTCTCACGCGCCACGGTAATCTATACATGACCAACATTGAACTCGAAATTAATCCTTCTGCAATTAAATTAAAAATCAAGTTGATTTGTCGCTGGTTTTTCTGTGCCTTACATTACTTCGTGTTTTGTAGCGGTGAATAGGTTAACTATCAAAAAACAATAAATTAAAAAAATCTAAATCCAACTGCGTTAAAAATACTAAAAAGAAGAAAACAAGAAGAGGACGTAGTGATCTAGAACTCTGTTAAGTAGCTAACTTAAACTGCAACAGTAGGGACCCATTCGAATCGCGACCAGCTCAAAAATTCTTATTAAAGTCAGAGTCACATAGTACGCAGCAATCATGATAACTAAATACTTGGAAACATCCAAATAGTCATTAACATTGACCCAATCAAAGCGATCAAAGTGCTCAGGACATCCACTGTGTGCAAATAGATCGGAGCACGCACATCACCACTGGTAGCGTAGCAGCCAAAATATCTAAAAGTGTGGGTCACAATAGAAAACTGAGCTTTATTTATATTTAAAAGGTTTAAGGTTTAATCTCAAATTGAATTCTTTGAATAAAAAAAAATTAAGACACTTTTTGGCGCTAAAAATCCGCCATTTTGATTTTTTAAGAAGTTCATGTACCCAGTGTCACTCGATTTATCAAAATCGGTTCAGTCGTTAAGTAATTACATGAGGACATATAAATTAGACATACATACATAAAATACATACATATTTACATACACACATACATACATACGGGTCAAACACATAACCCTTCTTCTTCGCAGTCGTGTAAAAACAACTTTGCCTCATACAAATAAGGTCTATATATCTCACAATAACTGTCTGTTTTCCGATTCGTCAATATTGTTGTCAACTTTGAATAACGCGAATGTAATAGGTACCTATAATCATAATACTTACCTATAGTCAATCCTATTTTCATCTTTGACCTATAAAGTAGGTATATCGATATCACCGTAGGTGTGCTACGCCCATCACTTTAGTAATTAAAGAAGAGACATGTCAAAAACAGCGTTTAAAAATTTTGCCACCTATTGGTAAATAGCGAAACTAACTTGACAATCATGACATTTTGTCAAATTAGTTCCGCTACTCAGGGTGATGTGGCGCTATGTAGCTGCACAATGGACTCTCAGCGATATATAGAAGTATAACGTCGATTTAAAGTTCTAATTAATGTTGCCGGCTCAGAAGTTATTACCTTTTTTCGAATAGAAGCTAATGACCAATAAGCGCCAAGATTTCAAAGTGTGTATCCAATGCGCTTGTGCGCATTTCCGGCGACACGGGTTTCGATACAAGTTGAAGCTTTTGGCATTTCCACTAGTTTTTTCTATTCCGTGGCTAATTGTATTTCGTATTTGTTACGTAATAAACTTTTTTCATTTTTTCATTTTTTGTCCACAGTATGCCGTGGTACTGGCGCGCATGGGTGGCGCTGCTGTGCGCGTACGCAGTGCTGGCGCAGCGCGTGGAGCAGGGCCCGCTGCTAGCGCCGCGGCCGGCGCGCGTGCGCGACCGCGACCTGCCCAAGACCGACGAGCCTACCTGTGACCAGCTCAAGGCCATGTGGAGGTAACTCTAAAGTGCTAAAAGAATAAACAGCAGTCATTAAACGTTGTGTTTGACTGTCGCGTTCCTAATACCTTTACATGGCGCAGTCGGAAGGATACGAACCTACTCTCCCAAAGGGAATCTGATTTCCAATCAGACCAAACTAATTGGAAACAACAACAAATATTAAGCATGAAATAATAGCGCGAACCGACGGCAAGTAAATATTTGGCCAATTTCCTGCTCCACGCACCATGACCAATTTGCTTTGAATAAAACCCTTACGATCCGTAAACAACCCTTTCTACCCTCACACTTCACCAGTAACAATTTCATTAATCTTCTATTATACGCAATACGAAAGCATTTTTACACAGTGATACGAGGGTACTCAGACAAAGGATTGAAAAGCGGAATGTAAGGAATATTTCTTTCTTTTTCGTAACGTAGGACTGGAATCGGATGTGACATTTTATTTCTTCCTTTTACTCGTACTAGTAATTGTCTAGTTTTCAGGGTTAACAAAAACTATTCTACTTAGCTCGTCAGCAATTTTTTCATGACACGTATTTTTAAAAGCCTTTACAGTTCGATTATCTCCAATTTGACACTGCAATTCTACAATAAGTAATTGAAATCAAGACTTGGCCATGGCCGCGAATAGGCCGCGATCAAATGACAATGCAAGTATATTCAAACAAAACCTTACATAATACAATAACCATATTAAATACGTTATGATTAAC
Source organism: Choristoneura rosaceana (assembly GCA_037349165.1). Taxonomy (NCBI): domain Eukaryota; kingdom Metazoa; phylum Arthropoda; class Insecta; order Lepidoptera; family Tortricidae; genus Choristoneura; species Choristoneura rosaceana. The sequence continues at coordinate 7,275,541 of JAZBNJ010000013.1, forward strand.
ATACGTAAAATTCACAGATATTGACTACACTAGATCACGCAAATGCATCTACTTCGCGTGTCCGAATCCCGACCAAACGTCGAGGTTGGCCCCATACAAAGAATGACCGCTAACTGACTAGTCATGACTAGAGAGTGACGTTAGCCCCACGCCGAGGGCGGGCGGCGCATTTGAATCGATTTTCGAGGGGAATTCACGTCGCTAATTCGCTCTTGAGACGTCATAGTAGATATAAAAAGTGACGAGGTTGGTTTTCATACAGATTGAGCTGTTTGCGTTATCTAGTGTTTAGCTATATCTGTGGTAAAATTAATAAAAATATAATATTTAAAACTAATTAGGTAACAACACGTCGGCGACGGCGGTTTATATTAGTATCAATGCATCCGGTAGAGAAACTTCTATATTTGCTCACTACGAGTAGATGGCGTTAGAAGTCGCTACATAAGGTATTTTATAAGTTATCTGATTTATGTATAACATTCACGCCGCGAAGTGAACATGGAATTCCTTTCACATACTTGTCACACGTCTCGTACATTATGTGGAGCGTTTGACGCTTCCTTGCATTCTACATGACTACCTGTGTGTAACCTATGTACTTACAGACTAAAACAGGATGGATCTGAATAATAGGCTTATAGTGAACTAGATTTTTATAGCTTTCGCTCGCGTTAAATTTGGAGTAACATACATTTACTTTCTGCGATCCTTTTTTTCGTGTTTTGATTGATTTTTTGAAGTCGGTTTAATTTTCTGTCAAAAACATTTTTTTTGTAGTCGGTTTTACGGTTTTGCTGTTGAGGACGATTGAAAATAGGAGAGGGAATATGCTGGGGCATCTGATACGACATGACAGTTACTTAAAAACTGTTTTGGAAGGGCGAATAGAAGGCAGGCGAGGCAGGGGAAGGCCGAGACGGTCATTTATAGATCAAGCCAAGAAAAAAGTCAATGTCGTGTCGTACCAGGAGCTGAAAACGCTGGCAGAGAACCGAAAAGAGTGGCGATTACTCCACCGACAAGAACTAAGCTCTTAAATTAATGATGATGTTTACTGTTTCGTTAAAAATGTTATTGTTAATGTTGTTTTTTTGCGATCAAGATAATGTGTGTCTGACTGTCATTTTAATCCGCAGGTTTTCGAAGCGGCAGGCGCGTGCGCCGGAGATCATGAACGAAGTGAGCTCGTACCGCGACCCGCTCATGTACAACGAGTGGCCGGTCTACACTGCGCTGCCGCGAGCGGCGCCGAGGTGACACCCCATCTTTACATTTATCTCATCATCCCAGCCTATATACGTCCCATTGCTGGGCACAGGCCTCCTCTCAGAATTAAAGGGCTTGGGCCATAGTTCCCACGCGGGCCCAGTGCGGATTGGGAACTTCACACGCACCATTGAATTGCTTCGCAGATTTGTGTAGGTTTCCTCACGATGTTTTCCTTCAGCACAAAGCTTGTGGTAAATTTAAAATGTAATTCCGCACATGAATTTAGAAAAACTCAGAGATGCAAGCCGAGGTTTGAACCCATGATCGTCTGCTTGAAAGGCGATAGGTCAAACCACTCGGCCACCACGGCTTTTTTACATTTATCTATTACTAGCCATTACGGGTCGGGCGGGTCCCGTTGGCCTTACTTGCATTTAGCCTTGGCGAGCAGAGCACCTTAGTTGTTTTTTGTCGGGGTAGGAAATCCCTTGGTCGGTAAAACGCCCTAATTGCTATACATAGTAGACGGAATGACTTGGGTGTAAAACGACTTAATGTCATAATGATTTAGTAGGTAAATGGTCTGTCTGCTCTCGTAAAACTATTTAATACAATCAAGACCTTACACAATTGAGTCATTCTGCCTACTTGTGCATTTCACGACCTGGTAGACGTTTTGCTAAGTACGTCTTCCTAAAACTTGGACAATTTTGTAATCATGGCATTTTATTTTAAGTTATTGTTAGAAAGTTATGTTTAATATGTATATTATTTAGTTTCTTTTATCAATAAAATTTTTATTTGTATAATCATGGCATTATATAACCATGTCATTTTGCATACTTGGTCAGTGTACCTACTACTGAGCCGTTTTGCTCGCCAAGACTAAATGCAAGTAAAGCCAACGGGACCCGACCCGCCATTATCCGCCATTCCGTCCACATGGAATTCATGTATCGCTATCCCACGGGCACTATTTTTCCGGGATATAAACTATCCTATGTCCCCGGGACTTAAACTATCTGTACACCGAATTACATTTAAATCGGTTCAGCGGTTTAAAGATGAATTTTGATTAATTCGCATGGGAATTATTTTCTAGGAGGTTTTTTGGGGGTTGAGTCGCCTTAAGGGCCGAAGACACTAGATCTTTCCTTTTTTTTACGAAGTCACTTCTTCAGCGCGTTTCCGCCCACCGTTGGGCATACGCCTCTCCAACCTTTCTCCATCCGGCGGTTTAGCTGAAGTGTGGCCTCGGCCTTAGCGGTTAAGTCATAACATAATTTTGTTGCATGTAGACTACGTACACCAACGCAACACCGGTACAAAATGTCATACTAACTGACGCTAAAGCCTATGTACAGTGGGGGTAGAAAAACCGTCGTCAGTTATTAAATTGATTCCTTTAGAAAGTCATAGACTCTGATATCAAATTATACTTACTTGACATGATAACAAGGGTCAAAATAGTATACACTTCTAACATAATATGTCTAGTTTCATATCAATACAAAACGTTTTTAATAAACGACTCGTAAAAGTTTCAATCAAATAATGTTCTATTTAATTGTCCGTGTTTGTCAGTGCCAAGGTGTAGTTGTAGGGTTGCTATGGTCACCTGATTATGTTTAGCAGGTTGACGCAGTATGTCCTACTCAATCGGTAAAGCAGATGAGCGCTCGAACTGAGCAAAGGAAAATAGATCTTAAGGTGACGAACCTTTTTTTACTCCGACTGTACAGCCTAGTGGTTTGACTTATGGTGTCTCAAGCGTAGGATCGTAGGTTCAAATCTCAAGATCACACTTTGGTTTTTCTAAATTCATGTACGTTTGTAATTTGCCACAAACTTTAGATACAATGAAAAGAAACCTGAATGAACCTGTTATATAATTTATTGGAGTGTGTGAAGTTTCCGACCCGCAATGGGCCCGCGCGCGTATGTATTCTATCTCGAACCCTCTACAATAGGACGTATATTAGCTGTTATGTGAGAATGACATCAAGGTCAAAGATACTTTTTTACTTTCTCACTATACGCTTTTTTTTTGGGTTCTGGAGCCAAAATGGCAAAAACGGAACCCTTATAGTTTCGCCATGTCTGTCTGTCTGTCTGTCCGTCCGCGGCTTTGCTCAGGGACTATCAATGTTAGAAAGCTGTAATTTTGCACAGATATATAAGTAAACTATGCCGACAAAATAATACAATCAAAAATTAAAAAACAATTTTTTTTAGGGTACCTCCCATAGACGTAAAGTGGTGGTGATTTTTTTTTCTCATCCAACCCTATAGTGTGCAGTATCGTTGGATAGGTATTTTAAAACCATTAGGGGTTTCCTCAAACGATTTTTCGATTCAGTAATTTGTTTGCAAAATATTCAACTTTAAAGTGCAAAATTTCATTAAAATCGAGCGTCCCCCCCTCTAAAATCTAAAGCGGTGGGTGGAAATTTTTTTAAAATTCAGGATGGTAGTCAGTATATCAAACTTTCAAGGAAAACTATAACGGCTAAGTTTGCTTGAGAATTATTAGTAGTTTATGAGTAAATAGTAGCGTAAGGTATAAAATATACCTAAACTTGGAAGATTCCCTATAAAATACGAAATCCTTAGAAAAATATTACTTAATTTTTTCGTAATGGCTACGGAAGCCTATTTTGGGCGTGTCCGACACGCTCTTGGCCGGTTTTTATACAAAAATTCAAACAAAGCGACAGCGACAGGGTAATAGAATGTAAACATGTAAACATATTTGACTTGAACGCTACATTTGTGGAGTTCTAAAAGCTTTTCCCGCACGAATGCAACAAAAAGCTTAATTTACCCGTTGTGTGAAAACCACGGAACAATTAAAAGCTTTGAAGCTCTCAGCGAGCGGAATAAACACGCTTCATGTGCACTCGCTTCGCTCATGTTTAAATGCACTCGGCTTTTCATTTTGATGCTCTACGCTCTTATTACTCTAGTTGATAACGTTCAGATTTTAGTCCCGGATGCAAAGAGGGTGTTTATAAGTTTGATGCTAATGTCTGTCTGTTTATGGCATCGTAATTCTCAAATGGATCGATCGATTTCGATACGGGTTTTTGGGTTTGAAAACAGGTTCTCTGGCGATGTTCTTGGACATGCTTCATCAAAATCGGTTTAGCCGTTTTTGAGATATTGAACTTAGAAGTGACAAAGTCGGGGGCTTTTCAACTTTTTGTTAACTTTATATTATAACCTAACCAACCAAAGTTGAAAAACCCCCGACTTCGTCACTTCTGGTCCCACCAACATCATCATCATCATGTCAGCTGAAAGACGTCCACTGCTGGACATAAGCCTCCCCCAAGGCTCTCCACTCAGACCGGTCTTGTGCTTTTCGCATCCTTGTGATTCCGCGATGTTAACCAGGTCGTCGCTCCATCTTGCTGGAGGCCTGCCTACAGCTCGTCTCCCGGTCCGCGGACGCCTTGGGAGAACCTTTTGACCCCATCGGCCATCAGTCCTGCGTGCAATGTGCCCCGCCCACTGTCACTTCAGTTTCGCATTTTTTCGGGCTATGTCAGTAACCTTAGTTCTACTGCGGATATCATAATTTCCTACCAACATAATCAAAGGAATCTGCGTAATTTCCAGGCTCCTGTTCACAGTAGTTTGGACTGTACGTGAATTCAATCAGTCTTCTTGTTCTTCCCATTCCTCTCCTATCGAAGGTTGGTTAACATCAAGGCGATTCTAATTTTATAGGCCGCTGCTCTAAACAAGAACGTGGTACTGCAGTTGAACCAGTCTCGTAAATTCTTCAGCCACGAGTGTCATCTCCTGCCCACGCTTGTCTTTCCGGCAATCTTCCCCTGGATAATAAGATGGAGAACTCTGTACTTGGTGTTTCTCATCACATGTCCAAAGTAAGACGACTTTAGTCAATCAGTTGTGAACATTTATATGAAGACTATCTTGGGAAAATATATACAATCGCGATGACACTCAATTCGTAGAGGACATCACTCGTCCCACGATTTTATTTCCATTAATTCTTGACCTTCGTCCCTAAAAATTTAAAACGCTATATTTAAATTGAAGGGGCAGTATTTTAAAACCCAACTCAACTTGAAATATAAAATTGGCGAACGTTTAATGACTGGGCGGCGTTTCGAGAAAACGCGTGGGCGGGAACCGCCCATTCAGTATGATAATCTTGAAAAAATATTTAAAATAATGTATATTATCGGTATTGACGAAGGAACGTTGAAATTGATATCCCATTTTATTGAAACAGATGACATAACGAAATGAATCCCACGGGAACTTTACCCTTTCTTAGGATGATAATAGCCTATGATATGTTTTATCTAAACCTTAAAAAAGAGTGACTTTGCCTACTGATTGATTGACAGATACACTACTAAGTATAACAAAAACAAATAATTTAAATTTCTTCATCATCATCCCAGCCTATATATGTCCCACAGCTGGGCACAGGCCTCCTCTGGCAATGAGAGGGCTTGGGCCGTAGTTCCCACGCGGGCCCAGTACGGATCGGGAACTTCACACACACCAATGAATTGCTTCGCTGGTTTGTGCTCTGCACACCGCTGCTTAAAGTACGGAATCGCAGTGACATGTCGTAAACTTCAGGTCTTTACCGAACAAACGTCGTGACGTTTACGACATGTCACTGCAATTCAGCACCGTTTGCGTATTTTAGCAACAGGCTGTGTGGAAAGCATGATAAAAAACGGTGCGCATACGATTCGTCACTGCGATTCCGTATTTTAAGCAGCAGTGTGGAGAGCATGCGATAAAAACGGTGCGCATACGGTGCGTCACTGCAATTCCGTGCCGTCACCGTTAAAAAACAGCAGTTTGGTCACACCTTACGGGAACGTATATAAGTATACCACATAGAATCCTCTTCCAAATTATACTCAAACCCTTTCAAGATGTTCAACGGCTTTAAAGCACCTTTAAAAAGCACTAGGGCAAATATTCGAGCGTTTTGAATTAGCGTCTCACGTTTCTATACAACGGAAAGACAAGTCACAAGAATTTTAATCACGCTAAATTCAGTGTTGTTTCGGTGTTGTTGTAATTTTTCATGAAAAAAACAACCAAGGCATCACCCCTTTTAATAACGCCTGCGAAGACACAAAACGCGGCAAAAACGCTGAATATTCGCCCACTGACGGAGATTGTTGACAAAAAGTTGACTCATCAAGTTATGATGTACTAAAACAAATTCTGGTTCCCATAGCAATACTAGTTGTTACACACGGCCGCGTCCAGTTCCTTTTTCTTTGAACTTGACCCCCTTGGCATAACGTGTCCCTGTGTTCGTCAGGTTCCGGTACCAGTTCCCGACAGTGCCGCGCGAGGCGTACGGCCGCGTGGTCACCAAGGCGCCCCCCAACGTGGTGCGCACGCCGGACTACGATGAGGTAGCATTTATTTATTTATATATCATTTCAACTATCATCATCATCATCATCATCAGTCCACTGCTGGACACTATCACTATCTTCAGCCCCTCGCTTCGTTCCTCGCTCCGCTGCAGTCCTGTTTTTTATCAATATCAATACCGTATGACCGGACAGCCGCATTTGGATTATCTAAAAAACCAATGAAGGCAATTAAGGTGTCTTTGCCTGCCTTATGCTTTTGTCTGCCCTGTGCTTACGATGTTATCTTATCTTATCTTATCTTAATTTTAGGGGCCCTTGCGGATACACTTCGACCCGTAGGGATCTTTTGTGTAATTACCCCTCCTTCGCACTTACTCCATTGCTTTTATCACCTCATCCATGAATTGGATGATTTGACGTAGCGGTAGTGCCTTAAAGTCTCCTGGCGCGGGGTATCCGACGCCAAAGAGTCTCATTCTTAATCTGGCGAGAGCGTCACATTCACACATAATGTGTTCCATTGTTTCGTCTTCCTCACCACATATTCTACAATCTTCATTGTCCTGTAGTCCCATCTTTACTAGTATGTGTTTAGTATCGAAGTGACCTGTAAATGCCCCGACGATTTGTCGGAGTTGTTTCCTACTGAGTGTCCAGAGTTTTTTAGTCCAGCTAGTGCTGACGTTTTCAATGAATCGTTTTGAGTGCTTTAGACCTTCCAGTGTTTTCCACTCTTGTTGGTGTTTAAATCTGGTGTGGTCGTTTATAGCATTCTTTATGGTACCCTGTGAGAGTCCCACAAACGGTTCGGGCCCTATGTTTTTGTTCATTGACCCTTCCCTTGCTAGCTCATGATGTTACTTTATGCACTAGAGCATAAACAGTAGATTGTACAACGAGAGCATAAAACGAGCCATTTTACCCGAGGCGTTCATATAGCCACCAGAGCCCGGCGAGGGTGGATAGACACGTCGGGGGAAAATCGGTTTGATGCTTGACTTTTACACTCTGCTTTTGTTTTACACTCTCCTTTTCACTTCGATGGCGAGGAAATGAAAAAGCAACAGTGGGAGCAATTGCTCACATACTATGTACCTTTTATTGTTCACGCATTAATAATGTTTAAGTTTAATTGGTCTATTTTGATTGATTTAATTTTGAGTGAATGTTATTAAAAATATGTACAAACTTCTTTGTTTGTGTCTGTTTACACCTGATTGCCTTGGTCTTAGACGAAGATTTTCACTTTATGCACTAGAGCATAAAAAGTCATTTTATGTCGCTTAGACCTAACATATATAACAACTTTACGAACATGAGAAGTGTAAAATATGCAGTACCCACCTACACCCGTAGGGAGGGCTACCCATGCATAAAAAACTCCCATCTTAAAACATGTCTAGCATACGACCGAGTTGTTATGAAATTAGTTTCCCAGCATTACATGCTCGGTTGAACGCTGGACCACGCTTGCCCGCCCCGCGATATTGCCAGGCCCGGGATGGGATAGGTACTTGCAATTTGATGATGATTGACGATGCGGCCCGACTGGCTGAGGGCCAAAAAGGGACGCAGTTATTCATCGAAGAGAGACGACAGTCTGACTTTCAATCACCCCTTAATCTATGAAGGGATGAAGATCGTGATTTATACTATCTTTAAATTCTGGATATATTTTATTAACCCCCTGTTTCACCATCCGTTGATTACATTTATCTGACGGATAAATGTGATGCCGTCTGTTTGTTTTGTTCGAATAGATGGAGACAGCATCACATTTTATCCGTTAAATAAAATTAATCAATGGATGGTGAAACAGGCCCAAAATACCAAAAGTGAAAAAGTTAGATAAACTCCTTCCTAAATTCGTTTTTTTTTATTGACCCCTATGTCATCAGGCAAGTAACTAAAATTTAATTTAAAGATAAAGATAAAGATAATTTATTTGTCAAACATGAGTTCCTATATACTCGTACAATTATTAAATTGAATATATAGATGTACAATAATTTGATGTCCTGTTCTTCATGTCTTGCCTTTCAGCATACAAATTTTTACTTATGAATTTATGAATTTAAATAATTATACAATAAAAAAAATAGGAAATAATTAAATTTATTTATTTAATTTGTAATTTATTAATTGTAAAATTTTGATTTTAATTGAATAAAAATATATTGGAATGAAAAAAAGTAACTAATATTAATTATAAGTGAATTTTTTTTTTTTTAATAAAATACAATAATTCTAAAAATGGCCTAAAAGTTAAATTATATAAGTGTTCAAAAATGTACAAAAAAAGCAAAAATAGAACGCGACCCTGCCAGGATTCGAACCTGGAATCTTCTGATCCGTAGTCAGACGCGTTATCCGTTGCGCCACAGGGCCTCACGTGCGTAGGGTTGAAATTAAAAGTTAGATTACGTTTGTTGCCTATAATTTATTCAAAATATAGTATTTGTGTAGTCTAGTGCAAAAATAAGTATCTATTCGAACCACTCAAAAATATTATGGCGTTATTGCTTCGAATAAGGAGTCTGTGGCACTTAAGTTTATTTTTGAAACTTTGAATAAGTACATATTTTTACATTTGACTGTATCGTATGTTTATCGACTTACCTTATTTACATTGAACTAAAATGAACTAAAAAAAAAAGAAAGTAACGCCTAATTCAATAAATTATACGTTGGTAACAACTCTTATTTTTAACCGACTGCAAAAAAGGAGGCGGTTTCCATTTTATAAGCTTTTCTTTTTCCACACTTACTTTTTTGCTTATACGAGTATTTAACTCGGGGTATAATCTTGTAAGTTCATTATGACCCACTACCAATGATCGCATTGACTTGAAATTTGGTACATATATGTTTAATGACAATGCAAATACAATCAACAAAAAGTACAGTCAAAGTGTTTTATTTTATTATCAAATTAGTAATATCCTTACCTACTTTGTATATGTGAGTACACTCCGTGAGATCTTAAAAAAACCTTCGGATTTTAGAAGCATGCTTCGGGTATAGACGATGACACGCGATCGTGATACGCGGTTCCGTTCTGTTATCAACTTGCAAAACTTTTCAAAGTTACCGTAAAAAGTTATGTAAAGAAAATAACCATCAGTTCAAAATGAACCTTACTGTAATAATATTACACTTCTTTATCTTTTTCTAATTTTAATACAATATGACTTTTTGTCATGATACAAATAAAACAAAATCAGCATTTTCGAATTATTCCATCGTCAATTTAAATTGAGAACACCCCGCCTCAACACACTACTTTTGTTTGGAAGTATATAGAGCTGTTGTTATACTGTATCTACTTCTCTTGGGTACGTCAAATGAATTTTTTTGGTCTGCTTTCGTTTTATATTTTTTTAATGTACTTTTCGAAATCCCCGTTGCTTCTATAACTCGGTTTTGTACCTTATTAAAATATTAACGACCACTTTTTTCTTAAAAAATTCAACTTACATACAAAATATTTATAAATATATTCTAATCAATTTCCAGTGATTGGCTATTTACAGACATACCCTGCTTAAGTTGACTCGCCATGGAAATCAATTTCCGAAAAATAACAAACTACCTAAATAAATATATGCAATTGGTGGTTTTAACTGCTCTATATACATCAATGAAAATACAACGAGTGCACTCTACGCGTGATGGATTGCTACTGAGTCAAAAAGACAATTGTCATTTTTTACTAACGAATTCTTCCGATTTCCCCCGAAACCCGAAGGGTTTTCTAAAAGCTCACGGATTGTATAGGTATTTTGAATTTTCGAACTTGATTTTAATCCACGCTGATTGTGGAAATAAACTAAACTTGGAAATCATGCATAATTCTGATAGCAATCTAATAATTATTGTGATAGGCAATGGAACTCTAAGATAGAAAAAATAGTCTTAGAGTGTATTTACCTAACCAGGAATTGTACCTACGGTCTGATGATGTAACAGTGAAGCAGGTTTACCATGACGGCTTAATACCTATTAAAACTTTTCACACTACAACCATGCAAAGTCAAAGTCAAAGTCAAAATCTCTTTATTCAATTTAGGCTATGACAAGCACTTATGAACGTCATAAAATCCACCACCGTTTCGGAAAAAACCTCTGTTGAGAAGAATCCGGCAAGAAACTCAAAGAGGTTTTTTTTTTTAACAGATTCACAATATTCATAAATGATATCTATATACTATACTAAAGTAACTTAGAATGTACCTAAAGTTAAATAATTTTCACGCTAAATAGGTACATAAATGCGGAATAAGAATGAATGAAAATAATTTACAAACTTCTATAAGATTGCCCAATGATAACAACATTACAAGAAACTCGTTGAAACACTGCGGTACTGTAAAAAGATAAAAAACCGATTTAATTTACACTTCAAAGCAGTCACGGAACAAATTGTTCCAACAGAAAACGTAATAATTGAAGAAAAGAATCACGCCGGGAGAAACGTTTTTGAACGTTACTTTGAAGAGCGGCGCTTTGTTTTGTTCGCGTTTCCGAACGCAGCGCGGCTATTTTTACGTTCTTTTGTTCGCGCCTTTTCTATGCTTTCTGTTACGATTATTACTTAATGATTTTTTTTTGATGTTAGGTGCAGAGTGTTTTCTTTACAAAATTGTATACTATTTCTGCATCTCAACAGGTTCTTAACAGATAATATATATCATCATCATCATCATCTCAGCCGTAGGACGTCCACTGCTGGACATAGGCCTCCCCCATAGACCTCCAGTTGCTTCGGTTGGCAGCGGCCTGCATCCACCGTGAACCCGCGGTTTTAACCAGGTCATCCGGCCATCTCGTTGGTGGACGTCCTACGCTGCGCTTGCCGATAATATTATATACTTTGACTGAAATAATTGTATCAATATTGGTTTTGAGTATTTTTGTATTTTTTTTCCAAATCCAAATTTGTTACTTTTATGGTCATCCCGTGAAATCCAACTAACATCAAACTGAAACATGGATGCACAGAAAAAAAAAACAGAAAAAGAGACCAGCGCTGGGTATCGAACCCAGGTCCTCAGCATTCCGTGCTGCGTGCTCTAACCCCTGTACCACCACTGGGCAAAAGAGACCAGCGCTGGGTATCGAACCCAGGTCCTCAGCATTCCGTGCTACGTCTACACCACCTCCACAAACACTGGACAGGACAGAAGCCGAGACACAAATTTCTCCCTTGCACCCCACCTTTCAGCCTGCATTTTTGTCCAGTGGTGTTTTGGGGTTATAGCACGCAGCACGGAACGCTGAGGACCTGGGTTCGATTCCCAGCGCTGGTCTCTTTTTCTGGGTTTTTTCTGTGCCTATATTTCAGTTTGTATGTGCGATAATTATTATTGTGTCAGTTGTCTATAGTACTGGGCAGTACCTATTTGAGTTTGGGTGAAGGTAAAGGCCAAAAGGCCCTGACCTTACTCTATGAAGGGACAAAAACCTTTTACCGAAACCAGACTTACGTCACTAATGTGTTCATAGTTTGTTCTAAATGCATATTCTATAAAACGTATACTTATTTTTTTTGTTTAGGTTAAATAACTGATGGATGCTATAAAAGGTTAACGATTGGATTAGAATCGAGCGTGGTATTATAGTGGAGGTTAGGTTACTGGTGCATTAGTATTTATCGAAAGCTTATAAAGCAATTTGAATATAATCAAGAACATTTGCAATTTTTGCAGATCCAAAATTAACTTTTTTTTTGTTATTTTTCGATATAAATTTACCTATACAAAATACAAATACAAATACAAATATCTTTATTTTGCGTAAAAATGTGGTACAAAAGCTGGTATACATTTCATGGTCTCACACATTTCACCAGAAACTGGCATGCAAAATGAGCACAGAAGAGACATTAACAAAGAATTCGATTTGTGGCATTCGAACGTGGCGGATGTGGACTGAATAGAATTCTGCTATTTCTGTTTCTTTGGCTGGTTGAAGTATAATTTTGATAGTGTTTTATGCGGCGATTAACCTTAACAGTGAACAGTGATCACAAAATTCTATACTGCTCTCGTGTGTTGCCTCTCGAAAGAGAATACATAGACACTGGCGAAATTGTCTTATTAATTAGGACAGAAGCCATATTTTAAAGAAGAATAAGACATTAACAAAAGTACGCAAAACGAAAATAACACGTTACAAATAAGAAAGAAACATGCCTTGTCAATCATTTAGAGTACCTATCTACTTAAGTTTAATATTATTATGTTAACATGAAAGCTAATTACATGATAAAATGTCAAGTTCAATGTATAAAATAATCAAAATATTCTTCAACAGAGTAGAAACATTCTTGTAATCTTTAGTTTTTGAAAAAGTATTATGAAAATATTTGTAATATTATTATAAAAGTTGCACGTCATCTTGAAAGTTTAGCGTACAGCACGACATACAATACAATACATAGTTTTCTGTGGATTATCTGTCAGTCTCGTTACTCTTTTATAGGTCTAGATATTGATCGTCAATTTGTTCGCAGATGTTCGGCATGCTGAATGTGCCCCACACTTCGGGCAAGATCCTGCGGTACCCGGGCCCCTCCCGCCCCAGGGCCAACTTCATGGTGCCCCCACAGAGGGACAGGTAAACTAATGATTCACCGACAATTTTTAGGCAGGTTATTGATTAGCAGACGTCTCGCCGAGTAACGGTACGCCGATGGATTTGTTCGTAGTCCGTATACACATGCGCGTATCAGACTAACTATTGTAACTCACTCACTCACTATTGTCACTCACTTGTTGCTTGCACTGTTGTGTTTCGGCGCGGAGAGTAAGACAGCCGGTGAAATTACTGGAAATTGAGGTATTCCAACTTAGGCCTCTAGGTTGGCAACGCATCTGCAATACCCACTGTACGTTACATTGGGCAGATATAATTAGTAATATGTGCATTAAAACCTCCTGCACATATCAAAAACATACTGGCTGAATGAACATTCCGCTTTCTCCCGCACGGCGGCGCCACCAACCAGTTGCGCAAAATTGACAGCTCGAAATGAATGCCGGCCGGCGCGCGCTCTTTTAAATTATTCATAAAAAACTCTGAAAGTGCTGTGATTGTGTCTTAAATGTGTCCCTGGGACTGAGGAATAGAGCCAGAACAAACTGTAAGTGAAACCTATATCTTGCCCAATTCGGTTTTGCTAATTATTTTCAATATTCAAATGTCGTAGTTCAAACATTTTGGTCCTTCGAACCGGATCCTCAGTTTGCAAACTAAATACACATTCATACACATAAAACACACATTTCACGCAGTTTTAAGGTAACAGGCTTATTTCTAATCTAAGTTATTTACCTAGAATAATACGTATAAAATAAACGTTTTCAATTTTCGTTCTTTGCAACGCGTCGCGCGCGTCTTTTGTTTTTTAATTCGAAATGGACGAAAAAGAATTCGATGTCGAACAACTTATTAACAAAAAAGAACTGCTTTTTATACGATGTCAAACGTTATTTGAACTATCCAAATCAACTCCACCAGAGCGTTTAACCGAATTTAATTTGCGACTCAAAGAACTTCATTCGACTCGGGAATGTTTCGAACAATGCATATTCGAGTTAAATTCTTACAATAAGAAACAAAACCCGAAATTTAAACCAAATTATCAGGAAATTCAAACCTTTGACGACATGTATTTCCGTATTCTGAGTGTAGCGGAGGCTAATAGCGACACTTGGCAATCGTGTGACGGCAGCGGTAGCGGACCTTCGTCGCGCTCCGCGGGCCGCGGCCCGGGCGCTGCCGGGCCAGACTCGCGGTCGGCTAAGCCGCGGCTGCCTAAACTAGAATTGTTCCATTTCGATAGCAAATTAGAAAACTGGCAAACATTCTATGACACGTTTACGAGTTTAATTCATAACAACAATGATATTACGAACATTGAGAAGTTTTATTACCTGCTCTCCGCAGTCAGCGGTTCGGCATTGACTGTGGTCAAAGGGATGCCAGTGACGGCCGATAATTATCCGATAGTATGGGCTTTGCTAGTCAAAAAATTTGAGAACACTCGTGCCTTAGCTACGAGCTATTTAGATCGGCTGTTTCAATTTAAGCCTTTGTCAACTGAGTCGGCTACTGGTCTAAACACATTTTTACAAACGTATCAAGAGTGTGTTAAAGCATTGAAACTTTTGAAAATCAGTAACCTATCGAGTTTCATACTGTTTTATATGGGATTGCGAAATTTAGACCCCGTCACTAGGCGCGAATTCGAACAATCAGTAGATCAAACCGATATACCTACTTACGAACAGCTGATTAATTTCGTAGAGAAACAGGCGCGTGTTTTGGAAATGTCGGAGGTTAAAATTAGTACATCAAAAATTCAGTTTACGCCTAAGAGTGTTCCTAACACCTCTGCAAAGCCGAATTTTGTTCGAACAAATAATAATAATGCTGCTAATTACAGTAGTGCACCGAAGCAGTTCCAAAAGCCGTGCTTGTCAGCTGTGAGTAAGAATAATAGCGAACGATCAAATAGATGTCTATTTTGCGACAAACCGCATTCAACTTATCGATGTTTCGAGTTTTTTGATTTAACACCGGTGCAGCGTCTTGACAAAGTGAAACAGCTTCAATTATGCGAAAATTGCTTTCGTCAGCATTCGTTGTCCGAGTGTACGTCAAAAGTGCGTTGTGTGCTGTGTAAACAACCGCACCATCACAGTATTCACTTAGATACAGTTCCAACTGTTCAAAATTCATCAATTAATCAAAACGGTTCAAATAGTCAAAACATTTCAAGTATTCAAAACGTTTCAAATGGTCAAAATCAAAGTCAAAGGTCAATGCCAAACGTCGGCTTGACTTGTTCGTCAAATTCAACCGTGCTGTTAGGCACTGCCATGGTGCACGTCGCAGATCGATGGGGAACTTACCACGCCGTACGTGCAGTCATTGACAGCGGTGCCATGTCCGGTTATATGACAAAAGAGTGTGCCCAGCGCCTGGGTTTGTCTCGACGCAAGTGTCAGTTTGAACCCATGGGTCTGGGAGGTGCGCCAGTGCAAGATTTCGGTCTGGTTACATGTTCAATTAAACCACGAAACTCATTTGGTCCGGTGCTTAGCACTGATACTGTTGTCGTAAGTAATATAACTAGCAACTTACCTACAGTAACCTTATCAAACAAAGTTATCAATAATTTCAAAAATCTAGAGTTAGCTGACCCGAACTACTTTTCGGCGGCTCCAGTTGACTTGTTGATCGCAGGTGACTTATTTCCCTACATTTATGACGGTCAAAATATACTACCACG
Organism: Choristoneura rosaceana; assembly: GCA_037349165.1. Taxonomy (NCBI): domain Eukaryota; kingdom Metazoa; phylum Arthropoda; class Insecta; order Lepidoptera; family Tortricidae; genus Choristoneura; species Choristoneura rosaceana. Next base: position 7,291,438 of record JAZBNJ010000013.1, read on the forward strand.
TGACCCGGGTTTGCCCGTCGCGATGCATTCCATATTCGGATATGTCATTACTGGTCAGACAGTACTGAGTGACGATTGTGAGTCAAATACAGCCTCGCTCAACTTGTTCTCTGCTAATAAAACTAGTAGTATCGATAAAATCATGAACTCTTTCTGGGAGACTGAAAACGTGCCGTATGACGTCACTAAAAAACCAGAAGATTTGTATGTCGAACAATTGTTCCAAAACGAACACAGTCGCGATACTACGGGACGTTATACAGTGAAGTACCCGTTCAAACCCAGTTTTGATCTCGGCGATTCGACTCCACAAGCGTTACGTCGTTTCAACAATTTAGAAACAAAGCTGAATCGTCTTCCGGAACTTAAGGAAGAATATAATAAATTCATGTCCGAATATGAAAGCCTTGGTCACATGACTTGCGTAGGTGATTTTGGTACTGTGGATTCTAAGTACATAATTCCTCACTTTTGTATTCTCCGACCGTCAAGTACCACGACAAAACTCCGAGTAGTTTTTGACGCCTCATGCAAAACGACAAATAATAATTCTTTAAATTCAGTCGTTTACGCCGGTCCTAAGCTTCAAGCAGATATTAATGAGATTTTAATAAATTTTCGTATACATGAAATTTGCTTGTCAAGTGACATTTGTAAAATGTTTCGAATGACCTTGATCGAAAAATCTCAACGCAATTACCAACACATCTTGTGGAGGTTTCAACCTGATCAACCTTTAAAGGTGTATGAGTTAAACACGATCACATACGGCGTTGCTAGCAGTCCGTACCTAGCGATCCGAGTCCTGCATCAACTGGCTGACGACGACTGCGAGAAGTATCCTTTAGCGAGCAAGGTTCTAAAAAAGGGTTTCTTCGTCGATGACCTTCTGTGGTCAGTGAGCAGCTATGATGAAGCAGCTAGGCTACAGGATGAACTGTTAGAGTTGCTGAGTGGAGGAGGATTTCTGCTTCGTAAGTGGGCCAGCAACTGTCCCCAGGTACTGGCTCGGGTTCCAGCTGATCACCGCGAAACGCCCATTGCATTCGAGGATGACAAGGACCTATCCATAAAAGTTTTAGGTCTGCAGTGGCGACCCGCCGAAGATGTGTTTTCCTTCGTATTCCATCCACTTCCAGCTTCACAGGCGATCACCAAGCGTAGTGTTTTGTCACAGATTGGTCGTCAGTATGATCCCTTAGGTTTCGTGGCTCCTTGCATATTCTACGCGAAATGCTTCATGCAGAAACTCTGGCTCCAACAGCTGGGTTGGGATGAGCGGCTGCCTCCGGAACTGGAAAAGGAGTGGCTCACCTACATGTCAGAGCTCCCGCTGTTGTCGAATTTTAGCCACGAGCGCCAGGTTACTGTCAAACAGCACAGCTACTACCAGATACTAGGATTCTGCGATGCTTCAGTTCAAGGAATAGCTGCGGTCATCTATTTGCGTAGTTTTAACAATCAAGGTAATTCGAAGGTCAGTCTAGTCATTGCAAAATCCAAGGTTGCACCCTTGAAGACAGTGACCATTCCACGTCTCGAGCTAATGGCTGCGCATTTGTTAGTCAAGTTAGTCAAATATACGAAGTCAATATTGTCTGAACGAATTCCTGTTCATGAAATACTCTTGTTTACCGATTCCTCTGTGGTGCTGAGTTGGTTGAATACACCCAGTTATAATCTCAAAACCTTTGTGGCTTCGCGTGTTTCCAAAATTTTGGAGACCGTGCAAAGCGATTGTTGGTTTCACGTGAGCGGCGCGTCCAACCCCGCTGACGTGTGCTCGCGCGGAGCGCTACCTTCCGTGCTGTTATCGACAGCGGAGTGGCTCGGAGGACCGAACTGGCTAGACGCACCAAGAGAGAATTGGCCAGTAAAATCAATAGATCAATTTAAATCGGCAAATGTGCCAGAACTCAAAATTCCATGCGCGACTTTGGCTCAAACTAGCGTGCAAGACACAACACGTGATTCAAACCTTGTTTATGATTTAACCGAAAAATATTCGAGTTTTAGCAAGCTTCAAAAGGTCTTAGCGCGTTGTTTTCAGTTTATTAACAATTGTAGATCGACGAAGTCTAATAGGAACACGGGTCCTTCGTCTCTATCAGATTTAAAGAACGCACACGATGTGCTCATTAAATCCGTTCAGCGAGAGCATTTTGCAGCTGATATCCAAGCAATTTCCAATGGTTACAGCTGTAGTTCTTCACTTAAAAGGTTAGCACCTTATGTCGACCCCCTCGGTTTTCTCAGGGTGGGGGGTAGGTTGTCTTTCGCCGAACTACCGTATCAAAAGAAGTATCCATTATTGCTTCCTAAAAAGTGCAACTTTACAAAAATTCTTATCGACTATTTTCATAAAATTTATTTACATATCGGTCCGCGTACATTGCAATTAAACGATTATTTGCACACGCTGCAGCAGCGACAAAAATGGCATAGGAATTGTCGTAATATTCAAGTTGATGAACTCGTTCTTATGCATGCTGACGCTCCTCCGCTTCAATGGCATCTCGGTCATGTGACGGAACTTTATCCAGGAGCTGATGGAGTTGTACGGGTGGTAAAAGTAAAAATCCAGAATGGCGAATACACGCGACCCGTTGTAAAGCTTAGACCACTTCCAATGGAATTAGATTCAGCATAATTTTTATTTTCCTTTGTTTCTTTGCATGAATTTGACGCAAGAAGGTGTCAAGTTTATGACAATTTTAGGTTCGAAATAAGTCATTTATTTTACTCAATTTACAGCTACACGTGTTTAGTTCACTAAGTCAACAAATACTTACACTATACAGTCCACTTACCTTATTCAATACCATCCCTGGTTTTGTTTGTAAACTGGGGAATCTGGGGTAGATTCCCGGTGGGGGGTTTATGTACGTTACATTGGGCAGATATAATTAGTAATATGTGCATTAAAACCTCCTGCACATATCAAAAACATACTGGCTGAATGAACATTCCGCTTTCTCTCGCACGGCGGCGCCACCAACCAGTTGCGCAAAATTGACAGCTCGAAATGAATGCCGGCCGGCGCGCGCTCTTTTAAATTATTCATAAAAAACTCTGAAAGTGCTGTGATTGTGTCTTAAATGTGTCCCTGGGACTGAGGAATAGAGCCAGAACAAACTGTAAGTGAAACCTATATCTTGCCCAATTCGGTTTTGCTAATTATTTTCAATATTCAAATGTCGTAGTTCAAACACCCACAATACAACACAATACACAATATACAATAGTTTTCGTTATAAATATGTATGTTAGTCTGTAAGGTATTTATTGTATGGGCCTAAGTTCGCGAAATAAATAAATTTATTATTATTATTATTAATACCCCTGGTGTTGCAGATGTTTTTGGGCGGTGGTGATCTCTTACCACCAGGAGACCCACTTGCTCGTTTGCCTTCCAGTCGTATAAAAAAAAACCTTTACAGATTTAGTTAGCTTTGTGAGTTAGTAATAGTTGTAGTTGTAGTGTTAGTGTATGGCGTCCGCGGGCCGGGAGACGAGCTGTCGGTAGACCTCCAACAAGATGGAGCGACGACCTGGTTAAGATCTCGGCATCGCGGTGGATGCGAAAAGCACAAGACCGCTCTGAGTGGAGAGCCTTGGGGGAGGCCTATGTCCAGCAGTGGACGTCTTTCGGCTGACATGATGATGATGATGTGAGTTAATAAGCCGAACAACTATTAACAGGATTTCGTTTAGCCTGTAAACACAACCAACTCGCGCCACTGATAAGCGTACCTAACGAAATTGTACGAAAACGTTACTCGGCCAGAAGGAAGGTGTATCTACCAATGTACTAGTAGGTCTGCCAAACAAAAATCTACGTACTTAATTAAATTCGGTGAAACGATAGGCCACTACAACCACCAAAAACGGTATCGTTCAGAAAGTAGCGGCGCAGCGAGGAGTGTTTTCCTGCCTATTACGTGTGCTGCCGGCGATCATCTCTTTTTTTTCGATCGATTTGCAATGTTCGTGTTTCCATGCAAATTGAGATTTTAACGCGAACGCGATCGAGATGTATTTTGTAACCGAAAACTTATACTAAGGGTAGTGAGAACACGCTCGCCCCTCCGCCTGTTGGCGTCCAGTGCTGTGGCGGGATATTTATTGCCATTAAAAGTTGGAAACCCCCCAGCCGCCAGCCCACTGCATAGCATTGCGTGCATGAAGCAGGAAGTGGAAACACCTAGAGGCTTGCATCCGAAGACATACTCAGTGGCGTAGCTAGCATGGGTGGCACCCGGGACGTACCTATTATTGTAGGTGTCATCCCAAAACTCGAATAACGAAAAACTTATTTACTATCCAAGTAGGCACCTATTATTTAAGTAGGTACTTATTATTGTTACATATATTATTTAGTGGTCTGCCACAGTTTTAGGATTTTTTTATAGATGGCACTACTGAAGTTCACGGTCGGGTTCGGGGCGGGCCGCCCCCGCCGCCCCTTCTAGCTACGCCATTGGACATACTCCCTTACTTACATACTTATTCTCTCCCCTGGACTTATTTTTCGAAGCATATGAGTCTAATAATATTAGATAGTGTTTTGTTTCATTTTCTCGTTCAATCCAAGATACAAAACACAAATTAACATGTAAGTTTCAATAAACTGGATTCAGGTGGCCTACCAAAACCACGCTGCCACTAGCTAGGGCAGTATTTTGAGTCAGAAACGCGCTGCGCTGTGCCCCGTCAATTGTGCTGACCCTCACACACCATTGAACATTGCCCACTGAACATCAGCCAAGTAACCTAGCAACAACTTTTGGAATAAAAGCGAAAGATTTCATGCGGCTTTGCTACAGAATAACATTTAAGACTGGCCTTTGCCCGTGGACTCGCTTGCGTGATCTTTTTAGCGTTCCGGAGCCAAAATGGCAAAACGGAACCCTTATAGTTTCGTCATGTCTGTCTGTCTGTCTGTCCGTCCGCGGCTTTGCTCAGGGACTATCAATGCTAGAAAGCTGTAATTTTGTACGGATATATAGGTAAACCATGCCGACTAAATAGTACATATGTATGTTAGTCTGTCAGGTATTTATTGTATGGGCCTAAATTGCCCGAAATAAATGAATTTATTATTATTATTAGTACAATTAAAAATTCAAAACCAATTTTTTTTAGGGTACCTCCCATAGATGTGAAGTGGCGGTGATTTTTTTTCTCATCCAACCCTATAGTGTGGGGTATCGTTGGATAGGTATTTTAAAACCATTAGGGGTTTGCTAAAACGATTTTTCGATTCAGTAATATGTTTGCAAAATATTCAACTTTAAAGTGCAAATTTTCATTAAAATTCAGCGTCCCCCCCCCCCCCCTCTAAAATCTAAACCGGTGGGTGGAAAAATTTGAAAAAATTCAGGACGGTAGTTAGTATATCAAACTTTCAAGGAAAACTATAACGGCTAAGTTTGCTTGAGAATTATTAGTAGTTTATGAGTAAATAGCAGCGTAAGGTATAAAATATACCTAAACTTGGAAGATTCCGTATAAAATACGAAATCCTTAGAAAAATATTACTTAATTTTTTCGTAATGGCTACGGAACCCTAATTTGGGCGTGTCCGACACGCTCTTGGCCGGTTTTTTTTTTATTCGACTGGAAGGCAAACGAGCAAGTAGGCATGGGCTACCAACTCATACAAGATATATTTAGTACTAAAAAACGGCAATAGATGGCACTACCATTAACATCTGTAAATTATAAAATGTAAATAAGCCGAATTAAGTAGAAATATTGATATTAAAATAAAGAATAGCATATTTTATAAACACAACTTCACATCAACTTTATTTCAACTCCTTAATTTGAAGATAAGAAACATCATAAATAATAAATTGAGAATACGAAAGTATAGGCTACATGTGACTACGTTTCAGCTATGAGGTTTTCGTAGTAGTTTGCAAAAGTAACGCTAGATGGCGTAAAACCGGTATGCGTTTGCAGCGGGCTACTATGTAATTCGAAACACGAAGTTCGTGTCGTGCGGTCTCTTTCGCTCTCATAATAAATAGTATAAGTGTCAGAGGGACCGCACGACACGAACTTCGAGTTTCGATTTTCGGAGTAGCCTGCCTACTGTGCTGAAGGGCTACTCCGAAAAACGACGTTCGAAGTTCGTATCGTGCGATCTCTCTCACACTTATACTATTTAATACGTGAGCGAGAAGGATCGCACGACACGAACTTCGAACGTTGTGTTTCGGAGTAGCCCTTCTGGCTGTGACTTGACTTGACTTGACATTTATGTATGACGCAATGGATTTAGGCTGGTTAATGTGCTAAAAGTGGGGGGGGGGGGGGATGAAATTTTGGGGTTGGGTCCGGGGTAGGTTTGGGAGGGGGGTTGAAAATTTGGCTATTTTTGAGCTAGGACGCACCGTTTCTGAGATATTAGAGGATTTTGAAAAACACCAAACCAAGTATATACACTACACAACACTTATATACTATAATTGCATAATCGCATAATAGCAGGTGGTAGGACCTTGTGCAAGGTCCGCCCGGATTGCTACCACCATCTTGCTCGCTAATCCTGCCGTGAAGCAGCAGTGCTTGCACTGTTGTGTTTCGGCGCGGAGAGTAAGACAGCCGGTGAAATTACTGGCACTTGAGGTATTCCAACTTAGGTCTCTAGGTTGGCAACGCATCTGCAATACCCCTGATGTTGCAGATGTTTACGGGCGTCGGTGATCTCTTACCACCAGGAGACCCACTTGTTTGTTTGCCTTACAGTCGAATAAAAAAAAAATTAAAACTACATATCGTCACTACTCTACTACGAAACTTGAAGTTCGTGTCGTGCGGTCCCTCTGACACTTAAACTATTTAATACGAGAGCGAGAGGGACGGTACGATACGAACTTCGAGTTTCGTAGTATAGCCCTAAGCTGTAGATAATCTATAAACTAATATGGCTGACAGCGTTTTCAGCAGATTACGAATAGGTTTGGATCTACGAAACCTCGATTGCTTACGCACTGACCAGCGGCCGTGAGTAGGTTATATAACGTAGCGCCATCTACTAACCCTGTCATGTCCTAGTGAAGCTATAGATTGGGCTAACAAGCGACACCCGTATCATTAGTGTCTCGCTTGATGGCATATAGGTATCGTGTTATTTGTGTTCTCAGTGGTGCCTTCTATTGTAAAATAAAGAAAAGAAAAATAGCCAGTTGTATAGCCAGTATTAGGGTGATACCGTTTGCTTGTACTAGGTGGTGTCTCTGTATATTATGTTCTCTGTGAAGTAGGTAAGAGATCACCACCGCCCGTAAACACCAAGGGTATTGCAGACGTTGCCAACCCAGAGGCCTGTGATGGAATACCTCAAGTGCCAGTAATTTCACCGGCTGTCTTACTCTCCACGCTGAAACACAACAGTGCAAGCACTGCTGCTTCACGGCAAGATCAGCGAGCAAGATGGTGGTAGCAATCCGGGTGAACCTTGCACAAGGTCCTATCACCTGCAATACTTATACATAGTTAGTATCCAAATTTTAAGCCATAGCTTGGTAGCTACTAAATAATGCCATCTATTCTGTGACCAGGTTCGAAGCTCTAAAGAAGATGATCAGACAAGAACACGTGCGTGAACTCCAGCGGAAGTACGAGACCGAGCAGAAGCAAGAGCTGAAGGAGCTGGCTGCCGGCCGCGGGTGAGTACATAACATATTCCTAGTGTCCTTATCTTACACGGGCAGATGTGGATAAGTGGAAAGAAGATAAAAGCAGAAAGCCGTGGTCTCCATGCAGATGTAGGAGTTGAAACCGGTTTAATGATAGATGTAGACTGTATATTGATATATTGGAGCTTAAATTAGTAAATAAAACAATTTGTAATAATAATGCAAAATTAAAACACGCAGCGCGGACAAGGACTATGACAGGACTCACTTTATTCTTTTGTTTTTCTTTCCGCGCTGCTTGCTTTCCAATTTTATGCGCGTGTTGCGGCAGCCGCTGAGTCGCGTGCTCCTGTGCAGAAGGGCTACGAAATAGCCCGAAACATGTCGAGCTAAACTCGATTTAAGACGTAAGTTATCCGTTACAATATAATTTAATATGAGTGAGTCTCACGGTAGTTTCATGTTCGATAGAAACGTTTAATTTATCTATCCTCAATCCGCTCAGCTGTTTATGCTGTACGAGGCTAGGTAAAAGAAGCGTTTCTATCTTCTTCGTTTCTATCACTGGGTTATATATCAACGCACAGCCCAAACCGCTGGACCTAGAGACTTGAAATTTGGTACAGGGATTCTTTTTATGATGCAAGTGAGCACTAAGAAAGGATTTTTAGAAATTCATCCCCTAAGGGGTTGAAATGGGGGGTGAAGCTTATATGGAATTTTCTCATTTCTGGACTTTGAAGTAAGAAAATAGTCACAATTATAATGGGGGTTAGTGAAAAAATGCCCTGATAACTTCAGTACACGCGGACGAAGTCGAAGTTTCATAAAAAGCTTATTCTTCGCACATCTTCGGTGGAGCGCAGCCTTAAAGCCCCATGGCCAAAGGCATCCTGTCTAAATTCCCAAATTAATGATGAAGCTATAACTACGCGTGATATCCAACTTAAAACAAAGCCGGCGTCTCAGATCAGCCCACCTGCGTCGGAGCAGCTGTATCAGGCGGTGCAGGCGGCAACTTGGATCCGTTAATACTCCGCTAAGTTGGCTTAAAGAACCTCTCAATGGGTGAGGTGTAAACAAAGGCGAGGAGCGATTCTAAACACAAACATTGGTCCTCGCGCACCTTTATAAAGCAAAGCCAAAGTCAAAATATCTTTATTCCATTTAGGCTATTATATCAGTTTTTAATTATAATTATTATTATTTTGTTGTTTAAATCATTTATAAATGTATTATTTGTTCATTAAGATCTTCATATTTTTGGTTTTTACGATTTTGTAAAAATGCTTTAATATTAGTCTGTAATTCTCGTGCAAAGTTGACATCTTTTTTTTGTTGACTTTTGAGCTTCTGTGATTCTAATATTAGGTACACATTTAAGTATATGAAAATCTGAAAAACCACAGGCATAGATAATTACGTCTAGTCCATACTTTCAAAATTTCATCTACTTCTGTTGCCTAGTTTTCAAATGAGACCATGAGACCGGGACTACGTTTGTATCGGGAATGGAACGAAGAGACTTCTCTTAACCGTTGAGGGGTTCCGTCCTGCGGCGATTATCCTGGCCGGACTCCAGGATGTTACTGCCAGATTAGTATTATTATACAGTATTATCACCTGATTCACATAAGTAAGCCAAATTTCAAGTCAAGCTGAACATTAGAAGAGCGTCAAATTTAACTTGAAAAATTTTAACCGCGCATACATAATAAAAACTTGTAATACTTAATTAAGAGAAGTCTCTTCGTTCCATTCTCCATACAAACGTAGTCCCGGTCTCATTTGATAACTAGGCAACAGAAGTAAATGAAATTTTGTAAGTATGGACTAGACGTAATTATCTATGTCTGTGGTTTTTAAAATTTTCATGTAAATGTGTAATATCAGAATTAAAGGAACTCAAAAGTCGACAAAAAAAAAGATGTCAGCTTTGCACGAGAATTACAGATTTTTAAAACATTTTTACAAAAATTCAAAAAACCACAGGCATAGAAAATATAATGAAGAACTTAATTGTAAAATATCATTAATTTCTGTGCTATGCTTTTCGTATAATAATAATATGAGGACAACGAAACTCAAAATTCAACCGCCCAAATCTTGAAAAGCCTACAGCTATCTCGATATGCATTAGCGGGAAGTGGAGAAGCGGGAGGGGATGTGCAGGGGGGACGGCTGCGAGCGCTTATGTCACGAGCGATAAAGACAGCAATATTCCAAACGAATACCTAACGCGGCCGCGCGGCCGGCAGGGAAACTACTCTTAAAAGCGTGTTTGTTTTATTTATACTAAGCTACGAGTATTTCGCTAACTCCGACGATACAGTGACAAAACGAAAGTAAACATCAAAGAGATGAAATAACGATGATATCCCTTCGTTTCAATAAGATAAGAGAGAATCAGCATAAAGTAAAGATCGGAAAAGGCACTTATTTAGGTAAGGTCAACCGGGGCTATGTCGTCTACGGGGCTAATGCGTCCATTACAATTATCTTAAGAAAATCATCCTTTAGAAATACTCTCGCCATTTTTTTATAGGCTTTGGCACTAAAAGTACAAAAAATGATCACTAGATGTCGTGGCAGTTTTTTTAATGCGTCTATAAGAAACGAGGTCAATTAGACGCCATAACCCTGAATATTTTTGTTCAACTAATTACCCTAAATTAAGGCTAGAATTTAGCGTACTTACAACATAGTATTAAATATATTTTCCGGATAACTCACGTCTTAAATCGAGTCGATCACGTCTATAAATATATTTAATATGAGTGAGTCTCACGGTATTTTAATGTTCAAAATTACAACATAGTAATAAACTTTATCATGTGTGCTTTTATAAAATGGTCTCGATTAAAATTAGTTAACTGGAAGAGATCCCTTTAAGGGATAAGTTCGCCTTTGTACATCTCTTTCTCTTGTAAATTGTAAATTTCATATGTTTTATATGTCCAATAAAGAGTTACAATACAATACAATACAAAATCATTCCGACCAATACGATCACACAATACTAGTAAAAGACGCTTTCACTCCACCTGCGTTATAGCGTCTAAAAATCCCAGCTTTTACAGAAACGCAATTTACTCATATAACTTATTAAAAATGCCATAAAATAGCATTAGCATTTTTTTTTCTCTGTGTATTTGTTTTCTGTATCACTTACTATTTCTGGTGTACAATAAAGAGTCTTTGTATTGTATTGTATTAAAATATGAAATTAAATAAAATACGAGTATGATAACTTGCTGGGTAAAGGCCTCTTTATTTTCACGCGTGGGCTGATTTGATTGATTGATTGATGATAACTTGTATCATAAGTAATAGTTTTTAGGGATACATAATGTTTGTTATCTGATAAATATGCTGTTTAAAGTATTGTGACGCATTAGCCCCGGTTGACCTTACTTTACAGGAATATTCGTTTGGACTTAGTATCTTATCATTACTTTATACGAACTTTTCTCATTTCATTTATATTAGGGTTCCATGCCTCAAAAGGAAAATATGGAATGCTTATGTTGATGGAGTTTAATATAAAGCATGTCAATTAAAAATTTAATTTATGTTAAATGTAAAACGTGTATAAAATAAATAAAATGTAAGATCGGGATAAATATTACATATTGAATTATATAACTTCTGTTAATTCTCTAAGATCTGGATCTCCACGACACAGGCTGTGCCTAGTGTGGAGATCACTGCTTCTCTTGTATTGTTGAATAATTTTTATAGTCAATAAATACATTTATTATTATTATTATACAATAAGAGCTTATAATATAAGCAGTATAGGATCACTTTGTTGTCCGTTTGTATGTCTTTTTGACCCTTTTTCTTTGGAAAGCGTGGATGTAGTTGTAATTAATATCAAATATTGAAGTCTACTACTCTCGAAGCAGTAAAAAAAACTAAACTTTTAAGTCAGCGGAACCAAATGATACAGTTGTTAACCTCTTCACCACCACAAAACAAACGTGCTCTATACACCACAGAAAACCAGCGACAAATCAACTTGATTTTTGTTTCAATGGCAGAAGGATTTCAAGTTGAATGTTGGTCATATACAGATGACCGTAACTTGTGATGTGGCCGTCACGATTGGATGACTCTGGCTTCTTCTTCTTCTTTTTAACATATCTTTGTCCACTGCTGGACATTATGCCTCTTCCATGGATTTCCATGTTAACCTAGATGCGGCAAATGTGGTCCAGTCTGCGTACATAACATGCGCCATAACATGGGACTGTGCTAACAGTAGATCCATATACTATACTATACTATATACTATACTATACTATACTATACTATACTATACTATACTATACTATACTATACTATACTATTGTTGGGGATGTCTAATGGGTATATCCAACGAAATAAAACACCCGATATTTGGACGAGGTGGACGGAGTGGCGCGTGCTTCTCGTGTAGCTTCTGGCGTGGGAGTGAGCGCGCTACGGCGAGCGTGTTGTATTTATACTCGCGCTCGCCGCGCGGGTGGGGCGGTGCCCCCTGTAGCACGCGCGGGTGCTACGAACCAATGAGAGCGTCGATAGAAGCAAGCTCCAGGTAGTCAACATTTATTTATCAAATAATCAAAACATAACATAAAAACAGACACTTTACATAATTTACTTAATCTAATATGGAATTTAATATAAACAATCTAATTTCTAATACTACAGACTAACTTAAACCTACTTATTGTCTAAAAACTACATTCTTAATCTACCTATTCTTTACAGTCTCTCCCCCGTGCGCGAGCACTTTAACTTCGGTTCAAAAGAATAAGTCGTGAAGCTGGGCGGCGCATTACGCCCGCGCGGGTCATAACCTCCGTTATTCGAACGCGGCCGTCCGGGCCTGGCAAAACGGAACGGATTATGCCGCGCGGCCACGTACTTCGGGGCATCGTTTGGTCGACCACTAATACGACGTCTCCGACTTGTAGATTTGAATGCTGTTTGTTAGGTTCAATGCGGGCCTGTAAGATGGGCTTATATTCCATAATCCATCTCTTCCAGAATCTGTCCGCGGCAGCCTGTGACGCTCTCCAAGAATGAGCTGTCATTTCTTCATCTCGAAACGACCCAAAGGATGTCATACCGCTTGACCTCCCGATTAGGAAATGATTCGGGGTCAACGCCTCTTCGTCTAAGTTCGGGTTGACCGGGGTCAAGGGCCTCGAGTTCACCACGTGCTCTGCTTCTAGTAGCAACGTGTGGAGCGTTTCTTCTGATGGAAATCTCTCTTTGAGGGTGGTGCGGAGGGCGGTCTTAATACTGCGGACCAGCCGCTCCCAAGCCCCACCCTGATTTGGGCAGCCGGGGGGTATCTTTTTCCATACTATCGCTTTGCTGCTCGCGAACGCTTCTAGCTCACCGTCGGCTTCTTTGAGGGCTTCTGTTATCTCTCTTTCTGCTCCAACCATGTTTGTCCCGTTGTCGCTGTATATCACGGTCGGCGTGCCGCGTCGTGCCATCATTCTTCTCAAGGTTAGTATTAACGAGGAGGCCGAGAGTGATGGGGCCAGCTCGAGGTGCACGGCGCGGGTCGTGAGGCAGGTATATAAGGCGCCCCACCTCTTCTCATGGCGGCGACCGACGGTGATTTGCATCGGGCCAAAGTAATCGACCGCAGTAGCGGTAAAGGGCGGTTGATTACTGGCAAGCCTTTCTGCTGGTAAGTCGCCTACGGGGGTTTTGTGGGGTACCCCCTTATAGGTCCGACACCACTGGCATGTACTGCAAATGTAGCGAAGCGCGCTGCGCAGTCCTATGATGTAATAGTTCTGAAGTAATTCATTCAGCACGGTGTTGTGGTTAATTTTCGATCCCTTCGGTATTGGCTGTCCTGCCTTTAGTTTTCTCATTTCTTCTGCGAATGACATGTGTTGGCTACGTCTTATCAGCAGCAGCTCTGCGAGCCTCAAGTGATCATTTGTGATCTTTTTCTGTGTCTCTTTCTTGAGTAAACTGGCTTTAAAAACCTCAGCGGTGAGAAGGACGACAGCCGTAGCACGCAACAACCTATTATATTTAGAGAAACGCTCGATTTGCGGTAAAAAATGTTCATGCCTATTTACAACGTTGACTTTTACCGATCGCTTTTCCTCTTCCACGAGTGGCGGCGCCGGAGCGGGCCGCTCTTTGGGCCATGCTCCGGGGTCGCTCCTAATAAAGGCCGGGCCGAAAAACCACCTATGCTTACTGTTAAACTTGGCGGGGATACCTTTTGTTGCGTCGTCCGCAACATTCTCCGCCGAAGGTACCCACCGCCACTCTATAGGCGATGTCAAGCTCTCTATTTCGGCTAACCTATGAGCTACGAACGACTTGTAGCAGCGCGGGTCTGATTTTATCCAAGTTAAGACCGTTTTGGAATCTGACCAAAAATAATTATTTTTAATTATATAATCAGACTCGCGCTTCACCGAATCTGCCAACCGACTACCTAATACCGCCGCCTGCAATTCTAGTCGAGGTATCGATATCGGCTTAAGCGGGGCCACTCTGGCTTTGCCCGCCACTAACCGCGCAACTTTCTTGTTAGCAGAGTCGGTGCTCACGAAATAGACCGCGGCCGCGTAAACTTTTTCGCTCGCGTCGACGAACGTGTGGAGCTCTCCCTCCTTTGACGCCGTAGCGGGTACGTACCTACCTACTTCTAGGTCCTTAAGGCATTGTAAACTCGCTACGAAAGAGCGCCACGCTTCATTGTGTTCCGGGGACACGGCGTCATCCCAGCCTATTCCGCTACGCCACAGCTCTTGTATGAGAGCTTTACCTACTACAGTTACCGGAGATACGAAACCTAACGGATCGAACAGAGACATAACCGCGCTCGTCACTTGTCGCTTGGTGGGCGGGGCCTCGCCGCTTACGACCTCTGGCGGCGTATTGCGCAAATTAACGTTAAAGCTCAACGTGTCGCGTTTGTGGTTCCACATGAGACCGAGCGTGCGTTCTGTCTCGTTCTTTCCTAGCGTAGTCGAATCGCTGCTTCTCGTGTCTGTTACGCCGCTAATAACGTCGGGCACGTTCGAAGCCCATCCGCGTAATTCAAACGAGGCGCCTAGATGCACTTTGTGCATATCGTTGACTACTTGTTTCGCTATCTTTTCGTCGTCAAATGTCCCTAAATAGTCATCCATATAAAAATTGCGCTCTGTTGCCCGGGCAACTAGTGGATACTGTTCGGCGTGATCGTTTGCGTTTCTATTCTTGACGTGTATCGCGATGCACGGCGATGACGCCGCTCCGAAAATGAGTGACGTCATCCTATACTCCTGCGGTGCTATCGCGCGATCTTCTCCCCGCCATAGAAAACGTAAACTATCACGATCCTTCTCGACAACTTTTATTTGAAGGAACATTTCTTTGATGTCGGCAACGACCGCTATCCTACCTTCGCGGAATCTAATCAGTACACCGAACAACGATTGAAGTAGGTCCGGACCTGCTAAGAGCGCGTCATTGAGGCATTTACCTCCCGTCCTAGCAGCGGCGTCGAAGACGACACGCAACTTGCCCTTCTGCGGGTGTACCACCGCGAAATGCGGTAAGTACCAACTTCGCGGTGAAGTGGGCGTGGTCTCTACTCTTTCGGCGTAACCGTTTTTGATGAGATTTTCGATCTGTTTGGTGTACTCAGCTTTCGTAGCGGTGTTTTTATCTAGCTTAGATTCGAGGCTGTACAGACGATGGAGCGCTTGGCCCCGGTTCATCGGCATTGTTTCGTCGTCCGTACGCCAAAGCAAACCGGCCTCGAATCTACTACCTACTTTTTTACATGTCGTATTCAACAGCTGGCGCGCGCGCTCGTTCGGGTCGGCTTTCGGCCTACGGGGCTCGATCCCTAACGAATCAATACTGAAATGTTCTCTTATCAGCTCTAGAACCGGGTCAACGCCCTCGCCTGCCCTCACGTGATTCACGAACGCGACGGTGCTGCTACGCGTAAACGAGTCTGGCCCGTGTAGAACCCACCCTAGGCTCGTTAATGAAGCTACTGGCTCAGACTTTTTCCCTTCCTTCAATTTACGCGTCGTTATGAGGTGCCAATTATCTTGGCCGATGAGAATAGTCGGCTTCGCGCGGTCATAGCATAGCTCATCCTCGATTTCGACGAGATGTTCGAATTTTTTAACGAATTCCCGTTTTATTTCCTGGGAGCCTAGGTTCAACCGTTCGATCGTATGCGCGTACATGTTTTCGAAATTACGATTACATAAGCCACGTATGGACACTTTGATTCTGCTGGAGCTAGAGTCGTCCAGCCTATTGCCCCCCACCCCTTCTATAGATAGCAACTCAGACGGACCCTTAGGTGCTACCAACTCTGCCACTCCCTTTTCCATCAACGTCATTGTGGACCCGCTGTCCAACAATGCGTAGGTAGTGACAGTACCTAAAGGACCGCTGACTTCCACAGGTGCTATCTGTAGGTAGGTACTGGCCTGTGTCACGTGGTTAATTGAACCTACTGATCCGCGCGCGGATGTTGAGGACGACGCGCGAGTATCGCCTTTATTACCCGCGTGCAATAATTTACTATGCGCCGCTTCGCATCCTTCGACTCCGCACGGTATGTATTTGCATTTAGGTTGACGTCTATGTACGTCGCTTAGGCAACGAAAACACAACTTGTATCGTTTCGCGGCCGCCCACCTATCCGCGACATTCAACGCGAGGAAATCTGCGCACTCTGCGGTCGCATGATTTCCGCTACAAATCACGCATTTCGAAACTAATGTCGCGGGTCTAGCCGGGGGGGGGACGGGGGGCGGGGCTTGTGTTTTCTTTGCCGGCGCCGGTTGGCGTGCGCGATTTGTCGGTTTACGGCTCGGTTGTATACTAGCAGTTACGGCGTTCTTCCGCGGCTCGCGCTCGTCCTCGGACTCGGTATCCGAGCTATCACTATATGTACGAGCTCGCGCGGCGCACTCATTTTCTCGCGTAAAATTTATTCTATTTTTTGCCCGACGTTCTTCGCGTGTCGACTCGTACGCGAACATGCCGCTGCATTGGTCGCCAACGCTGTTTAAAAATTGCGACAACAGAACCAACTCGGGGGCTCCCGCGCGCACAGACTTATACTCGAACCATTTATATTTTAGAATGAGATTTAATTTGTCTACTATACGATTTACTAGGTCCGGCGAGTATAAGTATTGCGGTTGGTTCAGTGATTTTATTGCGGCTACGGTGTTCGCGACCTTGTTAGCGAAAGACGCGATGTTTTTTCCGTCCTCGCTCATGCGCGGCATACGTTTTATGTTTTCGAGCTCTGTGAGGATGAGCATTTCCGGCCGTCCGTAACGCCTTTCGAGTGCGTCCAAAATTTCGAAAGGTTCGTTCGTTGTGTATAAAAGCGCCCTGACCGTTTCTCTCGCGGCGCCGCGTAAAGCTTTGCGCAACCGTGCAACGTTTTGTATGCTAGAGAATGCGTCTCTTGTGTCTTCGTAAACCGCCTTGAAAGCCATCCACTCCGAAATTGCTCCGTCGAAGTGTGGGAGCTCATGTATGAATTTCGGAGCTGGCTGGCTTTTATTTGCATTGATCGCTTGCACGATTGCGCTAGCTAACAGCGCCATGTCGTTCGCGCCTGCGCTCGCGCTCGCGCCCGCGCCCGCGGCCGCCGCCGCGGGCGGGTCTATACGCCCGCCGGATAAGTGTCGATGCCTACCATCTATTTCGGGTGCCCGCTGCCTACTTGCGATAGCCTGCCGCCTATCCTGACCGCGACTGTCAGATAACCAGCTTTCTAACCGTGACTCGTGCGACGGCGCCGCGTCGATAGAGCTCGACGCCTGCACGATGCGCGCGATCTCTAATCGACTCCGAGCCGCTGCGGCTGCCGCCTGAGCCCTAGCTAGTTCTGCGTCCTGTGCGTCAAGTTCGGCTTGTAACAATTCTAACTGACTACTCGCCTGCCTAGTAGGTATACTGACCGCGGTGCCCGATGCACCATTTACCTGTGACGCCAATACCCGGTCTGACGTGACTCCCATATCTACACCTATACCTATGCCTACGCCTAATCCTAATCCTATACCTAACTCCGTCCTATTTTGTTGCGTACTTCTGCTGTCGCCCTCTTCAACTGTGCCGGTGCCTGTACCCCACGTATTCGTCTCCGTTGTGGTCGTTTCACCTGATGCAGGTGTGGAAACTTCGGAGACGGGTGTCTTCTTACCCGATCGTAGGGTTCTTCCTTCTTCTGTCATCTTCTCGCGCACGGGGGGCCCTAACTTAATGTCCCTACCTACCTAACCGGCCCTATCAGCCTGGACGGACTCCTACCGCGGTGATGCCGTACCAGGAATGGGAATGTGCGGGATATGGATAGGTAGGAAACCTCCCGGCAGAGGGAACCTAGGCTCAGGGTTTCTCAGGGCACGGTGGGAACGACCGCACCCCTCGGAAGTACCAACTTGTGGTCCCTTTGCTTTCGATTCCGTACCGACGACGGCTGGGCTGCGAGCGCCGTAAGGCACGTGGATTCGCCCGTATCCAACTTTGCTTAGCCTCACGTATAGGTCGTTGACACCGTTAGGTGACCACGTGAGAGGTTGCTTCCAAGTATACTATCACTGGTCTAAGCCCCAGTGATAGAACTCGCGCGTTCGTTTTTCTTTCTTCCTGACGATAATTCACGTCGAAAAACGCGATGAAATACACGGCGATACTCGGAGGCAATCGGTGAAAACACGGCGAAAACGGCGTACGCAACGATGAATAAACACGATGAAATAAACGCGAAGGAATTTCTTCAAATTCTCTTCGGCGTCCTCGCCCAGTTGCTTGAGACTTCGACTGCAATAACTGGAATATTTCTTCGCTCGTACATTGATTCGGCTACTGAAGGACCATTGTTGGGGATGTCTAATGGGTATATCCAACGAAATAAAACACCCGATATTTGGACGAGGTGGACGGAGTGGCGCGTGCTTCTCGTGTAGCTTCTGGCGTGGGAGTGAGCGCGCTACGGCGAGCGTGTTGTATTTATACTCGCGCTCGCCGCGCGGGTGGGGCGGTGCCCCCTGTAGCACGAGCGGGTGCTACGAACCAATGAGAGCGTCGATAGAAGCAAGCTCCAGGTAGTCAACATTTATTTATCAAATAATCAAAACATAACATAAAAACAGACACTTTACATAATTTACTTAATCTAATATGGAATTTAATATAAACAATCTAATTTCTAATACTACAGACTAACTTAAACCTACTTATTGTCTAAAAACTACATTCTTAATCTACCTATTCTTTACAACTATACTATACTATACTATATACTTTACTTACTACTTTACTTACTATATAAATTATAAATGCAAAACTGTTTTTGTATGTTTGTCCCTCTTTTACACCATAACGGAGCGACGGATCGACATACGGCATAGAGATAGTTTATGGGCCCGAGAGTGACATAGGCTACTTTTTATCCCGGAAAAATAGACAGTTCCCAAGGGAAAAGCTAGTATTCATATAAACCTACAAATTTGTACGGAACCCTTGGCGCACGACTGCGACCCGCACTTAGCTGGATTTTATTAACACTGAGACTCCTTCTAAGAGCGATTTAACCGCCTTACTTTCGTGATCCCATATTTTAACGAATTGATTGTATAATTAATATCTTGTTTAATTATGTAAATTTGATTGTACCGTTTGTGCCTGAATACAAAAATAAAATAATTTTATGGTATTTTCGGTTATCCAGCGTGTATAAGATTGTAAGATTTAAGTGCTGTGAACCGATATCAAAACAAATTGTTAATTTAAAATTAACTACCAGAGCGATTAATTTTTGAATTATTTTCGAGCAGCAATGTACTTCTTCTTCTTTTTTAAAATATGGCTTCTGTCCTTATTAATAAGACAATTTCGCCAGTGTCTAAGTATTCTCTTTCGAGAGGCAACGTTGCACGGTGATTGTAGTTTTTGTAACTTGATAGTAAAATTCCAGAAACCACGTGGAAACAACTTGCGCATTAAAAAATGTCAGACACGAGAGCAATATTGAATTTTGTGATCACTGTTCACTGTTAAGGTTAATCGCCGCATAAAACACTATCAAAATTATACTTCAACTAGCCAAAGAAACAGAAATAGCAAAATTAGATATTGTCTACATCCTCCATGTTCGAATGCCACAAATCGAATCCAATGTAATGCTTACGATAATTTGATACGAGAGAGAAACGTTCTGTGACAGCTGTCACGTCAACAAATGTGACGTTTTGAATAAAAACAAAGCAGTATCACGTAGTGATACACTGCGAGCTAATTATTTTTGTAAGGAAATTGAAGGGTCTACGGAAAGAACATGTCTAGTGACTTTTTTTTGAAAATGAGATTTTAATGCCAAAATGTAAAGCAAGTTAAAAACTATAACTTACATTTACTGTTGCAACTGGATTATTACATTAACATGACTTTTTTTTACTTAAAAAAAACCTACACACGGAAATAACGTGCGTTGTGTATTAGGTACACGGAAAAAACATGTTATGTCACAAAACAAAACAATACATTAGAGAAACTTTTCTTTTAGTAACTAGGTATATTACATTATTTAATAATTAAGTCAATTTTTTACTAATAATAATAAAATGTGATTATTAGGGCCTTCACTAACTACCCTTAAAGTTTGAGGTAGTATCAAAAAATACACGCTGTTTAGGAAGTTAACCAAAAATAAGTGTAAAAGTAATGGAAACTGTAAGTGAATAGTAGAAAATGTTCTCGTCGACCTTGCCGAAACATTAACATAACTTTAATCTTAATAGATGTCTATGGAGTACGCGGGTCCAGCCGACATGCCGAGCTAGTTCTCAAACTTTCACAATTAGGTATGCCTGACGGGGAAACTTGGGCGAATGAATTTAGTGGCCCCTTCCCTAGTAGGCAAGTCGGGGTTATAAATTTAATACTAGACTTTACCCTCAGCTTCGCTTACGTAATCCATAGATCAGCGGTCAAATTGAAAATTCGGAATTTCATTCAAATTCCCATGTGTATTGTTTGAACTACGACATTTGAATATTGAAAATAATTAGCAAAACCGAATTGGGCAAGATATAGGTTTCACTTACAGTTTGTTCTGGCTCTTTTCCTCAGTCCTTGGGACACATTTAAGACACAATCACAGCACTTTCAGAGTTTTTATGAATAATTTAAAAGAGCGCGCGCCGGCCGGCATTCATTTCGAGCTGTCAATTTTGCGCAACTGACTGGTGGCGCCGCCGTGCGGGAGAAAGCGGAATGTTCATTCAGCCAGTATGTTTTTGATATGTGCAGGAGGTTTTAATGCACATATTACTAATTATATCTGCCCAATGTAACGTACATAAACCCCCCACCGGGAATCTACCCCAGATTCCCCAGTTTACAAACAAAACCAGGGATGGTATTGAATAAGGTAAGTGGACTGTATAGTGTAAGTATTTGTTGACTTAGTGAACTAAACACGTGTAGCTGTAAATTGAGTAAAATAAATGACTTATTTCGAACCTAAAATTGTCATAAATTTGACACCTTCTTGCGTCAAATTCATGCAAAGAAACAAAGGAAAATAAAAATTATGCTGAATCCAATTCCATTGGAAGTGGACTAAGCTTTACAACGGGTCGCGTGTATTCGCCATTCTGGATTTTTACTTTTACCACCCGTACAACTCCATCAGCTCCTGGATAAAGTTCCGTCACACGACCGAGAGGCCATTGAAGCGGAGGAGCGTCAGCATGCATAAGAACGAGTTCATCAACTTGAATATTACGACAATTCCTATGCCATTTTTGTCGCTGCTGCAGCGTGTGCAAATAATCGTTTAATTGCAATGTACGCGGACCGATATGTAAATAAATTTTATGGAAATAGTCGATAAGAATTTTTGTAAAGTTGCACTTTTTAGGAAGCAATAATGGATACTTCTTTTGATACGGTAGTTCGGCGAAAGACAACCTACCCCCCACCCTGAGAAAACCGAGGGGGTCGACATAAGGTGCTAACCTTTTAAGTGAAGAACTACAGCTGTAACCATTGGAAATTGCTTGGATATCAGCTGCAAAATGCTCTCGCTGAACGGATTTAATGAGCACATCGTGTGCGTTCTTTAAATCTGATAGAGACGAAGGACCTGTGTTCCTATTAGACTTCGTCGATCTACAATTGTTAATAAACTGAAAACAACGCGCTAAGACCTTTTGAAGCTTGCTAAAACTCGAATATTTTTCGGTTAAATCATAAACAAGGTTTGAATCACGTGTTGTGTCTTGCACGCTAGTTTGAGCCAAAGTCGCGCATGGAATTTTGAGTTCTGGCACATTTGCCGATTTAAATT
Source organism: Choristoneura rosaceana (assembly GCA_037349165.1). Classification (NCBI taxonomy): domain Eukaryota; kingdom Metazoa; phylum Arthropoda; class Insecta; order Lepidoptera; family Tortricidae; genus Choristoneura; species Choristoneura rosaceana. The sequence goes on from JAZBNJ010000013.1 coordinate 7,313,446, forward strand.
GATCTATTGATTTTACTGGCCAATTCTCTCTTGGTGCGTCTAGCCAGTTCGGTCCTCCGAGCCACTCCGCTGTCGATAACAGCACGGAAGGTAGCGCTCCGCGCGAGCACACGTCAGCGGGGTTGGACGCGCCGCTCACGTGAAACCAACAATCGCTTTGCACGGTCTCCAAAATTTTGGAAACACGCGAAGCCACAAAGGTTTTGAGATTATAACTGGGTGTATTCAACCAACTCAGCACCACAGAGGAATCGGTAAACAAGAGTATTTCATGAACAGGAATTCGTTCAGACAATATTGACTTCGTATATTTGACTAACTTGACTAACAAATGCGCAGCCATTAGCTCGAGACGTGGAATGGTCACTGTCTTCAAGGGTGCAACCTTGGATTTTGCAATGACTAGACTGACCTTCGAATTACCTTGATTGTTAAAACTACGCAAATAGATGACCGCAGCTATTCCTTGAACTGAAGCATCGCAGAATCCTAGTATCTGGTAGTAGCTGTGCTGTTTGACAGTAACCTGGCGCTCGTGGCTAAAATTCGACAACAGCGGGAGCTCTGACATGTAGGTGAGCCACTCCTTTTCCAGTTCCGGAGGCAGCCGCTCATCCCAACCCAGCTGTTGGAGCCAGAGTTTCTGCATGAAGCATTTCGCGTAGAATATGCAAGGAGCCACGAAACCTAAGGGATCATACTGACGACCTATCTGTGACAAGACACTACGCTTGGTGATCGCCTGTGAAGCTGGAAGTGGATGGAATACGAAGGAAAACACATCTTCGGCGGGTCGCCACTGCAGACCTAAAACTTTTATGGATAGGTCCTTGTCATCCTCGAATGCAATGGGCGTTTCGCGGTGATCAGCTGGAACCCGAGCCAGTACCTGGGGACAGTTGCTGGCCCACTTACGAAGCAGAAATCCTCCTCCACTCAGCAACTCTAACAGTTCATCCTGTAGCCTAGCTGCTTCATCATAGCTGCTCACTGACCACAGAAGGTCATCGACGAAGAAACCCTTTTTTAGAACCTTGCTCGCTAAAGGATACTTCTCGCAGTCGTCGTCAGCCAGTTGATGCAGGACTCGGATCGCTAGGTACGGACTGCTAGCAACGCCGTATGTGATCGTGTTTAACTCATACACCTTTAAAGGTTGATCAGGTTGAAACCTCCACAAGATGTGTTGGTAATTGCGTTGAGATTTTTCGATCAAGGTCATTCGAAACATTTTACAAATGTCACTTGACAAGCAAATTTCATGTATACGAAAATTTATTAAAATCTCATTAATATCTGCTTGAAGCTTAGGACCGGCGTAAACGACTGAATTTAAAGAATTATTATTTGTCGTTTTGCATGAGGCGTCAAAAACTACTCGGAGTTTTGTCGTGGTACTTGACGGTCGGAGAATACAAAAGTGAGGAATTATGTACTTAGAATCCACAGTACCAAAATCACCTACGCAAGTCATGTGACCAAGGCTTTCATATTCGGACATGAATTTATTATATTCTTCCTTAAGTTCCGGAAGACGATTCAGCTTTGTTTCTAAATTGTTGAAACGACGTAACGCTTGTGGAGTCGAATCGCCGAGATCAAAACTGGGTTTGAACGGGTACTTCACTGTATAACGTCCCGTAGTATCGCGACTGTGTTCGTTTTGGAACAATTGTTCGACATACAAATCTTCTGGTTTTTTAGTGACGTCATACGGCACTTTTTCAGTCTCCCAGAAAGAGTTCATGATTTTATCGATACTACTAGTTTTATTAGCAGAGAACAAGTTGAGCGAGGCTGTATTTGACTCACAATCGTCACTCAGTACTGTCTGACCAGTAATGACATATCCGAATATGGAATGCATCGCGACGGGCAAACCCGGGTCACGTGGTAGTATATTTTGACCGTCATAAATGTAGGGAAATAAGTCACCTGCGATCAACAAGTCAACTGGAGCCGCCGAAAAGTAGTTCGGGTCAGCTAACTCGAGATTTTTGAAATTATTGATAACTTTGTTTGACAAGGTTACTGTAGGTAAGTTGCTAGTTATATTACTTACGACAACAGTATCAGTGCTAAGCACCGGACCAAATGAGTTTCGTGGTTTAATTGAACATGTAACCAGACCGAAATCTTGCACTGGCGCACCTCCCAGACCCATGGGTTCAAACTGACACTTGCGTCGAGACAAACCCAGGCGCTGGGCACACTCTTTTGTCATATAACCGGACATGGCACCGCTGTCAATGACTGCACGTACGGCGTGGTAAGTTCCCCATCGATCTGCGACGTGCACCATGGCAGTGCCTAACAGCACGGTTGAATTTGACGAACAAGTCAAGCCGACGTTTGGCATTGACCTTTGACTTTGATTTTGACCATTTGAAACGTTTTGAATACTTGAAATGTTTTGACTATTTGAACCGTTTTGATTAATTGATGAATTTTGAACAGTTGGAACTGTATCTAAGTGAATACTGTGATGGTGCGGTTGTTTACACAGCACACAACGCACTTTTGACGTACACTCGGACAACGAATGCTGACGAAAGCAATTTTCGCATAATTGAAGCTGTTTCACTTTGTCAAGACGCTGCACCGGTGTTAAATCAAAAAACTCGAAACATCGATAAGTTGAATGCGGTTTGTCGCAAAATAGACATCTATTTGATCGTTCGCTATTATTCTTACTCACAGCTGACAAGCACGGCTTTTGGAACTGCTTTGGTGCACTACTGTAATTAGCAGCATTATTATTATTTTTTCGAACACAATTCGGCTTTGCAGAGGTGTTAGGGACACTCTTAGGCGTAAACTGAATTTTTGATGTACTAATTTTAACCTCCGACATTTCCAAAACACGCGCCTGTTTCTCTACGAAATTAATCAGCTGTTCGTAAGTAGGTATATCGGTTTGATCTACTGATTGTTCGAATTCGCGCCTAGTGACGGGGTCTAAATTTCGCAATCCCATATAAAACAGTATGAAACTCGATAGGTTACTGATTTTCAAAAGTTTCAATGCTTTAACACACTCTTGATACGTTTGTAAAAAATGTGTTTAGACCAGTAGCCGACTCAGTTGACAAAGGCTTAAATTGAAACAGCCGATCTAAATAGCTCGTAGCTAAGGCACGAGTGTTCTCAAATTTTTTGACTAGCAAAGCCCATACTATCGGATAATTATCGGCCGTCACTGGCATCCCTTTGACCACAGTCAATGCCGAACCGCTGACTGCGGAGAGCAGGTAATAAAACTTCTCAATGTTCGTAATATCATTGTTGTTATGAATTAAACTCGTAAACGTGTCATAGAATGTTTGCCAGTTTTCTAATTTGCTATCGAAATGGAACAATTCTAGTTTAGGCAGCCGCGGCTTAGCCGACCGCGAGTCTGGCCCGGCAGCGCCCGGGCCGCGGCCCGCGGAGCGCGACGAAGGTCCGCTACCGCTGCCGTCACACGATTGCCAAGTGTCGCTATTAGCCTCCGCTACACTCAGAATACGGAAATACATGTCGTCAAAGGTTTGAATTTCCTGATAATTTGGTTTAAATTTCGGGTTTTGTTTCTTATTGTAAGAATTTAACTCGAATATGCATTGTTCGAAACATTCCCGAGTCGAATGAAGTTCTTTGAGTCGCAAATTAAATTCGGTTAAACGCTCTGGTGGAGTTGATTTGGATAGTTCAAATAACGTTTGACATCGTATAAAAAGCAGTTCTTTTTTGTTAATAAGTTGTTCGACATCGAATTCTTTTTCGTCCATTTCGAATTAAAAAACAAAAGACGCGCGCGACGCGTTGCAAAGAACGAAAATTGAAAACGTTTATTTTATACGTATTATTCTAGGTAAATAACTTAGATTAGAAATAAGCCTGTTACCTTAAAACTGCGTGAAATGTGTGTTTTATGTGTATGAATGTGTATTTAGTTTGCAAACTGAGGATGCGGTTCGATTGACCAAAATGTTTGAACTACGACATTTGAATATTGAAAATAATTAGCAAAACCGAATTGGGCAAGATATAGGTTTCACTTACAGTTTGTTCTGGCTCTTTTCCTCAGTCCTTGGGACACATTTAAGACACAATCACAGCACTTTCAGAGTTTTTATGAATAATTTAAAAGAGCGCGCGCCGGCCGGCATTCATTTCGAGCTGTCAATTTTGCGCAACTGACTGGTGGCGCCGCCGTGCGGGAGAAAGCGGAATGTTCATTCAGCCAGTATGTTTTTGATATGTGCAGGAGGTTTTAATGCACATATTACTAATTATATCTGCCCAATGTAACGTACATGTATTTTAAAAATAAGGTTCTCGGGTGGCGTCCGCGGACCGGGAGACGAGCTGTCGGTAGGCCTCCAACAAGATGGAGCGACGACCTGGTTAAGATCGCGGGATCGCGGTGGATGCGAAAAGCACAAGACCGGTCTGAGTGGAGAGCCTTGGGGGAGGCCTATGTCCAGCAGTGGACGTCTTTCGGCTGACATGATGATTTTAAAAATTACGTGCTGGTATAGGTAGAGTCATTGTCGATGGTTTGGCCATAGGTATGGAGGTAGATAGCGAAACGAAATTACTATCACGACAAGCAAGTTATTGTTTATAAGCTAATAAACTAGAACTGATTGTATCATCAAAGTTGCCCAAGATAAAGCTATATTCCCTGTTACTGCCCGTAAACAAACAGTTTAGGGGCTCCAATCAGATAGAGGCAGTGGGCCGATATTGGGCCCTTTCAATTAATACAAGAATAACCCATCTGAATGGGGCCAATTAGCACCCGCCCTACTTGAAGAGGAATTCATTTACTGTGTTCGGAGAAGTTAAATATTGATTTAGAGCGGGTGTCCGGAGATGAGTGTGGAAAATCTAAAGACCTGTCTGTTGAAATTAAACCATACAATACAACTACCCTGACTGTGGCAACACTTCTAGTCTCACGAAATATGATTTCAAGTATACATAGTGCGCGGCTCGCTGCGCCGCCAGAGTCCCGGCGGCCAATAGGTTTATTGTATGGCCCGCAAGAGAGACAAAGTGTTAATGTCCTTAACGTTAATGTAACACTACTATTTTTTTTTGTTTTTGTAAGGGGGGCTATTGTAGCGACATAGATATCTACCTATAGGTACACGGTGTCACGTGATACCTAAGGTAGACGGACCCGGTCGCGCGAGTTGCCTCTAGCCCATAGGACCGTGTACTCTTCCTTTCTAGAATAAATCGTCCCCATACTGCTAAAAGCGACTAACTGCATCAATAAAAACCTTAAACTTTGAACCTTAAAGTCAAACCTTTAAATGCGTTTTTCTCTAAACTCATTGATGCAGATAGTCGCTTTTAGCAGTAAGGGGCGAAATAATAATTGGTCGTATTCAGTGTTTGAACTTATCTCCCATTGACTCTCCAAAGAACGCTAAAGTTAGTACCTAGCACAGTCAAGTGTGTGACGTAGCGAGTTCACGCTTCTGAACTTTGACGCGCCCCGACGCGCGGAAAAATCATTACATCCGGCCCATATACATCCCACCGCACGGCATAAGCCTCTTCGCAGAATGAGAGAGCTTGAGCAACTGTTTCCACGTGGGCCCAGTGCGAATTGGGAACATGAAATAAATAAATAAAAATCATTTATTTCAGACAATTAAATCCATAATTTGAATTATATGACATGACATTATATAATCCATAATGACATTATACACAAACACAGAATAAGACAAGGCTCCTTGGTTTGACAGTGGTGGTCTTCCGGCTGACGATGACTTAGTAAATGCTCTATATTCTGTTGGTACAAATATCCTTTTTGTTTCAGAGATGACTACGCATACTGGAACTATGGCGAGCAGGAGCCTCGGGGGCTGCAGACCCTACAAACCGAATACGCGGACGATCCAAGCACCAGGCACAATAAGTAAGGATGACCCCATACCTACGCTTTAGCCGATCAAAAAACTCCTTATGTACGCAATATGAGTAAGGCGGTTGAAACGCTCGAACTAGCCGCCTCGCTCGCGCATGCCGGCGTGATGACACGCGATAATCGTGTTTCCGTTGCAGCAGGGCTACTACGAAACTCGAAGTTGGTATCGTACCGTCCCTCTCGCTCTCGTATTAAATAGTATAAGTGTCAGAGAGACCACACGATACGAACTTCGAGTTTCGAGTTTCGTATAATTATCGTATTAATCGCCCCTCATAATTAATAAACAACCTATCGCAATAAAGTAATAAGTACAATTACAAAAAATATTCTCATATCGCACATTCTGGCCAATCCATACCGTTTCCGCCAAAGATCTAATTTTTAACAAAATCACTTTTTTTAGAATCATACTAAATTTTTTGTTTTGTTTAATTCTAATCTATTGTTTTATCGCTATATCATTAACCAAGTTAGATTTACTAAAACTCGGTTGTCTATAATACCTTAGAAGAAAAATATTGTTTAATTATGTTTTTGTGACTTGTAAAGTACCTATCAAAAATGCACATCCGACCAATTTTAGTGGGATAAAATTCTACTATCGTCTCGCCCCGTCTTGTCTCGCTGATGGAAAAGCACTTTAAGAGTAGGCGTCGAGTGAGACGCGTCGACCCTCGTCCGATGCTATCGCTACGTACCACAGCGACAATACTGTAAATTTGACTGAAATTCAGCCACTGATTAGGAAGTTAGTCGCTATTAATTTAGTAATAGATACCCACCCTTGAGACAGAGTGCGAAGTAATTGAAGGAGATTTAAGTGTTTGTGAAATATAGCTGGAAGCTGTTGAACCCAGAGCTAAGATTGGTTTTTGGAATCTTTTTGTATTTTTTATTTCAACTCCAAATTTTTGTTACTTTTACAATCATTCATTAAAAGCCATATCGAAAATACAAACTGAAATATAGATGCACAGAAAAACCAGAAAACTAAAACCAGCGCTGGGAATCGAACCCAGGTCCTCGGCATTCCGTACCGCGTGCTATACCGCTACATCACCGCTGGACAACGGTACAGACACGAATTTCTCCTATGTGCCACATATCTCAGCTTGTTCGTTTCTTATTTAGTCACTTAAGCAGCGGCACAGCAGCAGCAGAAGCTGTAATCTGGTAGTGATGATCGCGCATTAAAGCTAACGGGCGAATATTCAGCGTTTTTTTGTCATTGGTGTCTTCGCAGGCGTAAAAGGGGTGATGCCCAGTGTTGTTTTTTTATGAAAAATTAAAACACCGATACTGAATTTAGCGTGATTAAAATTCTTGTTACTTGTCTTTCCGTTGTAAACGTGGGACGCTAATGACGTTTGACCGCGCTGTCATAACGCTCGAATATTTGCGCTAATAATAATAGTGCGAATATGATACTTTAAACAAAACTTTATTTCAACAAACTACTTTAACGAATCCGATGAATCGATGCGATTCAAAGACTAAGAAATCTAGATAATCATAGTTACATTATATTAGACAATACAGCCCCCGGTCTTGAAAGCCAAAAGGATGCACAAGATTATTTTTGAGGCTAGATGGATTTGAGCACTCAATCGCATGGATAAATATGCAGCTTTTTTGCGGCATCATTTTTCTCATTACCGTTGCGGCAAGGTTACATTTTTATAAAAGCTAAGGACAATTATTGATACTTAGTCTAAAGTGATCAAAATTCTTGCGACTTGTTCTTCCGGTGCGCTTATAAACTTGGGATAGTGAATGACGTTAACCGAGCAGTCATAACGCTCGATTCACTCAGATCCTGGCTTTCCCAATCTTTTTTTCGCCGAGCCTCCCCGAGCCAAAAATAATATTTTCATGCCCCCTTAGATAAGTTTCAACAAAAATAAGAAACGCACATTTTTTTATTAATTAAATTGTTTAGTTTTACGTATTTTGAATAGGTTTTTTTTGGAAATGTAATCTTACATATTACGTACGACGCGCCCCCTTACATTTCTCTACGCCTCCCTAGGGGAGCGTGCCCCCCTGGTTAGGAAGTCCTGCTGTATACTTAAATGTTCTTTTGTCATCAGGAAACCGCAAGGAGGCAGCCGCCAGGTTTCGCAGTTCTCGCGCTACTCCGACGTGATGCTCCCGCCGTCCCGCCGTACCTTCTACCACCCCTACTTGGACTACGCCGCGCCAGAGCTGCTGCCCTACGCCTTCTGAATCCCCCCTTCTTCTAGAACAACCTAGAACACCCCTCGGGGACCCCAGCATCGTACAACTCACGGGCTTTAACCTAACTCCCATATCAGGAGCATATCTTCGACGCTTCCGCTTCGGCCGCAAGCTTCTAGTACCCTACCCGCGATATTTTTATATTTATAAAGTACCGTTGCGATGTAGATAAAACGCAATCTTTCCATTTTTAATATACCCTTTTTGAATAATCACGTATTTTTCGATAGGTTTAAGGGATTCTTGGAATTTAAATCTAGCCCTGCGATAGGCGGGCGGTAATCTTAATAAGTATTGTATACAGGACTTCCATGAGACAATAACGTGCACATCGTATACAAATCGTGCAATTATAAAAAAAAGTACTTTAGTCCCGTCAATTCCCTATAAATTTGTACGAATTTGACAATAAATACATGAAAAAATCTGACAATAAATCTACAGTATGTTTTACAATTGGTGTTTAGTGTTTAAGTATTATAGAGCTGATTATATTAAGGGATTAAAGAATGGTGGAGGTGCCAGATGGAGCACGCTTTTTTTTCACATTACGCATTCAAACTATAACTGTAACTTACCAGTTGGCCACCGCTCACTTGGATTCAATTTAATTTACGAGGTTCAGTCTGAGCCCGACGACCTCTGTCACGGAACCCTTTCAGATTTATATTTACGCATCTACACCTAAGTTAAGATGTAACGTGACAATATGTAATTGCTAAGTTATTGGAGTAGTAAGTTCAATGTGCAAATATTTTACAGTTTGTGTAAATATAATTTTGTAATTTTGACTCACGAATCGGCTGGCTGCCAATATTTGTGCTGTATCTCGTAATAAATAAAATAGTACACGAACTAACTCGAATTAAAATTCTATTTGAATATCCCATGAATAAGAGTGGAAATTGTAAATTGTTTTTCAATCGTGCCAATTTGTTCCAAATAGTCCAATTCGAGCAACGATCCTAATAACTTCTCCGAACGAAATAACCAAGTTAATCCATACTTTAATTAGTTCCCTCCAACAACGGCCGTAGTCCATTACCAATATAATTTATCCTTGTTGTGATTAGTAGCTAAGAGTATCGTTATCGTGTAATATATATTCCAAAAGCCTTCAAGACGGCTAAGTCGGTTCCTGTGTTGGCAGCGGGTACCTTGCGGACTACAGTGCACGTCCTCAGCGCACGGGTCCGACACATAAATGCTTTAACTACATTTAAATGTTTCATGTTTAATGTAATAGTAAATATTGTAAATTAGCAATTGACGCGTCGTGCGAGCGCGGTTTAATTAGTATCTGTGTATCCTAGGTGTAGGTAGGTGTGGGTGCGGCACATCGCGCCCACTTCCATTTACGTTCTGTGGAGTATCTCAGTCGAAGGTTCAGGGAGACCGCTTCTGTGCGCCCCGGCAACCTGCAGCCGCCATGTTGGCTAACCTGAGAGAACCTCCGATCGCATTCCAATCGGGATAACTCTTTGGATGACTCGAATTCGCCAGTATTATGTGAATCGCTCAAGACAGGTTACCTTGGTATCTGATTCGTTTGTGTCGCACTGAAGTCAAGGCTGTATACTAAGGAAGTTGTTACCTATTTGTGTACTATATTTATTATATCTATCGACTTGATAAGTATTGACGCGATACGTCGATTAACCTCACAGACTATGAAATTTGGCTTTAAAATATATTACACATGTATTATGGCTTTAAGCGAGTCAATGAATTCATTAATCTTCTATTTATTGGCAAGCCGGCGCTCGGGCGAGCTCGGGGGCGCTCGGCTCGGCTCGGCTCCGCTCGGCTATCCTATATGTTACAACTAGCAAAACATTATTTATATACTATAATTTTTTAACAATATTCTGTAGAGTTTTACAAATTATTTTATTGTCTTTTGAAACTCATGAATAGGTAGGTAGTTAGCGTATAATACAAATGAGTAGTGTTTATTGAATGCGTATTGCAATTTAAATAGGTGTTTAATTATATCTTGAACATTTCGGTAAGGTTAGAGGTTTCGCAGTGTCCGCAGAGGGCTAATGTGACGTCACTTGTCAGCTAATACATACGAGAAACAAAAGGTATCTCTATGGTTTCCAAGATGGCCGAAATTTCCTTCAGAGTTGTAACAGTGACGTCGTACTATAACAATCTGTTGCGATAAATATCAACAAGTAAATGACATATAAAATAATCATATCAGTATTCTGAATATCAATATTATATGTATGAACGAATATATCGCTAATTATTGCGTAAGCTGTTAATAAAATAAAATTTAAAAAACATCAATTCTGAATTGTTAAGAAAATTAGTAACTGGTAACATTTTAAAAAGTCTTGCACTTGCAACTTATCGTTGTTGCAAGGCAATATAAAAAATAAAAATACTTACGTACTATTATTTCTTTACTGTTATAAAAACAATGTCTTCTGTAAAATGTCCAAATGGCATCTTAAACTCTGTATTTACTGATTATCAAATAAATTAGCGATTTAAAATAGATGTTACTCCTTGTCCAGTAACGGTCTTGTCGCAATATGGACAATAATTTCAAAGGTAACAGCACCTTATTTGTAAAGGCATAAGGTTTAATCTTGGGCTAAGACCGTACTGTCCCCACTAGGTATACAAGTAAAGTAACTTATCCATAATACTTAATGTTTTGAAATATATTAATTGGTGGTTTTTTTTGAAAATAAAGATAGTTACTCCTGAGCAGTATGTTTTTTTTATTGTTTTCGTTTTTAACAAATTCCCTCTTTATTCCTTGTTATCCCTACAGTAACCTGAACAAACCAGCACAAATCTGCGAAGCAATTCATTGGTGCGTGTGAAGTTCCCAATCCGCACTGGGCCCGCGTGGGAACTATGGGACAAGCCCTCTCATTCTGAGAGGAGACCTGTGCCCAGCAGTGGGATATATATAGGCTGGGATGATGATGATCCCTACAGTGACTTGGTAAATACCTGCTGTTTCAGTAATTAGTAATTTACAGGATAACTGAAAAATAGGTACTAGAAAGCTGAGTAGGTATTTTTATATTAAAGTTTTTTATAATATTAAAAGGCATAAAAAGACAGTATTGGTAAGGCTATGTCCATTTGCCTTCAATTTAACTAAATTAAAAAAAATGAGTTTTTCTGAAAAAAGCATTTTAGTAATCAATACGACCAAAGTTACAGAAATATGTACATATTCACTACCTTTGGTAATAGTCGTGTATTATATGTATTTTTGCAGTAGTATCGATCTATTGGCAGTTGACTAAGTATACAACCCTCTGCGCTGTCTGCAATTTCATTTTCATTTAACCTACAACCTACATACCCGTACCAAATTACAGGTCAGAAGCGAGTGCAACTTGACTTTAAAAAATGTACTCTATAAAATATACTATAGGTATGTACAGTCAAGTTCAAAAATAAGTATCTATTCGAACTCATATTAAATGATATTGTAACGGGTAACTCACGACTTAAATCGAGTTTAGCTGGACATGTTTCGGGTTATTTCGAAACCCTTCATCACTGGAGCACGCGACTCGACGCCTGCCGCAACACGTGCACTACGCGCCACCGCTCTGCTCTGATCAAAAAAATGTATTCGATCTAATCAAAAATATGTCACTAAGGCCTTATTGCATCGCAATAAGAGTTGTGGTATATATTTTTGAAACTTTGAATGAGTACATATTTTTAAACTTGACTGTACCTATATACCTACATACAAACATTAAAGATAAATATGCTTTTAAAAAAACTTCTCTCTAGAATAAATGAGATCACTTTTACCCTACCTTACCCTAGTCGATAAGTGAAAAAAAAGTGCTTTTACACTAAGTAGGTAAGTAGTGTAGTGCTTGGCGTCCGCGGATCGGGGGACGAGCTGTCGGTAGACCACCAACAAGATGGAGCGACGACCTGGTTAAGATCGCGGGATCGCGGTGGATGCGGAAAGCACAAGACCGGTCTGAGTGGAGAGCCTATGTCCAGCAATGGACGTCTTTCGGCTGACATGATTTTTATTTTTTTTTATTTTTTTTTTATTTATTGATAAAGGGAAACAAACAGCAAAAAAATAATACACATAAATATTTAAATTTCGATAGCACAAAAGCCAAAACAGTTTCCACCAATTAACTAATATCATTATGGTTGCTCAGAAAAGACTTATATAAATTTGTATCATATAAATAATTAAACTAAATTAAAAACTAAACTAAAACGGCTCAAGGGAAGACATTTTATGTTTCTAGATTAAGAGTTAAAGCACCATGCAAAACTTTAACTTGTTGATATTTTTTTAATTACAATAAAAACTTAAATCTCAAATTTTTTCATGCTCTTCAATTGCAGAAACCAATTTTTGTACTGATGGAATGCAAAATAGGTCAACATCAGAATATTTATCATTATAATTTTTACATGCTCTTACTATGAATCTGTTCCTAGCATAAGCAGTTCGATGGAAAGGGAGTGCGAATAAGGTGGAGGAGCGGGTGCGGTGGTCCGGGCAGCGCAGGGACATGCTCGAGAGTAGGGTAGGCGAGTCTAGCAACCCGTTTAATATTTTGTACAATACAATTTGATCTCTGATTTCACGCCGATGTTGTAGAGATACAATACTATTAGTTTTAAATTCTTTAAATTTATACTTCATCCGCTTGGTAAATTTATTTTGAATTCTTTCTATTGCATTAATATGGACAGCAAAATGAGGATTCCAAACGGTGGAAGCATATTCCAAATGAGATCTAACATATGCATTGTACAAAAGAACCATGGTGTTAGGATCTTTAAAATCTCTGCTCTGTCGGAATACAAATCCAAGCATACAATATGCTTTGCGAACAATTTTGTCAATATGGGTTGTTAATTGTAACTCACTATCTATATTTACGCCAAGATCTTTTACTTCAGTGACCCTTTCAAGGCATTTGTCATCTATAGAGTAGTTATGAACTATAGTCTTAAGCTTACGAGAGAATGTAATACAACAACATTTTTCAATATTAAGACTAAGTTTATTATTTTGGCAATAGTTATTTAGCTTGTCGAGGTCCCATTGTAAATTTTGACAGTCATTTTCCGATGTTATAATACTGAATATTTTCATATCGTCTGCATATAATAAGACTTTTGAATGCTGAAAACATTCGATGACGTCATTAATAAATATATTAAATAACAACGGACCTAAATGGGAACCTTGGGGAACTCCCGATGAGATAGGCACAAAACTAGAAATAAAACCTTTAACTGCCACTGCTTGGGTTCTGTTTCGAAGATAAGATGTAAGCCATCTTAAAAGATTGCCATGAATTCCAAATGTTTCTAATTTACTTATAAGAATGGGGTGAGAAATTTTATCAAACGCTTTAGAAAAATCCGTATAAATGGCGTCCACCTGGAAACCTTTATCCATTGCCACAAGAGTGTAATTAAGTAATTCGCAAAGGTTGGATTCTGTGGATCTTCTGTTAATGAATCCATGTTGTTGAGGGATAAGCATTGGCCTAATTACGTGATATAACGTGTCGTATATAATTTTTTCTAGAAGCTTAGGTATTACAGATAGTTTAGAGATTCCACGATAATTTTTTATGTTGCGCTTATCCCCACTTTTAAATATTGGATCAACGAGCGACCGTTTCCAAATTGCTGGCACCATACCGGACTTTAGTGAAAGATTGAATAAATAGCAGATTGGTGGGGCTAAAGTAGTACGGCATCTTTGAAGGAAAACTGGATGGATTCCATCTGGTCCGCTTCCTTTTGAAACTTTTAATGATTTTAAATAGCTTTCAACTATTGTTGAGGTGACTTCAACATGGCTAATAACATTGTTGGATGCAATATTATTGTTAGTAATATTGACCGACACGTTATCATCTTTTTCAAAGACCGACTGAAAAAACTTGTTAAATAGATCAGAAATTTGCTGACCGTTAGAGCCTATATCATTATCCAAGAAGAGTGAGTCTGGTATGCCGCTACTATTGGTTTTTGATTTTATAAAGGACCAAAATGATTTGGAATTAAAACGAATATTTTTTTCAGTTCTAGAGATGTACAAAGTATAACATGAATCTTCTAGCTTTTTTATTGTAGAACGTAACTTTGAAAAAGCAATGTAGTCGGATTTCCTCTCATAAATTTTCCATTTTTTGTGAATTTTTGCTTTCTTTATTATAAGTTTAATTAATGGACGAGAATACCAAACAGGATATTTTTTTACGTTTGAATCCATAGTTTTGGATGGTACAAATTGATCAATTATATTGTTTAAAATTTTATAAAAACTATCAACAGCCAATTCTACGTCATCCAACGAGAGATGTTGATCCCAGTCTACTTTTTCTAGTTCCGCATTAATTATGTCGTAGTCTGCTGCAAAAAAACGGCGGACTGTACGAGGGGCAGGCTTCAAAGAGTGGTCAATCATCCTTAAATCAATATTTACACAAAATACTGGGTGATGACCATCTATAGGAACAAGTGGTTCCACAGTACGCAATTTGCAAAAAATATTTGATAACACTAGATCTAACTGTCTGTTATTTTTATTAGGAATGTTATTAAATTGATGCCACCCAGTAAAGCTAATAAATGCCGAAAGCTGTGTTGTTAAAGAATTACAACTGGGATTCTCCATTATCAGACTGTATTTATTACAATCCGTAGGTATCCAGACAGCCTCTGCTATATTGAAGTCACCAATAACAATAAAAACATCATTCGAGCATTCAGTGTACATGTCAGAAATATATTCAAAAAATGAAAGTTGCGAGTCCGTTTGAAATTTATTTTGGGGAAAATAACACGTAAATAGCCTTAATTTTTTTGCAATAGGACCTTGGGATAAAAGGATATCAATTCCAGTAATGTCAGCGTCGGGTAAATCTAGTACAGATTGAAAGTATCGCTGTTCTACTATGAACTGTCTGCGCACGGCAACGAGCGTGCCGCCGCCGCGCGTCATGCCAAGTCTGTCATAGTCGCGGTCCGTCCGATAATAGTACATTATGATACAAGTGTGCTATGTTGGTCATTACACTCGAGTCGGTTTTTAAGCCTGAGCCGAAGGCGAAGGCTTAATGGAGACGAAAAGTGTAATGACCAATGCTCACGTGTTTCATACGACGTTTTTCAACACACTTGCGAGGAAAAGTAAATAAAAGTTCACATTTATTTAAACTTAACAAACAGAAACCCATTTAAAAGATGGCGGCCGTAATTTTTTTTTTTCGCGCGCTCAGCGCTGCATGCGCGCGCAAGTCTGAGATAAGGGCACCGGCAAAGTAGCTAATCAGCCACATATTTATAAATTTTGAAATTGGGTATTTATAGTTAAAAATACACCGTCAAATTATAAATACCAACAAGCTAACAAGCAGTTTCATGAAATTCTTTAATTATTTATCACATTTTGAATTGAATTTTATATTTACGCAAATAACTACTTAGCTGTTTTCGAAACATTAATACTTCTTGCTAATATTTAAAAAGATATGTAATGAAAAGGCACTAGTGCGATAATGTAATGTAAAAGGCACGGCATGGGTAATATTCTGCATTATCAGTGTAAATACGCTGTAATAAGACCTACTTTACGAGCAGGTGTGTTGAAAACATTGTAGCGAGAATCGAATAGCTCCCCATCAAAAATTCCAGGTAGGAGCCAAGTTTCGGTAATACAAATGAGGTCGTAATTAAATCGTAGTACGTTACGTAAAAAATCCGTAGTTTTTGAACGCAAACCACGAGCATTTTGATAATATATTGAAATATCTATCTTTTAACTAATGTATAAGACCGATGAATATATATGTGTGACCTTATAAATCTCTCGCCTCTGAAAGCAACAGCAGTTATATCGAAGTGATCTATAAAAATAAACATTCTCGCAATCATAATTTGATTGAATGAATTTACTATCAATATTTCAAGAGCATGATATATAAAAAAGAAACGCGTATTAAAACATGTTTTGTTTCTGCAATATTTCAAACGACTACCGTTATAATGATAGATACTGATACTTAAAACCAATGAAATTATGGTACAGTATATAGATAAATCATGTAACACTGAAAAGGTAGCACCAATACAATTTTGTTTAAAGAGTCTTCGGATGTGATGTACAAAATCGGTGAGTTTTCGTTGCGGCGAACCATGACCGTGCAGTTACGCACCCAGCAAAATTTATATTCTTTCTTAGAGGCTCTTTGTTTTGCTTCTTTAAGAAGGTATTTTTTGTAACTGGACAAGTGATCATTTATATATATTCTGTTCGGGCTACCAGTATATCCCAGGTCGACAGCCTTCACGTTTTTCAGTTTACGCAGGCACGCCATAAAGTCATCTTTTTTGTAGCGAGCCTGCATTTTCACTATAATAGGTTTCGGCTTAGAGTTGCCTGCATCGTTTCTCACGGCGACCCGGGTCACAAAGTCGATGTCAGTATTTGTGTTCAACTGGAAGCCGCTCACTTCCGCCAAGGATTTTAACACAGTGAAAAGATTCTCTCCCTTTGCCTCGGGAACTCCGTTGATTTGTATATTAGACCGCCGGACCCATTGTTCATTTTTTCTGGAGTCAATCATGATATCATTAATCACTTTTTTGACATCATCGAGTTCGGTTTTACATTTTTCCAGCTCGCTGACGCGGGACTCAATAGTACTCATTCGGCCCGCCAAGTCATCTAATTTTGAATCAATACTATTTTTCATTTCGGCTACATCCATTTTGACCTGCGATAGATCCGTTTGAATAGTTTGAATAGCTGAGAACTGATTTTGTAATTCAGTTACTTTTGACAATATGTTATTCAATAAATCTGCGGGGCAATATGCTGTAGAATTATTAGCTTCTTGAGCACGAGGGGGCTGCTGGAACGTATTTGGAGGTGTGGATGGAGGTGTACTGTGGATTGATACACTCGCGCAATTAATGTCCGTAGCGTCCCCACTGCCCTCCTGCCCTTCATCATAAGACATCACAGAATCGTTTAAACATGACGCTCGCAGGATCGGTTGGATCGAAGTATGGTCATTCCCGCGACGGCGTGTATTGACTGATGTGCAAAATGAACAGAGCCAATTCCGTTTAAAGTCTTCCGTACATTGTTCTATAGATATACTCAAACAAATACAGTGATAACCATTGCGACATTTAACACATTTCAAATCCCTATTGTCATCGATCGGCCTATTGCAGGCAAGACAAGACATAGTTACACTCTAATTTGAACTTTACGCCGTGAGCAACAAGGCTCAAACTCTGGAAGCCGTCCACACCGTTGCACAACTCGTACAGTTATTTCGCACCGCACCGCTCAATGATTCTTGGCCTAGCGGTTCAACCGGTCGACTCGTACGCAGCGTCCGCGAGTTCGATCCTCACCGGGGGAAAAAAAAGTCACAAATTCACTTTAATTCACCTGATACACCGCCACCACTACACTGGCTTAGAGTGGGAAGTCCGACACAGTCCAATATGGCCGACAGGTTAAGTCCGAAATATCCCTTGAAAGACAAGGAGGTACCGAGAATTCCAAATCGTCCACCAAACAAAAATAACGAAACAAATAAAATAAATATATTAGAATTTAACTGACTAACAAGCACACGTCCACTCTGAGCAACGGTCGCAAGAAGAAAAAAGATGATGATGATGATGATGGCATTTCTATTTCTCTTATTACTTATAGCTTTGAGACTTTAATAAAACAGCTGTTGAAGAAAATTATTTATTTTGGCTCCATAAATACCACCATTTTACAATAATAAAATAGATAAGACTAAAACTACCATTAAAACTACAGGGTGAAATCTAATACGTGATACAAAATTAGTGTTTCGTGCTCAGTTAATGCTGGGTAATATAATGCATTAACTCTTTTCTTGAAATAAGTCTGAAAATAATTGTAGTTTCTATACATTATTGAAATAAGAAATCATGAACAATGTATGGAAACTGCAAATTTCAACGGACTTATTTAAAAAAAAAAGAGTTAATGCATTATATTACCCAGCATTAACTGAGCACGAAACACTAATTTTGTATCACGTATTAGATTTCACCCTGTATATTACTTGGTGACACGACAGGATACCAAAAAGGGTCTCCACTCAGCACGTGTTGCCGCACATTATGTGCAGTAACGCTGGTTTTCTGTGGAGCCCAAGAATGTGTGACTTGAGTCCATGATACTACAAAGTGCAAAACTCGAACGTCGTATCTTGCCGTCCCCCTGACACTAATACATATAATACGAGAGTGAGAGGGACAGTACGGTACGAACTACGATTTGCGAACTTCGTAGTAGTCCCCCCGGATTGTGTTGGCATTCGGTAAGCACGGAACCGTGAGACGTAGCAGCTGCTACGACGGGCTGGCGTAGACACGTAGCGCTGCTACGAATAGCGTTCGAGCGAGTTCAAGCTACATACTTTACTGTAATAGAAGATAAAGTTTTGCTACTACTTTTAAGTGAAATAGTTTGTCTTAGCTGTTCTATTTAAAACACTTAGTTTTTTTTTTTCTTATTTATTCATAAAAAAACAAACAAACAAATGTGAATTGGTAGAATAGTAACCATAACACAATGAGTAAAAAATAGACCTATAGTTTAAAATAGCCCGGCAGGAAAACTTTTCTTAACGTGTTTCACAGAATACAATACATCTACTTACCAAGTTTCAACAGTAAAGTTCTTATAGTTTCGGAAAAAGTGGCTGTGACACCGGACGGACAGACAGAAATGATGAATCCATAAGGGTTCCGTTTTTTGCCATTTAGCTATGCAACCCTAAAAACAAGGGGAAGCCGTGATCAAAGAAGTCCCCCCTCCATCACAGTACCGTGGACCCTGAATGCCATCTGTCACTTGTCTCAATGGTCGCTGACACGTTTCCCGCCAACGCGGCACATCTCTAACCTTTGACTTTCTACAAAAAAATCCCAGCTAAATATAACTCGGGTACCGTTGTCAAAACAAATCAGCGATATTGGGAAAATTCGTACGGCCGGCAATATGGGTCCGGGAAACTTTTACAAGCCAACTTTTCCCAAACTTTGATTACGTACCAATTCAATTACGGGATATAATTAATTTGGCTTCGAATCGCTTTAATTTGGTATTTTCGTCACCTTGAAAGTTTCAGCAAGATTAAGTAATATATTTTTGTTCTGATTACAGGTGAATTTTTATTATTATATTTAGCCTATTCGAGAACCTTCTGACCCCATCGGCCATCAGTCCTGCGTGCAATGTGCCCCGCCCACTGCCACTTCAGTTTCACAATTCTTCGGGCTGATGCTGAGTATGATACGCTCGAATGGCGTCCGCGGACCGGGAGACGAGCTGTCGGTAGGCCTCCAACAAGATGGAGCGACGACCTGGCTAAGATCGCGGGATCGCGGTGGATGCGAAAAGCACAAGACCGGTCTGAGTGGAGAGCCTTGGGGGAGGCCTATGTCCAGCAGTGGACGTCGTTCGGCTGACATGATGATGATGATGATGATGATTTAGCCTATAGCTGTGTCCCACTGCTGGGCAAATGCCTCCTCTCTTGACTTCCACATCTTCCTATCCTGACTTAACTTTGGCCCCTCACTCGGTTCCGCGTCCAGGTCATCTCGCCGGGTCTATATCAGCTCGCATACTTACGTGGGGTGTCAAGTCTGCATAGTTAGCAGCGCGAGTCCTCCGAACTAGCAGTAAATAAGTTTACAAAAATCAATGATGTTACTACTCTCCTTTGTCATAACAGTCCTCGGTCTCCCCTATTTGTTCTATAACTAGGTATTGTCGAAATTATACAAAAAAAAATACGTTGTATGTCAGTTCTGTAACTAATTACCTAATGATGGATGAATAAACAATTATTAAGCTCGCGCTTTTTTCTATGTGGGTGCACAAAATAATTGTCTTCAAAGTAGTTCATTTGTTATCGACCTAGGCAAAGTAACGCATGATTTTTAATCAATTAATTCTGTACTTAATATTATCTACTACTACATACGAGAACCTTTGTTAAATTTAGCTATACCTTTTTAAGTATATAAAGTACTTTATCGTATTTATCGTATCCCTCGGTATACGTAAGTATGTTATTTTATAAGGGTCGAAGGGAAGCTTTTACAACAAAATCTTCTTTTAAACAAAAGGCAGATGCTCGTAAAAACGAGGGATAAAAGGGTCGGCAAGAACTAGAGATGGGTTCAGAATAAAGCTTAGTTCACAGTTCACACTACACTGTACCGTGTCATATTAGTCTGAGCGCTAAAATACAAGGGGCAAGGGAAAACAATTTTAATATTAGCAACAAAAAATTTATGCTTGGAAAAACGAGCAGTCGAATTATGAGTTAGTTACACACACACGCGCGTCTCGAACGAACATCGCAAACGTTCCGCTAGAGGCGCTGTTTGCGTTTCCAGACAAATTGAGATTTTAACGCGAACGCTTAGACTTATTCTGTAACCGAAAACTTACACTAAGGGAGATACAGCTCTGTGACTGACAGACGGACCGACGAACGGACGAAGTGGCGACATTATTAGGGTTCTGTTAGTCACCCTACAGTTATGGAGCCCTAGAAAAGAGAAAGATTTCCTGAGATTGTGATCGGTTTGTAAAAGGTTTTGGAATAAGAGTGCGTGGGCAAGTTTCCGTTAAAAAAAGAGTTTTTTGGGTTCCGTGTTAAGAGTGTCAACAGAACCCTGCCAACAGAGGGATGCCGTGCGTCAGGATTTTTGGTTTGTTCCCGTCAAGTCACACACTTAACTGTCACACTGTGACTAGTTGGGAATATTTTCACTGAAAAAAATCCCAACTAGTCACACTTATGATTTGTACGAGCGAGCAAGATGGTTCGGAGCAGAAACGGCTCGGATAGGTTAGGTTTAGAAGTATGTTAGGTATTTTTTTTTGTGTGATTGGTTGGGATTTTTTTAGTAAAAATATTCCCAACGAATCACAGTGTGAAAGTTGAGGGTGTGACTCGTTGGGAACAAACGGGATTTTTCAGGAAATGTCACTTTTAACCCTTTGCCAAGATTGCGGCCGGATTTAGCAAGTATAAAAATAAAATAAATAACCTAACAAAAAGTTAGAAAACCCCGACGTTGTCACTTCAAAGTTTAATATTTCAAAAACGGTTGAACCAATTTCTATGAAACATGTCTAAGAACCATCGCTAGAGAACATACTTTTAAATTAAAAACCATTCAAATCGGTCCACCTGTTTAAGAGCTACGGCGCCACAGACAGGCACACATGGCGGTCAAACTTATAACACCCCTCTTCTTGCGTCGGGGGTTACTATACATATTCAATAATGTTTTTAAACTTCACACGTTATCATGAGAAGAAATTCAAGACACCAAGTCGTCGGATCGATCGTACAGTACGGAACATAGTTGTGCAGAGTTCGACTTGCATGCATGCATGACGGTTTTAAGGGTTCCGTAGCCAAAATGGCAAAAACGGAACCCTTATAGTTTCGCCATGTCTGTCTGTCTATCTGTCCGTCCGTCCGCGGCTTTGCTCAGGGAGCATCAATGCTAGATAGCTGTAATTTTGCACGAATATATTATGTAAACTATACCCACAAAATGGTACAGTCAAAAATAAAAAATAAAATTATAGAGTACCTCCCATCCCATATGATTTTTTTTTCGTAATGGCTACAGAACCCTATTTCGGGCGTGTCCGTCTAGTCATTTAGGCTGCAATAAGGACCAAAGAAATGAACGTACGTGAAAAACATAACCCTCCTTCGGGCAGTCGGGTAAAAAGCGAGAGAAAGGATAAAATTGATACTTACTAGATTCGATTTTCATTAAAAAACTACGAAGACAAGACAAATTAGTAAACAAAACCAAAACGAACGCAAAAGAACGAAATTCTCGCTCAACTTTACATTTTTCCAAGTTATATTTTTACTTTTTTAAATTAAGTAAAAGTATAACACCAACCTAATAAGAAATACTCTTTTGATTACACAATCTTAAATTAATTTTGTAGGTACTTATTAAAATATGCCGATAACTGATTAATTATAATAGAGAAATTGAAATTTATAATAAATTTACATGAATAGGTACATCAAGGCGAGGAAATGAATCGATTCCGATATTTGTTTTTTTTTAATTACGAGCAGTCTACTTTGTAAATCAAAGTCTTTCAAGAATTAACTTTTTTTTTTCTTTTTATTCGAACGGTGCAAACATTATTACAGCAATTCCCAGGTCCCAACTCTCGACAATTTATCTATAGCTAACCTACTTAGTTATGTGGCGCTAATGAGCGACCAGCAGCGCCGCCGCATCATCCCGCCACTATTTTATTTAAGAGTAATTACATCAATTACGCAATCTGTGCACCACGGTTCGAACCGGCCAATCAACGCTCACGCGCGCCTGGCGGTCGACGTTGATTGGCCGGCTACGACAAGATGGCCTGAAAGACTGAAGATTTTTCTCTGCCGCTTTCTCTTCCTCTACGACTCGCGGCCGTGGCACGTTGTTTGTTGTAAAGTAAAATAGGTACACTCAGTCCTGATCCGTACTGTAAATTGTCTGTAACTGAAATGGAATAAACGTCTTAACTTGGTGCGTGTTGTATCATTGCAATAGACTCCAAAGTTATAATCGCATAAACATTATTGTTTCATCCATTATTATTATATAACACCTATCCTATCATAATTGAACCGCCGAAGCAACCAAGCGTTGTCTGCTTACCCACCCGCCACGCCACCCACACCTATAAGTGCGCTCGAGCAACGCACACATAGACACTGCTCACGGACACGACTATCTCGCTCGGACTTCGGACCGGTTGGGACCAGTGCGAGCGCGAGTGCCATCCGCTAGAGACACGCGTCTGTGAACTTTTCTTTCTGTACAATAATGCAGGAACAAAAAAAAAGTTATTATAACTGTTCAGTGGACGGTTGTTTAAATTCAACATTAAACGCTGAATTGACATTTTTTAAGCTACCAGTGGTTTCAGAGAGGTAAGTATCTAGGTATTTGCGTATCTGCTTTTATTTCGATGGTTCGTTTTGACGTTTATTACACGGTAGATTCATTCACGATGACGCTTGCGGTGGTTCTTATTATAATTTAATTAATGGCTAATTTTGACTGAATCACGCGTTTTCGTGGATGGCACTAGGTTATAGGTAGGTTAGCGGAAAGGCACGAATAATTACCGACATGGAAATACCGACCACACAAACTGGTGTCAAGTCAAACTGACAAGAATTTCTATGGGCGTGTAGCCGTGTACATGAAATATCATGTCGGTATTTCCATGTCAATATTATCTGTGCCAGTAAATAGTGTCACCGGGTGTCTTTACCGGTCCGGATAACATCGACATGGAAATACCGGCCCTGTTTTTTGTGTACACACGTTAGTACTATAATAATATATTCTGTGGTCATGGGCTACCAACTCATACAAGATATATTTAGTACTAAAAAACGGCAATAGATGGCACTACCATTAACATCTGTTAATTATAAAATGTAAATAAGCCGAATTAAGTAGAAATATTGATATTAAAATAAAGAATAGCATATTTTATAAACACAACTTCACATCAACTTTATTTCAACTCCTTAATTTGAAGATAAGAAACATCATAAATAATAAATTGAGAATACGAAAGTATAGGCTACATGTGACTACGTTTCAGTTATGAGATTTTCGTAGTAGTTTGCAAAAGTAACGCTAGATGGCGTAAAACCGGTATACGCTTGCAGCGGGCTACTATGTAATTCGAAACACGAAGTTCGTGTCGTGCGGTCTCTTTCGCTCTCGTAATAAATAGTATAAGTGTCAGAGGGACCGCACGACACGAACTTCGAGTTTCGATTTTCGGAGTAGGCTGCCTACTGTGCTGAAGGGCTACTCCGAAAAACGACGTTCGAAGTTCGTATCGTGCGATCTCTCTCACACTTATACTATTTAATACGTGAGCGAGAGGGATCGCACGACACGAACTTCGAACGTTGTGTTTCGGAGTAGCCCCGTTCCGGAGCTATAGGCCCTGGAAGTTTTTGCTACCCTTGGATCAGGGGTCTGGTTAGGCTGGTCAATGTGCTAAAAGTGGGGGGGGGGGGATGAAATTTTGGGGTTGGGTCCGAGGTAGTCCCGTAGGGGGAGGTTTGGGAGGGGGGTGAAAATTTGGCTATTTTTGAGCTAGGACGCACCGTTTCTGAGATATTAGAGGATTTTGAAAAACACCAAACCAAGTATATACACTACACAACACTTATATACTATAATTGCATAATCGCATAATAGCAGGTGGTAGGACCTTGTGCAAGGTCCGCCCGGATTGCTACCACCATCTTGCTCGCTAATCCTGCCGTGAAGCAGCAGTGCTTGCACTGTTGTGTTTCGGCGCGGAGAGTAAGACAGCCGGTGAAATTACTGGCACTTGAGGTATTCCAACTTAGGCCTCTAGGTTGGCAACGCATCTGCAATACCCCTGATGTTGCAGATGTTTACGGGCGTCGGTGATCTCTTACCACCAGGAGACCCACTTGCTCGTTTGCCTTCCAGTCGAATAAAAAAAAAATTAAATCGTCACTACTCTACTACGAAACTTGAAGTTCGTGTCGTGCGGTCCCTCTGATACTTAAACTATTTAATACGAGAGCGAGAGGGACGGTACGATACGAACTTCGAGTTTCGTAGTATAGCCCTAAGCTGTAGATAATCTATAAACTAATATGGCTGACAGCGTTTTCAGCAGATTACGAATAGGTTTGGATCTACGAAACCTCGATTGCTTACGCACTGACCAGCGGCCGTGAGTAGGTTATATAACGTAGCGCCATCTACCAACCCTGTCATGTCCTAGTCAAGCTATAGATTGGGCTAACAAGCGACACCCGTATCATTAGTGTCTCGCTAGATGGCATATAGGTATCGTGTTATTTGTGTTCTCAGTGGTGCCTTCTATTGTAAAATAAAGAAAAGAAAAATAGCCAGTTGTATAGCCAGTATTAGGGTGATACCGTTTGCTTGTACTAGGTGGTGTCTCTGTATATTATGTTCTCTGTGCTCCTGTGGACTATGGTCGTGTACACGAAAAACAGGGCTGGTATTTCCATGTCGGTGTTATCCGGGCCGATAAAGACTTATACCTGTGTCACCCATATTTTTGACGTTTGGCACTGACATTGTTGATTGTTATTGTTATTGTTGTGTTGACAATTGACATTCGTTATTCGAGTGAGTCGCGAGTACTGTTGTGGTTTATTATCAATTTGTTGTTATTGTACGTCTTGGTGTTGTTTTTTAATAGAAAACCATGTCAAACAGGCACGAACATAGTGAGATATGTAACCATTTTTCTAAAGGCCCACCAAATACACAGAATAAAGCTGTGCTGTGCTGCAAAGCCGAAATTTCGTGAGGTGGCCAAATGCTGTATCCAAAGGTTTTACTCCCACAAACATATAGACACATAAAATATGCGAAGTTCTCGTCCCAACGAACTGAAGATACAAAACACGAATCCTCAAAAAAATATCGAATCGAAAAACAATCTCAGAATTATTTTGATTCGGAAGATTCAAGAGCTATTCAAATAACTAAGTTAATTGCTGAAGTCTGTTTAGACATGGAACCTTTCATCATGTGAATAAAACTGGTTTCTAGAGACTATTCGAAACACTGTGCCCTGAATGCAAAATTTTTTCCCGAACTCACTTACTTAACCAACAAAGTTATTCCAAGTATGTATGATGCTGTTAAGTCCAAAAAGCTATGTTGATGGATATCCAATTCATTTGTTTAACAAGTGATATTTGGAGCAGTAGTTCATCATTTTATATAAATGATTTCATTAGTATCACTGCAAATCACAGATATAGAATACACTAGATAACGTAAACACCTCAATCTGTATGAAAACCAACCGTGTCACTTTTATATATCTATTCTAAGTTCTATCAGACCATATTTTTAAATTTTCATTCAATTTTTGTGGAATAATCTAGAATAACTAACAAAAATGCAATCTTGTCAGCTCAGCAGGTACGCACCGATAAACGTTCTTAATTCGTCTTGCCGGTTATTTTTAAGGCTACCATATTTTTTTAAAGATAAAGTTATATCTTGTTTCAGACGAACTGAGTGGTTGAGAATCATCAATAGAGAAGATTTAATAGATTCAAGTTGCAGTCGTGCTCGTGTGTGTGAAGCTCATTTTAGTCCTAACTGCATTATGATGAATTCAAATCGAAAGTTGTTAAAAAGAAATTCAATTCCTCGACTCCTCCTACCACCGAATAATTTTTCACATAAAGGAATTCAAGCAGTTATTGAAACAGCCGATGCGTATGTACAGTGTGATTATGAATTGCAATTCCAAATGGATGCTCAAGTACAAACTCCATTACACTTTTCAAATGATAGTCCTCGAAAAAGAAAACTTTTAAGTGAAAAAAGATGCCGAAAGAGGCTAAAAATATCAAACAATATCCAGTCTGAAGCAGACACGTTTTTTAAGTTATGTGACAAATTTTTGACCCCGAAATTCGCGCGTATTGTTAAACAACAGAGCAAAATTAAAACTCAGGGACTCGTTGGCACATTTGGAGGGGCACATTGGGATCATTTGTGTTGACATCTCGAGATTCTCGAGCAAAGTCCAGTTTCGTGGCCATTTAGAGTTAGAGTTTAGAGAGCAAGGCTAAATTAGCCTCAAAGGAGCTCGGCGGAGGAGGTGGGCCATGTCCTATTTTGGTATTTCTGCTTCTTTGGCTAGTTGAAGTATAATTTTGATAGTGTTTTATGCGGCGATTAACCTTAACAGTGAACAGTGATCACAAAATTCGATATTGCTCTCGTGTCTGACATTTTTTAATGCGCAAGTTGTTTCCGCGTGGTTTTTGGAATTTTGCTATCAAGTTGCAAAAACTACAATCACCGTACTACGTGAAGAAGAATATATTTATATTTTTTTAACTGACATTGGCCCAAGCCTTAAAGGCCGCCATTAAGGAGAATAAGAATAAGAACCACAAGGAATGTAATGAGCTTATGGCTTATACAAAAGGAGAAAACAATGCACAAAACTTTTCACATCGCACTAAATTTACCCGTTATAAAGATTATTGCAAAGATAGCACCAAGACTTCATTAACCATACCACCAGACAATTTTGTGGAATTTGTCAGATCAATGGAGGAACGATCCTGCAACTTATTCAAGAGGAACTACTTGAACTGTGAAATCCTAAAAAGTCTTAAATGAGGTACAGACTAACTTTCCCAATGCCTTGCAAGTGGTTTCCACTAGCTTACTGTGAACAATTGTATGTGATATGCGAATTTATTGCACTTTAAAATAATAATAATCATGCATTTCGCCAATGTCGGAATCGTCGCAAGATATATTTTCTGTGAATTTGTAATATAACAATAGATATTTTATTAAATAAAATTAAAAAATTATAGTTATTATTAATTTATATTTCCATTCCTCCGATTCATTCTCAACAAACAACTAGATACGAGTGTCACAACCACGGTGGTTTTTTGTGCATAAGCCATTGTTGACAAGCCTAGAGCGCCGAGCGAGATATGAAAAATTAAGTAAGTATATACATGTGATTGGATTCTATACCTATCTGTTTTGTAACCACACGACTCTGATATTTAACATTAAGTAAAGTCTGCGGATCGGCAAGCGAGACCGAAATGGACGAATGACCTGGTTAAAGTCGCGGGCTCTCAGTGGATGCAACCCGCTTTCAACCGAGGCAACTGGAGGTCTATGGGGGAGGCCTATGTCCAACAGTGGACGTCCTATGGGTGATATGATGATGATGATGATGATTTTGCAGGAGGTAGGACCTCGTGCAAGGTCCGCCCGGACTGCTACCACCATCTTGCTCGCTAATCCTGCCGGGAAGCAGCAGTGCTTGCACTGTTGTGTTTCGGCGTGGAGAGTAAGACAGCCGGTGAAATTACTGGCACTTGAGGTATCCCATCTTAGGCCTCTAGGTTGGCAACGCATCTGCAATCCCCCTGGTGTTGCAGGTGTCTATGGGCGGTGATGATCTCTTACCACCAGGAGACCCACTTGCTCGTTTGCCTTCCAGTCGAATAAAAAAAATGTATACCTACATGGCTCGTAAGTTAATTTACCGCACTAGTGCAGGACCAGTGCGATTTTTTTTAAGTTTGGCATTGTGTGTTTGTGTTTTTTAACGTTTCCATCCAGCAAATACAAAGAGATTGATTAAAAATATGCTATGCCCATATATAACTAAGAAATAGGGTAAGCACGAGACCAGTTAAATTTAAATTCAAATTGTAACAAAAACAGTAGCAGACTTTTACATATTCTAATCTAAAGATAGGTACAGAGTAAGTAAACGTTTTTCTGTTCAGCACTTAAAAGTCAACATTTAACCTGTACCACTATCATGAGTTTACAGTGACCGTACTCGATAGCGACGGCGTAAATTATTTGTATGGAGAATTCTACAGCGCCTCTACAAATAAGTAATTTACGTCGTCGCTATCGAGTACGGTCACTGTAAACTCATGGTAGTGGTACTCTATATCATTCAGCATATGGCATTGAAATGTAGACTTCAGTTGTCATGTGGGTCCATTTCGATTTATGTTTAAAATAGTTTCGCCTTATCTTGTGAGAACAGCTCAGTCAGTCTGCATTCACGTTCGTGCAGGTATTTTCATTTTAAGTTAAGTACCAGACCTCTGAAAGGGTGAGCTATTCTCATGTCATTACTGTCATGTGTATTGATATTAATATGGATACACCCTGAAAAGAGAATTCTTTAAAACAAAACAAATCTTTACTCATTATGATTGAGTTAAAATGACAACACGCTGCAAAAGGAGAAGTGACTAATTAAAATGTCTTCACAGTTAAGCGGGCTGGTACAGAGCTGTGCAAAATCGACCAAACACATTCCGTAGATTCTGTAGGTCAAAAAATTAAGAAGATAACGTATCGTGCCGAATAGAATATAATAAGTCGACGTTCCATATTTGAAAATGATTTAAGTTCCGTATCAATTCTGTGCACCACTACATACAACAGGTCATCTTCTTAAGTTTTTACCTATACTTAATTCACTTGTGTTCGTTTTATCGGCAACGTAATACTCATAGTAAAAAAGTTTAAATATAGTTATTTTCACACCTCTCATTCAGAAAAGTAACTTTTCCTCTCTGACGAGATAGATCAAAGTGCAATTTGAATCCCTCATTATAGTCAGGATTCTACTTTAGAACCCCTCGCTGCGCTCAGGATTATATCGTAGAACCATTCGCTACATTCTGGATTCCATCTGCCTACCGTCCTCACCGTAAATAAGTACATCACTTTGCTCCCTTGTGACACATAAATAATTTCGTTAGTATGGACACCTATCATTTAACGACAGGGTGTGTCCATGTTATGCCAACTCTGAATACAGCTCACCCTTGTACAGTCGAGGAAAGTGAATCACGTAGTTACCGGATGGAACCTTTTCATAGCCAATTTCGCTATGATTTCTTTGGCAGATGTATGGGATGTTAACATGAGATTCGTAGCACAAAGATCCCATCCTGGGAGCCTACCACGATCTTTCCTAAACGATCCAAACGCAGAGCAGTTCAATTTAGGCACCTAAACTGAATCGTCGAAATTGGTACCACGACCTTTATTTCTCAGAACTGAATCTCAATCGCTTACAAGTGAATGAAAGACCGATATTTTCTCTGATATATGTATCGCTATCGCTGAACCTCACTTGAAATGAATCACAAAAGTAACGTCGTAGTACGAAATAGCGATGCAGTTCAGTTTAGAGCTTAAACTGAATCGTATTAAGAGAGCGTGGTAGGCCCCCTGGTAGGTGATTCAGTTTCCTGATCTTGCCTTAGTAATCGCCAACTAACCTAAATTATTTTCTCAGTTTCGATACAGAATAAAAATCATAGATAAATTCTCTCCCCTTCGACAAACTACCTTACATAGGTACCTGAAGATTGCCCATTTGCTGCCAGCCTAGAGGGCCAGTCGTCACCAGCCGTATCCACGTTGGAACACAACAGACTGCACTGCTTGACATCAGCAATAATCCCTACTGATATTATAAATGCGAAAGTAACTCTGTCTGTCTGTCTGTTACGTTTTCACGTCGAAACCACTGAACCGATTTTGATGAAAGGATCAACATAGGGTACTTTTTATTCCGGTAGAGGTCGTCACCGCGCGATAACCTAGATCCGCGCAGACGAAGTCGGGGGCATAAGCTAGTTAAAAACTAAAAGGAAGAAAATAAGTCTAGTTATACCAAGAACTTTTGAGCTGGTCACGATTGAAATGTGTCCCGGCTGTTGAACATTAAATTAGCTACTTTACAGAGTTCTAGACCACTAGGCTTATTTTCTTCCTTTTAGTTTTTACCTCAGAAGTCCGGTTTTTTGCTTTTTTTAATTTAATGTAGAAAATGGTAGATTAAAAGTATCACAACCCAATATATATTTAGAATGGGCTAATTATTAGCTTTCATTTGATACCCATATTTTTATAATACAAATTTTTTTTTTCATTCCTCTGCCAAATTTTTTCTTCGCAAACGCCATATTGAAATATTTAAAGTATATGCCCTATGTCACTCCGACAGGATACCTCATATACTTAATATCCAGCCGCTTAGGCTGCAGCAAGGACCAAAGAAATGGATAAACATACATTACATACGCTCCAAAAACATAACCATCTTCGGGCAGGCGGATAAAAACAGTGGCAATCATAGTTAACATTACCTTGACCTTTACAACAATATTGACACAGGCAACACTGCAGGTCCCTGTATTTTACATCAATAGAATAATTTACGCGTCCCTTCGACCGTCACGTACCTATGCGACGTGACACCGCCCACAAAAATGTATATTTTTGATCCCTCGTAACCGTAACTCCAAATCTTTTCATAGAAAACATATTGAAAATGTGATTTTATAGCCGACCGCCCATAGCTCGAGTCATATTTGTAAAGGATTCTTATATCGCCCAGTGGATTTTTTGGTAGGAAAAGGATTTAAGATTTTTATTAATCTGATATACCTATAGCTCCTGGCCGATTTCGGCTACAGCGACTACTAAAACTACCTATTGGACGAGAGGGCTTTAATTAAATACCTACAGACATCCCTCTTTTACTATGCCTATATCAACGTGCAATAAAACAGTGCTAACGTTGATATACATCAAGTGAAAGCGTAACTGGCATCGACATATTAAGTTGATATCTGGCAACCCAGTAGTTCGTCCAGGTAAATAATATCAAACCCACCGTCTGCATATTCTATAGGTTTTATATTTTAAATCGATATAAAATTTTCTTATTATCTCGATGATGTAACAAAAAAAATATTATAAAATAGGTTTCATTCTGTTATCAGACCGGTGAAAATTTTTTCAAGTTCGGATCTTGGACTATACAGTAGGATTTCCTTATTTCTAGGGAAATAACTGAAATAATCAGTCAACCCAAGCTGCGAAGCGTGCCGCATGCCGCGGCACATTTTCACTTAGTTTAATTAAAACCGCAAGCACAACGCGCCTTTGATGTTATTATTGTGCTCATTTCCACTTAACAAAGCCCAGCTCTATGTTCCAGTTAGTTTCATTATTATAGAACACCTTGTATAAGTTAACTGCGGCTGTCAGAAGTGGCTTAAACAAATTTCCCCAGAATGAAAAGAGCATTATTGACACAGAAAAACCAGAAAAATAAAACCAGCACTGGGAATCGAACCCAGGTCCTCGGCATTCTGTGCCCAGTGCTGGCCTTATTTTTCTGGTTTTTCTGTGTATCTATATTTCAGTTTGTATTTTCAATTTAGGTTTCACGGGATGACCGTAAAAGTAAAAATTTGGAATTGAAATTAAAAAATACAAAATGATTCCAAAAAAACAATCTTTATTGGAAAGTTATCACACTCGGTTGAGTTTTTTACATAAAAATCAGCTGATCTAGGTAGCAAGTGGTCAAAAAAGCTCCTCGTCCTAGCCTTTTCGTGTCGGAAAATTCAAAAAACATAGGTTAGTTGCGTCAAGGCGCTTAGTTAGCGCCTCAGCCACGCGGAATAGGAGCTCCGCGCACGGAGCTCCGTCGACTTTAGTTCATAGAATTAACGGTGAACGTAGATCAACTAGATTATCGCGAAACTTTTTAGACCAGCAGCTTTTTAGACGAAGTGTTAGGTAATAACTGTATTTTTTTAGGGTGTAGGATAGTGATGGCGAAGGAATGGCAAAATGACCAAATAATTCGCACAGGCAACGAACGTATGCTTTTACCAGACTCCTCGAAGGAGAGTTATGTTTTTTGAGCGTGTGCGTGTGTAGGTACATGTTTTTGGTCCTCTCTGCAGCTTGCAAGGATTTTAATTAAACACATGAAGGTCATGTATACATTACTTTTGTAACTTTGCACTTGACTGTACCCACTAACGTTATATGATCATCAGTTATCTGAATCACTGGTGCCATCACCCTGAGTAGTTATTTTGTCATCATCAAATTCAAACACCTATTCAATATAAGGTCGTTTTGTACGGCCGCCACAGAAGTTTCTCACAAAACTTCGGATAAAAAAGGTCCGGACGAAGGAAACTGGATAAAAGTTACAAAAAGATAAAGGTAAAAGTAGAATCAAAAGAAAAACACTCATTTAGATAATTTCTTATATATTTTACATTCGAATTAGGTAATAATACAGGCGGTTACATAAAAAATAAATAAGTCTTCGTATGATTTACATAGTCATTGTGATGTACAAAAAAAATGCCAGAAAATAAAATTATTCTACGCGTACTGTACATAAAATTATAAAAAACAAAACACAATTCAACAGCTACAAGCATGCTGTCCTAAAATAACTATCACAGCATGACACAATGTGTCTATTACTGACAAACGGGCAATGCTATCCTTGCAAAAAAAAGTCACGAAATTCCTTGAATTACAAAATTTCCTGATGGCAACTGCTCTCCTCTGATTTACATAGCCAATCAATCTTTCTTTTAATTTAAATAGAGGCCGAATTGTCTAAAGCACTGGCGTTCGCGATGGCTTGCACCATCTTTTCTAACTATACCGTGTGACAGAAATAAGTGGTGAAAGCCATTGAGATTCCAAATTCACTAGACAACAGCGGCTAAAGTTAAAGCATTTTTTACATCTGTATTTAACGCGTTTGTTTTTCTACAGAACCTTCTCCGTATAAAGCGAATGACAAAATTTAAAATGCGGTCATTCTTCAGCTATCGCGAAAATATGAGAATCAAGGAACTACGCGAGTCTTTAATAATCGAATAGAAAATATATTTTATTAACGTTAAAGTTATTTGTGCTATTCGTGTTTTAAAACCTCATTTTTACATGTGACGTCATCACTTCGATTTAATAAGTTTGCTTACCAACTAAAAAAAATATAAATTAAGCCGCTATTTCGTGTAGTTAGCATAATAAATTTATTATTTATTTGATACCGTAAAATTATGTAATGTGTGAAATTATATTTAAGTTATTGACCCGTTCTCTGTTAAAAATTACTGTAACTTTATGTCAAAGTAAACGTAGTAATTTTATGACAGAAAACGAAACAAAAGCTTTCAGATAAAAAAATCTAGATCTATATTACGAGTCATGCGTGTCAATGTAAATAATACTCTTTCGATGCTTTTAAACAGCAAACTAAAATAATATTTAGAGCGAACAAGAAAAAATACAAGGCCTGTCTACACTAGTTTCACTGGATTTGAAATAAAAAACTGTTAAAGTTCATGAAAACAGGAAAAAAATGGTTTATATCTAATAGAAAATAACAGGTGGGTGTAAGACTGAGGTGATACTTGAATAGTATCAGTTTCATCATCGACCTTGACATTTCCAGCATCACCTAATGCTGTAGTTTCAAAAACAACTATAACCTCGCAACTTTTTTATCATAGGTAGGTACCATCAGAAAATATGTGGTCTAACACCTTAAAGTTGGTAATCGTTTGCATGGCATAAAACAATAATGCCAATAGACGTGTCTGTCAACTTGAAAGTTCGACTTTAGCGACATATTCATTTGATAGGCACTTGTTTAAAAATTGCTAGACCACTTATTTATCTGATTTGTAGTGTGTAGTGTGTACTCTACAGACAGAGCTAGAAATTCTCAGTTTGTGATTTTTGAAATTATTTCAATCCGTTTAAAGTTCTCATATGAGAAATTTGTACTCCACTTAGTATATTCTGGAGTTATTCTTATAATTCATTTGTACTTTATGAAGTACACTAGAAGTTACGAGGATATGAAGAAGATTACAGCGTTGCTTTTGTTGCTACATTATAGGGTAAATACGATGTTAAAAGAGACCGATTCATAATGAAGTCTGTTTTCATATGGCCTTTAACAAAATATTTAATAAACTGGTATTTAATACAAGAGTTTCCCAAATTTTATCTGACAAGAAATGCAAAAAAAACTATTTTATGCGTTTCAGTATGAAATAATTTTCAATTTATAAAAAATAATGCTTAAATAACATATTTCCTATGTTCCAGTTCATAAAACAATAAGAACTTATAAAACAAACAGAATAATGTACAGTCAACTTAATAACTGTAAATAAGGATATTACGTAAAAAACATATAAAAGTGTGTATATTGTTAAAAATAACCGAGTATACTTAGACCAATCAGTGATGTATACAATTAAACTGTATATCAAGAACAAACAATGCTATACTAAGGATATGTGAGTAAATCAGCAAACAATTAACAATACCTAATGAAGGTATTTTCAAAATATTCTTGAAAAAACCTCCAGAGCTAAATTAAAAGGTGCACAGTTTCATGCAGTCAACTGTACTCAACTAAATGGCGTTGTCGTGGAATGCTTTTCTGTTGGGAAGTATTAAAATATTGGCACAATTGTAGATACGAATTACGAAGGCGGTAATCATGTTAGGTTTTATTTTTAAACCTGGCAACGTTTTATTTTACACCTTACAAGCTATAGCAACACTCTCGGGCGTACATACAACATGGAACATTTAATCATTTTAATAGTTAGTGCGTTTAATCGGACATTATAAATGTCACATTTTTAGGTAAAACACTGAGTGAAGTTAAAAACACTATAATACTAGAAAGATAAACTTGCAAAATATGTGAAAAACCTTAATCCAATATAGTGTCAAAGAATATTATTCAATTTCAATTTTGAAATAAAGTCTACGTATGATCATCATAAAGTAAAATAATGAATAATTACAATCGAACAAATGATGGTCATATTCCTGAACAAACACTAACACACATTTGCGGAATTCAGTGGTTCACTCGAGCTTTATAAAAAACTTAGCCTTACATGAGAGATGTCCATGATTGCATGACGGTACCCTGATCGTATTTCAACGATGAATGATTTTTATTATTACACAAACAAGTGCCCTAGTGATAGGAGAGAAATAATTACTATTATCATTTACATTTACAAAGTTTCTTGTTGCCATAATTTCAAAGTTAATATTAAGCAGTATGATAAAGAAAAAAATTAAGCTTTTACTTCCAATATTTAAAGTATTATGCTTTATAACAATATTGTCATTAAGCGCAGTTTAGATCTGCAAAAAAATGGTGCAATTAGCATTGCATTGACCACTTCAAGATCGTTCTTTTAAGACTTCGCAATGTATTACAGGTTGGAACATTTTTCTTACATATCTAAACTAGGCTTTAGATAATCATTTAAAATTATAATTTAGTTCGAGGCGCTACCAGAGCAATTACCAAGATTCTTAACCCACGAAATAAACGAAAGTAGTTGAAGAACAGATCAACATTTTTTTTTTAGTAAATTGTTCGGGAATTATTTCTCTACTTTCCTAAGCCACCGAACAACACGATACTCGTTTAAAAAAAGAACGCTTACGCTACAGATAATGACAATTTGAGCCAGATACGAATACGAAGAAGTCGTCAAATTTTACAATCCACCGATCGTCTGAATACACTTCTAAAACTTGCCAAGAAACTATCTAAGCGACCAGTGCGAGTGACCGCGACTTGCTTTAACAGGGCGATATTTTCTGACTGAACTAAAAGAGGCGAACTGCTGGACAAGTGAGAAAAGTTGTTGATTAGATCTGTATTTTTTATCATTTATTAATTCTTTATTATTTTATGTTCCTCAAAGAATGTTAATCATACAAACAACGCAACAACTGGAAGCAACAACGAAGCAACTGGAGGGGCATGGGCGTACGTCCAACACTGGACGTCCTACGGCTGATATGACGACGAATGTTAATCATCAAAATCAGGTGGTTAGAACGTAGGTATTTTCCAGTTTTCGCACACGATAAATAGCGTAGAGTAGGTACTTCTAGTATTATTGAGTTCACACAACTATAATCGGGTTTGTGGACGCGAAATAGGATTAACCCAAATAACTCTGCGGCGACAAATTGAATCGTAACACTTTGTGATTAAAATGCAATTACGCCGGCAAGGTTGTTCCAACAAGGCTACTACGAAACTCGAAGTTCGTGTCGTGCGGTCCCTCTGACACTTATACTATTTAATACGAGAGCGAGAGGGACGGTACGATACGAACTTCTAGTTGCGTGTTTTGTAGTAGCCCTGCAGATTGGCTGCTGCCTCTATTATCTTGCGTGGCACTCCATTGAGGCTACAACCTACGCTTTACGTTGGTTGGTACGAAATACACCCTAAACAGTAAAGAACAGTTTACAGAGTACCTATAGAAAGAAAAAATAAACACTGGCCAAAACGTTCACCTATTTTAGCCAGCAAAAAAAGCCTTATACTAAAGATGAAATTTCTAATAAAAACTTAAGGGTGATTTTCACTTATAATTATTACGAGACTCAATCGCGACAATTTATTGCTAAAAATAACCTCGACGTTTCGCCCACATACATATAAGAGGACAAAATGATCCCACCAAAAACATTACATGTAAAAAGCTGCAAGTCTCGCAACGCAATGCAGTTCTTGTAATGCTAAAAAGGTTTGAGATGCAATGTTATACCAAGTCGGTTATTTTTGTCAGTACCGGGGGGTTTCCATAGAACTCGATTTTCACCAACTTGCTTATTTTAAAACCATAGAAAAATACAGTTTATAGTTCTCAAATAAAGAGTAAACCAAATTATTTTTAAACACATAAATGACTTGGCCATCGCAAGGCTACATAATGACATAAGAATTATAATCATCGACGTCAGCTATTTCAAGTAATTATAATTAAAGATAGCGCTAGCCCCAGCCTTGCAGTTTGAGTGATACACATAATACGAGAATGACTAAAGGTTGAGTGCGATGGCCAAGTCATTATGTGTTTAAAAAATAATTTGGTTTACTCTTTATTTGAGAACTATAAACTGTATTTTTCTATGGTTTTAAAATAAGCAAGTTGGTGAAAATCGAGTTCTATGGAAACCCCCCGGTACTGACAAAAATAACCGACTTGGTATAACATTGCATCTCAAACCTTTTTAGCATTACAAGAACTGCATTGCGTTGCGAGACTTGCAGCTTTTTACATGTAATGTTTTTGGTGGGATCTCATCACTTTTTGTAGGCAGTTCTTTTTTTTTCAGGTACTACTTCTTGTAATAACGCACTACTATCTTCATTTGTTTATCCTTCCTTGTCCATCGTCCATCGTCCATCCTCGTCTATCGTCTATCGTCCATTCTCATTCATCGTTCATCGTCCATCGTCCACTATCATCCATCGTTCATCCTTGTCCATCGTGTGCCATCCATCGTCTATCCTCGTCCACTATCCATCATCCATTCTCGTCTATCGTCCACCGTCCATCGTCTATCCTCGGTTATCGTCCATCGTTCATCCTCGTTCATCGTCTACAGTCCATCGTCCGTACCGACTGTCGTCGTCGTCGTCGTCGTCGTCGGTCGTCGGTCGTCATCCGTCGTCCATCGTCGCCCATCGTTGAACTTCCGTCGTCCGTCTACCGTCTGTCGTCCATCGTACATCGTCCATCGTCCACCCTCCATCATCCGTCGTCGATCGTCGGTCATCGTCCGTCATCCGTCGTCCGTTGTCTTGTCCGTCATCGGTCGTTGTCTTTTGTCCGTCGTCGCCATCGTCTATCGTTCGTTGTCCGTCGTCTGTCAGCGTTCGTCTTCTGTCGTCGTCCGTCGTCTGTCATCGTCCGTTGTCCGTCATCGTCCGTCGTCGAACTTCCCTCGTCAGTCATCGTCTGTCGTCCGTCGTCGAACTTCCGTCGTCATCCATCGTCTTTCGTCGGTCGTTCGTCTTTCGCCCGTCTAAATTCCGTCATCCGTCGTCGTCCGTCGTTTTCTGTCGTCCATCGTCGTCCGTCGTTCATCCTCCACCATCCATCGTCCGCACTGGGCTCGCGTGGGAACTAAGGCCCAAGCCCTCTTATTCTGAGAGGAGGCTTGTGCCCAGCAGTGGGACGCATATAGGCTGGGATAATGATGATGATGATGATGATCCATCGTCCGTCGCCCATCGTCCATCGTCCACACTCCATCGTCCAACGTCTATTTTCTACCCATCGTCCATCGACCATTATCCATTGTCCATCATCCATATTCCAATTTCCATCGTCCATCCTCGCGTCCACTCGCATCGCACACACATTCACAAACAAACGAACTTTGAAAGAAAGAAAGAAAGAAAAATGATTTATTGACGGTTCCAACAGTACCACCACCAAACCCAAAAACAATAATAAATATAACTTTGGTACTTATGGAAAGAAAGAAAGAAAAATGATTTATTGACGGTTCCAACAGTACCACCACCAAACCCAAAAACAATAATAAATATAACTTTGGTACTTATGGAAAGAAAGAAAGAAAAATGATTTATTGACGGTTCCAACAGTACCACCACCAAACCCAAAAACAATAATAAATATAACTTTGGTACTTATTACATTAGTAAGATAAACAATTTCATTTTAACCCTTAATACTCAGGTATTAAGACTCAACATTAATACGTATACAATACGACTACGTTCAATAAAGTCATTGCTGTGTAACTTTGTAATCGCTAGTATTTATATGGGATTACAAACTTACTTGTGCAGTTTATATAACTTTGAAACGTGACTGAAATTGCAACATTTTGGATTTTTTTGTGACCATGTAGGCTAAAAACTAACTATGTTTAAAATTTGGAGCTTGTGGGTCTGCTAGAAGTACCTTAGAATTATGATGATCAAAAGTCAGTGTGTAGGTATGTCAGTGACAAAACTGAGGAACTTTAACATGTGATAGTTCTTAATCTACGTGTTCGAACTGAATGTTATTGATAATATATCTAAGTCCCATTAGGCCCTATAGGTAACTGAAAATTCAGGGTTCTAGCTTTAGCCATAACAAAAATACAGGGTGTTGAAAATAGCCTGAATGGCTTCGAGAAAAGTATGGTACGGCCGTGCCTTTGTTTTTTTTTGCTCGACTTGGCGGGGGCACTGCCGTGCCCCCAGATCATTAAACATAATATTATATTGTAAAATGCATTTATTATGATTTTAGCTCACAGACTAAATAGAAAGCAAAGACGGTCTTTACTTTATATCGGGTCAGAGTTTGAGATTTTCCAGAATGTAGAGAAATGAGGTCGCATACATAAACTGGCGCTTGAGGTATTCCAACTTAGGCCTCTAGGTTGGCAACGCATCTGCAATACCCCTGGTGCTGCAGATGTTTATGGGCGGTGGTGATCTCTTACCACCAGGAGACCACTTGCTCGTTTGCCTTCCAGTCGAATAAAAAAAAATACTCGACTACTTACACTGCCTTTGTTGGTCTAGTTTATAGAAATCGTATTCAGACGCATCGGTACTTTATAAATAACATAATTACAGGATATCTTACACTAAGTATACCTAAATAGCGGCCACGTTTCGCGTACATTTCCTACAGATCTTACTCTATACGTATAGCCAGGGCGAGTCTGCATCTTTATAAATATAAATAAATAATTATCGTAGGACACTTGACAACAATTGACCTAGACCCAAACTAAGCAAATCTTGTACTAGGCAACGGATAAATTATTAAACATCCAAGACCCGAGAACAAACATTCGTATTATTCATACAAATATCTGCCCCGGCAGGGAATCGAAGCCGAGACCTCAAGCTTCGTAGTCAGTCTTCAATTTTGAAGATACCCCATAATAATTATTTATTTTATTTAGTTTTAAGTAGACGCAGACTCGCGGTGGCGCCATCTTTTATCTTTGGTTAACGTTGTTGGGCGGGATGTTTGCGCGGTACATTTACTAGTTTAAAAAAAATGCTGACAAAGGCACTATTAGTTCTAAGAATGAAACTATCAGACATGTTTCAAACTTCTGATATTTTACGTAACACATGGCTGTGATGACGTTTATTTATTTTAATAGTAGCGAAACCTTGGTGGTCTTGTCTCTAGACATAATTTAGGGATTATACTTACATATAGATCCCGTGGGGATATACTGGGATAAAAAATAGTATGTGGTTTGTACCCAGACATCCAGTTAGATACCAAATTTCTTACAAATTCATCCAATCATTTTAGAATCAGTCACAGTAATCAAGTAATACGGGCGTTTTCAAAAAAAGTGTGCCCTTTCATTTTTTTTTTAATTTTTGGCAAAAAATATGGATTTTTCCTACTCAGAATCAAGAGCACAATCGATTCCGATAATTTAAAAAAACGTCCCCCAAAAAATTACAGTTTTGCGATGTTTTTTTCATACACTCAATATGGGCGTGACGTGACAAAACTTACTCATAAAATTTTGTATGAAAAACTGGGGACATTTTTTTAAAACGATCGGAATCGATTGTGCTCTTGATTCTGAGTAGGAAAAGCCATATTTTTTCCAAAATTTCATAGAAATGGAAAGAGTTCACTTTTTTTTTTGTAAACGCCCATTACACACATGCCCACAAACTTAAGCATTTATAATACTAGTAAGATAAACAACGACGTCATCAGAAACAACCGTCACATAACATACCAGAACCTTATTAAAATGTTGAACCAGGCCTTTCATTTCAATGGCTAATTACAATTGATATAGTTCAGCACAGCTAACACAAAAGACCGCATCTCGGTATGTCTTTTACGGAGTTGCGCTGCTAGCTGTCCAAAAACTATCAAACAGTAAAGAAAAATGTAAAAGTATAATACAATCTAAATATTTAAACATCTTTCGGACGTTACATTAGGATGGATAAAAAAAGGATTCTATTTTTTTTTAAAGATATTTTGTCTACAGCGTATATTTGAAATTAGCTACTAGTAGCGGTATATTTTTAACTAACTACAATCTACGCATCATGGCACGTCAGTTTGCGCACAAACATTGCCCGCCTCGCTCGCTCGCGTACGGTTAGACAGAGACTCCCGATGTCGACTTTAATGTACAGTGTTGAGCGACTTGTGTGAAGGATGAGCTTTTATAAAATACAGATGGAAAAAAAGGAAAAGCCCTAGAGGAAAAGTACCCTAGACAATTAAGACACAAGTGAGCTTTTACTGGCATGAGATCTAAAATATTAAAAATACATACAAGATTTTGAAAAACACGTTTTATTATTTTAAGTTAAGGTCTTCTGTTATTTTAAACTGTGTGCTACAAGTAAAATAATCCTGAGCTTTTCTATCTGTGTCATAAAATACAGAATATTTTTGTCATGCTTGACCAGTTTGAGTCTCGCTTGAGACAGGTGAATTGCCACACTGTCCATTGAGCATTATTTCACTTTATAATTTAGAGTACTTTACTTCCAGGGCCCGTATATTTTTTTCTTTAATTTTTACAATTTAGAAACCGTCCAAATTATAAGATATTGTTACTATAACTATATTGTAAGTTAAGTTGCCTTCGAAAATATGTATTTCTGCAAACTACTCTATTCGTATTATGTATTCTTGTTATATTGTAAATTGTAACGGTTCCTTTAAAAATAATCTTTTCTGATCTATTTCATTAACAAAGTCACTCAACATCAGTGCATTTCACAGTAAATCCATACAATTTAATAAGTAATTTACTAAATCCCCACGCACGTCCCGAACTCGAACCCGCAACACCTCTACCAACATTATTCATGTGTTGATGTTGCAATTTTACTAGAAACAGATCAAAAATTATGCTTTTGTTCTATTATACATTTATTTTTTTATGTTGCTCTAAAATAAACAACTGCGCCATCTTTTATTTAATCACATGAACTATTTCCTTAACTGATTTTCAATGACATTTCCTAATAAAACTGCACCACCGTCCGTCCAGCAGAACCTTAATAATCTTCTTAATTGACAAACCACTAAAAGCAGTCTTCACATTTATAATAATAGTTAAATATACACTAGTATTACAATAAAAAATACTGGACCATAAACTTGTTTTAATAGGAATTAGATAAGATATTCATAACATTCCGACCTTTCGTTTATACATGACAAAAAAATATCCACTATAGAATCTATTTTAATACCAGACATTGTTCCGTGAAAAAAAATCCCGTCTGCTGATGCTTTTAAAACCAGGCACCAAACACAGATGGCACTGACATCGGCTACTTGTTGTCGAAAACTTCTACGAGATGGCGTTGTAGCGTTGCCGTACTGAGTTCATCTTTCAAGCATCTTTAACGCAGTCTTATTTAGGAATCGGTCCTACCGCCAGCGAGTGTGCTACATGTAAACTAAGTTCGCTTACATTGAGCACTGTAACTAACAATTTCGCGTTATATATTATGACAAGATGATGTCATTTTATGTAATATCGAACCAACCCAATCGTGACTCGGTGTGGAACTCGGTGACTTGAAAAGGAAAATCCCTAGACACTATGAGAACGTTCTAAGGCGAGTCAAGAATCAAATGGTCCGATAGTACATTGATGGATGTCCAATCCTCTGTCTCTCTCTCTACGGCTTGTTCCATCTCTTTCATAAACTTAATGCTCTCGTTTTACCAATTATGTTCTGTTTAGCGATTTAAACTGGCCGCATTTCTGGCGGTAAGCTTCCAACTGATTAAAAATAAACTATTGCACTGAAACTAGCTTTAACGAGTCTAAAACTCATCTATGTCTATACTCCAATTCAATAGAATCTAACAATCCTGTAGACACTTCCAGCCTACTAGTATGAACACCGGGCTACCTAGGGCTTTGTGATGTGACTATTATTCTTTTTTTGATTCCTTTTAGATGATAATTGCATCAACAGGGACATACGTAATCAAGCGTGCCCATGTTAGGGTGTGTTAAATGTGTAGAAAATTGTCAGATTCTAT
This sequence comes from Choristoneura rosaceana, assembly GCA_037349165.1. Taxonomy (NCBI): domain Eukaryota; kingdom Metazoa; phylum Arthropoda; class Insecta; order Lepidoptera; family Tortricidae; genus Choristoneura; species Choristoneura rosaceana. The sequence goes on from JAZBNJ010000013.1 coordinate 7,357,027, forward strand.
TGAATTGTACTTTATAACAGGTATTGTTGATGGCTTGAAAGTTTCGTTTTCAATGTAACAAAATACTGTGTAGTTATAGTATACTATGTCATGCTTTTCGACCTACGGGGTCTGTTGGACCTAGCGTTATAAGTGTCGCAGTTATATATCGGTTTGTAACCGACCTATGAGCTTACGTACTGGGAGCGTTTTTAATTAAATTATGCTAAGCTAAACATTGACGCTCTACGATGAACAGCTTTTGAGTATTGTAATTGTATTGAGTGTTCAATTTACAGGGTGTTTTTGATCATGGGGCCTTAAATTAAAGGTTCGATTCTACTCACAAAACTAAGATACTTTTGTTTTGCAACATTTTCAAAGTTTGCAACATTTGGATATGGCGGTGTCATCGCTGTCTCTAGGCACGGGGGCCTTGAAATATTTTTTGACATTTATTTGACATCTCTACGATAAATAATTGTAATAAAATGTAAGTTTAGCAAACTACAAGATCGTAATTAATTTCTGAGTTTTTTTTGCAGCAATGTATTGCGTAGAATAGTTTAATACGAGAGAGAAGTGGGTCTGTAGCTGTCACGTCAGGAACGGCGACGTTACGACTAAAAACAAAGCACTATTATTTAGTATTCTACATTGCAGGCTAATTTATTAAGAAGAAAAAGGTTGTATTTTTGTTTTAATAAAACAGAAGAACGAATGTTTATTAGGGCTTTTACTACCGTTAAAGTTTGTGGTTATAACAGAAATACACACTGTAGAATCGGCGACAGTTCTGGGGTCCTAGTGAAAAGGGGGTTAAGTCTGCAAAAATTACACAGCTATTTTCTATTTTATGTGTATAGGGGTTTAAGTCGAAATCAGCTGTTCAACTTCTGCAGAATTAACCCCTTTTTCACTAGGTCCCCAGAGTTGTGACTACGCAAATTGCATTTGGTAGGTTTGGTACAGTCATTCATTGATTTATGATAAGACTAAAAGTTTGCACAGATGCAGTGAATATTTTACCATCGTGTTTTTTTCGGAAATGTTATTATTTATCTTGTTTCTCAATTAGTAAGCTATACTAACGATAATTGAGAAAGTAGAATGAATAAGGACAAAATTCAACGGAAAAACATTTGTTCACTAGTTCTGTAAGTAGGTATATTTTTCATCGTAGAGCGTCCAAAGCAACCTACGCATGAGAAACTATTCCGAAAAAATTGCTAGAAAAATCATTTATCCTTTATAATGCACACAACCTCGTCTTATTTCATAAGAGAAAAACCTTACAGCGATTTTTTTTTTAATTTTTAACTAAACTAAATTATTGTGTCGTACTTTTGAGCTGCCTTTGACTATCTATATCTCAATACTGCACTAAATAGGAATGAAGAAAATAGTAATAGGAATAAGGAAGTGGTTTATAATTTAGATATTAAATCAGAGTAAACTTCTTGGATATAGAACTATCGTAATACTCATATTATAATGGAGTCGTTTACTAAAAAAAGTAATTAGTACGCCACAGATTATCAAAAAACATTAGATTGTGTTTTTTCTTTTGTTAACAAAAAATTATGAAAATATAGCTGTTCCTCGTGACGTCACGCCATGCTACACTTAACCTCGCACCCCCCTCCCCCACACCTCTTGTAATTATTTGTTTGATTGACAAAAGAAGAAATACGTGTCTAATATTTTCTGATTTTCTATCGGACGGACTTAGGGGCTGTTTCACCACCCACTGATTAATTTTATTTGACGCGATAAATTTTATGCCGTCTCCGTCTATTCGAACTGAACAAACAGAGACGGCATCACGTTTATCCGTGAGATCAATTTAATCAATGGATGGTGAAACAGAACGTAGATATATTTTTTTTACCCAGAAAACTATGATTGCGAAGCATGTGTTTGTAGCCCGGTGAATCTGATTGAAACGTAAATCAAGCTCTAACCTGTCTTCGTAGCGACTGTATCACAATCACACTTGTTCAATTGCTATGTACTTCAGGCGAAAAAACAAACCATCCTTCATAACAACTTAGTTATTAAGAATACATAACTCGAGTTGTCTTTTATCCTACAACCGTACAAACCCCTCACTACCTAACACGAAACATTTCAATAAATGCAGTTTTAAGATATGAATAGCGTAATCCATTCATTCATAATCTTAGTGGGTGGGGATTAAAACATACTACGTTACAACGTAAAACCGGTGTGTACACTAATTGGTCGGTAATCCGTAGCTGCCTACAAGATACTAGAGCCCACTTCGACAAAACATGCCATCACTGTCCCGTACAATAAATAAGAAAGAGACAGCACGCTAGGACCAGCTTAAGATTAAACACCGATACCTTTTCTATACAGTCATTCACAAAAGCGACTCGTTTCAGACAATGTTACAAAGTCCAAAATTACCCTAAACTCGACATTCAATTACATATAAACAAGATATTTGAAAACTGAGGTCATGCCGCAATCGCAATCCACAATCGTATTCACCATCTTTTCTTTGATGATTGCAATTATGTCGACGTTGGACAAGCCTACAGGTAGGATTCTTTACATATGGAATCTCGACCAGTTTTCATTGATCTTGTGTCCGTACAAATATCATTTATACATTTTGTTTAGGTTATACAATGTATAGTTTACATACTACGCTATGTACGTACGTGCACGCCACAACGCACTGAGTATTCACTTGCTAATGTCCATCATGGAGACGTCACTGGGAGTCCTGAGATAAAAAAAAAATAAGTTAATGATTACACTATATGAAGGGTCCACGGAAAGAACATGTCTAGTCACCAAAGCAACTTTTTGAGTTATAGCGGTTTGAAAGTTAGTCATCACGAACAATTACTATGGTTAATATTTTTTTTTAAGTTTAAAAAATACATTTTGTAATGTTTTCAGATTATTTAATTCAATGGTAAGTCATAGTACTTTGTGAGCTCTACATTTCGAGATTAAAATCTCAATTAAAAAAAAAAGTGACTAGACATGTTCTTTCCGTCGACCCTTCATATAAGTTAAGGCCGTTCCCGTACCCAAACGAATTCTAAAATCGAGCCCCTCCCCCGCGCCAGCCGTCCCGCCCCTCGATACATTGCCGATTATTGCCGATACAACAGCGCCACGTAAGAAGTGGCGACTCAACTGAACTAACAGGACACTGATTTGTAAAACGTATTACTAGACCGAAAAAAGCATGCTGGATCGCATAGATGGCGTTAAAGTTAAATTGAAGTAATAAAATAGAGCACAGTGTAAATTAAATATTCATTTTAATGAAGTCAACTCTTATTTCAAAAACAATATTGTTTATACACCGAAACATAAATTTTGATGTTAGCCCATGTTTTTAGGTACTTCTCCAACGAACTGCATTCTTTTGAATACCGCATTCTAAGGGTCCATGATTGCAAATAAATTGTAATTTTGTAAAAAAAAATACTAATAACTGCGACAATTCTTCGATCAACTGTTTTGTCTGGAACCTCTTCTTCCACATCGAACGATATTTGTAACTGAAAATATATTAAATGTGTTAGCATTTACAATTTGTTATGGACATATGTATAAAGCACCGGTGGCAAAGAACTAACGAGAGAAACAGAAGTAAGCCCTGCACGATAGATTATAAGAACTTTGTGATTAATCAATTTACGACGCAAATAGAGAATGAAAAAACCAGTAAAAACCAAAAATCGGTTAATAACCGTATTGAGGGATTCGAAACTGGTTAACCGGTTTTTAGCAGTTTTTTTGCAAACTATTTGAAAACGATAATTTTACTATTCTTGGTTGCTATTGGTGTTAACGGCGTATTTTGTGAGATTTAAATAATTATTTAAATATACTCTGTATTAATAGAGGAAGGTGGGTTACAGTGGATCATGGGTAACAGTGGATCTTTTGGTATAATTTTATGTGTATTACAAGCATGCCCGTGAGTGGATTCGAAGTTGTTGCTCTTACGCCCCCGCTTGCCAAACTAGTCATCGTCTCAGCATCGAAACGAGAGGTAATGTTGCGGTGTATAGGGCACGGGTACACTACATAAATACCGAAAGAAATTCAGAAAAAGAAGAATTAAGAAATTCCGAAAGTCGGAATCACGAACTTCAAAATACCGATTTTTATAATTCCGAATGTTTTTAAAGTCCTACTATGACTATTCCGATTTTTTATAAATCCGAAACTTAAACATATCGTCATTTTTTAAATTACGATTTTCAAATTTCCGAATTTTAATACATCGAACAATAAGAAGTTCGACTCAATAATAATCCGAAATGTCAAAAATACGAATTCCAATTACTAAAATACCGATTTTAAAAATTCCGAGTAACATTACACCGATCAATAATAAATCCCGACTTCTAAACGTAAGCTATGAATAGGTTAGGTAGGTTAGATTGGTCTAAAAAAGTAATAACTGTTATTCATTTTCAGCAATGTGTTACAAGTTCGATGGATTTCTGCATCACGGAGCTCCTATTCCGCGCAGTTAAGGCGCTTCGCGCTTTGACGCAATTCTAACCTATTTCCGAATTGGCGATGTCATTTCGGAAATTTGGTAGATATTTATTCAAGATTCGAAATTCAAGTTTCCGCTTATTAAAACCACGCAGTTTATTTTGCCGAATGTCATATTTCCGAATTGGCGATGTCATTTCGGAAATTTGGTAATCGGAATACTGTACTTCAGGCCAATAACATTTCGTGTTTTTAATTCTTCGGAGTTTTAAAAATTGGATATAAAAAATCGATATTTTGAAATTCGGAAAAATGATATACATGTTTTTAAGTAATCGGAATTATATGTCTTAGGAATTGTGAAAATCGGAATTAGCGAATTCGGAATTTAATATTTTGGGAGTATTTGTGTGTTCCCATCGGGCACCTAGTAAGTAAAAAAGTACATATTTAAGTTCTAAATAAATGAAATTTTTGTGATTCCGGTTGAATGAAGTTTTAACTCATTTATTTACAAAATTATTTAATAGCCTCTTATTACAAGTAAGTAAAAACAAACCTAACCTGTATAAAACATCACAATGTAAAAAAAATATCAGTTAAAATTCGTTTTTCGGATGGAAAAGCGTGAAGTTGCAAAATGTTATGATAGAGTTTCATATCCATTATGCCATTGACTCTCACGAAATCACCAACCTTATCACCCGCAAAACATCTCCAGACTATAATTGATCAGTGATCCAGTCCTCCACTGTTGGCATCACGCATAGTTTTGCCTTTGGTTCGCCTTCTTGTCGTCGAATATATTTGACGATGTCTCCCCCGAAAAATTGCAATTTCGATTCGTCGTAAAATAAAACTTTAGACCACTGCTCAGGCGTTCAATCTCTGTATTTTTGAGCCCATTACAATCTTTTACCCATATTCTGTTTACGTAACATACTTCCACCACCATCGAAACGGATACTGACTGATTATGGCGTTGAGTTCTTCGCGAATTTCTTTAGCAGTTCGAGTTTGTTGGCGTTTGCTCTGGGCTTAAATAAAATTGTTTTCGCTTTTTGACGTGACTTGGCGTACCTAAACGAAATTGACTGGAATTAAAATCACGTTTTCGTTTCAAAGCACTTATGACAGCAGTTTGGGAAACCTTCATTTTTCAACAATTTTTCGTGTCGTGAACTCGTGAAGCCTTCATTGGACAGACCTACATTAAGAGCACGAGTTTCGACACTCAGATCAACTTTGAGGACCTATTTTTAATAATTGCGGAATTTATAAAATTTCATAGGAAAATGAGAAAATTATATTTACAATAGAACAATTCCTCGAATAAGTATTTATTTTCTTACTAGGTAGTCATGGGCCTAATGAAACGTATAAATTCAAAGTATATGCTATATTTTAATATCAGTATAATTTAATATGAAAACCTTATTTCACAGAATGAACTTAAACTTTTGACCGGTATTGTAGCTTCAGCAATGTAATTTTTCCTTTTGGCTCGTATGTTTTATCAGCATATTGATGACGAAATTTAATTAAAAAGATGAACCAACTTCTTGTTGTCCACTACACGAAGAAATACGAGTGTGTATTCTTGTTTAAAAAAAAAAACGTTCCCACGCTATATTCGTCGTTTTCTAGTCTGAAGATTATTCTGGGGTATCTATTTAAGGCAATTTACACATACTTAAGGACTATTTCTAATTTGGTTAATAACTGCCGAAAATTATAAAAAACCGGTTTTGACCGGTTTGTTACCCGGTTTGCATTCCCTAGACACAAATCTGGTACGCGAAGTTAAAACAATGTTATTCTAGCTATGTATTTAATATAAAGGATAATATTATTCTCTGAATAATAGGACAAAGATACAAAAATACAAAGATTGGACGCCTGAGCAGTGGTCAAAAGTTTTATTTTACGACGAATCGAAATTGCATTTTTGGGGGGAGACATCGTCAAATATATTCGACGACAAGAAGGCGAACGAAAGGCAAAGCTACGCGTGTGCCAACAGTGGCGGACTGGGTCACTGATCAGTTATGGTCTGGGGATGTTTTTCGGGTGATAAAGTTGGTGATCTCGTGAGAGTCAATGGCATAATGGATATGAAACTCTATCATATAATTTTACGATTTCACTGATTTTAACTGATTACACTTGATTACACTGAATTTTAACCGATTTTTGTTTTACATCGTGATTTTATATTAGTGGGCTAGCTTTGTTTTTTACTTGTGATAAAAGACTATTAAACAATTTAATAAATAAATGAGTTAAAACTTCATTCAACTGGACCACTGTTACCCATGATCCACTGTAACCCACCTTCCCTTATTAGTAGAGAGTATATTTAAATCTCACAAAATACGCCGTTAACATCAATAACAACCAATAATAGTAAAATTATCATCTAATACTTCAATTTTAAACAGTTTGCAAAAAACCGGTTAACCGGTTTTGTATCCGTCGATGTAGTTATTAACCAGTTTTTAGTTCTCACCGGTTTTTTAATTCCCTATATCTAACTTGCAGGTAGTAGGACCTTGTGCAAGGGCCATCCGGATTGCTACCACCATCTTGATCGCTACTCCTGCCGTAAAGCAGCAGTGCTTGCACTGTTGTGTTTCAGCGCGGAGAGTAAGACAGCCGGTCACCGGTGAAATTACTGGCACTTGAGGTATTCCAACTTAGGCCTCCAGGTTGGCAACGCATCTGCAATACCCCTGATGTTGCAGATGTTTATGGGCGGTGGTGATCTCTTACCACCGGGAGACCCACTTGCTCGTTTGCCTTCTAGTCGAATAAAAAAAAACTAAGGTCACGCGACCATTCTTTTCATAGGTACGCGCCGCTGTGGGTAGTAAGGTATTTATCGCAACGCACGAATTTACATGCGACCTAGGTAGGTTGGTATTTTTATATTTATAAGGATAAATAAAGTCTATTGGAGATTAGAACTTACTCGCTACAGGTGCCAGCGGTTTATAAAATCGGAGATTAAGTTACCATTTTTTTTTTTATTCGACTGGAAGGCAAACGAGGAAGTGGGTCTCCTGGTGGTAAGAGATCACCACCGCCCATAAACATCTGCAACATCAGGGGTATTGCAGATGCGTTGCCAACCTAGAGGTACGTTAGTACTATTATATATTCTGTGCTAGAGGCCTAAGTTGGAATACCTCAAGTGCCAGTAATTTCACCGGCTGTCTTACTCTCCGCGCCGAAACACAACAGTGCAAGCACTGCTGCTTCACGGCAGGATTAGCGATCAAGATGGTGGTAGCAATCCGGGCGTACCTTGCACAAGGTCCTACCACCTGCAAAAATTTGCACCGTTTGCAGTCTGTAAATAAAGATACCTAAATTGTTTTGTATTGTTTTACGTAGCTAGGGATAAAACAGCATAAATCAAGTAATTTAATTATACTCACTCGATGTAGTCCGAAGATTTTGTATTTTGTTCGGCTTCAAAAATATCAAATTTTCTCTTTTACCTAAAAATAAAAAAGCAAAAAGCTTAGTTTATCAGTTGTGATTCGAACTCTCGCCACATTTGACTGATCAAGGTCGCCTACTACTTATATATCCTATCGGTGAAACCACTACGCCACCGAGGCTTTCCTGTGGTGCGTGAAATTCTGAACTATATGCATATTCATGATTGTAATGTTTGTTCTGGTTTGTTCACAGAAAATTAAATTTGCAAATTAATAGTTTTATTATAAATAACGAAATAAATACTATTGTCACTGTTTAATAAATATATTTTTTACTTACGTTAGTTCCATCGTTTTTTAGAATCTTATGAGTTGTCTTTCGAGATTTTTCCTTCTTATTCAATTGTTTGTTACCCATAATACACACGCACACGGTGGTATATCAGTAGGACACTCAACACAGTTTTTACTAGTAACACTACAATAATATATTTGCAAGGCAAATGAAATAAAATCTTGTATTTTTTTGGGGAAACTTAGTACATGTCCGTCTAGCACGAGCGCTCAGCGGTCACTGTCACATTTCGAAAGAATGACGGAGATAGACACTGCAGGCCGTAAGTCAATTTCTTTTTACGATAGAATTTGTCGATTTTTATTTAATTTAAAAATATTGCCTCAAATTATTGAAATTCGGAAGCTGTCAAAGGACTATTTAAGTTATGATAGATTTTTCTCTATTTTTTGTTTCATAGTGTCACGTAGTAAAAAAACAAGTAAAGTTCTTTTAAAAATTCGCGTTGGAGGTTACTTTGGGAATTAATTGTATCGAGCGAAGTGTGATGAATCGTGTATCGAAAGCTGTCTTTGACAAGATAATATAATCAAGAATGATATATATTTTTCCCAAGTCTACAAATATCAACGTTTCGTAGAAAAGTAGCATTATTCTTGGGCTAGTTTTGCGTATTTGGCTCAGGGAACGGCCTTAAGAGTAGGTAATACCGAAAAAGCGATTCAACTAATTTCAAACGTGACCCCCCTTTTTAAACGAACGAGAGGGACACTAAAAAGGAACAAAACTACATTCAAAGATTTTTTAAACTCGCTTGACTCGTCCGGGACTCGAATCAACTAAAATAAAATAAAAAAAACACAATTTAACCGACTTCAAAAAAGGAGGAGTTTCTATTTTCCAATATTTGTATTTTTTTTATTATATTAATCGATAGGATTATTATTCAGGATTAAATTTCTCTAACAAATATTTCGTCTCACTCTCGTCTGTCGTACAAGATATTTTATTTTATTTTATTTTATTCGGAAAACCAACAGCTTAAGTTAACTAATACAGGTGGATTACAAAACAAGTAACAATAAAGCCAATTAAAGGTTTCCACAGATAGTTAATATGAAGATATGAACAAATTAGCACAAAGAAATGGTAAACAACTTCAAAACAAAAAAATAAAATAAATGGAAAACAATACAAAAACCTACCTGGTTCTAAACCAAGAAAAAAAAATAATCAAAGAGGCGACTAAGCCTACTGCAGCAGGTTTTATTCGGTACAGATCTAGATCCTCATAACGCTGACACAGTTCGTTCATCGACCTCGCAGCTCGATAAAAGTATGAATTTTTACGATAATTTGTTTTCGCATGTGGTAACGCCAAAGATCGATAGTTATTTCTAATTGCTGCTCTGGGAACACGGAAGTTGATATTGTTTAGTAGCTCTGGACTATCAACGGATCCGGATAAGATTTTAGTAAGATAAACAATATCATTTATCTTTCTTCTCAAATCAAGGGGTAAAAATATCCATGAAGAATATCTATTCCGCTGACTTGCTAGACTTTTTGCAGGCCATTCATTCGTCCCGTTTGTACCTATCCGGACATTGAATTTTCCATTGAGGTAAGCCCTGAAAATACTACTGTTGTGGGCAGGTGCACCATCTTGTTGAAAAATGATATTACTAGTCTTTGAATGTTAATAATAATAATTCATTTATTGGAGATATAAGAGAACTGTTACCTACGTGTCTTTTACTTGTAAGTACTAGGTTATGTTCATTAAAGAACTTGTGTATTAAATAGGTATTCTTCATGGATATCTTGTACGAGTACGACAGATGAGAGTAAGACCAAATGTTTGTTACAGAAATTTTATATTAAATCCTATCGATTAGTATAATACACTAGCGAGTGTTTCTTTTTTACCCGACTGCAAGGAGAGGTATTGTTAATTTTAGTTGGTCTATTCCCGGGCGAGGCAAGCGAGTTTTAGGGGCTGTTTTACCATCCATTGATTAGTGTCAACTGACGGTTAAATGTGATGCCGTCTCCGTTTATTCGAACAAAACAATTAGACAAAAATCTTTTTTTTTTTATACGACTGGAAGACAAACGAGCAAGTGGGTCTCCTGGTGGTAAGAGATCACCACCGCCCATAAACATCTGCAACACCAGGGGTATTGATGATGCGTTGCCAACCTAGAGGCCTAAGTTGGAGTACCTCAAATGCTAGCAATTTCACCGGCTGTCTTACTCTCCGCGCCGAAACACAACAGTGCAAGCACTGCTGCTTCACGGCAGGATTAGCGAGCAAGATGGTGGTAGCAATCCGGGCAGACCTTGCACAAGGTCCTACCACCTGCAAATCTTGAAGGTAGTTTCCCTCCGGGGCCCTCGTCATTTGTTACCTGGCTCAGCTGGGGTGGTACGCGGCCAGCGCTGCGTACTGCGCGAGCAGCGCGCGCGGCGTGGGCGCGCGCGGCGAGCAGCGCGCGTGCGCGCACAGCGCGGCCCACGTGTAGAGCGAGGCGCGCTCGTCGGCCGGCGCGCGGAACTGCGCGCGCGCGTCCGGCGCGCCCGGCGCGCGCGCGCCGCCGCACGCCGCGCTCAGCGTGCAAAACGACATCGCCTTCCAGTCGCCGTGCCTGACAGACATAACACACGTAAGCGCCCTCTACACTAACTTTTTGGCTGCTAATAATGAAAGCTATCGCGTAAGAATTCGCCACTAGAGGCGCTAGTGGCGATCTACCTTAGCAATAGAGTCATGTCAAATACTATTGCTGGTGACTGAAGACGTTAAGTATAAAATACTTTACTCACTTGTCAACAACAACAACCGGCCCATTCTTGTACTCCATCTGGCATCCAGCGACGAACTCAATCAGGGCAAAGGAGTCTTTATACGGTGCTATGAGCCTGTCCACAGCCTCGGCCCTCTCGCTCTCCGTGGCCGCCTCTCTCACGGCCCGCACGAACTCGTTCTCATCAGGCTTCCCCTGACAGTACTCCGTCGTATCACCCTCCAACCAACCATTGCACTGTATAAACTTCACGCTCAACTGGTAGTCGTCTTGCAAAGAGTGGACGCTCACGTTAGTTACTTCGATTATTCGGTCGGAGGGAATGTTCTCTGGAACTTTGTCGACCTTTTCGAATCTGTAGAAGGGCCGTCGAAGCTCGGCTTCTTCTTCTACTGTGAGGGAGGGGGCGACGGGCGGTGGGGGGGGAGCGACGTCGGGGGGAGACCCGGCGGCTCGAGAGCCCCAGTCGGGGAACTTGAATTTAGTGGGAGAGCTGAGTTTGAAGTTTTTCAGCGACATCTTTGAGGGGCTTCTAGGGGATTTGGGGCCGGATTTTTTCTCTGAAAACGATGAGAATAGGTCGCCGTTGGCTATTGATTTTCGGGTGGACAGATCTCGGTTGCCAGCGCTGAGCCTTTCTAACCGTAGCTCTGTCCGATCGAATCGGTAAGCTGGTTCGGTTTCGGCGACGGGGGACCCGTTCTCCGGTATGAGCCGTTCGTCGTCGGCGCAGTCGGACTCTTGCCGCCGGTAGCCGTTGGTCTCGGGCTCCGCCGGCGTTTGTGCCGGCGTGCTCTTCCGCGCTGACTTCCGGTACGCGACGTACGTGTCCTTGGACACGAAGCTCGCCCTGAAGTTGGCCACGAAGAGTTCCTTCTCGTCCTCGGTCGGCCAGAACGTTTCGCAATCCTGTAAAAAAAAAAGTTGATGAAACGAATTTAAATGAAAGAGAGTGGCAAAAGCTGCGAGAGCAAGCTAAAGTTGCCATACTTCAGGCCATATGTGTCGTTGTGTTACGATTTTAGTAAGGAAACGTTATAGACTTGGACTGATTAAAGTAGTCTTTTTATTATTATTATTATTATTATTGTTAAAGTTGTGTGGTCCCAGCTGCGCGGTGTGGTCCCACAGCAGGCGCCACAGCTCGGGCGCGCGCCGGCCGGCGGGTGCTGGTCACTATAGTTACCGGCGCGGGCGGGCCGGCCAGCGTGAGCACCAGCTGCGCGGTGTGGTCCCACAGCAGGCGCCACAGCTCGGGCGCGCGCCGGCCGGCGGGTGCTGGTCACTATAGTTACCGGCGCGGGCGGGCCGGCCAGCGTGAGCACCAGCTGCGCGGTGTGGTCCCACAGCAGGCGCCACAGCTCGGGCGCGCGCCGGCCGGCGGGTGCTGGTCACTATAGTTACCGGCGCGGGCGGGCCGGCCAGCGTGAGCACCAGCTGCGCGGTGTGGTCCCACAGCAGGCGCCACAGCTCGGGCGCGCGCCGGCCGGCGGGTGCTGGTCACTATAGTTACCGGCGCGGGCGGGCCGGCCAGCGTGAGCACCAGCTGCGCGGTGTGGTCCCACAGCAGGCGCCACAGCTCGGGCGCGCGCCGGCCGGCGGGTGCTGGTCACTATAGTTACCGGCGCGGGCGGGCCGGCCAGCGTGAGCACCAGCTGCGCGGTGTGGTCCCACAGCAGGCGCCACAGCTCGGGCGCGCGCCGGCCGGCGGGTGCTGGTCACTATAGTTACCGGCGCGGGCGGGCCGGCCAGCGTGAGCACCAGCTGCGCGGTGTGGTCCCACAGCAGGCGCCACAGCTCGGGCGCGCGCCGGCCGGCGGGTGCTGGTCACTATAGTTACCGGCGCGGGCGGGCCGGCCAGCGTGAGCACCAGCTGCGCGGTGTGGTCCCACAGCAGGCGCCACAGCTCGGGCGCGCGCCGGCCGGCGGGTGCTGGTCACTATAGTTACCGGCGCGGGCGGGCCGGCCAGCGTGAGCACCAGCTGCGCGGTGTGGTCCCACAGCAGGCGCCACAGCTCGGGCGCGCGCCGGCCGGCGGGTGCTGGTCACTATAGTTACCGGCGCGGGCGGGCCGGCCAGCGTGAGCACCAGCTGCGCGGTGTGGTCCCACAGCAGGCGCCACAGCTCGGGCGCGCGCCGGCCGGCGGGTGCTGGTCACTATAGTTACCGGCGCGGGCGGGCCGGCCAGCGTGAGCACCAGCTGCGCGGTGTGGTCCCACAGCAGGCGCCACAGCTCGGGCGCGCGCCGGCCGGCGGGTGCTGGTCACTATAGTTACCGGCGCGGGCGGGCCGGCCAGCGTGAGCACCAGCTGCGCGGTGTGGTCCCACAGCAGGCGCCACAGCTCGGGCGCGGCGCCGGCCGGCGGGTGCTGCGTCACGGCGTACTCGCGCAGGCGCCGTCGACCGCACACCCACGACGCGTTCACGTATTCACTGCCTGCAATTTGTCTTTTTTATTGACTGTACTTTTGTTGCTTCTACAGTCACCATTAATATCTACCGCAGCGGGGCATTCAAAAATATCTGACACGTCCCTAGAAATAGAGTCGTATCAGATATTTATGCACTCTTGTCGTGTCAGATATTAGTGCTAGTGACTGTAGTCAAATTGGCATCCAAACTAAAGTCTGTTCGCAGAGTTAGTTAATATCATGTTGGACTAACTATTCTGAAAAATAAGTAGTTTCAGAGAAAAAAAAGAGATGTCAAACATTACATTATGACTAACATTTTCTACGAGTCGATATAGAACTAATGTAAAGGCTTGCGAGGGTCCCAATCCACGCCAGGTCCAAGGAGCTGCGCCCAAGCGCTCTCATTATCAGAGGCACAGTATATATATAAGCTAAAGCGGTACGGAAGCTACGAACAATAGTGCAGTAAATAAAGGTAGTGGACCCAGCAGTAATTCTTCAGCCCGAAAAAACTTGACAGTATGATAAAGCATCAATAAATAAAGAGTATTGTATAAACATCCAAAAAAAAATAATAAAAAACAAAAAAAATGCTCCAGTCAAACTTTCTTCAACATAGACATACTCATGTAACGTATTGGAACAATATATGAAACATAAAAAAAAATATCCCAGCAGAAATTAAATTAAATTACTAATATAAATAGATTTGTGTTTCGTCACTACTTTGAAAAAATCTCGTATCTCAAATCAATACGTGAACGAAATTGAACCTTGACGTAATGGTCATAAAGTGCACTCGGAAAAATTATCCATTTCGAGATACGAGTTTTTTAAAAGTACTGACGATTTTTAGCTTATAAATACCTAACTTATGTGGTTTTTTTTTGGATTTTTTATATTTTAGTTACGGCTGAGGAATTAATGCTTGGGTCTCCATACAACAACTTCCTTCATTTACTGCACCACAAATCGAATCGGAACTGCAGTACCGCGAGTCCCCTCAGAAGCCGTGTAGAGCGCGCGTCTGTGTAAGTGTGTTCGTTTCGATCATAGCTTCGTAGCTTCCATACTGCTTGAGCTTAAATATACAGGGTATCTAGGACGTGATACAAAATTAGTGTGTGTGTGTCAGAGGACTATGTGGGGCACTTACCTTCGACGCCTGGTTTGGGCACGAGCATGACGCGGGCCGCGTCGGACGGCAGCGCGGCGCCCGGACGATTCTTCTCAATGTTGTGCGGCGCGCGGGCGCACGCACTTGGCTCCACGCACGACCGCATGATTAACTGTTGGATAACAAGTAAGGTTAACCGGCTTCTGCCTTTTCGCCACAGATATAGATTACACTAGATAACGCAATCGCCTCAATCTGTATGAAAACCATACGTGTCACTTTTTTATATTTACCGTGACGTCTCAAGAGCAAATTAGCGACGTGAATTTCCCGATGTCCGCGCAAAATCGATTCGAATGCGCCGCCCGCCCGCGCCGTGGGGTTCCAGTCATTCACTAGTCGTGTTTAATCAGATAGCGGTCAGTCTTTGTATGGGGCCAACCCCGACGTGTTCGAGGTTCGGATGCATTTGCGTAATCTAGTGTAATCTATATCTGTGCTTTTCGCACAATTATTGTTTGCCTAATATTCCATTTGCCAACTGGTTCATTTCCCAACTCTCAATTTTCTCCGAACCTAAATTTTTTTCTGTTCATTTTCTTATGCTTTTATAAAGCCCAGTAAGTTCCGTTACATTTGATTGATGAAAGTTGCATAAAAAAATGGTCTCACAGAAAATTCGGAGTTAGAAAATGGAACATTTTGGAAACCTGAGTTAAGAAAAGGCAGAGAACCGTGCCTAAGAGCCTGTCTTGCCGATGTCTTCCTGCCGTTCCCGCTACTCACCAAGAACTGTTTCTCGAGCAGATTGACCGGCGGCGGGCCCTGGTACGACTGGTTCCGGTTGGCCAGCGAGCGCATGCGTTCTAGCAACGCGTAGTTCTCCGCTCGGTTAGCCCTGCGTAACAAGGATGTTTTCAGTAAAAAGTAACACTTTCTGCCCCAGTGACGTCTGCGGCTTTTTAGTTCTTACTCCTATTTTTTTTTTATTCGACTGGAAGGCAAACGAGTAAGTGGGTCTCCTGGTGGTAAGAGATCACCACCGCCCATAAACATCTGCAACACCAGGGGTATTGCAGATGCGTTGCCAACCTAGAGGCCTAAGATGGAACACCTCAAGTGCCAGTAATTTCACCGGCTGTCTTACTCTACACGCCGAAACACAACAGTGCAAGCAGTGCTTCACGGCAGGATTAGCGAGCAAGATGGTGGTAGCAATCCGGGCGGACCTTGCACAAGGTCCTACCACCTGAAAAACGACACCTATGCCAGCGACACGTATTTGTGACTAGGTTTAGGTTTAAAGACATTTATTCTCATATAAGACATTACATCACTTCCATGAGAACAATAGTTTGCATTATCACTAAATTATTGTACAATATAAATAACAAAAATCCGTTTGTCGGTGAGAGTTAACAAATAGGTAGGTAGGTATACATAGTACATAGATTTGTTCAATAAGGTATGAGGTAGGTAGTAGTAGTAATTACTTGCTTGCCCGTGTTTGACTCATTCTTTGAAATTTACAATAGTAAGTTGTTATAAATAGACTGCTGTGGGATATGCGTAGGCATAGCGTAAGAGCGTGTAAGATCACTTACTTGTAAATAAATACTGTGAAAACACTATAAATGCTAGGAATAGAAAAACATACAAAACACTTACCTCCTTAGCTCCTCTTTCTCCTGTTCGGTCATGTTATTATACGCCTGCATTTTCTTACTATAAGTATCCGTCGACCGCGGTCCCAGGTCATACACCCCTTCACTCTCATCACCATTAGTCATCACCTCCTTCACTTCTTTAACTTCTTCATCCTCCTTAACCGACTTGCTCTGTTCGCTATTCAAATCGTCAGTCTTAATTGAAAGCTGACTACCATTTTCGACGACATCTTTATCGGTTTCGTCTTTGCTTGATTTTAAGCTCGCCGTGTCGCCGTTTTCTATGCCATTAGTTAGGTCATTGACACTTTTATGTTTAGGTGGGTTTAAGTCTAAAACAGCTAGTTCGTCCTCGCTGATTGGCTGGAGTAATTTGACTAGATATTCTCGCGCTTCTGTAAATGGTACTTCTGTGTTGCCAGATCTTACGTGTTCTAATAGTGCGTCGTGGACGAACACATATTGCTCCTCTGTTTGTACGAGGTGGTTTCGCTGTGTGCGTGCGCGGCAAAGGAACCCTAGGGGTGACAGGGTTCCGGTCAGTTTGAGCTGGTTGAGCTGCGCATCGAGGACTATGTAGGTGCCTGTGCGGCCGACGCCGGCGCTGCGAAGAAACAAATATGATCAGTATTATGACATAAAATAGTAGAATTATGTATACCTAGTGTTATCTGTGAAGACGCGTGATTTTGTCAAAATTAGACATTAATGACACTGTAATAAAAACCACGGCACGCGTCATCGTGAATGACTCTACCTATCTATAACTATGACATATTTGATGTGAAGCGCTAGAACATGGCATCAATTTCGTAACAAAAAAAATATTGGTATGTATTTCGCAGTTATTTGAAAATCTATCTGATATTTCCTGATTATTTTTTTTCCCAAAGTATCTGGGTGGTTTCCAAAGTTAGAATTATTGTTTTGTGGCGTCATGTACCTTACTGATTGTAGTACGGTACTTGTGTGTTTAACGATGGCTTAGTTGTTTCACCAATGGCCTGTTAAGTAGAAGATTCAAATTAAAGCCAACTCATGAGTTTTTCTTCAGCTTTATGCTGAAATGAAACATGGTGAAACCTGCACAAGCCCGTCGGTCGGTACTGAGCCCTCGTGAGAACTGCGGCCTAAGTCCCAATCTGAGAGGTCTGTGCCCAGCAGTGAGACGTAAGGCAAATCGCCAATTTATTAATTTTAGTGTAATGTGGCCAGTATGCACCAACAGTGCCGTGGTCCGGCCACACCGTGTAATGGTACTGCACCACCACGCGTCCTCTCGCGACCGGCACGATGCGTCATCCCGTGTGCTACCTGCAGTGCACCAGCACGGTGCCGGGGTCTGCGGCGGCGGCCTGCACGAACGGCAGCACGGCCAGCGGGTGCCGCGGCGTGCCGTGGTCCGGCCACACCGTGTAATGGTACTGCACCACCATGCGCCCGGCTGCATCCTCTTCTGACTCGGGACTGGGAGGCGAGCTCTCCTGGACAAGAATAATTTTAATAAAATGTCATTTCTCATAGAAGCTTTTTCTTTACAAAAATAAGGGGCTGTTTCACCATCCATTAATTAGTATTAACTGACGGTTAAATGTGATGCCGTCTCCGTATATTCGAACATAACAGATAGAGACGGCATCACATTTAACCGTCACTTAACACTAATCAATGGATGGTGAAACAGCCGCTAAATAGGGACCAAGGTACCGTAATGCGAGTAACAACAACGCTGGGTTTATAAAATACTAGCTTTTGCCCCCGGCTCCGCCCTCGTGGTATTCGGTTATCGCGCGCTGTTCCCTCGGGAACTGTGCATTTTTCCGGGATAAAAAGTAGCCTATGTCACTCTCAGGCCCATAAACTGTCTATATGCCAAAAATCACGTTGATCCGTCGATCCGTTACAGCGTGACGGACGGACAAACATAAACATACAAACACACAATCACACTTTCGCATTTATAATACTAAGTATGGATTCAGCATTTTCGCGACGATTTTTTCTTCATTACCGTTTCGGCAATGACGCTCATGGTTCGACTTCCGGTCTATGACGACATAGCCATACATTTTGCTTAATACTAATGTAACAGAAAATTATGTATGTATTTAGATATACTTACAATTAATTTTATTTTTTCGATTTCCCATTAAATAAGTTATTTAATTATTTGTTCAGAATTATAGGCCACTTTCATTATACTTAAAACTGTAATAAGATTTCTAACTAACATTTAAACGACAGTTAAAATGAGAGTGTAACTTACCATGCATTTTATACTTGCAATCTAACTCACTGTGCTTGTTTGTATTTCTCTTCTACCCACATTGATTTTGTTAGCATGACCGTTTGCGCATGTAATTTAGTTGTTAAGAAAAATATGTTTTCTCAGTAAGTGATTTGTAAATCTTATGAGAAATAAATAATCTTAAACCATAAGACGTTTAAAAAAATCTTTTAAATCCAAAATTGACGCTATTATACCTAAGAACAGATTTGTCCATACTGCTGTATTAGGACGTGCTCACCGGTTTTTGGTTCATGTTGCGCACGCGCATGTGCCGCACGGTGTAGGCGGCGCGCACGTCCTCGTGCAGCAGCGTGACGCGCACGCCGCCGAACTCCGCCGAGCTGCCGCGCCCGCCGCCCGGCCAGTACATGTCGCACTTGCGCTGTACAACAAACAACAAACAACACCGTATTAGGACCATCATAAAGAGGCTGTCTATGTCTCCGGAGGTCTATGGGGGAGGTCTATGGGGGACTTATTTTATTGTTTTTAAAGTCGCACAATAAATTAGTCTTCTAGTTTACTAATTATTTATTATTTATTTATGTAGTCTTATGTAGTTAATGGTGTTTATAGTGTGTCTTTATAACGCTCAGAGGGTTGCCTACGGTGCTGGCTGAAAATCAGCGCTGGGGTGTTTTTTAACTCTTCAGCATTATGCTGAGCCAGTGTCCGATTCACAATCGCAATGACACATACCTTTGTGTTGTTTATTTGTACCAAATAGTATTGTTGTCTTGTGTTGTGAATAAATGTATTTTCTTTCTTTCTTTCTTTCTTTCCTATGTCCAGCAGTAGACGTCCTGCGGCTGAGATGATGATGAAAGAGGCTGAGGGAATATCGTTCCTAATTTTTAAAATGTCGTACTTCAAATCAATCATCATCCCAGCCACTATAGACGTCCCACTGCGCACATGCCTCCTCTCAGAATGAGAGTTCCCACACGGGCCCGGTGTGGATTTTTTTCACACCACCATTGAATTGCTTCGCAGGTTTGTGCAGGTTTCCTCACGACGTTTTCCATCACCGTATTAGCTCGTGGTAAATTTCAAATGAGAAATCATATCAACACATCAACAGAATTTAACCTTAAAATACTTAATCACTCAAAAATAAACCTTCTTTAAAATTAAACCACCATCAAACTCAAACTCACAATATTTATTGACAACAAAAACACACTACATCACAGGAGACCATCAGGAGCGTTTGCTCGTTTGCCATCCAGTCGAATAAAATATATATATATATAGATTTCTTTAGGAAACTGTATGTTGGTCCAAGTGTCAAAATGCCCAAGGAATGTCCAATCCAAGTGTCAACATTCCATAGAAACAACTTGGCCCAAATATTACACATAACATTATTTTTAAACAACGTGGAATCATCGTTCGCGACCATTTTAAAGCCCTTTTGCAAACACTATCCGCCACTAATCGACTCACCCGGCCGCGCTCGACGAGGTTAGTTATCATGACGACGGTGTGCACTTTGTGTTGCCAGATCATCCGCCAGAACGCGTCGAGCGTGTGCGGCGTGGGGCCCTGCGTCGCGATGTAGCGCCGCCGCCACACCAGCCACTCGAGCTTCACGCGGGTCGGGACGCCGTCTGGAATAAACAGTAGATTGTACAGCGAGGGCATAAAACGTGACATTTTACCCGAGACGTTAAAGAAAGAAAGAAAGAAGACATTTATTCACTAACACAGAAGACACACATATACAGCAAAATTTACACAAATGAACCAAAAAATAAATAAATAATAATAATAAATCACACATGAAATATATATACACAATTTTGTGTGTCCCCGCGAAAGTGAAACGGTCGCTAACTCAGCATTATGTTGGAGCGTTAGACGCCTACAGCGCTGATTTTCTGGCAGAACCGTCTGTGACTCACGGAACGATACACAAATATAATAAATAAACCACTAATCTAAGTAAGTAAATTAAATGAAGAGAAAAAAAATAACTATAAGAAACCAAGAAATAAATAAATTACAACGAAAAATAATTAATAAAAAAGAGAAAAAAAAAGAATTGTTTAAAAACGTTCATTGTTAGGGTCCTTACGGAACATTAAATAAAATCGTGGACTGTAAATTAAGGCTGGTTTAATCGCCGTCTAATTACAATAAATATTCTTAATTTTGAACAAGACAAAAATTAATTAGGAGGTCGTCTAACAGCGGTAAAGATCGTATGGCGAGTAGTCGCTGCCGATCGGAGCGACGATCGTGACGTCGTCGTGACGTCCTCCCGCGCGCCTCGTCCCGGGCACAAGTAAGCCGGTTCTTAACATGCATATACAGACATGTCGAGGGGAAAATGGGTTTTGAAAGTTAGAAGTGAAAAAAAAATGTGTAATTCGCTGTTAAACCTGTGTGGTTAGCACGTTATGACAAGGGCAAGTATCAACCAAAGGTCAATGAATCTGGATTATCGAATCAAAAAACAAATTCATAACAAATAGGGATGTTGACGCCATTAAAAAATAATTCGAAGGCGTTGTGCTTGCTTTATTTTAAAACTGAAAACCAGATTAATTTTCGATTTACTGTAAAATTAGATTTTTGGTTGCTTTAAAACAAATAAATAGTTGATTGAGTTGGCGGATAATGACGTCATAAGTCGCTATTGCCGTTGAAACTCTACGGGAGAATTGTGTTTTGACAGCTCATAAAAAGTACGTCAATTGATTGGTGGTGTCAACATCCTTATTACCGGCATGCATCAATAAACTTCACGTTCATCCCTAGCACATCTGGGCAGCGAGTGCTTTTTTTTCTCACAGGTAGTACATAAGTAGTTGGTAGTGATTGGCCAAATATAGCTCTGGATAGGGAGACGTGGAAGTCAAGAGGAGAGGCCTTTGCCCAGCAGTGGGACACAGTTATAGGCTAAATATAATAATAATAATAGGTAGTACATGTACTCGCCAAACAAATTTAATGACAACCGCTGCTTACCGACGTCGACATAAACGTCGTCGAGCTCGGGGTCGTCGTCGCTGCGGTCGCTGTCGCTGTCGCTGGCCTCGCTTTCCACGATGCCGGAGAACTCGATGTTGAGGAACGCGCTCTCGATGCCCTCTGCTACTATCGGCGGCGGCTTCGCGGGCTTTATAGATGGTTGCCTGGGGGGAATAATCAGTGATACCCACGTGCGGCCCAATGTGCAATAGAATGTACACAATAAGTCCAAGGTAATTAGGAATCTATGACCATGTAACAAAGTAAAAATTTCTTTGTTTTTCTATTGTTTGCACCATGACAGTTTGACGGAAGTTTGACTTTATTCTCGAAATAATTAGATTCTAAAGTCGAGGGTTTCCAAATTTTATTTATTGAGAAGAGAAACAAACGGTCGTATACAAAAATGTGTACAAGACTGTATGTACACAAGATTGTGTTGTGTATACAAGAATTTTCGTTGTTGCCCCGGAACAAATTTAGATTTAAATTGTTTCAATGGCTTAAGGATAAAGTATTTTATTCAATTAAAGAATACTTACAATAAAAAAATACAAACAAAATGATCGTACTGTCAAATGAACACTAAAATTTAATTAATTTTTTAAACAAACTGTATTTAATCTAGGTTTCAACATGAACAATGTAAATATTTAATTCAATTCAGCTTAATAAGTAAAACTTTTTTAGAATATAAGACAATGTTTGCATGCCAATGTACCTGGCTAGGCATGTCGTAGCACATTAGCACTATTTTATAAGACCATTTTACCATGTCTAAAGTAAAATAAACTATTTCATTTCATTACTTTATTTTGTTTTCACCGGCAGCGTGCCGTGTAAAGTACAATTCAATAGAATCTAACAATTTTCTACACATTTAACACACCCTAACGTGGGTACGCTTGATTATATATGTCCCTGTTGTTGCAATTATCATCTAAAAGGAATCAAAAAAGAATAATAGTCACATCACAAATCCTTAGGCAACCCGGTGTTCATATTAGAAGGCTGGAAGTGTCTACAGGATTGTTAGATTCTATTGAATTGGGATGTCCCAAAAAAAATAACCTATAGTTTTTATCTTATTTTTGGAAAGAATAGGATATTTTAAGATACCTTTTTCATCGATTTTGAATTTGGATGAGTATTTAATTTTTTATAATTTTTTTACGAAATAAGCTGGATGACGTCACAGTGAGACAGCCACGTTCCATTGCCTAGAAAAATTCAGTTTGTACATAACATAATCTGTGGCATTACTGAAAGTCAAGTGACAGTCAACAATCATACAAGCACGGCACGGTCCTAAATGAACCATGACAAATAGTTTCATTTATTTCTCGTCTTTTAGCTTCGATTATTCGTAGGTTTGTTTAATGGTGTGATAGTAAATACATATTTTTTATTAAAATCTGATATTTAAATTCTTTTATATTCACTTTTAACGTAGTTATTTAATACTTTTATTTGTGAAAATACATTGGTAATACTCGTATACATTTCGGACTTTATGATAAAATGACAACTGTTTAAAGCCGAATGCGCATCATGTGATTAAATTTCCATCTTTGTCACTCTTTGCTATTATAAGCAGGACAGCAACATTTCAAACTGTCAATTTGCTTTAAAGTGTAGACTTTCCTTTAGACCTGCATTTGTGACGTAGCACTGCAGGGGTCAAATGAAGGTCATTACTTAAATTTTATTTATTTAATTCAGATTATCATATTTTTGGAATCTGATTTCTGAAAACGCTTCACAAAGCCTATTTCTCCAAATGGTTTTCGATTTATTCTACTTTGTAAAAAATTGGGACATCCCAATTGGAGTATATATACAGTCGGCCATACCTATGTGTCCTGGCGTGTAGGCGGCGCCGCGCGCGCGCGTCCAGCTCGGGCAGCATCCCGTCGATGAAGTTGGCGTTGACGTAGCCGCAGGCGCCGCCCGCGCCCGCGCCGCCGCCCGCGCCCGCGCAGCCCGCCGCGCCGCACCGCCCGCCCAGCGACACGCACACGCGCGAGTGGTCGTCTGACAACAAACCAGTAACATCTTACTAATGTTATGAACGCGAAATTTTGTATGGATGGATGTTTTTTACTCTTTCATGCAAAAACTTCTGAACGGATTTGAATTAAATTTGGCATAACAAAACACAAATCGTCACTACTTAAAAAAAACTCTTAGCTCAAAATAGATAATTTTTCTGAGTGAACTTTATAGACATTACATTGAAGGTTCAATTTTGTTGACATATTGATTTTAGATACGAGATTTTTTTCAAAGTAGTAACAAAATACAAATACAAACTGTTTATTTCCAAAAATATTAAAGACGCTGAATACATTTGTACTGACCCCCACATTAGGCATGGCCTGTCTCGTGGGGGAAACAAGAGACAGACCATGCCTTGTGTGGGGGTCAGCACAGATATACAGGGTGTTTGGTAGCTAGGTGCAAAGTTTTAAGGGGGTGATAGCCGAGGTATTTTTGAACATTTTTAGCCATATATGTCTTAGCCGAAAATGTATAATTTTTTTTTAAATTGAAAATTCAGAAATTTTAGGAAAATACCCAGAATTTCATAGTCACGAGACAATATTGCCCCAATGAGCGTCAATTTGTTACCAAAATCTTTTGTTTCGGGTAGTTTTATGTGTATTGGACCAAATGAAATAATTTTTAAGTGTCTTTCTTGCCACAAAAACAAAATGGAGGCATTCGAGATTACTAAAAATGTCTTAGGTTGGAACAGAGTAATTTTTCAGTGCCATAAAAAAAAATAAAAAAAAAATCCCTGAAATGTTCAAACATTTTTAAAAACACGCCTGTTTATTGTTCTTTATTTTAAGGTATCACTCATTAACATTCCTTGCTAAATCTGAGATAAAAAGTATAAAAACCAAACTCAGGGAGCACTTTGAAATTTGTTGAATTTTTAATTTAGTGTCTTATGAAAATTCAGCGAACGGTTGTTGCGGCCTTCAAGAATTACGTTTTGTAATTTCAAACGTTCCACATTTATTAATGTGTCTTTTTAAAGTACAGATGTTCTCAATTCAAAACTTTGATTTTGAATTTGGACCTTTTTGATTAAACTGTAATGGACTTTGCTGTATTGTGATGGTATTGTGGAGATTTCAAAAAAAAAAATTTTTTTATTTTTTTAAATTAATTTAACTGTTATTCAAAACACAACAAACTGAAGTTGAATGATTTATTTTTACTTTTTTTTTCATGTAATTTACTAGTTAAGTACCTTTAACGTGAAATTTTAAGACTAATACATTCTTAGCGAGTGCTCCCTGCGTTTGGTTTTTATACTTTTTATCTCAGATTTAGGAAGGAATGTTAATGAGTGATACCTTAAAAGAAAGAACAATAAACAGGCATGTTTTTAAAAGTGTTTGAACATTACAAAGATTTTTTTTTTTAATTTTTTTATGGCACTGAAAAATTACTCTGTTCTAACCTAAGACATTTTTAGTAATTTCGAATGGCTCCATTTTGTTTTTGTGGCAAGAAAGACACTTAAAAATTATTTCATTTGGTCCAATACACATTCCACTATCCGAAATAAAAGATTTTGTTTACAAATTAACGCTCATTGGGGCAATATTGACTCGTGACTATGAAATTCTGGGTATTTTCCTAAAATTTCTGAATTTTCAATTAAAAGAAAACTATACATTTTCGGCTAAGACATATATGGCTAAAAATGTTCAAAAATACCTCGGCTATCACCCCCTTAAAGCTTTGCACCTAGCTACCAAACACCCTGTATATACAGGTACGTATGTAAGTACAGGTATATACTCTGGATTAACATATAGCTACTTTTTATCCCGATAATAATGCCATCAACCGTCGAGTAGTTCCATCCTGCTGAGAGGATCCTGGCTGGACTGCCAGGATGTCACTGTCAGATTATTGTATTGTCACCAGATTTACATAAATATACCGAATTTCAAGTCAATCCCCGACCACACGAAGTGGTTAAATTTAGTTTCCAAGATTTGACCCAAATAAATAAACAAAGAGGGCAAACTAAATAAAATCTTATAATAAAAAGCAAGGACCTAGTGTCTTTGACCCTTAGGCTGCGTTTCCATCAGAGATGTGCGGGGAATGTGTTTTTCATGAACCAATAGAAACACTTCATTTACCTCGCTTCGCTCCGCTGAGCTGTTTCCACCAAAGCGGTGCTGTGCGAGGCGAGGTAAATGCGTTTCTATTTATTCATGAAAGACACATTTCTCCCAATACATCCTCACACGTAGTTGAAACGCAGCCTTAAGATGGTGTAATGTTAAAAAAAAATATTCGCCTAATCCGGCTGAATGATAGATAATATGTATGATACTTACAAGCAGTAATATTGAGATAGCGGTTCTTCAGCCGATTCTCCGGTCGGTGGCTGTGGTGGCTGGTGTGCCCCAGGGCAGCAGACTTCGCCACAACTATCTCGTATTCTTTACTGTTGATCAAAACGTTATTTATGAACGCCACGGGTAAAATGGCTCATTTTATGCTCTTGTTGTACAAGATTATTTCATTAATAATAGAGTGCATGCGCCGATATTTTGGACCACCTTGGCCACTCCGAAATATAAGATGGAGAGTGTCATCATCATCATCATCATGTCAGCCGAAAGACGTCCACTGCTGGACATAGGCCTCCCGCAAGGCTCTCCACTCAGACCGGTCTTGTGCTTTTCGCATCCACCGCGATCCCGCGATCTTAGCCAGGTCGTCGCTCCATCTTGTTGGAGGCCTACCGACAGCTCGTCTCCCGGTCCGCGGACGCCATTCGAGAACCTTCTGACCCCATCGGCCATCAGTCCTGCGTGCAATGTTCCCCGCCCACTGCCACTTCAGTTTCGCAATTCTTCGGGCTATGTCAGTAAATCAGAATGTCATCAATATGTGTATGTAATCAGTATGTCAGATGGCGAGTGTATCAGTACCTGAAGCCGATGTCGCCGTCGGCGTGGAGCGCTGCGACGTGCCTCGGGAAGTCCCTGGCGGGCACGGCGGGGTGCTGCGGGCCGGCCATGCGCGGCGGGCGCGCCGCCGGCTCCGGCGCCGCCGCCGGCGAGCCCGGCTCCGCGCACGCGCGCAGCGGGGAACAGTTCACTACTGGATCAACAGTACGTGTCAGGAGGGGTGACACTCTTTCCCGGCCCGGATAACACCGACATGTAAATACCGGCCCTGTTTTTTGTGTACACGCCTATAGAAACTGACAGGAGCTTCTACGGGCTTGTGCACGAAAAACAGGCCCGGTATTTACATGTCGGTGTTATCCGGGCCGGGAAAGACTGTCACCCAGAAGGAGTATTTAATTGCTACAGACTAACCAACTTATCTGTGAATCGAAAAAGTTTTTATCTATTCTCATATAATAATAATATTCAAATTATGAAATTGAAAACGAGTTTATATTAACATACTTTTTAAACACAGTACCGAAATATTATAAAAAAATATAATTACACTTTTCTTCTAACGAAATAATGTTATAATATTTTTTTTTTACCATTACGATACATGGCAAATCCAAAAAGTTTATATGACCAAGTTTTGATTCCAATTTTCACTTGTCTGTGGCAGCGCTCGCTTTAGCGCATGCGCGCAGCGGGGAACAGTTCACTACTGGATAAACAGTACGTGTCAGAAGGAGTATTGGCTATGTGCACGACATCAGCGCCACCTAGCGTGCGCAACTTTGTTAGCTCTGAAGCTGTCTGACGTTTTGAAATTTCTTCGCGTCACATTGTGACATAAATCAAACCTATCACGTATTAATTTATAATACAAAATTACTGTAATACCGTGATTTGGGTGGGCAATAGGTTGTGAATTCATTTTTGGTCATTAAAATTAAATGAGGAAGGATAAAGGAAATTGTGACTCGGCACCGACACCTGAGGCGAGATCGTTTTTG
This sequence comes from Choristoneura rosaceana, assembly GCA_037349165.1. NCBI lineage: Eukaryota > Metazoa > Arthropoda > Insecta > Lepidoptera > Tortricidae > Choristoneura > Choristoneura rosaceana. The sequence continues at coordinate 7,384,468 of JAZBNJ010000013.1, forward strand.
AGTTATGTTTTTTGTTTTATGTACGTATCTGTTAGTACTGTTAGATTTAAGGGCTGTTTCACCATCCATTGATTAGTGTTAACTGACGGTTTAGTGTAATGCCATCTCTATTTGTTTTGTTCGAATAGACAGAGACGGTATCACGTTTAACCACCAGTTAACACTAATCAATGGATGGTGAAACAGCCCCTAAATGTATACTGGGTGACTTTAGCCTCTGGACAAATACGAATACTACTGGCTTAGTAAGATATTTAAAACCAAACTGCAAAGTATCATAACAATCTGTCCAATATTTACCGAAAAACTAACTGTTTTCAATGTATCACTTTGGAGCAGCCTGTGTATTTGGATGATCTGATTTCATAGATTTTTTTTTCCTGTCTAATTAAGCAAATAAGTATTGTAAGATATTGCTAAGCATCAGTCTTATCCATGGTTTCATTATTTGTCCAGAGGCTAAGGTCACCTTGTATAATTTAATTTTGCTGAAAATTATTCAATCTTATTAAATGATATTGATCGGATTACTCACGTCTTAAATCGAGTTTAACTCGACATGTTTCGGGTTATTTCGAAACCCTTCATCACTGGAGCACGCGACTCGGACCGGGATTGTGGTTGGTCGGTACCCCCAAGTTGGAAAACAGTATTAAATTCTCGTGCTGCGTCATCGGTTGGTGTGAACGTGCCTTTACGGAACGATGTTGTTAGTGTTGTGTGCTACCCTACATTTGATAGTGACAATAAAAATGACGATGAAAATGTGGGTAGTTGTGCGCCTGAGTTAGTTTCGTCAGACAGTCGCGCGATCAGAGCGGTGGCGCGTAGTGCGCGTGTTGCGGCAGCCGCCGAGTCGCGTGCTCCAGTGATGAAGGGTTTCGAAATAACCCGAAACATGTCGAGCTAAACTCGATTTAAGACGTGAGTAATCCGATCAATATCATTTAATATGAGTGAGTCTCACGGTAGTTTCATGATCAAAATTATTCAATCTTTATGTTTTAACAGCTGATTTGACAATTGACTAGGTTAGACAACTGACCAGGTTTCTTATAAGCGTTGAGCGGCGCCCGCGCAGCTCTCTCCCCGCCTTCCTCCAAATAGTTGTACGCGGCGCTGATGCATTTGCTGAGGCGGGATCTGCACCTGTGTATATAATGAGACAGTTTTCATATAAATACTACGTGTAAGATACATACCATACTCCATACTTACATTTTTCTTTTCCTACTTTAGACGAAAACGAAGATAATCACACAGAAACTGAGGTCGAATCGGGAATGGACCCCCATTTTTCCATTATTACCGTTAAAGCAAAGAGAGCTGGTGAAATTACTGGCACTTGAGGTATTCCAACTTAGGCCTCTAGGTTGGCAACGCATCTGCAATACCCCTGATGTTGCAGATGTTTATGGGCGGTGGTGATCTCTTACCACCAGGAGACCCACTTGCTCGTTTGCCTTCCAGTCGAATAAAAAAAAAAAAGACGATAGATTAATGAAAATTACAAGTTTCATGGAATACCATTATGTTGTAGTTGAATGACAGTGATGTAGTACAACTTCCACAATGTTGAAGCCCATCGCTACAGTTGTAGCCCTACTGCCACAATTTGGTGTAAGAGTTGTGGCTCAACCGCCTCAATTTTGTGGCTTAATTGACAGTGTTGTAGCCAAGCTATCAGTGTTGTAGGCTGTAGCCCAACTGGCACAGTGTTCTATCTTAATCGCTACAATGGTTAGCTTAACCGGCAGTGTTGTAGCCCAACTGCCACACTGTCGTAGCTGAAACGTTACAGTGTTGTAGCCCAACTGGCACAGTGTTGTAGCCCCACGACCTACCTCCAGTAGAGCACGGCGGCGCCAACGCAGGCGAGCAGCGCGATGGGCGCGACGCACATCAGCACGGCGCTGGGCCCGGCCTGCGCGGGCACGAGCTCACTCGGCACGCGCGCCTCCGAATGAGCCATACACCATTCGCTGGACACCTCCTGGTGAAAAAACAGATTGCAATGATAAACATATCATTTATAACTTCTCTTAATAGTTTTTTTTACGAATAAGTATAACAAAGAGCTAAATTTAAATAACAATTAATTAATTCTAAAGGGTATAGCCCTGTATGGATGGCGAAACTGCCTTTGACGAGAAAGTGGTTTTCCTTTGGCTCGGATAATTGTCTTTACATACGTTGTAATTTGACCAAATTTTAGCCCCAAAATGGGCGTGGTTTTTGAGATAATTAAAAAAAAAGGAAAATCGTTTTTATTTTTTATTTACCAAACTAGTGGCCCGATTTTCACGAAATTTTTATATATTATGTAGAAAATTAAGAGCGCTTTTTCTTTAAAAAAAATCCAATTAATTTTATATTTAAGTAAAAAAAAAACATTTTTTTAATATTCATAATTTTTTTTTTTTTACTTGCGAGGTGGCGATACCTACCAATATCAGATATATTATGACCCATTTAATACTCTAATACATATATTTTTTTCAAAAATATTCATTTGGATCATCAGGTTAAAATAAGCGAATTTGTAACATCTCATACATAGCCTTCCCTTTACTACGTACATGGGCGTTTTCAAAAAAAGTTGTTGAAATGACTTTTTTTTTAGAAGTGGATGAAATTTGGTATTCCTACTCAGAATCAGGAGCACTTTCGATTATAATAGGAGAAAAAAAATATCTCAGTATTTTTTATTCCATTACGTTACCATTTTCATACGCGTGTCTGTGGCGGTAGTGTCATGGATAACACAAAATTATATGAAAAACCTGGGACACTTTTTTTTCCTATTGCAATCGAAAGTGCTCCTGATTCTGATTAGGAATACCAAATTTCATCCACATCTGACAAAAAAGTCATTTCAACATCTTTTTTTTGAAAACGTAACATAGGATTCAATAGTAGGGTGGGTTGAAAAAAATTTTTTTTATTTATTTTCTTAGCATGGGGGTAGAATTTGTACCTTATGAAAAAAGAAAATTTTTTGAATAAGCTGTTACTGGATCAGTTACGTCTTCGACCCCAAATGCACTTACCATCAGGTGAGACATAGGTTAAAAATAAAACTAATAATTCAAATGTTTTTGCTCTATTTGTCGATCCTTATCCTTTTTCAATTGCTTTTCTCTACCACTCAAAGGTTGACTGGCAGAGATCCCTTCAGGGATAAGTCCGCCTTTGTACTTAGCACTTTCTTTTGTGTGTTATTTTTTGTACCTATTTCCTTTTTGTACAATAAAGAGTTTAAACAAACAAACAATCAAAACAAAAATTGTATGTAATTTAAAAGCGAGCTCTGAAAGTACTAATTAAAACAATAGTAAAAAATTATTTCACCCATCATCAAACTTACTTTTCATCCCGAAAAAAAAATCCCACAACACACAGACAAAGTCACAGGCAACATCTATTAAATAAAATACAACAATGTCTATTATTAAGCGTATTACTGACCTCGGAACATCTTAGAAACTATTCACATACATTATGAAACCACCGGTTGTTTTGCCGGTAAATATGTGAATTAATCGGTACTTTAATGGTTACTAAATCGTTAGTTTCCAGGGCTGACATGCATATCCTAGTTACTTTGTTCTTACGCCATTATCCACGTAATAAAACCATGTACAGTCACCAGCACCAATATCTGACACAACAAAGCGTACACAAATATCTGATACGACTGTATTTCTAGGGCCGGTAGGACGTGTCAGATATTTTTGCACGCCCGCTGTGGCAGATATTATGCAGATGTACACTCGTAATAATAAACTCAGTTGATCAGATCCGAGAATCATTCACATCCTGTATTACAAAAACCGAAGTAGGGAGAATATTGCGTGCCTACGTAAGAAATCGCGGAGCTCATACTAATATACTGTGGGCTACTTACATTACTTATAATTACTTTTACTACTTAGAACTACTTATACTACTTACAACTACAAACTTACACTACTTACACCTACTTACAACTACTTACATCTACTTATATCTACTTACTCTAATTATACCTACTACTTACAATTTCTTATACTACTTTACTTATCTATACTTACATATTAACAATTAATCATACACGACACATAGGCACATAAACATTCATCAACTCATATTATCGTTGACGTGCTAACTTGTCGTGATGCAATGCAACCGCGCATTCAAAACCTGTCCCAGCGCGGGTACCTGCGCCGGCGCAAGGAATCGCTATAGCCGCGGCGCCCCGCCAGTCAATGCAATGCTTTGCCTCTGAGTGCATGTCGCTCGGCTTACTGCGCTTTGTACGTTCGCGCCTCGCTAGTGCATATTGTTCGCTTGTTGCTTATTGTAATACGCTTCCTATTCTTCTGAACTATTATTCTTGTGTGTGCTTCTTTACTTTACTCCTTCTGTGTTGTGCAAATAGACAATAAAAACTAGACTTAGTGTGTGGACATTGTATTTACCACTCGTTCGAGCCTACACCACGTAAGTCCTACATTGGTGACCCCCGTGGACACAGTATTTTTTAAAGAAGATAAATACGAGGATACAGTTGATGAATAAAATGGAACAACCGGCGAGACCTGAAGATGACCGTGCAGAATCACAAAACGGAGAGCGCGTTTCCACTGCACCGTCATCCGACATTTTTAAAGTTGGAGTGCGCGTTCCACCTTTTTGGCCGGAAGAACCCGAGATATGGTTTTCGCAGATCGAAGGTCAGTTTGCCATTGCAGGTATCACTAGTGATGTGACGAAATTTCACTACGTCATTAGCCAGCTTGACCGTCAATTCTCCAAAGAGGTCAAAGACATTATCACGAAACCTCCAGCGAATAATAAGTACGGCAAGATCAAAGACGAGCTGATCAAGCGTCTCGGTGACTCCAGCGAGAAGAAGTCTCAACAACTCCTTATGCACGAGGAGCTCGGAGACCGCAAACCATCCCAGTTCTTGCGACACCTTCAAGACCTAGCAGGCAACCAGGTTACGGAAGACTTTCTTCGCACGATGTGGATTAGCCGTCTGCCGTGGAATATCCAGTCTGTCCTTGCAGCACAGCCTAACGCGGAGCTGAGTCTTCTAGCAGACCTTGCAGACAGAAAGTCGAAGATGCAGTTCCTGGTCGACACCGGTAGCGACCTCTGTGTCTTCCCCAAGTCACAACTGCGCGAGCGTCGAACACCGACGAGCTATCAGTTGACAGCAGCCAACGGGACGACCATCGATACCTTCGGTTACGTTCACCTCAATTTGGACTTTGGGCTTCGCCGTGAATATCCGTGGCGTTTTATTGTAGCTAATGTTACTAAACCAATTATAGGTGTTGATTTTTTGTGTTGTTATAATTTAATTGTAGATTGTAGAAACCAGAAGCTAGTGGACAACACCACAAGCTTAAGTGCTTGTGCCATTTCTGCTACTAGCAATGACCTTTCTTCTGTCAAGGTATTGTACACTGGTGATACTTGCTATCATCGTTTGCTATCACAGGAATTTTCTGTTATCACACGACCAGCTGGCACGCAACGTATAATACCACACAACACACAACACCACATCCGCACTACCCCAGGTCCACCAGTTTGCTGCGCTCCGAGACGCCTTGCCCCGGATAAGCTGAAGGTAGCCAAGCGAGAATTCGAGGATATGTTGGCGAATGGTATTGCTAGACCTTCAGAGAGCCCGTGGTCGTCACCGTTACACTTAGCTCCGAAAAAAGATAACGGTTGGCGTCCCTGCGGTGACTACCGTCAACTTAATGCTCGCACTATCCCGGACAGATACCCCATCCGACATCTACATGACTTCACACATAACATATCTGGTTGTAAGATTTTTAGCACGATCGACCTTGTAAAAGCTTACAACCAGATACCTGTGTGCACGGAGGACATACCAAAGACGGCTATTACTACCCCCTTTGGTATGTTCGAATTTCCATTCATGACGTTTGGCCTGCGCAACGCCGGCCAAACGTTCCAAAGGTTCGTAGACGAGGTAACACGCGGTCTAGATTTTGTCTATTGTTACTTAGACGATTTTCTTATATTTTCTAGAGACGAGGACGAACACAAAAATCACCTTCGTGAAATCTTTACGAGGTTGCGGGACTACGGTATGGTCATTAACGTATCCAAATGTGTGTTTGGGGCTCCACAGGTAATCTTCTTAGGTTATCTGATTTCGGAGAGCGGCACCAAACCCTTGGATACTAAAGTCGAGGCCATACGCGACTTTCCACCTCCTAAGGACGTCAGGCAGCTACGTCGATTTTTGGGTATGGCCAATTTTTACAGGCGATTTCTGCCTCACGCCGCCCAAATCCAAGCGCCTCTCAATTCCCTCCTTACAGGTGCTGTAAAAGGATCCACGCCTATAAATCTCACAGGTGACGCTCTGAGGGCTTTCGACGAGACCAAAGAAAGTTTGTCCAATGCAGCTTTGCTCGCCCATCCAGATTGTCGAGCTGAGCTAGCGTTGGTGACAGACGCGTCAGACGTGGCTTTGGGTGCGGTCCTGCAACAAAAATGCCAAGACAAGGTATGGCAGCCATTAGCCTTCTTCTCCCGTAAATTAAGTCCATCTCAGACCAAGTACTCACCGTATGATCGCGAGCTTCTCGCGATTTACGAGGCTATTAAGTACTTTCGGCACATGCTGGAGGCCAGACACTTCATAATTTATACTGACCACAAGCCGATCAGTTTTGCTTTCCATGAAAGGAAACAAAACTGTTCGCCTAGGCAGTATAGGCACTTGGACTACATATCGCAGTTCACAACCGACATTCGCCATATATCCGGCAAAAATAACGTTGTGGCCGACACTTTATCGCGGGTTGCTGAACTTGAAGCACCAATCGATCTCTCTATGTTGGCCAAGTCTCAAGTGTCTGATCCAGAAATGGCCGAGTATCTTGACTCGTCATCGTTACGTCTAAAAAGATTAGAACTACCTGGAGGTCGCGAGTTCTTGTATTGCGACGTCAGTACGCCGACCCCCAGACCGTTCGTAACCAAAAGCTTTCGCAAGACAGTTTTTGACAGTCTCCATTCCTTAAGTCACCCAGGGGCTAACACAACAGCCAAACTCGTTGCTCAACGTTTTGTGTGGCCCGGGGTTAGGAAAGACTGCAGAGAGTGGTCAAAAACTTGTCTAGCCTGCCAGCGAGCCAAGGTAAGTCGACACGTGTCTGCACCCGTAGGCAGCTACGACCTTCCACGTGCTCGGTTCCAGCAGGTGCACATTGACCTAATTGGTCCCCTTCCAGTTTCCCATGGCTATCGTTACTGCCTAACAGCTATTGACCGCTTTACGCGATGGCCAGAGGTCATGCCTATAGCGGATATCACGGCAGAAACGATAGCCAAAGCCTTAATTACTGGATGGATAGCCAGATTCGGTTGTCCAGTAGATATTGTTACAGACCGCGGCCGGCAGTTTGAGTCCGCACTGTTTCAATATCTGTCAAAGTCCATTGGATTCCGCCACAAGCGGACTACTGCTTACCATCCAGCGTGTAATGGACTAATTGAAAGGTTTCACAGGCAGCTAAAAGCTGCCATTACCTGTCATGCTGATACTAACTGGTCCGAAACTTTACCCCAGGTCCTCCTAGGCATACGAAGCGCCTTTAAGGAAGACCTGCAAGCCTCTCCCGCCGAACTTGTATATGGTGAGCCGTTGAGACTTCCTGGCGAATTTTATGACCCAAGCATACCCGGTACCACTGACATGTCAGATTAAAAATGAGAATGAGATGTTGTTTAAAATCATCGTAAAGGGTAAAACAGTCACCGTGACTATAGACCGCTTAAAACCAGCTCATTATTTGGCTGATGAATCTCCTTCGACCAGCCAAACTCCGATAGTGCCTACCACAGGTCCACAAGTGCCCAACATTCCGCAAGCTACAAGGACAGATCATGGGCCGGGAAACGTCCATAGAACTACCCGCTCGGGAAGACAAGTGCGTTTTCCGGATTATTATCGCCCTTAACCAGGTCTCTGGAGGGGAGTGATGTGGGCTACTTACATTACTTATAATTACTTTTACTACTTAGAACTACTTATACTACTTACAACTACAAACTTACACTACTTACACCTACTTACAACTACTTACATCTACTTATATCTACTTACTCTAATTATACCTACTACTTACAATTTCTTATACTACTTTACTTATCTATACTTACATATTAACAATTAATCATACACGACACATAGGCACATAAACATTCATCAACTCATATTATCGTTGACGTGCTAACTTGTCGTGATGCAATGCAACCGCGCATTCAAAACCTGTCCCAGCGCGGGTACCTGCGCCGGCGCAAGGAATCGCTATAGCCGCGGCGCCCCGCCAGTCAATGCAATGCTTTGCCTCTGAGTGCATGTCGCTCGGCTTACTGCGCTTTGTACGTTCGCGCCTGGCTAGTGCATATTGTTCGCTTGTTGCTTATTGTAATACGCTTCCTATTCTTCTGAACTATTATTCTTGTGTGTGCTTCTTTACTTTACTCCTTCTGTGTTGTGCAAATAGACAATAAAAACTATTGACTTAGTGTGTGGACTTTGTATTTACCTGTATTTTGACTGGTACCTGGTACTGGACCTGGACTTTGTATTTGGACCACTCGTTCGAGCCTACACCACGTAAGTCCTACAATACTAAGTTTTTTTACTGGAGTTGTGCCTTCGAATTATGCCTCCAACAAGATGGAGCGACGACCTGGCTAAGATCGCGGGATCGCGGTGGATGCAAAAAGCACAAGACTGGTCTGAGTGGAGAGCCTTCGGGGAGGCCTATGTCCAGCAGTGGACGTCTTTCGGCTGACATGATGGTATCAACATCCCTATTAGCAAGGACATATGATCATTTACATTATTTTGGAATCATAAGTAATAGTTACTGTTTTTCTTTAAGTCTTCAATAAAGAGACTCGTCAAGATTGTTTACTCTTTTTCTAATGCTATAAAAAACGAAGTATAGGTACGTACCTTCGGCGGTGATTCCGTCCCATTGACGAGTGACATCGCGCGCGCCACAGACAGCGTGACGGCGTAAATCTTCACTTCGTATCGAGTTACGTTTTCCAGTTCCACGGACTGTAAAAAGGTTGTTGGGTTATTGTCAAAATTTGAACAGGCCTCTCTGTTACATCCTATACCTAAAAGGTTAAGATAATTAATTAAATGTAAACAAAACAACAGGACGATATCAAAACTTTTGATGTTGTCCTGGTTGTTTTGTTTACATTTATGATTGGTCTCGGCCGAGAATATATTTTTTTCTCGGTCTCGGTCTCGGCCGAGATTAAAAAAGTAGTCTCGGTCGGACCTTAATCAAAAGTATAGCAGGCATTACGTGGAGAAGGAAAGGGACATGATCTTACTCTATGGAAAGCCTTAGGGGAGCGACTTAACGTTTTCGGAACCGGTATTCAAGGAAACTTAATATGTAAGAAAAATGTTTAGTGTAAGATCAATGAATAAAAGCTTTTATTATTATTATTAAACAAAACAACGCCAATTAGTGTGTAAAATATTGAAATTCCCCCACTACTATCTAAAGATTTACATTTCTCATTTACAGTAGGGATAGTAGGGATAGCAGGGATTGGCTTTTGTTTTTTCTATTCCATGAGTAAAATCTATGAAAACACAAAAAACGTGTGATTTGCAAGAAACAGCCGTAAGCTGAAGCCGCAATAGAACCTTGTCTAAGTAAGCGATCCATAATCCTCAATAAGGAAGTCACTCGACGCATTCTGTGTGATAAGGTCTTTATGTACGTATGGCGTCTATATGAAGGTTGGAATTTGTACAGTCAAGGGCACAGTTACAAAAATATGTATACACGACTTTATGCACTTAACATTAGGGCCGTGTATACATATTTTTGCAACTTTGCCCGTGACTATACTGTACGACATTAAAACTGAAAAGTTTGAACCAAACGTGATGTTGTTCGAAGCGTTTTATACGGGATGTAATGAAATGAAATTATTTATTTTTATTTTTTTATTCGACTGATTAGCAAACGAGCAAGTGGATCTCCTGATGGTAAGAGATCATTACCGCCCATAAACATTTGCAACACCTGGTATTGAAGATACGTTGCCAACCTAGAGGGCTAAGATGGGATAACTCAAGTGCCAGTAATTTCACCGGCTGCTGGATTATTTGCGGTAAATGTAGTACATTATAGTTAGGTATAATGATGTGTATGCCGTCGGCTTAGACAAAAAGGGGGGGACCCCGCTCCGAGTCATTTCTAGTGCAAAAACTGTCCATATAAAGTTTATCCAACGTGGAAATGTGGCGAGCTTTATGGGGACTTTTGCGGCTTTGCGCTTTTTTTGTAAACGGCGGGTTATATGATTAAATCTTTATTTATGTGTGTAACAATTGTTTCATTTGAATTAGGTCTCTTTTTAATCTTAAATTTCAAACCTTTTCAACCAAATAAATCCCAAACACTGACCAGCTTCGTCAAACTTTTGATTAAATTTCACTTCACTGCAAAATACCTAGTTTAAGAAACATTTACAAGCAGTTCTAACAAAGACGACATCACCCAGCGCAGGTAAAATAGGCACTGAAGCACATTCATTAATCATCAATGCAGGAAAATAATACGTAAATACTTTTCCCCCTAATTATTATTTTGTGCTAACTAAATGCAAACTAAATTATGCGTGAAAGACAAATTTATACCTTGTTAAAAAGGCCTTGGAAATGAGAATTAATAATACCCCGGAATTCCAACAAGGCTTGAGTCAGTCCTGATCTAAGAACTAAAAAGTATGAATTCCCATTGCGGACCGAAAAGAACTAGTTCCTCGTAAACGATCTTAATCGGTCTCGGTCCCGCTCCCGGTCCGCGCTCCTTAGCTTCGATCGGTCGGAGTCGGAGCTAAAACGGTATGGGAGCGAGTATTGGGAGCGGGAGTGAGTGAGCACTAGATGATTGAACGAGGAAACGAATCAAGAGCGGAGCTAAATAAACTCGCTCCCCGATCTTAAACATTGTTTCGGTCGGAGCCGCTCCTCGGAGCTAAAGGAACTAAAGGAGCTAAAGGAACTAAAAGACCGAACTAGTTCATTTGACCGATTGACCGAGATCGGAGCGCTCCCTTTAAATACCGAGCGGGCGCAACTCTAATTCCAACTGCTGGATCTTATGACTTACGCAGGCGACGACGCGGGTAAACACTAGTTAGAGAAAGAGAGAGAGAGACAAACATTTATTTATACATATTCGATACACAGAAAAATACATTAGATGGAAAGAATCCCACTAATATTATAAATGAGAAAGTTTGTGAGTGAGTGAGTGAGTGATGTTTGTTACTTCTTCACGCTGAAACGGCTGGACGGATTTTGATGGAATTTGGCAAAAAGTTTATAACTTGGATTAAAACATAGGATACTTTTTATCCCGATATTCCCACGGGATAGGGATAAAATCTCAAAATAACAACCGCTGGGCTTAGAGTCATGAAATTTGGTATGTAGGTAGCTGGACGTCTGGAATAATACATAAGCGACTTTTTGAACCGATATTCCTACGGGATACCTAGGGATAAAAACCCAATAGTTTACACGTGCGAAGCCGCGGGTAAAAGCTAGTTAAATATAACATCGAACAGTATAAAGTGGGCCCCACTAAGCATAATGTTACGGCAAGCCGCAACGCTGTTTTTCAGTGGGACCCATTTAAAAACTAAAACAGTTGACCCATGTATCAAGCAGGAGTACTCACGACGCTGATGGTAGTCTCGATATCGCTTTTACTGGTGGGCAGCTTGAGCCGAGTCCGCGGCTGCTGCTCGGGCAGTTTCCTCAGGGTCACCACGTACTGGTCCAGAGAGTTGTTGTACTCCAGAGGCTGCCGCCATTGGAGGTACAGGATGTCTGCAGATCAAGATGAATTATCATAATTTTTTTTATTCGACAGGATGGCATACGAGCAGGTGGGTCTCCTGATGGTAAGAGATCACTACCGCCCATCTGAAACACCAGGGGTATTGCAGATGCGTTGCCAACCTAAAGGCCTAAGATGGGATACCTCAAGTGCCAGTGATTTCACCGGCTGTCTTACTCTCCACGCCGAAACACAACAGTGCAAGCACTGCTGCGTCACGGCAGGATTAGCGAGCGAGATGGTGATAGCAATCCGGGCGGACCTTGCACAAGGTCCTACCACCTGCATCATCATCCGGAAGGACGCTGCTGAGCTAAGGCGCGCTTCACTGTATTGTGTGTTTGTATTGTTGTTGTTAGTGTTGTGTGCTACCCTACAGTAGAGAGTGACAATATAAATGGCGATAAAAATGAGGGTAGTTGTGCGCCTGTGTTAGTTTCGTCGGCCAGTCGTGCGAGGAGAGCGTTGGCGCGTAGTGCGCGTGTTACGGCAGTGTTGCGTGCTTTGAAGAAGGGCTATGAAATAGCCCGAAACAACCGAGCTAAACTCGATATAAGACGTGAGTTATCCGTTACAATATCAATCGAACAATGCTCGAGTGGAGGCCGCGCGAAGTCCATAGGTAGCTGGGCTAATCAACTATTTTACCGACATTTTAGGCGTCTCCTGCGTTATCAAAATTGTCTCAGGAGTTACCAAAAAATTGTACTTCCAAAAAGATATTTCACGGTTTAATATGTTGAACTTACGTAGGATGGCATGTATTCATGTACACCATCTATTAAATTACAGAAAAAACATGTTTACTAACAAATATCTGCAATTGTTTGAAAAATGTCGTGGACAGATTAGTGTGGGTAAAAAAGTTGATTGGCCCAGCTTTATAGTTGTAATAGAAACTACAGTCTGTTCAATATAGGAATCGACGGAAGGAAAATGGGCTTACCATGAGGCTGGTCGCATGTCAAGTTCAATATGACCGGCGCGGAAGGAGGCAGGACGTCCGTGAGGACGTAAAGCGGCTCCGACTGCGGGCCCAATCGGTCCAGGAGGTCCGAGGACTTGACCCCTTGCAGCGAGAAGTTGTAGAACGCGCGCACCCAGATCTTATAAGGGGTGAAGGGCTCTGGAAGAAAATTTATGATGCCATTTACCACAGAACTTGTACTATATAATACGTGTAAAAAGGTATAATTTGCTCGTATTTCGTTTAAAGATATAACTTCTTTCACAGTTGCCAGGCTTAGCAATCCATAAATACTAATATTATGTGTCTAGCTGTAACCTCTTCACGCTCAAACCGCTGAACCGATTGAGATGAAATTTGATATCGTGACTACTTTGAAAAAATCTCGTATCGAAAATTAATACGTCAACAAAATTGAACCTTAACATAAGGTTCATAAAGTTTACTCGGAAAAGTTATCTATTTTGAGTTAAGTACGATTTTTTTTTAAAGTAGTGACTATATAGGGAAGGACATAGGATATTTTTCGTCCCGGAAAATTGCATAGTTCCGGCAGAATAGCGATAAAAAATTTAAATTTATCTATTTATTTCAATACTTAATAACGAAAAAACCGTCCACTTAGACTCTAATCTTAGCATTGAAAGATTTTATCGAATCTAATTATAAATCAAATTATAAAAAACATAGTTTATGGCTTAAGGGGCTGTTTCACCACCCAGTAATAAGTCAATGACAAAAGTAAATGACATAAATTGTTTGGTATCATATAGTACCTAATATGTTAGTCGGAAAGGCTGTTTATCAAATTTTTTTTACCAATTGTTTTGCAGTCTACGCGAAGAGAGTAGCGGGCAACAGCTAGTAGGGTCAGTTACCACAAGGTTTGACGTTTCACAGAGTAAAAGCAAACACATGTTGTTTTGCTAAGCTAATTTGTTGTAAATTATGTAAGACTTTTACTTTATTTCGCATGCGGACAATGTAATGTATTTTGTTTATCGGCAATGTGAAAGCCAGTCAGTGTGATGAGTTAAACTTGACTACTAATGTTCGTATGTCAGTAATGTATGTCTGTGAAACTCATTACTTGTGCTGAATAGGTATATATGTATATCTTGGTAAGTCAGTTCACAGTTTTGTTTAATAGTACCTACGAGGTTTGACACATTATTTTTGTAGCAAGAATTTAATTAATTTTATACAAAAACATTGCCTAACAAATTTTAATATTGACAACAATAAATGAAAATATTTTTTATCGTGAGCTTTTTTTATGGACTGTACTTTTTGTGTACTGACATCATCCAATTCACTCATAACCCAACCTATGGATTTGCAAGATTTCACCAAAACAAACCTATGTGTCGCAGGTGATTAATGTTTATAGTTCTGTTGATAATTGTTTAAAATATTTACTGTTTTTATCGGTAAAAATAATTCAAATAAAACGCTAAATAAGGGTCCTTGTACACCGCGTTTTTTAATTGCGTCGTCGACGCGCTTTTGTATCGATACACACGCGGTACCCGAGTTGTGTGGCTGCTCTATGGGACAAAACCGCGCTAGCAACGCCCGTCGGCGGCGCGTTTAAAAAACGCGATATGCAAAGGCTCTAAACTAAACTGTGTCAGTATAATACTTACTTAAATTCTTCAATCGAAACCCAACCACTTTAGTCAGCACACCAGCCGTATTAAGCAGCGTGAGATTCTTCGTAGCCTTCGAATAATCCGCCATACCAAGGTCACTAGGGAAATAGTTCATTTTCTTCACATCAGCGGAACTGGGGACCCCTATGACCGTCGACGCGTCAATCTTTGGGACACCCTGTTCGAAATACAGGACGTAGGCTATTTGGGTCGCGTCTTTATGCGGGTAGACGGGTGTGAATGACTTCTTTACAACTTCTATGGGGAACTCGACAGCTTCATGTGTTTCTACGTCATGTTTCTCAGCATGCGTCGTCCTTATGTCTGTAGCGTTGTCTTGGCGACGTTTTCTGTGCCTATGGGACCGCAAATCGCGGCGGATTCTATAGTCGTTCATTATATCGGGTAGCGGAAACTCGTCATTGTATTTTAGCTTGTCGTTCTTGTATGAGTCTATGATTGTGTCGAAGTTTGTGAGAGTTTCAGCGCGTATGGCTGGTAGGTCGTTTTTCATTGGCTCGTCGCCTTGAAGTTCTGTATTGTCCGCGGTTGCTTTGGGTTCGGGGTTGGGGATGAAATGGTGGGTGAAGGTCGTTGGCGGGGCCCATGATAGATGGATGTCTTCTGACGTCACTCTGTTAACAGTAAGGTTCTGCGGTGCGGACGGAACTGCAACAAAATACAGTTTTATAATCAGCATAATCATTAAGAAAAAAAATCATTTTTATACTCTTTATTGTACAAAGGAAAAGAAACAAAATACAAATTGACAAACTTAGATATACTTGTATAAAGGCGGACTTATTCCTTTAAGGGATCTCTATCAGTCAACCTTTGAGTAGATGAGAAGAGCAATCAGGAACCGACAGAGTGAAAAAAATATTACAATCCTATACAAAGTAACATTATAAATGCGAAAATCAGTGAGTATGTGTGTTCATGCGTGATTTTGTTAGAGGGCCTGAGTTGTAGTTCCCACGCGGGCCCAATACGGATTGGGAACTTCACACACATCACTCTTCACACATCTATGCATGTTTCCTCACGATGTTCTCCTTGACCATAAAGCTCATGGTAAATTTCAAATTTTATTTGATAAATTCAGAAAAACTCAGAGTTGTGAGCCACAACTCTGCTTGCGATGCCACAGGTCAAATACTAGGCTACCAATACCATGAAGACGCGGCCACATGCAAGTCGCTCGATGCTAAAAAGGTTGAGCTTTAATGCTGAAAAAAAAACCTCTTCAATTTCGGCAAAAACGTTTTTTTTTAATTCACTCCAATTTCTTTTAATTGTACCACTGCCACAAGTGCTACTACGTAAATGAGACTAAGCAATCAGATTCCAAGATCATTCCTGCAAGCAGCCATCTTGACGCTGCTGCTCCACGTGGCGACTTGACGTTACTTTTTTCGAGTCACAGGAAATTCAAAATCACATTGTCATATGAGACTACTGGCCGAGGATCGTGCTCAGTGGCGTGCAACTGGACAAGCCTGTGTCCAGCAGTGGACTAAGGTAGGCCGATGATGATGATGATTGTTGGGAGCGTGGACTGTAGTTTATAATTTTTGATTCTTTACAAGAAAAGATTTTTTCACTGGTATGAATATTTATTACAAAACACCA
Organism: Choristoneura rosaceana; assembly: GCA_037349165.1. Classification (NCBI taxonomy): domain Eukaryota; kingdom Metazoa; phylum Arthropoda; class Insecta; order Lepidoptera; family Tortricidae; genus Choristoneura; species Choristoneura rosaceana. The sequence goes on from JAZBNJ010000013.1 coordinate 7,400,655, forward strand.
ACACTTACAGTAATGTAAGAGCAAATAGAACACGGACAAATTGTCTTATAGACGTAGCAGAAGTGTTATTATGGCCGATGGGCGACCGGAAGAGACAGAGAAAAAAAATTCTGCCAACCTAGCTTACAAAAACTTGTGTTGCCAGCAACAATGATGTCATATTGAAATTTAAAAAAAGTTGTGGTAAGACTATATCCTTTTTGTTTCCCCGTCTTTGACTGTATGTAGGCTATGACTCAGGTTTCATTTTCTTGTCCTAAAATACCAGTGGTTTACCACAAAAGATTACTATTAGCTTCTGACCAAGACTGAGTGTAATGAGGAATATAGGATTGTAACTTTTATGTATGTTTGTCTGAATTTATGTTTATAAAATTAGAATATTTATAAATTATTTTGTATTTGTTTACTTCTTTTGTACAATAAACAGTTTGTATTTGATAATATAACTTTACCATCCATTTAGGCTAGGAATTAAAAAAATAAATTTATTATAATAATAATATTCTTTATTGCATGTCACATTTCAGTACTATTACAAAGGTCTTAAAAACTAAACAAAGGTGTGTGCGTGTGTGTGTTTATGTGTGTGTATATTATTCTCATTTAAAGTGTCAATGTATATGTATAGACATGAAAATTTTGTGTACAAACCTTGCTGTAACAATTACAAAACCCCCAAAACAAAAATTTGTCAAAGGTCCAGCCATTATGGAGCTATTAACTTACATACATTCAAAAATAGATTTTCATTAATTACTCAAAAATCATTACACTCATGGTATGACAGGTGTAATGGGTAGAATCCAAAGTCAAAGTCAAAATCTCTTTATTCAATTAAGGCTATTACAAGCACTTATGAACGTCAGAAAACAGTCCTTAAAACCATCATGTAGAGTTCTCGACCCAGGTCAGTTTATTATAAAATGGGGCACAGATAATTAATGCCCAATGCCATAACAGTGAGGTAAACAATACCATAACCCAGTTTCTGAAGGCTAAGACAACAACAATACACTGACATGGTTGCAAGACAATGGTTTGCACAAGACTTTGTGCCAGAGTTCAATGACCTCCTAAAACAGTTCTGCATTTATGGTAACAATTAACGACTTGATAACTACACATGTGTGTTTATGTTTATGGTAAGTATAGGACCTATATTGTAGGTATAGGACCTGAGTATACTATGGGTAAAGGTTGGGTTACGTATCTGAATATCGAATGTTAAAATACCAAATGTATTAAAATATTGAATGGGTCATACATAACATCGAAAAGGTATTTCTGTTTAGACTGTATTTTTTTAGATTGTTATAAATCTAACCTAACCTAACCTAAGGGGTTCTATACAATGTCGATTTAATCTATCCTGAAAAGTTTTCGGTTTCAGAGAATAAACGTTTTGATACTATGACCCATTTGATATTTTAATATATTCAATATTTTAACATTCGATATTCAGATGCATACCCATAGGTTGTATAGGTATAGTGTTGTTTTCCACAACTTGGTCTGAGTACTATTGTGTGTGACTATTATATTACGTGCGCAATTTGTTTATGAGTTTGTAACTTCATAAGAAACTACTCAAATTGATTAACTTATTTTGGTTTTGTATATTAAAATATGCAAATCTGGATTGTACATTTTTTTTTTCCTTTATTCTATTACGAGTGGCATTAATTGTGTCCATCCATGCTAATCTTGGATTTTGACTTTTTGACTGCATTCATTTTTTTTTAATGGTATAGGGGGCAAACAAGCATACGGATCACCTGACAATGCTATTCATTGACAACCTCTAGACTAGAGAAAATCGTTGTTGGATTTTGAGAACTTTTATATTAGGGATAGTATTTATTTTTTTGCAAGTAGATACAGAATATTATATCCATTCATTCATTCGATGTATATTCATTTATTTGCCCTGTTTACTTGTTACTAAAATACACATTAATACTAGAGATGGGCCAAACATGCGAATGTTTGGTAAAACTTTTACCGAACCTAATATTTGGCATAATTGATTCCTAAGTAGAAACTAAAAATATGATTAAGTTTTAATTCTTCTAATGTAATTTAATTTAACAAAACAAAAACATTTAGACATTTCATTAGTTTTGAACAATAATAATAATAATAATGTATAATAATAATAAATCAACTAACACTAGTTTTTGTAAGACCAATTTCTACTAACAAAAAAATATGGACTTTTGATTTGGTCAGATTACAGATTGGATCAAAGGGAGTGACAAAAGCTAAAAAATCACCTAGTTTTATTTTTTCTTTAGTTTTATATATAATTAAGAAATTAAGGATTATTTTGCAGAACATGAATATTTATTTTGTTTCCTATCATATTGTTGTATCTTCTGTTATTATCGTGTAATAAATTAATTTTAATACATGAATATTATATTATTATTTTTATGAATATTCCGTAAATCTGCCAAATATGCCAAATACAGAATATAAAATGGACATTCAACCCATCCCTAATTAATACTCCAATCTAAATGATACAAACATTTGAACATCCTTTTGACATGTTTTAATGTATGTTTGCAATTTAATTGGAATACATACAAGAATTCTTTATAGTAGTAGGAGGGTAGGGGGTAATATATACACAACAATAAAATAAACAACTAATTGGACTAATTTGTTGGACTATTTTTTTCTGTGAAACATTATCATTAAGTACAATTAAATGGCTAAATGTATAATTAGGGCAGTACAACGTAAATGAGCAGGACATTCAACAAACACCAACAATTAGCACTGATTGCTACTCATTGTGAATTATCTTCATTTCCCATCCTAATCACTGATAATGACAACTTTGTGAATGTTTATAAATATCTCAACAAATATATGATAATGAGCTAACTTTTTCAATTAAAACAATGATATGATATCATCAGTGATTACTACATGCATATAAACTGCCTACCACATGCTAGCATTAGTTTTAATTATTATTTTGATCTGTTTTTATAAATAAATAAAACGAACAAATGCGTAAAACTGTGCTACGTTAACTATACATAGGTACATTATTTAGTTATTTATCTTTTAACAGAAGGTCGATGTCCGGAAAGAAACTTGGGTACGACACCTATTTAATATTTCATTAATCGAGCACACGGAACTACGTAATAATTGTTGCGAATAGCATGTCCAGCGTACGACTCAGAGATGAGATTGACAGATACCAACTAAGTAGGGAGGCGTGAACATCCCAATTCACCCTATACGATCCTTGCAAGACATTCAAAAGCCCCAAAATGATACAGCAGTAATAATCTTACGTTGTACTCACCATAAATTTCCTTGCTTTCGTTGTAATTAACGGAATTATCACAATGAACGCACAAAATAAATATAATAAAAATGGCTCCTAACATACACCGAATATACATTTTATAGCACTGTGCTCGCGTGAAACGCGAGTGAACGGTTTAAAATGCATCCATACTCCACATTTTCACTTAAATAACAGATAAATATGGAAATAATCCAGTTAATAAGTCAAAAATCCTTTAAATTAAAAGCAAGCTGCCTCCGAGCCAGACCCCGCCGTCTGTCATTAGTCTTGTCAATAAACAATTAATGTTGCCATCGCATTAATTAACCTTTGTCTAAAAGTGTCAGAAAACATAACGGCAAATCGTGAATATGTGTGGCAACAGCACGACAGATATATGCCAATATGCAACAGACAGACAGACAGAGGTAAAAATGAAAATTGAAAGTTTTCTCAAAGTTAAAGATCGTAAACTTTTGTGCGTCCTAAAATAATGTTAGTTACAAAGTTAATTACTTCCTGATTTTGAAGGGAACTCTAGGAAAGCATACCCTATTGTTACACATGCACTTTTTTTTCATACCTTTTTCTTGCTTACATCTAATGTTTTTGAACCTAATAATAATAATAAAACTAAAAACTAAACGGCTCAATTTATGACTATTAGGTGCAAATGTATGGATGCAAGTGTCAAAATTGGTCCGACAAGTTTCAGTATTTTTCGAACTATTTCCGAAGTATTTTTGTGTTTTTTCCAGATTGAGTAGGTTCGTGATTTTATTCCTTCCTCTTAAAAAATGCTGCTATTCGGGAATCTCAATAAAAAAAAAATACAAATTTGAAACAGGTCAAGACGAATGTTTCTCGAAGTTGCAAATATTTCGATTTGGATCCACTAAAATGTCAACTTGGCAGTCAATTGCATTTACAATTTTCCAATTGAATCGGTTTATCTCATTATCCGATCCGCCTATCCCAGTGAGTCTTTACTCTTTATTGAGTTTATGAGTTTATGACATATATAAAGGTGCGGCCACATGCAGTCGCTCGTCGCTCTTTTTTTTTTTATTCGACTGGAAGGCAAACGAGCAAGTGGGTCTCCTGATGGTAAGAGATTACCACCGCCCATAGACACCTGCAACACCAGGAGGATTACAGATGCGTCGTCGCTCGTTTGCAGCGATAAATCTGGTCACGTGACGTGACCCCATTATGAATGTGATTTTGAATTTCCCGCGGCTCAAAAAAGTAGCGTCAAGTCACCGCGTCGAGCAACATCTCATTTAGTAGTAGTCGTAGCAGTGTTACAAATAAAAGAAATTGGAGTGAATGAAAAAAAAATGTTGTTGCGGAAATTGAAGAGATTTTTTTTCAGCGATAAAGCTCACCATTTACCCCCTTATCGCTATATGTCACGCACGTGACCAGATTCGACGCTAGAAACGAGCGTCGAGCGACTTGCATGTGGCCGCGCCTTTCAAATGAGCGACAAGCGCCTGCGTGTGGCTGCACCTTTTAAATCAAGTGATCAAACCCTTTTTTGACAGCAAGCGAAACAGGGAAATTTTGTCGTACACTAGCAACATTAGCACCGGGATTGTTTGTTCGACAGACTTCGGCTTTGGGTGCAGCCGCTTTGTGAATTTGTTTTTGTTTTAATTAAGGAAATAGTGAGTGATAACGGTGCAAAAATTTTTATAAAATGATCTCACAATAGTGCAATGTGTTTTACGCAGCGTGATTGCGTGCAGTATTTGTGAAAAGCTGTCGCTTCCGCCATGACGATGGGTCACTTGATCGGGAAGTATTCCATGATTCCTCTATACGTTTTGTGTATCGCGCTTTGCTATCCCGTTTCGGGTGAGTAATTAACTAATTTATATTGTTTTAAATTGAACCCTATCCTTTTATCCGGTAACAGTTCGTGTTACACAAATGTTAGCTTTTATGTGCTAAGCGGCGCGCATTTTTTTTCATTACCTGTTTATGTACATGTATTATGAAACAGGATCGGTTTTGTCAGGATGCGATATTTCAATAAATCATGCCTATCGTATATTCTCGAAAATCAGTATCACGCGTAGTATTTCAGCGATAAAACGCCGGCGTACCGCTCAGTACTTGAAAGTTCTATTCTTTCAACACTTACTATTACGATCTTTTATGAACTTTCATGTATGTTGTTTTCATTGTCATATTTGTTTCATGAACCAATTAGAAATGTGTTGTGTAAATAAATACTAATAAGCCCGAAATTTTCTGAACAAACATTATGGTAATTATCTAATTATTGTAATTAAGCTGATCCTAATAAAAATTAGTTAGTTAAACATATGATGAGTACTTAACTGTTTAAATGTTATTAAAACTGCTCTTATGTGCTAGCTAATTTACCTGTTAGACCAGGACTTCCCAACCAGGGGGGCACGCCCCCTAGGGAGGCATAGAGAAATGTTAGGGGGGGCTGTCCTATGAAATATGTAAGATTAAATTTCCAAAAAAATATATAGGTATTTGCTACTCTATCGTATTGGGTAACTGTAATGATAGATGTAATGTTATTAGAAATAAATAAATAATAAAAATAATATTTACGAGTAGGTAAATAAGGTATATGCATGTGATTCAAATATAAGTGAATTATTTTTTTAGAAACTTTATGGCTGAATAAAGATACCTTTAACATTATTTTTTATTTTTGTTGAAACTTACTTAGGTAGGGGGAGGCTCGGAGAAATAAAGGTTGGGAAAGTCTGTGTTAGACAATGTAGTGTAATTGTCATTAATTTACTACCCAGCTAGATACCGGATATTAGTAATTGTGAGGATACCAGATAATCCTAAAATAAAACAATATCAGATTAGTATTGTAAATATAGTTCACTACAGTTTCCCCTCAGCTTTGCATGCATTAACTATTCGATCTGCTAGTTACAATTGAAATAGGATCTTACAAAATTCCCCTGGGAATTCCCAATATTTATATCATGGTCTTCATTAAGGTTGTGCTAAGAAAAACTGTCCAAAATTTCAAAACTAAACCCAGCAGTTGAAATTTCAAGAGTTTATCCTTATCCTGTGGGAATATTGGGGCAAAAAGTAGGCCTATGTGTTATTACAGAGGTCCAGCTACCTATGTTCCAAATTTAATGACTCTGAAAGCCCAGTTGTTATTTCGAGTTTTTATCCCCACCCTGTGGGAATATCAGAATAAAAAGTATCCTGTGTTTTAATCCAGATAAATAGAATAAACGTTTTGCCAAATTTCATCCATATCATCCAGCCATTTCAGAGTGAAAAAGTAACACTCACTCACTCACAAACTTTCGCATTTATAATATTAGTAGGATAATGGTAGGTATTTTACAAAACACATACTACAAAAGTATTTGTGGTAATAGGAGGCCATTTAACCCCCATATGTTTTTCTTCGTAGTTCATGGTTTTTTTACTTACTACATCAACCTGACGCTGGCTCAATGTATAGACAAAGCCAAATTTAATAAAAAAAGAAAAAAAAAACATATTGATTTGAACTGTGCCCAAGTAATATTAAATTTATTACTTCCTATCCTTTAATTATTCACAATATTCAACCATTTAACAAACAAGAATACACAAATAAATTACAAATGACCCCCACAAACATATGGAACACCTGAACAAACAAATTTTGCATTTTTCAATGTAACTTAGTATTTTCATGTAGCAGATAAACATAGTAACGGCACGAAAGCAGACCTAAAATTATATTACTCTCTTCCTCACACTTATCTGAAACAAGTGAGAGGAAAATATGATTTTAGGTTCTACTTCAAAACTTTACTGCAAATTTATTTTAGTTTTAAAATGAAACAATCACATCAAGCCGAGGTGGCCTAGTGGTTTGACCTATCGCCTCTCAAGCTGAGGGTCGTGGGTTGAAATCCCGGCTCGCACCTCTGAATTTTTCGAAATTCATGTGCGCAATTTACCACGAGCTTTACGGTGAAGGAAAACATCGTGAGGAAACCTGCACAAACCTGCGAAGCAATTCAATGGTGCGTGTGAAGTTCCCAATCCGCACTGGGCCCGCGTGGGAACTATGGCCCAAGCCCTCTCATTCCAAGAGGAGGCCTGTGCCCAGCAGTGGAACGTATATAGGCTGAGATGATGATGATGATGAATCACATCAAGGAAGCAGGCTCCAAAGCCAATTCATGCACTAACATTTATCTATTTAATTACTTTGCTCAATTATGAGAGACAAAAAGAAGAGATAAAGATAAAAAATTATAAAAAAAAAAATTGTCAATCTTCGCTTCCAACTGTCTTTTATTGTTCCAGCTCAAACGGAGCAGGGCATACAGAACGTCACAGCAGAAGGCGCTTTCGGGAAAGAGGCAGTTATCAAATGCATACTTAGACCACACAATTTGACTGCTAAATGGTTATTTCAAGGAGCCGATGTGAAATTTGGAGATAGGTTAGTATATACTTCTTACTCGTTTAAAAAAAATACCATACTGAGGTACAGTCACTTGCATTAATATTTGCCACAGTGATATGACTCCAGCCATCTTTACCGCTCACTTGAATTCTTAGCCGTTACTCAAGTGAATTTGTTAAATACCTATTCGAGCCCCTGTTCCACCTATCCCTACTGCGATATCCCCTCTGATACATGGAGTATTTTTCCTTTCTTCCCTACCAGTAGGGATAGATGGAAATAATATGTCCACTTATCCCTCCCAGCCCCCACCGGTACAGACATGTGGATTTTTTTCCAACCATCCATACTAGCTGACAGTGTGGTAGGGACTTGCGGATTTTTTTGCCAATCATCCATACTAGCTGATCGTTTGGTAGAGACTTGTGGATTTTTCTCCAACCATATGCAGTGGAAATAAAAGAAAAAAAAATTGGGTATTTTGGAACTAGTGTTTTGAAAACTATGCATTATGAGAATGAGGTATTACGCCACCTACACAGGTGAACACAATTTGGGGTCTTTTGGGAAAGGTGTATTTTGGGACTAGTTCTCCATGGTTCTCGTGTAAATCGAGAATGAGCCTTTTTGGAAATATGGTGTTTTGGGCCTAGTTTCTTATGAGGAAAGGGGCTTTCGAAATTAGAGTGTATTGGCTAATAGCGCGTTTTGGGACTAGTGCATTCGCCACGGAGGGCATTATATGCTTTGATGATTATTTATTACATATTGCATACAAGTAATGCTAAAGGATGTACAACATTGTTGTAAATGAAAGGCTGCCATTGTTGCTTCAATCTACAATATAAATTACTTAATGTCTTGCTGTCAAGTTTATTAACCTTTAAGATAAGTGTTATTATTATTGATGGATCTAATGCCTACTATGTTATTCGCCTATAATTATATTTTAATAACTGTATTATTTTATTGGAAAAATATATTAGCTTTCATTCAATTTCATAGCATCAACTTTGATTGAACTAGGACTTATATACAAATGTTAATTAGTAATTACATTATCTTATTTTTAACAACCTGTTGTTTTTTAGGATTCCGTAGTCAGCTAGTGGGTTGGCTTGAAAAATAAACCCGCGCTCTATTCTCGACAGTACTGGCACCCAACATTGGCTTCGTCGAAACCTAACTTTATTATTTTTTTACGAAAATTCTCGTTGTTATTTACGACAGAATCACGCAGAACAAGACGGAGATACCGTCAGGTATTACCGACAATGATGGCACCAAAGTCATCAACTTGGTGGCGACACTCCGGATCGCTAACACTTCGGACGCCGACGTCGGCAACTACACGTGCGTCGCGGGCGGCCAGTCGCGGAGCGTGATCCTGAACCTGAGCTATCCCGGGAAACTGGTCGAGAGCACCAAGGGGCCGCTGCGGTTCAACATCACCGAGGGGGCCAAGCCTGTCTTGAACTTGTCGTGCACTTTCGAAGGTGAGGTTTTTTTTTATTCGACTGGATGGCGAACGAGCAAGTGGGGCTCCTGGTGGTAAGAGATCACCACCGCCCATAAACAACTGTAATACCAGTGGTATTGCAGATGCGTTGCCAACCTAGAGGCCTAAGCTGGAATACGTCAAGTGCCAGTAATTTCACCGGCTGTCTTATTCTCCGCGCCGAAACACAACAGTGCAAGCATTGCTACTTAACGGCAGGATTAGCGAGCAAGATGGTGGTAGCAATCCGGGCTGACCTTGCACAAGGTCACCACCTGCAAAACAAAGAAATATACAAAAAAAAAATATATAATTTTTACATATATTAACAAAAAAGCTGCCAACGTTTAAAAGCGGGATGTCGGGAAATTTGAGAAAACATTTTAAAAAATCATATCTCGGAAACCAAGGTCCAAGGGTGAAAAGATATAAAATAACCCCAAGAATATCACAAAAAAATTTGACGGTCCATGTGCCGGACATCCTGTCCTGTGTATAGGAAAAAGTTAATAAAATTCACAATATATGTATTTTTTGGAAATTTGGTAAAATCCCTGAATTCCTATTCGACAGCCAATAAAAGGTATGTATGTGTTGGTACGGCGCAACCTCTATGGTAGTAACAGCTCTATGACGTTCTTCTGTCAAGCCTGTCTTGTCTCGAATTTACTTGCAAGGAAATACGTTATTACAAATAATATTATGTTTTAATTAAAAGGCATTGTATTGCAAACGGTTTATTTATATCCCACGCCCAACAATTGGTAGCAGAGCGTGGTTACCTGCATAAATGCGAAAATAAATAAAATAACGTAAAAATGGCGTCTTCGACATACCGCTCCATAGAAACGTTAAATAGAAATAATTATGACACCTGGTGTTTACAAGCCCAGGCCGTACTTATTAAAACCGAACTATGGGATTACGTTAGCGGCGAAAATAAATTGTCGCCAACATCGAGCGCCGAAGAAAAATGTAAGTTCGAAAAAATGGACATACAAGCCAGATCGGAACTTATTCTGCTCATCTCGCCGACGGAACTAAAACAAATAAAAGGATGTAAAACCTCAAAAGAGATATGGGAAAAACTCAAATCCATACATCAAAGCACTGGTCCGGCGAGAAAAGCTACACTATTGAAACAACTCGTGCTGAAGAAAATGAGTTCTGAAGAGGATATCCGCGACCATTTAAATAATTTTATGGATGTCGTCGGAAAGCTGGAGGACATGGACGTTAAAATCCACCCGGAACTATTGAGTATTATGATGCTCTACAGCCTACCAGCAAACTATGAAAACTTCCGCATCGCCATTGAGTCAAGAGATGTGCTGCCTGGTCCAGAAGAATTACAAATAAAAATTGTTGAAGAAAACGAGGCCAGAAAGCAAACAGAACCAAATGACACCTCATCAAGATCCGAAGCACTTTATGCTAAACAGAAGAGGAAGGTCGTCGTCTGTAAACACTGCCATAAAAAGGGCCACACTACAGAGGCATGTTGGTCGAAGAAAGGAGCCACTAGCCCACAGAAAAATAAAAGTCAGGAAAAAAATTTCAATGTCTGTTACTCATCTGCAGACAGCATTGATGACAACCTGTGGTGCCTTGACAGTGGCTGCAGTTCTCACATGACTGGCGAGGAAGAAAAATTCGAAGAATTAACTCCTGAAGTTAACACTTTAAGTCTCGCATCGAAGAAGCACACCACACAAATTAAAGGGCGAGGAAAAATTTGTATCTCCTCCAACGACGAGAAATACAACTTGAACGATGCACTGTACGTACCAGAAATAACGACGAACCTCATATCAGTTGGGAAAATAACTGACAACGGTTACAAGGTACTATTCGAAAAAGAAAAAGCATCGGTCATGCAAGAAGACACCGTCGTACTACAAGCTTCAAGAAATAAAAACGGGCTTTACTATCTGGATTTCAAACCTGAAGAATCAGCAAATTTCACAACGAAGTCGCAAGATGAATCGATGTTATGGCACCGAAAATTGGGTCACATCAATGAAAAAGATCTCAAAATGATGGTTACGAAGCAGATGATGAGAGGACTAAACCTAAATGAAGTAAAGCTAGATACCTGCGAAACTTGTATAAAAGGTAAACTTTCATCCTTACCATTTGCCAGCCATGATCGATTGTCATCTGAAATTTTAGAAATTATACACAGCGACGTTTGTGGACCGTTTGAAACGGAATCGATTGCTGGATCCAGATACTACATATCCTTCATCGATGACTTCACCAGGTACTGCTGTATCTATTTCATCAAAAACAAAAGTGAAGTAATCGAAAAGTTTAAAGAATACAAAAGTGGAGTTGAGCTGTTCACAAAGAAGAAAATTAAGCACTTACAATCAGATAATGGTGGCGAGTACAGAAGCAAAGAATTTGATGACCTGCTGGCGAAATGTGGCATCAAAAGAAGACTGACAGCACCATACACTCCACAACAAAACGGCGTAAGTGAACGAAAAAACCGATCACTACTGGACAAGGCTAGATGTTTAATGATGGAAACAAATGTACCCTCATGCTTATGGGCAGAAGCAATAAACACAGCCAATTATCTAATAAACCGGAGTCCAGCAAAAGCCTTAAATGGAAGTAGTCCATACGAAATATGGGTTGGCCGAAATCCAGCCGGAAACCATTTACACATTTTTGGCAGCAAAGCATTCATCTTGAACAAAAGACGAAGAGGCAAATTCTCCCCTAAAGCCGTAGAAGGGGTATTTATGGGATACGCCAAAAATGCTAAAGGATTCAGAGTCTACTTACCTGACCAAAACGATGTTGTAATCAGTCGAGATGTCAAATTCGTCGAGAAGATGTACTACGATGACACTCGTACAGAAGCACCCCTTGGCAACAGCAAACGGGAACCTGAAAAAGAAATGGTGATACAACTTAACAATAATAAAAATCATCAAAATTCTAACTTACCGATTCAGGATCCTCTTCACTTGACAGATATGTCCTCCTCAGATGCCACCAACTCTGAAACAAGTATAAATGAAAATCTGATGCCATCTGAGGATGAGGGGGCCGAAACTGCTGACCAAGACCAAACTTCAATTGAAGAGGAAGAAGGGGCTGAAAGTGATGGATACCAAACTTCACATGAAACAAATGAGAGAACATCGCAAAGACCCACAAGAAATAGAAAGAAACCTACATGGACAAAAGATTACCACCTCCAAGACGATATGGAAGAAGAAAGCATGCTCGCGTCGGATATGACATACCTGTCTGAACAAAATGAAACAGAAGACGACTGGCACGACGCAATCAAATCTGAAATAAGAGCACATATTAAAAATGAGACGTGGAAAATCACGAAGAAAACCAGTGGCATGAAACTCATTGACTACAAGCTTGTTCTTAAAACAAAAACTGGACCGGATAATACGGAAACAAAGAAGGCAAGACTTGTTGCTCGGGGATTCACCCAACGACCTGGAATAGACTACAATGAGACTTTCGCGCCTGTAGCCAAATTAAGCTCCATCAGAACCGTCGTCGGAATGTCTGTCGAAGAAGGCATGAAATTAAAACAGATGGATGTCACGACAGCGTATCTGAACGGCGACATAGAAGAAGACATCACTATGAAGGTACCTGAAAACTTGGAAAAGTATGTAACAGAAATAATTATAGATGAAAGCGGAAATAATGACCTGACTATATACAACAAAGCTAAAGACATGCTAAAATGTATTAGAGATATTAAAGGAGAAAAAGTCTGTAAATTACAACGATCCTTGTATGGTCTAAAACAATCCGGGAGGCAGTGGTATATCCGATTGGACACGGAATTACGTAATGTTGGTTTTGTCCCATCACATGCAGATCCATGTGTATACATATTACAGAAAGGAGGAGCTAAAGTAATCACAGCCATCTGGGTAGACGATTTACTAATAGCTTATAACTGTCCTAAGAAGATGCAAGAAATCCAAACAATGCTTGCACACAAATTTGAAATAAAAGATCTGGGAATACCACAGAGAATGCTCGGAATTGATTTTAAATACACTAAAGATACAGTGAAACTTTGTCAAGAAAAATATATCAAGGACACATTAATTAAATTTAAAATGGACGAATGCAAAGCAACGAGTACCCCTATAGAACCAGGGCTAACGCTTGAAGCGGACAAAAGTACAAAAGATAAAGAATTGCCATATAAAAACTTGATTGGAACACTCATGTATCTAGCAGTAGCTACGAGACCTGACCTTATGTTCGCAGTCAGCTACCTCTCGCAATTCAACGATAGCTACAATGCCGAACACTTCAAGAGTGCCAAACGTGTGTTAAGATACCTCAAGGGCACATCTAGTATCGGTCTAAATTTTAAGAGAACCGAACAAAAATTGTACGGCATGGCAGACGCAGACTGGGGCGCCTGCAAATTAGACCGCATGTCTTTCTCCGGGTACTGCTTCATATACGGAGGAGGCTGTATCAGTTGGTCGTCGAGGAAACAAAAGAGCGTAGCGCTTTCCACAGCAGAGGCGGAATATTGTGCGTGTACTGAGGCAGCAAAAGAAGCCATACACTTGAAGTCGCTATTTAATGACCTGGGGATTCACATAGATTGCGTCCAGATTTCAAATGACAATCAAGCCGCATTGAAGCTAAGTCAAAACCCTATAGTTTCATCAAAATCCAAGCACATCGATTTGAAGATGCACTATATAAGGAACTGCATTCAGAATAAACAAATACGCTTGGAATATTTGGAGACAAAGAAGATGGCGGCTGATCTACTGACGAAGGGGCTATCAGGGCCACGGCTCAAGGAGCTGATGATCCACTTCGGGCTAGCATAGAGTCGCGAGGAGGAGTGTTGGTACGGCGCAACCTCTATGGTAGTAACAGCTCTATGACGTTCTTCTGTCAAGCCTGTCTTGTCTCGAATTTACTTGCAAGCATTGATGTATATGTACTTACTAGATGCGCTCGTTCATGTCAACAATATGTTCAAATATCGGACTGTCACAAGACGTCAACGCTATATAGATTATACACCGCAGACGTGACACAGCTATTTTACCTACGAAACGTAATCATTTTGCATCTGGCAAAATAGATATGTTCGAAAAAAAAAACAAACTTTTTAACTGCATTTTTTTAATCAATTGAAAGAAATTATCTTAATAAATAGGCAGATAGTGAATGAGGTTTTGAAAAAAAGCTGAAGCACTAAAAATGTGATTGAAACCTGTAATTCAACGGTTCTTAAGCCTTTATCGCAATGGAACCCCTTATTGAAAATTTAAAATTTGCCGGAGCCCCAAAATAGTCAAAAATGGTGTACTGAGTAATATTATATTATTATTTTTTTTTGTTTTTTAGAAGCAATGTATGCTTGCTCAACGAAATTTCAGATTTTTTAAAAGCGAAAAAGATTTTCGGAATGCCGGAGGGGATTTGAATGTTATTAGTTACTGTTTCCGAACGTAACCTGTGTTTTGGGCGCGCTGTCACTGTCACTATATAGATATATGTATTCATGTAGACAAATGAGAAGTAAAAAGCATGTTCTAATAAATTACTGTTTTATTCTTAAATATATCCAGAAACAGTTACTAAAATGCGTATCGCGTGACATATTGACGTTCATAAAAATTTGTACATGGAAAAAGAATGACAGGTATAAATAAAGCAATTAAACGAATTGTCATGCATGTTCAGTCACAATTTTTTACCTACAACCAATTCTGAATGGGATCGTCTGCACGTTTTAGTCTATGATTGAAAGATGGCGTAATGTCAACGACTTTATAACCTTCGATGCGTTACGTCTTATTTTAAAAAATGTTTTTATTGTGGTATTACAATATTATTAGTTGCTTAATCACTTGTACAAGATGTAATTTTACTTACTTGAGTAGTGAATTGTTACTTACGTGCAGGTTCACGCCTATATTCGGAGTCTCAATCAAAAACTAGTTCGTCCGCCGCTCATGAATGTCAAAGTCATACTAAAGTCCTTTGCACAGTGCAAGGTGCAAAGCAGTGGAACACAATGAGTGTTCGGATGGCGTAATCTAGTAAGTACATATACATCAATGCTTGCAAGGAAATACGTTATTACAAATAATATTATGTTTTAATTAAAAGGCATTGTATTGCAAACGGTTTATTTATATCCCACGCCCAACAGTATGTAGGTAGTAGTATAATATGTACATTTAATTACAATTATTATCTCAAATATATCTTTAAAATATGAACAATAACGCGATATTACTGAATGCCTATGATTAATTTCAGGACAAATTAATACTGATATTCTTGTGTCATCACGCGGTTTGTTTTAATAATTACACGTTTTATTTTCCTCAAACAGCATACCTATGTAGCTAAATATAAATATACAATAATGTGCGAAATCCAAGTTGATTTTTTAAATGAGTTTTATTTTATATTTATTTAATGTGACCGTAGTTCGTAACATTCGTTATTTCATCCCAGCGTAACGATATTATATTTATGGTCTGTCCCATAATTCGAGATACTAAAATGACGTTTCATGTGTTACCTGTATAGTGATGTGCCGCAACCGGTAATCACCGAAAGATTTTGTAGGTACCTGTGTACCAATATATGTATGTCGTAAAATATTAAGATATGAACGGATCCGTGATGTACTAACATGTAGGACACTTAGGACATTCTAGAAATGGCAAAATAGGTCTAATAAAAATGCGACAGTTTTGAAGATATTTCGACTTTTTATAGATGTTGAGAAATCTAGTATAAATTCGATAATAACTTACATAAATGTGTAAGTTCCTCGGATACATATATATATTTATTATTTTTTGATTAATTTTTATATTCATCAACATCTTCATGTTAGCCGAAAAACGTCCACTGCTGGACATAGGCCTCCCCCAAGGCTATTCGAGACTATATGCCATTCGAGAACCTTTTGACCCCATCGGCCATCAGTCCTGCGAGCAATATGCCCCGCCCACTGCCACTTCAGTTTCGCTATTCTTCGGGCTATGTCAGTAACCTTAGTTCTACTGCTGATATCATAATTTCTGATTCTATCCTGCAGAGAAACCCCGAGCATAGCCCTCTCCATAGATCTTTGAGTGACTTTGAGCTTCCTCATTCATTCATTTTTTATATTGCTTGTAATAAATAAATGAAATATTTGTATGTCATGTTAAATAAGGAAATGAACTGCTGACTGAAATGTAACATCTGTATTTAGACCCTTGTTTATTCAAATAAATGTATTGATCGATTGATAAAGTATTAAATAATAGTTTAAACTCTTATCTGACAAATAATCACAATTAAAGGTTTGCCTCACTATTATATTAGTCTCTCCTCTGTGCCTGATGAAGTTCTTAGAAAAAGGCACAAAACTTGTCCGCTGTTCCCATGTTATCATTATCATCATTATCAAGGAAGACGTCCACTGCTGGACAATGGCCTCCCCCTTAGAACGCCACAATGAACGACAACTCGCCACTTGCATCCGCCTGTTTCCCGCAACTCTCACGATGTCGTCAGTCCACCTGGTGGGAGGCCTGCCAACGCTTTGTCTTCCGGTTCGTGGGCGCCATTCGAGGACTTTTCTCCCCCAACTATTCTTCGAGCGATGTGGCCTGCCCATTGCCACTTCAATTTCCATGTTATAGTCTTGTTAATTTGTATCGTTCATACCCACTTGACAGTCCGAAGCGCGCGACCAATACGCCTGAAACCGTCCGGGTTTTTTATCGACGGACGAAACGCGCTGTGTTTCCACAATTTTTTAACTATAAGATTTTGAACAAAGAAGAAATACTGAAGCGTAAATTAATGTTTACTCATTCAAATACTAACTATAAAACAATAGCATGTAATTTACGATTTACAACAATACAATACAATACAATACAAATACTCTTTTCTCAAACATGCTCGGAAATGTATGCGTTAATGTCACGAAATGGATCCATGAAGTTTCTCATTTATGGCTCCCTACCGCCTCCCTACATTACTTCATGGCCTAGTCCATGAAGTATGTATGAAAATCCATTATTGTCCGCTGCTCTAACTTTTTAAATTTGCTTACTAACATTAAACTGATAGGAAAAATTACAGACAGCCGACCACCACTACTCTGTAAGCATTTGCGATATTGCGATGCGATGCATGCATGGATGGATGGATGGATGGATGGATGGATGGATGGATGGATGGATGCATGGATGCATGGATGGATGGATGCATGGTTGGTCGGTCGGTTGGTTGGTCGGTCGGTTGGTCGGTCGGTTGGTCGGTCGGTCGGTCGGTCGGTTGGTTGGTCGGTCGGTCGGTCGGTCAATTGGTCGGTTGGTCGGTCGGTTGGTTGGTCGGTCAGTTGGTCGGTCGGTCGGTCGGTTGGTTGGTTGGTCGGTCGGTCGGTCGGTTGGTCGGTCGGTCGGTTGGTCGGTCGGTCGGTCGATTAGTCGGTCGGTCGGTCGGTCGGTTGGTCGGTCGGTCGGTTGGTCGATCGGTCGGTCGGTCGGTTGGTCGGTGGATTGGTCGGTCGGTCGTTTGGTCGGTCGGTTGGTCGGTTGGTAGTTCGATTAGGCGGTTGGTCGGTCGGTCGCTCGGTCGGTTGGTCGATCGATCGGTCGGTTGGTCGGTGGATTGGTCGGTCGGTCGGTCGGTTTGACGGTCGGTTGGTCGGTCGGTCGGTTGGTCGGTGGATTGGTCGGTCGGTCGGTCGGTTGGTCGGTCAGTCGGTCGGTCGGTCGGTCGGTTGGTCGGTCGGTCGATTGGTCGGTCGGTTGGTCGGTCGGTCGCTCGGTCGGTTGGTCGATCGATCGGTCGGTTGGTCGGTACGACGGTCGGTTGGTCGGTACGACGGTCGGTTGGTCGGTCGGTCGGTTGGTCGGTGGATTGGTCGGTCGGTCGGTTGGTTGCTTGGTTGGATGAAATATTTCCTCACATTGTTTGAGAAAAGCACTATACAAGCCTCGGCCAGAACAGGGATTGCTGGACTCGTTTTATCCGGCCTCGTCTACGACTCGGCCGTCTACCCCGAACTCGTCCATCAATCCCTTACTTCATGGCCTCTGCAGTAATGTACTATTATTGTACACCAGAAATAGTAAGCGATACAGAAAACAGGTACACAGAGAAAATTACAAGGTAAGCAATAGGCGGCCTTATCGCTTAAGAGCGATCTCTTCCAGGCAACCTTTATTCACAAAATGAAAGTTAACTTTACGATATTAAAGTATCCATGGACAGTTTGAAGCATTTTGGTTTTGGATACCATGTTATCGTCGGACCCTCAAGAAGATACATAACGTACATTGATCTGTGACTTCTCTTTACAGTATACAATCAAACTAAAGCTGAATGGATCCTTCACCGCGAGGCACTTGAAGACAAGCAGCTGGAAGCAACCTCGACCAGGGACAAAAACAACGCCAGATTACTGAAGAGCTATTACACGACACCCATTGTCCTATCAGCCTTCGACGATCAGAACGGCACATACATATGTCAAGCCTGGGACCCGGACACTTTGAAATACATTACCGGGAAAACGGACGTACTCATATACGCGTTACCAGTACTAGATATAACTAACGCTATTGCCATCAGCTCGTCACAAATATTTTTTAACTGGACTGTCAAAAACTATAACTCTCCTATAAAGAGATACTACCTTAGTATTCTATCAGAACACGACACTGCGGGACACAAACTCATTGTAGATCACAAAATTGACCCGAAAAGCACCAAATACGTATTGGAGGAATTGAAGAAAAACACAACTTACGACATTGCGGGATACAAACTCATTGTAAATCACAAAATTGACCCGAAAAGCACCAAATACGTATTGGAGGAATTGAAGAAAAACACAACTTACGACATTAAACTGTCGGTGAACACCGAATTTGGTGACAGCAAGTCCCAACAGTTCCCAACCCCGAAACACCAGGTTCGGACGTTGTTGAAGGATCCTGTGTTTGTCCCTAATATATCTATCAATGGGTTCTCTTCCAAATCTATGACTATAGGGCTCTCCCCTCCGCCCCCGGATGTAGCTGAGTATGTGCATTATTACATGCTGGAGAGGTGGAAAAAAGGTCACAATGAGACGCTGAAAGCCGCTGATCATTATAGAGATGACAGAAACTTGCCTTACATGTTCAACGATCTGGATCCGCACAGCACCTATGTTTTTAGGGTGAGTTTTTGTACTGTTGTTGTGACTTTTACTAATCAGAGTTCAAGAAATAATAGGTATGATGACGCCATTAAAAAATAATTCGAAGGCACAACTCCAGTAACGCTTCATTTTAGCCCTGAAAACCAGATTAGTTTTATTTACTGTAAAATTAGATTTTTTGTTGCTTTAAAACAAATAAATTGTTAGTTGATTGAGTTGCCGGATAGTGGCGTCATAATTCGCTATTGTCATTGAAACTCTATGGGAGAATTGTGTTTTGTCAGCTCATAAAAAGTACGTCAATTGATTGGTGGTGTCAACATCTCTATTGAGGTTGCAGGCATACCCTAAGTTTTTTGTGTTTGAAGTATGAATGGCCCATGGTTTGGTTACGCCCATACTGAGTGTATAAAAAAAAACGTAACAAAACTGTCATTTTTTGGCGACATTTTTTAAACTATCGGAATCCATTGTGCTCTTGATTCTGAGTAGGAAAAGCCATATTTTTTCTAAAAGTAAAAATAATAAATAAAGGGACATCTGCACACGAAAAAGCCCAGATACAGCCTGGAGACGGACGGACAGACAGCGAAGTCTTAGAAATGGGGTTTCCGTTTTTTTTTACCCTTTGGGTACGGAAACCTAAAATGAACAAAGTGCAAAAATATCTAACACGTCGTACCGACTGTGGGAATAAAGTCGTATCAGATGTTTGTTTTTTTTTTTTAATACCACGTCGGTGGCAAACAGGCATGCGGTCCGCCTGATGTTAAGCGGTTACCGCCGCCTAGGAACGCTTGCAACACCCGAAGTATCACTCGCGCGCTATATGTGTATATGTACGCTTTATCTCAGATATTGGTGCCGGTGACAGTACCTCTTAAGTTCGTCTCTAACTTGTGCAGGCGCGGGCTTGCTCCGACTACACGAAGAAATGCGGCGAGTGGTCAGAAGAGATGGAGGCGGTGACCCTGGACGGGACCCCGGACAAGCCCACAGACATGCACATCGAGTGCCCCAAACAGGACGGCCGTAACTACATGAACCTCATGTGGGGCCCTCCCGCCAAGCCCAACGCTGAAATCAAGGGGTACATGGTGAGTCTACAGCCCAGAGGCCTTAGGTATTGGCGGGCTATTTTTCCTCTAAACGTCCGCAACGACCGTGACGCCCTCAATATCGTTCCACCTAAAGCCCGTGGTCGTCGCGAGCAATCGTTCGACGTTATAGATTATGATTGTGTTTTGTATTTTTAAAGTATAATTATTATAATAATATTTATTTTAGATAAGTTTCAAGTTTCTCAACTGGTACATTGTTTTTTTTTTTACACACACTTTCTCCTCGTCACTAAGTATTAAGTCCAATTTATTTTTAAAAGTTCACTTTTTCCACTACAATTGTTCTACTGGACGGCGCGGCGCGCCGCCAGTGCAGCGCGAAGGCCGCACTGGCAGGGTCGCCATGTGGTGTTGGGCGTTAAGGAAACGTCAGGCTCGTTCAAAGAGTAGTTTATTAATGAGAGCTTAAGCCTAAGAGTACATTATATATAAAGGGATAGAGCGGAGGTGTGTGAGTGCACACTACACACTGTTGGCGACCGCGTCGCGCCCGCAACGCCCACAGACAGAATCCTGAATATGGGTGGGTCAGAGTGGGCTTTCACCATGACAGATGAGCGAGATGTCGTCAGAACTTCATGAACTTTTAGAGTCATTATTTCTCATTCGTTTTGTCATAAACGCAATCATAAATTTACGGGAATTAGAATTTACTCCAATCTATGCGAAATATTTACTCTCACAGGACGTATTCACCATGCCGCCATATTGCGAGTATACAACGCTCAAGATATGCGTTCCGCTAATAACAGGGCGTCGCCAGCAACCGATCGCCCGGGAGGGGGAGGGGAGGAGTTTGTAGTGGTCAATCGACCGTCGCAATGTAATGCAACTTGAACGATTTTTCTTGCAAGTCTAAACCCGGCTTAACACTTTACCATGCTTTATGCGACCATAAGACGTTGTCCATATGATCGCAATCCCATAACACTCGAAATTCTCAGTGAATTCTTTTAAAAACAGACTTGATAAGTACTTTGAAGACAATAACACAAGTGAACAGTGATATGCACGCATCAGCTATAAGCTGCCTGTGCATTATAAATAATAATAATAAATAAATAATTAACAGTATTCACGTATGTACTGTTCTAATACAATACATTACTGGAGTCTCCTTGTAATTTTCTCTCTGTGTACCTGTTTTCTGTGTCGTTTACTGTGGTGTCCAATAAAGAGTCATTGTGTTTACAGATGGAGGTGACTGGCAACATGACTTACATCAATAGGTTTGGTATCGAGGCCACAGACACGTGGGGGCCGCTGTCGAAGTTTATGACCAACAATTCGAGAAACGTAAGGTGAGATGTCAAACAAAAGTATCGTATGATGTAAATCTTTCAGTTACAATTAGAATTAGATTTTTTCTTTTTCTTTTTACGGTTAGATTTTTAGCTATGTAAGCTGGCAACTCTAAAATTGATAGGTCAAGTAGCGAGAGATTTTTTTAGCAAATGCAATCCTACTTTAGAACATAATCAACTGGCAGACGTCCAGAACAAAAGCCTCCTCCTTAGAAAGCTACGATGAACGACTACTCGTCACTCAAATCCACCGATTACCCGTAATTCTCACAATGCAAAGTCTTTCTAGTGAAAGGTCTGCCAACGCTTAGTCTTCCGGTTCGTGGTCGCCACTCCGGGACTTTTCTCTCCCAAAAGTTATCTCGAAGTCAAAGTCAAAATATCTTTATTCAATTTAGGCTATAACAAGCACTTATGAATGTCAAAAAAATCCACCAACGGTTCGAAAAAACCTCTGTTGAGAAGAATCCGGCAAGAAACTCGACGAGGTATTTTTTTTAATAGATTCACAATATTAATAAATGATATCTATATACTATACATCACAAGTATTTAACACAACTTTATTTTTAACACAGTAGGTACGCCATTTGAAGGGATCGCTAATGCGGATCGGAATTATTTCCAAATATCCCTGTCCATGATATAATCATTGACTCTACAATAAGCCTTAGATATTAAAGTCTTCTTGACAGTAGATTTCAATTTGTTATCTGTTTCTTTAGTAATATTTTTTGGAATTTTATTACAAAAACGTATGCAACAACGTATCTGAAGGGCTACTCCGAAACACAAAATTCGAAGTTCGTATCGTACCGTCCCTCTCACTCTCGTATTAAATAACATAAGCGTAGGCGGGACGGTACGATACGAACTTCGATTTTCGAATTTCGTGGTAGCCTTGCTGTTCTTCGAGCGATGTGAACCGCCCATCATTGTCACTTCGAGCTAACGTTGGTTCTTTAGAGCGCATATTACTGACCGTATGTTTTTACAGGGTGGATGACCTAAAACCTAACACTAACTACACCGTGCGACTCAGCGCGATGACGCGCACGCGCCGCCGCGGTCTGGAAGAGATCGCCTTCTGCAAGACTAAGCCCGCCCCGCCTGACAATCCACCGCGACCCAAGTTTATCAAGGTAATTGTAAGATCATCAGTATTTTATAAGATCATCGTGTGTAAAGCTGATGATATATTATAAAGCTGAAAGTTTCTCTGTGTACAGTCAGCTGCAGAGAAAGGGTACCCCCCTGTAATTTCGGTAGTATGGATAACGCCGTTACAGGGGGGTACCTTTTCTCTGCAGCTGACTGTACATCCCCAATAGAGGTAAAATACAATTCAATAGAATCTGACAATTTTCTAAAAATTCAAAATTCAAATTCAAAAACATTTATTTGTAAGAATACAGTAAAATGATCTTAAAATAGGTTTAGCACATGTATTCAGCATGCAAGCAAGCGTACAAATATTTAGTTCTAGGTCACTAAAAATCTAGGTTGTAATTTTCGTCAATATTATTTTATCTATCTACATTTTATTAATTCATAGGACATTTAATTATAAATTTGCTAGATTATTATTACATAATGTCACTTAATTAGTATTTGAAAATTTAAAAATTCTTTTTATTTAAATAATCCTTAACACTATAAAAACATTCCTCCATTAGCCATTTTGTTAATTTACATTTAAACGTGTTTCCCGACAGAGTTTTTAAATGTTGTGGTAAATTATTAAAAATGATTATACTCATATTATATATATTTCTCTTATACATATCTTTGTGACAAGGAGGCTTGCACAAAAGAGACATAACATGTGCCCGTGTCCTCCTCGGTATGACGTCGCTGCGTTTTTTAAAATATTCAGGGTGCGAGTTAACAAAAAGACATACATCCCTAATGTACAAACATGGCAGTGGTAAAATTTTTAAGTTTTTAAACAATGGTACACAACTGTCCCTCATCCGCGCGTTACATAACACCCTTATGCACTTTTTTTGGATTTTAAATACTCTGTCAATCTCTACACATTTAACACATCCTAACGTGGGCACGCTTGATCATATATGTCCCTGTAGTTGCAATTATCATCTAAAAAGAATAATAGTCACATCACAAAGCCTCAGGCAGCCCGGTGTTCATATTAGTTGGCTGGAAGTGTCTACAGGATTGTTAGATTCTATTGAATTGGAGTATAAAACTATGAAGTTTTTATCATGGTCGGTTTGGTATGTAAACATGTATCAGACACAGCTGCATCTCAAATTCGTTTAAACACTTGTCTCTAACAAAAACTAGCACAGCTGAATACATTTTTCAAACGGATCCCTAAATGTTTTGGAACCCAAACCAAACAAGATTTAGATTTATAAAAATCCGCGCCACCTTTTCAATGTAGGGGACTACGATTTTACCACTTTGTTGACGTGATTATTACATATACTCATGTCAAAATAACAGCTTACACTAACAGACAAACAGACAGACGGATGGACATGGCGTAACTATAAAGATTTCATATACGACTAGGAAACCCTAAAGATAACAAATTATTTTGAACATAAAACTACCGTGAGACTCACTCATATTAACTATATTGACCTGGATAACTCACGAGGAAAAAGGGCTACGGATTAGCCCGGTCGAGCTAATCTCGATTTAAGACGTGAGTTATCCGGGTCAATATAGTTAATATAACAAATGATCTATATTTATAAATGATAGTGACGGTTTAGACTATCATTTAATACTCTATTGGTCCTTTGCAGCACGGCGAGAAAGTGGACGACACCATTAAATACTCGCTCAGAGTGCTGGTACCGAGGAGCTCCGAACGTAACGGACCTATTTGCTGCTACAGGTATGTAACTCTCTCGCTGGCCATTCTCTTAAAAGTTGTACCCAAACTTTTTTCTGGGATTTTGACAATTTTATATCTACTCGCAATCTGGAGTACTATCGATTTTAATAGGTAAAAAAAGTGCCCAAGAATTTTGTGTTCCATTCTGTTACCTTTCCCATATACACCTGTATGAGGGTAACGGAACGGAATTACAAAAAATATACTCCTGTAAGTACTCATGATTCCGAGTAGATATAACCTCAAATTGTCTGCTTATCAACCTAAATTGAAAACTCAAACTGAAATATAGATGCACAGAAGAACCAGAAAAATAAGACCAGCACTGGGAATCGAACCCAGGTCCTCGGCATAACGTGCCGCGTGCTATACCGCTAGCTGTTTATATTAAAAAGTAAATAATTCATATGAATTGATTTTTGTATTGAAATAGATTCTGGCCTGAGTACAGAAGCTATTTACGTCATAATTAAAAAACAATCTGCCTTCCAATTCTTAAAATCTCAGGCAAGGGACTGACAGCGGTTGGGACGCTCGTGAAAATACCCACAAAAATATTCCAAAAAACCAATCTTAATTTGCTTATCAACCTTCCAGGGTGTACGTGGTGCGCTTACTCCCGGGGCTGGGTTGGAGCAAGCTGCCCCCGCCGGCCGATCTGAAGACGCTCAACTACCACAAGGCGCATGGGGCGAACGCGGAGATCGGCGCCTACGTCACCGACGTGTTCAACAAGTGAGCGCCTCCTTTATCATCCGGACAGCTAAGGAGTGGAATGCTCTGCCAGCGTTACACACAGCGGCATCTATCTACTTTCAGCCGAGCTAACAGAGGTTTCGTACCACTATTGGCTTCTCTGTTGGTTCGGACCTGTCAGGATAGATGGCGCATTTCGGGGATGTTCCCCCCTCTACACTGCTTTACCATAATTGGGATGATGACACCACCAATCAACTGACGTACTTTCTATGAGCCGTCAAAACACAATTTCCCATAGAGTTTCAATGGCAATTGCGAATTATGACGTCACTATCCGACAACTCAATCAACTAACTATTTATTTGTTTTAAAGCAACAAAAAATTTAATTTTACAGTAAATCGAAAATTATTCTGGTTTTCAGGGCCAAAATAAAGCGTTGTTTTATTGGAGTTGTGCCTTCGTATTATTTTTTAATAGCGTCATCATCCCAATTCAAGATGGCGATTTTGTGACTTGTCTTCTAATTCAAATCGAACCAATAAACCGATCTTCTTGTTAAATACTTATATTTTTATCCCGCCGCAACAGCCAGCTTCTGTGGTCCCTGGCCGCTACAACCTCTTTAAATCTAGGGTGAAGGGGCATTGGTAAGGCAAACATGCTCCATTTTAGTCCAAATCTTCGTTTACCGTCAGGCGTGATTGTGGTCAAACTCGAGCCGGGCTGGGCTGTCGAATCTAAATTCAAATTCAAATATTTTAAAACACTAGTTCAAATCCCCGTTCGTCCCCAGTGAAAACTTCCCCAAAGAGGAGCTGATCCTCGGCGACGAGATCACCGTAACCCTGAAGCCTGCGGAGCGCAACACTAGCTGCGCGCGCTGCTTCGTCCAGCGGCAGCTCCGCGAGCCCCCGCGTCCCACCACCCCCGCCCCCGCCCCCGATGAGGACACCACCGCCGATGACGACCTGCTGCCTGAGGGGGGGAGGGATGAACGCTCTGTTGACGACGACAAGTCAGTATTGAACATTAAGAGAAGAGTTAGGCACTGGTCCCACCGCGAGCTAGTAAGCTATGAGCTATCGGCTATTTCCTAGCCCAAGAAACGAACAAAAGATAATGGCTTCCGTGTACATAAAACAGTTATATTTTTATAGTTCATAGCTGGCTGTTCACACTGCCGGCGAGGATACTCTCCCACCGCCCGGCGAGTAAGCGATAATTCCATAGAATTGTTTACTAGCCGCCCGCCGATTATCAACTGTTTCTAGTACAGAATTTTACTAGTTGACCGCCGAGCTCGCCGATAGCTGGCGGTGGGACCACTGTCTACTAGTTGACCGCAGCGATTAGCTATCGACTATAAAACTAGCTCAACGGTACTCGAGCTGAGCTAGTGCAGCGAGTAATCGCCCGTCGCACGCAAACACTCGCTTATAGCCACAGAGAACATAATATACAGAGACACCACCTAGTACAAACAAACGGTATCACCCTAATACTGGCTATACAACTGGCTATTTTTCTTTTCTTTATTTTACAATAGAAGGCACCACTGAGAACACAAATAACACGATACCTATATGCCATCTAGCGAGACACTAATGATACGGGTGTCGCTTGTTAGCCCAATCTATAGCTTGACTAGGACATGACAGGGTTGGTAGATGGCGCTACGTTATATAACCTACTCACGGCCGCTGGTCAGTGCGTAAGCAATCGAGGTTTCGTAGATCCAAACCTATTCGTAATCTGCTGAAAACGCTGTCAGCCATATTAGTTTATAGATTATCTACAGCTTAGGGCTATACTACGAAACTCGAAGTTCGTATCGTACCGTCCCTCTCGCTCTCGTATTAAATAGTTTAAGTGTCAGAGGGACCGCACGACACGAACTTCAAGTTTCGTAGTAGAGTAGTGACGATATGTAGTTTTAATTTTTTTTTTATTCGATTGGAAGGCAAACGAACAAGTGGGTCTCCTGGTGGTAAGAGATCACCGACGCCCGTCAACATCTGCAACATCAGGGGTATTGCAGATGCGTTGCCAACCTAGAGGCCTAAGTTGGAATACCTCAAGTGCCAGTAATTTCACCGGCTGTCTTACTCTCCGCGCCGAAACACAACAGTGCAAGCACTGCTGCTTCACGGCAGGATTAGCGAGCAAGATGGTGGTAGCAATCCGGGCGGACCTTGCACAATGTCCTACCACCTGCTATTATGCGATTATGCAATTATAGTATATAAGTGTTGTGTAGTGTATATACTTGGTTTGGTGTTTTTCAAAATCCTCTAATATCTCGGAAACGGTGCGTCCTAGCTCAAAAATAGACAAATTTTCAACCCCCTCCCAAGCCCACCCCCCTACGGGACTACCCCGGACCCAACCCCAAAATTTCATCCCCCCCCCCCCACTTTTAGCACATTAACCAGCCTAAATCCATTGCGTCATACATAAATGTCAAGTCAAGTCACAGCCAGAAGGGCTACTCCGAAACACAACGTTCGAAATTCGTGTCGTGCGATCCCTCTCGCTCACGTATTAAATAGTATAAGTGTGAGAGAGATCGCACGATACGAACTTCGAACGTCGTTTTTCGGAGTAGCCCTTCAGCACAGTAGGCAGGCTACTCCGAAAATCGAAACTCGAAGTTCGTGTCGTGCGGTCCCTCTGACACTTATACTATTTATTATGAGAGCGAAAGAGACCGCACGACACGAACTTCGTGTTTCGAATTACATAGTAGCCCGCTGCAAACGCACACCGGTTTTACGCCATCTAGCGTTACTTTTGCAAACTACTACGAAAACCTCATAGCTGAAACGTAGTCACATGTAGCCTATACTTTCGTATTCTCAATTTATTATTTATGATGTTTCTTATCTTCAAATTAAGGAGTTGAAATAAAGTTGATGTGAAGTTGTGTTTATAAAATATGCTATTCTTTATTTTAATATCAATATTTCTACTTAATTCGGCTTATTTACATTTTATAATTTACAGATGTTAATGGTAGTGCCATCTATTGCCGTTTTTTAGTACTAAATATATCTTGTATGAGTTGGTAGCCCATGCTTATAGCCGAGCGTCTAAACTAGCAAAACTATACTCGCTTCTCGCCTCTCGCCCACTCGTTTGTAGTTTATAGTTTTACTCGCTAATAGTTTGTAGCCGCCGGTGGGACCAGTGCCATATGGGTGAAGATCAAAAAGTTGCACACCGTTAAAGCGGCGTTAGCAGGTAGTTATAACTTCCATTAACTTTTTCCATTGTCGCACCTTTTGGTCTTCATCCATATGTATACTGTCAGAACCGTCTGTGACTCACGGAATGATACATAAATATACTAAACTTAGGTGTAAATAAAATTAAGAAATACAATAGATTTAATTGTAAGATTATAATAAACCCTGAGTAAAAACAAGGGACGAATAAGCGCGTAAAACTCATTGTGTTTATGGTATAAAACAACCATATGCTTCACGGTTATCACCAACACTACATTCTCTGTTATGTTACGGTTTCAAATCCCAACGGGCAATGTTAAACCATTTTTTCCAGGTTCGCCAACGATGAAATGTTGAAGACCAAGAAATCGGTGGTCAGGGATGAGCCTCTGCCTCTGGAGGTAATAGACGGAAAGCTGGACCCGCAAGCTAATTACACGCTCTTCGTGGAGCTCATACGTAAGTTCTTACGACATTTACGAATCACTGAGCCAAAATAATTTCTTTGCTCACCCGCGACCTTAAGATAGCCAAGTCTATGCAAATTATGCGTGTTCATGCAGTTACTCCACATCCACACTGTAAGAACACACACAAATTACACAAACCCATCTATCACCACCACCACAACACACTGACGCGTTTCGAACTCAACCAGAGCTCATCTTCAGAGTGACACAACCGTACACCATGCTACCAGTTGTTAGACTCAAGACTTAGTTGTTAGAGAAGTCTAACAACTGGTAGCATGGTGTACGGTTGTCACTCTGAAGATGAGCTCTGGTTGAGTTCGAAACGCGTCAGTGTGTTGTGGTGGTGGTGATAGATGGGTTTGTGTAATTTGTGTGTGTTCTTACAGTGTGGAGATGGAGGAACTGCATGAACACGCATAATTTGCATAGACTTGGCTATCTTAAGGTCGCGGGTGAGCAAAGAAATTATTTTGGTTCATTGATATGGACCTCCGCAAAGTAACGCCTGATTCAATAAATTATTTACGAATCACATTTAATATGAGAGAGTTAACTTGAAAAACCTTCCAAATTAATCTGAAAAAAAAAAACACTACGCCATAAGAGGTTATTACGAGTAGAGTTTTAGAGTAATTTAGTAAAAAAAAATAATTACGAATTCCAAGTAAAAATCAATCTTATGTCAATGCCATAAGGTTTGCCTTTAGTTCTAACGCGTATAAATAAACAGAAAAAAAAAACTAATACGTAGTTTTAAGGATTTACTGTCATTTGGTACATATGGAAAATGGACAACTCGAAATTGTACAACAGAATTAGTAATGGTACAAGTACAGAAGGCACGATTCTTATGCCTAAACGCTTTGATGAATTATACCTGTAGATTCACAATCGCGCGCCCAAATATGTCCGAGCCAAATGAGCGCCACTTTGAATCACTGGCCTAAAATCACTGATTCAGATCACCGGGATAGGTTAGGTCAATAGGTTGGTCGATAGGTCGATCGGTAGGTCGATAGTAGGTAGATAGGTTGGTAGAATGCTCGCCTGCCACTTGGGTAAAAGTGGCCTTCTTTTTTCTCAGTACGTTGTTATCAAGTGTCAAGCGTTGTGGAGTTTTGCCGCTAGCGAAATTCGCCCGTAATAGAGTAAAGACTAGGTTCAAATTTCGTCTCGTATTATTTTAATTATTTTGTGTGAGATGATTTTATTTGTCACGCAAACAAATCAATAGTTCTGACATTCTTTGAAGGGGATTTTGTTCGGCAATGTGCGTCCTGGTTTAAATGTCATTGCCTAAACGTCACTTTTGTACGGCAGTGAAGCTTCTGTACTTGTACTATATTCCGTGGTATGATTTCGAGTAGTCCATTTTCCTTTTGCACTAAATGACAGTAAATCGAGTTAAGCACAGATAGCTGCTTTAATCTTGACAACGGGTGCCAGTGCTGGTTCTCAGCCCGGGCTCATTAAGAAGGGTTGGTAACTATTAGTCAAGATGTACAGCCAGCGTCATTTAATAAAGTAAAAACTCTTTTATAATGTAAGTATACTGGCCATTCAAGCCATATTTAAAAGGAAATCCGTTAATCCGGAATTCTGACAATGTAAATAAAAATGTGAAAAAAGCCGTCAGGGTCCAAACGATAGAGACGGATTGATCGATGACAAGTTGGTACTTTTTTCGGTGATTGTCAAAAATAAAAAGTCAATCTTGTGACGTGTTAATTTATTTCGCACTCAACTCGAGATTAAACCTTAAAGCTTTTAAATAAAGCTCAGTTTTTTTGTGGGCCATACTTTTGGTTATTATGGCTGCTACGCTGTCAGTGGTGATGTGGGTGCTCCGGTATATTTGTAAACGATGGATGTCTCCAACAATTTGACCGCTTTGACTGAGTCACTGGTAATGACTATTTTGAATGTATCCAAGTATTTGGTGATGTTGACAGCTACATACTATATGACGCGACTGTATGTGGTACTAATCTTCAGCATTTGTTGCAGCGGGGACCGACGACGAGCCTCTCTTCAGCGGGTACACGGTGGCTCTCAACACTGCCATCCCTCAAAACGCTCTCGACACCAACACCATGGAATTGGCACTAAAGGTAAGTTCTCGCATTGCCTACAGAGAGCTCACGCACGCAAGAACGTGTCTTTGTAATGACAGCGGGATTTCGACACTCACTCATTAATTTAATTCATTCTCCTTTTTAACCGACTTCAAAAAAGGAGTCGCCTTCGAATTATTTTTTAATGGCGTCATCATCCCTATTGGTGTCAAGTGTCCCATGATATTTATTTTATTTACAGATAGCGTGCTGCGTGGCGGCACTGCTGCTGTTAGTGACGCTGGTGTTGTGCGTGGTGCACACGCGGCGCGCGCGCAAGATGCCGCCGGCGCACGCGCACGTCGAACTGAACCCCATACAGGCGGCGCTCAGGTACGCAGGATCGTCATCATCATCATATCGGCTGTAGAACGTCCATAGATAGATAGATAGAATCTTTATTCAAAACAGCATACAAAGCTCAAAGTACAATAGAAAATCCCTACTAATATCCTACTACTATTATAAAGGCGAAAGTTTGTAAGTATGGATGTATGGATGTTTGTTACTCTTTCACGTAAAAACTACTGAATGGATTTGAATGAAACATTACCACAATATAGCTTATACATCAGAATAACACATAGGCTATAGCTTATACATCAGAATAACACATAGGCTACAATTTTTGAGGTTTTTAATGTGAGGTCGTAAAAAAAACACATTTTTTGCGCTTACATTGCAAACGCTGACTGAATCCTACAAGATAGATCAAAACAATTTACTACAGTATTGTACAACTTAAAAAGGTCTACAAAAAAGTCCGTGATGGTATATGTTTATCTCTTAGGAATAACCCACAATAACCATTTTTTATCCTTTACTTTGTACGAGAAATAATGGCTTATTTACGAAGCGATTTTAAGCAGTACAGTATTAATCCTTATCCAATTAAGTATCTTAAATACATTGTGCATTTAATAAAGATCAATATGGCTTTTTATAGCATGTAAATTAAATAAATATTTTCGAAGATATCACAGAAGGTAGCAGGCCTACATTTGGGCACGCCATGTTTTTCTCACGGTCAGCTCTATGTGGCTTGCTCACGTGTTTCCAAAGCGAAGAATCTGCATGTTTATGCTGAAGGAAAAAGATCGTTAAATGTAGTTTATAGGAGCATACTGCAGTAGCTACCTATAGGCCTATGATTAGGGCTCTGCAGTGCTTAGTTACCGTATTTCTTACTTATTACTAGAAGACGGGACGAACCTGAAGTCCACGCGAACGAAGTCGCGGGCAAAAGCTAGTTATAAATAAGAAAGTAACTCTGTATGTCTGTCTGTTACGCTTTCACGTGGAAACCACTGAACTGATTTTGATGAAATTTGGTATATAGGTAGTTTTAACCCCAAGGATCAACATAGGATACTTTTTATTCCGGTAGAGGACGCCACCGCGCGATAACCTGGATCCATGCAGACGAAGTCGCGGCCATAAGCTAGTATACAATAATACATTTTAACTTAAAACTAGTGCACGTGTTATTCTTTAAATTGAGAGCCCTGCGACAATGTCTAGAATAGGCGCTGACCCAGCATATACTGCAGTAACCTGCGGTGCTGATATTCTGTCAGAAACCCGTGGTGTTTGCTGTACAAGGCAATCAGTCTGTGCCTCTTTAATTATTCGATATAAATGTCAAGTTTTTTTTTATTCCACTGGAAGGCAAACGAGCAAGTCGGTCTCCTGGTGGTAAGAGATCACCACTGCCCATAAAAATCTACAACATCAGGGGTATCGCAGATGCATTGCCAACCTAGAGGCCTGAGATGGAATACCTCAAGTGCCAGTAATTTCACCGGCTGTCTTACTCTCCACGCCGAAACACAATAGCATTGCTGCTTCACGTCAGTTGTCACTCTTCAAGTACGAAACCCTACAAAACTATATAACACCAAAAAGTCGTTCTTGGGAAGTTGTATACGTTTTTATAATAAAATTCCAAAAAATATTACTAAAGAAACTGATACAAAATTTAAATCTACTGTCAAAAAGACGTTAATATCTAATGCTTATTATAAAGTCAGTGATTATATCATGGACAGGGATATTTGGAAATAATTCCGATCCGCGTTAGCGATCCCTTCAAATAGTGAACCTATTGTGTTAAAAATAAAATTGTGTTAAATACTTGTAATGTATAGTATATAGATATCATTTATAAATATTGTGAATCTGTTTTTTTTTTTAAAATACCTCGTTGAGTTTCTTGCCGGATTCTTCTCAACAGAGGTTTTTTCCGAACCGGTGGTAGATTTTTTGACGTTCATAAGTGCTTGTCATAGCCTAAATTGAATAAAGAGATTTTGGCTTTGACTTCAACATAACTTGCAGATATGTCGTGGGGCACATAGGCGGCAGGCAGCAGTTGGTGCCCGCGACTCCTCCCGACATGCCGCCCATAGCGATAGAGAACCTCGCCGCCGCCTACGTGGCGCGCCAGGCTGATTCCGACTACGAGTTCCAGAAGGAGTTCGAGGTGAGTGACTGATGTGACACCACCGGGTACCGTTCTATCTGTCGCCAAGGCTCGGAACCCGTTGATAAAAAAGAGAGAGAGAGAGAGAGAGAGAAACATTTATTTATACATATTCGATACACATAAAAATACATTAGATGGAAAGAATTAAAAAATAACATCGAACAGTATAAAGTGGGCCCCACTTAGCATAATGTTACGGCAAGCCGCAACGCTGTTTTTCAGTGGGACCCATTTAAAAACTAAAACATGATAAATACAACACAATATGACGACACGAACGCCAGCGGAAGGAAGTTCGCAAGTAAACTTTCAATCCGGAAGCATATATGGCAACACTCGATCAGTTTTACCATTTTCGAAACAGTTAAACCTCAACAAGTCAAACCAGGGTTTTGGTGTAATAGCGGTAAATACCGGTTTTTTTCGGTTTAACTCCGAATTTCCATAAGATGGAAATTCGTGGAAATTAATAACTATAACCTAAGTAAACCGGTTTATTCGACGAGTGACAGCTGGCCGGCCGGCGGCGGGCGGCGACGCTTATCCTGCGCCGGAAAAAACCGGTTTATATTGTTCTAAACCGGTTAACCTGACAAGAACTTTATGGAAATGTTCCCTTAAAAAACGGTTTAAAAATAACGGTTTCGCGAACGAAACCAAAATGAAAAGTTTTTGCGCCAAGTACATGATAACGGTTTGGAAATTTAACCGGTATCCGAGCCTTGTCTGTCGCTGCTTTAGTTTGATAGTGAGACAATCCAAAATAAAAGTGCGTTAAAATCATGGACGAAGTATAGTATGGACGTGCAGTCTCCATACATAAGATAGTTCCTCGTTGCTTAGTACGAAAGAACGAACTAGATGTCGCCAGATGTATTGCACCGGATTAATACATAATTTTAGTGGCGACATTGCTCTATCTAGCATGGTGGCAATAATGTTCAACTCTTTAAAGTACCTCTGTGAGTTTACTAAACTTCGTTATGTTGTAGAAGGTAATACTAGATGGCGTTATATTCCTTCAAGCGCCAAATTTTTTTCGCAGTAATTACAGAATTGTTCACGATTTACGTGTGAGCTTAAAACTATGGAGTTTGATTTGAATCCGCAATCTGACATATTACGAGGGCTGTTTGAAAAGTACCCGGTTATGGAAAGAAAACACTTTTTTTTTTGTATTTATGCATTTATTTTTCTACGTAGTCACCTTTTAACTCTATACATTTGTTCCACCTATACTCAAGCTTTATTAAACCATCTGAAAAGTATGATTTTGGAAAGTCATTAAAATAGGCCTCTGTGGCGGCAATGACTTCGTCATTTGATCCAAATCGCTTACCACCAAGCCATTTTTTTTTTTAGGTTGGGAAACAAAAAGAAATCGCAGTCACAACTCTGGACGAATGAGCCGGGGCGTTGTCGTGATGAAACAGTTCTTTTTTCTTTTTTAAATGGGGTCGTTTGTCTTTCAACACGGAGTCAAATTTAGCCAATAAATTGGCATAGTACTGCCCTGTTATCGTTTTCCCCTTTTCCATATGTATAATACCCTGGGAATCCCAAAAAATACTCGCCATGACCTTTTCAGCCGATGGGACGGTTTTTGCTTTCTTTGGAGCAGGTTCACCCGGTAAAATCCACTGCTTCGACTGCTCTTTCATTTTGGGGGTGTAGTGGTGAACCCACGTTTCGTCCACGGTCACGAAACGACGCAGAAACTCCTTCGGGTTACGTTTGAACACGACCAAACAATGCTTCGATAGTCAGTCAGTTCCGTTTTTGCTCCGTCCGACTCGTAATCATGGACTGAGTCTATCTTTCAAATTTTGTTGAAATCGGAGAGATAAACTCATGGTAGATAGAAATGCCCATTAGGGCATTTACCGTATTATTATTTACTTAGCGTATTAATGCTACAGCTAGAGATGCATCTGTCAAATTATTGAACAGAAAAATGTGAGACAGATGTATGTGATGACAATACTGTACTGTTTTCGATGATTGTCACATCGCTTACCTGAAATTAGCATAGATATTTTTTTTATCAATGTTCGACCTATTTTTCTATGTTGTTCAGATATATTTGATGTGTTGACCTTTTTGGTTGACTGCATAAAGATAAAGGTGGTTTTTTGACAGCTAAAGTATTTACGTGAATAGTGCCATCTAGATATAATGTCGGAAAAATCTCAGCTCCGTTTCCCTGGATTAAATGCGTTATTATTTTGCGTTTAGTGCCATCTAGATATAATGTAGTAAAAGTCTCAGCGCCATCTAGCATTAACACTGGATTTTGGCTTTGTTCCGGTGAACGTTTTTTAGTATGGAGAATAACAATCCATACTCTATTTCATCCATGGTTAAAATTTAACTTTGATTGAATAGTGACAGAACAGCGCGATAACCTAATCCCACGCGGGCGAAGCCGCGAGCAAAAGCTAGTATAATCATCATCCCAGCCTATATACGTCCCACTGCTGGGCACAGGCCTCCTCTCAGAAATGAGAGGGCTTGGGCCGTACTTCCCACGCGGGCCCAGTGCGGATTGGGAACTTCGCGGAAAAGCTAGTATAATATATATTTTTAATTTCGATTCCTCCCTCCAGCTCCTACAGATGCTGCCGGAATGCTATCCGGACCGGACGTGCCACGCCTCGGAGGCGCGCGAGAACCAGCCCAAGAACCGTTACCCGGACATCAAGGCTTACGACCAGACCCGGGTCAAGCTGAGCCAGGTCGACGGCATCACCGGCTCTGACTACATCAACGCCAACTTCGTCATGGGTTATAAGGTAAATAAAGAAAAAGAAAGAAAGAAGACGTTTATTCACTAACACAGAAGACACACATATAAATAAAGCTTTATATTAAGCCTTTATCTGGGTGAATCCACGAGCGTCTCAACCGCTGTCAGTCCCTAGCTGTTTATATTAAG
Organism: Choristoneura rosaceana; assembly: GCA_037349165.1. Classification (NCBI taxonomy): domain Eukaryota; kingdom Metazoa; phylum Arthropoda; class Insecta; order Lepidoptera; family Tortricidae; genus Choristoneura; species Choristoneura rosaceana. The sequence goes on from JAZBNJ010000013.1 coordinate 7,437,328, forward strand.
AAGTAAATAATTTATATGCATTGATTTTTGTATTGAAATAGATCCTGGGCTGAGTACAGAAGCTTGTCTTATCTTAAGTTTAGGGGTCCTTGCGGATACACTTCGACCCGTAGGGATCTTTTGTGTAAAAGTACAGAAGCTACTTACGTCATAATTAAAAAACAATCTGCCTTCCAATTCTTAAAATCTCAGGCAAGGGACTGACAGCGGTTGAGACGCTCGTGGAAGCACCCATCTACAATTTTGAACATGAAACTACCGTGAGACTCGCTCATATTAAATCATAATGTAACGGATAACTCACGTTTTAAACCGAGTTTAGCTCGACATGTTTCGGGCTATTTCGTAGCCCTTTTTCAAGGGAGCACGCGGCTCGGCGGCTGCTGCAACACGGGCACTACTGTACTGTAGACTTTTTTCTTATAAATTTTATAAAATTTTATGTAATATATATAGTCAGGCTCCCGTCATCGAAACCAATTTCACCGATTTCTACTTCTTTTATTTTAGCATTAGAAGAAGATAACTAAGCTCCCCATAAAAAGAAAAACATTTTTAATACAAGCTTTTTTTTTATTGACTGTACTTGCATTGTCACTCAAACTACATTTTACATACCAAATTTCAAGTCGATGCTATTAACTGTTGAAGAGTCCAGTCCTGCGGAGACGTTCCTGGCTGGACTACCAGGATGTCACTACTAGATTATTGTATTGTCACGCAATTTACTTATGTAAATTTAATACTTACGCGCAATAATCTAGTACTTATGTATTCCGAATTTCAAGTCAATTTGACTACTGGAAGTTGGTCAAATTTAACTTGCGAGATTTGACTACAGACAGACAACGGGACAGGTGAAAACTAAAAGCTTAAAAACTTAAACTAAAATCTTAAAGCTTGTAAAAAACTTGACAGTACAGTCAGCGTCATATAGTACGTAGCAGTCAAGATCACCAAATACTTGGAAACATACAAAATAGTCATTACCAATGACTCAGTCAAAGCGCTCAAATTGTTGGAGACATCCATCGTGTACAAATATACCGGAGCACGCATGTCGCCAAATACTTTATAACATTCAAGCCGACATTAGTACGGTAGCAGACAAAGTATCCAAAAGTATGGGACACCACAGGAAAATTGACTTTATTACATACCGTGTAAGGTCCAATGATCCAGTTAGCTAGTCCTCTTTAATAGAATGTGAACGGTGTTCCATTTTCATTCTCTTGGTGCAAAATGCACCTTTTTAATTGTGTTTTTTCCATAGTTAAGTTAAGTTGTTATTGTAAATATTGTTGTGTACCTGTTTTTTATTTTAACAAATAAAACATTGAATAAAAACTCTTTTATAATGTAATTATACTGGCCAGTTCAAGCCATATTTAAAAGGAAATCCGTTAATCCGGAATTCTGACAATGTAAATAAAAATGTGGGAAAAGCCGTCAGGTTCCAAACGAAAGAGACGGAACGATCACTGACAAGTTGGTACAATCCGTGAGCTTTTAGAAAACCCTTCGGGTTTCGGGGGAAATCGAAAGGATTGTCTTTTTGACTCAGTAGCAATCCATCACGCGTAGAGTGCACTCGTTTTGTTTTCATTGATTTATATAGAGCAGTTAAAACCACCACTTACATATATTTATTTAGGTAGTTTGTTATTTTTCAGAAATTGATTTCCATGGCGAGTCAACTTAAGCAGGGTATTTCTGTAAATAGCCAATCACTGGAAATTGTTTACAATGCATTTATAAATATTTTATATATAAAGTTGAAATTTAAAAAAAAAAAGTTGGTCGTAAATATTTTAATAAGGTACAAGATCGAGTTATAGAAACAACGGGGATTTCGAAAAGTACATTAAAAATATATAAAAGGAAAGTAGACCATAAAAATTCATTTGACATACCCACAAGAGAAGTAGATACAGTATAACAACAGCTCTATATATTTCCAAACAAAAGTAGTGTGTTGAGGCGGGGTGTTCTCAATTTAAATTGACGATGGAAGAATTCGAAAACGCTGATTTTGTTTTATTTGTATCATGACAAAAAGTCATATTGTATTAAAATTAGAAAAAGATAAAGAAGCGTAATATTATTACAGTAAGGTTTATTTTGTGCTGATGGTTATGCTTTACATAACTTTTTATGGTAACTTTGAAAAGTTTTGCAAGTTGATAACAGAACAGAACCGCATATCACGATCGCGTGTCATCGTCTATACCCGAAGTATGCTTCTAAAATACGAAGGTTTTTTTAAGATCTCACGGACTGTACTCTTTTCGGTGATTGTCAAAAACAAAAAGTCGAATCTTATGACGTGTTAATTTATTTCGCACACAACTCGAGATTAAACCTTAAACCTTTCAAATAAAGCTCAGTTTTCTAGTGTGTCCCATACTTTTGGTTATTATGGCTGCTACCCTACCAGTGGTGATGTGCGTGCTCCGGTATATTTGTACACGATGTTGGATGTCTCCAACAATTTGACCGCTTTGACTGAGTCACTGGTAATTAGTATTTTGTATGTTCCTGTGTTGTTCCAGCAAAATAAAATCATTTCATTTCATTTCCAAGTATTTGGTGATCTTGGACGCTACGTACTATATGACGCTGACTGTACAGCTATGCCGCATTTTCTGACCGCAATTTCTGACGTGTCCATCGAAATCACTATCTCTTTATGCCCTCGTCTTATAACTGTGTTCTGTGACTTGAAGTTAATATGAAATATCGCTAGATGGCTTTAGTATCATGAGGTCCGTTTGGCGTTTGACGTTTACTCGTGATTGGTTAAAAAACGGTGCCAATGAGAGAAATTCTTTTATCAAATCATCTATTCATACTATCTTCAAAACTTTAATAAACATAGGCATAGTCTGCATGTAACGCTTCATTTCTATGCGCACTTCCTTCTATACGTATCTAACTGTGTTTGTCTGTCCTTCTGTGCTTACTAAGGACCCCTCGGACCCTAACCAGGTACTAGTAAAAGATGTACCTAAAAAGCATTTTAGACTACTCGAGAGTCTAAAATGCGTAACCAGGACTGTGTTGTACAATTATTTGTTTGTATTGGTTTGCGTTCCTTTTGAATGTGTTCTGGATTATTTTTGACAAATAAACTTTCTAGTTATATGCTTCGTTCACTTCTTATACTTAAAATTTAAACTATTATGTCGTAATTAAACTTTCAGTGCCTGAAAGTAATATTAGTCAATGCCTAACCGGGCAATGTGCTGTAGCTGTTCCGTTCTAACCAGTTAGAAGATATGAATTTGTATGGTGCTATGGTGACCACAGATATAGGTTACACTAGATAACGCAAATACATCTACTTCGCGTGTCCGAACCCCGACCAAACTTCGGGGTTGGCCCCATACAAAGACTGACCGCTAACTGACTAAGACCGAGGTCGTTGCTTTTCAGTCTCCAACCAAACTAAAACTAACTTCATCTACTAAGTGCACGAGTAGACATTCGGGGATCTTTTTAGACTTGCTAAACCACTTGCTACACCACTTGCTACTTTGACCAGCTGCTTTTTAAACCCGTGCGTTGTCTACGACATGTGTCTCGACTATTAGAGCCCGCGCACACAGGCAGCGGTCAGGAGTTCCGAGTTCCGCGAAGAATGAGAGTCTATAACAATAACGCACACAGCGGGCAGTCTGACCGCGGCGGTCAAAGCGGAACGTCGCGTTCCAAGAGTTCTTTTCCCGCCGAGACAGGGAACGCCGGAACGCCGCGATGTCTGAGTTAGCAAACACGGAAAAGTTGATTGAATTGGTTAGGGTTAGTGACATGTTGCATGTGCAAAGACCCAAACGAAACTGTAGAACGCGAGAATTTGCACGCCGCTTGTGTGCGTTGGAACTCTTGGGCGGTCAACGGTCACTAGAACGCAGAACTCTGACCGCTCTCTGTGTGCGCAGGCTCTTACAGCCTTATTCATAAAGAAACCTTAATTGAGGTTTGATCGGTCTGTTAGTTAACAGACTGATTAAGCTTGTTTGACGTTTGTCAAGAAGTATGATTCATAAACGCTTGCTAACAGTCTGCTAGTTGTTGAGCTGCTGATAGACTGATTAGACGCGTTATGTTGGCACTCTTGACAAATCAAAGGCAAAAAAATGGCATTATCGAGAATTGACAGCAGTGACAGCAGAGATGTTTGTTTTCCCGCCATTTCCAATCCGCGTGTTTTAGTAGACCTAAACAAAGTGCAAAAAGCCGTAAATATGCGAATCATCCTAATTTTATTTTTTTTCATTTTATTAGAGAATTTTTAAATACAAATTCCAGAAAATAATTTTTCCTGTTTTTTTTTAATATTTGCGTAAACCTCCTTAAAAATATCTTCGGTATGGTTTTTTTACTCTTGTCAAAGTCAGCTGTTCAAATTTGTGGCGGCCATTTTGTGACTTAGCAGGGAGATAAAGGAGGGTCTACGGTCTTTTAACTTTAGCAGAGCCTTGGTCGACTGATTAGCGCTAACAGACGTTTATGAATCATGTTTTTTAGCATCGGGTCTTCAAGGAGCCTTCAAGGAGGCTCTAACTTTTTATGAATAAGGCTGTTAATGTTTCTAGTGTGATACGGTCTTCACTTAGCGTCTTCAATAACCATTGAAACTAACATTGCAGGAGCACAAGAAGTTCATCTGCGCGCAGGGCCCTACTGAGGCGACCGTCAACGACTTCTGGCGCATGATCTGGGAGCACGGGCTCGAGCTGATCGTGATGCTGACCAACCTTGAAGAGTACAGCAAGGTCAAGTGCTCCAAGTACTGGCCGGACGAGCTGCGAGGCGCGCGCGCGTTCGGCGCGATCACCGTGCACCATGTGGCTGAGAAACGGTGAGGGACAAAAATACAGAAGTTCGCCTTTGTACATATTTGTTTTTTTTGTCAATTGTGTTTTACTTATTTTGTACAATAAAGAGTTGACATACATGCAGTGACCAACATCTGGTAGCATAGTGAACGGTTGTTGCTCTGAAGATGGGCTCTGGTTGAGTTCGATACGCGTCAGTGTCGTATGGTCGTGGTGATACATGGGTTTGTGTGATTTGTGCGTGTTCTCCACAGTGTGGAGGTGAAGGAACTGCATGAACACACATTGCTTTCATAAACTTAATTGTTTCACTTCATTATTATAACCAGTTACAGTATTGTCTCAAAAAGTCCGTGTAAGTCGTCATTGTTAAGAAAGCGAAGTCAAAGTATAATTTTAAAAAGTTCAATATCTCAAAAACGGCTGAACCAATTTTGATGAAACATGTCTAAGAACCATCGCTAGATAACCTGCTTTCGAATAAAAGAAACCACATTCAAATCGGTCCACCCGTTTAAGAGCTACGGTGCCGCAGACAGACACACACACACAGACACACATAGCGATCAAACTTATTATTATGACACCCCTCTTTTTGAGTCGGGGGTTAAAAAAAAATCCTTTGGCCTATGGGGACCTATTATAGTTTTGCCATGTCCTTCTGGTTGTCAGTCCGTCCGTGGCAACATTTAGTCCCATAATTATTTTTGCCGTGTTATTTCATCATCATCATCATATCAGCCATAGGACGTCTACTGTTGGACATAGGCTTCCCCCATAGACCTCCAGTTGCCTCGGTTGGAAGCGGCTTGCATCCACCGAGAACCCGCGACTTTAACCAGGCCATCCGTCCATCTCGTTGGTGGACGTCCTACACTGCGTTTGCTGATTCCTGGTTTCCACTCGAGAACCTTTCGGCCTCTACGGCTGTTCTCCGTGCTATATGGCCTGCCCATTGCCACCATGTTATTTATTTCGAAGTTAGACCAAAAAAGCCAAAATAATTTCTAGTTTATCATCTTTTTGTTTCAGATATTCGGACTACATCGTAAGAGAGTTAAAGATAACTAAACAACCGACGAATTCCGAAGGACAACCCATAGTAGAGAACAATGGCGTCGCTAAGAGAAATGGAGGTGCGTGTTGACTTTAACTGTATTAAACAATAGTTTTTACCCGCGGCTTCGCACGCGTAAAGTATTAGATACAGCAGTTGAATTAAAATACCGGGATTTGAAGTTAAATACATCGTAGATTTATAACTAACTCTCTAACCTTAGCACTTGAAATTTTGGAGATTTCTTGCCTATTTCTTCGAAATATCGCGATAAAAAGTTGCCGATGTGCTTCCAGACGTCCAGCAACACACTAAATTATATCCAAACTAGCTTTTGCCCGCGGCTCCGCCCGCGTGGTATTCGGTTATCGCGCGCTGTTCCCTCGGGAACTGTGAATTTTTCCGGGATGAAAAGTAAACTATGTCACTCTCGGGGCCGTAAACTATTTCTATGCCGAAAATCACGTCGATCCGTCGCTCCGTTACGGCGTGAAAGCTTAACAAACAAACTCACTTTCCCCTTTATAATAGTAAGGATTCGTTCAACAGTAGTAAGGAGCAACTTTCGCATTTATAAGTAAGACCAATAAATAAATGGCTGGCGCGTCTACTGCGTTCAATAATCGTACTCTGGGGATGTTTATAAAACCAGCGAAACTATTATCTTTATGTGATTAGGAAGATAATTCTTAAAAAACTTGACGCAGAACATGCGGTAGTTAGTTAAGTTAAGGTCAACAGAGGCTATGTCGCCTACGGGGCTAATGCGTCTATTCCAATTATCATAAGAAAAACATCCCTTAGAACTACTCACGCCATTTTTTTTAAAGCTTTGGCACTAAAAGTACAAAAAATGATAGCGTACAACATAATAATTAACTTTATCATGTGTGCTTTTATAAAATTATCTCGATTAAAATCATTCCAACCAATCCGATCACATAATACCTGTAAAAGACGCTTTCACCCCACCTGCGGTTATAGCGTCTAAAAATCCTAGCTTTTACAGAAACGTAATTTACACGTAGAAGTTAACAAAAATGCCATAATATGGCACTAAAATATGAAATTAGATCGAATATGCTAGCTTGTAAGTATCATAAGTTATAGCTGTTAAGGATACATACATACATACATACAGTATTGTGGCGCATTAACCCCGGTTGACCATACCATAATGGACCATCACGAGACCGCTGCGTAGCCCAAAGTGAAACAGCAATATACGTGCCTAACTTCCAGATTGCAAGGACGCGGAGAGTGCGAGCGCGCCGACGTCGCCGCGGGAGAACAAGGACAGCACTACCCGCGTCGTGCGGCAGTACCACTTCCTCATGTGGAAAGACTTTGCAGCGCCCGAGCACCCCCAGTCCATACTCAGGTTTATCAAGGTAGGTGCGGGGGAATTTCGACTAAATATAAGACTCGCCAATTTTTTGGTGCTTGAATTCAAAGTCCGCCACTAGGTGGTGAACAAAAATTAGAGTTTATAACGCAACATTTGTTGGCAAATTCAGTACGTCACCATCAGATTTGTTATTGGATATGTAATCTTAATATAAGAATTTTTTTTTAATTTCTTTTCAATTTTTGTGGAATAATCGTGAAAACTAACAAAAATGCAACGTTGCCAGTTAAGCAGGTATAAACGCTCTTAAACACATCTAAGGGCTGGATTCTCCGCATTTACTATGTGTACAAGAGGTGACACTTTCCGGCCCGGATAATACCGACATGGAAATACCGACCCTGTTTTTCGTGTACACGCCCATAGAAGCTCCTGTCAGTTTCTATGGGTGTGTAAACAAAAAATAGGGCCGGTGTTTCCATGTCGGTGTTATCCGGGCCGGGAAAGAGTGTCACCCGCCAGCTCAGCAGGTATAAACGCTGTTATGTTAGGGCACCGACGTACATAATTTTTTTTTAATTTTACATTCAATATTTTCTGGCATTGAGTTTTATGGGAATCATCGTTTAATTGTTTTTGTTTTAACTTTCTTTTTGAAATTAAAAACAAACATTAAAATCACTTTAATGAACAATAAGAGTAGGTAAAATACACTTTAAACTTACACGCGTTGGTTGCGACTTACGCGCGAATCAGCTGGTTAAAGGCTGGAATCAGATCGTCGTAGTAATCCCGGAAACTGTGATCGGCTTGGCCGACTAGTCGGCCGATTAGTCCGCTTCTTTACAACCGACTAATCGGCTAGTCGGCTAGTCGGCCAAAGTCATGATCGGCACATCTCTATTGTTAACGTATACCGTTGTGGTGGCAGCGCGTGAACGAGGCGTGGTCGGGGCTGCTGGGGCGGCCGGCGGTGGTGCACTGCTCGGCGGGCGTGGGCCGCACCGGCACGCTGGTCGCGCTGGACTGCCTGCTGGACCAGCTGCGCGCCGAGCGCCGCGCCGCCGTCTTCGCGACCATCGCCGAGCTGCGCCGCCAGAGGAACTTCCTCGTGCAGTCGCTGGTCAGTGCGTTACGTCAGAAAATAATCGACAGCTTATCTATATTAATAACTAGCTGTTGCCCGCGGCTTCGCCCCCGTTGTATTTTTTATGTATTTTCTTCCATAAAAACCTTCTCCTGACAGTAACAAACACAATAAAAAAAGAATTAGCGAAATCGGACCAGTCGTTCCCGAGTTATGCGCTTACCAACACATTTTGCGATTCATTTTTATATTATAGAAGATAGACTAGCTTATGCCCGCGACTTCGTCTGCGCGGATCTAGATTATCGCGCGGTGGCGCCCTCTACCGGAATTAAAGGTATCCTATGTTAATCCTTGGGGTTCAAACTACCTATACAGGGGGGCCCATTTATATCGGTCAGTATGGAAAAGTGAAACTATACGACATACGACAATTTCTTCTTAGGAACCATGACATCGATTTTAATAACAAGAAATACTGCATTCATGCATTTAAAAAAAAACCTGTACTCAGCTCGGGAATCGAACTCGGTTGTTTTGAAAAAAAAAAACTTACACTATTTCTATTTAGATATCGATTGCGTACGTCTTAAGCAGTAAATGTCTCCATGAAACATTATGTCTAAAATTATTAAAATGCATTGTTTTCACATACTTTAATTTATTTTAGTAGGTGTTCGAAGTGTCCACCGTTACAATATTCAACAAATTCTGGCATGTAAAATTGTCTCTATGGTTGTTTGTACCTCTTTGCTGGTAAAATCGATGTCATGGTTCCTAAGAAGAAATTTTCGTATGTCGCATAGTTTCAGACTTTCCCATACTGACCGGTATAAATGGGCCACCCTGTATACTAATAATTTCGTACCGATCTACGGTAGATTCGAACAAAATACACCTCAAATTGAAGAGCGTAATAGTAGATTGATAACCAAGGGTGGAAAGTGACCCATTTCACCCGAGATATTTCTGGCGCTCGAACGAAGTGAGAGCGGCGACAGTTCGCGAGGAAATGGGTTTTCATCCGAGTTAGACACTCTACTTTTCATTTCGACTGTGAGAAAAGTTGCAAAAAAAACTAGAATAAATAAAAATCGCGCGGAGAGTAAGATATTACTGCAAAGGCCATGAAGTAAAGGATCAGATAAAACGAGTCCAGCAATCCCTGTTCTGGCAGACGTTTGTATAGTGCTTTTCTCAAACGATGTGAGGAAATATTTCATCCATCCATCCATCCATCCGCCCATCCATGCATCGCATCGCAAATGCTTACAGAGCCGCCTCTGTAAACCAACCACCACTACCTATAGTGGTGGATGGCTGTTTGTAATTTTTCCTTTGTCAGTTTAATGTTTGCAAGCCAATTTAAAAAGTTTGAGCAGCAGACAATAATGGATTTTCATACATACTTCATGGCCTAGGCCTCCATTTCGTGACATTAACGCATACATTCCCGAGCATGTTTGAGAAAAATATCAAGATTACTATTTGGAGTCTTTTTGTATTTTTTATTTCAACTCCAAATTTTTGTTTCTTTTACGGTCATCCTGTGAAAGTCTATATATTTCACACAATGTGACAAAAAGATTCCAAATAGTAATCTTGATTTGATTGCTTAATAGCGACGTGCTAAAGTGACTATGAAAAGAATGCAAGTTGAAATATTGGTGCATAGGAAAAATTCGTGTCTAGTCTCCTGTCCAGCGGTGGTGTAGGGGAATAGCACGCAGCACGGAATGCTGAGGACCTCGGTTCGATTCCCAGCGCTGGTCTATTTTTCTGGTTTTTCTGTGCATCCATGTTTCGGCTTGTGTTTTCGTGTGAGAAAACTATGTTTTTGTTGTACAGAAACAATACGTGTTCGTGTACCGGGCGCTAGTGGAGTACGCCCACTACGGCGACACGGAGATACCGGCGTCGCGGCTCAAGGCGAGCATCGACCGGCTACGGAACACGCCAGAGGGCGCCGACAAGTGCCTCATGGAGCACGAGTTTGAGGTCAGTGGACACACAGACAGACGACGATTGCTTCCGCGTAGACTCCGTTTATCAATATCGCGCGGGAACTATGGAGTTTCCTGGGATAAAAACTATCTTATGTCCGCTCCGGGACCCGAAACTATTGGTATACTGAATTTGATTGAAATCAGTTCAGCGATTTAGAACGGAAAAAGTAACAAACAACCAGATTTACAAACATTCTCAGTTATAATATTGGTGGGATTGTATTGCACATATTTCATGAGGCTACTTGCCTAAAACAAATAAATTTAATGTATAAAATTCTCGAGTCTATATTGTTTGTGACCATTGCTTTGAAACGGCTTGACCGATTTTTATAAAATTTTTCGTATATATTAGTTAGGTCTGAGAATAGGATGTAAACTATTTTAAATAACTGTTCCAGAAAATCCTAAACCCGCCGGTGCCGGAGCCAGTGAAGTCGTGCGCGGCGGCTGCCGTGGAGGAGGCGCGCGCCCGCAACCGCAGCCAGGACTGTCTGCCGTACGACCGCAACCGCGTCATACTGACGCCCGCGCCGCCCGCACACTACTGCACCTACATCAACGCGTCCTTCATCGAAGGTACCGCTGGTTATACTGCACCGTGACCCCGCAGCCAGGACTGTCTACCGTACGACCGCAACCGCGTCATACTGACGCCCGCGCCGCCCGCACACTACTGCACCTACATCAACGCGTCCTTCATCGAAGGTACCGCTGGTTATACTGCACCGTGACCCCGCAGCCAGGACTGTCTACCGTACGACCGCAACCGCGTCATACTGACGCCCGCGCCGCCCGCACACTACTGCACCTACATCAACGCGTCCTTCATCGAAGGTACCGCTGGTTATACTGCACCGTGACCCCGCAGCCAGGACTGTCTACCGTACGACCGCAACCGCGTCATACTGACGCCCGCGCCGCCCGCACACTACTGCACCTACATCAACGCGTCCTTCATCGAAGGTACCGCTGGTTATACTGCACCGTGACCCCGCAGCCAGGACTGTCTACCGTACGACCGCAACCGCGTCATACTGACGCCCGCGCCGCCCGCACACTACTGCACCTACATCAACGCGTCCTTCATCGAAGGTACAGCTGGTTATACTGCACCGTGACCCCGCAGCCAGGACTGTCTGCCGTACGACCGCAACCGCGTCATACTGACGCCCGCGCCGCCCGCACACTACTGCACCTACATCAACGCGTCCTTCATCGAAGGTACCGCTGGTTATACTGCACCGTGACCCCGCAGCCAGGACTGTCTGCCGTACGACCGCAACCGCGTCATACTGACGCCCGCGCCGCCCGCACACTACTGCACCTACATCAACGCGTCCTTCATCGAAGGTACCGCTGGTTATACTGCACCGTGACCCCGCAGCCAGGACTGTCTGCCGTACGACCGCAACCGCGTCATACTGACGCCCGCGCCGCCCGCACACTACTGCACCTACATCAACGCGTCCTTCATCGAAGGTACCGCTGGTTATACTGCACCGTGACCCCGCAGCCAGGACTGTCTGCCGTACGACCGCAACCGCGTCATACTGACGCCCGCGCCGCCCGCACACTACTGCACCTACATCAACGCGTCCTTCATCGAAGGTACCGCTGGTTATACTGCACCGTGACCCCGCAGCCAGGACTGTCTGCCGTACGACCGCAACCGCGTCATACTGACGCCCGCGCCGCCCGCACACTACTGCACCTACATCAACGCGTCCTTCATCGAAGGTACCGCTGGTTATACTGCACCGTGACCCCGCAGCCAGGACTGTCTGCCGTACGACCGCAACCGCGTCATACTGACGCCCGCGCCGCCCGCACACTACTGCACCTACATCAACGCGTCCTTCATCGAAGGTACCGCTGGTTATACTGCACCGTGACCCCGCAGCCAGGACTGTCTGCCGTACGACCGCAACCGCGTCATACTGACGCCCGCGCCGCCCGCACACTACTGCACCTACATCAACGCGTCCTTCATCGAAGGTACAGCTGGTTATACTGCACCGTGACCCCGCAGCCAGGACTGTCTGCCGTACGACCGCAACCGCGTCATACTGACGCCCGCGCCGCCCGCACACTACTGCACCTACATCAACGCGTCCTTCATCGAAGGTACCGCTGGTTATACTGCACCGTGACCCCGCAGCCAGGACTGTCTGCCGTACGACCGCAACCGCGTCATACTGACGCCCGCGCCGCCCGCACACTACTGCACCTACATCAACGCGTCCTTCATCGAAGGTACCGCTGGTTATACTGCACCGTGACCCCGCAGCCAGGACTGTCTGCCGTACGACCGCAACCGCGTCATACTGACGCCCGCGCCGCCCGCACACTACTGCACCTACATCAACGCGTCCTTCATCGAAGGTACCGCTGGTTATACTGCACCGTGACCCCGCAGCCAGGACTGTCTGCCGTACGACCGCAACCGCGTCATACTGACGCCCGCGCCGCCCGCACACTACTGCACCTACATCAACGCGTCCTTCATCGAAGGTACCGCTGGTTATACTGCACCGTGACCCCGCAGCCAGGACTGTCTACCGTACGACCGCAACCGCGTCATACTGACGCCCGCGCCGCCCGCACACTACTGCACCTACATCAACGCGTCCTTCATCGAAGGTACCGCTGGTTATACTGCACCGTGACCCCGCAGCCAGGACTGTCTACCGTACGACCGCAACCGCGTCATACTGACGCCCGCGCCGCCCGCACACTACTGCACCTACATCAACGCGTCCTTCATCGAAGGTACAGCTGGTTATACTGCACCGTGACCCCGCACCCACTGTCTGTGTGCCCATACCTTTCCTTTTGCTTACTAAGAAACGGCTCCTAAATGTCCATGGGGTGCCGTAATATCTTTCATAATACCAACTGTTAAGGAATGGAATTCGCTCCCATCCTCTGTTTCTCCGGGTAAATACAATCTAGGGCTCTTAAAGGCTCAAGTGAATAGGCTTCTACTGAACCAGTGAGATACATCTTTGGCCTCATCTGCAGTTAACATCAGGTGAGATAGGGGTCAATCACGGACAGCTTTATGTAAAAAAAAAAAACAATTTATTTTGTGGAATTCGTTACGATCGATGTAAATAACATGACATATTTATTGGTCACAAAGACCAATAAATATGTCATGATCCGTCATGACGACAAACTATAAAGAGAACTGACGTTATCACGGCGGTTTGTTCAGTCAAGGGCAAAGATATCGACACGACTAGTTACAAAAATATATATATGCACACGACTTCATGCACTTAACATTAAGCCCGTATATGGGCAAATATTCGAGCGTTTTGACCGCGCGGTCAAACGTCATTTAGCATCCCACGTTTATATAGCACAACGGAGACAAGTAACAAGAATTTTAATCACGCTAAATTCAGTGTCGGTGTTGTTTTAATTTTTCATAAAAAAACGACACTGGGCGTCACCTCTTTTAATAAAGCCTGCGAAGACACCAATGACAAAAAAAACGCTCCAAAAAGCTGAATATCTTTGCCCTTGACTGTTCACGGTTTGTGCCAGGGTCACTCCCTGCGCAGTTTTCCGTAATATTCCCTTTGAAATAAGCGAGTGATGAAAGGTCCTTATTGTTCTAAACTTGTCCGCAGCGTACGACAATTCGGAAGGCTACATAATCACGCAGGACCCTCTCCCCAACACGATCATGGACTTCTGGCGGATGGTGTCCGAACACAACGTGTCTACCATCGTTATGTTAAGCGAGGTACGTTATACTCAGGGTGTCATAGTTAATTCGCGATGAGGTTAAGATTTTGCATGCGAAATTCGGACAGAACAAACATGACATCACACCTTTAAAGTTAAACTGAAATAATTGGAAATTATGTCATTTAAAAATTCGACCAGATTGTGTTTTAAAATTTGATTGTGTTGTTGTTTATTAAAAGTTTAGTTTGGAACTGTGAATATTTGAATTGTTTCAGTTTAATTTTAAAGGTGCGAACATGTACCTATACTCCAATTCAATAGAATCTGACAATCCTATAGACACTTCCAGCCTACTAATATGAACACCGGGCTGCCTAAGGCTTTGTGATGTGACTATTATTCTTTTTTGATTCCTTTTAGATAATAATTGCAATAACAGGGACATTATATAATCAAGCGTGACCACGTCATGGTGTGTTAAATGTGTAGAAAATTGTCAGATTCTATTGAATTGTACTTTATATACTATTTCTTCTGACATGTGTAATATTTGTAACACCTGTGCATGTTCCTGCGAAATAAATAATTTCATTTCATTGTTTCCAGATGATGAGATTTTGAAATTTTATCCCGTTAAAAACTAATTGCTCGACTTGGCGGAGGCACTACCGTGCCCCCAGATCCTATTAGGAATTGAGATTAGCACATCATTATTTATTTCTTTCTTATGTGTTATTTCAGATGTCCAGGTATCTACATACAAAATTTTACCCAAATCCATCCACCCGTTTTATAGCGTGAAGGAGTACTTTTGCAATTGTAATATTCGTAGGGTTAAAAGTTTTTGAATATTAAAAGGTACCTAGTAAGTGAAGAATTGTTTCCATTGTTGCTGTTTCATTTCCTCGCCGTCAAAGTGTAAAGCAGATTGTAAAACTCGAGCTCGCTCGATATGAACGTCTCGGGTAAATTGGCTCGTTTTATGCTCTCGTTGTACAATCTAGTATTTTTTGTCTCAGCTGGGCGAGGGCAAATGTCCGCGATACTGGGACGACGGCACGGCGCAGTACGAACACATCTCGGTGCAGTACGAGGAGAGCGAGTCGTGCCCCTACTACACGAGGCGGCAGTTCCGCGTCACCAACAACAAGGTAATGGCTGGATTGGTGAATAAATGTGGGTTTCTCTAACAGACTAGGTGGCGCTGGTATCGCGAAATCCGTTCGAGGACTTTGATAATTGCGTCATGTT
Source organism: Choristoneura rosaceana (assembly GCA_037349165.1). Classification (NCBI taxonomy): domain Eukaryota; kingdom Metazoa; phylum Arthropoda; class Insecta; order Lepidoptera; family Tortricidae; genus Choristoneura; species Choristoneura rosaceana. Next base: position 7,452,620 of record JAZBNJ010000013.1, read on the forward strand.
TAAGGGTTTTGTAAGGAAAGCATTGTGAGAAAATTGTGTGTGCATCTGTGAAGTCATTCAATGGTATGTGTGAAGTTTCCGATCCGCACTGGGCTCGTGTGGGAACTACGGCTCAGGCCCTCTCGTTCTGAGAGGAGGCTGTGCTCAGCAGTGAGACGTAAATAAGCTGGAATGATGATGATGATGATGAAGTAATTAGTAAAAATTTTATAGCTACTTTTTATTGTAGTTTAAATTAAAAGTAAGATTTTATTTGATGTGGTACAAATCCACTAAATTAACTAATTAAGGAGTTGTGACAGTTTTTCAGCTGACTCACGGTGGAGACGGATTTATGTTTATTTTTTTTATCAGAGCGGTGACGTGATGTCGGTGCGGCAGCTCCAGTACCACGGGTGGCCGACGGCGCCGGGCCACGTGCCCGAGGTGACGCGCGGGCTGGCCGAGCTGGCTGACGCCGCGCGGCAGGCCGTCGCGCCACACCCCGGCTCCGCCATGACGCTGCACTGCCAGTGAGTACAGTACTAGACGCGTGACGTCGTGCGGCAGTCCAGTACCACGGGTGGCCGACGGCGCCGGGCCACGTGCCCGAGGTGACGCGCGGGCTGGCCGAGCTGGCTGACGCCGCGCGGCAGGTCGTCGCGCCACACCCCGGCTCCGCCATGACGCTGCACTGCCAGTGAGTACAGTACTAGACGCGTGACGTCGTGCGGCAGTCCAGTACCACGGGTGGCCGACGGCGCCGGGCCACGTGCCCGAGGTGACGCGCGGGCTGGCCGAGCTGGCTGACGCCGCGCGGCAGGTCGTCGCGCCACACCCCGGCTCCGCCATGACGCTGCACTGCCAGTGAGTACAGTACTAGACGCGTGACGTCGTGCGGCAGTCCAGTACCACGGGTGGCCGACGGCGCCGGGCCACGTGCCCGAGGTGACGCGCGGGCTGGCCGAGCTGGCTGACGCCGCGCGGCAGGTCGTCGCGCCACACCCCGGCTCCGCCATGACGCTGCACTGCCAGTGAGTACAGTACTAGACGCGTGACGTCGTGCGGCAGTCCAGTACCACGGGTGGCCGACGGCGCCGGGCCACGTGCCCGAGGTGACGCGCGGGCTGGCCGAGCTGGCTGACGCCGCGCGGCAGGTCGTCGCGCCACACCCCGGCTCCGCCATGACGCTGCACTGCCAGTGAGTACAGTACTAGACGCGTGACGTCGTGCGGCAGTCCAGTACCACGGGTGGCCGACGGCGCCGGGCCACGTGCCCGAGGTGACGCGCGGGCTGGCCGAGCTGGCTGACGCCGCGCGGCAGGTCGTCGCGCCACACCCCGGCTCCGCCATGACGCTGCACTGCCAGTGAGTACAGTACTAGACGCGTGACGTCGTGCGGCAGTCCAGTACCACGGGTGGCCGACGGCGCCGGGCCACGTGCCCGAGGTGACGCGCGGGCTGGCCGAGCTGGCTGACGCCGCGCGGCAGGTCGTCGCGCCACACCCCGGCTCCGCCATGACGCTGCACTGCCAGTGAGTACAGTACTAGACGCGTGACGTCGTGCGGCAGTCCAGTACCACGGGTGGCCGACGGCGCCGGGCCACGTGCCCGAGGTGACGCGCGGGCTGGCCGAGCTGGCTGACGCCGCGCGGCAGGTCGTCGCGCCACACCCCGGCTCCGCCATGACGCTGCACTGCCAGTGAGTACAGTACTAGACGCGTGACGTCGTGCGGCAGTCCAGTACCACGGGTGGCCGACGGCGCCGGGCCACGTGCCCGAGGTGACGCGCGGGCTGGCCGAGCTGGCTGACGCCGCGCGGCAGGTCGTCGCGCCACACCCCGGCTCCGCCATGACGCTGCACTGCCAGTGAGTACAGTACTAGACGCGTGACGTCGTGCGGCAGTCCAGTACCACGGGTGGCCGACGGCGCCGGGCCACGTGCCCGAGGTGACGCGCGGGCTGGCCGAGCTGGCTGACGCCGCGCGGCAGGCCGTCGCGCCACACCCCGGCTCCGCCATGACGCTGCACTGCCAGTGAGTACAGTACTGGACGCGTGACGTCGTGCGCCAATTAGGTTTTGAGAATTTTATTATGACACTTATTTTCTTTACATACTTATTCTTAGATGTTAATAGTGGCGAGATTTTTATATAGTCAATTAGGTTTTGTTTATCCTCAGATGTATCATTATTGGCCTATTGCTATAAGCTATTTAAGACATTCGGCCACGATGACACGTCTGACTCTTTAGTTGTTACTCTTAAGCCAGTGACACGTATTTGTTTTTACTCTTCTGCCTATCCCCAAATGCTAGTGCGAGGCGCGTGTAGTAATAGTTGAAGAAAATTAGATTGAAATGTATGGAAAAATTGGCAAAATTAAAGCAAGAGGTTTATCTATCAGGATATGTAGGTTATGGAGAAAAAATAAATTTTACCCACTCTCCCCCCCCCTCCGGGGGGAGCGTCACCCCCCCGCGCCCCTGAATATGTCCCGGACCGCGGTATTTTCCATTATAAAAGAAAACCGTACACGATACATAAAAAGTGTGTAGGAACGAAATAATCCTAGATAAATTTACTATAAACCTTTCATACATACAAAAGCGATACCACTTACAATTTCAGCGCAATCTGGCACCAAATACGAACATTTTTAATAATTTATCCAGTTTTTTTTGTTAATTGTTTAGTTTTTTCAATTATTTCACACTTTACCGCCAAGATATGTATGACTAAAGTAAAGAACAGGATATCTTCTTTATAAAAAGGTATAATTCATTTCTAAACTCATTCATTTGACGCTGCTATGCTATTTTGAAAATTCACCATCATCAGCTACTGCGACATTAACTTAGGAAAAAGTACCAAAAAAAAAACTATTTAGTCCGTAAGTAAGATTATAATTAAATATTAGACATTTTTTAGGGTTCCGTAGCCAAAATGGCAAAAGCGGAACCCTCATAGTTGCGCCATGTCTGTCTGTCTGTCTGTCTGTCCGTCCGCGGCTTTGCTCAGAGACTATCAATGCTAGAAAGTTGTAATTTTGCACGAATGTATATGTAAACTATGCTGACAAAACAGTGTAATAAAAAAAATAAAAATATTTTTTTTTTTATTACCTCCCATAGACGTAAAGTGGGGGTGTTTTTTTTTTCTCATCCAACCTTGTAGTGTGGGGTATCGTTGGATAGGTTTTTTAAAATCATTAGGGGGTTGCTAAAACAATTTTTCCATTCAGTGATTCATTTGCAAAATATTAAACTTTAAAGCGCAAATTTTCATTAACATCGGGCGTCCCCCCCTCTAAAATCTAAACCAGTGGGTAGAAAAAATAAAAAAAAATTCAGGACGATAGTAAGTATATCAAACTTGCAAGGAAAACTATAACGGTTAAGTTTTCTTGAGAATTATTAGTAGTTTAAGAATAAATTGCAGCCTAAGGTATAAATATACCTAAACCGTCCGTCTGTCATAGCCAATTTGATCCGAAACTACTAGACCGATTGAATTCAAATTTAGTTCACCTATGTAAATTTATGACCCAAACACGGACGTGTAAAGTAAATTAATTAATTTTAAACACGGGGGCCAGTTTGGGAGGGGGGAGGGGGTAAATTAGAAAAAAAAATGTAGAAACTATATCATGTGACATATCAAATGAAAGGGTACATTATGAAGATCTCAAATATATATTTTTCATTATTTTAAATTAATCCGTTTTGAAGTTATTTAAGAAAATAGGTGAAAATTGACCATTTCCCCGCCCCTATCTCCTAAAAGCCCAGTAGGGCCTACATTTTTTTTTTAAATACAGAAAATAGGTCCATACCTATAGCTTATAGGAAAACATATGAGAATCTAATGGTATTTAAAGTAACACCATTTAACCAGTATGAACATTTATATTTCGCTGAATGGCCAAATGAACTAAATTAAAAAAATAGCATAGCAATGGTAAATGAAAGATTTTAGAAATTAATTATACCTTTTTATAAAGAAAATATTCTATTCTTTACGTCTGTCATACATATCTTGGCGGTAAAAGGTGACGTTTTTGAGAAAACTAACCTTTTAGCCGAAAAAATCGATTAATTATAAAAAAAGTTAATATTTGGTATCATATTGCGCTGGAACTATAAGTGATATCGCTTTTAAATGTATGAAAGGTTTATAGTAAATTTATCAAGGATTATTTCGTTCCTACACACTTTTTATGTATCGTGTACAGTTTTCTTTTATAATGGAAAATACCGCGGTCCGGGACATATTCGCGGGCGCGGGGGGGTGACGCTCCCCCCGGAGGGGGGGGGGAGAGTGGGTAAAATTTATTTTTTCTCTATAACCTACATATCCTGATAGATAAACCTCTTGCTTTAATTTTGCCAAATTTTGATCTAATTGTACTGAACTATAAGGCGTGTGTGTGCGCAGGTTCGGCACGGAGCGGTCGGCGCTGTTCGCGACGCTGTGCGTGCTGATCGCGCAGCTGCGCACGGAGCGGCGCGTGGACGTGTGCGCGGCCGCGCGCAAGGTGCGCTCGCAGCGCGCGCACACCATCGACACCAGCGTACGTACACCGACACGCTTACCTACACCACAATATATGTATAAGCTAACCACTTGACAGTCCGAAGCGCGCGACCAATATGCCTTAAACCGTCCGGGTTTTTTTAATCGACGGACGAAAACGCGCTTTGTGTCCATAATTTTACGACATACTTTACGACACTAAATTCAAATTCAAATTCAAAATATTTATTGCGCTAAATGTTGTGATAAGATCTTAGAAAGTATAAAACGTTCAACATGTACCCTGTTAGGGCACAGCAATATACAAATAATAAGTACTTACATTCTTTCTTAAAATAAAAATTAACCATTTTCATAATAAAAATTAATAACAATAATTATAAATAACCTTCTTCCATCATGCCCTAAGACGAATTACACAAAATTCTGATACAATATATAAAAACCCACCAACATACCTAGGTAAATTAAATTGTATTTACATTAAGTACATGAAATCTCTCCAGACTGCATCAAATTAGATTTCATTAAATTATATTATATTCCATAAAATGCACTAAAGTATCCACGGACGGTTTGGGGCATTTTTGTATTGGTTCGTCGGACTGTCAAGTGGCTAAAGCAGTATAGAAGCTACGATGTGTGAGTGTGTTCGTTTCGATCGTAGCTTCATAGCTTCCATACCGCTTTAGCTTATATATATATATATATATATATATACTGTGCCTACACCCAAGGGTGACACTCTTTGTCGCCCCTGATAATACCAACCCTACGTCTATGGGCCAATCAACTTTTTTACCGACACTTTGGGCGTCTCGTGAGTTACCAAAAAATCGTACTTCCCACAAGATATTTCACGGTTTAATAGGTTGAACTTACGTAGGATGGCATGTATTCATGTACACCATCTATTAAACACAGAAAAAACATGTTTACTTACAAAAATCTGCAATTGTTTGAAAAATGTCGCGGACAGATTAGTGTGGGTAGAAAAGTTGATTAGCCTATACGTGTACACGCCCATAGAAGCTCATGGCAGTTCCTATGGGCGTGTACACGAAAAACAGGGTCGGTATTATTCGGGCCGGGAAAGAGTGTCACCCATCTCCTTTATTCCGGGCTATATACGTTCCACTAATGCATGCAGGCCTCCTTTCAGATTGGGTCTGGTGCGGATTGGGAACTTTGCACGCACCATTGAAATTGAATTGCTTCGCATGTTTGTGCAGCTTTTCTCACGATGTTTTCCTTCACCGCAAAGTTCGTGGTAAATTTGAAATGTAATTTAGCACTTGAGTTTCGAAAACTCAGAGGTGCGAGCCGAAATGTTTATGGCTGTTGCCGTGGTCATAGACGAAGATTGTGCTTTGTGCACTAACTAGAGCATCCATACTAATATTATAAATGCGAAAGTGTGTTTGTATGTTTGTCCCTCTTTCACGCCGTAACGAAGTGACGGATCGACGTGATTTTTGGTATAGAGATAGTTTATGGGCCCGAGAGTGACATAGGCTACTTTTTATCCCGGAAAAATACACAGTTCCCGAGGGAACAGCGCGCGATAACCGATTACCGCGCGGGCGGAGCCGCGGGCAAAAGCTAGTAAAAAGATAAATGAAGTCATTTTATGTCGCCTAGATCCAGCATAAATCCGAATGTCTCGGGTAAAATGGTTCGTTTAATGCTCTCATTGTACCTTCTAGTTACCATTTTATGTATACTTCATGATCACGATGATACTTATTCTATATACCTTATTTTCTTACCATGAAAGCTTTGTAATTTTTTTGTAGCTTTAAATATTATTCCAATTGTTTTATCTTTCCACAGCTGCAATACGAATTCCTCCACCGTGCCATACTAAATTACGCGGAGCTCCACAATCTCCTAGAAGACAGTTAAACCCCGCCTCTACCTCCTATATGCCTGGCGCAATACGGAACGGACTGTACCACACGGTAGGCTCAATTTACTCATAGAGAGACTCGTAATGTGTGGACTGCAATACCACAGTGTAAGCCAGTATGTTATCTGAAAATAACGCGCTATGTTGACGACTTTAGTGACGATGTGCGGAGAGCGCGCTTATGCGAGTTTGATGGCGTGATTGCGAATTATAGATCGGATGTTTGGACGTTTATATACCTGTACTATTTTGTTACCACGATAGATTAATACGGATCATGTCCTCCGTTGAAAATACAAACCGAAACATAGATGCACAGAAAAACCAGAAAAATAAGACCAACACTGGGAATCGAACCCAGGTCCTCGGCATTCCGTGCCGCGTGCTATACCGCTACACCACTGCTGGTCAACGGCACAAACACGAATTTTCCCTATGCATCACATATCTCAGCTTGTTTATACTTTACTTTGTAACTTAAGCAGTTACCTAGCGCCATCTATATTGTTTTAACTCTCAACGAGAAGCCTTCAATATCTCCTTCGGAACTAACCGTTCACCCGGACAAGAGATGTCGCTACTAAGCAATCAAATTATGATTGGTTTTTTGGAATCTTTTTGTATTTTTTATTTCAATTCCAAATTTTTACTTTTACGGTCATCCCGTGAAACCTAAATTGAAAATACAAACCGAAACATAGATGCACAGAAAAACCAGAAAAATAAGACCAACACTGGGAATCGAACCCAGGTCCTCGGCATTCCGTGCCGCGTGCTATACCGCTACACCACTGCTGGTCAACGGCACAAACACGAATTTTCCCTATGCATCACATATCTCAGCTTGTTTATACTTTACTTTGTAACTTAAGCAGTTACCTAGCGCCATCTATATTGTTTTAACTCTCAACGAGAAGCCTTCAATATCTCCTTCGGAACTAACCGTTCATCCCGGACAAGAGATGTCGCTACTAAGCAATCAAATTATGATTGGTTTTTTGGAATCTTTTTGTATTTTTTATTTCAATTCCAAATTTTTACTTTTACGGTCATCCCGTGAAACCTAAATTGAAAATACAAACCGAAACATAGATGCACAGAAAAACCAGAAAAATAAGACCAACACTGGGAATCGAACCCAGGTCCTCGGCATTCCGTGCCGCGTGCTATACCGCTACACCACTGCTGGTCAACGGCACAAACACGAATTTTCCCTATGCATCACATATCTCAGCTTGTTTATACTTTACTTTGTAACTTAAGCAGTTACCTAGCGCCATCTATATTGTTTTAACTCTCAACGAGAAGCCTTCAATATCTCCTTCGGAACTAACCGTTCACCCGGACAAGAGATGTCGCTACTAAGCAATCAAATTATGATTGGTTTTTTGGAATCTTTTTGTATTTTTTATTTCAATTCCAAATTTTTACTTTTAAAAAAAAAATAAAAAATAAAAAAAAAGTAAAAAAAAAAAAGTAAAAATAAAAAAAAAAAAAAAATAAAAAAAAGTAAAAGTAAAAATTTGGAATTGAAATAAAAAATACAAAAAGATTCCAAAAAACCAATCATAATTTGATTGCTTAGTAGCGACATCTCTTGTCCGGGTGAACGGTTAGTTCCGAAGGAGATATTGAAGGCTTCTCGTTGAGAGTTAAAACAATATAGATGGCGCTAGGTAACTGCTTAAGTTACAAAGTAAAGTATAAACAAGCTGAGATATGTGATGCATAGGGAAAATTCGTGTTTGTGCCGTTGACCAGCAGTGGTGTAGCGGTATAGCACGCGGCACGGAATGCCGAGGACCTGGGTTCGATTCCCAGTGTTGGTCTTATTTTTCTGGTTTTTCTGTGCATCTATGTTTCGGTTTGTATTTTCAATTTAGGTTTCACGGGATGACCGTAAAAGTAAAAATTTGGAATTGAAATAAAAAATACAAAAAGATTCCAAAAAACCAATCATAATTTGATTGCTTAGTAGCGACATCTCTTGTCCGGGTGAACGGTTAGTTCCGAAGGAGATATTGAAGGCTTCTCGTTGAGAGTTAAAACAATATAGATGGCGCTAGGTAACTGCTTAAGTTACAAAGTAAAGTATAAACAAGCTGAGATATGTGATGCATAGGGAAAATTCGTGTTTGTGCCGTTGACCAGCAGTGGTGTAGCGGTATAGCACGCGGCACGGAATGCCGAGGACCTGGGTTCGATTCCCAGTGTTGGTCTTATTTTTCTGGTTTTTCTGTGCATCTATGTTTCGGTTTGTATTTTCAATTTAGGTTTCACGGGATGACCGTAAAAGTAAAAATTTGGAATTGAAATAAAAAATACAAAAAGATTCCAAAAAACCAAACATGTCCTCCGTGTCACAGTATGTATATAAGCTAAAGCACGGAAGCTACGAACAAATCGATCGAAACGAACACACACAGACGCGCGCTCTACACGGCCTCTAAGGGGGTCTCGCGGTACTGTAGCTTCCATACTGCTTTAGCTTATATATATACTGTGTCCGTGTATAACAGGATGATGATGCTAAACGAGCTTTCCTACAAACTTGCATTGTAAGTTAAATGTGTCATTAGATTGGACTGTAGGAAATAAATGTTGCAATTTAACGAGAAACCTTGTTTGGGAATGATCCTCTAACTAACTACACCAATTAAGTAAAACACAATGAGTTCTAAGAAATCTTGTATGTAAGTATGAGCATTTTAATCTTAATCATCTTTGAACTGAAGTTTAAGTGTGTGTTTGAAGTGAAGCTACCTAATATTCGATCTAACGTTTCATACTGGTTTTATACTGTGACACTACGCTCAAACTCTGTGTCTACGTTATACTACTTGTGTATTTATCGTCAGATATTTCTGCCGACGGGCGACTATTTTTAATATGTATAAATAGCATTTTCTCATCGCACCCTCGATGACTTTTGCCTTTTGCTCTTGAATTTAAGTTGTATTTTTGAATAATGTTTTTCTATAGTATTTTGTCGGATAAGTTTCTTATTTATCATGCTTTCTCAGTCAGCTTCAGTAAGCTTGTTGAGAAAGCAAGAAAACACGAGCTTTCCCGACAAAATACGGTGGCAAAACATTGTATATCTGCTGCATGCAGGACGCTACTTCTTTAGTTACTCCGTGTACAAATCAGTGATCACTAGATTCTTTGTATCTCATGTTTTACAACGTAGTTATTATTAGATAGGTTATAAAAATAACTACTGCTTTATTGAGGTTAAAATCGATATAGGTAGTTATAATTTTTGTAATGTTTATTGAAATCAGCTTGGTTGAGCTTTGAGTTGCCGCAATGATTAAAGTACCTAAAGTATTTTTTAATTCAAAATACATACTTTGATAGAAAAATAATATTTTTGGTCGAGTGCGTTCGAATTCATAAATTAAATATAAAAATATTAATTAATTATTTATTGCAAATGAAATTTATTATATTTGACATAAAACTTGACAAAAATAATCATTATCAAATTGTGAAATTTGAGAAATAAAATAGATTGATGTTTATGGATTCGAACGTACCTAAACAATTTTATCAAACTGTAGTAGATCTGTCATTTATAATATAATTAATTAGGCTTTTTGTATGTTTTCGGTATCGTAATATGCCGGAAGCAAAATCGTGTCCAAAGAGAGTTAGTAGAGGTTATAGGGCAGAAGAAGTAAATTTTAAAATTGTATTTATTTTGCTAACAGATAATTACGCATTTGTATAATTTTTAAGTTGTCAACAGAAACAGCCGGCTGCAGAAATATTATTTGTTTTTGATGCCGACTGTATGTATTTGGCATTAAATGTAAAGGAGGTTTTTTAAAAACCTTTTTTTAAACTAGGGCCGTTAATATGCAAGGTACCCCAAGCACAATTTTTTTTTAAGTAAGGTGCGTGCATACAGTCTCTTGGAACTATAGGAAGCCATATGAAATTCTTATTGGTAATGTAAATAAATACTCAACAGTTTAATGATAGCGATTATTATAGTAAAGTAAAGGCGTAAACGTATTTACCCCTTCAGTGTGCACAATCCTTATCCATGCAACAATTTTTTGATTGTTTTACAACATTTTTTAATACTAAATCGTGACATTTTTGTCTCGACACGTATGACTGTCTGTATTTTTATGTAGAGTTAAGCTACGTAATTAGATTTTGTATGAACTAAATAAAATATACAATACGTTAATATTTTTTACCAAATAAAATATCGGTGCGTGAGTATTATAAAACATTGTACTGTTGATAAGTGCCAGTTGTATTACGGAACCCAGTCCGTGTCTGATCAGCAGGAACTAGTTGGAAACACAGTTATCATGTTTTGTTTATTGGACCCTGGTTTACTTATAGCAGTAGTTTCATTCTATTTGCACTTGCATAAAAACTGCCATCGAAGTTATGACCACCAATTATGGAACATTTTTTAAAAATTATAAAGAATTAACTGAAACTATCTAACAGAGTGGAAATTACTAGCATTTATTATTTATTTAATTGTCGATTGCTGCACTCGGATTGGTCAGCTCATGGTCACGTGGGACACAGAATGGGGCGGAATATGGTCGATGTCAATATTAAATGATAAGTCCTCGCTACACATCCGCACATCTCTGGTGGAAACGCAGCTTTAAAGCGACAAACCAACCACTTTAGTATTGCAGTATTTAGGGTTGCCAACTACACTGTTAAAAACAGTATTGTACTGTTTTTCACTACACTATACTTTTTACTGTTGAAATAAAATAAAATATACAAAATACTGTTTTCCACATCAAAGCACACAATAAGTCAGTGCTGCATAGTCACAATAGTGGTGTTTCTGGGTTAGTGGGCTTGAGTTGTGTTAGTGGGCTGGTAGTTTAAAAGAAATGACCAGTAAAAGTGCCCATTGCGGCCTATTTACTGAATAAATGATTTGAATTTGAATTCAGAACGAATCTGCCAACTTTAACAAAAATTTAGATCCTTACTCATATTAATTTTGGTTCTGACGAAGTCTATGAGGCTTTTTATAAATGATATCTACTAAATTGACAAGTTGTGCGAGAAACACCAAAAAATGTGTCTTTAAAACATGAAACGAAGAAAATTTTCATTTTTCTAAAATACTGTTTATTTCCCTTCTAAGACCTAAATATACTTTATTTCTTAAAACAAAAAGTTGGCAACGCTGGCATTATTGCATGGCCCGTTTCACTACTCTTTCTTTGGTAAAAAGGGTCTTCGTGGCAGTAGTAATGCAAAGCAAATGAATGGAATACACATCTCACCGATGAGTTTCTGTAATGGGCTTGTGCCATTCCGCTTTAGGTTAAGACTGAACATCGAGGCTAAACGCCGCTCGGTTGCTTCACTGTAAACTATGACGGAGTCCCTATAAATACACTCAGTTAAACTCGAGTCCAAAATTAGGCGAACTAGATCGACAACTGAAAATGTTACCAGAGCAAAAAAAGAAATAGGCATGGAATATGTCGATACGAATTTGTCGATATAACCTTGTGTAGACGCGGAATGAAAATATTTGCTGCTTTTGGACTTTATTTTCATAGCTTTAGGCCTGAAAATGATAAAAAATATGACAACAAATAATAACGTAACGAAAATTTCACAATAACGGAAATAGTTTCAAGCAAGCCGATGGCAGTCAAGTCGAATTGCATTATATGAAATGTCAATAAAACAAAATGGCGGATGGCGTCCATCCCGATGTTTGACATTTTTTTTTTCGAAATCTTTCAGATAAAAGATTTCTTTTGTAATTATTTCGTTATTAATTTTTTTGTAACATCGATATTAAGTTTTTTTTTTATATCGGTATTACAGCATTGTAACTGTGGCAACATTTGTGTGTCAAACTGTCATGTTGGTTCGCCTAATTCTGGACTCGATTATAAATTAAGTCGTTTATTTATGCAACAGACTCAAACTGTAAAAAAAACCTTTGATTGTTTCGTAATTGATATGAGGTAAAGAATCTTGAGCTGTATTTTTATTGAATCACGTTTTTGCATAATATCAGCCGTAGGACGTCCAATGCTGGGCATAGGCCATAGAAACATCCAGTTGCTTCGTTTGGAACGGCTTGCATCCACCGTGAACTCGCGGCTTTAACCAGGTCATCTGTCCATCTCGTTGGTGGACGTCCTACGCTGGTTACGGGTGAGTAAAGTAATTGTGACAGTTCATTAACTGAGTGTGTATTAAATATAATCTTCGGGCAACAATTTTGTATTTTTATACCTCGTATTAAAATTTAATTTTGAGTCTTCTACGACCGAGTAAGGCCACTAAAAATAAAGGCTGTGTTTTTTTTTAATAACGTAAAACCTCGAGTTTTATGAAAAAATACCGTTGTTTTGGTAGTAACTCTGTATTCTACTTTAAGAATTTAGTTTTAATCTAACGTAACAGTTATTATTAATTTCCACTTTTTTTAATTATTGCTCCATTGAAATAATTTGTAAAACTTTCACATACATGTGTGGTACGTGAATTATAACTTCACTTTCGAAGTTACTAATATATCGCTGTATTTAAGTTTGTGAATAAATGCCACAATCAAGGTTTACACCGGTAAAGTCCAGTTCTTATAATTTCTTCGCAAAAAAAACTTGACAAAAAATTATGTTAACACTTTATCTTTGATGGATTTTTTTCTCAGAATGAGAAATCGACTATAGAGCTTTTGAAAATACCTGAACCACTGAAGGATATAGGTATTCTGAGTTCAATTTGTGATACACACATACGTGACAAATCACATCTGGTTTTAAATTTTTTGCCTAGTACCTTGACATGACCAGTTTTGCCACTGGTAACTTTCGGTTATTTTATATGACTGATACCTGTGATTTCGACTTTATCCAATAATACAAAATAAACAGAGATTTCATCACAGATTTGATACACAAGGCAATAGGATCAAAGTGGTTTTACTATAACTTCGTCTAAAAGGTAGCATCTAAAAATTTTCTTCTTAGACCGCTTGCTTTTTAGACGAGGTGATATTAACCCACAGGTGGTGAAACAGGGGGCACAACACAAACCGGTATCGATGCAGCGATATATAAAGCACGGCCTAATATCTCACCGCGAACGATCTCTTGTATGTGTTCAAGTTCAGCAAGGAAAGCGCAAGCCCCGCGACTGAAATGTTAGCTTTTTGTAATGTACGTAGGAATGTTACGACTTTTTTATAAAAACAAATAGACTAAGTTAGGTTACGCGGACTATCAAACTAGTGGTTGCCGGGAGTGGCACGAGTGGAATGTACAATGGGGATCATATTATGATCATCATCATAGTTTGACAAACTCGTAGCGCAGTGGTTGACTCTGCCTTTTGAGTTAGTGTCGAATCTGAATCTTAATGTAGGCTTGATTGATGAATATCGATGTCATGGATTTCATGTGCTGAAGAATATTTCAGAGTTAGTTGCGTTCAGCGCTGTAAATTATTTTCTACCGGTACTTCGCCATCCGGTGCAGAGTTGCGTTCCATTATCAATAACAACAACATTATTAGAAACATTTCTTTATCTTTATAATGTGTGTGACACGTTCGCAGATTGCCAATTGGAAACTCAACATGCTGAACTGCTTTTGGTAGTGCAAGTTTGTGCACGATGTTTCCCTATACCACGGTTTCCGGCATTCCAACTCACACAGGTACTGGCAGAATACCAGCGCTACGGCGTGTTTGCCGCGGCATTATGCTGAGTCAGCGCCGTATCTTCACTACATAACATGGCTCCCTGTTGTATTACTTATGTGGTTTCTTTATACCTGTTTTCCTTATCTGTATGATTGTTAACATGTTTTTTTTTCTTAATGTTTAATCCTTTGTTTTTATCAAAAACGTGTATAGAGCCATGTTATTTTGTTATGAGGATTAAAGTTTCTATCTATCTATCTATACGACAAACTCAGTCATGCAAGCCCGCGTCCGAACCCACGATCCACTGTTTTAGAGGTCTAAGTTAAACCGCTAGGATAGTTATTACACCACGATTAACAAAATATGCCCCAATGTGCGTTCCCCTCGTCTTACTCGCCGCAATCACGACTAAACTCCTTAAGGGGTGCAAAATTTGATTTTAATGATAATTTGAATGAACTCAAGCTCAGACTGCTTGTAGTGGAAGACGCGCTTTTTATAATCTAAGCCGTTTTTTAAACGAACACACTGATATCGTAAGACTTTACTCCTTTATAACCAAAGACTTGTATATTTAAATTATATATAACATGAACCATGGGCCATGCAACATGGACTTTTAACGCAGTGAATAGTGAGTGACATTAGGGATGATGACGCCATTAAAAATTATTCAAAGGCACAACTCCAGTAAAAAACGCTTTATTGTAGCCCTGAAAACCAGATAAATTTTCGATTCACTGTAAAATTAGATTTTTTGTTGCTTTAAAACAAATAAACAGTTAGTTGATTGAGTTGCCGGATAGTGACGTCATAATTCGCTATTGCCATTGAAATTCTATGGGTGAATTGTGTTTTGACAGCTCAAAAAAGTACGTCAGTTGATTGGTGGTGTCATCATCCCTTTTGTAATACAGTGGCAATCATAAACACTGGAGCTGTCCAGGTGCTCATAAATATCAGAATATGATAGGGAGGGTAGGGTAAGGCTTGTTTAAGTGCGCTGTCCCTCTTCAGAGTATTTCAAACTCAAAGTCAAGTTCAAAGTTTTATTTGCTCGAATTATGGTACAAAAGGTGTTACAAAAAATCAGTGTAGATCAACAATCTAAAAACAATGTAATGTAAAATCTCTTTATTCAATTTAGGCTATAACAAGCACTTATGAACGTCAAAAAAATCTACCACCGGTTCGGCAAAACCTCTGTTGAGAAGAATCCGGCAAGAAACTCAACGAGGTATTTTTTTAAAGGTCAGATTCACATTGCTATTGCTAGAGAGAGAGACGGCAAAACCACATTGTGCGTGTTATTCAGCTCGCCACGTTTGGTTAGCGTTTCGACCTCGCATCGATTAGATAAATCTCTCACCGCACCGCTAAAGCTAGCTGCCGTTATTACAACAAAAAAACACCTTCAGACCTTGCAAAAACAAACCATAGGTATGGTCAGTAAAACAGAACTAAAAAATTAAACATTTTAATTAAATGAAGATTTTTATTTGCGCCATTTTTTTTACCAAGAAGTTAACTACAACTTACTTTGAAAATGTGTTTAACACATAACAGTTCATAGTAACCGTCACTTTACGTCTAACACCCGTATTTATAGAGAAATAAAGGCCATTACTTGAGTAAAAGTAATTGCTCAAGTAACGATTTTTATTTTATAGTTTATAGTTGAGCTATTGCTTGAAATTTGAACTGTCAAATGTTAGATTGCTTAGCCAAGTCATAGTCACCATTTTCTTAAGCATTTACTTAGCAACAAGTAATGACTTGTTTATAAATACGGGTGTAAGACCTATTCAGGTTTTTTGTACTAGACTCTAATTTAAAGTTGAAGATGTCAGTGTGTTCGGTTAATCAGTTTAAATAGAAAATAGATATTTTCACCTGTATAAGGGAATGGTTTAAGTTTTTTATAATTTTGTGTTTTAATATGTGTAGTAAAAAATTATAAATTAATTTCCTAATCCATGCATTTAATTCTGCACCTAATCATTTTTTGTCAAATACTGAAGTAGCGTTGAATGGATTCAGAAGTACAATTTTTACGGCCACTGTAGGCAGCTGTGAAACTGATAATACTGAACTTACAGTCAAAAAGCGTCTCCATCGTTTCCCACTGACGCAGATCTTGGTCAGTTTTTCATTGTTGTCTCTTATCTTTTTTTATATAAAACTTGTTAATTGAAAATAGTGCCATATCAACTCTCTATTTTGTTAATATTTAAGTATAAAATTACTACACAAATTAAAAACAAAAATACAAAAAAAATATTATTAAGTATTGCTTATTTTGTAAATATAAAGCTAAGTGCTGTATCGCGACAGACCCCCTGGATATTATTGTAATGTTTTATTTAATTTTTGTACCTAAGCATTGGCGGTTGTAAAACTGAGAATATTAATTTTATTGTGTTTTTATTTTTGTAAATATATAATGCAGGTCATGTAACAATATTTTTGAAAATATACCATTATTTAGAAGCTATGTGTTTGATTAGATGCTGAACTGATTGTTTGCCCGTGCGTGTGCGCAGCGGAAGCGTACAGAAGCCACCGATCATGTAGTTTCCGACTAACTAGTATTTACAACTGAAACTTAATGCGAGGATAAATGGGTCAAAATTATTTTCACTGTCTTGTTTTTGTCCCCGAAAAAAGTAACGGGAGTAGAATTTTTTGTAGTTAAATATTAGTTACACCGAAAAAGACAAACAATGGTATGTATCACATTTTTTACCTATTTTCGTTAGTCGTGAAGACAAATAATTTCGTCACAAAATAGACAGAGGCAACGTAAAGATTTTGACTAGATTTTGATTTAAAGGTAGGCAGAAGATAGGAAAAATTCTGTAACCGTGTGTAGAATTTTTCCTAGTACTACTTATTCTGTGGTAGCGGATCACTTTTTACTTTATCGTTTTAACCCTTAATCAGGTGGAGGCGATTTAGCGACCACTTGCATTGAGTTAGAAACTGAACCTTATTATTTTCACAATACGTCACAATTTCTATTGTAATTATTGAAAATACGACTTAGCTTTAAAAATATTCCTTGTCAGATTCTGTGGTAGTATGATCCAATAAATGGGGCCTTATTAAGGGTTAACACATTTGTCAAATTTGTAGTGTTAATACGTTGCTGTAAAACGAAAAAGTACAAAAGTATGTAGTATACCTTTAAGTAAGTATACCTTTGAAGCTGACCGCACCGCGAGGTCCTTTTGACAACTTTGACATTTGTGATTGGTTTCAACCATGTTTCAACTAATCGCAAGCATGACTGTAACGCCACACGGACCTCTCGATACTAACACCATCTAGCGATTTTTCGCCATTCAAGAAACTCTTTGGAAAGTTTTATTATTATTATACTAGCTTATGCCCGCGACTACGTCTGCGCGTATCTAGGTTGTCGCGCGGTGGCGCCCTCTACCGGAATAAATGGTATCCTATGTTGATCCTTGGGGTTCAAACTACCTATACCAAATTTCATTAAAATCGGTAAGTACAGTGGCTTCGACGTGAAAGCGTAACAGACAGACAGTTACTTTTGCATTTATAATATTAGTAGGGATTGGGGTGTATTTTGACAAGTAAAAAAAAACCTGAAATTTACAAAAAAACTTTTAATTCTCTTACTTTACAGACCTTATATTATGTTGCACAGCTCTGCAGATCATTAAATAATATCTTACCAACTCTTACAAACAGATTCTCGCATAGATTTTAAGACAATAGCTATGACGTCATTCATATATCAACTCAGTCAACTTACTTTAAACATCTTTTAAATCTGCTGGCATTTGGCAGGCACTTGGAGTCTAAATGATCTGAAATTGTTAGCCTTTTGAGACTCGAGCGGGACGATAGACATAATAATAGTAAGATTGGTGTCAAGCCCTCTGTATCTATTTCATCCAAAGGCACCGGCAACGGTTAGTTTTCGCTTTGTCGAGGTGCCATCTCTATCATCAACTCCGTCAAGTCTTCACTAAGCTTTACGTGGACCACCGGTTGTTCTGTAAAGAGTTTTGATGAGTGTTTATAAAGTCTTACAACTGAGTGACGAGTAGAAATACTCGTAGTAATATTGAGATATAGATGAAAAGAATATTGCATTTTAGAGGAGGTCAGGGTGGTTCTTTGGGGAAGGCGGCGGAACCATGGGGCCTTCGGGCCCCGTAACTGCGTATTGCTCATGGCAACAGGTGTACCCTTCTAATGAGGATCCTACCACGATGTGGCTCTCAGGTGCATTTGTGGTGCTGGTAGCATTACACACATATCTTAAAGTTAAAGTAAATATGCTTGAGCATAAGTGTACATCACTATATCTCTTTATTACCATCCATGAGACTTTGTCGGACGTACGAATTGACGTAATTACGATCCCAGGTTATCCTACGTTAGGTGCATAGATTATTATCTCATATTCGTACCGACAAAAAGGTTTAAAACCTTTAGATGTCTAGACTTCGCCAGTTTTAACCTACGGAGCCGAAACGTGGACCTTGACTGCGGGGCTAATCCACAAATTTAAGGTTGCTCAGCAAGCTATCGAAAGAGCAATGCTAGGGGTTTCTTTGAAGGATAAAACCCGAAATCACATTCCGACATCCAAAGTCACCGACGTTGTTCAAAGAATTAGTTCGCTGAAGTGGCGTTGGGCTGGCCACGTCTGTCGCAGGACCCATGAAGGGTGGAGCAGAGGAATCCTCGAATGGAGACCACCGACGGGAAAACTTAGTGAATATTTTATTTTTCATAAACCTTTAAACAAATTGCAACTTTTTAGTACTCGTACTATTCAGCATTCAAAATCCAAAAAAAAAATTCGCTCCACCCTAATATACCACTGGGCCACCATGTCTCTAAACCTCATCATCATCATCATCATCAGCCGGAAGACGTCCACTGCTGGACAAAGGCCTCCCCCTCTAAACCTCACTAGCTCAAAACATACATCTACAGTTTGGCGAGTAACACTAATGTAATGCATGTTTAATTGTTTTGTTCAATAAATTAAAAAAAAAAATCTAGCTGATTTCGCAAATACTGTCATTAATATTTACTTTATACTTGTTTATTTTGTGTATTTATGTAATTTGTGAAATGCGAATAAACGTTTTTCTATTCTATTCTATTCTACTAGCTAGTTATTATTATGCTAGGATTAAGGAAAACAAAATGATGACTATTTTGTATCCTAATTGAAGAACATACCTTCCGCTGAAATATTTTCGTTTTTGACTTCCATCATCGCTCCCTCGTTGACATCGGCGAACGCCACCTCTGGCACGATGCCGTCTTCATCATCATAACCTAGAAGTTATCATATTATTGTGCGTATATTTTCGTATATAGTTATTACTAGGTTATGCCCGCGACTTCGTCTGCGCGGATTTAGGTTATCGCGCGGTGGCGCCCTCTACCGGAATAAAAGGTATCCTATGTTGATCCTTGGGGTTCAAACTACCTATGTACCAAATTTCATCAAAATCGGTCCAGTGGTTTCGACGTAAAAGCGTAACAGACAGACAGAGTTACTTTCGCATTTATATTAGTAGGGATTATTAACTACCAGACTAAAAGGTTATAGGATGTCAATATGTAGGATGGGTAAGACTGGTAGATTATTCAAAATCCATAATTTGAGACTGCCAATGGTACTTCCTACTTACAAATGCGAATGTTTGTTACTCCTTCACGCTAAAACGGCTGGACGGATTGGGATGAAATTTGATATGTACATAGCTGGACATTTGGAATAACATACAGGCTACTTTTCAACTCGATATTCCCACGGGATAGAGTTAAAACCTCGAAATGACTACCGTTGGGCTTAGAGTCAAATTCAAATTTCTGCAAATTACGGGTATTTCCACGAGCGTCCCAACCGCTGTCAGTCCCTTGCCTGAGATTTTAAGAATTCCAAGGCAGATTGTTTTTTAATTATGACGTAAAAAGCTTCTGTACTCATGCCAGAATCTCATCATCATCATCATCATCAGCCGGAAGACGTCCACTGCTGGACAAAGGCCTCCCCCTTAGAACGCCATAATGAACGACAACTCGCCACTTGCATCCACCGGTTTCCCGCAACTCTCACCATATCGTCAGTCCACCTGGTGGGAGGCCTGCCAACGCTTCGTCCTCCGGTTCGTGGTCGCCACTCGAGAACTTTTCTCCCCCAACGGTTATCTGTTCTTCGAGCGATGTGGCCCGCCCATTGCCACTTCAATCTGCATATTTTTCCAGCTATGTCAGTGACTTTAGTTCTTCGACGAATTTCCGTATTCCGGATTCTATCGCGCAAAGAAACTCCAAGCATAGCTCTCTCCATAGCTCGTTGCCAGAATCTATTTCAATACAAAAATCAATGCATATGAATTATTTACATCTTAATATAAACAGCTAGGGACTGACAGCGGTTGGGACGCTCGTGGAAATACCCTTACGCTATAATCAAATAATCATATCAAAACAATTACCTATGGTGCCATCCATCCTTATCCTCTTAATCGACCGCTTAATCTCCTCCCCCATCCTCTTTTTACTCATCAGCAACGGATTCTTCCTCTGCTGCTTCACACCAGGGTTCGCCAGTACCCTGCTGACTTCACCTCGTATGAGTTTCTTGACATCTTCAGAGAGGTCCAATCCTCTGTCACAGTTGCGTACATACTTGGTTATGGGCTCGTCGTCGCTGTCGTATTTTGGTTTTTCTTCTTCGCTATCAGAGGCCGGAGTTTCGTGTTTGGCGTTGAAGAAAGACTGCCATTTTGTTATGAGGTTATCGGCTAGTTTCTGGAAAGTTTTGGTTTAATTTGAAATAAATTTATGGCCTGTAAATAATCTTAGATGGGTTTAGATCAGACGGACTATGCATGCATGCATCTTTTAATATACATATTCTGGGCATCCCAGAAATCGACATGAAGCCGGAATCAAGTTACGAGTATAATAGATAGCTAGGTCTATCACCTGATTTCTGTTGAAATCTTTATATATAATCAAGCCTATACTGAAAAAAAAATGTACCACGCAAGTTTGATAAGTAACCTCAAAAATTGGCATATTTATAAGGATTCCAAAATGGTATATATTCTAGATTATTCCTAGAGAAGTGTAATTTTAAGCATCTCTAAGCAAGGAGCATCTAAAGTTTGTAATTGTAAGCCAAAGATACCTAGTTTGCTACAGTAGAAGGCACACATATGTATTTCCATCTCCCTCGTTTGCTCCCGAACTTAGTGCCGTGCGGCCTATATACATCGCGTAGCGCACCCGACCGCTTTCCTGCGGTTTTCCTGCAATCTGCACTTGTGGGGTAAACTCGAACCGGTGCGGAGCGGAGCGTGGCCAATCTGTACGTCAGTACTAATAGATATTCTGTGGTAGTACTTAAAATCAGTGGCGGACTAACAGGGGTGCGGGACGGGCGGCCCGTCTCGGGCCTCCGGTCTTGGGGGGCCCCCAAATGCCTCCGCATTCCCCTGATCAAAACCTACAAGACTAAAAATGTGCTTAGTACCTACATTTTTTAAAACTGCATTTTTTTTAAAACTTGGGTCCTCATTCAGCTTTGCCGCCCCGGGCTTAGTCCGCCACTGCTTAAAATAAACATAAAAGCTCACATATTTCAACGGCTTAGGCATCCTGAGCATATAATGGTGAGGATGGGTCTCCCGCATCTCGCATTTCTGACAGAGGTCGAAGTCCTCACAGCTGACACACTTGTACCGGAAACCGAGGATTGGCATATGGCAACTGTCGCAAACTATACCGTTGTGTTGCACTTCATCTGGAAAGGTGGTACAGATTTTTGTGAAAGGTGGTTCTTTATAATAATAATAATAATAATAAGATATTTATTCAATAGTATATATTCAATAGTGTATATTCCGTTCAGTACTTGAAGGGTGACATTATATACCAGCCTGGCGGTAAAATTAGGGTTTTCACAGAGGTGAAATATCACTAAACTTGGTGGTGATAGTATCGTGACGACCCGTTTGAAGTTTGCTTACGATTGGCTTATTTAGTTATTTAACCAATAACAAGCAAACATCAAACAGAGCCCACAATACTAACTCCATCCAGCGATATTACACCTCTGTGAATGCATTTTGCCATTAAAAATTTCAAATACTTAATTAATTACTAGAATACCTTCAGTCCATGTGCCTGGCAAGTATAGTGTAGGCAGTGCAGTATCACATAAGTGCTTGTTCTTGATCGCTGACGCTGGGAAATGCCGTGAGCAGAAACGGTGTGACACAAGAGCTTTGTCTTTATCCAGCAGGTCATCTCTACCTGCCGCTTGCAGCCATTCAACTTGCCTGTTACACAGAAAGTGAGAAATCCCTTAAGCCTCTAGTTAGTTTCGAATAGTAGTATCACCATCATGTCAGCCGTAGGACATCCATTAAGATTGTGACTATGGTCATCCCGTAAAACCTAAATTGAAAATACAAACTGAAATGTAGATGCACAGAAAAACCAGAAAAATAAAGACCAGCTAGCTAATGTCACTGCTTAAGTGGCTAAATAAGAAACAAACAAGCTGAAATATGTGGTGCATAGGGGAAATTCGTGTCTGTACCGTTGCCAGTGGTGGTGTAGCGGTATAGCATGTGGCACGGAATGCCGAGGACCTGGGTTCGATTCCCAGCGCTGGTCTTATTTTTCTGGTTTTTCTGTGCATCTATATTTCAGTTTGTATTTTCAATTTAGGACATCCATTGTTGGATATAGGCGTCCGCTTATTTCATTTAAAACATTCGGCCTTGGCAACTTAAACTAGAAAGGGAACAGGAACTAAAAAGTCACTGGGGCCGAATGAGTAGCCAGTGCAGTCTTGTTGTAAATACACATCAGTTGCAAGTGGGTTTAACTATGGTGGTGGTTGGATAGACGAAAGATAGGAAGTTGTGCTACAAGGGTGTACAGCGGCAGCAAAGAGAGCGAATTTGCCGTAGCCTACTTAACATTTACGACAGGATATTCAGTAATTTTGGTGCTCAATTTCATTAAGGGATCATACCTTCGTCTTTCTTTCGGCAAACTGAAATAATTTAAATGTTTGTTATTTTTACTGTTGCGACCGCAGCCCTGCACACAACAGTAATTCACCATGCTTCAATAATTTACAAAATCGTCGATTCGCAAATACTGCACTAAACACACGCAATGTTTGTTTACTTTAGAAAGGCGCGGCCACATGATCATGAAATCGCTCAAAGCTCGTTTCCTTTCAATTCAAGTATCAAATCTGGTCACGTGACATATAGCGATAAAGCTGAAAATGTTGAGGTTTGTCGCTAAGAAAAAAAACCTTTTCGATTTCGGTAAAAATACTGCTTTTTATTATTTCTATTATTTGTACCACTGTCACAACTGCTAAGTACTTATTTAAGATTAAGAAATCAGTTTCCAAAGCGAAAATCTTAGTACTTTTTTTGAGTCGCGATATATTCAAAATCACCTTCGAAATAGGGTCACGTGACCAGATTTATCACTGCAACCGAGCGACGAGCGACTGCATGTGGCCGCACCTACACATTTTTGACATTTGACAATGACATTTCAATTTGACAATGCCCTTTTTAATATGTTGTCAATAAATACTTTTATATCAGGAAAAAAGCGAAAAACTTTAAAGTAATGAAAATTAATATTTTTTGAATAGCACTGTGCTAATTGTGTCGCTAACATTTTTTTTGCTTAACAAAATTTTGTGCTAATGAGGTACATGCTTTTGGTGCGACATCTAGTGTTAGGATTAAAAACTATTCGTTCTTTAGAGTTTAACGCCCTCTTGTGTTGAGTAGCTGAACTACCTCAGTGGTAAACAACATTTTAAGTATTATTAATATTTCATTTTTCAAATGCAATGCAAGCTTGACGATCACTTGCACGTTATTAAGACAATCAAATAATGAATATATGCAACATGAAATCATTAAAAGGATGTAGTAGAAGATCCGTATAAGCTACCATCACCGAACTGGTTAATGGATGAAACGTATTTTATGTTAAATTTAATATGTCAATAAATATGTTGCATATGGGTTGTTTAAAAAATTTCAGTCCAGGATGTGATTAATATAAAAAAAAATTAACGGTTTGGTTAATAGACAAATTCCATACCAATCGAAAGTTTGAAGTCCATGGAATATGCAAATGTTAGGTTGAATATTTTTCACCTATTACAACTGCGGTAGGCAGGTATAAACAGGTAAATCGATACTAGTAACTTGCACCGGCCTGGTAAATGAATGAAAGATAAATTAAAATAAAAATTAGTTCATTACGCAATACATTTATTGACATATTAAATTTAATATAAATACGTTTCATCCATTAACCAGCTCGGTGAAGGTTGTTCTTAAACGGATTTTAGACTGATACAATTTTTTTAATCGTTTTATAAGTTGCAATGGCTCAAATTACCACGGTTCCTTCCCAAATATTCAAGGATCATTCGTATTCGTTTCATATCAAAATCAAAGTCTTTATTTAGCCACAAAATATTTAAAAATTAAACAAATACCAGCAAAAAAATATTTTCTTCATTGTTTTAAACAAAACTGAAACCCATTGTTTACTACCCCTGGCTGGCCGGATACCGTTCTAGAAACGACACCATCTCGTTCCCCTCGCAAACATTCGAGAAGCTTCCTTTCTGGATTGTTCTCGTTGATTCTAGCGTTCATTCATAAATAGCATTTACGTGTTTGAATCAAGGTTGATTTCTAGATATTTCTACATGGAAGTTTCTTATCGAATTAATGCGAGTACAAGACCTGCCTCAAGGTTGTCTAAGGAGTATTGTAAATAACTTTACTTTTATACTACAATCTAGATAAATATAAAACAAATATTTATTTATATGTCTTAGTATGAATGACTATTTGTATTTATTATTTACAAGCTTATTTAACTTGCAATGTATGTAGGTACCTATATGTAGGTATGTATGCGCGGGTCAAATCTTGCAACTGGACTTTGGCACACTTCCCGTGCTCAGATTGACTTCAAATTTGGTATACATATGTAAATCTGGTGACAATACAATAATATGACAGTGACTTCCGTATACTCGGCCAGAATCTCCGCAGGACGGAACTCTTCAATGGTCAATGGTATCGACTTGGAATTTGATACGGAAATGCAAGTATACATACAGCCAAGAAAAGGTACAGTCAGCAAAGAAGCTTGTATTAAAAGTGTTATTTTTAACAAAAACTTATTATGTTAAGTAGGTATTGTTGTAAAAGATGCAGGCGTTCTAAATCAATGATATTATATGTTACTACCTACTGTTCTAAATAAAGTTAACTAGGTAGGTACATACTACATAAGTAGCTACCTATGTATATGAATTTTATGCCTACACCTCCGAATTTTTCGAAATGAATGTGCAGTGCAAATTTACATTTGAAATATACTTACTATGAGCTGTACGGTGAAGGAAAATCATCATCCCAGCCTATATTTATGCGTCCCACTGCTGGGCACAGACCTCCTCTCAGAATGAGAGGGCTTGGGCCATAGTTCCCACGCAAAGCGGGCCCAGTGCACATGTTTGTGCAGGTTTATTCACGATGTTTTCCTTCACCGCAAAGCTTGTGGTAAATTTCACATGTGATTCCGAACATGAATTTCGAAAAACTCAAGAGGTGCGCGCCGGGGTTTGAACCCACGACCCTCTGCTTGAGAGGCGATAGGTCAAACCACTAGGCCACCACGGCTTATAAAGGAAAATATCATGCAAAAAGAAAAGTACCTATGTTTAAGTATCTCAAATTACCAAATAATAGGTAGTTAAGCTGGGACCAATTACTGGATATTTTTAAACGAGACGATTTCAAATGGAAAATTTAAATTAGTTTTTCGAATTCTAAACCTCTAGACCTCTTTTTTTCTTTTCATTCTTTAATTTTTATTAAAAAAAGCTGAGGCAGATGGGTTTTTAATTCTTTATTTTTTTTTAGCTTACTATATCTATATCACTAACCAACCCCTCAAATTTGCGTGATTTGTAGTAACAATAGCTCAATGGATTTGGTTAAGATTTCATTCAATATAGGTATACTTAACCTACCTTTAAATACATTCTGATTCTTTTATCTCGGTAATTCAAAATGGCGGCAGATCAACAATGTTGTTGCCTATATGGCGGACATGGCGGCCACTGCAGACTGCAAACCGTTGCTGTTTGTTGTTTATGTTCTTCGATTTCAAGTACTTACAATACAAGCATATTATGTTGACATTGAAACATCCGATCCACATTATCTTGGTTTATAAGCGTACATTCTGCAAAAAGGTTAATACTTACTTCTTAATTACCTATTTGTAGGTAGGTAGGTAAGCAGGTATTCTATATAGGTATATTTCAGGTTAGCAGGTTAGAGTACGTAATAAATAGAATAAACGGGAATAAAACATGTTTTCCCTGCATCGACAGAGTAAATTTTCCATGAAAAAAATACGGCTGGGTTTATATTAGGTATATTACCTACCTATTATTTTGAAATTCGCTTTGTATGAAATAACCTACGAATAAATATTCTCAATTCATGTGAGAATATTTATTTATTTGTAGGAAATAACTACTTAAAGTACTTAACGTTACGTACCTAATTGGAACATAATTTAATCAAATAATTACGTCGTTAACTCTCAACTTTTATATGACTATAAGGATAATAATAAGTAAGTAATTTTCTTTGAGTATTTATCTAGCTAAATATTCAAAAGTTATTATTATTAGGTATTTTTAAATTTTTGTAATTTCTCTGTAGGTAAGTACTTATTCTTTTTGGTGATCAATAAGAATATTTGTATTGTATATTTGTATTGTAATTTTATAATATTTTAACCATTCAAGCTTTGCAAATCCTTAATATATTTTCCAATTGGTGTGTAGGTACTCGTAAGTACATTTACCCAGCATACGTCTAGACAAACAAAGAATACACTAGAACGTGCTGGAACGTACCCGTGCACCGGATCAATAAAATCAGCTGTTAATATTAAATTTGTGTACACACATTTCAACCTTACGCCCACAACTGATAGTCGAAAATTTCACAACGTAACTTGAACATAATACTTTTTACTTCCAAGAAGACTCGCCACGCTCCGCCTATCTTTCCCGAAGATTCTACTCACCGCTAGATGTCGCGGCGCAGCGTATATAAACTCGCCGGCCGGCAAACCGGCATGTCAATCGAAAGAAAGCAACACAAGCGCAAACTACCCTTGGTGCAACGCACTGCGATCTTGTTTGAAAACTAAAAACTATTATCAACGCGAGAAAAATGTCTCTTCTACCTTTCATCATGGGTCTGGACCACCCTCACCGCCTGATGGAGCAAGATTTCGGCTTGGCTCTGACTCCTGAAGACCTGCTTACCGCGGCCGTGTCGCCCATGCTTTCCCGGGATTACTACAGGCCCTGGAGGCAGATGGCTGCTGCTGCTCGCGACGTCGGCTCCACCATCAAGTCCGACAAGGAAAAGTTCCAAGTCAACCTCGACGTCCAGCACTTCGCGCCTGAAGAAATCTCGGTTAAAACTGCAGATGGCTACGTGGTTATCGAAGGGAAACACGAAGAGAAGAAGGATGAGCACGGGTACATTTCCCGCCAGTTTACCCGGCGGTACGCTCTGCCTGAAGGCTGCAACCCTGATACGGTGGAGTCACGGCTGTCTTCCGATGGTGTGCTGTCAGTTATCGCTCCTAGAGTAGCCCCGGCGGTGGCCAACGAAAGAGCTGTACCCATCTCTCAAACTGGACCGGTCAGGAAGGAGATCAAAGATCAAACCTCTCAGGCGAACGGTGACAAGAAGTAATTGTTCTAAGGTTAGGAGACCTACTTAGACAACCAACTTCTAGTCTAATGTGTTTTGCATTGTTTTCTTGTGAAAACTTGATGTATTGTGCATATAAATGTAGGTAATTTTAATTTGAAGCTTACGACACCGGTGTCAGCATTTCTCGTAATTTGGTATTACTTTTTGTTTGTGATAAGACTGATTTTGTAATTTGTCTGTGTGATCTGCTCTTGTAGGGTTTAAATTTTAAATAAATCTTACTGTTAAACTCGAATATTTTTTTATTTATTTCTACCCTGTTAGGATAGTCCAGTAAATATAGCCGATTACTTGCTTGCTTTCTCGCATATAATTAATAATATTAATATTAAGATTTTATTTAATGGATGAAGCGACAAAATACGCAAGGAAATACCGCCCTTACTTTTAATAGCATCAACAGGTGCTTGGCCTTAGTAAAATTAAGTGCTGTGAGGAAGATTCATACCTTCAAAATAAATACATTATTTTTTATAGCAAAATAAGTCTATAAAAGACTAAGTACAAGTAATTATTCGTAGATAAAAGCCTATACTCCGTTTAATTTAATGAATAAATAGTAACATAACAATATACCGGGTGTGGCCTGTCATACGAGCAAATAATTAATATACTACAATCCGTGAGCTTTAGAAAACCCTTCGGGTTTCGGGGGTAATCGGAAGAATTCGTTAGTAAAAAATGACAATTGTCTTTTTGACTCAGTAGCAATCCATTACGCGTAGAGTGCACTCGTTGTGTTTTCATTGATGTATATAGAGCAGTTAAAACCACCAATTGCATATATTTATTTAGGTAGTTTGTTATTTTTCGGAAATTGATTTCCATGGCGAGTCAACTTAAGCAGGGCATGTCTGTAAATAGCCAATCACTGGAAATTGATTACAATATATTTATAAATATTTTGTATATAAGTTGAATTTTTTAAGAAAAAAGTGGTCGTAAATATTTTAATAAGGTACAAGACCGAGTTATAGAAGCAACGGGGATTTCGAAAAGTACATTAATAGCTATTTATGCAACTGTATCGCAATAGGGGTCCTTTTAATACGAGTGTGGTTTCATGAAACGAGGCGTAGCCGAGTTTCATAAAAGGGTCACACGAGTGTTATAAGGCCTAATTGCGTACAGTTGCATACAATATTTTATCTACGTTCATATATTAAATCCTCTATCATGTGTTCAAGAAACATTGAGAATTAATTACCTGCATTGCAACCATCACTTATACTAGGACCTTCATTTTGCTGGTAAATTATGAGTCATTCCTTCGCCGAATCTAAAATATCGGGCGGAGTCAAATCTTCTTCGCATTCACTGATATCAGACATTTTTAAGCAAAAACAAAATTTTCTCACGAAAATTCGTACAACAGAATGACAACCTATGAACGGAATGGCGGTAAAACCAGTACATCACTGCGCATGTGCGGGATGTGCGCGCATGCGCTAAAGCAGGCACTGCCACAGACAAGTGAATATTGGAATCAAAACTTGTTGGTATAAACTTTTTGGATTTGCCCTGTATCGTAATGGTTTAAAAAATTATATTATAACATTATTTTGTTAGAAGAGAAGTGTTATAAAGTAATTGTTTTTTAATATTTCAGTATTGTGTTTAAAAAGTATGTAAATATAAACTCGTTTTGAATTTTATAATTCGAATATTACGATGCGAGAGTAGATAAAAAAATATATAATACGAAAGCAGACCAAAAAAATTCATTTGACGTACCCAAGAGAAGTAGATACAGTATAACAACAGCTCTATATACTTCCAAACAAAAGTACTGTGTTGAGGCGGGGTGTTCTCAATTTAAATTGACGATGGAAGAATTCGAAAATGCTGATTTTGTTTTATTTGTATCGTGACAAAAAGTCATATTGTATTAAAATTAGAAAAATGAAAAATATAAAGAAGCGTAGTAATATTATTATAGTAAGGTTCATTTTGTACTGATGGTTATTCTTTACATAACTTTTTACGGTAACTTCAAAAAGTTTTGCAAGTTGATAACAGAACAGAACCGCGTATCACGATCGCGTGTCATCGTCAATACCCGAAGCATGCTTCTAAAATCCGAAGGTTTTTTTAAGATCTCACGGACTGTACTTATAGGTCTTACTACTCTCACTCGTACTCGTACTCTTCAAACTGAATAACATTAGTTCAGCGACTTTATATATGCTTAAATCTTTAAATACTTAATACTAAAAAATACTAAAAATACCTTTAAAAAATGCAGTCGCGAAGCGTTCATAGAACTCATTCCCGAAACAGTCCGGCATATGGTCTTTGAGTGCCCAATAACCAAATTTAGCGGGCAAGCAGCAGACTATAACCCTATCGACAGATGCACTAGCATACCATAAATCTAGTTTATTAAATATTTAGTTTAAGTAGAGAACCAGAAGCCATACGAAAAATAAATACCTAACTCTCTTTTGATTTGTTGCTTTCTTTTTGTATTACTTTGTGTTTTATGTACAATAAAGTATTTACATACATACATAAATAATACCCACCTTGCCTAATATTTACAAAATAGAACAACATAAGGTATAGTCATGTAGTAGTAGGTACATAACGTGTCGTGTCGAAGTCCTATAAACAATTGTGTACCTACTTAGTTTATAATATACTACATATGCACAGATTAGGGCTGATAACGTGATAACTTATTCATCCATCATCCCAGCCTATATACGACCACTACTCACAGGCCTCCTCCTAGACTGAGAGAGCTTGGGCCGTAGTTTCCACACGGGCCCAGAGCGGATTGGAATTTTTTATAAACAGCACTGAATTGCTTCGCAAGTATGTGTTTCCTCAGGAGTGTTCTTTCACCGTAAAGCTCAGCACCGGATTCAGTTCTATCTTACGAGGGTACTGTGTACTGCCGTCGACACGCGAAAGGGCCCGT
Organism: Choristoneura rosaceana; assembly: GCA_037349165.1. Classification (NCBI taxonomy): domain Eukaryota; kingdom Metazoa; phylum Arthropoda; class Insecta; order Lepidoptera; family Tortricidae; genus Choristoneura; species Choristoneura rosaceana. The sequence continues at coordinate 7,483,532 of JAZBNJ010000013.1, forward strand.
CTCACATTTTGTTAAGGTCAAAACAAAAAGCAAAAAGAAAATAAATATTGAACGTTTTTTTTGTTTTTATAAAATAAAATAAAAAAAAGTAAAAATATTATTGCAACGTAGTACAGACAAAACTAAAAAAAATGTGCCTATATACTGTTTTAGGAAAAATAGGCATATTTTCTATCATTTATGCCTTTCCATTTTAATAAGTACTCAAAATCATTTAAAATTTTAAAAAGCACTTTTAGCCCACATACCTATGCCCTTTATTTTTAATAACACTGAAATTAACCTTTTTAACAATACTCACAAAATCAGTTATATTAGGCATACTTGAAAAGTTTTCCAAAATTTAATTTTCATTCCATAGTTATAGTTTTGCCGCTTTCCTTTAATAAAGGCCGTGCCAGGATAAGCTAAGTGATTCTGCCCCCATCGAGTTTGGGCTCGTAATTGTTATGGATGGTGTGGCTCTAAATTAGTAACAAATTGGCAAAATTTCAGCCCCCCAAACTTAATTTTCAGTTTTATTAAAAATAAAGGGCATAGGTATGTGGGCTAAAAGTGCTTTTTAAAATTTTAAATGATTTTGAGTACTTATTAAAATGGAAAGATATAAATGATAGAAAATATGCCTATTTTTCTTAAACGGTATCCACTTGTCTAAAATGAAAATTAAAAGGCACATTTGTTTTAGTTTTGCATTTGCATGCAAGACAATTTTCACTTTATAATTTTTTTTTTTAAATAAAAACAAACAGATTGGATGAAAAAAAACATCCCCACCTTACGTCTATGGGAAGTACTGAAAAAAATTTTTTTTTAGTTTTTTATTGTACCATTTTGTCGGCATAAGTACTTTACATATATATTCGTGCAAAATTACAGCTTTCTAGCATTGATAATCCCAGAACAAAAGCGCGGACGGACAGACAGACAGACATGGCGAAATTATAAAGGGTTCTGTTTTTGCTATTTTGGCTACGGAACAATAAAAAAGTTTTTATAAAGCTTGGGGAAGAAGTATTCAGCCGTTTGTTTTAATTCATGTCTGATCAGAGCTTAACTACCTATGGCCACTTGCTGGAAACACATAAATCTCGAGTTAGCGTTAAGCTTAGTTTAGTAGTGTCAAAATGTATGGAACTGTCAAGTTAAGCCAGGCGTAACAACTAAATCTAGATTTATTTTTACCTGCGAGTGGATCCTAATATTAAGAATTGCATAATTACGAAAACAATTCGTAAATCACCAATCGAAAGAAAGCGATAAGAATGTGATAATCCAATAAAATAACAATCTAACGTGGCCCTGCCGCGGTGGAACACGTAGTCGCTTACGAAACTTCTAGCAACCTGCATTCGTTAAGCTGTCAACAATAATATATAAACAAAAGACGAGACAACTACACATCAAGTTGTCAAAATATCTTCCAAACGATCACATCGCTAGTTTGCCACAATTTCAAGATAGATAGAAGTACAAGAAACAGGACAAAATGAAGAAGTTCAACACGTTTGCGTACGGTTTAACCTTTTTAATCGTGCTTTTCGGGAGCAGAGTGGCTTTAGCTGAAGAAAAATGTCAAGGTGGAAACGAGGCAAACCATGAAAGAAGTCCCTTTGGCCGTCGGAACAGTTTGTTCGACCAGGATTTCGGGCTGGCGCTCTCTCCTGACGATTTCCTGACGGTGATGCCTCCATTCGGCTTCCACGACTACTACCGGCCGTGGCGGCACCTGGCCTCGTTCAACAGAGACGTCGGTTCGACCATTAAGACTGACAAAGACAAGTTCACGATCAATTTGGACGTGCAGCACTTCCGCCCGGAAGATATAACGGTGAAGATTGTGGATGGTTACGTGGTGGTGGAAGGGAAGCACGAGGAGAAGGAGGACGAGCACGGGTTCGTGTCGCGGCAGTTCGTGCGGCGGTACTCGCTGCCCGAGGGGGTGGTGGCCGAGCAGGTGTCGTCGCAGCTGTCCAGCGACGGCGTGCTGACGGTCTCGGCGCCGCGGCAAGAGCCGGAGGTGCAAGGCGAACGGCTCGTGCCCATCACGCAGACTGGACCCGTCCGGAAGGAGGCCAAAGACCAGACAGAACAAGAGACCTGTGACAAGGACTCCTGCTCGAAACAGTAAAATTATTTTGGGTAAATAACTTTCGACTAGTCAATTAGTTTAGCATCACAATATTTAAGACTGATTGTTTCCTAAAATAAACTTTTTTACGAAACTTTTGTTTTCTTATTTACTGCAGGAGCCTTTATGTGGGCACATATACATTCCTGCTAATAGTTTTATATGCTTTCATACTACGTGGAATAAAATATTTTAAAAAGAATAAAAAGTACTTTTTAAAATTTAATCACTTTCAAGTATGGTTGCAGTTGATTCGGGTTATCGCTCGCTGTTTGGTATTAACATCGACTGTTATCTATCTACTGATATTACTAGGTATTAGGCTTAGGGAGGAATTCCCTAATTTCTGAAGGATTAACGTATCGTTAAATTATCTAGTTACTGCTGATGCTGAGCAAATGCCTCACCCGCCCGATACTTTCACTACCCTCTATGGATGGGAATATGGATAGTTTTTATTCCGGAAATTTTAAATTTTCCCGTGAAACGCATTCTTTGTAGACAAAATCGCAACAGCTACTACAAAATAAAAAAATCTGTGTTGCTTTCGTTCGTACGTTCCCCAGGTTTGTTTTAATTTAGAGATTCCGCTATGTAATATCAAATTATAGTTTTAAACTTATCAAACTCACGAGCCATTATTTATTATATTATTATTGAAAACTTCATGTCTAAGGTATTGGGTGTCCCATAATAATATTTATTTTAATTTTTTTTACGCTTATTTTGTTAATTCAGTAATACTACCTAGTTACTTTGGTATCTAACTTTGCACTCGTAATTAATTTGTACCTGAACTGTATGGCTTTCATGCGGTATCAAGGTGCTCCGCGGTTTTTAGAAGAATATCAAATAGTAGACGATTATTATTATAATACTGCCGCCTTAAGGAGAAAAACCATAAGTGTCATTTTTTGCAAAATTGGCTTTTCACCAGCCTCGTACTCAGGAAAAAAAACTGAGTACGAGGCTGGTGAAAAGTAAATTTTGCAAAAAATGTCACTTATGGTTTTTCGCCTCAAGGCGGCAGAATAGGTCATTTTTCATCCGCCATTCATCATCTCATATTTTGTTTTCTAGATTTTTTTACCATACAACGGCAAAACTTACTGACACTGGCAAATTTTCCTTCAATGGACAGAGCCAAATTGAATTAATAATAACAATAAATAAGTATGTAAGAATATTACGCCAACCAAAACATTCTACTAACCGAAAGTTGGCATTTTGAAGTGACCTTATATTATAACAAACAGACCAAACGTACAGTTGGTAGGTAACTGTGAGGTGTATCCAACCTTGTAGTGTGGGATGTCGTTGAATAGGTCTTTTTAAACTATTAGTGGGGTTGCTAAAACGATTTAGTGATTAGTTTGCAAAATATTTAACTTTAAAGAGCAAATTTTCATTAAAATCGGGCGGTCCCCCCACCTAAAATCTAAACTGGTGGGTGGAAAATTGGGAAAAATTCAGGAAGGTAGTTACATCAAATTTACAACGAAAACTATAACGGTTAAGTTTTCTTGAGACTTATTAGTAGTTTAAGAGTAAATAGCAGCCTAAGGTATAAAATATACCTAAACTTGGAATATTCCGTGAAAATTACGAAATCCTTAGAAAAATATTACTTAATTTTTTCGTAATGGCTACGGAAGCCTATTTCGGGCGTATCCGACACGCTCTTGGCCGGTTTTTATTTTAATAAGTACTTGTTCATTTAAAGTGAAGTTTATTAACTCTTGCTTTACATTTATGTAGCGTGCGGTAGGGTGTAGGGTGGTTAGGGTAGGTTATCTGAGTCATGTAGCAAAAGAAAACAAAACATTCTAGGAACATACGTTTTATTCGCTTTAGAAAATAAAAATAAGATCAGTCTTGAATTGGGACTATTTTTGTGACTTCGAGTTTAGTTGTTTTAAATATAAGGCCCGGTTATTTACACGATGCGAGAAATTTCATGAAACTTTCGTTAGACTGTTATGTATACTAAATTTCAAATCGGTTGTCGAAAACAAATGATATTTTGGCTCAGAATAAGTTTGTTGTAAGGCTGAGTACTCATGGATGAGATTTTGTCAGGCAGCGTCTGATCTCTGCTATCTTCGTGATAAAATGTCATAACGCGTACAGATTGACTAACTTATCTGTTAATCAGACCAAGCAATTCTATGCTTTATGCAAACGCATTAAAACTTATTCGATTCACAGATAATTTGGTCAAGTCTGTACCTACCCTAGTGGCACAAGTCTAGCATGAGTCTAGTCAGTTAATAGCGCGAAAGGCCTCAATTCTATTCAATATTGCTCTCGTGTCTGACATTTTTTAATGCGCAAGTTGTCTCCACGTGGTTTTTGGAATTTTACTATCGTTACAAAAACTACAATCACCGTACAACGTTGCCTCTCGAAAGAGAATACTTTGATATTGGCGAAATTGTCTTATTAATTAGGACAGAAGCCATATTTTAAAAGAGAAGAAGAAGAAGGCCTCAATTCGTATTACATTCCTCGCACCGTCTAAAACAAACTATTAAATGCACTTTTACTGCTTCGAACACGATTCTTTTTCACATGATCCTTCTTTGGCTTCCTTCCGGACGGGTCCAGTCTGCGTGATGGGCACGAGCCGTTCGCCTTGCACCTCCGGCTCTTGCCGCGGCGCCGAGACCGTCAGCACGCCGTCGCTGGACAGCTGCGACGACACCTGCTCGGCCACCACCCCCTCGGGCAGCGAGTACCGCCGCACGAACTGCCGCGACACGAACCCGTGCTCGTCCTCCTTCTCCTCGTGCTTCCCTTCCACCACCACGTAACCATCCACAATCTTCACCGTTATATCTTCCGGGCGGAAGTGCTGCACGTCCAAATTGATCGTGAACTTGTCTTTGTCAGTCTTAATGGTCGAACCGACGTCTCTGTTGAACGAGGCCAGGTGCCGCCACGGCCGGTAGTAGTCGTGGAAGCCGAATGGAGACATAACTGAAGTTAGAAAATCGCCAGGAGAGAACGCCAGCCCGAAGTCCTGGTCGAACAAACTGTTCCGACGGCCAAAGAGACTCCTTTCACGATTTTCTTTGCATTTTTCTTCTGCGAAAGCGAGTTTTCGGCTCCCGGCGCCGAAAAATATAATTAGGAATGTTAAAGTGTACGCAAATTCGCTGAATCTCTTCATTTTGTGTTATGTTGTTGTATTTTTAACTTTGCGATTTCGTATTGCACTAAATGCGCTCTCGACTGAAAATTCTTTCAACTATTGACGTGCAGCGCGTGTCGCGTTTGTTTATATACGGGCGCTGGCATCTAGCGGCGAGTAGCGCGACCGACGTTTCGGGAAACTTCTGACGTGTTCTCGATGCGGTTCGGCCACGTTCGTTTGTTATTGTTATTTTACTAGCTATCGGAGTGTGATGAAATAAAAATAACTTTCTTTTAGTTGTGATGTAATGAGATTATGGTTTCTTTATGCGAACAATAAACAAAAATACTTACTTTAAACGTTTTACTTAGTTACTAGTTATTTATTTTCAATTTAACCATTTGGGCACTTTTGCTAAAATTTTGCGTAGGTACTAGGCTAATAAAGTAGACGTCAATAAAATTAATAACTTATAATTGTTGAATATTTTACCTCTATTCATTCTACAACAATATAAAGTAAGAATTGTTAGTGATAAAATATTACTTAGGTACTTACTAATAAATGCATACTTAATAATAAAATAATAATGTGTACTTAATAATAAATGAGAAAGTGTGCACAAGTGTTGCCACAGTCAGGGTACTTAGTGCTGTTCGTGTCAATATTAAAAAATATTACGGCATTGGCTTTTAGTGGTATTTATCCATTATTTATAATGATTATACCAAATTAGTTTTAAGATCATTGAAAGAAGTCCAAATACAAACCAACAACAATTATTTCATGTATTGTTTTGATTGGCCTCACCTTAAATCCGCTTTATTTATTTTATATACACATGATATGATTTTCGTCACCAAGGGCACCAACAAGTAATAATTTCATCATTATTCAATTCAATTCAATTTTATTTCCATAACAATACATATTGTGTTGTGTTGGATATTAAAAACTATTAAATATAGCCTCTTGTTAAATCTCAAACTAATAAACATATACTTAAATAAAATAACAACAACTAAGGACTGTTACAACATATTTCTTATAACTAATTTAAACTATCGTTAATAAAATCATTAATATCATAAAAACATCAAAATTGGTCCAGCGGTTTTGGCGTGAAAGCGTAACAGACAGACAGACAGAGTTACTTTCGCATTTATAATATTAGTATGGATTATGTGAAGATCTGCATGTGCCAGCGACTTACTTAATGGCGAGTTTTCAGTTCTAGTCAGCATGGGACGCACGTACGTGGGGACTTCACCCTAAGTTCTCTCAGTCTGAGATGAGGCCTGTGTGCCTGTGTTTAACTGATGGGCACTGGCCAGAAAAATAACTAGAAACAAGTCGTTTTATTTATCGACCTCTAAAATTGATCTATTTTCATCCGCACTGAAGGTAAATTCGCCTACGCGTCTTATTTTTGGACTCTTGCCTCTAAAATAGTCCCCAACGTCGTGCAGACTACGATTTTTAGTTTCCGGCAAATAGTAATATAAATATATCAGACTAATCAACATCATGCTCCCGAAAATTAATAAAACTCCATAAATCCCCACAGCTATTTCTAACCACGGCAGTAATGCCGACACCAATGCCATACCCAGAGAAGACAACAAGCCATCAATTAATGACCCTAGAGCTCTGTACTCCAGCGGAAATATTTCTCCCATTAAAATATAACATATGGGATAAAAACCGCAATTAGCTAAAAAATAATATACCGCAAAAACGCCTAAAATCGAATACGATAAAGCTTCGCTAGGATAAATTGTCCTCATATAAAGCATGGCGCAGGCTGCAGCGAGCATCACAGAACCCACAAAACCAGTACCAAATAACACACCCCTTCTACTGAACCGTTTTAACAAGTATAGGTTTAAGACGGCCCCAGGTATTGCTATACCATTACTTAAAACTGTGTAGAAGTAACCTTTTGTCTTATCACCACTTAGCTGAGCGCCGAGGTGAACAGAATAAGACACAAGATAATGCCGTCCACCCATTAAAGGCACTAGTAAAGCAAAGAACACTATTGCTATTGGTCTCCACAGAATGGGTGACTTCAAATTTTTCCAAAATGCAAATCTTCTTTGGTTATCACAGAGGAATTTACGTCTAGCTTTCTCGCATTCTATCATTCGCATTAACTCATGCTCTCCCTCCTTGCTATAACCTCTGAGGGAATAAAAAACAGTCTCTGCTTCCTTATATCTCCCTCTTGACACCAACCATTCTGGCGTCTCGGGCCAAAATAAGGTTACAAGTAAACCCAAGGCTGGCGGTATTGCTCCTACTAGAGCCATGTGTTTCCAATGTAGGTAGTACGCTATCGTGTGCATCAGCGCTACTCCTAATACTGCAGCAATAGGTTTGAATCCTAACAGATTATTCCTGTTTTTTGGATCAGAGAACTCTGCTATACCCACACTTATGAAATAAGCTGCTCCCATGGGTAGACCATGCAGAAATCTTCCGGCTAACAGCATGGAGATCGACTTGTATTCGGCGGCGAAGTAAGTTAAGATCCAGCCGCAGAAGATTGGAACTGTTAAGCAGATGTTGGCGGTTTTTCTTCCAGCGAAGTGCATTAAGGGTCCCAGCAATATTATTGGGAGAAAACCGGACCATCCTGGCATGGAGGCTGTGGAATAAAGAAAGAAAATTATAAAATTAAATTTAATTAAAGGTGTAGATGGATTTATGGTTCAGTTTCGTTCACAATGCGAACCAAAGAAGTTTTTACATCATTACAGACAAACTTACGTCGAAACTTTTAAGGACGGAATCAAATAAATAACAAAGTGAGTACTTATTAAATTCGTTATATTTTGTCATTTTATTTTGCCCATTCGGTAGGAGGACGTCTACTGTTGGACATAGGCCTCTCCCATAGACTTCCAGTGGCTTCGGTTATAAGCGGCCTGCATCCACAGTAAACCCGCGGCTTTAATCAGATCATCTATCCTTCGCATAGACGTCCTACGCTGCGCTTAAGCGCTTATATTTGTACTGATTACCAATCAATGACACCATCTTCAGGTCGATATGGAAGCCACTGCCGGGCTCCGAGAGGGCAGGCTCCAGCGTGCCGGCGTATGCCGACGCGGTGCCCAGGGAGAACATGTTCATCTGAAGCCCGATCGAGTATATAGCCTGTTAGGTACAGAATCAGAATCATCATCACATGTGCCAAGGTCATGCATAAATGAGTACCGGGAGTGGCCTGTAATATAAGCAAGTAATTAAAACATACATAATACTTGTCAAACTGAACAACATTAGTTCAGCGACTTTTAAAAATAATTAGTTTTTTAATTTTTATTAAGTATGTACACTTTTAAGTTTATTCGTAGAAGCAATGTAAAGCAAAATGCTCGATGTTTGTAGCAGTCTCGCGCAACTTAGAACAAAAAAACTTTTGTATGGAATCTGCATGGCAAACCATTACCATAATATAATATAAACTAAAACCTCAGTACAGTTTAGCCATAGTAAAAGGATAATCCTTTTACTATGGTTTAGCTGTCAGGTCAACTGTCATGAGTATCATGTCAGGCATGTTGCTTAGCTTGTGATTGTGACTCGCATACTTTATTCGTTAATTTCTTTAGATTTCTATTTAAGTTCGTCTTAATTGTTTTCTAAAGTAGTGACACGTGACTGACGTAAACATATTTTGTGAAATTGGCACCGAAAAGACGATTTATAACGTGTGAAATTTGTGGAAATCGAACAAGTCGACATAATCACGAAAAAAGGATTTTTATGGCAAAATTTCCCTTTGACGAGAACCGGTAAGTATTGTCTTAGATACTTTTAGCTATATTTTGTAGCAGCAAGTTAAATAAACAAAGGGAAATAGATATTTAATATCCTTATCATTGTCCACTAGGGATGTGTACTACAACTATCGATAACTGTAGGCTTATTTGTTTATCAGTGCAACTAATATTACTTTACATAAGAAGAAGAAAGATCGGAACTTTATGACAACTTGCATGCAATATGACCATAATTATAGGCATTTTCAAACTTCCGATATTTCAATGCAGTTGAAAATATCTTGATCATGGGTAGACAAGACACACGGCCTGGATAAATTATTGAGTTTAGTGATTACATAACATTTTAACCGTAAATTAAAAAAATAAATACCTCTGTTTTAACGATAAAATGTTTTCAGATGCAGGGCACAAACTAGTGGGAAAAGAAGATTTGGTGAATGTTTCCATAAAAAAATTACATGTATTAAAATACATACGTGAAATTCACTTTGAAAAAAATAAAGGAAATCAATAGAAAACTTGTATTTTATTTTGGGTCCACACCTAAATCCAATACTATGTGTAGGTATACGACTTATGTGGACTCGATCTTAACCTAAATTTGATTACAAAAATTGTTGACCTAAGCCTGTATTTCAACCCTCACCATTTTATCGATATCGATAAAAAGCGCAAACGTTTAGCATGCTGCACTATTTAAGTCTGTTATGTTGGTAGTATTGTTTTTTGGCGTTAAACGGATCTTACACACACACATACATACACGCGTAGGCGTACATTTTGGTAATGGTTTGCCATGCAGACTCAATACAAACTCGATTCCATTCGCTAGTATGGGAGTCCCGCCTCTTAAAACGTAGTGGTTATATTCTCTTTGGTTTGTAGCACGACAAGCAACGTCAGTCGTTTTTTGCACGGAATAGAAAAAACACGGAATAGTTTTTTCTATTCCGTGGTTTTTTGAGATGGCGTACATTGATAGCAGATTGATATATAATTTGTATGAAAAAAGGAAAATTCAAAGTCTCCATTCTTTTTAGAAGTCGCTGGACTAATGTTGTTCAGTTTGACGAGGACAACCTACGTTTTCATTTTTTGCTCGTAATACAGCCCACACCCGGTATATGTATGTGTGTACATCGCCAAGGCCTCAAGCAAGATATAAAATGCTGTGTAAATAAATTTATGTTCAATAAAAATAAAATAATTTCGTGGCAATTAATGGATTATCGATCGTGATAGAAGCAGAACGAAACCCGAGATTCAGAGAGACTATCAAGCTCTATGCACATCGGTTTTGATTTTTGATAGTTTAGAATGAAACAAAAACCGGCCAAGAGCGTGTCGGACACGCCCAAAATAGGGTTCCGTAGCCATTAACAAAAAATTAAGTAATATTTTTCTAAGGATTTCGTATTTTGTACGGAATATTCCAAGTTTAGGTATATTTTATACCTGGGCTGCTATTTACTCTTAAAGTACTTACTAACAATTCTCAAGAAAACTTGACCGTTATAATATTCTTTGTAAGTTTGATATACAATTACTACCTACATCCTGAATTTTTTCAAATTTTTCTACCCACTGGTTTAGATTTTAGAGGGGGGGGGGACGCTCGATTTTAATGAAAATTTTCTATTTAAAGTTGAATATTTTGCAAAAAAAAATCACTACATCGAATGTTTTTAAAAGACCTATCCAATGACACCCCACACTACAAGGTTGGATGAGAAAAAAAAATCGCCCCAACTTTACTTTGAGGTACTTAAAAAAAAAAAAAAAAGTATTGTGTCATTTTGTCGGCATAGTTTACATATACATTCGAGCAAAATAACAGCTTTCTAGCATTGATAGTCCCTGAGCAAAGCCGCGGACCGACAGACAGACAGACAGACATGGCGAAACTATAAGGTTCTATTTTTGCCATTTTGGCTACGGAACCCTAAAAAGGCCTTTGCCCAGAAGTGAGATGCGCAATAAGCTAACAAGTAAAATATAAATTTACAATTTAGATGTTTTATAGCTACTTGCTGGAAACACATAAATCTCGAGTTAGCGTTAAGCTTAGTTTAGTAGTGTCAAAATGTATAGAACTGTCAAGCTTAAGCCAGGTTTAACTAGATTTATTTTTTTCCTGCAAGACGGCCTTAATTCTATTTACCTGTTTTATTACTGGCTTTAAAATCATGTTTCACTTAGGTGATGACAGTGTTTCTAAGAGAAGATAAGCTCGTGTCACGACAAAATAATAAATTTTAGAATTACAAAAGGAACAACATATTCTTGTGACAGTGTGAGCACATGTAAGTAAGTAACGAGTAAGTTTCTTTGCGGCTATGTTGCATTATTCCACTGACGTATTAAAATATTAAAATAAGCATGTAATAAAGTTTTCAATAACAAAGGCGTTACTGATTACTTGTTATGCTTTTATTTAATATTAAATTTAAATGTTGTTTGTTTGTTGTACTGTCACTGTCACCGAAAGTTGCCAGCACCACTCCGTTCGGGCTCCTTTATCGCCTTTAAGAGAAGAGAAGTCTCTTTCCGTTCCATTCTCCATACAAACATAGTCCCGGTCTCATTTGAAAACTACCCAACTAACAAACTGCTCTTGAGAAATGCATACTGTAATGCTATTATGTCTTAAATAAGTCACAGGAAAGCTATGGATATTGTTTATCGTCTTATAAACTTTGGCCATTGGTAACCAAAAAATAATGCTAGGAGTAATAATCTGAAAAAACATACCTCGAAAGCGCATTGGAGATTACAATACATGGTTTATTCAAGTATAGTCCTACAGAAGCAAGATATGAGACTTTAACTCTCCGCATGCTCTCCGCTAAATACATTAGTTTCAATAGTCTTATCTAAGTCTAACACTTCTCTACAGAAATGCGTTAAATAGAACTTATATAGGACTAACAGGCTTCAGAATGTCATTATTGTGTCATCTAAGACTGAAATCTTGTATCAGAATGATTCTTAGCTCTTACAGGAGCAACCGCAAAATGGGAAATTAATTGCTCTTATATAAAGCAAAAAGTTCTGAACCAACCTTTTTTTTTGTTTTTTTAGGACCTTGTTTTTAACAAATGGCGTCAGCGCCATATTGTTAATAGTGTCCGACCGAAACACGATTTTTAGCCGAAACCGAAACCGAATTTTCGGTTTTTTTCTGATTTCGGTCGAAACCGAAACCGAAACCGAAATTTTTGAAGACGTATCAAAATATTAAAAATTACTGTACAAATCGTAAGGAAAAGGTTATTGCAAGGGTTTCTTATATAAGAACAGTTACTTTTTTTGTTAAAAAAAATCAAAAACGTTTATTTTTTAATGAAAAGTCTTTAAACTTTTAAACAAAGTTACCTAATTAATATAATACCTGGACAAAGTCAATCGCAAGATAAGTCACAGCTTAAACATAAATCAACTTTTACATAAATTATAGTATTATCACTGTAATCAGAGATCTTTAAACAAAGTTTTAGAATAATACCTCATGTGACAAAGTCAAACATTGCAAGAGAAATCACAGCATTCATGCTACTTTAACATAAATCAACTTGGTAAGAGTAGGTCTTCAATTCATTGCAGCAAATAAATAAGTTATATATCTGCTATTTATAACTTTACTAATATTATAAATGCGAAAGTAACTGTCTGTCTGTCTGTCTGTTACGATTTCACGTCGAAACCGCTAACCGATTTTGATGAAATTTGGTATAGAGATAGTTTAAGCCCCAAGGATCAACATAGGATACTTTGTATTCCGATAGAGGGCGCCACCGCGCGATAACCTAGGTCCGCGCAGACGAAGTCGCGGGCATAAGCTAGTAACTTTATAAGTTAAGTTATTTACTTGTTATTTGTAATAACACACCTACCTACATATGTAAGGGATGGTAGTATGTGGTTAGAATTATTAACTAAGAAATTACATAAATACTCCAGAGACAATCACCTCTGCAAATCCTGCAGCGATTTTTTTAGCGTTGCACGCAGACCTCTAAGAATGGACAAATGGCAAAATATTAATGTAATATCCTGACATCTAAAGATTGTTTACAAGTAAGAACATTGACCCAGCCATCTGTTTAGGGTTGGCACAAAGTAGTTTTTGGTATGAATGTTTAAAAGGCTATAACTTGAAAACGGTAACATACACTCGCGGTCAAAGAAAACGGGTCGGTACGAAAAACTAGAATATCTCCTAAAATAATAGAGCTATTAGCATGAATTAAACTGTATATTGTAGATAATTCTATAAATAATTAAACGACATGATAGGTGTGAAAGTTATTCATTTGTTTATTCTAATTACGTACAAAACAAAATATTTACAAATTTTACGTAGAAAAATTAACACTTGGTACCTCACATTACAACAGAAAAAACTAACTTTAAAACAAATTAATTCTTCGTATTGCCTTCATGGGCTCTTTTTAAAGCTTCCAGATGATTAGGCATGCTCTTCATTGGGTTTGTTATGCGATTTAGTGGGATATTGATTCATCCTTCCACTAACGCATGTTTCAGGTCTCTAAGTGTAGCTAGAGCGGAGTTTCGATTTCTTACATGCCTTCCCAGCTCGTCCCTTACATGCTCGATCGGATTTAAGTCCGGACTTCTCGAGGGTCAGTTCATAAAAATGATACCAACGTCGTCAAAGTAATCATTTACAATCTGAGCTGTGTATGGCCTGGCGTTTTCATGCATGAACATGGGATTTTCACCCATATTAATTAAGTATGGACCGTCATGCTCATTAAGAATCTCTTCTACATATCTTGCACTAGTTAGCGCACCATTTTTTATGAAGACTTACTCCATGTGAGTCACTGAAGAGATTACAGCTCAGGCCACAATAGACCCACCGTCAAACGACACTTTTTCCTCAAAATAATCTCGAGTAAAACGTTCACCTGGCCGTTTGTATGCTCTTCGCCGCCCATCATGTGCATAGAGCATAAATCTGGATTCATCAGAAAACATATTTCTTGCCAATTCTTCGTCTGCCCACCATCTGTGTTCGCGGGCGTAAATCAATCTTGCTGTTCGCTGCCCCTTTTCAAGTTTTGGGCCATTTGCCGGTCTACGTGGGGTCAAATTAGCTTCTTGTAGCCGCCGCCTTACAGTCCACTCGCTTATGTCATCTTTTCGAGTCTCTCGAAGTTGATTTTGGACTTCAACAGCCGTGAGGTGCCGATTTCGGAGCATGGTTGTAACAATAAATTGATCTTCTCAAGCTGCAGTACATCTCGGTCTGCTGGTTCCTGGTCTTCTAATGTTCTGCCCAGTTTCTCAGAAACGTTGGACGACTCTCTGCACAGTAGAAAGTGACATGCCAACAGTTCTCGCTGTTCTTCTCTGAATTCCGCCTTCTTCTAACATAGTGACGATACGTGTACATTCTTCTGGTGTCAGCCACATGATAGTAAATCAAGAATGATCAAGAAAGACAACAATGAGTGCCTTTTATCATTATGCTTTGACAGATTGAAAATAAAAGTGAGAAAACAGGCAAAAGTAAAACAAGTGCAATTTTAATTTAGACCCTAGTTAGAGTTTTTTTTTAATTTTAACTTTTTCCAGCAACCATGTAAAACATTTGAAGGTTGTATTTAATACGATATTAAATTCTCTTTAATATATGTAGAGTCAGTTTCGTATAAGTAAACCTTTTAATTTTCAAAATTTTAAGGTTTTCGTCACTGACCCGTATTATTTGACCGCGAGTGTATATTTCCATAGTTTCTATGGGGGAAATATAGTGCTAAGGTTGAACTATCTGCCTGTTTCGTAAAGATCCCTCGTCAAAATCCACCCTGTATACCTACTTAGATAGTTGCCAAATAAATACTCTTTATTCCAATATTCAAGTTTTCGTGTGAGAGAGTAACAAATGTCTTTATACTTTACTAACATTATTAGGATTTAATTCATATTCTGTTTTAAATACAAATACGCAGACGAAGTCGCGCGATATAAGTATAGTAGGTAGGTAGTTGTATTATAATCCCACTACAAACATAAATGTTAAAATTAGCCAAGTTCTTTTGTGACACGGAAATCTAGTGTACTTAACTGAATAGATGAGTTGGCTGGCATTAAATTATATTCTCATTCTAGATCCTTACACTCTAGTCTTTTGCTTGACAGAGTGGTCGGGTCGTCAGTTGACGATCCTAAACCTCCATAATCTTGATTAAATAATAATTAATTAAAGTATGATGATGATGATTAATTAAAGTAACGTTGAATTAAATTAATACTGGCACATCGCACATCAGGTCCTTCACCCGCAGGAAGCGATGGGTCCGTTCTAAACACGGGTTCTACACTAAAACCGGGCATGGCTCGGGTGATTCAATATAACAAGCATTTAATTAAGCAATTGAATATAATGAGGGCTATCGTTTTTTCTCTCACTAGATGGCGCCACTGTTGCGTGAGGTTTTCAAGTCTGTTATAACGGGCGTGAAAACAAAGTTTAGATTAAAATCATATTTAATACATCTTAAAACAGTACCATAAAAATATCGAGCAACCACAGTATTGCGTAATTCCGTTTTGTTCGGAAAAAAGGGAGGACAAAAGTTTTCGAAAGACAAAACTGTCTCAAATTACAGACGTTCATTGCCCCTTATCGCATAATTGCCATAATTAATTTCAGGTAATGCAAAATATTCACGCAATTATTCTAATTATAAATAAACCCGCGTAGCTCACCCAAAAACTATGAGATTTGACATTTCGTTGACCTCACGCTACACTAGCGCCTCTAGCGGAAAATTCATTCGCGATAGCCCTCATTAGCAAAGGGTATGGTTGGCAGAAAAACATTTTTTTAATGAAATTAAATGAAATTAAAAATTAAATGAAGTAAAATTTATTTGTCATAAGTGTGTTAATAGCTTATAATGTATCCTACTGCTGGGCAAAAGCCTCCCATTTCTTATTCCACTCGTCTCTATTCTTGAAAAAACAAATACATTTGAATATTAACTTTTCTTCTTAGCAATAAAATACCTACTTACCTTCTTAGGATTACACAAAACCTTACGGTTAAAACAACATTACGTCTAATGACATTAATTTATTTACTAATTATTAAATACTTAAATTACCTTCCTGTGACTTGTGTTAACGTAGAAAGGTGAGTTAGTTATTTAAAATGTTTTTGTTTTTTAATCGACGTGAACGACTAAATCTGACAGCTAAATCTATTGAACAAATTTTAGTCATTTATTCAGTATAATTTGGATAAATTATCATAAATAACGTCTTTATTAAATAACGCACAATACAAAATAATTAATAAATGAACTAAATACTACTAACTAACTTAAATAACATTTTTATATTATTAAAAAAGACCGCCTCGATTATTAAATAACACACAAATAATGAAATAAATATATAAATAATAAATCTCATAATTCGTGAAATATATAAGTTTCAACCCTTAATTTGGCAGTGTACAGTATATTTGACAACATTTAAGGCTTGCTTTTTGTTTTTTTTTATACAAAGAATTTTTAGGACTCCAAAATTACGACGAGGCTTGAATCACGAACTTTTTTTACTTTTGTCAAATTAAGGGTTAAAATACTTGCGTATTTGTTTTTTTTTTTGTCAACCATACTTTCCCACAAGAAGTGCACGTTGATAACGATCACTAATCATCATTTAATAATTCAACCATTTCTGAAATAACTTCTCATGTTTGAAAACTTCATATTTAAGCTGGATCGAAGCAAATACAAATATTAAAAGCAATATAAATAGCACAATAGGCACAATAGCATAGCATCCGAAAGATTTCGTGTGAGGAAAATACAATTGTCACCTAGCTTTTTTCTCGAACATTGGCTGGATACACTACCGTGCTTCTTGAAAACATTCGCACTTGTTTAAACTATTTATACTTATTCAGATAAACAAACTGCGTCACACGACAATTTCTTTTTAAACCACTTGTACCATACAAAAAAATATTTTTAAACCTACTGGAAGGCAAAATTGAAGGAAAACGAGGTAGAGGAAGACCAAGACGGACCTATTTTTACCCACGACGGAACGGAGACGGTATATGCGTTTAGGGTGAGAGGTTGTTTGTTTGTTTGTTTGTTTGTGCGCAAACGAATGTTCATAACCAAGTGAAGGAAAGGGTGGGTGTCGTGTCGTATCAGGAAGTCAAACAGCTGGCCGAAGACCGTGCGGAGTGGCGATTACTCCACCGACAAGAGCATAGCTCTTAAATTTAAGAAGAAGAAACAAATTGCATTTTTCTGTTCTGTGTACAAACCGAAACAAATTTTTGTAAAAAAAAAAATGGTGTAGGTACCTATTTCTTTTCAAGACAAAACGTTGTACAAAAGGAGATCAGACGATCACGTGTTGATTTACAATATCAATAATCTTATTAACATCACAGAATATATAATAGTTGCTAACATATATAGGTATCATAAAATACAAAAGTTTGTGAGTATGTCCGCGTGCGCGATAAACGGCTTAATGAATTTGTATGAAATTTGGTAGAAAAATAGCTGGATCTTTTTGTTGCGATTTTCCCATGGGATCAGGGCCAAACGAACGAAGTGCAAAACGCGAACTTCGTATGTTGCCGTCCCGCTGACGCTTACTTATGTCATTTAATACGCGAGTAAAAGGACGGTACGATACGAACTTCGATTTGCGAGTTTCGTAGAAATATTAGTAATTATATGTGTACAAGCTTTTACCCGCGGCTCCGCCCGCGCGGTATTCGGTTATCGTGCGCTGTTCCCTCGGGAACTGTGCATTTGCAAATTTGTGCAAAGTAGCCTATGTCACTCTCGGGCCCATAAACTATCTCTATGCCAAAAATCACGTCGATCCGTCGCTCCGTTACGGCGTGAAAGAGGGACAAACATACAAACACATAAACACACAAACATACAAACACACAAACACACTTTCGCATTTATAATATTAGTATGGATATGGATTAGGTAGTTTTATTGCAGGCATAATGAACCATAAATTTTAAAGAAAATAAAGTACTTAATATTAAATATTAAATTGTAGATTGGATTATTTAACTGTTCATAATTTTTTATTTAAAATTATGTTTTGCTAACTTAGTTACTTATTCATTATTTAAATTGCAGCATGTGTTGATTAGAACTAAGTACCTACTTACATTTTTGTTGTACCTAATTTTACCTGTTGTTGACTTTACTATTACTAGTATTAGCGATTTTTTATTGAAATTTCCTAATATATTAGCTTGTAAGTACATTATCATGCAATTGGGCCCTGATACTAAATTGCAAGTCTATACGACCACTAGAAGTGAGTTAAATTGAGGCTTCAATTTTTAAAATTTGAAATTCATATACTAATTAACATCCTAGACTAATTAATATCCTACGGGTGGTGTTTTTTATTCAAATTTATTTTTGCCCAAATAATATCCCAACAATAATAGCACAACATATTCAAATCATTTCGTACCTAAATGACCACGATCTTTGGTAACAAACAAGGACGATTAAGAAAAAATGAACAGCTAAATTAAGTATTCCCTCTTTTTTGATATCGGTTAAAAATCAAAACAATGAGATTTTATTAGATGTAAATGTGAGAATTAAATGCACTAAATACCTTAATCTTAACCCCCTTAAAGACAGAAATTAAGAAAGAACATATTTTAGTAACGATGTCAACCCCAAAAATACAGGGAAACAGTATTAATTACTTATAAAATATTATTCTATTCTTACATAGTTTTCCATACTAACGTTTAGGTCATACATAACAGTTCCAAATTCTACATTATTGACGTGACGTCGTACCAGTGAGCTTCTAAATACGTTACGTTACAATAATAAATAGTATAGCAACATATTGCGTCGTGAGCTCCTCGTAGCTGCGTAGTTGTAACTGATGGTACGCTACTCACCAATAGATGGCGTTATAATTAACCCTTCAGTAAAATTTATTTTTTATCATTATCATGTGTCACAAATTCGAGTCATTTGTTAGATAAGTCTAATTTTCAACATAAACAGCTAACTGCTATAGCCATCTGTAGAAATAATGGGGTAAATATAATGTTCTTTTAGCCTTTCGTGAACGTTCCAGAAACTTCAAATCTGTTTACCGCCACATTGTTCGAGAAATACTCTATCTCTTTTTGGCTAGATAGGGTAGCCTATAGCGCCATCTCACTCTTGCACCCCAATTCAACAGTCCATTATCTAGGTTAGTGATACCATGTTCAGTCGCAAAAATTTACGAGTATTTTTTTACGGAAACAAAAGTTAGTTTTTTTTGTAATTTTGTTTGTAGGAGTATTTCTTTCCACTAATCCGCCTTAAGTCCATCCATGGTTTTATACTTTGGGTTAAATTGAGTATGAGATATTAAGAAAAACGGAGTTGTTTATTGGATTTATTTAAAGTGATTCGTAGTGATTGTAATAAAAAAACTAATTAAACAAAAAATTGTTTTTGACTACGTAATTGGTTTTGGTGACATATTACCTCTAGTGCCATGTCCGCTGAAGTAAATTTTGTGAATTATGTAAAATATGTATGTATAGTCAACCTATTTGATTCTTTGGCCATCATGGAACCCTGTCATAGTAAATACTTACTATTATTTGTCTATTATAATTATGTTTATCGGATGACGTAAAATGTCATTACAACACGGTTCTGTGATGGCCTAGGAATCAAATTGGTTACAATACTTACAATCATCAGCATCATCATCATATCTGCTTTTGGAAGTAGACTATTGGGCGTATATTTTTTCTATAAATATAAATACCTACCTATTCAATGTAAATAACATAATAAATAACTTCGTAGAATTTACAAATTAATTGGTTTATTTTTAGATTAAATTTGTTATTTTTACACTAGTTTTTGTTGTAAGTTTAAAAAAACTTTAATAGCGACTGTCTCAGAAATAGTTCACTTTTGCATAGGGTTTTATGGGACAAAATTGATTGCAAATGACGTACTCTATACTATAACCCCTTAACGGGAATTGGACGAATTACCAATAACCCTGTATAAAGTATTTCGGATCTGTAACTACAATTGCTTTAACATCGAAGAACCCCTTAAAAAATAATTAAATGTGTTTAGTTTTCTGTTAAATATACATAATACGCGTTTCTATCTTCATTTATTTAATTTTCAATTCACAAATTCTCTCTCAAAAGCATTAAAAAAATATTTGAAAGTACAGATATTTTTTATAATCTGGTATTACTACATTATTTCCTGTCCCCTTCTTACTTATAGAACATTCGGAATCCGTTCTGTTCTACGTCGTCGATTAGTTGAGAACGTTCGAGAATTTGCCTCAACCCTATTGGCCGCCGAACGGCTGCCGAGAATAATCTAGAAAACGCTCGCTCGTGATTGGTCGGTGCCGGAGGGGTATATAAGCAGGCGCTCGCTGGCGGGAGTCAGTACAATTTGTAAACACAAGCGAACAAACGAAAAGAAGTTGAGCGGTATAAACCTCTCGAGTCTTACTACGACTAAACAAACGAGTATTATTATCAAGTTTATTGTGAGTGAAGTTAAAATAATCTACGAAAATGCCAGCTGTGGGAATTGATCTTGGAACAACCTACTCTTGCGTTGGAGTTTACCAGCACGGAAATGTGGAGATCATCGCAAACGACCAGGGCAATAGAACAACACCATCGTACGTCGCGTTCACGGACACTGAGCGACTCATCGGCGATGCCGCGAAGAATCAAGTCGCCCTCAACCCCAACAACACGGTGTTCGACGCGAAACGTCTCATCGGTAGGAAATTCGACGACCCCAAAATTCAAGCGGACATGAAGCACTGGCCGTTCAAAGTGGTCAGTGATGGTGGCAAACCGAAGATCCAAGTCGAATTCAAAGGTGAACCGAAAAGATTTGCCCCGGAAGAGATTAGCAGCATGGTTTTGACTAAGATGAAGGAGACTGCGGAGGCGTTTTTGGGTACATCGGTGCGCGACGCTGTCATCACAGTCCCAGCTTACTTCAACGACTCCCAGCGTCAAGCCACAAAGGACGCCGGTGCCATTGCTGGGCTAAACGTTCTGCGCATCATCAACGAGCCCACCGCCGCCGCCTTAGCGTACGGTTTGGACAAGAACCTAAAAGGCGAACGCAATGTTTTGATTTTCGATCTCGGCGGCGGCACCTTCGACGTGTCCATCCTTACCATCGACGAAGGATCACTGTTCGAGGTAAAGTCGACGGCCGGTGATACACATCTGGGAGGCGAGGACTTTGATAACAGGCTAGTGAACCATCTCGCTGAAGAGTTCAAACGCAAGTACAAGAAGGACTTGCGTGGGAACACGCGAGCGCTCCGCCGCCTCCGCACGGCCGCCGAGCGTGCCAAACGCACGCTCTCTTCAAGCACCGAAGCTACCATCGAAATCGACGCGCTTTACGAGGGCATCGACTTCTACACCCGCATCTCGCGAGCTCGCTTCGAGGAATTGAACTCGGATCTTTTCCGCGGAACTCTAGAGCCCGTCGAGAAAGCTCTGCGTGATGCCAAGTTGGACAAGAGCCAGATTCACGACGTCGTCCTCGTCGGCGGTTCGACTCGCATACCGAAGATCCAGAACCTTCTACAGAACTTCTTCGGCGGTAAACAGTTGAACCTGTCCATCAATCCCGACGAGGCCGTGGCTTACGGCGCCGCGGTCCAGGCAGCTATCCTCAGCGGCTCTAACGACTCAAGAATCCAGGATGTCTTGCTTGTCGACGTTGCGCCTCTCTCGCTCGGCATCGAAACCGCAGGCGGTGTCATGACGAAGATCATCGAGCGCAACTCTAAGATCCCGTGCAAACAGTCCCAGACTTTCACGACTTATTCGGACAACCAGCCAGCGGTCACCATCCAAGTCTACGAAGGCGAACGCGCGATGACCAAAGACAACAACTTATTGGGCACTTTCGACTTGACCGGAATACCACCCGCGCCCCGAGGAATCCCTAAAATCGACGTCACTTTCGATATCGACGCTAATGGCATCCTGAACGTTTCGGCTAAGGAGAACAGCACTGGACGAAGCAAGAACATCGTCATCAAAAACGATCGAGGCCGGTTGTCGCAGGCCGACATCGACAGAATGCTCGCTGAAGCCGAACGGTACAAGGATGAGGACGAGAAGCAGAGGAAGAAAGTAGCGGCGCGGAACCAACTAGAAGCTTATGTATTCAGCGTCAAACAAGCCTTGGATGACGCCAGCGACAAATTGAGCGAGCAGGACAAGAACACTGCCCGCAAAGAGTGTGAAGATACGATCAAATGGTTGGACAACAACTCTCTGGCTGACATTGAAGAGTATGAACACAAATTGAAAGAGGTCCAGAGGGTTTGCTCGCCGATCATGACAAAGATGCATGGAGGTGGTGCTGGCGGTCAACCTGGAGGAATGCCTGGTGGCATGGGTGGTATGCCCGGAGGAATGCCTGGAGGCATGCCCGGAGGAATGCCTGGAGGCATGCCCGGAGGAATGGGAGGAATGCCTGGAGGTATGGGAGGAATGCCCGGAGGTATGGGAGGCATGCCCGGCTACCAAAGCAGAAACGAAGGCCCCACCATTGAAGAAGTCGACTAATTACCTCTATTCGGTTTATTAGGTTCTTTCAATTGTATTGTTTAAGTAATACCTGATAATTATGTAAAAGACTGAGTGTTCCTTTAAGTTAATTTAATTTTAATAAATAAGTATGATTTCAATTTATATATTTGTTTCCTTTTATTCAATTACCTAATAAGTAGAGTTCAAGTAAAGCCAATAGCATAAAGATAAAGTTAGTTTAAACAAGTGTTGACTTACAAATGTAAGTGTACAACATAGAAAGTTCTAGTACCATCTGATAGAAAATCCATGTTGTCTTTATGCTAATGACAAAATTAAATACACTCTGGGACAAATTTAGAGGAATGCATAAAAAAGTTAGCATGACGCATACTTAATGCTTGACCAGGAAAAATAGAAAAAAAAACAAAAATTAATGTTCCACTTCTTTTTTTGCGTTCCTCTAAATTTCTCCCTGAGTGTATGTAGATTGTAGATAGGCACGAGTATTGCGTAGATGAAAATCATGGAAAAATCTAGTACTATTTTCCAGATTGTTCTCTACATTGAACAGAAATGTACCTATATCTGGTCAGTTCAGAAGAAGTGTAGAGAACAATCTCGAAAATTTCAATTTTGGCTGATTTTGGCATTCCGTCTTTACTTAATTAAAAAAACTGGTAGGTATTCTATTAATGATAATGACCTGTTTCTAAGTAAGATACAAATTATTTAATTAGTATTTTTAGACTGACAAAATTAGAACTTGTTTGTTCTCTCAGTTCAGAAAAACAATTTTGATTACATAATATTTATAATGTAATGTACTCTGTGATTAGCATCATCATTATCTACACTGCTTTGTATCCCAGCCTATATACGTCCCACTGCTGGGCACAAGCCTCCTCGCAGAACAAGAGGGCTTGGGACATAGTTTCCACGCGGGCCCAGTGCGGATTGGGAACTTCACACGCACCATTGAAATGCTTCGCAGGTTATGCGGGTTTCCTCACGATGTTTTCCTTCACCGCAAAGCTCGTAGTACATTTTAAATGTAATACACTGCTTTATTTACGGTCAATAGGTACACATCTTGAAGTTTAACAATACAATACATAAGTACCTGGGCGACCGACTTTGCTCGGGCTGAAACTCGATACCTAATAAACGTTTTCCCAAAGATAAGACCAAGCTCTTCGATCAACAATTACATAACCAAGCTAGATCGATTTGTCATCTCCGAGAACTCCAACATACTTACCAAATTTCATCGAAATCGTTGGAGCTGTTTCCGAGATTCGGATTACATATATACAAGAATTGCTCGTTTAAAGGTATTAGATACATGTATTTAAATAAACCCCCTTGCAAAAAAAACGGGCACCTATGGTTTTTCAGATTTTTAAGCATTAAAGCTTAGAAAATAAGCTTTCTTGTACATAAAATACAAAAACCATAGGTGCCCATTTTTTTTGCAAAGGGGTATATACGTACAAGAAGATTAGATAAAAACAAACAGTCAAATTAAATAATTGCAAGTCTAGCTGCCTGCCTGCAGCTTGCTCTAATGTTGAACTTTAAATTTCCCGCACATACCGCAAAGATAAATAATGTTGCCTCGTCACAAGCTTTGAAATGAAATAAAGTTCAACTAATAAAAATAAAAATTAACGGATATTTTAACTGTATTTTTAATAAAAATGTAATGTCTTCATCGATTATTTAAACAAGGTGCACACAAAACAAGGTAATCAAACATTTCTATAATAAAATAACAGCCAAAATAGTGTGCAGTTTTTTTAATAAGCACTTGCATTGCAACCATCGAAATAGTAAGTACTCTGGAATGAACACTCCAAAAACAGACGAGCAAAAACCGACCTAAAAGACATTACCATAAGAACTAATGGGCTCCGGTCCGGGTGAAATAGCAAGCACGGAGTCAGTGTGTCCCTCTCTAAGTATTGCCAGAAAATAAATAATAAATAATTAGTAAATTTTAGTTTGGTGAGCGTTGTCTTTTAAAAATATTGAATAAAATGTATACATTTATAATAAGCAATAATTACACGATTTAATATTTTTTTAATGAAATAAGCTTTAGATCTTTTTACAGGAGCTAATTTTAACTTGATGGTAGGTTTTATTAATTTCTCAATGGCCACACCAAACAGTAAGATAGCGCCTTCGTTATTGAGACTAGGGTGACCATCTTTTCATGATGTATTCAAATGGCTAATATGTAATATTTCTTACAGTATAATATTTTATACCCATCATACGTATTGTCTAATACGAATGATACATACATGCATAAAATAATAATCCTACTACATTATATTATATTATATCATATTATTATTATAAATTTTGAAAATTTCCAGGGGAATGTGGAAAAATCCCGAAAATTTCAATTATAACTACCAGATCGATTCAGTTTACGCGTGCGAAGACGCTGGTAAAAGTTAATAAATAATGAATAAGTAAATAATAGTGTGATATATATATATATTGTCACTTAGTCTTCATTCATTTATTAACCTAAATGATAGAGCATCTAATATCGGCCGTTTTTTGCAATATCGGTATTTTTTCAATACCGAAAATTCAAATACCGATACATCGGTTTTTGGTATTTTTTCGATATTCGTATTACTAAAGTAAAATGAATGAGTTTCGCACTTCCAAAACCTTTCCGGTTCCGACAATCTTAAGTACGAGACTTACGAGTAGGTAGCTAAGATTATTTCAAAAATGTCTAAGATTATATTAATGAAATAAGTATTAATGCGTTTGTGACTTGCAACTTTTGAGTGTTGCGACTCCATTTAATAACAAAATAATTGGTATTTAGAGATCAATATCGAAATACCGGTATTATACAATGTCAATACCGGTTTTGCCAATATCATAAGTTTTACCTATAGAAAAGTGAATACTTATGTTACTAGCACCGACGTACAAATCTAAAATTTATTTGCTCTAGTCTCTACCAGCCGTATCATAAGGACTTGGTATACAAGTAATAAAAATTCTGGTTATTGCTACTTAGTATATTTTTCTGACAAATAAGTACTAGGAGGAAGGAATGTCTCATTAATTGCATAAAATTATGGTCATACTAATAGAGTGAGATAAAATAACCCTGTGGTAGCTATCTCTATCGGCAAAAAGTCGGACCGTGATTCCTGCACAGTGCACATTCCAGGTACTTACTATTTCGATGATTGCAACACCGCTGCACTGTCTGTCAGTTTGCTGTCAGTCTCCAGTCAAAAGAAAAAAAAAATCGCGTCTATGGCCTGACCTGACGAATTGTATATTTTTTGTTGATAAATTATACTAAGTTGTGTAAACTGCTTAATATATCAATGGTAGAATCGGATTTAGGATTGCGAGCCCTGTGGTGGCTTAGAGCCCTGCAGTAATCAGTGCATTTAACCTAGTACTTAATAATTAAAATGGATTCCGAAGGTTCAAGTTCCGGCCTGCCGGGATCCGATAATCAGGATTCCAATGAACCAGCACCACCAGGAACCATGACCATGGGGTCTAAGGTAAAGTAGTGATCCTTTTAACCTACGCAATACTTAAGTAATCACCACATTCATTATGTCAATGAAAGAAACACCTCTTTGAGATATGAGGGAAGTTCACTTCTTTAAAAAATTTTGATCGAATTTAAGACTGATGTTTCTGGGTACAACAATCAGACTTGTATTGTATTCTATCTGTTTTAATTCATTTTTAATGGAAGCATATACCTATTTGACAAGTTACTTATATTTTTTAGGTTAAAATGAAGTCTCAACTTAACTGCCTCACTCAGAAATGATATCGTATCGTAAAAATATCGTATAAACCCGAATTAATAGGGTCCGATTGATGTTATGGTTTCATTTCGGCGATTTTCGGCAACTTAAGAGTTTCGTAGGATAGAATTTTGTAAAACATTGTATTTATTGTTATTTTGTACTACAAATTATTGAATAAATTATCTATCTATCTATCTATCTATCGTTTTAGGCAGAGAATTAGCCAAAACTAGCTCCGAAACCGAAACTCGGTTTGTGTGTTTTCATATACAGTACTTGTCCAGGCCCTTCAAATAATATTTCTTTATCACCCTGCAGACTCCAGCTATGCCACTAACAAGAGGTCCGCGGCTGCTGCCATCATCTAAGGGAGTAGAAAATGCCAAGAAGCGCCTCCGAGCATTCTCAATACAGAAAAAGACGCCCATCACGCCAACCCAGTTGATGAAGCCTGCTGGTTCCGGCTCCATGGGTAATAATAATAATGAATCTAGATCATGAGTCGTAGTCTCTTAGTGTGTATCTAGAGCTACAAACTTCTATTTTCTTTAAAAACGGTATTGTAACACTATTACAATCTAAAATCAGAGTTGCAGTATTATAAAGATTGGGAAACCCTGCTCTAGATCATCAACTGGCTTGAACTTTAAATTTACTGTTGCAGTTTTGCAGTTTTAATTAATTTCTTTGTACATAATGAAAATAGTGTTTGAAGGGGAATAAATATTATAAATAAGTAATTAATCTTTAAACCTCATTGGGGTGCATTTAATGTATGAGCTCTTATTTGTTGACATGACATGAATGAGAATAATACATAACCTATTAATTCAAATACCAATGGCAATTACATTATCTGTCTGTATCTGAATTTGAATTATCAGGTCTTACTTTAACCATTGTACTTTAACTGCACTACCTAATTGGTATCAGTAAAGATAATGCCGATACTTTTTACTTATGTTTTGTATGCTTTTCAATGAATTTTAGCTCAAACAGTGCTGATTGGCAAGCTGAGCGGCGTGAAGGTTGCCTCTAAACTTGAAGATGACCCCAAGAAACCGCCAAAACCCCCCAAGCCTGGGTCAACTAAGAGGAATTTTCAGGGTAAATTAACCACCATAATAGCTATTGTCACCCTTTTTTTTTTTTGTTGAGGCTTTAAGTTTGAACACTCCAGGCTGAAATAATAGCCTCACTCAGTTCTTTACACAAGGGACAGATGAAAGAAGAGGTAAAATCAAATGGCTTTGTCAGATGTTGCTTCTGGGAGCCAACAATTTGTCTGGCCGTTGTGCATGTCAACCAAACCCCCAAGAACTCCTTTCAAGTTCGAGTTCCGAACACATTCCAACAACAATTTCACATTTTAGACACCAGATAACCCAGTGGTTAGAGAACCTGACTATGAAACTTGACGTCCCTTGTTCGATTCCCAGCCGGGACAGATATTTTGTATGAATAATATCAATGTTTGTTCTCGGGTTTTGGGTGTTTAATATGTATTTAAGTATATATTATATTTATTTACATTTTACCTTCTGGCAAATCTCACATAGCGGTGATGGTTTAACTCTCATCGTAAGCAAAAATTAGAGTCTGGGGATGTGTCCAGACCTGAACAAACCCTGAAAGTAGAGACTACCACTTTTATTGTAAGATTGGCCGAGTCAAACCATACAATGGGCTCTGTATCAAATCCCACTACCACATTTAGACAGTCCTTTTCATGGGGACCCTGTATTGCTCAGCCATCACTGTACGACCTGATAATACGAACTCATTTTGGATTTGAATTATCAAGTCGTACAATATTAGGTCGTGCATTATTAGGGTGTCCAAATTTTTGCTCGGCCTGTTAATGCTCGACCTCTTATTGCACGTCGTTATAATCGGAATCCAATCGAATCGAATGACTATAGATTTGTGGTTAGGTTGTGTTAGGTTCAATTGTGACCACAATGCGCGAGCCGAGCGAGCGCAGCGAGCGTGCCGCGGCAGCGGCCGGCGAAGCGCCAGGACCAAATTAAGTTATTTTCCACTAAATTTATTAATATTGGGTGTACACGAATAACAAATGATCAATCGTGTGAACCGATTGCTTGCTGTCAAAAGTGTGTTCCGATTATTAGGTCGTACGGTATCAGGTTGTCCAATAGCACGTCGAACATTATTGGTACAGGGTGATAAAGCTCGACCCGTATTCCAAGTGCATGTGATTGAATTATCAGGTCGTACAAAATCGGTCGAGCATTGACCAGGTCGTACAATACATACACCCCTTTCATTACTAATAATCGGCCACTCTCTTCAGATTCATACACGGACCTTCAAAAGAAGACCCTTGCTGAGATTGAGGACATGAAGCGTAAGATGGAACTGGTAGAACTTGGGATACCCCTGGGTCTCATATGTCCCAGCTACAACAACGACAAGGCTATGCCGACTAAAGCCATGCCCCCCATCAAGTCATTTCTTGGTATGTAAAGATTATTTTGGTACTCAGATTAAACATTATATTTTGACTAGTTCATTTCAGGCTCAAATCTTAAGATTTTTATTCTTAGGGTGGTTTCAGACTAGCGTTTGTACGCGTGT
This sequence comes from Choristoneura rosaceana, assembly GCA_037349165.1. NCBI lineage: Eukaryota > Metazoa > Arthropoda > Insecta > Lepidoptera > Tortricidae > Choristoneura > Choristoneura rosaceana. The sequence goes on from JAZBNJ010000013.1 coordinate 7,512,621, forward strand.
ACAGGTGCTCTTTTGTTTTCTTGGAGGGTAAAACACACAGGATCATATGGGCACACGCGCGTTCAGTTATATGTAGCGCGAGTGTATGCCAAAAGCGACTGTAGAAAAAACGCTAGTCTGAAACCACCCTTACCAATATGGTGTATAATTGAAAATTATATTATTTTAAACAATTTTACTATTCAAATTGAAACTCCAAAAAAAAAACTGATTTTTTTTAACAAATTTTGAAACAAATTGTCTTGGGCATTTGTGTACAAATACCTACTCAATGGGTACTATCTCAAATGTTTTGTGCTAGGCGCTAATTTTGAATGGTTTGATGAAAATTGAATGTCTTACTTATTTGTTGGAATGAGAATTAGATGATAAAAACAATTTTAAACTTGAAATTGCCCTGCTAAAAGTCAATTTACGATATCATTCTCTTCCGCGCTATATTTGGACATTGGTCAGCATAAGGCCAAAAAAATATGTATAAAAAATAAAGATAACTATCAGTCTGATTCATGAAATGACTTTCAGTGTGGCAGCGAGAATATTTGGTTCATTGCATGTATGGAATAAATGACTAATAAAACTGATAATGTATAGTATCGCACACTGTTTTCTGACACATTTAATATACACACACAATTTAATATTTATTACGCACTACACTACAAGTGGTAGTTTTGCAGGTAGCAGGACCTTGTGCAAGGTCCGCCCCGATTGCTACCACCATCTTGCTCGCTAATCCTGCCTTGAAGCAGCAGTGCATGCACTGTTGTGTTTCGGCGTGGAGAGTAAGACAGTCGGTGAAATTACTGGCACTTGAGGTATCTTAGGCCTCTAGGTTGGCAACGCACCTGCAATACCCCTGGTGTTGCAGATGTTTATGGGTGGTGGTGACCTCTTACCATCAGGAGACCCACTTGCTAGTTTGCTAAAAAAAACTGCAGTTAGCTTCTGACGCTAATGGACTCGCTCGGCACACAAGTTCGTATGTCGTCAGGGATAGTGCAATTCCGGTTATCTACCATACGTAAATATCTCGTATCTGCACTCAATGTGAAGAAAATACGCCAAGTGATTCAATAGAATAAGGCGTTACTTAGCGGAGATCCATATAAATGAACTAAAAGCATTTCTTAGCTCTCTTAGCTTTCTTAGCATTTTTCTTAGTTCTTTTTTGCGATTTCTTTACGCGGGTGAGCAAAGAAATGATTTTAGTTAAGTTTTAAGCCAAGTGAATTTCATTCACAATTTAAATTTTAATAAATATCATTCTTGCCTAAAGAATGGTTTTATTTCTAAGTATTTAGAATACAAATAAGAAATTAATTAAATTGACAGATACACGGAATCAGCGAATACATAGTTTTACACGGTTTTGCATTATCCCCGATGATACTCGAGTTCTAAGAAAAACTAAATTTAATGTTTTTAATGCTATGGCTATTGTTATTTTCACACTTGCACATTTCTTTTGCTTGCACTTTTGTTACTGTCTGATCTAAAAAAAAAATCTGCAAATTTTTTGCACTAATATCTGGGTTTATGCGACGTTTTTTTGTCATCATTACCGTTTCGGCAAATATCATTGAAGAAGATGCTCAGGGTTAACTTTATGAAAGACCATTGCTAAATCTAGTGTGATCAAATTTCTTGTGATTTATCCTTCCATTGTGTTTATAAACGTGGGATGGTAAAGACGTCTTACCAAGCGGTAAAAACGCTCGAATATTCACCCCCCTATTGGCGACTTAAAGGTTCAAAGGACTAGCTATATATTTTCAAATTTAGCAGGATAGTTCAGTAAAACTGGATAACCCAAGGTATTCCTTCGAAAACGCACATGATGTGTGGTTTACGCATAGCTAATCAAATTTTCTGCAACCATTAAGGCACTGGTCCCACCGGCGGCTACAAACTGTTAGCGAGTAAAACTATAAACTACAAACGAGTGGGCGAGAGGCGAGAAGCGAGTATAGTCTTGCTAGTTTAGACGCTCGGCTATAAGCGAGTGTTTGCGTGCGACGGGCGATTAGGTACTCGCTGCACTAGCTCAGTTCGAGTACCGTTGAGCTAGTTTTATAGTCGATAGCTTATCGCTGCGGTCAACTAGTAGACAGTGGTCCCACCGCCAGCTATCGGTGAGCTCGGCGGTCAACTAGTAAAATTCTGTACTAGAAACAGTTGACAATCGGCGGGCGGCTAATAAACAATTCTATGGAATTATCGCTTACTCGCCGGGCGGTGGGAGAGTATCCTCGCCGGCAGTGTGAACACGGAAGCGATTATCTTTTGTTCGTTTCTTGGGCTAGAAAATAGCCGATAGCTCATAGCTTTAGCTCGCGGTGGGACCAGTGCCTTAGTTCGAAATTACGAATGTAACCAAACAACCTTGAGATAAAGATGTCCTTTGAATGTAGTCGTCAAGTGCACTTCACCTTTTATGTTTCTGCTTGCGGTGTGCATGCGCATGTAGGCCCGCGCGCCCTGCGCCGCGCCCCCCTCGGGCCCCGTAAGCCCCCCAAGGCTAAGAGGCCCAAGCGGGGCCTCCCTCGCCTACCCAAGAGTAAGTCACTGGGCCCCCCTCCTGTACCCAATAGTAAGTTATTAGGCTCTCCCCCACGCTTTTTGTGCATGTTGTCAAAATTAAGTTTTCTTACTCATAAAAAAGTTTGTTATTGTTAAATTTTAATTAAAATTGGTAGTATAAGTGTAAGTAGTTGTAGATGGCTCTAAAGTAGCTAGTCCAGTATCGTTAGCAAAGTTACTGTGTTAACAAGACAGTGCTATTTCAGATGCTTCAAAAGTGGATGAGATTATAAGAGACGCGAAAGCTGCAAAGGCTGAAGGAAGGGAGTTCAAATTTGACTACCAAAAACTTCTGCCTGATTACGATAATCCGTTTCAACGTAAGAAAGATGATCCGGCTGCGCAGGAGAAAGAAAAAGAAGAAAATACAGAGAAAGAAGAAAAATACGATCGTTATTACACACCTAAGAGCGATAGGGATAGAGATAAGAGCAGAGATAGTAGTAAGAGAAAAAGTGACAGATACTCAGATTATAGAAGACATTCTGATTATAGAAAGGATGATAGGGATAGGTATAAGGAAAAACGGTCTGAAAAAAGCAGAGACAGGGAGAAACAAACAAAAGAGTCAAAAACTAAAGAGTCAAGTGACAGGAGTGCAGACAAGACAGTTGAACAGGAAGTCAAAGAGACTGATGTTAATCTAAATGATTATTTAGTTTGCGATAGCTGGTCTTTGGAGAATGACGACAAAACATCTAGTCCTAACGTTGAAGAAAAGCCCACTAAAGCCGAAACGCCAGCTCGAAAAGAAACTAAAAGTAAAGAAACAGAATTGCCCATAGAACTACCAAAGAAGAAATATGACAAGGACGCATTATTGAAAGCAATAGACAGTCCGAAAACAAAGAAGGTAGAAAAATTACAGCCTGTAATAGATTCGTTCAAGTTTGAAATAGATCCAAATGACGACGAGATATTAGATATATTTGACGAAGATACTAAGCTCGAAAAATTTGCTAAGCCTAGAACTAAAAAGTCGTTTGATTTCAACCAAGATACAAATACTTCGGATAGTATGGGTGATGACAATTTCTTGGAATCTGTTATAAATGAAATAAAGCAAGAAAATCTTAGTGAAGATGATAGCCAAGACAAAGGTTTGGTTGAATATGATTCTCCTATGACAGATTATTCAAAAGGCCAAGGCACTCCTGAACTAGACGACAGTATGCGTCTAAATACAAGCCAAAGTGATTATTCGGATGGTTATAGATCTACAGAAAGTAAATATTCAGTGAGTAGTTACAAGAGTTCAGAAAGTGGATATAAAAGCACAGGGAGTAACAAATCTGATGATGGCAGGAAGGAGTCTACTTATGAGAAGGAACTAGATAATCCACAGGAAAGGAAGATGTCAAAAGCGATGGCTGAATCGTTGGAGTTGTGGAACTTTGTGCTGAAGATTTGCCAACCTCTGCTGTTCCGGCATGATAAGAAAAGTTGCTACAAGTAAGTTAATTAATTGATAATAGGACGCTGTTTTGCAATACTGAGTCAATTCACTGTCATTTTGCAATACAATGTCAACTGTTAAAATTATTTTCTAAGGGTTGATATGATGATAGCTACAAATACTATATAATAGATAATAGATTATGCAACGAGAGCATAAAACGAGCCATTTTACCCAAGACGTTCATATAGCCACCCGAGCCGGTATGGCGAGGGTGGATAGATACGTCGAGGGAAAAATGGTTTTAAAGTTCGAGTTTTACACTCTGCCTTTCACTTCGATGGCGAGGAAACGAAATAGCAACAGTGGAAACACTTGTTCACTTACTACTTTATTTTTCATGCATTACTATATAATTTTTTTTATTTTGATTGATTTTTATATTGATTGTTTAGTTAGTTGTAGCCTGTTGTGTCCCGTTGCAGACAGACGGCGACGACGCCGGCGCTGTGGTGGTGCGCGCGCGCCGGCGGCTGCGGCTGCGTGCGCGGCCGGCGGCTCGTGCTGCACGAGCTGCGCGCGCAGCGCATGCCGCTCGTGGACCGCGTGTACGGCTGCGACCAGTGAGTGCCCGCCCTTACAGTACGTGCGGGCCGGCGGCTCGTGCTGCACGAGCTGCGCGCGCAGCGCATGCCGCTCGTGGACCGCGTGTACGGCTGCGACCAGTGAGTGCCCGCCCTTACAGTACGTGCGGGCCGGCGGCTCGTGCTGCACGAGCTGCGCGCGCAGCGCATGCCGCTCGTGGACCGCGTGTACGGCTGCGACCAGTGAGTGCCCGCCCTTACAGTACGTGCGGGCCGGCGGCTCGTGCTGCACGAGCTGCGCGCGCAGCGCATGCCGCTCGTGGACCGCGTGTACGGCTGCGACCAGTGAGTGCCCGCCCTTACAGTACGTGCGGGCCGGCGGCTCGTGCTGCACGAGCTGCGCGCGCAGCGCATGCCGCTCGTGGACCGCGTGTACGGCTGCGACCAGTGAGTGCACGCCCTTATTAAGCATCTGCTGATTCAAAGCCTGCGACCAGTGAGTGTACACCTTTACTTAGCACCTGGTGACTCGGCGGCTACGACCACTGAGTGCACAGCCTTACTTAGCACCTAGTGACTCAATGGCTGTGACCAGTGTACCAGTGAGTGTACTCTGTTTTTTAAGTGTCTGAAGAAAAATAGTTTTCGTTAAGCTTAGAAGCTTTAAAACAGGGCTCCCTAACCAAGTGAGTACGCCCCCCTAGGGGGCATTTCCGAAAAAAATCTAGGTGAAAATATTATTTTTGGTTCAAAAAGGCTCAGTGAAATAAAGGTTGAGAAACCCTCCTTTAAAAATAAATTATTAACACAACACAGAGAAGACCTCTGACTACTGCTAACTCAGTTGTATTTGTCATGAATTACTTAAATATGTAGAACGACAGGCATAATATCCGCCTGGAGAGATTTGGGATCGGGTCGATTGGTGTGAGTGAATTGTCCCGTGATATTTCTCAAATCGTTCCAGAATCTTCGACGCTCCGTTCCCCAAGAAGCGCAGCTGGTATCCCCCCGCCAACCAATGCCTCGTGGAGGGGGTGACGCTGGTCGGGCAGGGGGGCGACGAACCGATGAGGGAGGACGATTTGTTGCTCGACCGGGAGTACCAAAGGTGAGGATAACAATGACGAACAGAATTTGACGACCAGATGGCCCAGGGGTTAGAGCACCTGACTACGAAGCTTGAGGTCCCGGGTTCGAATCCCGGCCGGGGCAGATATTTGTATGAATAATACGAATGTTTGTTCTCGGGTCTTGGATGTTTAATATGTATTTAAGTATGTATTTATCTATATAAGTATGTTTATCCGTTGCCTAGTGTCCATAACACAAGCTTTGCTAAGCTTACTTTGGGACTAGGTCAATTGGTGTGAATTGTCCCGTGATATTATTATTATTATTAATGACAACTTAACTGCCTGAGCCACTCAAATTATGACAAACTAGCTTTTAAAAATACAAACTGAAATATAGATGCACAGAAAAACCAGAAAAATAAGACCAACACTGGGAATCGAACCCAGCGTGCCGCGTGCTATACCGCTACATCACTGCTGGTCAACGGTACAGACACGAATTTCCCCTATGCATCACATATCTCAGCCTGTTTGTTTCTTATATAGCCACTTAAGCAGTGACACTAGCGTAAAAGTAAAAATTTGGAATTTAAATAAAAAATACAAAAAGATTCCAAAAAAAACAATCTTAAACTAGCTTTTGTCCGCGGATTCGCTCGCGTTAAATTTGAAGTAACGTATATTTACTTTCTACGATCCTTTCATTCGTGTTTTGATTGGTTTTTCGGAGGATTGTATGTAAATATAGATACAGACAGACATTGTTTCAGACAGATGGTTAATCAGAACTTTGAACTTCAGTTTCAGTCCTTCAGAAGTTTCTTTATCCCAAATTTTTAGCTTAAAGACAAAGTTTCATGTTTCTAGCTTCAAAAATTACGGTTTTCCATAACTTTTAGCCCCCTTTTCACCCCTTTAAGATTAGGATTGCATTTCAAAAAACCCTTTCTTATTCCTTTGACGTCGTAAAAACAACCCCTAAATTAAATAGGGATGATGACGCCATTAAAAAATAATTAGAAGGCACAACTCCAGTAAAAAAACTCTTTATTTTAGCCCTGTAAACCAGATTAATTTTCGATTTACTGTAAAATTAGATTTTTTCTTGCTTTAAAACAAATAAATAGCTAGTGGATTGAGTTGCCGGATAGTGACGTCATAATTCGTTATTGCCATTGAGACTCTATGGGAGAATTGTGTTTTGACAGCTCATAAAAAGTACGTCAGTTGATTGGTGGTGTCAACATCCCTATTATGGGAAACGAAATGACACGATGTCTGTTCCCCACAGGTTTATGGAAGCAGTTTGGCCGGAAGGCACTGATGCTATCCAGTCTCAGAGCAACACCCCGGTGCGGCCGGCGGAAGAGGATGACAAGGACGACGATAAGAAGAAGAAGAAGGCCAAGCTCAGCAGCGAGGGCTGGAGCCAGGAGAGCGATCTGGAGGAGGAGCTGGACAAGAGGTGGGTGGGAGGAAGGGGGCGGTGCCTGCGTTGCTACAATAGGGAATGTTACGCAAAGCTCTGCGCAGGGGGTGACTAGCACAAACCGTGAACAAACCGCCATGACAACGTCAGTTCTCTTTATAGCAAGGCTCGGATACCGGTTAACTGTTGTATTTCGGCGTGGAGAGTAAACAAACAACAACAAACAAACAAATGGCCGAATGGCTAAGTGGTTAGAGAACCTGCCTACGAAGCTTGAGGTCCTGGGTTCGAATCCCGGCCGGGGCAGATATTTGTATGAATAATATGATTGTTTGATCTCGGGTCTTGGATGTTTAATATGTATTTAAGTATTTATTTATCTATATTTAAGTATGTTTATCCGTTGCCTAGTGTCCATACGAGGGCGACACTGAAAGTTTTTAGAACTGGCCACTTGTAAACAATATAATAAAAAAGTAAGTTTAAATTTTGAAAATGGAACTCTTTGCCAATATTATTGAGTATGTATTTCATTCATTTGTCATTAGTTTTACGATTTGGCGGCAAATTGAAAATTGTCTATGTCACGTCAACATGAATTTAACTCGCGAAAATTTTCGTGCAATGATTTTTTATGACTTTCGATGTCATTTAAGTCAACAAGAAAGCTATGATAGACTTCGATTGGCCTTTCATGATAAAGCCCCATCTCGTGCGACCATTTACAACTGGTTTAATGAGTTTAAACGTGGTCGCACTAATCTCACCGACGATCCGCGTGAGGGACGGCCTTCTACGGCGACGACTGAAAATAACATCAGTGTTGTGCAGCGTATGATAGAGACTGACAAAAGAGTGACGTATCAGCAGATTCGGACAAGCTTAGGCATCGGTATGAGTCAAGTGCATAAAATCCTCCATGAACATTTAGCGGTCAGGAAGCTTTGTGCGAGGTGGATACCTCATAATTTGACCGAGGCCCAAAAACTCCGTCGGGTTGATTGGTGCCGTGAAATGATTCAAAGATTTAACGGAGGTGACTCAAATGCTGTTTTCGACATACTTACGGGTGACGAAAGCTGGGTTTACTGTTATGATCCAGAAACCAAGAGACAGTCTGCTCAATGGGTGTTTCCTTTCGAGGAGTTGCCAACTAAAGTGAAGAGAGGTCGAAGCGTGGGAAAAAAGATGGTGGCCTCGTTCTTCGGAAGGACAGGTCACTATGCGACAATTGCTTTAGAGGATCAAAAAACAGTTACTGCAGAGTGGTACACTAACAATTGTTTGCCACTTGTATTGGAAAAAGTTCGGGAGAAGCGACCTCGAAGTAGGATCCTTCTTCACCACGACAACGCCTCGTCGCACACCGCCAGGCGAACGATCGACTATTTAGTGACGTCAAACGTGGAATTACTGGGTCACCCGCCGTACAGCCCCGACCTCGCACCTTGCGATTTTTATTTATTTCCGAAAATAAAAGAAAAACTTCGAGGAAAACTTTTTATGAACACCGAGGAAGCAGTGGGTGCGTTTCAAAAGGCCGTCGAAGAGACCCCTAAGGACGACTGGGCTAAGTGCTTTTCTCAGTGGTTCCATCGGATGCAGCGGTGTATTGATGTGAATGGACACTATTTTGAAAAGATATAATAAAACTAATAACTTGCTAGTTTGCTCAGTTTTTGATTTTCTAAGAACTTTCAGTTTGACCCTCGTAGTACAAGCTTTGCTTAGTTTGGGACTAGGTCAATTGGTGTCAAGTGTCTCATGATATTTATTTTTTATTTATTTTTAAATTCTTTATTCACGAAGAACATGGTAGGCAAAGTAGATATTATAATAGTAAGTAGTATCACGTATTCTGTCGCTATTGCGGCGTGTAAATATGGCGTGTAAGACAGCTGGTAAAATTACTGGCACTTGAGGTATCCCATCTTAGCCCTGTAGGTTGGCAATGCATATTTAATTCCCCTGGTGTTGCATATGTTTATGGGCGGTGGTGATCTCTTACCATCAGGAGACCCACTTAAAGAAAGAAAGAAAGAAATCATTTATTCGTGACAAAGTAGCATAGCATAACAAAAAAAAAAAAGATATTGAAAAGTGCGAAATTATTATGTCACTTGCTTATTTGCCATCCAGTCGAATAAAAAAAAATCAGTCACAGATTAAAATGGACGTAGTTTAGCAAAAAGGAGCCAAAGCACTGTCATGTTATTCTTAAAACTCGGTTCTGTTCCTACTGGAATTAGATCCAAAATTTAAAAAAATATTATTGAGGGTTGGACCCTTTTTGCTAAACAATGTCCAAATAGCAATGTTTATTTCAGAACCAAGAAACAGAAAGGAATCGAGAAGGACAAAGAGAAGACGCGCAAGAGAAAGAGATCGTCGTCCACTCTGTCTACCGGCACTGATGAAGAGGCAGCTCAAAGGAAGAAAAAGAAGAAGGTATTTAATATACTGGGCTATATAATTTTTTTTATAGTAATATGTGATTAGTTTTTCGTATAAAATGTATTTTAAATTATAATACAATTTTATACGAACAATTATAATTTATAATCAATACGATTTTAAAATATTCAGGCCAACAAGAAAGCCAAGTCGAAGTTGGCGAAGCGCGCGCGCTCGGAGAAGAAATATCTGAAGAAACTGAAAGAGAAACAAAAGAAGAAGAAGAAGCAGACCAAAGTGGAGAGGATGTCCGAAGACGAGGAGATTCAGGGTAATGTGAAGACTCGTTAGATAATGAATGCTGCTATAGTTCTAGCGAATGTTTTTCCTATTGTGTCGAATATGTCCTTATTTACAATACACATTCCCGAGTGATTAGTAATGTAATACTAATTTGCGAGTTTTTGGTTTCAGATTATATTTTAATTAAGTATTTTTTGACAGAGAAAATAAATGCACCTTTTTGACATTCAGTTAAAATGCTGAACGGTTTTGACAAGAGCTTATAATTTTTTTCAATCATCTAATCCATTTCAATTCCAGAACCAAAAAAGAAACAAAAAGACAAGAAGACAAAGAAGAAACAAGCCAAGCTGAAGAAGAATCAAAAGAAAAAGAAAGCGAAAGCGAAATACGCCAGTAGCTCGTCATCTAGCAGTTCCTCGAGCTCTGAATCCGAGGACAGACCGAAGAAATCCAAGAAAAAGAAGAAAAAAGAAGACGCCTTTGACGTGAACATTCTTAACAATATAAAGACGGAGAAATTGACTGACGATGAGAAGTGCCAGGGGATGGGGGATGAGGAGTTCTCGCCTAGAAGACAACAGGCCAAGAGGCAGGAGATCATAAATGTTAAAGAGCTGCAGGTAACTTATCGCCACTATAGGCAAACCGCGTAACTGAGTCCTCGCCTGCGCGGTACAGAGGCGCGGGGGTAAGACGACAAAGGGGACTGAAGGAGGTGCGGGCGGCAGGCGCTTCTTAGCACAGCTCATTCCGGTAGCCGCCCGCACCTCCTTCAGTCCCCTTTGTCGTCCTACCCCCGCGTCCCTATACCGCGCAGGCGAGGAGTCAGTTAGGTGGTTTGCCTATACTTTGAAAAAATCTCGTATCTCAAATCAATACGTCAACAAATTTGAACCTTAAAACAATATCCATTAAGTTCACCCGGAAAGATCATCGATTTTGAGAAACCAGCTTTTTTCGTTCTACGTTATATTGCCCATACTCCTGCGTAGATTTCGTTTATGGATATCCCGTGGGAACTAAGCAATTTTCCGGGATAAAAACTATGCCTTGTCGTTCCCGGAACAAACTGTATGCCGAATCTCATTAATATTATAATTGCTAAAGTTTGTAAGTATGTTTATTTATTTGTTTGTTATCTCATCACATCACGTCTAAACAATTGAACCGATTTAGATGAAATTCGGTATACAGATAGTGTGAGTCCTCAAGTGTCAGTAATTTCACCGTCTGTCTTACTCTCCACGCCGAAACAACAGTTCACGCACTGCTGCTTCACGGCAGGATTAGCGAGCAAGATGGCGGTAGCTATCCGGGCGGACCTTACACAAGGTCCTTACCACCTGCAGTTATTATATGAAATTATGTACTCTGTGTCTTATACAAATATTTTTTTATGTTTTCTCCAGAGCGAGTTGGGGGTTCAGATCAAGAAAGAGATAGAAGAAGTGGAGGAAAGGGAAGCGCCAAAGATGGATGATTTTGATCTGAGCAACAATGAAGAGTTTATGGAAGAACCAGCTGAAGAGAGTCACGCTGAAAAGATTGAGTTTAAGGTTCGTTTTGATTTTTAATTTAGTTGCGGGATTTCTAAAAGTTTCTAAAAAATCATGGTCAAATTTCATGACTCTAAGCCCAGCGGTTATTAGTCCGAAATTTTATCCATAATATGTGTAATTCCATACGGCCAGCTACTTACATACCAAATGTCGTGATTCTAAGCCCAGCGGTTAATATTTAGAGATTTTATCCCTATCCCGTGGGAATATCGAGATAAAAGTATCCTATGTCTTAATTCAGATAATAAACTAACTTTTGGCCAAATTTCATCCAAATCCGTCCAGCCGTTTCAGCGTGAAGAAGTAACAAACATACTCACTCACTCAAAAACTTTGACATTTATAATATTAGTAGGATTAGTACTATACTTACGCTGTGACATTTCTTCCAGGAGTCCCTTGACACGAGCCGCCTGACGCCCCAACTTCGGCCCTCCGACGAGACCAACCTCTCCCAGTGCTCCTCCCAAGAGTCCCTCTGCAGCGAGACCGACAGAACCCAAGCCTACGAGAAAGACGAAAGCCACCTGCGGCCGTCCTCGCAGAACTCCAATTACAGCTTCAATGACGTCATAGCTAGTCAGAGCTATAACAAAATGGAGGGGGTCGAGTGTGACAAGTTCGAATACGAGCAGGAGAACTATGAAATGTACGAGCAGCTCGCGATGGCGTATCAGAGCGATGTTGCGAGCAACGTGAGTGTCATAGGCAACATACGAAATTTTAATTCTTCTTCTTTTAAAATATGGCTTTTCTGTCCTAATTAATAGGACAATTTCGCCAGTGTCTAAGTATTCTCTTTGAGAGGCACGTTGTACGGTGATTAGAGTTTCTGTAACTTGATAGTAAAATTCCAGAAACCACGTGGAGACAACTTGCGCATTAAAAAATGTCAGACACGAGAGCGATATTGAATTTTGTGATCACTGTTCACTGTTAAGGTTAATCGCCGCATAAAACACTATCAAAATTGTACTTTAACTAGCCAGAGAAACAGAAATAGCAAAATTAGATATTGTCTACATCCGCCATGTTCGAATTCCACCAAAACGAATCCGAAATTTGAATCTTGCATTTTAATATAGGGTTTTGACAGTAGTTCATTTTGGCGGTCGCTATGTCCAGCAGTGGACTTGTTTGAAATACTATTTTGTGTTGTTTATTGTCAATCAACTATTTTTTGTTTGTTATTCTGTTCCGTTGTCCAAGAGACAACGGTGACCGAGTTTCTTAAAAAAAAAGGTGTTATATTATATTGCTACGACAATTTTTTTTGTCATAGTTCAAATTTATCGTACGTATATTCTGTTTCATTATGTTTGATGAATTTTAGCCACGGATAACATAGAGGAACTGATGGTTTAAAGAGTTGTCGAGGGGACGTAACCGGGCAAATATTCGAGCGTTTTGACCGCGCGGTCAAACGTCATTAGCGTCCCACGTCTATATAGCACAACGGAAAGACAAGACAGAAGAATTTTAAACACGCTAAATTCAGTATCGGCGTTGTTTTAATTTTTCATAAAAAAACAACACAGGGTATCACGAAAAACGCTGCGAAAACGCAGGATATTCGGCCAACCATGGCAACGAGTTACAAGAAAAAGTTGATAGACCCTATTACACCCTATTACACTTTAGCAAACTACAGTACTTATTCTTTTTTATGTATTTTTAAAGTTTTTGGTAAAAAACATTTTTTTTTTATTACATTAATGTGTGTTTGTGTGTCCTTGCAGCAGGTGCCTCTGCCGGCGGCGGCAGAAGCGCAGCGGATCGAGACCGTGGCACTGCGCAGGCGCGGCGAGATCAAGTGCGACTGGCGCGCCGGCGACGCGCCCGCCGCGCACCCCGCGCAGCCGCCTGCGCGCTCCCGATGGGGTATTGTCTCTTGTTTGTTATCATGTCCCGTTGTCCAAGAGACAACAGTGACAAAGTTTCTTAATAAAAACCTGTTATAAGAGGTCGTTCAAGTATAACGTAAGCAGAATTTTAGTAATTTTTAACCCCCTCCCCCCCTAGGCTTACGTAAACATTGGTATATATTTTTAAAAATATTCAGGTTTTTTTATTGTTATTGCAAAAAAAAACAAGAAATAACCAATAAATACTAGTTGACTCGGCAAACTTCATACCGCCTCTTTTTTTTCATATTTACTCACCTTTTAAATCTTCCCTGGACTTCCACAAATAATTCAAAACATAAATTAGCCCAATCGCTCCAGCCGTTCTCGAGTTTTAGCGAGACTAACGAACAGCAATTGATTTATATATATATATATATATCGGAGATATGGATGGGTTGGTTGTGGGCACGTAAAGAGAGTGACACTATTTTCTTTCTTTTCTTACTTAAGTGGGTAGCATTATTTACCTGTCGAATTATAATCACACGGAGAGATAGATAGACAGGTACGCAGATGTGTCAGGATATATGTTCAGCATAGCCGAGTTCTGGTCTCCATCTTTAGCCCTCTTCAAGGACGGTCAATATGATAGAAATGAATACACTCGCGTTTCTCTTGTAAAGCCAACCTTTATTCAATTAAGGCACAAATTAACATCGAAGCTACTGCACGGTTCGTAAGCAACGAAGGATGCTAAGCAATTATCAAAACGCGGAGAGTTCTGTGCTTGCGCCCATACACTGCGTGGTCTATATTTCAAATCTCTTTCAATCTCAGAAATAAGGATTGCTATTAGGTGCACAAGCACTTAGTACACAAAATCACTAATAATTGGCAATTAAACTCAAAGCACTTAGTCGATGCAAATAGATTACGTTAGACACTTGTGCTCAGTACGACTCCTCGATCAAGACTGTCATTCCCGTTTTATAACCGACATTAAATGTCATTCTGACGTATATAGATCTACCCGCAGATTCAGTATGAACTAAACACAGACCACCCCCAAGTGATACCTGACATGACTTGTCATCACTTGACGTTTCGATAAAGCAATAATATTTAAAGAAGTATTTAAATGAACGTGATTAAACAATCATCATAGTTAACTATTAATAATTCAATCTTAAATTAAAATTAACATCTTTTCCAACAGCCACCGGTGTGGCTAGAGTTCCGACGCTCCGACATATAGATTATTATTATTATTGAAATAATACACTAGCAGCTCTTAGAGCTGATGCGTGTACATCACTGCACTTGTGTTTTTAGTCTTTCTTTTTTAAGTGTCTGTCTAGTTTATTTTTAAAACTGTTCACTGAACTGAAAAACACGATAGGGCGAGAAATGTTTCCTAGGGTTGCTTGCACTTGGCTGCTTGATCAGTCTCAAGGAGTGTCCTCTCAGACGAGTATTTTCACTAACCTTAAAAAGGTTTTTGATGTTTGGAGCATTGTAGTGACCATGCAAAATTTTATATGTCTCTATAAGGTCGCCTCGTTTTCTTCGCTCTTCTAATTTTGGCAGATCTAGTTCCAGAAGTCGCTCTTCATACGTCTTATTTTTAAGTGAAACAACCATTTTTGTTGCTCTTCTCTGGACCTTCTCCAGGGTAGCGATGTCCTTCTTAAAGTATATATAGAAGATTGTTGACGTGAGCTCCATCTAGACCCCCCCGGCCTCCATGTCATTCTTCTTCTTCTCTTTTAAAATATGGCTTCTGTCCTAATTAATAGGATAATTTCGCCAGTGTCAAAGTATTCTCTTTAGAGAGGCAACGTTGTACGGTGATTGTAGTTTTTGTAACTTGATAGTAAAATTCCAGAAACCACGTGGAAACAACTTGCGCATTAAAAAATATCAGACACGAGAGCAATATTGAATTTTGTGATCACTGTTCACTGTTAAGGTTAATCGCCGCATAAAACACTATCAAAATTATACTTCAACTAGCCAAAGAAACAGAAATAGCAAAATTAGATATTGTCTACATCCGCCATGTTCGAATGCCACAAATCGAATCCCTTCATGTCATTAAAAATAAGCAAAGCAAAGACCCCTCAACCCCCCTTCCGTGCTTACGTAATACTTGAATGAACCATAATATGCTAATATTATACTCAGGAGATAGTCCATAAAACAATGGGCTTGTAACTACGACAAAAACATTTTTGTCAAAAAAAAAACGACAACAAAATAAAATAATGGCCCTCACACCTTGTTAAAATATTTATAAAATGATCAGAACTTCACACCCCTCCCTTTTACAGGTCTCAAGCCAAGTGAAGTGAACATCGTGCTGACGGGCGGCAGTTCGGAGCACTACGCCCCGACCGAGCAGCCTGTCTACCGGATTGAGAGCATCGCCAACCGAAATGACAACAGTACTGGGTAAATAAATACCCTCTATCGCTCACTGAGCAACTCTGAGCCTATTTATTACAAGTAGTGATTTTCCATCGGCGAGCCGAGACGAGTATAGGGATGTTGACACCACCAATCAACTGACGTACTTTTTATGAGCTGTCAAAATACAATTTTTCCATAGTTTCAATGGCAATAGCGAATTATGACGCCACTATCCGGCAACTCAATCAACTAACTATTTATTTGTTCTAAAGCAACAAAAAATCTAATTTTACAGTAAATCGAAAATTAATCTGGTTTTCAGGGCTATAATAAAGCGTTTTTTTACTGGAGTTGTGCCTTCGAATTATTTTTTAATGGCATCAAGATCCCTATTCTGTGGTAGTGTTTTTTTTTTCGACTGGAAGGCAAACGAATAAGGGTCTCCTGGTGGTAAGAGATCACCACCGCCCATAAACATCTTGTTGTCTCGTGTTGAAAAAATCAGATGTATTTAAGACGACCGGATGGCTAAGTGGTTAGAGAATCTGACTACGAAGCTTGAGGTCCCGGGTTCGAATCCCGGCCGGGGCAGATATTTGTATGAATAATACGATGTTTGTTCTCGGGTCTTGGATGATTAATATGTATTTAAGTATTTATTTATCTATATAAGTATGTTTATCCGTTGCCTAGTACCCATAGTACAAGCTTTGCTTAGTTTGGGACTAGGTCAATTGGTGTCAAATGTCCCATGATATTTATTATTTATTATTATTTAATTTAATTTTTAAAATGGAAATATTTTTTCCCATGTTCAGGAGGCAAAAATCTCTCGATTCCTGTAGTAGTAGAGGTGTTAAAAAAAATGAAATCTTGTCAATTGTCGTTCCAGCTATGACGAGGCGTACATGGACACTTACGGCGCCATGGACCGGCTGCAGTACGGCGACTGCTTCGCGGCGCGCGAGCTGGCGGCCCCGCCCTGCGAGCCGCCCGCGCCCCGCGCCGCCCGCCCGCACCGCGCCACGCTCGACGACCGCATCGATCAAGCGCTGCGACACACCGGTCAGTAAACCATAGGTCGTTTCTACCAGAGATGTGCGAGGGTCGTGTTTTTAACCCTTTCGTTCCGGCAAAGCCATACACAAAATCTACCCAGTTTTCCATTTTCAATGAATTGATACCTGCTCCTCAGTCCTGTAGGAGAGTTAACTCGTTCACAGAAATGATGCTCTTACGTCCGAAAGACGACTTAACTCGGCTACGTAAAACACTTTTCAGAGCCGGTAGACGAGATAACTCGTTGGCATGGTACTTAGTTATTTTTCTCCATGTTGTTTGTTCAAAACGTAACTATTTAGACACAAATGCGTAACGAATATTCTTGGGGTAGACTAATAAGTTTGTTCACTAGTTGGCAACATTAAAATAACTGCAGCAAATAAATATGGCTCAAGACTAAGAGTACAGGAAGCAATGTGTCCGGTTGTGCAAGTGACTGTCGATTGCCCTAATCTAGGATGTAATGTCAATTTTTTTAAGACGAGTTTACTCGTCTACCGGATCTGAGAGCACATCGCACAAGACGAGTTAACTCGTCATCCGGAACGAAAGGGTTAACCGACTTCAAAAAAGGACGAGGTTATCTATTCGGGTGTATTTTTTTTTATGTTTGTTACCTCGGAACTCCGTCATTTATGAACCGATTGGAATTTTTTTTTGTGTTCGTCTAGGAATGCTTTCAATTCGGTCCCATAAGCACCAAATCAGGATTCGATGGTTGGAGCCTAAGGAAATCGGGGGAACTCTTCAAATGTTGTAGGGACACCTATAGTAATTTTGATATATTTAGTAGTAACTCGTGCATTTATTTGCTCTTGAAAATTATCATTTGGTGAAGTGGAACTGATGATGAAGACCACAGTTGACCATTGGAGTTACCACTCAATAACAAGTATTTCATGGGTTGAATTTCAATTACTTTAACACAGTTGCTAAGCAATTTATGCTCCTCGTAATGCATATGGTGAAATGGAATGGGTGATGAAGCACCAGGACTCCTCAATAAAGAAAGTCTGTGCATCGGGAAAAGCAATCTTTTGTAAAAGGTGATGAGCAGTCATGAATTTTAAAGTGACAAAGTTGGGGGTTTTCTACATTTTTGTTATAAATTTGAATGATACAGAGAAAATGACTCTTTATTCCTTTTTCAAAAGATGTAAGTTCTATTGCTAACAATATGTACTAGGGTTATAAGTTTGAATCCCAGGAGGATAACGTTTTAGAACGCTAAGGTGTGTTGTTTCAGTTCTGGGAGACATCGCGATGGAACCAGAGAACCAAGACGCTGAAGCAGACAAGGAGAACATCGACAAGGGAATATTGATCACGTAAGATAATACGCTATTACTTGATTTTACTTGGAGCAAAGACGAGAATCTAACAAACTTTAAAGAATTATGCTGAGTGAAGCCCAATTTATACTATTCGATGGTTTAATTTTTTCTTCCAAATGTACTTTCTCTCTCTCTTTCATCATCATCATCACCCCAGTCTATATACGTCCCACTGCTGGGCACAGGCCTCTCAGAATGAGAGGTCTTCATTAGCCATAGTTCCCACGCGGGCCCAGTGCGGATTTGAAATTTACCACGAGCTTTGCGGTGAAGGAAAACATCATAAGGAAGCCTGTACAAACCTACGAAGCAATTCAATGGTGTGTGTGAAGTTCCCAGTCCGCATTGGGCCCGCGTGGGGACTACGGCCCAAGCCCTCTAATGCCTGTGCTCAGCAGAAGGACGTATATAGGCTGGCATGATGAAATGATTTTCCCGGCCTAGATGTGCAATATCGACACTACTTTGAAAAAATCTCGTATCTGAAATCAATATGTCAGCAAAATTGAACCTTGATGAAATGTTCATAAAGTTCACTAAGAAAAATTAACTATTTTTAAGATAAGAGTTTTTTTAAAAGTAGTGACGATATTTTGTTAATGTTCCGCAGGCGTCCAGGTGGCGCACGCGCACCCAAGCGCGTCAGTTTCGCGGACGGGTACAAACCTGGACAGGACTCCGACACGGAGGAACCGCCCATCAAGAAGGTAACACGCTGTTTTAGCCTCCTCCCGTCCAGCGCCCTTTATAAAATAGTATATTTGAATGAACTAATAGCTATTTATGCAACTGTATCGCAATAGGGGTCCATATAACACGATTGTGGTTTCATAAAAGGGTCACACGAGTGTTATAAGGCCTAATTGCGTACAGTTGCATACAATATTTTATCTACGTTCATATATTAAATCCTCTATCATGTGTTCAAGAACCATTACCTGCTCGTGAAGAATTACCTACATTGCAACCAGAACTTATACTAGGACCTTCACTTTGCTAGTAAATTATGAGTCATTTCCTTCGCCGCATCTAAAATATCGGGCGGAGTCAAATCTTCGCATTCACTGATATCAGACATTTTTAAGCAAAAACAAAATTTTCTCACGAAAATTCGCACAACAAAATAACAACCTATGAACGGAATGGCGGTAAAATCCAGTACATCACTGCGCATGTGCGGCATGTGCGCGCATGCGCTAAAGCGGGCACTGCCACAGACAAGTGAATATTGGAATCAAAACTTGTTGATATAAACTTTTTGGATTTGCCCTGTATCGTAATGGTTTAAAAAATTATATTATAACATTATTTCGTTAGAAGAGAAGTGTTATAATGTGTTTTTTTTTAATATTTCGGTATTGTGTTTAAAAAGTATGTAAATATAAACTCGTTTTGAATTTTATAATTCGAATATTACGATGCGAGAGTAGATAAAAGAATTTCTTTGCTCACCCGCGACCTTATGATAGCTGAGCTTATGCAAAATATGTGTGTTCATGCAGTTCCTCCTCCTCCACACTGTAAGAACACACACAAATTACACAAACCTATCTATCACCACCACCACAACACACTGACGCGTTTCGAACTCAACCAGAGCTCATGTTCAGAGTGACACCACCGTACACCATGCTACCAGTTGTTAGACTAATAAACCACAACCACTGTTTTAATTTGCCACATAAAACAAAAACTACCCGCAAAATATTAATAAATTTTAAATGTGCTACAAAACTACCTTGATTTATTAATTTTTATTTATTTATTGTCAAGGCATATTTTACTAACTACCGTTGCTAAAATTAGACCCAAGCCGTAGCAAGGGAGATGACACTAAATTTACTTGCTCATTAATAATAGACCCCATACTGTTGTACCTAATTATATCCATACATTCTAACACATCGAATTCTTCGAGCGATGTGGCCTGCCCATTGCCACTTCAATTTGAATATTTTTCCAGCTATGTCAGTGACTTTAGTTCTTCGACGAATTTCCGTATTCCGAATTCTATCGCGCAAAGAAACTCCAAGCATAGCTCTCCATAGCTCGTTGCGTGACTCGGAGCCTCTGTAAGAGGCCAACAGTCAAGTCAGTTGTGTATATTCAAATTCAAATTCAAAATGTTTATTGCAAGGTCATGAGTTATTACATAGATGTTAAATCAGTATATTTTTTGTTAGCAGTACATCATGTCCTGTCTCGGAGAGACATGCAATAGTCTATTAAATACATTAATCAATTAACAATAATTCATCCAATTATATTCTCGAATCATAAACTACCCAAATAATATCAAATAATAACATAATATAAATATAACATAACAAATAGTAATCACCTATCAATATTTAATCTAACAAATTAAGAGCAATCAATACATAATAATAATTCTGAATCAATAAATTAAACAATGTCAGGAGTAATGTCAAATGTACCATAATAACATTAACCATTAGTTTTAACATATACAATTTGTAACAATTTACCATTATACTAATATATCTTAGAGTTTTATGAACATTTACTATCTGAAATCTATTAATCTATTCTTCCTTGTACTCCATAAATTCCTTAACTGAGTAGAAACATTGTTCCTTAAGCCATCTAAGTAGTTTGGGTTTCAGTTCTTTAATTGGCAGATTTTGAAATCGTCTTGATAATTTATTATATTGGGGAGGCCTGTGTCCACCAGTGGACGTTTACAGCTGATATGATAGAAAGAAAGAAAGAAAATACATTTTATTCGCAAAAAGTAACAAAGTACATAACTTAAACGATACATAACAAAGAAAACAAAGAAAGCAGTTACTAATTACGAAACGGACCCACCTCAGCATAATGCCGGCTCAGGAGCTAGCGCTGGTCTTCCGGTGGGACCGTGAGGCCGTCATTGCGAGCTGAACGCATGACCGGACCGTGTCTATTGTGAACGCGACCGTTTAAAGTCAGCGCTACCAACACAAGCATGACATGTGCATGATATGATGTAATGATGATGACATGTTGTCTAATTCAAATTCAAATTCAAATCATTTATTCAGTAAATAGGCCGCAATGGGCACTTTTACCCGTCATTTTTTTTAAACTACCAGCGCTTTCGGAAAGACCATCATTGCCAAGAAGAATGCGCCGCAAGAAACTTGGCAGAAAGTCATTTTTTCAAAATAAAATAATTACAAATAAAATACTTAAAAACTACAGTAAACAATTAAACAAAAATCACAAAAAAATTATTAAATAATAATACAAGGATGTATGGGGTCTCTTAGTTACAAAATTAAACACAAACACTCTGTCTGGTGCAGAGGAAGAAGAGTCGTCGTCTTGGGTGCGCGTGGCCGTGCCCGGCGACGCACGCGGACCACGTGCCGCTGTGGGACGCGCTGCCGCCGCCGCCGCCGCCCGCGTCGCCGCCGCCGCCCGCCCGCGCGCCGCCCCCGCTGCACCTGCTGCGCCGCGCGCCGCCGCCCGCCCGCCTCCGGCCGCCCCATCCGCCCCACCCGCCGCACAAGTATGGTGAGCATGCAGACACCGGCCGCAAAGATAGTTTCCAACAGAGATGTGCGAAGAATGACATTTAAACCAGGACGCACATTGCCGAACAAAATCCCCTTCAAAGAATATCAGAACTATTGATTTGTTTGCGTGACGAATAAAATCATCTCACACAAAATAATTAAAATAATACGAGACGAAATTTGAACCTAGTCTTTACTCTATTACGGGCGAATTTCGCTAGCGGCAGAACTCCACAACGCTTGACACTTGACAACAACGTACTGAGAAAAAAGAAGGCCACTTTTACCAAAGTGGCAGGCGAGCATTCTACCAACCTATCTACCTACTATCGACCTACCGATCGACCTATGGACCAACCTATTGACCTAACCTATCCCGGTGATCTGAACCAGTGATTTTAGGCCAGTGATTCAAACTGGCGCTCATTTGGCTCGGACATATTTGGGCGCGCGATTGTGAATCTACAGGTATAATTCATCAAAGTGTGCGAAGAATGTTTTCATTGTACACCTTTACTTGCCCGAATGAGGGCTATCGCGAATGAATTCGCCGCTAGAGGCGCTAGTGTAACGAGAGGTCAACGAAATGTCAAATCTCATAGTTTTTGGGTGAGCTACGCGGGTTTATTTATAATTAGAATAATTTTGTGAATATTCTGCATTACCTGAAATTAATTATAGCAATTATGCGATAAGGGTTCATTGCCCCTTCTGGAATTTGAGACAGTTTTGTCTTTCGAAAACTTTTGTCCTTCCTTTTTCCGAACAAAATGGGATTACGCAATACTGTGGTTGCTCGATATTTTTATGGTACTGTTTTAAGATGTATTAAATATGATTTTAATCTAAACTTTGTTTTCACGCCCGTTATAACAGACTTTTAAAAACCTCACGCAACAGTGGCGCCATCTAGTGAGGTAAAAAACAATAGCCTTCCTTTCATGTGCCGTAATATTCAACCGTCATAATATCGTCACTACTTTGAAAAAAGCCCGTATCTCAGTCTGTAATTTTACTGAGTGAACTTTATGAACATTATTTTAAGAGTCAATTTTGCTGTTGTATTGATTTGACATACGAAATTTTTTCAAAGTAGTGACGATATTGGTTCTTATAAATTCATTTGCACTATTCATTGTTTACCATATTAATCAAATGACAGAATCTTTAATTCCCATAATGTTAATTTCAATAATTTCATTTTTTATTTTCATTGTAGGTAATCCAAAAGTAAAACATGCCATAATGTCATTTGCCGTCCATGAAAATGGACCAATCAACTTTTTTACCGACATGGGCGTCTCCTGCGTTACCAAAATTGTCTCTGGCGTTACCAAAAAATCTACTATTATTTTATTTACTGTTCTAAATCTTAAATTTCATCTTTCTTTTCAGACCCCAACGTCCCCCTCTCGGGGTTCATGCCCCCCGAGCCGCCCCCCGGTCTCATCAGCTTCCCCCCCACGCCGGGGTTCCCGTGATATCTCCAATAAGTGAGCTTACTTGTGTAAAGAATATGTCTTGTTAATTATAGAAATTATAATTATATTGTGTTTTACTTACTGTCGTCATTTCGGGATTTTGTTCCCACGCGGACCCATCAATCTTCGCCGGCGTGTGCAGGTTTCCTCACGTTGTTGTCCTTAACCGTAAAGTTCATGGTACTTTTGAAATTAAGCGAGAATGCGTCCATCTTATCTCACACACTGCGGGCTACATTTTTTGATGAACTAAAATTTTATATCATTTTAATTCGGACCTTCGAGAATCTGAATGTTTTTATTTTTAATTCATACGGTTTCAATATAGTTAAAAGTACAATTACCAGCACCAATATCTTACAACAAAGCGTGCTTATATTAGCAGGCCTACTACGAAACTCGAAGTTCGTATCGTACCGTCTCTCTCGGTCTCGTATAAGTGTCAGAGGGACGGCACGACACGAACTTCGAGTTACTAGTTTCGTAGTAGCCCTGCTGATACGACTCTATTTCTATGGTGGATAGGATGTGTCAGATATTAATGCAGGTGATTGTACGATATTGTGACGTACCTACTATAAAGGTAGTGCCTTTATAAGGCAGAGGCGATTTAGCGACCACATGCATTGATTTAGAAATTCAACCTTATTGTTTTAGTAATAAGTTACAATATTCATTGTAATTATTGAAAATACTACTAGCTTTAAAAATATCCTTTGCCGGATATGTATTCGATAGCTGCTTTTGATTCTGTGGTAGTATGCTCCAATAAATGGGGCCTTATAAAGGGAGGGGTTAACTGGATTTAAATCATCGCGTTATTTCTTACCAGTTTCATTCAATTATTCTATAGACTAGCTTTTGCCCGCGGCTTCGCCCGCGTTTAATTCGGTTATCGCGCGCTGTTCCCTCGGGAACTGCATTTTCTTGGGATAAAAAGTAGCCTATGTCTTTCTCGGGCCATATCTCTTTGCCAAAAATCACGTCGATCCGTAGCTCCGTTTCGACGTGAAAGACGGACAGACGTACAAACACATACTTTCGCATTCATAATATTAGTATGGATATGTAAAAAACTGGTCTAGACTCCAATGTTTTGTTTGGGGGTTTTGGGATACAATTAGCGCCACCTGTGAGCGCGGTGCCAATCATTTTGCTTGCTCGAACAATTTCAGTTACCAAAAGTAACACAGAGATGGCGGTGTTGAACGAAAGTAGCGGAATTAGTACGCTTTATTTTTTATCATAGGCTAACTTTTTTTTTCGTTCTTCTTGCGTAGGCTCTAAGATTTTAATTTTGTTTAGGGTCAAAATTCTTTTTAATGCCTAAAGTTGAGATAGTATAATGTTACTAAATAATTTCTAGTTGCGTTACGTCACTTTTTAACTGAGTCTAAATCGGTTTATTATGAAGTATAAGAAATTTTTATTACACAAAAGAATTTTGAATTTCTGACCTCTAAATTTCATCGGTCAAGTCAACTTACGACATTTATGTTCATTACATTATATGTGGGATTCGAACCCATCAAGCAGATTTTTATGTCCAATGGCCCGTATTGCCTAGCATTTTTGACGCTCGCGATCGCATTAAAATGACATTTCGCATACAAAAACTGTCATTTAATTGCGATCGAGAGCTTCGGACACGTTAGCCAGTGGCCATTGGTATGTTTCCCATAAAGGACACAAAATAAAACCACAGTGTTAAAAACAATAAAATAGATTTTCATTTATTGTGAGACGAAAAATACAACAATGGGACTTATCACCTAAAATGGTTAGTGGCAGACTGTTGTGTCGAAACGATAGATGTCGGGCGGGCGCGTGCGAGCGAGCAAGCACGGCATCGCACCCGCTCTAACACTACAGTACACTCCTAATTTATGTCTTTCATTGGGTAACTCGTGGCTCGTAACGAATATCAACGAAAATATATATAAATACACAAAACCATGACCTCTATTCACTGAAATCATAGCTATATTAAACATGTGAAGTTTCAATAGTTCATTTTTTTAACTAAGTTTTTTTTTAAAAAGGCTTTATTGATTCGAAGCTAATACTTAATTACTTACAAGATTGTTTAGTAGTTTTAATAGTCGTCGCGGCTCGCGGTCCGGCGGGCCGGGATCCCGGAACAAAACGTAACAACCTCATACCGCTACTATGAAACGTTCTATACAAAATTGAACATTGCCGATTCGCTAAATCGTTTATACCTAACGCGTGGCGCACGCGCCTCGCCGCTATTGCTCGTAGAGAAAAAATTACAAAATCAATTCGTTACACCGTAGACTATATTTTGTTTAATAAACTTGAAGTATTATCAATAATCAATAAGTACGTTATAATAATTGAATAATTAGTATTTTGTTTCATAAGAGACTAGCATTACAAATAAATACCTTCAGCTATACAATTTAATGTTTATTTCTATTTAAACATTTGAAGATGTTTAGTGGACTACGTCGGTTTATACACAAGAAGTGGTCGTTTCTTGTGTAGAAACTTTAGTTGATGCGTCTACGCTTCGAGATATGACTTAAATGTATACTTAGATTTAGGGGGAAAATGTCGTAAAAACAAAAAGAAAAGTTATTGAAATTTATAACAAACACCTTAACTAATACTTGTAATAATTTAGTCAAAGTATATGTATACATAATATAATACATACGCTGGATAGATACATAGATACGGCATGTAAGTACAAGTGGAGCCGGCGGACGGGCCCGCGCGGCGCGGCATGTCTTTGACAAAAGCAATACAAAACATTTCATTCCGTGTAAGAGATGTCACGATGGTATGCGAAAAATTTATTTTTTTTCAAAAAACACACGCCCATTCGCTCACCCTTGCGCTTAAATCTAAAATTAATAATTAGACAATATTTTTATTTGTTCAACAGACGCGCGCTAACGCACGCGTATAATAATAAAATATTTTCAAAACAATCGAATAATTAAACACACTAGTTAACAATATAACTTATGCTCAGATACACCGGAGCGCGGCGCTCCGTCAGGCATACATGTTCAAATCAAAACGTGATCCTCGTCTGTTTAAAAATATGATTTTATACACAATTTAGCATATTAATGTTACATTAGAGCGATGGCAGCGTCGGTCGGGAACGTCTCTGGGCACGGTCGGGCGCTATAATACTGTTACTGCTAAATTATTGCATCCGTGAGCGGGGGCCGTGCGCGGGCCGGGAGTTAGACGGCGGTCTCCGTGTGCGAGTGCGAGCTGAGCCGCTCCACGTCGATGTCGGCGGGCGCCAGCGCGTCCCGCGGCTCGTACTCCACGCTGGACGAGTGGCTGAACCGCTTGCTGAGCGCCGTCTGCTTGCGCAGCGCCTCGGCCAGCGCCGCGTCCGCCAGCGAGCCGCGCGAGTCCAGCCCCTGTCGGAACGCGTTCACCACGCGGATCTGCCCACCCGCGCCCCGGTTAGTGTCGCCACCAGCAGCCGCGCTGCTCTCGCCTCCGCCGTACTGACACTACCTGCTCCGAGAGGCCCGAGAGCGAGTGTAACACTACCTACGCTAGCCGTCCTTACATCAAAAGGCACAACAAACCTGAGAATACTGACGCAATGGACATGAGGATTTCTGTGACATACTAGTATCGTCAGGTCCGGTTGATTTTCATGTTTGTGATTGGATAAATAACTAAATGATCCAATCAAAAGATTGTAACGTTAAACGGACCTCTCGCATACGCCATCTAGCAGTGTCTCGCCTGTGAAGAAACCCTCACGATATCTTTATGTCTGAGGGTAGAGATAATGCTCCAAAAAAAAACAAGTGTACGTAAGCAGGTTTGCTGTTCTACCCTTTGATTTAAAGGCGGTGTATAAGACCCCTGGCTCCGCCCGTCTCTTCCACCATAAAGTACGACAGGGGAGACAGCGGAAAAAAAAACTGTAATTTTCATCAAGTATATCTAAGCGAAAACGCTCATTTAACATACAACACCTTCACGCCAATGACCGTGTTCATATATTTTTAGCACCTTTGCTCGGATATATTGCTGTGATTCACACATGATACTTTTTGATAGCCTGTTACACTTGCTCGATTGTCACATCGCCTCGAACTTATTAACGTTGCTTATCGACGCATATAACCATCACCATCACGCGTTTCAGGATTAAAAGGCACCCAAAAAACCGTGACGTACATATCTAGGACGTCAGAACTGTTCTTTGAGTGCCATTACTCTTCAAACGACGGCGTTGGTGACGCGTTATTGCGTAGTTAGCTGTAACGTTAACAAGTATTTTGGAGCTATTTCAGTAGTGACATTACGGCGATCCCTTTGAGTTATATGCCGGACATTATGACACTCATTATAATGGTAGGTACATCATGCAGCTTCAGTGAGACAAAGCTATGAGTTTTCTCTCGCATAGATGCATGCAGTCAGATTTTTCTTCAGCAGTCTTCTGCTAAAAAGAAGACTCTTTCATCTGTTCGTCTAAAATAGTGCAGGTGATTTAATCACACGGAGTGTTTCAAAAATTGTGATATAAGTAAATTGGTCGTGTCCGGCATATAACTCTCCCCACAGCAACCACCTCCGCCGTTCACACAGCTCTCGTTCGGAAGGCAACACAATCTAGTGACACGGGATCGTGTTAGCACATTTGACACGAGAGGGCGCGACAGGCAGCGGCGGCGCCGCGGGGTAGAGGCAGTTACCACCGTCAAATATATATTTAAATCGGTGAGAACTCGGGAGCTCTGTTCTGACTAGTTTCGTGTCAAACATCTATTGCCGTTCTAGAGCTAACGGGTCTAAAGTGACGTGCTATTTACACGGAAGCTCAGAACAGAGGCCCGGTCGTTGAGAGCAACACGAGTGCAACCCGCCGCCCTGGACCAGGGCGCCGGTAGAGATTAGTAAAACATAAATTGAAGCACACCGAGCCATAAAAAAAGAGGCGGTAAAGCAGGTAATTCAAAATTCCAGTCACAGATACGTAGGTAGTCGGCGCGGGCCGACGCCATGCAGTGGTAAGAAGAGGCTGGCTGTTGCGGCAGCGGAACTGCGACGCACATGTGGCCTTACACGCCTCACTGATCTTACGGGCGACACATGTACGTTGCGTGTTCCGTAGTAAGCGAGCCTCGCGTGGGAGGGGTAGGGAACACTCGTCGCCCGTGATCCTCTGAATACAGACATCGTCGTGAGTGCCGGTAGTGTCAGTCGTGGCCTGTCGAGCATGCTGGCCGGGCTACTACAAACCGGGCCGAGGGCCCGACGTGTAACAGCGCCGCGACACGCGCCGAACAATCGCCCGCAAATTCACGGGCGGTTGTGGCGGCGAGCGTAGTGCCCTCTGTGACTGTATTTGGAGATTGACCTCAACTATGCTACTCGCGACCAAGCATGGAACTGCGATGCCCTATTGTACACACTATGCATACTAAGCAACATATAACGCCTGATTCAGTATCCCATGTCGACTAAGCATGGTAAGCGTTCCTCGAATGATGTCGTTGTTTTAACCTAAGATCATCACAATTTAAAGCATTCGCTTATGACATAGGAAAACAAAACACTAGAAGCTATTTAATGACTCTAGTTATCGTGATTTTTAAACTTTTTCCGATGATTTTTGAAGGACCCCACGATTTTAAAAGTGCATTAATGTGAGGCAAAATAATAATAAACTATGGCATGGGTGTGATGCGAACAAAAATATGAAGCGCTTATGTTACGCTACTCGCGAGGGCTCGAACGGCTGCTAGAAGAATATCGCTCCTATAGAACGCTATACTATTGCAAAATGATGAAGTGCCGACTAAAACTGGACTCAGCGTGAGAAAAAATCTAAAACTGTAAAGTACTTGACAATTTATAGACCATGACTTGTCAATAATTAGCATACATAGCAAATAGACTAAACCTTACGAAAGATAAAATCTAAGCACCTAACTCCCAAAGATATTGCCATATTTACAATTATATACAAGTACCTACTAAAAAATTACCAACTTTAGCAATTGCAAAATATCCTATCTTATATAATTTTAATGTTCCAGTAAAATCGAGTGGTATGGACACACTGAACGACATTCAGATTACAAAAGGAATTTAACGACACTCCCAATTAAAAATGTATCGACAGTACAATGTAAAAATTAAAATGAATCACAAAACATGCTTTTGGATACATGCATGAATGCGAGAAGCATGCATCACTGACCTTTTGTTTTACGCCACACGTTCTAGCATTTCCGTAGATAATCACTACTTTAGGGTAAATATTCATACGTAAGTTATCATCGATTATTTCAACAGTAAGAGAAAGTGAAAAATCACAGTTTCGACGGAAATGCCGGCACGGAGAAGCGAAACAAAAAGATCAGCGCAAAAAGAGACAGTGGGCCAGTAGACAGAAAAGTTGTAGTATACAGAGTATTAGAGAACATATAAAAAACATAATCGAAACTGAACAAAAACGAGATGTGAGTGAAATAGCGTTGCCATTATTGTATATCTTACAGCCTGGTCGGTCGAAGTCTTGCTGTAGGGGACGGGGATCAGGCGTTCCTGTAACTCGCCACCTATGACCTTCCGTGTGCAATTGGGGGTTTCATGGAAAAGAAAATAAAAACGAGAACATGAAGGAAAACGTCACGAAGATAGAAAAGGTTAAAAAAATAATATACAGATCTGGCAGTGAGGTGCGGACGCTGCTCAGCGGGACGCTCGTGGCGCGGTCTGGTAAGAGCCGCAGTCGTTGCAGGCAACGCTGAGCAGCGTCCGCACCCGCAGCAGTGAAAGTTTTCACGAACAGAAAGTGAACATCAGAAAAGATCTCGAGGATTGTACGAAGCTGTGCGCCTCGAAGCGATGGTCGGGGTCAAATAAATATAACGTACAACTAAAATACATAAAACGCAGGGTTCCTCCTAAACCTTAAGAAGCACATTCATGGGGTGTGCACTTAAAATCTATTTAGTTTCTGAAACAACCATCCAGGGCTCCTTGTTTAGCCATTTTATTAAAGTCGATATAATATGAAAAATAAAATACAATAAAACATTGATGTACATCAAACATTTATTTCCTATCGTGATCCTTCTGCAGTCCGTGAAGCGTAGTTTTATTGTTTCTTTTTTTAAGTTTGTTTTTGTGCTAGTGTGTGTGTTGTGTGTCGGACGCAGCACACCGCGCCGTGTGGCTGTAGTGTGTCATGCTCTGTCTCTGAAGCACACATATGTATCACCGGAGCGGCTCACATACCAGGACTACATTGAGGTGTCGTCTACTCTACACTAACTACATAACAAGCGGTGTGACTCATCTAAACTGCAAATGAATGATTTGGAATAAAGTTTAACAGTAAAAGCCCTCTTTGTGATCTATTGAAGTGAAGCGTCGGTGTGCGTGCTGGATCTATCGGGCGTAGAAGCAGCACGCACGTGTCCTAAGGCTACGGTCGTGCATGCGTGGCGCGTGGCGCGATGGCGGATGCGGTGGCAAGCGCTAAGCTCTAACATCTAGACCGCACGACACTGAGGCGGCAGCGCCTCGGCCAGTTACCTTATTATGCAGCTCCGTGGCGCAGGGTGAAATGAAAGTTACTTTGGAGTACAGATACTTTATTACTAAAGTTTAAGAGATAAGAAGCTTTAGTAACGAATTAACAGGTTACCAGATACCGCGCAGCACACTTCGCTAGTTTAAAGTGCACCTCGCTACTCGGCGCACGCCACTATAAGCGTAATTATTAAATTTTTTGAAAAAATTTCAAGTTTAAATTTATCATTTATAAACTATTTGGTGTACACCAAGACACGAATTACTTTTTTATTTTGTTTTATTTAAATTTAAATATAACTACCATTATGTTAACAATAAAGTAGCAGGCATGGTTTGGATCTACACGAGTGCATTTATCAATTTTGCGGTTCGATACATAATATAATATATTTATTATAGACGCTATTATACTTAACATGTATACATTTTCAGTTCACTATATCCCTCATAGTAGACGGATAGTTAAATTTGCTTGAGATTAGAAACTTAAAAATAACTCTTAAATGAAGTGAAGGAACTCAAAGGACAGTATTGCTAAAGACAGGGAAAGTATGGAAGACTAAGGAGTCTATGGATAGTGTAGTGTGTTGAAATATAGTGAGGCCAGGTGGCGCCACTGTCCTTGCCAAGCGGGGCCCTTGGGACGGCCTGCGGAAAGCACCTACATCACAAAGGCCCCCAACTTTGCTTTACAAGACACTGGCATCACCAAAAGGCCTTTTCAGAAAGGAAAAATCTAAAACGCATTTCATACGCTTAAGTGTTCTTCAAACGTTCGTAGTTAATTTTCATGCAGTGTGCTATCAAACCTTCGCTTTTCAATCAAACGCAGCGTCACTAATGTCTATTTAAATTAAAATAATAGTTAATAGTATGTCGAAGTGACTAGTGTATATGCCATGGTCAGAACATATACAACGACACAACTATAACCATAACCACATCAAAAATATTACACAACGAGCTTACTATGAAAACATTCATTAACTAGACATTTAAAAACATTCTCAACTCACTCGTCGACGAATAGAAAAAACAATTTTCGCATTCTCTCCACAGAAACATCCAACAAACAATAACAAGCAAATTTAATTATCATACCGTAAAACGTATATAAAAGCACTTTAATAGCACGTTTTAGTGAGATTGTTTATTTTTATAAAAATGGCACATTATTTTTCCCGTATTATAAATTATCGATTTAGTACAACACATAACAATATTATATTTTGTATATTTGTTACAAAAGACAAGTTTTAGGAATATTTACAGAAAGATTTTTTTGAATAAACAATACAAAATTAGGGATTTTATTATGTCTTTTACAAGGGGTCCGTTTGCGGAGTTGTTCGAGGATTCCTCTACAAGGGTGCACCATATTTATATATAAATCTATAAAATAATTTGCGAGATCTCTAATGTTTCTCTTACCCTAATACTTTTAGTAAACAATTAATCACTTCTTAAACTACAGCTTTACATTTTTAGAATATTTAAAACGTTTATTTAATAAGTCATTTTATATATTTCAAGTAGTTTGGTTATTTTAGAAAACTGTTAAAAGGATTACGTTTTAGATATTGATGGCAGTTTAAATTTCGAAAAGTGCCGTTGCATGGCTGATTTTTTCGTTGTTTTTTTTCTGTTTTAATATTGGGGCATTGTTTTAATCATCGCTTTGGTGCGATACGGGGCTGAGCGCCGGGAGCGAACTGCCGCCGGACTGCACGCTGATTCTTCGGTGTTCCGCCAAATAATTATTGACAAATATCCTGCGACCGGCCATAATGTCCGCCTTTTGCTGTAAACAACGACAGACGTCAGTCGGCCGTCGCTCGCACTGCCAACCTTGCTCGTGGCCAATTCGGTTTAATTAAAAATAAAATACGTCACTGGCATTCCAAAATCAAAAATTAAAACTTTTACGAAAAAAAAATCGTTCCATTTTTAAAAATCGTTTTAACAAGAGTAAAAAAATAGATTTAGTTTTTAAAAATGGAGAAGGCTATGAATTTGCTTGTGAAATGCCAATACTATACTAATAGGGAAGAAATTGCTGTTAGTAGAAATGTAAAAAAGATTTTTTAGAAAGCAGTTTTGCTTGTAAGTGCCTGTTTGTAACTAGGGTAGGGGGCATTCACACTAGCTGGGTCGGGCGAGGGCATCCAGTAGCAAAACACTAATATATAAAATAAACCAAAGAAATATTAAATACCGTGTCGGAAGCTATACTACGCTGTAAGTCCGGTATGTGAGCTATCGCGATGCTTCGGCCAGTTTTGTGATTCAAAATACTGTGTGGCTATCGAGGTATCGAAAATAAAATTCGTATAAACTTTTATTTTTTATTATGATTTTAAATATTAACTTGGTCGTTTATAGTGCCGGTTAAGTATGCATTTTTAACAATAAATAAAAATATTATCATTATCAACTTATCGATAAGTACATACACAACCGAATCAGTAACGAACTAGGTGAAAAATATATCTATAAGCTGTTTTAATGATAACTGTTAACTTATTTTACTAGTTTTGGTAGTAGTGGAGATTATAATAAAGCTTTTTTATTTGTTTTATATATCTGCTTAAATTCTATAATAGTGTTGGAAGTTTGGAAAGTTATTGTGATGAATTATATTTTTAGTTCTACGTTATTGAACAGTATAACACTATTTTAAATAAACAAACAAAAAGTTCGGATCCATTTGAAAGCGCTGATAACGCGGCTGCCAACGCCAGGAACGTTATCAAAACTTTGAATCGGACATCTACATAAAAAAAAACACACTATGTGCATACTCACAGACATATCTGTATACATGCAAAACACTGTAACATAAGCATAATCACACTTTAAATGCGAAGCAGAAATAATAATAAACAAAAGAACAACATTTGTACCAAAAATAAATTTAAACAATTACACAATTCTTCAATGTATACTCAGTACTTACAATCTAAGTCTGAAGCCGCCATTTTGTTGTTGACCATTCACAAAATGGCCGCTTGCGTTCGCGTTCAATCGTAATATCGTACGAGGGGACCGGCGGTAGAAACTGCCGGCGGTAAGTACCTAAGTACGTGCGCGCGAGTATATAGGGAAGTATGACAGTGACAAGTCGTGCCATGCTACTCCGGCGGCTACTCACGCGTCGCGAGCGCACCTAAACTTACCGTCAACATCTGCAAAAGAGCGACATCGCTAAAACTTGCCACTTGCCCACTACCACACCAACCAAAGAAAATACTATGGAATTTGTTTGAAAATTTATTTCAATCAATGTAAATAGATTTCGTAACATTAGCTAAACCAGTTTGTTTTTATAAGATATACATATTGTTAGCTCTCGTTTAGTCGTTAAGCGTGAGGTGTCTTATTCATACTAAACTTTAGGTTCGCTTTCGCGAGTCCGCAGCGAGATAGCCTCCGTAAACAATAAGTCAGATTACTAAATATGTATCTTTTATCCCAGTTTCGAGTCAGTTACGGGTAAAAGTGGTCCCAAAATTTATTATGAAACAAACACGTAAGCTGCGTATATAGCTCTAGATCGCATCCTATACTATAAAATAGTTTTCATAAAACATACTACTGCCACAATAGCTAGTGAGAGTCGAAAATTTTAAAAAGTTTTTTTAGTAAAATTTCAAAGTTTAAGAATCAAAAGTTATAATTTTTAAAAAGGAGTTATCTTTTATATAATAGCTATACAAAATATCACTGCTCCGATATACACACAAGACGCGTGACTCCACAAGTCATAAAATATGTACAGAGGTGCGAGCGACCCACGGGCGAGCCCCGGGGCTGCGCGAGTCAACTAGTAGAATCTCAAAACACTATTGAAACATCAACATCAACAGAGTACAAAATATGTATTGAAAATGTACAGGCACTGAGCGCCGGGCGCGGGCCCCGGCTAACCCCGACTACGTGGTTTATTGCTATCGTCTACCTACCTCTAAAAATTTCAACACTTAATAAAAATTCTTAACGTACTAAATTAAGACTCACTTAAATGAATAAATCGTTTAAAGCATACATATGCGTAGTAAAATCGAGAAGGCGTCAGAGATTGCGCGGGAGATTATAGCGTTAAGTACGATCGTTCGTCGCGGACGCGGGACAAACCAAACATGGAATAAAACGGGGCCCCGGCCCCGGGACAAAGTAAAACGTGCTGGGTGAGGGTGGGGTGTGTTGTGCGGTCGGTGTCGTTCAGAATATGGTGGTCTCAGTGCGGGCGGGCGCCAGCGGCGGCGCGTCGTCGTCGATGAACTGCAGGTCGGGCGCCGGCGCCTGGCGCAGCCGCGAGCGCAGCCCGGCCGCCGAGTGCGCCGACAGCCGCTCCTCCAGGTCCTCCAGCGTCGACTTGAACGCTCGCACCACGCGCAGCTGCAACCAACACAACCCTCCAGTCCGCGCCGCCGCCCTCCGCCCTCGCCCGCCGCCCGCCGCCCCGCCGCCCCCGGACGAGAGTGTGGTGTGGATGTTCCGTTACGCCGATCGAATGCTGTATTCAGAGTTACGACGGGATCGCTACGATACGTGGCTGGCATGCATCTAGCGAGCCCTAGGCCCGACTCGGCGCGGGACCGGCGCCGTGCTGGGTGTGGACATGCTCGCGGGAGAAACTTAAAGTGCGCTAGCGAATCTTTTAAAACAATGTGGTCTCCGCGATGAGGGAGCTGGATGACACAAGCGGGGCGATGCTGGCTCGACTGAGTCGAGGCGTGCTGACGTCACGTGGGGAACATCTACAGCCGGAAAGTGGGGATGCATGACAGACGACAGAACTATGTAGTAACGCTAAGGGAAACTCTACGACACTCTGCTTTGCTCATTGAACGAGGGGCGAGGTGAGAGGGAGATGAAGATATGAACTTTAGGAGATCATTTGCTGATCCTAAAAAATGCTTCAATCGACATGATTTTAGTCATTTAAATCCAACGAAAACCTATTCCAACTTGAAAATAAGACTGAATATTCTGTTTCAAATAATCAAAAATCGCCTTTTTTTAGCGGATAGAAAATAACAACTAAGCATTACCACGCTCCTCAATGGCTCACACTTAGTATTATTTATTCCAGTAAAAATAACGGCAAGTGAATATAAAAACCAATTTCCGATATCATCTTATTCATCGACTATTACATGAGCAGATTAGGTACTTCTAAATCAATGAAGCAAACATGTCATAGAAGATTTTAGCACCATAATTATTTATCCTCATTTAATTTACAACAAACAAGAATACTCTTCGTTTGCCGTAAACTAAATTGAGTGATAGAAACGAATCACTTCACAAAATGGCGGGAGCGTTCGACAAGATGGCGGAGCTGACGCGCGCGCCAAGATGGCGGCGGGTGCAGAGTGTCGCAGCGCCCTCTACAGCTAGCCTAGGCTACAGGTACCGTGAGGGTCCGTCGCCGGCGGGCGCCGGGCACGGGCCGCCGCCTCCACTACACCTCGGTCTCGAGCACGGGTCGAGGCTGCCAACAACAACGCTCAACGCCGCGCTCTCCCGGCCAATCGACACCGTCCTATTGATTCGTCGCGGTTAGAGGACTGATGTGGCACAACGCTAACGTCATCGCTTTTAAAACGCTTTACAACCTTCTTATTAAAAATTAAAATTTAGATGTTCTAGAATTGGCTGTTGCTGAAACGGTGAGCTGAACTTTTGGCCTCATCTGCACTTGCCATCAGGTGATATACAGGCCAAACGCTGGCCAGTTTTTAATAAAAATAGAGGAAACTTTGCTATTCGATGCAGCATCAAACCACTGCACTTTATAGGTACATTAAATCCAGTGATAGTTTATAAAATAACCTTTTTATATGTCTTGAATATCGGTTACTGTAATAGTCAACTTTTAAATCGGATGATCGTGGTTTAACGGTCAGAGTAAATATATATAATATATATTTGACGCAATTATGTATAACCGGTAGTTAAGATATAATTAAATAATAAGTCTAATTATATATCTGCCACGGAATAATATAATAAAGTTTTCAAACCCTACTACTTAAACTAAATAGCTGAATTAAAATTATAACCAGTTAATTAATCTATACGTTGATAAAATTATCTAATTTTTTTTAAAGTTCAATATCGCAACTTTTGGAAACTTTTCGATAAACTTATCCAATCCCTGTAAAATTCAAGAGCCATAAAAACTACAAGCTACTAAAATCATATTTTGTCTCATTCATACATACAAAAAAAGCAAAAACGGGGTGTAACCCCTGCACGAGCTCTACGTCTCTCTCAAGAGACAGGCATATAAAAATAGATTATATTCATAATACGAATATTATTTAAGGTTTAGAGATCTAGCAGCCGTAAAGAATCTCGTTAGAGGCTCTACATATTTTATTAAAATTATTACTAACAGCCCCCTTTAAGCCAGATAAAATAAAAACAGAAAGTAAACCTCAGGAAGTATCACCGAAAAAAAAAACTTATTCAAACTGATTTAAAAGCAATGACGTCACGCTCCAAATATAAGACAACTAGAGAACAGTTAATAAGTTTACATTCATAGTGTCCCATATCAGTCCCAGTAAGCAGGCCAACACAAAAACAAGAACCTGTCGTTAGAAAAAACCAAAAAACACAACTTAATAGTGTATCGTGTATATTGATGCGTGTATTGAGCCTGAGGGGCCGTGTCGCGTGATACGAATATGACTCGGAAGAGTGCCGACTGAACTGAAAAAAAAAAAACGAAAATGGAAATGAACGCAATCGGGAGCGAGTCGAGGCCTTTAGCTAACCTGCGTCCTACCGCTAGTCCTATGCAACGCTGGGAGCCTAGGAAGGGGCGGGGTCTACGCCGCGCCGCGCGGACTCCTACGCCTTAGCGAGTGGCGCCGCCTGACGACTACACGTGACATCACGACCGGTACTTATACTAAGGAACAACTAACATGCTTCTTTTCGTTAAACATAAAAACTAACTAATCTTAGGAGCCAAGGATACAGGTTGACGGGTACGGTTTCTTATTTTTTACAACATACAATTGTGTAAATACATTCGAGCTAGTTTAGTAAAAAAAAAATACACAGCGACAAGCGTTCGGTCTAAAAGCGTATACAGATCGATATTTGCACAACTGTATCTTAAAAAAAACTGTTAGGAAGCTACACAGAACCACTGGTTTTGTTATTGTTTACACACTGAGACGTTCTACGGGGCATACTCACCGACCGCCGGACGCCGCCGCGGCTCTACGCAAGCCTAACGATCGCAAATAAACACAAGGCATCGCCAGCGAGGCAAAGGCAACTACTCACGACTCCAGCTTGACGCTTTTACCCACCTGAGACAACCCGGACTGAACACGGCTCTAGGGGCAACATTCACAAACAAACAAACTCAACAAAACATAATATAACACAAAAACATTGACAACAACACAACGGCAAAGGAAATAGACGGGTCGACCGGGAACTGTTAACTCTATGTTAGTGAGCACTCGGCATGCTCCAAAAGGGCTTTGCTTTTGTGAAAAATCCACTCCACACTCAAATAAATGAACGTTCATTGCAGTAACTGAACACAATCGGAAATTATACTGACATAAAATAATAGTGGAATGTTGTACAAGATGGATGTTACTGCAATCGTTTGTGCCGTCTGTTAGTGGCCGGGCGCCGGCGAGCGGCTAGCGGGTACGGGGCGGTACAAGCAAAACACTATCCTCAAATAAAATCAAACAGACAAAAAATAAAAACAGAAAATCATAAATAAAATAAAAAACAAAAACAAACAGTCAGTATGACTTAGAGTAAAATAAAAGATAGAGAAAGAGACAGTCATATTCATACCGCGATGTGGTTGATGTTGAGTGAATCGATATAATAATCTAGGGTAAAGTCATAGTAACTGTTTGGGCACGAGGGATAAGTAACATCGTCACAGCCTACAAAAAGAGCATGCCAATAAGTACAGGGGTTCAGTCAACTCAGGTATAACTATAGTAAACCAATGTAAATTAAATCGGGAAGCGTCAAGACTGTTGGGTCGGCGCATGCACCACTAGTGTCCCGCCTGGCTCCATGACACGTCCGTCACCGGAAGGCCCGTGGGGCCGCTACAGAGCATAGCCAAGGACATGTCATGAAACCAGGCACTGGGGGTTAATAATGAAAATAGATTTTTGAAAAACAAAATCTAATACAAGATTTGCTCGGTTGCCAATTTTACGAAACGTTAGCTTAATCTTTGGACAACTGTCAAAATTAGCGATCGAACAAGTTTAAATACTACGTTAATAAATGGGCCAAAACATAATATAGCGTTACTACTGTATATTAATTTGTAAAGTGTTTCTCTGTGTAGGTATAAATTAAATTAAAAATC
This sequence comes from Choristoneura rosaceana, assembly GCA_037349165.1. Taxonomy (NCBI): domain Eukaryota; kingdom Metazoa; phylum Arthropoda; class Insecta; order Lepidoptera; family Tortricidae; genus Choristoneura; species Choristoneura rosaceana. The sequence goes on from JAZBNJ010000013.1 coordinate 7,551,539, forward strand.
TTTCCAAAAAGAACAGAAGTATAGGAGAATGAAATCTTAGTAGTGAAATAAGACTGAGAACAAAATAAAATTAAAACAAACAAAATAATCAAACGTATAGTTCCTTTGAAAGTTTGAATTTGGAATTTATTGTGTTGTTTTTTTTTTTTACTTCAATACAAATTACTGTGACTCCGGTTTGTCTAGAACAAAAGTATGTGTAAAATGGTTCAGAGCGTACCTTTATTTTAACGATAATATGCTATATGGATGCATAGTATTGAAAATGGTGGTATTATTCGGTTTGTATGCAAAAATAGTAAAAGTATATATAAATGGAGAATATACGGTAACTTAGCGTTAGGATGCCCATTGTACCGCTGTGTTGACCTGTTGACCTCTTATGTACTTTTATACATTAGCTGTAAACTCACAACTTATCCCTCTTTTGTAATGCACGAACATATCTCTGCCACTCCTATGTATTTCTGTTTATCTCATATATATTCTGGTTTTTATTAAATTCCATTTAATATATATGTCATTATTGCGCAAGCACATCACAAACTTGAAAAGTATGATGAAGCTGGTGCAATAATAAACCCTATTTATACGTTTACAATAATATTATATCAAATAAGAAACGCACCGTGTATCTTAAATGTATAATTTAAAATTTATCAGTCTAAAAAATCAGTCTTTTTTAAACACGATGCTATTCTTCAATACCGCAACGTCTCCGTGCAAAATTAACAACCATTTGCAAAGAGGCGTTAGAAGAAAAATCGGCGTATAATAATCAAATATCCTTGATTATAATATGCAGAAAAAATTTCAAATCTGAGTTAAATAAATTAAATTTTAAGAACCACTGTAAACATTATTTATCTCAGCTTTGAAAGCGATGTGGAGTGTGCCAAGTGTCGAGAGATGCGGACATCTTACGACTTTATATATAAATAAGATTATGTATACACCAACATTAACCCCATAGTGTGTAGTGTGCCTACATAACCACCCACATTGCACATTTAAATGTCACTCAGGTGAGACATTTCCACGTGAAATGCAACATAGAACCCTGGATTAATTCAACGAGCTTTTATTATAATTGAGTATTTCATTTACCAAAATTTAAATAATAGTGTGAGAGATACAGAAATAAGTAAAAACCGTGTTATTTTAGATTAGAATTACTAAAAGCCAGTCGAATCAATCTCCCAAAGCTAAGACGAAAATATTGGACTTAGTCGTAAACAGTTTTAAAACCAATATTGTTCAAAGAAAGAAGACATTTTAGACAAGATGTTGAAACAAAAATGTCCCTTCTCTTTGCCACATCTTTAATATAGCAAGTGAACGTGTCTTGGTAGTTTTCAAATCGTGACAGTAAATACAATCATTGCCTATTAATAAAGTAAAATGACTATATTTCGAGCACATTTAAATACCATACGTATTACATTTAAACCAAATTTCGAGAAGTTCCCAGAACTATATGACATAGAGTTGATCAAGATTACGATTTGGAGTCTTTTTGTATTTTTTATTTCAACTCCAAATTTTTTGTTTCTTTTACGGTTATCCCGTGAATGTTTAATATTTCACACGAAAACACAAGCCGAAACATGAATGCACAGAAAAACCAGAAAAATAGACCAGCGCTGGGAATCGAACCCAGGTCCTCAGCATTCCGTGCTGCGTGCTATTCCCCTACACCACCACTGGACAGGAGACTAGACACGAATTTTTTTCCTATGCACCCATATTTCAACTAGGATTCTTTTTCATTTGTCACTTTAGCAGCGACACTAACGCCATCTATGGATCTACGTTCTCAACGAGAAACATAGAGTTGATATTACCAAAGGACCATGAAAAAGATGACCAATCTTTAACGCCCTCTCGGTAATATCAACTCGTACGCGGAGCAAATCGAGCAAACGCAACATTTGTCACAGCACCGAATCACGTCCACCTCGCCAAAGCCGTTCACCGTCTGAGCTTCCCAACCCACAAGTCCAACATTTTCCCCGTCCCCCCTCCGACCTCTCTCCCGGCTTGTGTCATACCTGCGTCTGGAGGCGCGTGAGTCCTCTGATCCAGAGGATCTGTCCGGCGCGCGGCTTCTTGTCCAGGTCGGAGTCGTAATCCGGACCGGGCTGGATCGTCTCCGGGTCTGGTTGACCTCTTCCCCAACTGGAAACAGGGTTGGATAATTTACTAAAACTTCCCTTCAAACATTACATCAAGTTTATATTCCGGGATTCAAATGAATAATAAACACCCCAGTCCCAACAATTCTCAGTCCTACTAGTTCAGTACAATTAGATCAAAATTTGGCAAAATTAAAGCAAGAGGTTTATCTATCAGGATATGTAGGTTATAGAGAAAAAATTAATTTTACCCACTCTCCCCCCCCCCTCCGGGGGGAGCGTCACCCCCCCGCGCCCGCGAATATGTCCCGGACCGCGGTATTTTCCATTATAAAAGAAAACCGTACACGATACATAAAAAGTGTGTAGGAACGAAATAATCCTAGATAAATTTACTATAAACCTTTCATACATTTAAAAGCGATATCACTTATAGTTCCAGCGCAATATGATACCAAATATTAACTTTTTTTATAATTAATCGATTTTTTCGGCTAAAAGGTTAGTTTTCTCAAAAACTTCACCTTTTACCGCCAAGATATGTATGACAGAAGTAAAGAATAGAATATTTTCTTTATAAAAAGGTATAATTAATTTCTAAAATCTTTCATTTACCATTGCTATGCTATTTTTTTAATTTAGTTCATTTGGCCATTCAGCGAAATATAAATGTTCATACTGGTTAAATAGTGTTACTTTAAATACCATTAGATTCTCATATGTTTTTCTATAAGCTATAGGTATGGACCTATTTTCTGTATTTAAAAAAAAAATGTAGGTCCTAGTGGGCTTTTAGGAGATAGGGGCGGGGAAATGGTCAATTTTCACCTATTTTCTTAAATAACTTTAAAACGGATTAATTTAAAATAATTAAAAATATATATTTGAGATTTTCATAATGTACCCTTTCATTTGATATATCACACGATATAGTTTCTACATTTTTTTTTTTCTAATTTACTCCCCCCCCCCTCCCAAACTGGCCCTCGTGTTTAAAATTAATTAATTTACTTTACACGTCCGTGTTTGGGTCATCAATTTACATAGGTGAACTAAATTTGAATTCAATCGGTCTAGTAGTTTCGGATCAAATTGGCTATGACAGACGGACGGTTTAGGTATATTTATACCTTAGGCTGCAATTTATTCTTAAACTACTAATAATTCTCAAGAAAACTTAACCGTTATAGTTTTCCTTGCAAGTTTGATATACTTACTATCGTCCTGAATTTTTTTTAATTTTTTCTACCCACTGGTTTAGATTTTAGAGGGGGGGACGCCCGATTTTAATGAAAATTTGCGCTTTAAAGTTGAATATTTTGCAAATGAATCACTGAATGGAAAAATTGTTTTAGCAACCCCCTAATGATTTTAAAAAACCTATCCAACGATACCCCACACTACAAGGTTGGATGAGAAAAAAAAATCACCCCCACTTTACGTCTATGGGAGGTACTATAAATTATTATTTTTTTAATTTTTTTATTATACTGTTTGGTCGGCATAGTTTACATATATATTTGTGCAAAATTACAGCTTTCTAGCATTGATAGTCTCTGAGCAAAGCCGCGGACGGACAGACAGACAGACAGACAGACATGGCGCAACTATGAGGGTTCCGCTTTTGCCAGTTTGGCTACGGAACCCTAAAAAATGTCTAATATTTTATTATAATCTTACTTACGGACTAAATAGTTTTTTTTTTTGGTAGTTTTTCCTAAGTTAATGTCGCAGTAGCTGATGATGGTGAATTTTCAAAATAGCATAGCAGCGTCAAATGAATGAGTTTAAAAATGAATTATACCTTTTTATAAAGAAGATATCCTGTTCTTTACTTTAGTCATACATATCTTGGCGGTAAAGTGTGAAATAGTTGAAAAAACTAAATATTTAACAAAAAAAACTGGATAAATTATTAAAAATGTTCGTATTTTGTGCCAGATTGCGCTGAAACTGTAAGTGGTATCGCTTTTGTATGTATGAAAGGTTTATAGTAAATTTATCTAGGATTATTTCGTTCCTACACATTTTTTATGTATCTTGTACGGTTTTCTTTTATAATGGAAAATACCGCGGTCCGGGACATATTCGCGGGCGCGGGGGGGTGACGCTCCCCCCGGAGGGGGGGGGAGAGTGGGTAAAATTTATTTTTTCTCTATAACCTACATATCCTGATAGATAAACCTCTTGCTTTAATTTTGCCAAATTTTCCATACATTGCAATCTAATTTTCTTCAACTATACATCGAAAGCATCAACTCAAAATTACACGCCTTTACTAACCATTAATCTGGCATTTAAATTGAAGTCTGGGGTATCGCGAAATTTCCAAGAAAAATTTTGGAAATGACACCGTAGTCTTTATCAATCTAACATCACCGTCTTTAAAAGTAGCGGTTGAGATTGCGGAATTTTATCCCGATCCCGTGATCATTTCGGGATAATGAGTATCCTGTGAGCTATTCCAAGGAGCGAACTGTCTGGCTGCTTGTAGGCGACCGTTGTTTCACCGGACACGACTGTGACAACGTACGGTACCGAAAGTACAAAATACGTTATTTATAGGAGACCAATTTAAAGTTTTATACATTTAATTCGCTTACGTTGCGGCAGTCGTGGACAATTTTTTTTGCCAGACTTGCAGTGTTGTTTTAATAGACTTCGTTTAATTTCTGGAAAGTCTAAATTAAAATGGTGTAGGTATTATTTTGAGTTGACACGTTTTCGATCTAGGATTGTGAATGACACCAATTGACCAAGTACCAATTATAAATATACCTAGTGCCATCCACGATGACGCGTGATTTTGTCAAAATTAGCCATTAATGACATTGTAATAAAAACCACAGCACGCGTCATCGTGAATGACTCTACCTATAAATACGTACTTAAACCCATATTACATAGTATCCAAAACTAGATATTTTATATTTATATCTGCCCCGGATGGGGATTAAACCCAGGACCTCTTGCTTTGCAGTCTAGTTCTCTAACCACTAGGTTATCCAGTCGCCAAATACCAAAAAAAAATACGTAGTGTCCGTTTAGGTTGGACGATGCACACGCATGCAATATTTCATGTCTTAAGACTTACCTTTTGTAATCTTCCTTTATCCTATGGGAATATCGGGATAAAGCCAATGAGTTTTACTTATGTTATGGGGGTCGTTGGGCGGCGCTGCTTTCCATCAGGTGGCACCCTGCCTGATTGCCGCCTAACTCATAAAAAAAAATTGTTATTCTATTTTTATCTATAAACCAAATATTACCAAGAGTAACAATCATACACACAAATTGTCGCATTTCGTAATATGTTTGCCATCCAGTAGAATAAAAAAAAAAGTGTTGTTATTGCCAACCTATCTAGCATGTGGATTCAAAGACTATTTTGGAATGGCGAAAGGCGACAAGCGATTCTGTTAATCTAGAAAATATTTTTCAACATATCTTCAGTAGAATAGTATTTGAACGTTGCAATGGTCATCTGATTTAAACGATTTCTACATCACTAAGTAGATATCCTTTAAATCAGACCATATATTGCAAAAAGCCAAAACTATAGACAACCTTTGGTTTTGGTAGGAGACTATAGGTGTACCTCACGAGTGTCTTTAAATCCACTAGATATTCTTGGGTCCACACGTGAATATCTTGGACATTCACGAGATTTTCTGCGTTAACCGCGGGACTTTATGTGCTGCTTATAACAATTTCTTGGCTACCGACGAATGTTTCTTAGCAATAAATATCTACCTAGCGGCAAAGTAAGTAAAGCTTGTGTTACGGGTACCGGCACGGATAAACATACTTCAATTTAAATTAAAAACAACAAGACTCGAGATCAAACACTTGTATTTTTCACTGTCCGCCTCAAGCTCCGTAGTCAGGTACTCAGGTTTCACTATGCAGTCGTCAACGTATATGTCGTGTACTCACGAGAGTTCCGTACTCAGGTTTCACCATGCAGTCGTCAACATATATGTCGTGTACTCACGAGAGTTTCTTGGGTATCTTCCTAGTGGGCACGGAGGTGACGAGCTGCCCCCAGACCAGGGTGCCGGCGCCGAAGAACAGACACCACAGCCACTGGTCTATCGACAGACCCGCCGTACTAAACGCCATGCCGCCAAACTGGATTATCACCACCTGCGCAACACACCTTGTATTATATCCTGCTCCTCTCTTCAGTTTTCACAACCGTTTGTGGGTCTTGGCCTCCTTTCTCATCTATGGCCTATCCATCAAGTCGAGCGATATACGTAATATAGATATGACTACAATTGTTTTAAAAGAAAAGAACATAATTTAAAAATAGTTTATTGTTGTAGCAAGTATTCTTATTTTTTCTATATTATATATTGTCAGTGTCCTTGTATAGTTCACTATCTACTTATGTAGGGAAAATGACCTCTTTATATCTACAGATGTAAGAGGTGCGTATTCGTAAAGTGATACTTCACCATTATTAGAAACATTATCACCATCATTCAAATTTCTATACATTTTTATACAAAAATATGAATCCAAGTTTAATAAAAGTCTTATCCATCTTTTGCTTTCGTCGCCATATTGCATCCATCATCTGCCCTTAAATCATCATATCAGCCTTAGGACGTCCATTGTTATACATGCCTTCTCCATAGACCTCTGAACCCGCGACTTTAACCAGGTCATCCGCCTATATATTTTCCTGCACAGTCTTTCTACCGCTTCCTGGGTCTTGCCCTGGGCCTTTTTTATTGCGGGGTCTATGCGGAAATTGTCCGAACAGCCCTGACGTCCCTCTTACTTTTCAAGTGTCCTGCCCTTCTTAGCCTTTGTGTCTTGCAGTCTTACTATTTTCTACCTACGTTAGAGTATAACACAGAATAGAATAAGAAATAAAAACTCTCCTATGTCTACAGAGAGTTGACTACGTTAGAGCATATAACTTATTAATTTCTTTAACCCCTAGTATATTTTATATTAACTAACGGCGAACACACGCATAATAAAACTGCCTATCTACATGAGATATGACCAAAGTATAATTTATAAAACACAAAAAGAAAAATATCGTCACTACTTTGAAAAAATCTCGTATTTAATCAATACGTCAACAAAATTGACTCTTAAAATAATGTTCATAAAGTTCACTCAGTAAAATTATCGATTATACGGGCTTTAATATATCATACGGGCTTTTTTCAAAGTAGTGACGATATATTTGTAGAGCCCTTGTCATATTTGGCGTATCTAAGAACATATTTCAAATGTTGGAGTTGTTCTTCGAAAGAAAGCAAATGAAGCTGAATCCAGACTAGAATTGGGCCGACCTGATGTGGCCCAGAACTCGCTGTAACATATCATCCTTCCTAACAATTTCCCCTTACTTCCCCTTACTTGGGCGCAGCATAGTGATACAAGTCTATGATTAATGTACCAACTATTTTAACCTATGTTTGACGGATAAATTATTTGTATTCGTACCTGACTCAGTGCAGTGCCGATCCATATGGAGTAGAAGATCGGGTTTGTGAACAGTCCCTGGAACACGTTCCTCTGTCCGTGTATTTTGCGCGCGTTAATTTCATTGAATAGTGTCATCATGACGAAAGTGTTGAAGATTATCGTGAAGTGCTGCGTCGGTTCCGTGCCGAGCGCCTGGTCGCGGCCGGACGGGATGTTTAGGATGCGGTCGCCTTAAAAAAAAGGTTAAATTTTTGAACCTTTTCTTGTCAATGTCACATTGATTTAAGATTCATCTCCGGCTTATATCAAAGTCAAAGTCAAAATCTCTTTATTCAATTTAGGCTATGACAAGCACTTATGAACGTCAAAAAATCTACCACCGGTTCGGAAAAAACCTCTGTTGAGAAGAATCCGGCAAGAAACTCAATGAGGTATTAAAAAAAAAAAAACAGATTCACAATATTTATAAATGATATCTATATACTATACATTACAAGTATTTAACACAATTTTATTTTTAACACAGTAGGTTCACTATTTGAAGGGCTCGCTAGTGCGGATCGGAATTATTTCCAAATATCCCTGTCCATGATATAATCGATATATGTTCCACTACTGGGGTCAAGCCCACTACCGCAAGCTTCCTCTCAATAGAAGGTTTGGGTTACGGTTCCAATGCGGGCCCAGTGCAGCGTGAATTATGTAGGTAGGTATACACAACATTAAATTGTTTCGAACAATGACATTTAAACCAGGACGCACATTGCCGAACAAAATCCCCTTCAAAGAATGTCAGAACTATTGATTTGTTTGCGTGACAAATAAAATCATCTCACACAAAATAATTAAAATAATACGAGACGAAATTTGAACCTGGTCTTTACTCTATTACGGGCGAATTTCACTAGCGGCAAAACTCCACAACGCTTGACACTTGACAACAACGTACTGAGAAAAAAGAAGGCCACTTTTACCAAAGTGGCGCTCATTTGGCTCGGACATATTTGGGCGCGCGATTGTGAATCCACAGGTATAATTCATCAAAGGGTTAAAAAAAAATTTGCACCTTTTCTTGTCAATGTCACATTGATTTAAGATTCATCTCCGGCTTATATGTTCCACTACTGGGGTCAAGCCCACTACCGCAAGCTTCCTCTCAATAGAAGGTTTGGCTTACGGTTCCAATGCGGGCCCAGTGCAGTGTGAATTATGTAGGTAGGTATACACAACATTAAATTGTTTCGAAGTTATAAATTGAATGATTTTCTTTAGGAGAATCTCTTACAGTTACAGACTTTCTCTTATAAAGAACAATATTAAGGACAGGAATGTATTGTCTTTGCACTATAAAATCCTGCAGTCATATTATTATTGTCTGACGTCCGAGCATTCGCAATCGCATTCACCATCTTTTATTACGTCTTTCTATACCATTTGACAGAAAAAAAAAACTTAAATATGATTGTGATACTCGGCCTTAAGACAACATAGCCTCAATCATCATCATCATCATCATCCCAGCCTATATACGTCCCACTGCTGGGCACAGGCCTCCTCTCAGTATGAGAGGGCTTGGGCCGTAGTTCCCACGCGGGCCCAGTGCGGATTGGGAACTTTAGGAACATAGCCTCAATACTGACCGACAAAGAGCAGTGCGAAGATAATGAACAGCTGATAGATGGCCTGTCCGAGGATGTTCTTCATCATAGTCCTGGATATCAGCGGCTTGGTGCGTCCGTAAGGCTTGCGCTGGAGCAGGTCGGGCGTGGGCATTTCCGTGGCCAGCGCCAGCGACGCCAGCGTGTCCATGATCAAGTTCACCCACAACATCTGTACCGCCTAACGGACAAATAGAAAGGGTTAATACGACGATTCGAGTTTTAGATAGATAGATAGATAGATAGATAAAAACTTTATTCACAAACATGCCATGACAATTTTACAAAAAAAAAATTATACTACTTGTTAAATAATTACAAATTAAGTTGTCACGGCACAGCCGCGAAAAGGCGCCGACTCAGCATGTGCTGCAACATTGCTGTCACAGCGCTGATATTCTGTCGGAACCGGAGTTCACGCAGTTTTCACGCTTATTAAGTACTAGCTTTTGCCCGCGGCTCCGCCCGCGTGGTATTCAGTTATCGCGCGCTGTTCCCTCGAGAACTGTTCATTTTTCCGGAAAAAAAGTAGCCTATGTCACTCTCGGGCCCATAAACTATCTCCATGCCAAAAATCATGTCGATCCGTCGCTCCGTTAGGACGTGAAAGATGGACAAACATACATACAAACACACAAATACATACAATTTCGCATTTACAATATTAGTATATGGATTAAGTGCTTAAATAAGAATAAGAATAAGAAATCTTTAAATGCCAAGTTTCATGGTTTTATCTTCGACAGCGTCGAACTTCCACAACATAAACTTTCACCCCCTATTTCAACCCCTTAAAGCCTCTTTTTCGCGGTAAAAGATAGCCTATGTTCTTTCCCAAGGTCTATTCTATCCCTGTACCAAATTTCATCAAAATCGGTTCAGCGGTTTTGGCGTGAAAGCGTAACAGACAGACAGACAGAGTTACTTTCGCATTTATAATATTAGTAGGGATGTATGTATGTATACTCCTGGTGTTGCAGGTGTCTATGGGCGGTGGTAATCTTTTACCATCAGGAGATCCACTTGTTCGTTTGCCATGCAGTCGAATAAACAAAAAACATTCGGACTTTCGGTAAGAATGCGAGCCAATATGGACCCATATAAACTCTTTATTGTTAAGTCCCGTTTAGACGACGCGAGTACTTGTATGCGGGTTGCGGTACATTGCGAACTATCGAGGGACAATGAATTTAGTTGAGCAAACAAACAACGCAATGTAGTAAAAACTTGCCTGCAAATTCTGCTGGTAATGTCAAAATTTTCAGCATTATTATTTTCAACTACAATAGATATAGGTACGACTTCAAACTTAAATTAATTATTCGGTACGTAGTTATTTCTTGTATTAATTAATCGCGATAATATCAGAAATCAATTTTATTTATAAAACGAAGTAGGGAGGGTACCGTTAATATTTCGCAAAATAATAGGTCCCGAACTAACCCCCTTATTCATAAACGACAATCAAACCTATTTTAGTTAAAATGCCGCTAAAATTCGTTTGTCCTTATCTGTCACTTCGACATTTGTATTTGTTAGAAAGGGACAAAGCATTTGTTAGTTAACATAGGCTTGTTAAGTTTTATGAATAAGGGGGTAAGTGTCTTGCGGCTGACTGCTTTCCTGCGGTTTTCCTGCAATCTGCGCTTGAGGGTGGGGTAACTCGAACCGGTGCGGGGCGTAGCGTGGCCATTCTGTACGTAAGTATAGCATCACTAATATCTCCCGGGACAGAATTAGATACCTTAAGCGGACTGTCCTGGATGGCGCAGGCGCCGATAAACGCGACAATGACGGCGACCACGTTGACGGTCAACTGGAACTGTAGGAACTTGGCGATGGAGTCGTACACGTTGCGGCCCCACATCACAGCCTTCACGATCGAAGAGAAGTTGTCGTCCGTTAGGATGATGTCGGACGCTTCTTTCGCAACGTCCGTGCCCGCTATACCCTGGGGATGTGGAGAGATTAGTTAGCACGTTTAGTACTGGCGCCAGGATAGCTTAGTGGCTGGAGACCATGACTACGATTGATATGTCATCATCATCACCCCATTTTGATCATGAAACTACCGTGAGACTCACTCATATTAAATGATACTGTAACGGATAACTCACGTCTTAAATCGAGTTTAGCTCGACATTTCGGGACAGGGTTTCGAAATAGCCTGAAAAATGACGATCTAAACTCGATTTAAGACGTGAGTCAGAGTTAGTGTCAATAACGTTAACTACTAACATGCATGATTTGTCATTAAGTGAAATGTAAATTTCTTTTGAGAGTAATAAATTTCTTTAAACCGAGTCATCCGTTACAATATCATTTAATATCATCATCCTAGCCTATATACGTCCCTCGCGGGCCCAGTGCGGATTGGGAACTTCACACACACCATTGAAATGCTGCAGGTTTATACAAGTTTCCTCACGATGTTGTCCTTCACCGTAAAGCTCGTGGTAAATTTAAAAGTTAATTTCGCACATGAATTTCGACAAACTCAGAGGCGCGACCCGGGGTTTGAACCCACGAACCTATGTTTGAGAGGCCATAGGGCAAACCACTCGGCCACCACGTCTTCCCACTCGACACTCGACGACTCGATGACAGACATGTTTCGAACCAATCCGCGGTTTGTTTTCAAGGTGAGCTCGTACAGAAAGCCAACTGAACTCAATTAATACGTGAATGAACCGTGATGTTTAACCAGTCAAGGACGCTTACCATAGCGAAGCCCACATCAGCCTTCTTGAGCGCGGGCCCGTCGTTGGTGCCGTCTCCCGTGACCGCCACCACTTCCCTGGTGTCGCTGCATTTGGACTCGATCATGCCTTTGACCAGCGTGTACTTGTCTGTGGGGGACGAGCGCGCCAGCACTCGCAGCATCGGCCATACTTTGTCTAGGAGGTGTTGTTGGACCTGGGGATGATGTAGGCTGTTACTGGCTGTTCAGGGGGATACTCGAAAAGGAAGAGAGCGAAAGGGAGATAGAGAGGTACACATATTCGACACGAAGAGTAAAATTTCGGAATTACTTTATAATAGGGATGATGACTGGGTTAAAAATATATTATTCTATTTAGTCCGACAGTTACATTATGGAAAAATATGCAATAAAGGTATACATCATCAAACTTCCGGAGTGGGGGCTTGTGACGTCACTATAAGGTAAAATTCGTACAATTTAGTGATGTCACGCGAAACTTCTAAGCACTGTATCGTCGTAATTTTTTGTTTGTCAAACAAAAGTAAAAATATGTGCACAATATTTTTAAATTATCCACCCGACGGACTAAATAAACCCCCTTGCAGAAAAATCGGGCACCTATGGTTTTTCAGATTTTAAGGCATTGAAGCTTAGAAAGTAAGCTTTCATGCACATAAAACACAAAAACCATAGGTGCCCGTTTTTTTTTGCAAGGGGTTTAGTTTTTTTAGTCATCTAGCCTATTTTAACATTTGGAGACTTCAATCTTTTTTGGGCGATGGAAGCTTTTCTCATTTCCACTGAACACATTGTTAAGATGACTTAGGTTCTAAGGGACACGTATACATTCCTGTAAAAAAATTAAATTTTGGAGGTGACCTGCCATTTTGCCAAGTTTATACGTAGGTTTTTGTTTCGCAGACCTTTCTTTTGGCCGAATAACGTTTGGTATTTCGTTACAATGGGGCGTGCAATGGTCCAATTCCAGGATAGGCAGCTGGTATTTTGCGTCCTCCCGCACCACTGCCTACCCTCAATGCACACCATAGTAACCCCTGACTGGATCGCGCCCCTCCACAGCTAATTATCAATGTGCACGAGTAAACCTCGTACTTACACGTTGTCTCAGTGTGCGTGACTGACGGTACGCTTGCGACTGAGGACACGTTAGAGCTACGCACACATAGACTTGTCGTACGGGTACGTTTAAAACTACGATTATAAAACGTGGAGGGGCGCGCCTTCGTGAGTCAATAGGTCTGTACGATCGTCGCGAGCACTGACCTCTCCGTTGGCGTCTCGGATCCGCCTGTTGAACTCCTTGCCTTCGAGGATGAGGAAGTCGTCTGTTGGCTTGAGGATGCCGCACTTGATGGCGATGGAGCGCGCTGTGTTCACGTTGTCGCCGGTCACCATGCGGACGGTGATGCCCGCCTTCTGGCACTTGCGGATGGCTTCTGGTACCTGAAATAATAAAAAAAATGGTGGTCAAGTTGTAAAATTGGGTGCCCGAAATGAGAGATCGGTTGGATTTTTGGACTTTTACTTCGAAGCCGATTGCAATGGAACAGAGATAAACAAACTTAAAAACCTTATTTATATAGATGCGCGATACTAGCGCCACCAAATTTGTGTTTTAATTTGGAACTACTGAGGTTCATGGATGTCAAGGGGCATCGATCATTAATTAGCAAGCTATCTAGTTCAGCAGATGAACTATAGATGGCGCTGTATCGAACACAAGTTTTGCATTTTTTTCAGATTCATCATCATTTCGGCCTGTATACGACACATTGCAGGGCACCAGCTTCCTCCTAGAGTAAGAGAGCTTGGGTCATAGTTCTCACGCGGACTCAGTGCGGATCAGGAACTACACACACAATTGAATTTCTTCGCGATGTTTTCCTCCACCATAAAATTTACGGTAAACTTCAAATGTTACTTCGCACATCAATTCCAAAAAACTTAATTTGAGCCCGGACTCGAAATCACGATCACCTTCTTCGGGGTATAGATTAAACCACTAGGCATTAGAAATATTAAAACTAAATAGTTCTAGACTTACCTCTGGCCTGACGGGGTCTTCAATACCGACGACGCAGAGGGCGGTGAGGTTATTTACGATATTGTCTTCGTCATCCCAATTCGGCTCTTGGTCTATGTGTACCTGTCAAACAAAACCATTACAATTATTTTTTTAAACAGAAATAGGCTTGCTTTTGACTACAATCACGCCTGATGGTCAGCGAAGATGTGAACTAAGATGGAGCACGCTTGCCTAATAAATGCCTATTCACCCTAGATTTGAAGACTGCTAGATTGTAGCGATCAAGGAACACAGAAGCTGGCAGAGCATTCCACTCCTTAGCTGTCTGGACAGTAAAGCTTAAGCGAATTTGGGTGTAACTGTATAGATTTTGGTGTTTTTGATCATCATTATCAGCCCACAGCACTGACGGACGTAGGACTCTTCCATGGCGCGCCACAACACTGTCTTCAGCCCCTCGTATCAATCCGCCGTCATCATCATCATCATCATTATGTCAGCCGAAAGACGTCCACTGCTGGACATAGGCCTCCCCCAAGGCTCTCCACTCAGACCGGTCTTGTGCTTTTCGCATCCACCGCGATCCTACGATCTTAACCAGGTCGTCGCTCCATCTTGTTGGAATCCGCTGTCAGCGACCCTCTTAACTCTCTTGGTGTTTTTGTTACATGCAAAATTGTAGTACATAAAATTCTGGACAACAATGGAGAACTTATGGCACCATGGGTGGCGTTTGTTCGTTACCTGGTTGATCTCGGCCTTGCCGGGCACGAAGTCGCGGTAGGCGATGGAGATGGTCCTTAGCCCGTCGCACGCCATGGGTTCGATGACCTGCCGCACCAGCCGCTCCTGCATGTCGCGAGTGAACTTCTCCAGCCGGCCTTCGTGCCCGTAGATAAACGCACATCTGGAATTTTAAAGGCACATGAGCAGTCGGAATTTTCACGGCAAAACATGACTGTCGCAATCGAGCTAGCGTTAGAAACTTTTTTTTTTATCCATATCGATAGTTGTGTAATAGAAGGGCCAAACGATCGGAAAATCTTATGTAAGGTTTGTATATATTTTTTTTATTCGACTGGAAGGAAAACGAGCAAGTGGGTCTCCTAGTGGGAAGAGATCACCACCGCCCATAAACATCTGCAACACCAGGGGTATTGCAAATGCATTGCCAACCTAGAGGCCTAAGTTGGAATACCTCAAGTGCCAGTAATTTCACCAGCTATCTTACTCTCCGCGCCGAAACACAACAGTGCAAGCACTGCTGCTTCACGGCAGGATTAGCGAGCAAGATGGTGGTAGCAATCCGTGCGGACCTTGCACAAGGTACTACCATATGCAAAATTGTATAAGGATAGATGCAATTTCTTCTTCTTTAGGTACTTCCCCTTTTGATGTACGAGACCCTAAAAACAATAAAAGAAATATTCCAAATGTTCCCACTTACTTCTTCATAACAATCTCGGACGCTCCCTTAGTGTACAGTCTGTAACCGCCTTTGTACGGTATCACGGTGGACATGCTCTTGCGCACAGAGTTGAAGGTGTAAACCTTTGTCAATGATTCCTCGGTGTGCCGCTCGCGGATCGCCTCGTAACTCTGCCCCAGGCCGATAACGAAACCGAGGAGAGCGCACTCGGTCTTGTTACCTACTTGCATCGGCGGGCTCGTCGGGTCTTGGGATGGCTGGAAATAAGATACTATATTAGCTGGGAATCCGGACGAGTGCTGCCTCTTGTTGCTGGCAACAATATCTGGGTGCCTACCACGATCTTTCCTAAACGATCCAAACGCAGAGCAGTTCAATTTAGGCACCTAAACTGAATCGTCGAAATTGGAACCACGACCTTTATTTCTCAGAGCTGAATCTCAATCGCATACAAGTGAATGAAAGACCGATATTTTCTCTGATATATGTATCGCTATCGCTGAACCTTACTTGAAATGAATCAAAAAAGTAACGTCGTAGTACGAAAAAGCGATGCAGTTCAGTTTAGAGCTTAAACTGAATCGTATTAAGAGAGCGTGGTAGGCCCCCTGGGCTCCACAGAAAACCAGCGTTACTGCACAATGTGCGGTAACACATGCTGAGTGGAGACCCTTTTTGATATCCTGTCGTGTCACCAAGTAATATAGTTTTAGTGTTAGTTTTAGTCTTAGTCTTAGGTGGTACTTATGGAGCCAAAATAAATCTTTCTTTCTTTCAACACAAATATAGTTTTAGGTCGGCCGAACATTTTACACAGCCATTGTGGTCGCAGAATATTAACTCTCGTGTGTTAGAAATACAATTTTGCTCATTGTAAGTCTTGGTGTTTGCTATTAATTAAGTTCATCTCTGTGAACAGTAGATTTTTCTTTAAACGACCAAATAATTATCTATAGTCCATTTGGATATTGGCATTGGTTTCGGATCTGAGGATAATTACCCCATAAAGGGGTAAAATTGTTTCCTGAGGGGTAACGAACAAGATGCTATCAGACAGTAGGTATAAAAACGCAAAGAAAAATGACGATGACAACTACTTAAAATTATCAGTTTATTTTCTAAAAGGAATTTTCGTTTGCACGTCACAAAATAATAATGTCAATCAGGCGTAGCTATCAACTGAAAGTTTGACTTCAGTTAGTAGGAAGTTTTTATAAAATTCATAATTACTTATTTAGCTGACAGTTTGCGACCTTTGCTGTACTTGTCATTACTGACGTCAAGTAAAAAACTAAATCAACCCGCTGGGAGTCGACTGAACACCATTTTTTATGGCTTTCACCTTTGCTATGTTAACAAGATGTATTCTTTTTTTTAATTGACTGGTTCGCAAACGAGCAATGGGTCTCCTGATGGTAAGAGATCACCACCGCCCATAAACATTTGCAATACCAGGGGTATTGCAGATGCGTTGCCAACCTAGAGGCTAAGATGGGATACCTCAAGTGCCAGTAATTTCACCGGCTGTCTTACTCTCCACGCCGAAACGCAACATGCTACACGGCAGGATTAGCGAGCAAGATGGTGGTAGCAATCAAGGCGGACCTTGCACAAGGTCCTAAGGATTGGACACCTATCTTTCAAAATCACTCAAGCCAGATAAGTTGAACTTGCCAAGTTATAACAGACAGCACACTCCTTAGCAATTCGCACAACCATTTCCAAAAAAAACTCACCATAATCCTAGATGTGAACGCGCTGTTGACCGAGATGCCCTCGACGATAGTTTCAGCGACCTCTGGCGGCAGATCCCTGTAGTTCGGCGTGACCTTGCACAACTTCTCACAGATGTAAGACTGCACGACAGTCATCCGGTTGGTGGTGAGAGTTCCCGTCTTGTCCGAACAGATGGCGGTGGCGTTGCCCATAGTTTCGCAGGCGTCCAAGTGGCGCACCAAGTTGTTGTCTTTCATCATTTTCTGGAAGATAATAAGAGAGACTATTAATAGGTACACCTGCTTATTCCACCTGCTCCTTTCTTCCACTGGTCGACCACAAGTAGGCGGGGTCTCCACCCTTACGTTGTCAGTATTCCAAAAATCCGCACTAAGCGTTTTCACTCGTCCTTCATCAACCGCACAGCAAGAGTGGAATTCCCTACATGCGACTGTGTTTCCTGAACACTACAATTTGGCCGCTTTCAAGTTTAAGGTGAATGAGCATTTACTAGGCAAGCGTGCTCCATCGTAGGCCTTATCCTCGCTTTCCATCAGGCGTGATTGTGGCCAAACTCAACCTTATACTGTGTAAAAAACTGCATTTTTCCCGGGATGAAAAGTAGCTTATGTCACTCTCTGGCCCATATTATCTCTATGCAAAAAATCACGTCAATCCGTCGCTTCGTTTCGACGTGAAAGATGGACAGATATACAAACATAGGGTTGTGTATTACCCAGCGCAGCGCTATCTCACCTTAACAGAATAGGCGAGTGAGAGCGTAACGGCAAGCGGGAGACCTTCCGGCACCGCTACGACCAGCACAGTGACACCGATGATGAGATGCTTGACTAAATTGTTGATGTACGTCGCACGCCACGGCAGCCCTTTGATGACGAACGTGTGCACGCAAAACTGGATCACTAGGATGATGACGGTCAGGACTGCGATGGTCGAGCCCGCGTAACCGATCTGTAAAATAATGTGGTTTTAGGAAAGATGCTGTTAGAGCTGTTTCAGATTACAGAAAGAAAAAGAGAAAAACATTTATTAGTGACATTTACAGAGCAGATAAAAAGAAACAAGGAAAACGAGAATTTTTTTGACACGAAATGGTTCCCAACTCAGCATGATGTCAATATTGTGTATGATGAGATAATTAAAAGCCTTTCTAGGCTTTTAGGGGATGGGCAACGGGGGAGCGAGCGTAGCGCTTCAGACAGGGCACTTTGGGCATTAACGGTTAATTCATGTATTCTTTTTATTTAGTCGTTGGCTTATACCCTGGGAGAGCAGTCATTTGCCTTTTCTATTAAATACGTATATTTTGTACGGATCACCACTGGGAGCTTTTTCTAATTAAGTTCCGCTCTAAGTTCTCGATATTGGTCCAGTATGCAGAGGAACGAAAGGAGGCAAGATGTCACAGAACATGTTGACAAAGCTAAGGCTTTAGCGGGTGGCCCGAGTTCGTTCATCGATCGAGTGTAGGTATTTATATCATAATACAGGTCGCATTTACCACGTCGGTTCGGTCGGGTCGGTTTTACCACGAGCTTTGCGGTGAAGGAAAACATCGTGAGGAAACCTGCACAAACCTGCGAAGCAATTCAATGGTGCGTGTGAAGTTCCCAATCCGCACTGGGCCCGCGTGGGAACTATGGCCCAAGCCCTCTCATTCCGAGAGGAGGCCTGTGCCCAGCAGTGGGACGTATATAGGCTGAGATGATGATGATGATGATGACAGGTCGCATTTAGCTGGTCAGGTGTACACCATTGCGCCCTGTACACTCGAACCAATAGAACAGTGACCCACTGTTGAACAGTGATCCACTGCTGAACTGAACAGTGATCCACTGTTGAAACTTTTCGTAGAAAAAGTCATAGAGACATCGCATTGCTTGACAAGGGAATTTATTATGACACTTACTGTGAGAACGTTCTGCGGTGGGTGAGGAATCAAATGGTTCGATTGTACAGTGGGAGTAGGAAAACCTTCGTCAGTTATTAAATTGATTCCTTTACAAAGTCATAGACTCTTAGTACGTTTTGAAACCAAAGTACTAATAAGACAAGAGCATGTCAAATTATACTTACTTGACACGAGAACAAGGGTCAAAATAGTATACACCTCTAACATATATCTAGTTTCATATCAATACAAAACCTTTTTAATAACAACTTCTTAAAAAGTTTCAATCAAATAATGTTCTATTTAATACAAAATAAAAAACAGGTACACAACAATATTTACAATAACAACTTAACTATGGAAAAAACACAATACAATATTAAATACTAACCTAACACAATAAACACTAACCTAGTCAAATAATTCGCCCCTTGCCATTCCCGGCGCAAAGGTGCCCATAACGCTCGCGGCATTACCACGTTGGATAGCTATGGACAGCCTTTGCATCAGAAATGACTCGGAGCGAGGGTCCTCCCCTTTTTGCCTGAGTCGACGGCCCAAATCACACACAAAACGCTTTGCATCCGCTCCCCAGCATCCCGTCGTTTCCACCGCCAAGGGAATGAATATATACCCCGAACCCAACGGGTTTCTATTTAATTGTTAGTCAAATTGTCAGTGTTTGTCAGTGCCAAGGTGTAGTTGTAGGGTCGCTATGGTCACCTGATGTTTAGCAGATTGACAGGTTGACGCAGTACGTCGTACTCAATCGGTAAAACAGATTAGCGCTCATACTGAGCAAAGGAAAATAGATCTTAGGGTGACGAACCTTTTTTTACTCCGACTGTGCCTCGTCATTTTATTGGAGGCCTATGTCCATCAGTGGACTGCTATAAGCTGATGACGCCAGTACCTGTATCGCAAGCTTGGTCAGCTTGGCCTGCAGCACAGATTTCTCCTTCTTGTGGCTCTCCGGCGCCGGTTTGTCGGCGGGCGGCGCCGGCACGTGGTTGCCGTCCGGCCGCGAGTGGTTCGCCCCGTGACTGTTCCCGGACGCGGGCAGGGTCACGTCCTCGTCACCTACGGTCGCAACACCATGTTATTATGGCACTAAATGGATGGTACAGATAGTTTAACTCAGTTGTGCGCGCGGCCCTATGTGTGCGTGCGCTTGTAAATATACAACTTTCATTTGTGAGGCTGTGATGCGGCCGTCGTCTATTCGCTCGCGTCACTGCCACACAAATGATAGTTGTATATTTACAAGCGCACGCACACATAGGGCCGCGCGCACAACTGAGTTAAACTATCTGTAACGTCTATGTTTTGTTTAGGGAATTCGCTGACTCGCGCGGGTGTACAGCTTGGCGAGGGGTACTGTTTCAATAGGGCACAGATCCTCACACAACGTTGCTCTAGTTGACATGAAACAACGCCGCGCCAAGGTACTTATACATGCGCGAGGATGCCCTCAGTGTAGATGCTTAAACGACGTCAATAGAGATCTTGACAAATTGTTTAACTTTACTCTTGATTTTTGCACCAGCTGTTAATTTCCGATAAAGGATAATAGATTTTAATCATGAAACTATGAGACTCACTCATATTAAATGATATTGTAGCGGATAACTCACGTCTTAAATCGAGTTTAGCTTGACATGTTTCGGGTTATTTCGAAACCCTTCATCCTTCTTCAGTTTGTTTCGAAATAACCCGAAATATGTCAAGCTAAACTCGATTAAAGACGTGAGTTATCCGTTACAATATCATTTAAAATGATAATAGAGTTAGAAAATAGGGACTTGCCACACCGAATGCGTTCTACAACCTGTAGTCCCAGTCAACACACAATCAAGACAAAACACTGAATAATTCAATATTATAAGGAAGTATTTGAATAAAATGGTAGTGCTATTTTTCACCATAATATTCCAGCAATTTGGGACAGAACAACACGATGGTCTTTATTTTCTCGACAGGTTTGAGCTCTGAAATAGCGTCCAAACTATTGAATTTTGGTAAGTATTTTGGAACTATTATAATTCAGACTACAAAAGTATCAGGAACGACAGTAATGTTGTTTATTTAACAAACTGGGGTACATCATCGCTAAATGATGGCCAGAGACTATACCCATAGTTAAAGTCTAGCTCTGGATCGAGGAAGATTGTCTACACCGCTTCCGCGTATCTCAAAGGGGGCCATCAAAATTTTATTTTGCACTGGACACTGGAACGAACGGTGGTGTGAACGGTGGGGTAGACAAGTCCTCGAATGGAGACCACGGACGGGAAAACGTAGTGTAGGGCGTCCTGAGGCACGTTCGATGGACGACTTTAAGAGGGGCTGAAGAGTTTTGTGGCGCGCCAGGGAAGAGGCCTATGTCCAGCAGTGGACTGCTGTGGGCTGGTGATGATGATAGACCAGAGCGAGCTCCTCTTGCTATAACCCAGGGCTGGCGCTGAATGCTTGGTCTTAAATGAGTGGACTAGTCCAAACCGCCGGTCGTTGAACGCATAGAGTGTGACAAGTCCTTGAAGCATCTGATATTATAGACTTAGGGCCTGTTTGACCACTTATCGACTAACTTTAAGTAACGGATATCAGTGATGCCGTCTCTGTTTGTTTTGTCCGAATAAACAAAGACGGCATTAATTTTATCTGACACTTCAAGTTAAGTCCACAAGTGGTGAACAAAGTTTTGACGTCATTTAGACACTATGGCATTCCTCGTCCAGAACGTGGCAATTTACTTTTAATCGTGCCATTATTCTACATACATACATAAATACGACATCAAAGTGAAATAAAGCTATTACTAACAATTATTCAAATTTTATTTTTGTGTAGAATTCTTTATACTACTGACTAAAAATGCAAATAAATTCGATTTATTATCATCATCTTATCATTATAATATATTAAAAGCGTTATCAAAAATACGTGTTATATTTTTAATAAAAAAAAAACATTGATTTGATTAATTCACACCAAACTCCATATACAGTGCAGGACAATTTTAACACTAAGTAGTCATTTTTTATTTAAAATTAGTACAGCGAAGTACTTGTATTTATCATCAGAGATTACTTTATAAAAGCATCCAACATTTACACTACAAGTTTGTTACGAAATAAATCATGAGAAAAAAAATACCAACACCAAAAAATATGTTAAAAATTTACACTAAATTATTATTAGTATCTACGGTGACTCTACTTGATAATGCATATTACTAAAATGCTATGAAGTGTACATGGTTTAGTCAACAATTTAAAGGCATGTGAGGAATGTTAGTTACATTGTAGTTTAGGTATTTATTTAGTTTAACTTAATTGTAAGGGTTACACTACGGTGAAGTGTCCGCGTACACTTGAGGGCAATAGTATTAATAAAGCTTTCAAGCGCTCACAGAAAGCCTCTCCCCCTCTAGTGTACGCAGAGTGTTAACGCCTCAAGTTTATCTTCACCAACGGTATCATTCTCATGTAAAATTAGCTCAGTCGCATTAAAAAAAATACCCCATAAATTAACATTTTGAATTTAACAATTGCAAAGATAAATAGTTCCATAAATCTGCAATGCATTGTTCAAGAATGTTTAAAAATAATCATCAGATGAAAATAATCTCCGTAAATTTTTTTGTATTTCTAACCAACACAACAGTTGTTCAAACAATTTTTTAATGAAATGTTATTGACTGTGACTATGCTAATAATCGCGCGAGTTTAGTTCAATATTTCACCGCTGGTAAAGACAAGCTCGTGGCGCTAGGCGCGGCATAGCAAAGGATGACTTACCGCCGATGCTCTTGCGCTGTTCCTTTCGCTGCTTTTTAGCTTCTACGATCCGTATCCATCATAGGTTTACAAGCATACACATTTATGGATATAATTTTCATTTTAACATCATGCAGTCAACACGACATTTACACGATGCAAAATGTGTATGTTTTTTTTTATATTTTTTTTTCATCGGCGACATGGAGGTGGGGCGTGCAGCAGGCCGGGGTATCGGGGGGTGGAGAAAAAAAGTTGGATGTCATTGAACGGATCACACTATGTTCGGTGGCGGTAAACTAAATGGGGGTAGATGGGTTTTGTTTCACACTTGTTACCAAATTTTAAATATCAATAAGTAATAGTTTCGAGTACAAATTTTATTTCGATTGTGGTAAGTAATAAAAAATAAATTATACCTTTGTCTGGCCACAAGTGTAAAAAACACAACTAAGATTGCATTTATACAAAATGTTTATGTTTAAAAAGGTATTTTATTTACTTTATTAAACAAGGAATTGAATGAGATTACTTACTCATTGAGTAATTTAAACCATGGGCTTTAAAGTTTTACTACGACTATACAACGTAATATTTGTATGATATACCATGCTCCCACAATTACAGGTCAGGCCATTAATATTAATACACAACATATATACGGACAACGTTCACAGGACGCAATTCACCATAACCATGATGTAATTTTTAAATTGTCAATAAAAAAATAATCTCACATGAAGATGAAATAATATGTAGGAAAATTTGAATTTCAAATCGTCTTTAGACAAAATAAAATTTCTGAGACAAGATTAGCTTAAATTAATTAACTCAGAACGTCTAGCAATATCAATTGGAGCAACATGACTTGTGTAGCAGACTGGCCGTCTGAAAATGGTTACAAAAATATTAAAGAATGCAATAGGTACCATTTATTAACGATTTAAGAAAATTTACCAATCTTGAATTCCATTGGTTGAAAGAATGGTTAATCTTTTTTTATTTCATCGAAATATTGTTTCATCCACATTTCACTTCCTTCTGGGATATGGGTGCGATGGGACGATGGTAGGGGGTAAAATCGAAAATCTTTTGAACACTAATGTATGCAACTAAGCATTTTATACCTTGCTCATTTAGCTACATTAACTGTTATCCATACTAATATTATAAATGCGAAAGTGTGTGCGTTTATAAATTTGTGTGTATGTTTGTCCGTCTTTGACGTCGAAACGAAGCGACGGATCGACCTGATTTTCGGCATAGAGATAGTTTATGGGCCAGAGAGTGACATAGGCTACTTTTTATCCCGAAAAAATGCACAGTTCCCGAGGGAACAGCGCGCGATAACCGAATTCCACGCGGGCGAAGCCGCAGGCAAAAGCTAGTATGTAATAATTGTTGGGAGTCCCAGAAGATCTTAAGTCAAACGTATACAAAGTGAAACACTGAAACCATATAATAATATGCTGCTCGTAGTATTTCAACAAGAACGAAGTGCACAATTTGAAGCAGAGTTTTGTTTTATTTTCGAACTCCTGAGTCAAAGAGCATTGATAATTTATTCGATATTTTTTTTTTTTT
Organism: Choristoneura rosaceana; assembly: GCA_037349165.1. NCBI lineage: Eukaryota > Metazoa > Arthropoda > Insecta > Lepidoptera > Tortricidae > Choristoneura > Choristoneura rosaceana. The sequence goes on from JAZBNJ010000013.1 coordinate 7,575,954, forward strand.
AACCCTTCATTAATAAATTATTTGTCTCTCAAGTGCCTATATATACGCCCCAGCAGGGGATAAAGAGCTCGAGCTTTAGTTCTAACGTCCCAGTGCGGATTGGGAAATATATTCACGCCATTGAAATGCTTCCACGGCTACTCCCTTAATTGCATACTTGCAATTGATGGAAACCTTTATAAAGAACCAAAGCATCGATTCGGGCATAACTTGAAGCTGCAAAATCGATGGCGAAATTCTTTAGACTTGTTTTTATAAGACTTTTTAAAACAACACAATAATATGCCTATGTTTAAGCGTCTATAATACTCGTATGTAGGCGAAGCGTACATCTAGGCCGGCTATGCTATATGGTTGGATGACAGCTAAATGAGCAAAGTAAATGACAATGCTGACTATAATTCGAAGGGCATATTTGCTAATTTGATGCTCCTTTTGATGACAGAGTAATAAAGACTAATTTTCATTTATTTATAGGCATACACAATGTCTATGAATATTAAAGTAGTTCGAATAAATCACACTCCTACATCAAGAATATAATATCAACTCAAAACAATACCTAAACCATTTTTATTTAAAACTTCAATCGGATTCTATTAGATCTAAATTAAAATAGGTAATTATTTTGAGTCGATATATTCTTGATCAAAGAGTGCGAAATATACCTTCCAAAAAAAATAAGTATTTTTGTTGGTCAATAATTTGTCCGACATTGCAAATTGATTGACATACAGTCATTTTTTTTTAATCAAAAAGAGCATCTGTTCTCTATGAGGACTAATGCTACGGCAACCATTATTTAAGGATGTCACTGACCTTTCTTCATCTGCTTGATCTGTTTGTCCTGGCTCTCAACGGCCGCGCCGAGGAGTGTGAAGATGATACCGGCCTGGGAGTTGACGCCCACCGCCGTGACCAGCATCTTGCCTGAGCCTGGAACGTTCGATGATGATGGTGAGGAGAGGTCAAGATATCGGTCAAGGTGTTTAACTGAGGGGTACTTGTTAAAGTCCGAATGTAATGTTTGTCAGAATTATTGTTTGTCATAACTCTTTTTCTTCTCTGAATAAAATAATTGTTCAGAATTGTTATAAAACCAACCTAACCTAACATATAGTTTTCTATAGGGTGACCATTTCAAAAAATCAGAAAATAGTAGTTTTTAGAAAACAAAAATGACAAACTTCAAACTCCAGCACACTGTTGTGGCAGGCAAAACCACATTATATTCCGAAGAAAGTCGCCATGAAGGTTCACTACTGATCCTCAAGCGTAGACCCCCTACACTCTGACAAGAGTGTAGAGACTTAAGCCTGGTTTAGACCTGCAATTCAAAATCGTGCAAGTTGCATTACATTGCCAGGCCGTAAAGCCAACAAGTTTGTAGTGGTCAATCGAGCGCGCAATGTAACATTGCACAATTTTTCTTGCAGGTCTAACCTGGGCTTTAGAAAATAAATTATTGATCGAGCAATTTCGTCTTTTCAATATCACGTTGGATCGACCGACGCTTATTATCTAGCGCAGCGGAGATTTTGATATTTGATGTTTGGAATCGTTTATGGGCGTCTTCAAAAAAAAGTGTACCCTTTCCGTTTTTTTGAAATTTCGATTCCGATCGTTTAAAAAAATGTCCCCAGTATTTCATACAAAATTTTATGAGTCAGTTTCGTCACGCCCATACTGAATGTATGAAAAAAAAAGTCGCAAAACTGAATTTTTTTTGGGGACATTCTTTTCTGAATAGGAAAAAACATATTTTTCCCAAAATTTCAAAGAAAAGAAAGGGTACACTTTTTTTAAAACACCCTTATATTGTAGCATTATTTCTAAAGTGTTTACGTGTATACAAACCTTCCATAACGTGAGTACCGGATAGCACCATGGGATCAAAACTTTCACCCTTTTTGACATGATCGGATTCTCCTGTAAGTGATGATTCGTCGATCTGTAATAGAATAAGTGACACTTTAATGTAAAAGTCAAAAGCTATATCAAATCGTATAGGTAGAGTCATTCACGATGACGCGTGCCGTGGTTCTTATTACAATGGCATTAATGTCTAATTTTGACAATATCACGCGTCTTCGTGGATGGCAGTAGGTATAATCGCTTAAAGAATAACCTGACGAACTTAAAAAAATTTAAACCCCCCAACATTGTCATTTCAAAGTTTAATATCTCAAAAACGGCTGTACCGAATTTAGCAAAACATAGCAAGATATCACGAAAAAAAATCGAATCGAAAACCAACCGTTTGAGACAGACAGACAGACAGACTTTGGCGTCAAACTTATAACACCCCTCTTTCTGCATCGGAGGTTAATGTGTATTAGAGTTGTATGAGGACGAAATCGGATGCGATTTGGTCCTTCTAACTCCTCCATGTTTTTCATTCACCAATTATTTTGTAACGTTATCGCTACGAGCAATCGACAGGTATTTTATCAAATGAAAAACGTTATTTCGCGTAACGTAAAGCCGGCGTTATCTGTACTTAGCTACTGTTTAAGCATACATTTTAAAAATATACTTTCGCGAATCTATATGACATTTTGATAGCAGAATGACGTTAACATGATAAAACGCCGCATTGCGCAGGCGCATACCTCACAACCTCATTGTGGTAATATACTACAGGCTGTTACAAAAAGATACATACTTATTTGAACCTCTAAAAAAATACCTCGTTGAGTTTCTTGCCGGATTCTTCCCAACAGAGGTTTTTCCGAACCGGTGGTAGATTTTTTGACGTTCATAAGAGCTTGTTATAGCCTAAATTGAATAAAGAGGTTTTGACTTTTGACTTTGACTTTGATACCTAAAGGGGGTAAAATGGTCCTTTCTATAAAGTTCATAGTTTTCATAAACCATAACCATGACCACACTGCTATTAAAATAGTATATGCTTACATAAAAGTCTACTAGAGTTGACTGTAAGGCTGTAGGCGTGTTTTTTTTTCTCATATTTTAATGAGGTTAATGGCGGAATGGTATCAGGAGAGCTGACTTCAAATAGGGAACAAGCCAGAATACATAATATAGTAGAATACGAGTGCATAAGATGTTTTATGAATACGGTATTTGACAACTTCTGCGTTTGCCATATTCTAACATATAGACATACAGACAGTGTTTAGCGAAGAGAAAACTTAAATCGGTTGAAAATTGGATTCATAGTGATTTTTTGAAAAATCTATATACCTTTTTCTCAGACGCTTTTCTCTATGCAGCAAGTATAGCGGTCTGCCAGTATTTCTTTCTCTGTCTAATCTTGAATTTCAAACCTTTATAACTTTGTATTTGTGAAGGTAGCTTAAAAATTGTTTCTCTATTCGATAACAGTCATTGTGTAGTTTTAATTTATAAAACACATATAAAATATTCAAATACCGTATTAAATACGGGTTTTGCTCCGCGTACCTTGATTTTAATTGCGGCACTGTATTCAGTCGACCAGAAAACGAGATGCAATATCATAACAGGATTGATTGGGAGATTGACGGCTACATTCCGCAGAACATGTCACTTTTAATTTTTAATCCAAAGTACCGTTACCGATCAAAACAAACCCACCAGCGTTGAATCATAAAAGTTTATACTCTTAACCAGGTGGTTACGTGTGCAGGTATGTTTGTACACACTAAAACTTACACCATAACAACAGGGTGTTCTTTTATCAGGCGATAACCCAATAACCTCGTTATCGGGTTGATCGTTCACTGTCTGTGACGCACGAGCTATCAATACAAATCTGATAACGGGCAAATATAGATATTTATTGCCTCCTGTTAACCGATTAATATTAGAGATATTTTGAGCGATAACAGGGGAAGGAAAGCTACGGTAAGCTTATTAGGTTTCCACGTTATTATCGGAAATATACGTATGCTTATACTTGCGTTTATTTTAGCGTTAGAACAAGGTTAAACAAACTGAATCTTTTTATTCAAAAATGCTGTTTTGACTGGACTTTTATGTAATTATTTTAAATGTTGAGGTAAACCAAATTTGGAGCCTATTCTAGCACTAGGAGTGGATCAAATCGACACTACTTTGAAAAAATCTCGGATCTCAAATACGTCAATTCAACAAATTTGATCCTTAAAACCATGTTCATTAAGTTCACTCGTAAAGATTATCGTTGAGATACCAGCTTTTTTCAAAGTAGTGACGAAATATAACTAGCAAGAATGAGGAACCAATCACGAGCAAACGTCAAACGGACCTCACGAGACTAACGCCATCTAGCGATATTTTGCCTCTATAAAAACCCTCATTGATACTGAGACAGGTCAAATTAAATAAAAAGCCTTCATAAGCTTTGCTAACTGTCTCTGTGTACGGCAGTTAAGGTATCACAATAATAAAACCAGCGGCTTTGAAATTCAACACCTTTGAATGAAGATTAAACGAAATTACCAAATAACGAGAAACTCGATCATCAAACGTTTCTCTGGCTAACCCACTCGTCAGCGCTTCGACCCTATACATCCCTATAAAATCTAGACACTAGGGTGGCGTGATAATGATATGTACCTAAATGATAATCTTTCCGAAAGTGCTGGTAGTATAAAAAGTGCCATGTAAAAGAAGCTTTTGAGGAAGGCTCGGAACCGGTTTTAAAATAGCGGTAAATACCGGTTTATTACGGTTTAACTCCGAACATTCATAAGAACGCCAACGTTTTTAAGAACTCAACTGTAACCTAAATAAACCGGTTTATTCGACGAGTGACAGCTGGCCGGCCGGCGGCGGGCGGCAACGTTTCAGTATTTATTTTATTGCAACACCTTTTACAAATTATAAAAAAAAAGTTTATGCTGCGCTGAAATAAACCGGTTTTTATTGTTCTAAACCGGTTAATCTGACAAGAACTTTATGGACATGTTCCCTTAAAAACCGGTTTAAAAATATCGGTTTCGCGAACGAAACAAAAATGAAAAGGTTTTTCGCCAAGTACATGATAACGGTTTAGAAATTTAACCGGTATCCAAGCCTTCTTTTGAGGCCTCAAAGAAATTTTCTTTTTGTTGCTTTTTTTTTAACGGCTCACCTTGAGGTCATTGCTCTGTAGCAAGATACCGTCAGCTGGCAGCAGATCGCCATATTTGATTTGGCAGATGTCACCGACGACTATCTCGCTTATCGACACCTGGTTCACCTCGCCGCCTCGTATCACCGCAAATTTGTGTTCTCCCTCTATCCGAGATTGAAGTCCTCTGCAAAGTGTATTAAATCATAAGTCAACTCATATGTACAGTCGAAACATTAGTTTCCTGACCCACCGTAAAACGCTCTCACAATAATTGTCATAATCATAGATATAGAGTATACTAGATTACGCAAATGCATCTTCTTCGCGTGTCCGAACCCCGACCAAACGTCGGGGTTGGCCCCATACAAAGACACCGCTAACTGACTAATCATGACTAGTGACTGACACGAGCCCCACGGCGCGGGCGGGCGGCGCATTTGAATCGATTTTCCGCGGACATCGGGAAATTCACATCGCTAATTCGCTCCTGAGACGTCACAGTAGATCTAAAAAAGTAACACGGTGTGTTTGCGTTATCTAGTGTAATCTATATCTGTGGTCATAATGAATTCCCTTATCAGGCAGTGCGATGTCACTGATTTTTTCTACGAAAAGGTTCTACAATGGACCACGATTCAGTTGGTTCGATAGTACATATCTTATTATTACCTACATTAAATGACATTCATCATCATGACATGATCAGATCATCCCAGCCTATACGATAGTATGTACACGTCTGATTGTTAGGCACAAACCTCTCAGAATGAGAGAGCTTGGGCCGTAGTTCCCACGCGGGCCCAGTGCGGACTGGGAACTTCAAACACATTGAATTCATTCGCAGGTTCACAACAAACGAGCAGGCGCGTTTGCCCCCAGTCACATAAAAAAGACCTAGCTGATCTTGCAAATTTCCAACTTATTCATTAAAGAATAGCTTTTGCCCGCGGCTTCACTCGCGCAACCGAATCCGCCCAAAACCGGTCCAAATCCGTTCAGTAGTTTTTGCGTGAAAGAGTAAAAATCATCCATACAAACTTTCGCGGTATGTCAATGTTGAATTGTTGATGTTTTAGTTAAGATTCTTCAAAGTAGACTTGAATGCATCAAAACTTACCTAAATTGTCTCTCTTTTGTGTAATCGTTGAATGCTGTAACTATAACGACGACTATGACAGATATTAATATCGCGAGCCCCTCGATCCATTGGTAGTGCCCCTCCTCCTCATCCAGGTGTCCTGGAATCAAACCGTTCATATTTAACACAAGAACACATCAAATAGCTCGAATAAAAGTTGTGATATGCAATATGTCACTATTCGAAAGAAGTCCGAATTCGAGACAAACACGAGTGTAATCGGAAGACGGCGCATTTCTCAAAAATGCGAGCGACAGCGAGCTGCGCATTTCTCAAAAAAAAAAAAATACAAATTCATTTTTGGCTCAATGGAAGCTTATGTTTTCAGTAATTGTATTTTTTTTTGTAACCGTTTTAGAACAAAAAAAAGGACTTATACGTATAAAGTCTCAGCTATTATTACACATGCCTGCATTTTTTTTACAAATCAGAGTCGAAAATGAAATTGGCATTAAAAAAATGCTCGATTAAATATAGCAGCTACGCTACAATCGCTACACCAGAAAAATTCGAAGTGGAGTAGTGTGAGAAATTCCACCAATGAGAAAGTTTCGTTGAATGTGGCTAAGAAATTGAAGTAATCCAATTGGTGGATATTTTCCTTGCTCGCCACTTAGCTATTTTGCACAGTTCAGCTTGGCTTATGTGGCGCAATTTGATTACAGATTATAAATTTATGAATGACTACAAAAGACGCTATATTTTCGGCTATAGGTTCATGGATAACTTAGATTAAAAAGACTAAATTGTAGACCGATTTTTTTAAAGTTTTATTTAGTCCAGCAATCAGTTTCATTCACATTTGAAGTTGGTTAATGCTTCTATTTTAAGAAATAATGTTATTTATTTCTTTAGCGCGGTAAGTCGCTTAAGCACAAGAGACATTATTACATAACAACCGGCGGTAGTCTCACCGAATATTTAAATATTCGTTCGAATAGTGACTAAATTGCAATTAATGATAGTTAAATGTTTCTATTTATAAGGATTTTAATTAAATACGCTATTCTTAGCTAATGGGTTCTAAACACTAATTAACTATATTTTAAACTACTTTATATATATTATGCTAAATAGGTCTTAATCAGACATTAAATTAGGCTAAAAACGTACTAAAAAATCAAAAATACCCGACTTATTGAAAATAATCTAAAAATAAACGAACCCCAGTCAACATAGTGGTGGTGTTATTTACATATACATATATATCGAGTTTTTCCTCGGTTCAGTGGGCCCGATGAACGGAGCGATTGTAATCAACCCAACCATGTGATCGTCAGTTTACCTTGCAATTAACTACACATCATACATACTTTTCACTCAAATATATATTTTGTTTTATAAAAAAACTACAAGCTTTTTGTCGTGACAGTACAGGATTATTGAATGAACAGGTCTGTGACTGTGAGTGTACAGTCACCAGCACCAATATCTGACACAACAAGCGTGCATAAATATCTGATTACGACTCTATTTCTAGGGTAGGAAGGACGTGTCAGATATTTTTGCACGCTCCGCTGTGGCAGATATTAATGCTGGTGACTATACCTAGCAAGCCAATACTCACTTGCAAGATTTGAAGCGTAAAATAATGGAATCACTGCAAACCATAGAATTATCTAAAGAATTCAATGAAGAGCTTGATAAGTTTTTGTTAAAATCTATATTAGATGAAAGCATTGTATCTACGGATGGTTTTATTTGAGGATACCACTGATGTAAAAAAATAAAAACCAGATCGCAACGAATTAAACGTATCTGTTAATGTTTTGATGTACAGCAGCACCAACTTGCAAATACAAATTGTATATTGTTTCTTTTCTTTTGTACAATAAAGAGTTTACATACATACATACAGTACTGCCTACTTCATCTAGACTAGGTATGTTCGTGTGGGTACGTTCAGAAATCCGCCTAAACCCTGTCAAACAATGAGACTGCGAAAACCGGACTAGCGGCTGATCAAGATTGATTACACCAAATAAAAATTACGGATACAGCAAAACGAGAGAACAAATCTGACGTCGAAGCTCTTACGTAGCTGACATAAGGTCATTTATCGCGAGAAACAAAGTTTGCTAATGTGGTTCTCTGGTTTACGAAGTTATCTGACAGGGCAATTGAAACTCGAACTATAGAGATGCCGTAATTGGAAAAGAAATCAAATTGAAAATAGACTTCATATTTACTCATAAGGCATTTTAATCTCGGTATCTTATAATGAACTACTTAAGTAAAAGTACCTTAAAATAACTAACTTAACAATAAATAACACCAATACGGATAAGACTATCAATTTATCTGAACACTACCTTATTGTTGTGGGATTAAAGCGAACAGATATATTGATTAACTTATATAAGAATTTAAGATAAGAGTCCAGAGCAGATATTCTAAATAGCGGACTTATATGTTAGCGTATAAGCAGGATAGAAAAGCCAAAGCACCATTAGAAATAGTTTGAATATAATATTTAACATAGATGATACGAGTAGATAACGCTTTAATATAATTTATGTACCAAGTAAATAAGTCTACACATAAAAATCAGACGAAGACAGATTCAAGCATTCAATTAGAAGTCAGATGACTTGATTTGAAACGTAACAATGACTACAGGGACCTAGAAGGGTAGACTAAAGTGAAGCGTCAGGACATAGGGTACAACAGTGCATCTAAAACACACAGTACTCAAGACCCAGAGGCAGCTAAACCATGCCCTAATACCATTGCCTCTAGAACCTTCCATACCAGAGGCTATGGTAACTAGAAACACCTAGAAAACATTGAGTGAACGATTCAGTTGGTCGTCAGTTCTTGGTCAAGTTGTGCCATATTAACTTGAGTACATGAAACAAGCATTCGTGTCTGACGTTACATTCACGTATTCTTACCAGTATCTAGGTCTAATTCCACATAGTCGTTGAAAAGAGAAAATATATTCATTAATTACACCGTTTAATTAAATCAATTGTACACGCACATCTAATATTACTTGCATATACAATTTTCGTAGCATCCGTCTACACAAAACGAAAAATTAAATGTAATGTCGTAATCTTTAAACGGCATGGATATGCCGAAATGAAAAGGAGAAATGCAAATAGTATTTTGGCGAAGGGAAATCTGTCCCCACCAGAAATAGGCACGTGTTTGCTTTTGGGCTGTCTTGAATGAAACGTGTTTCGGCACCGCAGGGAATCTGCTTTGTGTTCACACATAGGCTGAGGCTGTATTCTTAAATTGAATTCTCCGCTCAAATGTCGCAAATGTGTGATATCAAATTTAGCACGGATCGAATAAGAGGATACGTTCTCGTGTTTCACAGATGCAGGTAGGTACTCGGTAACTGCTGTCGTAGACATAAAATCTGTACCTAATTCTCATGCTGCCGGCAGCGATAAAACGGGATAAAAATCTAACCGAAACTAATGTTCGATGTGGGCGTACATCCTTTATTCATGACTTTGCGAACGGGATGAATATTAAACAGACGAACATGTCAATACGAGAGACAACATTGTTAAAACATACTATGTGCTGCCACAATTTGCCGGGACGTTCATTCGCCGACCGCTAAAAGCCACTCTATCTTTTTAACGAGAGCGATGCAAAAAGGACGGCAATTAGAGAGCGACAAATGAGAGTCGCGGCAAGCCCCTGTGCCAGCAGACTTTGTACTGCAACGATGCAGAAACACTATACAATTATACAAAGCACGTCTAACCTAATATAACAGACTATGAATGAAATGACAGCTTTACATCCACTGCAAAGCAACTAGATAACATTTTCATATATTCTGATAATGTCGTCTAATTCTTTTAATGAACTCACTGCACTGCAGGAGAGCTGAAATGAGTCAAGATCTTGCTTATCAATAAAAGTTTTGAGAACAACTGATTTACCTCTAAAACTCTGCATATTAAGATCAAACATTTCATAACAAAGATCGTCTCAACACATCCTTAAATAGCTCTCTCATGATTCATTTCAGCTAAAATAAAGTTTTCATACTAAACTGAGTCTGCCCTCACTAAAGTCTCATCATGAGAACAGTCATGATGCCGACTTGATTTAAATTCAAGGTCGTACTCACCGATCTCACTCGCGTCCTCGGACGGTTTATAGAAACTCAACCCTAGAGATACGACAGCCGCCACCTCGAGGATGATCAGCGTCACGTCCTGCAGAGCCTCCCACACTAAAGTGAGGAAGGTCTTAGGCGGCTTCGGCGGGATCAGGTTAGAACCAAACACCTCGCGCCGGTGCTGGAGATCGGCTTTTGAACCGCTAAGACCTGGGGGCAAAAGAGACAACCATGTTAGAAATAGAAATCATTTATTCGTGACAAAGTAGCGTAGCATAACAAAAAGATATTAATTTTTTTAAGAAAGTTGTACATCATGAAATGATACCAAATCACTAAAAATTGCCGGGCTTGCGAACGGCGGGCGCTATTCTTCCTTTAGGACCATCTGTTTATCATACATATAAATAAAACCAATTTTACTAAAGTGAAGTTCGACACAATATTCCGTTTCAAAAGAGAAAAAAAAACCGGCCAAGAGCGTGTCGGACACGCCCAAAATAGGGTTCCGTAGCCATTACGAAAAATTTAAGTAATATTTTTCAAAGGATTTCGTATTTTATAAGGAATCTGCCAAGTTTAGGTATATTTTATACCTTACGCTGCTATTTACTCATAAACTACTAATATTTCTCAAGCAAACTTAGCCGTTATAGTTTTCCTTGGAAGTTTGATATACTGCCTACCATCCTGAATTTTTTCAAATTTTTCCACCCACCGGTTTAGATTTTAGAGGGGGGGGGACGCTCGATTTTAATGAAAATTTGCACTTTAAAGTTGAATATTTCGCAAACAAATGACTGAATCGAAAAATCGTTTTAGTAAACCCCTAATGATTTTACAATACCTATCCAACGATACCCCACACTATAGGGTTGGATGAGAAAAAAAAAATCACCGCCACTTTACGTCTATGGGAGTGTACGTTACATTGGGCAGATATAATTAGTAATATGTGCATTAAAACCTCCTGCACATATCAAAAACATACTGGCTGAATGAACTTTCCGCTTTCTCCCGCACGGCGGCGCCACCAGTCAGTTGCGCAAATTTGACAGCTCGAAATGAATGCCGGCCGGCGCGCGCTCTTTTAAATTATTCATAAAAAACTCTGAAAGTGCTGTGATTGTGTCTTAAATGTGTCCCTGGGACTGAGGAATAGAGCCAGAACAAACTGTAAGTGAAACCTATATCTTGCCCAATTCGGTTTTGCTAATTATTTTCAATATTCAAATGTCGTAGTTCAAACATTTTGGTCAATCGAACCGCATCCTCAGTTTGCAAACTAAATACACATTCATACACATAAAACACACATTTCACGCAGTTTTAAGGTAACAGGCTTATTTCTAATCTAAGTTATTTACCTAGAATAATACGTATAAAATAAACGTTTTCAATTTTCGTTCTTTGCAACGCGTCGCGCGCGTCTTTTGTTTTTTAATTCGAAATGGACGAAAAAGAATTAAATTTTATTAAAATTAAACCTTTGACGACATGTATTTCCGTATTCTGAGTGTAGCGGAGGCTAATAGCGACACTTGGCAATCGTGTGACGGCAGCGGTAGCGGACCTTCGTCGCGCTCCGCGGGCCGCGGCCCGGGCGCTGCCGGGCCAGACTCGCGGTCGGCTAAGCCGCGGCTGCCTAAACTAGAATTGTTCCATTTCGATAGCAAATTAGAAAACTGGCAAACATTCTATGACACGTTTACGAGTTTAATTCATAACAACAATGATATTACGAACATTGAGAAGTTTTATTACCTGCTCTCCGCAGTCAGCGGTTCGGCATTGACTGTGGTCAAAGGGATGCCAGTGACGGCCGATAATTATCCGATAGTATGGGCTTTGCTAGTCAAAAAATTTGAGAACACTCGTGCCTTAGCTACGAGCTATTTAGATCGGCTGTTTCAATTTAAGCCTTTGTCAACTGAGTCGGCTACTGGTCTAAACACATTTTTACAAACGTATCAAGAGTGTGTTAAAGCATTGAAACTTTTGAAAATCAGTAACCTATCGAGTTTCATACTGTTTTATATGGGATTGCGAAATTTAGACCCCGTCACTAGGCGCGAATTCGAACAATCTGTAGATCAAACCGATATACCTACTTACGAACAGCTGATTAATTTCGTAGAGAAACAGGCGCGTGTTTTGGAAATGTCGGAGGTTAAAATTAGTACATCAAAAATTCAGTTTACGCCTAAGAGTGTCCCTAACACCTCTGCAAAGCCGAATTGTGTTCGAAAAAATAATAATAATGCTGCTAATTACAGTAGTGCACCAAAGCAGTTCCAAAAGCCGTGCTTGTCAGCTGTGAGTAAGAATAATAGCGAACGATCAAATAGATGTCTATTTTGCGACAAACCGCATTCAACTTATCGATGTTTCGAGTTTTTTGATTTAACACCGGTGCAGCGTCTTGACAAAGTGAAACAGCTTCAATTATGCGAAAATTGCTTTCGTCAGCATTCGTTGTCCGAGTGTACGTCAAAAGTGCGTTGTGTGCTGTGTAAACAACCGCACCATCACAGTATTCACTTAGATACAGTTCCAACTGTTCAAAATTCATCAATTAATCAAAACGGTTCAAATAGTCAAAACATTTCAAGTATTCAAAACGTTTCAAATGGTCAAAATCAAAGTCAAAGGTCAATGCCAAACGTCGGCTTGACTTGTTCGTCAAATTCAACCGTGCTGTTAGGCACTGCCATGGTGCACGTCGCAGATCGATGGGGAACTTACCACGCCGTACGTGCAGTCATTGACAGCGGTGCCATGTCCGGTTATATGACAAAAGAGTGTGCCCAGCGCCTGGGTTTGTCTCGACGCAAGTGTCAGTTTGAACCCATGGGTCTGGGAGGTGCGCCAGTGCAAGATTTCGGTCTGGTTACATGTTCAATTAAACCACGAAACTCATCTGGTCCGGTGCTTAGCACTGATACTGTTGTCGTAAGTAATATAACTAGCAACTTACCTACAGTAACCTTGTCAAACAAAGTTATCAATAATTTCAAAAATCTCGAGTTAGCTGACCCGAACTACTTTTCGGCGGCTCCAGTTGACTTGTTGATCGCAGGTGACTTATTTCCCTACATTTATGACGGTCAAAATATACTACCACGTGACCCGGGTTTGCCCGTCGCGATGCATTCCATATTCGGATATGTCATTACTGGTCAGACAGTACTGAGTGACGATTGTGAGTCAAATACAGCCTCGCTCAACTTGTTCTCTGCTAATAAAACTAGTAGTATCGATAAAATCATGAACTCTTTCTGGGAGACTGAAAACGTGCCGTATGACGTCACTAAAAAACCAGAAGATTTGTATGTCGAACAATTGTTCCAAAACGAACACAGTCGCGATACTACGGGACGTTATACAGTGAAGTACCCGTTCAAACCCAGTTTTGATCTCGGCGATTCGACTCCACAAGCGTTACGTCGTTTCAACAATTTAGAAACAAAGCTGAATCGTCTTCCGGAACTTAAGGAAGAATATAATAAATTCATGTCCGAATATGAAAGCCTTGGTCACATGACTTGCGTAGGTGATTTTGGTACTGTGGATTCTAAGTACATAATTCCTCACTTTTGTATTCTCCGACCGTCAAGTACCACGACAAAACTCCGAGTAGTTTTTGACGCCTCATGCAAAACGACAAATAATAATTCTTTAAATTCAGTCGTTTACGCCGGTCCTAAGCTTCAAGCAGATATTAATGAGATTTTAATAAATTTTCGTATACATGAAATTTGCTTGTCAAGTGACATTTGTAAAATGTTTCGAATGACCTTGATCGAAAAATCTCAACGCAATTACCAACACATCTTGTGGAGGTTTCAACCTGATCAACCTTTAAAGGTGTATGAGTTAAACACGATCACATACGGCGTTGCTAGCAGTCCGTACCTAGCGATCCGAGTCCTGCATCAACTGGCTGACGACGACTGCGAGAAGTATCCTTTAGCGAGCAAGGTTCTAAAAAAGGGTTTCTTCGTCGATGACCTTCTGTGGTCAGTGAGCAGCTATGATGAAGCAGCTAGGCTACAGGATGAACTGTTAGAGTTGCTGAGTGGAGGAGGATTTCTGCTTCGTAAGTGGGCTAGCAACTGTCCCCAGGTACTGGCTCGGGTTTCAGCTGATCACCGCGAAACGCCCATTGCATTCGAGGATGACAAGGACCTGTCCATAAAAGTTTTAGGTCTGCAGTGGCGACCCGCCGAAGATGTGTTTTCCTTCGTATTCCATCCACTTCCAGCTTCACAGGCGATCACCAAGCGTAGTGTCTTGTCACAGATAGGTCGTCAGTATGATCCCTTAGGTTTCGTGGCTCCCTGCATATTCTACGCGAAATGCTTCATGCAAAAACTCTGGCTCCAACAGCTGGGTTGGGATGAGCGGCTGCCTCCGGAACTAGAAAAGGAGTGGCTCACCTACGTGTCAGAGCTCCCGCTGTTATCGAATTTTAGCCACGAGCGCCAGGTTACTGTCAAACAGCACAGCTACTACCAGATACTAGGATTCTGCGATGCTTCAGTTCAAGGAATAGCTGCGGTCATCTATTTGCGTAGTTTTAACAATCAAGGTGATTCGAAGGTCAGTCTGGTCATTGCAAAATCCAAGGTTGCACCCTTAAAGACAGTGACCATTCCACGTCCCGAGCTAATGGCTGCGCATTTGTTAGTCAAGTTAGTCAAATATACGAAGTCAATATTGTCTGAACGAATTCCTGTTCATGAAATACTCTTGTTCACCGATTCCTCTGTGGTGCTGAGTTGGTTGAATACACCCAGTTACAACCTCAAAACCTTTGTGGCTTCACGTGTCTCCAAAACCTTGGAGACCGTGCAAAGCGATTGTTGGTTTCACGTGACCGGCGCGGCCAACCCCGCTGACGTGTGCTCGCGCGGAGCGCTGCCCTCCGTGCTGCTAGCGACAGCGGAGTGGCTCGGGGGACCGAACTGGCTACACGCACCAAGAGAGAACTGGCCAGTAAAATCAATTGATCAATTTAAATCGGCAAATGTGCCAGAACTTAAAATTCCATGCGCGACTTTGGCTCAAACTAGCGTGCAAGACACAACACGTGATTCAAACCTTGTTTATGATTTAACCGAAAAATATTCGAGTTTTAGCAAGCTTCAAAGGGTCTTAGCGCGTTGTTTTCAATTTATTAACAATTGTAGATCGACGAAGTCTAATAGGAACACAGGTCCTTCGTCTCTATCAGATTTAAAGAACGCACACGATGTGCTCATTAAATCCGTTCAGCGAGAGCATTTTGCAGCTGATATCCAAGCAATTTCCAATGGTTACAGCTGTAGTTCTTCACTTAAAAGGTTAGCACCTTATGTCGACCCCCTCGGTTTTCTCAGGGTGGGGGGTAGGTTGTCTTTCGCCGAACTACCGTATCAAAAGAAGTATCCATTATTGCTTCCTAAAAAGTGCAACTTTACAAAAATTCTTATCGACTATTTTCATAAAATTTATTTACATATCGGTCCGCGTACATTGCAATTAAACGATTATTTGCACACGCTGCAGCAGCGACAAAAATGGCATAGGAATTGTCGTAATATTCAAGTTGATGAACTCGTTCTTATGCATGCTGACGCTCCTCCGCTTCAATGGCATCTCGGTCGTGTGACGGAACTTTATCCAGGAGCTGATGGAGTTGTACGGGTGGTAAAAGTAAAAATCCAGAATGGCGAATACACGCGACCCGTTGTAAAGCTTAGTCCACTTCCAATGGAATTAGATTCAGCATAATTTTTATTTTCCTTTGTTTCTTTGCATGAATTTGACGCAAGAAGGTGTCAAGTTTATGACAATTTTAGGTTCGAAATAAGTCATTTATTTTACTCAATTTACAGCTACACGTGTTTAGTTCACTAAGTCAACAAATACTTACACTATACAGTCCACTTACCTTATTCAATACCATCCCTGGTTTTGTTTGTAAACTGGGGAATCTGGGGTAGATTCCCGGTGGGGGGTTTATGTACGTTACATTGGGCAGATATAATTAGTAATATGTGCATTAAAACCTCCTGCACATATCAAAAACATACTGGCTGAATGAACTTTCCGCTTTCTCCCGCACGGCGGCGCCACCAGTCAGTTGCGCAAATTTGACAGCTCGAAATGAATGCCGGCCGGCGCGCGCTCTTTTAAATTATTCATAAAAAACTCTGAAAGTGCTGTGATTGTGTCTTAAATGTGTCCCTGGGACTGAGGAATAGAGCCAGAACAAACTGTAAGTGAAACCTATATCTTGCCCAATTCGGTTTTGCTAATTATTTTCAATATTCAAATGTCGTAGTTCAAACAGGGAGGTACCGTAAAAAAAATTGTTTTTGAATTTTTATTTGTACTGTTTTGTCGGCATAGTTTACCTTTATATCCGTGCAAAATTACAGCTTTCTAGCATTGATAGTCCCTGAGCAAAGCCGCGGACGGACAGACAGACAGACAGACAGACAGACAGACAGACAGACGGACAGACAGACAGACAGACAGACATGGCGAAACTATAAGGGTTCCGTTTTTGCCATTTTGGCTCCGGAACCCTAAAAAGGCAAAAAGAATCTACGTTGCTGATATGTTTAACATTTGGAAATGTTTCACAAGTGCAAAACAAAAGTAGGACTGGCCTCTATCCTCGGCTTCGCACGCGTCAACTCTTATAGCAGTTAAATTGATATGTCAGAACTTTATTAAATTCCTGTGGAAATTGTTTCAACAATTACGCCGTGGGTTTAGCATTGCATGAAGAACAAACGAGCCAAATTCATGTCACTATAAGTATTGGGACCTTAACAGCGCAGGTACACCCCAAACCGGATGCCATTAGGGGGCGCGCGTGCTCACAAAATTGCGCATTTATAATATTAACAGGATACACAATCATAAACCAATGTAAGTACTTGTATTTAAGATACATTTAAGGGTCACTGATCATTGATTCAGAAATTTAATTGAACTAGACATGTTAACATAAACATTACGAACAACCCTAAATAAATTTATGCATAGACTGAAGTGCGTCGGCGTCGCCGTATAAAGTTGAGTCAATAGACATTTATCTTTAATGGCTTCACAAAGGCATAAAGCTATGGACCGGAAAATCATTCAATCACAAAATTATTATGCATTTCAAACATTCGACATCAATGCGCTATTATGTAATGATGCGTAAACAGTAGGTACGCAATAAAATTGCATTACTCCAATAGGGACAATCTATTCATTTGACAATGGGCTACGGGCTCCTGTCCGTAAATACAAGTGGCGTGCAAGAGGTTTGTTTCTCTAATTACACAAACAAACAGTAAAACTACTTCGAATACGTTTGAAGTTATTCTCCGCCGCTACCGCCTTTGAAGAGTTTCTAATTTCGAATCCTCGTGTATTACGAGTAGCTTTGGGGTGACGGTGTTATACGAGTCTGTGCCTTAGCTGGCTGACGCGTGAGACCCTTTCAGTTCGGTTGTCGTCTGGAGTATAAAATGGCTGAATAAGCTAGCTAATCGTAAAGTTTATGTCGAGCAAAGTTTCGCAGCATAATACAGCGCGACCCCGCGGTGTGCCATTCATAATGGATGGGCATGAACGGGCCGATGTAACACGCACCACGGGGAACGATGAATAAAAGCTTCCTGGAAAATGATACAACCGACAATCAAGTTCAAATTAAAATGATTATAATTTTGTTTAGTTAAAATGCTACTAATGCTGTAGATACGTAAATGAAGACCAGTAAAACCCGTTCCGACACTGCGATGTTCGATCAACGCTACTGGATTAGTGTAAACAGGGTTTTGTAGTAAAAATAACTACAGCACATTAAAAGTACAACGTAATCCAATGTCCGACCGATTTCAATATACACCAGCCAAATAATAAAACGTAAAATTACTGCAGTTTGCCCATGCACGATCCCTTAGAATTCCCCGAGGTCGACGCGGTACAAAACTTGGCAATTTCAATTGCCTCCTACAATTGAATAAGAATAACTTGCCAAACGAAGTTCCCAGTTTACATTAAGCAGACAACATAGCATTAGCATTCATTACGTTTAAGGGTGGTTGTGGGTGTTTCCGTGATTCGACACGAATGAAAAAAAAAAACACACACCATCCATCTTCGTAATAAACTTAGAGGGAGTCACCCGTGTCTAAATATAAATAAAACAGGGTTTAGCCGGCGGGGCCTTCCGTTGGACTTCGCTTTGAAACGAGTTCGGTTATTTTGTAAAAACGGGAACTGACAGAATTAATCCTTAATTAGGTACCAGTATATTCCACTAGGTTACGCAATAATTTTGTTTTAGCTGCAAAATACTTTATAGCTTTCGCCCTTTGATGTCAAATAGAAAGAAACGTCGCTAGCGGAAGTTAGGTGATTAGGTCGATAATGATATCCATGCAAAAACTCATGCACTCTAACAACAAAAACTATGGCAACATACATCAACACACCCTTTCAACTAATTTCCACAAATACTTTCAAATTCAGTCATGTACGACGACGCAAAAACACAAGAATATGTTTAATCCGCGCAAAAGGCCTATGAAAAAGAAATCAACTCAATGTACGTATGTCCCTCGATTGTACGGCGAATTCATTAAGGCAAAGAAATCTGCGAGTACCGTCCCCTTCATGAATATTTATCATCTCAGAGAGTTCCGTTGCCTTTAACGGTCCGGAAGAAATTCACGGTTCTTAAAAAAATAATCCTAGTATTGAAAAACCCTTTTGTGAGAACGAGTATTAATAAATCTGCTTTATTAATAAGCTTATTCAGGTATATTCGGTTTTGTAAAGACAAAAGGGGAAGGACGAGAAGCCGGCTGACCTTTGGCCCGAAAATGATATTAAAAATATACATGTAAATCCGACCTACATAGCTACTTTAGCGGGAAACGAGACAAACATGAAAACACTTTGTTTTAAAATTTTAATTGTGCACATCGAAGGACCAGAATTCCAGGTACATTTCATTAAATCTTGACAAGCAACACATGTATCAAGTACCAACATAAGTATCAACAATCATTCTTAGAGATCAGAGACTGAAATCTTATCGTCGCAATAAAGAGCAGACTCAATTACCATTAGCATTGCATGGTTAACAACGACGCTCTTATCTTTACAGTTAAGTTTAAATGTGCAGTAAGGAAGCAACAATTACTTTGTCAGAATTAGATATGAAAGTTTGTTTCAAGATGAAAACTTAGAAAACTAAACGAGCACCTGAATTGAACTGAAAATAGAAAGGTATACCTCTGCAACCATCGAACTGACATAATATGCTTTCGATTGCATTTAAATCCGGTTGGTATGGTGGCTATGGTAGGTAAAATAGCATGATGGGAAAATAGAAGAAATGGATACAGTGCAACTGATCGAAATCCAAACAACAGACTTCACAAAAAGTTTGACGAGACAGATTAAGAAAATTCAAGTAGGTATTTTATGCACCCAATGACAGTAACAATTGAATAGTCTTGTTCCCCTTTTGAGCGCCACGGTCGGAAGAACGCGACAGCTGAAAATCGTGCCATAGGCGCCATGTCGGCATTTCGTGGCGCCCATGGAGCAATTTTCCGTTTTTTTTTTGTCATCTGTGATCGATCGTGGCGTTCAAAAGGTTAAGAATCAAAAAGATTGAACAGGCATATATTTTGTGAAGAACAAACACACTAAACCATCAAATAATTACAGCCTACTTAATGTACTTTAGGAAGATTTAAGCAAATTGTTTCCCCATAAAGTACGTTAAACGCAATCTAACGCCGCCCTGTTCCGGCCAACGTGAAATTTATTTGACAAATTTATCAGATCCAGTCAACGTATCGCTAAGGGGTGAAAATTCTTATTACCCTTACGCAGAGCACCTGTAATGATATACTTAACAATGTGAGTGGGAGTGTGGGAGGGGGGGGGGGGGGGGGGGCTTATTATCTCGCAAGGAAAATTGTTTTCATAGCCCCAGCGGTCATTTTGTGTGATAGTTTATGGGAGATTATTCTCGATATAGACAATGTTAAAGGAAATGACTTGCTCAATAGCTTTGTAGACAACATATCGTAAATGGAGGTATATCAAACTGAAGTAACTAAATACATGCAAACATACGGTTTTGAAAACAAATTTCCATCAATTACACGAAAAACATCGTGGATACCGCTGCGAATCCAAAAAACAGTCTCTTAATACCATAGTCCTAAACATAATATTTCAAGCACATCCTTCTGCAGGGACTAAGTAAAATTAGAATCAAACAGGTTTCGGTAACATAATGACGCACCGTCTGAAAGGTGGCACAAGTGTTTTCGCCTGCATAAAGGTCTATTTTTATCGCCTCTCATCTCGAGACTTCTAAGCGAATGGATAAGGGACGAAGACAAACAAGCTGTGCGTAAACACTCTGCTTTTGTAATCGAACTTGCGTCGGATAGGTATAGCGTGGGTCGAGGAATCAGGTTATTCTTAATATAAGTGTGTAATGAAAATAATTCCAACACACAGGTACATCAAAAACTTCTAGACACGGTAATAATCAATTTATCACAGAACAGTACTGTATTGGCTTTTAGGAGGTGGTAACTGCTTCAACGATGCTATATTTTTAAATAAAGGCAAAACTACTTTAGAAGAAGCAAATATTCCAATAAACCGAAACAATTACCCAACTTGAACGTGCAAAGCGAAAATAACCGTAAGATAAAAAGTAGACGACGGTGAGTCAGTGAGTGTTTCGCAAAACATAAATTACCTGCCCACTATCGTAGTGACAGCCGGCTTACGTAAGATGGTATCTGATGCATTTTATTGTAGCAAACGTAAACAGTGTTCATTCTCACAACGAGGTAAAAAGGGAACTGTTTTTTTTTAAACTCATCCCGTGGTAGTATGACTTAAAGCGCTAGCCGAGAAATGCAATGTAGAACCTTGATTTTATCCAAATTACAGACCTTAATTAACGTAATCAAGGTTTCGCTCAGGATGTTACTTAAGCTTTAGATAAGTATAGTAATTATAACAATTTACGTATGGATAAAATTTACCGAACATTTAACATTAAAACCGAATAAAATTGCGAAAATCACCAAGAAATATCCTCGCACAGAATAAAACTTAGAATATACGAAAGAGTGACTAAGCTGTTACTGAACGAGTGAGCTACGTTTTCGTTCTCATTTCCACTTACGATCAGGTAAGATAGAAGATGCTCGCTGATTACGTTAAAATAAAAAAAATAACGTAAGCACCTATATGTATTGAATCACGGTGAACTTGAGAAGTACTTGTAAAAGCAATATAGCCTTTCAAGTAAAACTTATTTCAGGTAAACAAGCTAGTTTTAGTGTTAAATGCAACAACGCAGGGGCGTAGAAGGCTGCGGGAACGGCTATAAATAGATCGAAAGGTAACGATAGTCACATAATGGAGTGACAAGAGCGCACGTAATGCGATTGACCTCCAACGTGTCGATAGTATTAACTCCGCTTGCTACAGTGTAAAATTAGATGTATCGGATGATTTTAGTGCCGGCGGTATCAGGGAACGCTTTATCAATAAACTAGCTTTTGCCCGCGGCTCCGTCCGCGTGGTATTCGGTTATCGCGCGCTGTTCAATCGGGAACAGTGCATTTTTCCGGGATAAAAAGTAGCCTATGTCACTCTCGGGCCCATAAAATATCTCTATGCTAAAAATCACGTGGATCCGTCGTTCCTTTACAGCCTGAAAGACGGACAAACACACAAACATACTTTCGCATTAATAATATTAAGCATGGAATGGATGGCTGCACTGTAAGCCAATAAACTAAAGTGCTTTAGACGGAGATGGTAAGCGAAGACAGTTTTTATGAGTCGATTTCTTAACTTTGGACTTAACCAAGTTTACAGATGAAAGATTAAAAGAAATGATTGTTATTAAATTTGGTTGTTTCGATGATAGGCAAAGCGAATTTTAGCTTAGTTTATTTAACGTTTGGTTTGGACCAAGTGCGATGCGGATGGGTATTGAGATTGAGTAGTTTATATTTTATTTTTTTGATTTATTATTTTTTTTCTAGTTTTTTTTTCGTTTATATGCAACAAAAATTAAATAAACTTTGTATTTTAAGAAATAAAAATAAAATTAAATATTATACTGGATAAAAGGAATTAAACGCTAACAAAACAACTTGCATGTTAAGAAATGGAACTAACTGTGAACCAAATATCGTAACTATATTTAAAAGAAAACCGATAAAGTAAGACGTTGGAAGCAAAAAAACTGGTCGTACTAATGCTGCTGTGAACAAAAGAGAAAATCACGGAATGAAAATGGCTACGAGAAGGAAAACAATGAGACCCACGTGCTTTACCAATTCAAACAATGGTGCATTCATGAACGGAATCACAATTATGTAGACTTACTTTACTCACACCGGATACACAGAAATAGTAATTTCATAAAACATCGAAGCCAATGAACGGGGCTCACTCATCCTAAAAATAAGTGCACTTGTACGTGTATGTGTTCGAACAATTATCGTAAAATTCTCTAGACGAGGCAGGTTAGCAAGCCCATCAGTCAAATTCAATAATTCCTAAAATAGCAGTGTCCACTCGTTTCGATTACGTTGACCCTGAGTCGTGTCAATAATGTACGTTTTAAGTTTTTTATCATCGTATCAACACCGACATCCTAACTTTGCATATGAATTTTTGCAAGTTAATGTATACATATTTTCTTCTAAGAGCGCCACATCGATTTTCCAATTTTTAACCGATTAATTCCTTTTGTTCTGAAATAAGTCTGTGAAACGCTGAACAATATGAGTTGAGGCAACTTATAACAGTTAAAAAAAGGGAAAAAACAGTATTTGTGCATTTCTCGGTTGCCTGAACAAAATCCACATGCATATTGGATGAGACACAAGACGTTTCCCACATTCTCGTATTCAGTGTCAGATTGGCGCAAGTACCCATTGTGAAGTTGCCCATGGATTATTAAACAAATACAGAACAACTCAGTATTTTTGAGAATTAAACAGTAGATCAGCCAGATTTTTTTAGTTCTTATCACAAATGAACGGAAACGTGATATTGCGGTGCGGGATGAGTCAGTGACGGCTGCCAATCGTAAAGTAGTAACAGAGAACATTAATTCAGAAAATAAATATTGACTCTGCCCGCCACATTTAACATGTAAGCCAACAAATGAAACAAATCATACGAATAACGTGAGCAGTCACAAAACAATAGAATTAGTTTATAGACAATAAATAGTCGGAACGAGAGAACATCTCGCGGTGCAGAACAATATTTAACGCAAACGTACAAATAAAATTGCTATACTCGAATGATACCTACGTCGAACGAAGCTCGGGAGCGGAATAAAAGTTACATTATTTGGCGCCAACGAAATGTTTTTGGCGCCAATATTTCACAGGGTAAATAATTGCGGAATTATTCAAGACCTATGTTTAGATAGGTCGTGATTTCTCGCGGCAGGTCTTCTGGCTTTTAAACGTCAACTCGCACTGTCAGCCTGACTGGAGATTATAGTTAACTCATGATGTTTATTATGCAGTAGAAAGTTTGCAACATTTACAACAAAACGCACATCTACAACGGTCAACATTTACACGGTCCTACAACTGAATGTTGGACGCAACATTAACTAAAAGTCAAGTTTTGATAAACCTCTCTTGCTCTGCACTTTTTGATTAAATATGGCGTTACAAATAAAACAAAATGAGGTTTGCAATAGTCAATGGTCCTGGTGAAACAGTGTCCTGTTTACTAAATAACTCAAACGGCTCGACTCGAGGCATAAGACAATATTAAAGGTTCATGTTAAGAGGATGCTATTTTATTTCAACATACAACGTGCGACGTGTCAGCCGACGTGACAAGGGGCGGGTTTACCTTGTAAGGGCTTTTTGCAGGGTTAAGTTAGTTTAACTTGCCAGTCAATATATTAGGCTCGTGTAAACAAGGTTACGGAGCCGTCGGCGTCGATTTGTTGCTAGGCTACAATCGCCCGACGACGGAAAGTTCACAGAGTTAAATCGTTTAATGATTAGCCAGAATACTTAACATTAACAATGTATGAAAATGCTAGTCATATACGTCTAATTACCGACTGAACTGGAACTCTCAACCAAATCCTATTATAATCAGAAAGTTGTATGCAATATCATAATGAATTTATAGCACACGCAAATCGATTCATCTAATTTCACATTACAATTTGGAACGTTTAATACTCTACCTTCGTACAAGTCGGACTAAATCTTTTTGATGTCGGATAAATCGGTCTTGATTCGAACACCACTGATCGATTGTTAGACCTTGCACGTGTTGCCAACATCGTTATAAGCGGTCTCGGTATTTATCCAATGATTTCGCTAATCTGAGAACTACCGCGTAATACAGAATTAAAAATTGATCATGAGTAAATTTGAGTTGTAAAGACTGCACGCATGATTGTCGTGTTGGTGATTAGTCTTAATTGCTTGTTTGATGGAAGTGTTTAAACAGATGAAATTTATTAGAATGTCGAGATAGTTTAGCTTGCTTTTAATGTCAACATTACAAAAGGCGCTATCCCCATCTGAATTACTGATGAAGCGTCACTGAAGAACAGCTGTCTGGCTGACGGTGGACGGAAATAGAAAGACAAAGTCGATAGCGAACAGCCAAGGGAGCGAGCGAGGTTACTCTACGTGGGGCCGGCGTCAAATCAATCCCTCATTATTCAACACTTATTAGACAGGGCGGAAAATGAACGGGAGCTCAAAAACTTACAAACTACAGAGCCAATTTGTTCAATGACAATTTGGGGAATGCTTAATCATCCTAGTTTTGGACAATTTCCTATCTAATTTGCATTAACAGGCTGTATTTCAATTCGGTTATGTTTAAAGTGTTTTTGTGCGTAAGCAAACGCAATTCGACGCGCAGG
This sequence comes from Choristoneura rosaceana, assembly GCA_037349165.1. Lineage (NCBI taxonomy): Eukaryota > Metazoa > Arthropoda > Insecta > Lepidoptera > Tortricidae > Choristoneura > Choristoneura rosaceana. Next base: position 7,601,197 of record JAZBNJ010000013.1, read on the forward strand.
ATGCAAGTAATTGTGGAAACCAACAAATGTGTCACACAGGACGAGGTTATTAGACTTAATAGTCACAATTTAAACAATCTAGTACGGAATGCTAAAAATCTTAGTTCATTTACATTCCGATAAGAGAAAGTTATGAAACGTTGAACAATTGTATTGGAATCACTTCTTAGAAGGTTCTTATATAACAGAGAGGACCCTGTTGCCATTCGGCACGTAGTACCTTCGCACAAAGGTGCGCATTAGCCTATCGGAGGAGCAAATCGTGCGCGAGGGCCCTTACGTGTCGGCCAGTGGAACGTGCGGACGATGGTACTCTTAGGATATGATTTTAGATGGAGTTTTCATTTCCTAATAACCTCATTTCTACATTTCAACCGATTTTGATCAAAGCTCACAATCATTAAGTAAAAACGTTAGTGAACACATTAAGCAAACAAAGTCAATCTCTGATGAAGCAAGCTGAAATTTACCTAACCAGAGACTTGACGGCTGATTTTACATTAGTTATCGTTATGGCAACTTGGTGCAACTCACACTTATATCCGCAGAAGTATGGAACCGCAACCCCATCAAGAAAACGAATATCGAAAAACTTTAAGGCAATGTGTCGAAACTTTTGATCGCCGCAAAAAACATTTACGTTTACGTATTTTGGCACGGCCCGCTGGATATCGTAAACCACAGAGCACGACCTTTTACGTAAGACCGTTATAAAGTTTTACATGGAACCTCTATCGATATTGTATCGGTTTACTGTTGAATACGCTTATCTTGAAGGCTTACATCAATGAGACTAGTTTCTGTAATATATTGAGGAGTTATGTCCATTGATAAAACAATGTGGTATATCTGGCGCACTTAATAAGCTTAGAAGCCTTAGTTTTAGTAGGTAAGATAAAACCTTTGTCGTGTCATGGAAATGGACAATGAGCTTATAAGCAACGAAAGTGCACGGTCAAAGTTATTTAAAATTCCTGAGCAAGCACTTGCTAATGATCTATTTGCCAGCACAATTTGTGCTTGGTTTCAGGCGTATTGGCTGCACCAAACGAGCTAGTTACAAACAAAATGCGTTAGATTAGAAGCTTGTTTTACTTGACTGCGTAGTTTCAAAGTTATCCTGTTAATTCATAGTTTGTATGACGTTGGTAAAAAACTACTTTTCCTATTCATCATTGTTGACTATTAAGTGATTCAGCAATTTCTTTGCTTTACGTTTGACCTACTCGTCGTACTACAAAGTCAATGTGCCTGTGAGCGTTTTATAAATCGCATTTATAATATTAATAATTACCAAAACGTATACAAGCGTGAATAAATTAATATTAGTTATTGGTGTAATTTTACCATTAGTATTGGATGGAGTAGGCTAAATCTTCAATATCAAGAACAAATGTTTGCCAAATGCTTTCGAAGAGACAATATTGGCGGATCCACATCAAATAACTAAGTTAACCGAACATAAAATAAAGCTATTATCAACATAACGGAGTATAAATAAGTTTACAGATGTAGAGCAAAATATTATATTTAGACAGGGGCTTAAGCTTCCGCTATTCTGCAGGCGATTTGGAAGTAATGAACTTTGTAGCTCAGTTGATACGACACAATATAAATTAGCAAGTGTTCTGTCGGGGAAACGAACTGAATTGGAACCCTGTGTCTTGAAGAGTACAGTGAGAATTGAAGTGGCAAGAAATGGGTGGTCATCCCAAGAGGATTATATTCGGGATCTGGCCCGATGCATCAAGTGGACTCGGATTAAATCGAATATTATGTAAAGCTTTGAAATGAGCTTTTGATACAGGAGGTGCTTTAACCACTGTCTGAAGTTTACGGGGCACGCTAAGAATGGAATTTTCAGAACCTGTTACTATGAAAAATGTAAACAAAGCAGATGAACTCGAAAAAAACATTGTATCTATGAAACAAATATACTAAGAAGTGAATACTAAATAATTTCAAATGTTGGTAGTATTCCATTGATAAAAATTTTTGATAAGAAAACATTCGTTTCTTGAAAAAGTTTGCCGTATCTTAATCTTTAATAGATGCTATCGTCAAACCTTCGAATTTAGTACGAGGGGTTTTGTCGGTGACAGTATAAAAGGGGATGGCGGTACACGTAGGTATAAAAATGGATGTCGTACCCGGTATCGGAAACACGTGAAGGTATTACAACAATGATTTTTTACCTAAGGGTAATAAATTATACGAGAATAAAGTAAACATGGCAATTCGGTAATTACATGTTGTGCTGAACCACCATCCGTGGAACCTTTGTTAGTGTAATTTATCACGCCAATATAAATTTGAATTCGGGCGTTCAAGGTAGAGAAGGCTACTCCATTTTTTTTTGCGTTTGTGTGGGTGTAGCATTGCTATTCAACCGATTACAGTCAGCGAAAGATTTTATATTTGACTGATTACTTGCAAGAAGTGATTGTGTTGACATTAGAAATATTTTGTCTTGCAGATTCAAAAGACCATTTCCGTCAATTTTTCTTCATAAAATCTACTTATTTCATTAAAGTTAGTCTTAACTTGAAAATATCAAGCACCAGTCCAATCCAAGAGATGAATAATGATAAGAGTTTAACTCAAAACATACGTGTTTGGGTGAAAATATCCAACAATCGGGTTGGTTAAACTTTGGTTATTAATCTCTAAAACCTCTGGACAGACCAAACCACAAGTTGGGACGAACTTTGCCTTCTCTAGATAAGCGGAATAGGTCATAGTTTACGTGACTATAATTGAGATTTTAAATGCGCCCTTATATCTAAAAAGATAATGGATTTATGGCTTAAATAAATAAATAAAATAAACTTCAACGAAGTGAACAAAATCCCATGAAATGGTAACCAAAATTAGACGATAAACTTTCATAAAAGCACAACTTTGAAAGTAAGCTAATGGAAAATAACGCCTAAAAAAGAAAAAGAATAAAGCAACAATATAAACTAAGTTCATATGAAAACATTGAATGCCGTCCTTAAACGATGAGCATCAAGTTTTATTGAAACGGAAACAGCCGACATACGAACGAGCGCATATTGATGTTCGAGCGGGGTTACGAAACTAAATAGCTTCCACTGTTCAATGTTGGTGAAAGAACTATTGTGAATGTACATTTAATAAAAAAGATAAACAAAGTGAATGAAAAAGTAATGAAATATTAGTAATACAAAAAAGACTATCCTTTCATTTAATCTAAAATCTTGTCTTTTAAAAAGAAAGTTCCCGCTCATCAACGCCTATTACAAACCCATGGATGTAGAAAGCCGAAAAATTTCAGAGGTTTCCTTTATAATATAGACAAGGAACATTCAGGCAGAAAGAATTTTTACTCTGGATGGGGAAGTCTTCGACAGAGGCGAAGCCACGGCCGTAAGCTAGTATACTCAAACATCTTGAAGGTCATTGCGATATAGTCCATTACCGAGATTAATTTCAATAAATGTTGTTTTAATACCAAAGCAACTTGATCATCAAGCCCTAAAACACTAACAGAAAAGTTTTCCAACTATTTTTATACCTTCAATCTACTCTCGAGTGCTTCGAAAATGAAAACTAAAAAAAAAAAAACCTGTTCAAGCTTTCACCCTTGATTCGGTTACGACGCGCAGCCGCACCGTTCAATCCCATTTAGCTAACGTCAGATGCAATTTAAGGAGCCAGTCACATTCAGAAATGCAGGTATGCACTTCAAGAGATGCAGGCAAAAATTTGGGTCAATGTAAATTACTGAACTGCACAGTGAAATAAATGAAAAGTTTAAATTTATCAGCCTATGAAATGGAGATAGAAGTTCTAGAGGAAGCTAATTTACGAAAAGAAAGGAAACCAACAACTACGGTAACATATAAGTACTTAGTTTAAAACAAGTTGAATGACTGCGAGCTTCTGTTTATACTAATAAATAGTAGCTCGTTTCCGAGGGCAATTCTACCGTTTCAAAAAGTACAATAACTGCACATAACAAAAGGCGGAAGTCTCAAGACAATTTTAAGAAAAAGTGGGCGACAGCAGTTACTAAGCCGTTTACACGAATAACGTCAAAACGTTAAGAGAAAAAACCGACGCTTTGAAATAATCTAGACATTTCTGACGTCCGTTAAGAGCTTACAACGTGAAAAATTTGAATCGTCCGCATAATGTAATGTAATTATTTCATTCGTCAATTCTAAACTTTCAATAGCAATGGGCACAGTACCAACCAACACGAGAACTCATAAACTATAATAAGAGTAAGCTTTTTCTCTAATTCTTATGAGATGTGATGACGTAGTGTCTCGACTAGAATAGTTCGTAACATACAACGGGACGTATGAATACCGCGCATACGTGGGATTGTTTGTCATACGACCTTCAAGCGTAAGCAGACTGATTGGAAAGAGGGCGAATAATTCAATATTGAATTGACCCTATATCAGAGATTCCTCGTCGTGACTCTTGCAGTCTCGTTCAGATTGGGATGGATAGAGCAACTGACAAATGCCAGTGTCTCTCATTTCCTTTATACATGTTCCAGATTATCACCCTTATTTCTAATACCAGGTTAACTTCTCCTGAATGAAAGTCTTTTTCAAACAGCGCACTGTTACCCACTAGTTCGTTTGTGTGGCCTCTCTAACATAAAAAAAACTTCTGTTTTGACACAATATCATCTATTGGTAAGATAAGGATGGCGAGTAAGCTTGCGATTTTCGTTTCTAAAATTGTTTCAAAGTTCTAAACTGTTCCTTATATATAATAACGATCACAAATTGCGCTTCGGTGTGATAGCTATCTAAAAGTTCCAATATATCGATATTGATCTGCGATCTTGTAAATAAGGACTTTTCTTCAATATAGATAAACAAAGTATCACAAGCATCACATAGTTCTCAAATAGATTTATCTCTAAGATCTGACGTCACGTTGACCGCATTGACGTCCAAGTGCACGTCACGGACTCATGCGGCCGATTCCTTGCTCTGTGTCGTGATGGTGATGATTATTTTTAAAGTGACACGTGGATATTATGGCTCGTTTGTCACTGTTCCTGTGGATTGATGATGCTATTTGTTTAAAATTAATGAGAGCTTTTTTGATCAAGTTGCCGCAGCGACGAGTTGCGTTATTAGGTACTGAATAAAGAAGATAATTTATTATATCACCATACGATTTAAATATTGATATGATGACAAGGTAACATAACATAATCTATAACACGAATTGGCTATAGAGGGAGGAATGAAATTAGATAAATATCACAGGCAATATATACCAATTGACCTAGTCTCGAAGTAAGGAAAGCCAGTATTATATGTGCTAGGCAACGGGTAATCGTATTCAAATAAAAATTGACTTGAGAGATTACATCAATTTCTTTCATACGCATTTTTTCTTGACCTGACCGGGGATTCAAACCGATATTTATGGGCTGAAGCTTTGTAGGTTCTCAAAATACTAAGCCATCCAGTCGTCTTCGCTGAGGAAAGGCAATATAAATTATATTTTATGTCGATGACATGATTATTCTGCAATAAGAAATATTACTACAACAGGTTTACACGCAAACAAGAAATATTATAATGACCTACTTAACCTAATTAACAATCAATATTGAAAGGTCAGATATCAGAATTTAAAACGAATCATCAGATTAATTTGAGCGTGAAAAGTATTTATTGTCAGATAATAATGTAATTTCGTTCGGAGTCGATACGAATGCCCTTCAAATTAAGGTTTTCCGAGCGTTTTACGACGCCTTCCTTGTAAGTGTCTAATAAAAGCATCTTCGTGAATAGATAGGGCTGCGTATTTCGGGTTTTTATAGCTTTCGAACGATTACAAAACCTACGAAGAGGAATTTTTATTTCACGAAATTATTTCCAGAGCATTTTTCATTTGAGCGTTGTTGATTGACGGTTGGACTGAGAAAAGATCTCTGATTTGGAGGAGGTTTCATTATACCTAAAGATCTCCTTTATTAACTTTACAGCTCCCGAATTGCACAAACTTAAACAACTAAACTAGTAAATTATTTGGTCTTTATTGAAACATTAAATGTAGCAATTTACACAGAATGTCCGGTACAAACGCACATTCACGGACACAGAATATAAAGAAGATTATCGTTATCTCAATAGCCACATAGTGCGTAAAACTTTCCTTCCTCGTGCAGAACTTTCTCCTGGATATTATTTTTGCCAACCCTAATTCAGGGTAAATGCCACCTTTACGTGACACGACGCGATCCCTGGATAATTAAGTTGAGCGCTGTAATTGCTTTGTCATAGTATAACTAGGTACGCCCTAAATGGCAGGGAAGTAATCAAATATTACATTCCTGTTAATTAATAGGTGATGGTTAAGATAATAACTTATTTATGGTTAAGCAAATCTTGTTAGTGGAGTTACATCAGTTGGAAAATTTGACGTCAGTTCGCGTAGCTGAATGTAGTTAAGAAGTTTCGGCGAATCGGAGTTCATACTTTCTTGGCTAACCTCCTAATTTGTAAGCCCGCGTGGGAACTATGGCTAAGCCAGTCTCATTTTGAGAACTCTATTGCCTAGCAATGTAGTAGTGGGAGTTACAAATGACTAAGTTAATATTTATGGGTGTCTCAGCACTCCAGACGGTAGTTTTGCAGATGAAGATAGTAGACAATACTTGCAACTGTCGTTTACTTTACCCATTCCGACAAGGATTTTCCATTATTATCACGATCGTGACAGTATGACATATATATGTGTATATAATACTGCAGAGTTAATCACTCGCGACTTTATTTTATCGCGTATTTTAGAGTAGAAAAATTAAGTACATGACGAACTAAGTGTGCAATGAATAGGTAAAGAACTTAAAGTTTGGTCAAATAATTTCCGTAATCACAACCGTTGCCTCTCGCCTAGGTCTTAAGTACTATATCTGTTGAAAAAAGTCTGGAGTTAGAAGGAGCTGTCCAAATAACGTACAAACAAGTAAATGTACGCATATAAACATTGCCAACAAGAACAGGGTTCTCTGAAAAGGACTGTGCGACAAATAACAGGTTTAGTGACATAAAATGAAAGTACCGTTGCAAAATGCAATGGGCACACCATAAAGAAGGTACTGATGACACATAAGTCAGCAAATAAGGTAATGACGAAGATAAAAGTGACCTGGGAAGTTTTACGAATCATTCCAGTTGGTCATCTTTTTCAACAGCTGCATTTATTTTGAAATTGATTTTGAATATACAGTACATAATATCATCATCATCATCAGCCTACAGCAGTCCACTGCTGGACATCGGCCTCTTCCATAAACATGGACAGTACATACATACAAAAAAGTAAAATTTAGGAGCAATTTGCAATCGTGAATTTGGTAGGCCAATGATTCAGGGCAAATGATTAATAAAAGTTCAAAAATATCAGAAGCTAACTAAATACGAAACGATTGGCTAAAGACGAACAAAGTCGTTATATATATGTGTGCACCGATGACATATGAATACTAGAATCTGATGCGAGATAATAAATTATTTCGGTTCAGTTCTCATTTATCAATAGTCCGTAGTGAACGGGCACGTTCATACTGAAACACAAACAGTAGTGGTACGTAGGTACCGTAAGCAGGAGCACAACATTAATCGAGCCGGTGCGTGTGCCAACGGTACGCGACCAGAATGTCGGAGCTTCCTACTTGCTTCGTACAAAGGGCACGACTGGGAGCCAATGAACTGTTAGAATTTCTACACATCAAAGCGTTGATATGTAACAGAAATATTTATTTAGTATTACTATCAACGTCATGGTCGAAACAGACAGCTGAACAAGATGGGTATAATAAGATAAAGATGCTAAAGAGGATTTGCTGATATCGAAGGACGAACCGCTAGTTTCCTGGCAATGCTAAGTAACGACCATCTTAACCACTGGTCTAAGTATTGAACGGTCATCTGGATTTATAGCCCGTTGGCCATATAAGATTTATTGCGGCGTTATGCTCTATGAATATCTGGGTTAATACGGATCTATCGACACCTCGCCTATTAATCTCTATCATAATGTAAAGATACCATAAATCTTGCTTAGATGCAAAGCTGCACAAACCTATTCCTGTTCTGATCACTGTGCAAATTTGAAAAATCAGAATTTAGTTTAAATATTCCTCGTATAAACAAAGAAAAATAAACTGTGCAGAATTGCAGATCTCAACCGTCATTAAATTTGTTTTACTCTGGACGGAAAGAGACAGGTCATAAAGCGATATTATGATGTTAGCAGAAAATATAGATGACACTGCAGTGTTTCAGCTTGTAGATATGACTTCAGGTACCGTGTTGAAACTAGCATGAATCGTATAAAAATTTAGATATGCCAATTTAGAAGACGACCTATAATGGTGTGCACAAGAGACTATAACTCGAAACGTATTGCTGTCAAGAACATTACGTCCAACTGCAGCAGACAAAGTTAACTTAGCATAGCCGAGGTCACTGCTACATGGATCTGCATAGGGATGGAGTTAACAAGCTGGAATAATTTAGTAATCCACAAGAGAATCCACAAAGTTTCCTTTACAGCAAAGTTGGCTTCAATTTGGCAGCCTTATCTTTTCCTATCCAACTTGCTCCGGGAACTCAGTAACATTGGTCTACACTTCATTCATGTCTCTGTTCATAATTAGTCCTTAGATTCGCTCAAACTTATTGTGGGAAATTACTCATATTTAAGTGTAAACTAAGAGACTGAATAAATTACAAAATAAATGTCCCAAATGAGTTAGATAACTAAATTTACTATCATTCACATTTCACATACTTTACCTACCTTGCATACAATATTGAAAGAAAAATTGGCAAAAAATCGAATAGCTCGCTTTAAATACCCTGAATATTAAACAATGTTTTATGAAAAGCTTTGGCTGGTTCAAAATTGTATAGTGTGAATTAGTTCTTATAGCTCCTGACAAAATGGTCGCTGGCAACAGCGCGAAGGGGCGAGGCAAAAGCCAAAGCGAACCTAACTGAAGTTTGGCAACGTTGGTACCATTGATTTTCTTTCACAAGTATATTCGAGCTCATAAAATGTATCAACTGAACGAAATGTCTAGTTTCTTTTCTGATACCCTTCTCTTGGACGAACATCAAGGCGGCTAGACGTAAAAGCTTTGAACAAGTTTTGGGAGTATTCTGTCTGTCATATTTAAGTACAGGTTTAAAGCGGAAAGTCGCTAACGCCAATCCTCTTCCCATTCGAACAACCAGTTTTTTTATTTCACATCCCTGGACATACTGAATATTCTTTAAATAAAATTACTTCTAGAAGTCTTGTCGTCAACTGTCAATTTTTTTCTTTACAGTTCAAATAAATTAATATTCACGTGTCTATACCAGTAATACGATTCAATAAAAATCATAGGTTGTAGATCTGAAACGTAAAAACGTCAAGCGTGAAGCAGGGATAACCTTATCGGAGGCCTAGGCGCGACCCGAAATCGGTACTCATCAAAATTCATGAAAACCACGCGATTTTACCAGAAAGGGACGCCTTTCAGCCGGCAAAGGGCAAAGGCAAAAATCCATATTTAACACTTAACGGAATATTTGGTACTTTTTGTTCTCAACCGTACAAATTGTAACAATATTACGGGGTGTGTTTTGCTTATTTGTGTTGCTAATTGAATCTTTACTTATTTCTATACTCTAATTGAAATTTTACCCATGTTGATAGCCTATAAAATTATATTTGAAGGTAATGTTTCGGTTTCAGCAATTCTTCCAGTGCGTTAAATTCAAACCAAATAAATATACTCACACATACACACCTCGACCTCTGTCCGTTTCTTTCAATCGACCTTGAACTCGCATTCTCATTTTATCAACAGTCTTTGGTGTTGTTTCAGGGGAAAACTCATTATCGATGTGATTTAATACATCATCTCGAACCTAATCTAAGAAAACTCATTTACATTTACGTAAACAAGGTCATGTAGTTCATCACCTTGGACTGACCAGTGTTAAGCGATCACTGCTCCTCCTTCATGCCCTTCGCCAATATCAATGCCATGGGTACAAAGGTTGAAGTTATTTTCATGATTCAATGAGCTAAGATCCAAGTAAGCTATGGCAGAACATTCGTAGCAAAATGGAAACTATTAGAATCACGTAGCAAGCAAAAACGTTAAATTCATGAAAACTATGGAATAAAACGAAGTCTCTGCTAGTGGTGACAAATAAATCAAACTGTGGAAGCAAGCGGCTATCTGGCTGTGTTAGCAGTAAACGTAATGCCCTTAGCCACTCCCTGCAAGCTCGAAGGACGTCGAAAAATTGTCCGCCCGGCGCCTGGACATTGTCTCACGTAAGAAATACAGAGGATTTCTAGACGCTATTTAGATACCAAGGCAACTGTATTGGTTGTTTTGTTTCTCTTCTTTTGTACAATAAACAGTTTACATACATACATACATACTGCACAGTTACACTAGCGGCTTCGAGTCTTGAGACTTATTTAGATAAAATGATAACCTCCTCCTTTTTTTGAAGTCGGTTAAAAAGGTCTATATACAGTGTAATAAAACATGTAAGAGTAAGACCAAATAAAATTCTAATCAGTAAAATGTTTTTAACGTCTGCACCATCATGAATCCAGTGAAATAAAGAAAATTATTACCAGAGAATAGAAATTACGCTCGAGCATACTTAATGCCGTCCATTAGGCGTATAGAGTTTTGTTTTGCGACGACAGTAAACATGCCCGAATGTAAGGCAACTCGAGCTACAGTTATGAAAACAATCTGCTGATTGCTGAATACGGCTAACATTAGCGAATGTTAGAGTAGTGATAGTAAGGAACCCTAAGATTATTAGGACATGAAAATATTATTTCTCGTAATCGGTGTGTGACGGTCGGTGCTTCAGTTTAACGATAAGCCACCCAAGAGGATAGATAATTTGAAGTGCTGAGGTGGTATGTTAATATTGCGACAGTAACATGCCACATTAGAATAGTGATTTAAAGATATATCAGTCGGAATCTTCGTATCTTAATTCTGTAATTCTCCGGCAGTGACCTCGCGGTGGTTTTCGATAGCAAGAGCGGTCTGTTTCGGATGCTCCCGACCTATTTCAGTACACCGGCCAGCTATGCTGCGAAACAATGAACTGAACGCGATGGAACAGGAAAGTTATATTGTCCAGGTCGTAGGATAGAGCGGGACGGTCGTTTCGGCCGGCGTCACACAGGGCGCTCACATAGTACCCGTGTTCTATTTTCGCACGTCGCGATCCGTGTCTCGGAATTCGTTTCTATGTGTCTAACAGTAACATTAGTAATCGTGTGACTAATGGGCCAACTGCTAAAACGGCAACTTTAATACTTCGGTGCGCCAATTGACTCTTGTCCGGGGTCACGTCCGTAATTGTCACCTACGGTTTTGTTGCAATTAGGCCATATTTAACATGGTCGTGCACTGACGCTGTAAAATCGTTGATCTCGTTTGTTGTGCCTATTAAGCGTTATGACATGACGGCAGATAATTAATTCAGGGTTGCATGTTGACGTCATGCCGTTATGTAACTTTTACCTATTGTTTAAATTAATCGCGCGTTAAAATTAACGAACGGTAGTGAATATTTAGAGCGTATTAACATCCATGTTTGCTGGAATCTCTTTCATGCCTACAGGGTTGTGGAGCTTTTCAAAGGTTCAATTTGTAACGGACGTGACGCGGAACGCACAGCAGGATTTACGGGAATTATTCAAAGCACGCCGACAAAGTTTTATAAATCTCTTCGACTTATTCTAATGGATCATTCAGCGGGTAGTTTACTCAGACCGGAATTGATGACGAGTGATCCTTGTAAAAATAATGTTTTGTTTCGTATCAACAGATCAGGAAGAAACAAAGTTTATGTTTTCACTATAGGACTGTGAACTTTTGAGTCACGGAAGTAACTGGAGGGAGTTGATTCGAACAGTCTGTGGATGTAATAATGTGCGTGCGAGCAGTATCGAGCTTATGAACCGTTTAAAAATAACGCGATTGTTTCCCGGAGTTTACCGAGCAGACCGCATTAACCTGTAAGAGCTGTAAATAAAATGATGGAGCACCTCAATAACGCTCCCCCGAAGATTATGCATGTTGAGAACATTTTGGTTATTTGTTTAACACGTTCGGAAGTGAGCTCGCTCTCGTACATCTTTCGTTGGGCCAAAGTTTATTTTAATCTGAGCATTAATATGAGGAGGTACGAAAATACCTGCGTGTGTTCAATCATAAACCGTTTGTACCTGGTTTGTTTCTGCGTTAGTGGTGCTATAGTTAGCTAGCACACTTGTAAAGTTTCATGCTTGATGTTTCCTCCATTGCCTAATGAACGTCTGCTGTGCCTAAATCATTGCGGCTATTTATGTTCCCGCCGACTCATTGGACACGGCGGTTTGTGTATCGAAGGGTCCAGTTAGGGTTCCGTGCTGGAAATGTTTGTCTTTGCAAGGGCTCGGGTATTCACGAGTTTCGCTCAACTTAAAGCTTTTGTTACGCTACAAGGGTAATAACATTGACAAATACGAACCAACTACTAAAGCAGATTAAACATTAATACATGATTAATGTTTGTTTGCTTTACTAGGCTGATTAATGACTAGATGAATTTTGATATGTCAAGTATTTTTTGGAGATTTAAAGCTACATAGAAACAGTAGGGCCATTGCTTAAACGAAGTATGGTAATCTTTTATTCTAAACTTATAAAACTTTTTTTATGCACAGACTATCAAATTGCATGAATCCCAAAAAGTCGTAAACTTACACGACCGGCAGCATAGAAAGCTATGCAAGTAGGGGAAAGCCATATCCCTGTTGTGGGGGTATGGTGCCGCTCCCTGGGAGGGGTGGGGGGTGACGTCATCGTCGAATTGATTCGAGGGCAAAAACGAGGCCGAAGCGGATGCGGCGTCGGGCTCGATGCGGCATAAATTTCTGGTTTATTTGCTAAGGTCTCCAGCATTGCTGGATAAACTCCTTATGATGTCATTGGACGGACTCTCGACCTTGGCTTTATTACGTCCGATAAAGAATTAGCTAATACGTCGGAGTGCTGTTGAAGCCAAGTCGGGACGGTTGGAGAGGATTCTTTACTAGGAAATTATTCTAGTTTGTTATCCCTTAAGTACCGGGGTTGCGTAATGGTTTTCCGGATCTAAAGTAGATATTTTCGCCTTTTTATTTTCGGTCTAACAAAATAAAATAAAACTGTAGAACTGAAATGAAATAATTTTACGTTATAATTTTATTACGCTGGTAGCTGGTAGTTTAAAAAAAAATGACGTGTAAAAGTGCCCATTGCGGCCTTTTACTGAATAAATGATTTGAATTTTGAATTGAAAAATTATTGAAAGTAATACAACGCGAGAATAACACGCAATGCAGACAGAAAACAGTGCTCCAATTAGTGCTCTCTACTTTATCAAAACTGGCTCTGTGAATATAAATTTTAAAGGCGAGCCGTTTGGTCTCTGCAGTTAAAACAGTTGAACCGCATCGGATATTCTGGTCACAAATATAGGTTCGCTAGTTCAAAGCGACTGGTTTTGGTAAACATGGCAGATTAAAGGAGACGTGCCTTTATCTAAGGGTTAACATACGTCAGGAATGGTCCTGACGGTCAGAATTAAAAGGCTTCTGTTTGGTCACCGGAACGGTTTTGGTCCTAAATTATTAACTTATATATCCTGTCCTATGTGCCACATGTCAGGCAGGTCTCGTCTACAGGAACCAGGGCTTATGTCAGTTTTTTTGACATATCTTTATTTAAAATTACGTGCTGAATCCAAGACTCTTGCGCATGCATTCGTTTTCTCCAATGGTCTTTTCAGAAGCGTTATTAACAGATATAGCAGCCATAAAGAAAAAAATGCCTAAAGAATAAACGATTTAGATTTTGAAATTACATTTAAACAAAATGTTCGGAAATAAACACGTTTAAACAAAGACAAAACATACAAACAATAACCAAGCGCAACGGACGCGACTGAGGTTATTTAAATGTGAATGTATTTTAAAATTAAAATTTGGTTTAGTCAGTCGACGCGGAAGCAAAATAAAACAAATGTTGGTTAAATGTTTACGGGAAACGAAATATTGTTAAAAAATCATTTCAATGATCTGTACTTGATCCGTACAAAGTCTATTAAAGAATCAAGTTCAATTTAAAGAAGAAACTAACGATCGACTTTTCTTCTTTTCGACTTTCTGTCTTCTGAGTCACTCTTTAAACCTTAAGTTAATAGGATCAAAATTTGGCAAACATGCATTTTTTATGGTAGTTTTAAGCTCCTTCTAATTGCTCATCTAATAAGCATGTTAGTATAATTTGACACAACACAACATTTCTTCTATTGAACTGTACTACTTTTGTCCCCTCGCTGATGGGACAGAATAACAACAAGAAAAGCGTTGGCAGGCCTCCCACCAAGTGGACTGACGACATCGTGAGAGTTGCAGGAAACCGGTGGATGCAAGTGGCGAGTTGTCGTTCATTGTGGCGTTCTATGGGGGAGACCTTTGTCCAGCAGTGGACGCTGATGATGATGAACAACAAGAAATAGTTGATCCACCCAACAATAAAGTCGTTGTAGTCACATTCAGTGATAGCAACTCATGCGTTCGTCACTTCGGTACAGCGACGCTGTCACAATTTTACAGAAATTTTAACGCACATGGCGTTTGACCTGATCAGGTCTCTGGTTTGAAAGATGACAGGGAAAATGTTAAAACATGCTGATCAGATTTCCATAGTGATAATTTGATGCCACATCAAGTCATCTGCTGTGATTAATATTTCACAAGCAAATATTGACTATCCTTTAAGTAAATATAAATAAGGGTATGAAACTGATTTATTACAGGACTTTAGAGTAACGTTGCCGTTGCTTTCGATCTTAGTTCAAAATCGGTTTAACTTTAGCATGACCGAGTTCCGTCAGAGTTAAAGTTGTCAAACGAATTACAAATATCGACGGCGCCAGTTTGGCTTCAGTTCAGGAAATAGCGAGTTCCTAACACAAATCTAGCCTTATCCAGTTTCCTTTAGATTCATTTTATAAATGTCATCTATTCGCGTTGGTTTAACGACGTATTTCTTGAGTAGCCGTAAGTAGTTCATTACGACAACAATGTTGTAAAGTAGCTTTCTTTATTTCCATAGTAAAGCTCTCTTTCTGAGTGCACAGAAAGAGAGGTATATAATACCAGTTGAAGCTTAAAAGATGTAGGTTATAGCTACATTAGTTTACATTTATTGTGCTTCTTAAAATGTAAAACGTGCCACGGTACGAGTATTATGTTTAATAATTAAGACTTAGGGTCCAACACAGATATCGACTAGAAATCTTAATATGATTGTGACATTAATCGCGCGGTACCGATCGAATACAAAAGTTATCTATTGTATTTGAACAGCCATTTCAATACGAGTATTTGTTTAATATATAGCATAAATATCAAGAGAAATGCATTCATAAGTAAATATACTTTATTAATAAATGCTGGAGCGTATCCATATTAGCATAATGATTAAGGTCATATCCATAATATCTGAAGATAAAAATGCCACGATCGATTAGCATCGATGACGGAACTATTGTCTCATGCGCGCGATGACCTTTCGTGAAGTGATGACGTAAGTGCGACTGATTTTCAGTGTCACGATCTTAAATTAGTCATCGATGACGAGAAGCATGCTAGCGATACAATTAAACAATTATATCTTATCAAAGATATTTCCTAGAATACTGATCTAAAATATGTACGCTTTTTTTGAGCATATATTAAATAAGAAAAAAGGGTGCAACAATAATTAGTAACAAGAAAGAATACACTACTAAATATAGTTTAGCCTGAGATCCAGAAAAAAGCTGGCACAAGGAAAAGAATAATGACTTCGTCTCAACTGAGATTTCGTGCTGAGCAAAATTTATGAATCTTTCATGTTCCATTATAAAAACTGCAGTTCACAAATGATACCAGTGAAGGAAATTAAAACCTTGAACGGGTTCAAATAGCCCGTCATAATCCTGATGTATGAAAATAAAATACTTTTCAATTTTAATCAACCTCTGTTTATTTATACAATCCAAAGAACTCTATGCGTTATGCGTTCAGACTATTCAAACTTGAGACATGTTTTGGCAGTTTTAGTTCTCTTTCTCGCTCTAGTTTATTTTCTGTCATTTTAGAATCTACATTAAAAGCTTGACCTATTGTAACAACATAACGTGCAACATTCTGCCGTCATACGGAAAAAAGACGCATGGGCCATTTGTTTTCAATGGCAGATGTGTCTTTTTTCCGTATGGCGGCAGCATTGTTTATTATGGTTTTGCCGTGTTACAGTTACATTACACCATAATCGCTCGTATTACTGGTCAGTGTTGTTTAACGTAAACACTTGCAGCGATACCGTTTACTGCGTGCAGATAATGGTGAAAGTGTAAACTGTGCTTTAGTTAAACGCGATAGAGGTAGTTTCACTGTTGGTGGTGATAAATTGGATGCTAGTGATGTGGTCTGCTTGTCAGTTGGGGAATATATCATTGAGTTTCCGCGCGGCAGTGCAGTGTCACTATCCAGCGATGTAGAAGATAACGCCTTAATTGAATACTATTGCATTTTAAATTGAATTTAGGATACTATTTGTCATTTCGTACAGCGCCCACAAGAAGTTGCGCTGCATTACATAAAGCATTTAGGCTACCACGTCCTGTTTTTAAGTCACGACGCAAAAAGAGGGGTGTTATAAGTTTGACCGCTATGTGTGTCTGTATGTGGCACCGTAGCTCTTAAGCGGATTGGATGCGGATTTTTTTTATTTGAAAGCAGGGTTTCTAGCGATAGTTCTTAGACATGTTGTATCAAAATAGGTTCAGCCGTTTTTGAGATATTGAACTTTGAAATGACAATGTCAGGGGTTCTCCAACTTTTTGTTGGTTAGGTTATTGTACTAATAAAAACTGAACATTACTAAGCGAAATTATGTAAAACTTGCCTTCAGCTCTCTTTCAATACATAATTAATTTAGAACGCGGCATTGTCAGCCAGCATTACCAGCCGTACCACGTGTCAGTGTGGTACCATACAAAGCCCGCCTGTCGCCATGTCGGAAAGCAATTTCACCACCAATGAAAAAACCATCAGCGTAAAAAAACAAAGGGTTCCCTCGAATAGGTCACGTTCAGAGATCGACGTGACGGCGTATCATTTGTATGAGCTGTCAAGATCAGACGTATGAGGGTAGGACAGAGAGGCTAGGGTGCGATGACGTCAGAGCTAACGCCTCGCTTCGCCCCCCTCCCTCACTTCCCTCAGTCGCCCCGCGGCCTTCGTCCGGGACACACGTCCGCTCGACATCGGCCCTCGATTAAAGCTAATGCGATTTGAGTATTCGCTATCTAGATCTATTCAAGTTTCCACAGGTCCAACTTAGATCATGATGCGATCGGCGTTGAATAGATGAGGTATCAGATTTGTGGGATTATAATCCGTTCTTTTACTATTTTGCAGTACGAGGTCCTATTAATTTCAAGCGCGGAGCGTTTAATTCCAAAAAAGCTTTTGAAAGTAAAAATACATTATTAATGCCGTGAAGGTGTCGTCACTAAGTCAGGCAAAGGGGTCGTTATTGCCAGTTCAATGTTAGAAATCTGCTGGGTGTTGCCCTAGGAGTTTTCCATTTGGGAATTAGATTGTACTTCGAACGATAAATCGAATATAACTTGGAGCTAATGGATAGGATAATGTACCGAAACAATTTATAGTCGTCCTTGGGCTCTTAATTAAGTCTTTGATAAATTATCCGTAAATACAGGTGGGCCTGTTCACTCGAATAGACAGTTTATATTGCGGCTTCAGCGACTAATCGCACAAAGAATCGAATAACAATTCCTTGATGGAAATTATCCAAGTTATTCAGTACATAATTTGGTGCCTAGTAATGGTAGTTAGTAGTCATGTTGTAGATTACAATCTAGTAAACGTTCTAAATCCCAATCGAGCTACTCTAATTTAGTCATAGAAAACTTTCAAATGATAATGGCAGATTTGGCACAGCTCCACGTCGGAAAATCAAAATTCGTTGAATTCAAGTGTAATATTGCAGAGATGAGCAATAAGAATATTTTCGCTAGATAAAGTCGGTACGGAGCTAGTAGGGCCATTTTTCCTTGTACCGCGAGGGTTTCCATCGCTCCGAGTGACAGCGAATTTATCAGTCACAATGGGCTGTGGTGGCACGCGAAAGTGGAGTCTAAAAACACGTAAATAAGAGCAGTTGATGTCCGAAGTTAACGTGTTGTGAAAAAGCTTTAGGATTCGCGGGGTTTTGTTTGTGCAACGATTACTTTAGGGTGACACGAGTTTTTTTTGTTGGAATTTATAAATGCAGCGTCTCATAAATTTTCTAATGTCATGAATAAAAGACTTGTAACGACATCGTCTACGGGAGGGCATCGTGTTGGCAGTCCTCCCACTAGGTGGACCGAGATCTACGAAATAGCGAGTTTCGAGTAACCGGTACTTGCAGGCAGGTGGCAAGTTGTCCTTATTGCAGCGTACTAAGGACCTATATTGAACAGTAGACATGTTCCGGCTGATGATGATGATAACAACACAATAAACTGTAGAAATTTGACAATAATAAAGATCAGTTTAGATGTTACGCCAAAAAAGGTTACAAAACATAAATTAAGACAGTTAAAGATACATTCACATTTACAGCATATGTAAGGATTTAAAAGAGATTTATTTAACGACACATGCGTAATGGATTACAATTAATTCAGTCTCGGAGCCTCCATTCATTGCTGATTGATTTGAGACCAATTAATCGAACGAATTTTATTTGGTAGAATTAGCGTTTAAACGGCGGTAAAAATGGTTTAGAGATGCAAATAAAATGAGGGTCGACGTAAATAGTACCTTCAGCTGTTAGTGGAATTACCCATCACATTCATAGTAAGTATCAGAGTAGTAGAATGGTATTGAATTACATAAAGTTTGAAAAACACAATGGATCAGAATGAATAATGAATTTATTTGACTTTACTAGACATGCGATTTTGGAGAGTGGATTAATTGCTTAAATCTTACTGGTGAAGATATTGCGGTTAATGATGATGATAATGATGCATGAGGTTGAGAAATAACAATAAACTAATACATGCTTACACTAAAAACTATAAATAATAAATTCAATAAATGAACCACAGATCCTAAAGATCCCGTAGATCCTAAAGGTTAAGTAAAATACAATACAAGGTGAACAGTATCATATTGCTTCGAGCAAATGGTTTATTTGACGATATCATAAGATACGAGTACGAGTCAGAAGCTAATAATATATTTTTTCATAAGCGTTCGCAGCATGTACTTTAGGTATCGATTGAGGTTCGTTGAACTGAACCAGGGTTGAAGTTATCTTCAGTTGAAAATTTGGCTTCAACTGAAGCAAATGGATAAACGAAATACTAGATAATAGACTAGAGGAACAATACATATTAATTCAGTACAGATTCATTTATAAAAGCGACATGCAATTGAAATGACAGATGCGAATAGAATCAATAAGCTAATCAAGAGAAACCCTGTCGGTTAAATTTAGAAAACCTTGTATAACGTGGGCAGTTCAAATTGATTAATTGTCTTGTATCCTTAACAGACGTTAAGGATATATTTAATCAGCTCACGTCAACAATGTAGTTCTGAAACTGTAAACCCAGGGGCATTTATTCTAATTAAGTACGCCCCTAGTCCAAATCAAACAGAGCTCGAAATGTCGACCGTAAAACACTGGCGAACAAGGCGTGACCTCAATAACATGTAACATCTACGAGCCATCATAAAAATCCTACTAAATTTCCTTATTACACCCCTCTCTCGATACCCATACGAATGAGGCGAGAATGTCTTCGGTTTTTAAGAAAATGGAAACTTCGTTTTTTGATTCCTCTCTTTTCAACATGACAATGTGAACGGGATGGACGTTACTTAAGCTCCAGAAGCTAAAGCGACTTAGTCAGACCACGCTAATCACTTTTTGACGAGCGAGTCGGGCGTCGTTCGCACAATATTAACCTGAACGCTTATAACAAAATGCAAATCGGTCAAAGGAAAGTTTTAAAGTAAATTTATACTAGGTAATTATGAATTAAATAAAATTCTGTTCCATCAAATTATACAACGCTGATTTTAAAGCCGTTTTTACCAACGCAAAGGTCACGCAACGCAAGGCTTGAAACTAACGAGCTGTGACTTTTTCAGCTAACGAGATATTCAACTGAAACCTTTAAATACCAACCACTAGCGAATCCGTTTGTAAATGGTAATTCGCCCTCGCGATTATGCTGCTTCGGTTACAGAATGAAAAGTTTCAATAAGGCTTGTTTGCTTTGGCACCCTCTTGCTGAGTTTAAGATCGCTTTCAGGCGTTAATTTGGCATTACTGTTCATTGTTACAACGTCTCAATTTAGGTTATTTGTATCAGCTGTGTTAATACTTAACTGATCTGTGAACTTGACATTATTAATGTAACTTGAATTTTCAAAAGTAACTACAAATTAAGTTAACAGCATTACACGGACGATTGTACGTATACTTATATATTGGGTAGATACCGGGTCGGTCCCGACTGGCCTAGATAAGCAGTAGCATCGGAGATAGAATCGACACTTCCCGAGTATCACCGGTGCGATACTGTCCAGACCAGACCATCGTCCGGGGACGGTGCCAAATGAAACATTATTTTCCCGCACAGAAACTTTGTAAGCGTATTTAATCAAACACAAACAGTGTAGCATAAAGATAGCACGTGAAAAGACAAGACATGTCTTAAGCAAATGTGTATTAGAGCTTGATAAAGATATTAAGATACTGAGGATTGCCAAGAGTTATGTTATGTTACATGAGGACGTCAGACGAATATCCGTCATCAGGGCAGACAGAGATAAAATCCGGCGACGTATTCTTTCCCTCAGAGACGCGATAGGCACGTTCGGGACGGGCCATCTCCGGGGGATAAACCCGCGTCAGTTCCCGTCGATTGCGGTTACCTTATCCGCCCAGCAAAAATGTGAAAACGAATACAAAACTCTCGAGATGTTACATTGACGATTGGGCAATGTGTGACCCCAAAATAAATTTGGAGGAACGGACGGTTAATTCTTTAATCTTTGGATGGGCTATATTTAAAACTTAGGGGTGGATTGAATTTGGGTCGTTCGAAAGGGTTATAACGTCCGGACAGAAAGTTTTTAAGAGATTAACTAGTTTAACCGGATCGGAAACAAGATGGTGATTGGAGGGTTGAACGCGGAGTCGCGTTCCGCACACATGGTAGTTGGATTATTCACGAGTTTGCTTGACTGGTGTAGGTCAAGGTTGGCGCGAAGGCGAATTTTTAAATATTGTGAGAACTCTGACAATCTGCGTTGTGCCGATCAATGGCGCGCGCTAGTGGAAACCTACGTGACGTAAAGTATGGCACTAGAAAAATTCAGTTCAAAATCAAATAAACCTAATCTGAGAAGCGTTACGTTTTCACGTACCATAAGATTTGTGAATTTGAGGAGCATCATATTTTATTGATGTTTCAGTGCTCGCTTTAGTGTTGATTGGGCAATCCGTTCTTAGGACGTTTTTGAACCTCGGATCACATAAAAGGCTTCCTCTTTGATGTTTTCAACTTTTGCTCCTTTTTTTACGATAAACTGCAATTGCTGCCACGATTCGCTGATCCTAGTCTATCTCACTCACCCAATGGAAAGTGCAAATAAGACTAATGGTTCAGTTACAAACATTGATTTAATAATTTAACGATCTGATTGAACTTTGAACAAATAATCATAACAAACTAACCGCTTAGTAGAATTTAGTGGTGAAATATGTACTACATCAAATATTAATAGATAATTGAGGAGGACAATGAACTGAGTCATCGACTGGCCGAAGCCATTATCCTCGAAGGGATATCGTGAACTGAATAGCATTAATATCAATATGGAATTAAATTATATACTCGACAGAGTACATAAGATTGTCGCAATGCTTCAGGAAAATTTCACTGATAAAGTTGCAGTAACGCAAACTAAAAACGAGGACAAGATTTATTTACTTGCCTTCGAAGAGTGAGGTCGATGCTATTCTAATAAATATAATCTACTACTTTTACAATGTGACAGCACTGACAAGTTTATAGTGTTATTTTTGACAGGAAAGAAGCAAGGTCGCCGTCGAGGCTGACGTATTGTTTGAACATGTCCAATTTGATGAGAGCGCCAGGATGGATTGTTTGTGTTCACAATTTTAATACCAAAGCAAACGATGTCGAAGCAATATCGATTGACATGAACGAGTGATACAGGAGTGCTATTCTCGGGCCGATGTTTTGGATTTAATTACTGATACTAACTTTTTGAAATTCAGTGACGTCGGTAGACTATAATCGAAACGCCCCGTTACAGAAACGTAATACGCCTTGTCACGATAACTATTTATTAGGGCTGATCCTCCTATGCCGTCCTGAACATGAATGTTACGTTTTTATTTTACACGAAGCGTACAGTGTTATTGGATGTCGTGAAATTATTGGATTTATTGGTAATAACTCCGTTATGTCCATGGTTAAGACGTTACATGAATTTAATGATTCCGCAGGTTTACTGGGTTCAGCGGTTCTCTGTGATCGTTAAAATAATATCTCGGTGTGTTAGGATTATTTTCGTCTTCCGTCGATCTCTATTCTCAAGTCTATTACCTGATACCGACGCTAATTACGTTTCTAGTATCAATAAAAAAATTATAACTAAAAATTGAACCGACTCCAAAAAACCATGAAAAAATATATTTTTTTTCCAGTTTAAAGTCGGTGCCTCAGCACGGGCTAGCAGAAGATGACTATACCGACATGCTATCTATTGGGCTTCTATTATACCAGCTGGCTCGTGCTGAGGTACTTTAAACTTGTAGAAAATTATTGTCATGAATTATTGAAGTCCGTAATTTTTTTCATTGTAGGTATACCTGTGTAGGTATACTAACCTAACCTAACAATAAAATTTACAATAACTTAAAATCAATTGCTAGTATTACTAAGGATAACTCAAACACTACTGGTCAGATTTTGGTCAAGTTTTAATGGGACCAAATTTTCAGCGATTAGATGAGACATGACGCAAACTATTAGACGTTAAGGTAAATACTAACTAGCGAACTCCAGGTGACAACGCTCTGCACCTAGTCTTTCACTTGCTGGTTTTGATCTTTACTGAAATCATCCGGGCTCCAAGGAGCCCCAATTACGAATCATAGCCTTATCTGAAACTTAGACTCACCATCTGTGGGCGACGTATATAATTTCTTGCATAAGTCTTGAGGCCCGCCGAGCGCGTTGATCTTGGCCATGCCTTCGGCGCCGCGCGTTTCCATCAGCTCGCGCAGCTGCCGCAGACTGACGCCGTACTGCGCCGGCCGGCCCTCTACCGTCGCCATGGTGCCGGGCTCGCGGCCGCCGCCCGCACCACGCCCGACTACCCTCTAGCTCTGAAACAAACACAACATTGAACAGTCATCATCGACATCAACTGTAGCATGGAGGCAGAAGGTCTACGTCTACCCACACACAGCTACCAAGCTCCTACTGGAATTTTCTACACCTCGGGTCACCGGGGTCACTCTAGAATCGTCGGCAACGTGAAAGGTCTGCTAGACTTCCTCCAGGCGTTAGGCTGGCATAAAAAGTAAGTAAAAAGTGCCTACAGCTGATCACGCAAAACAGACGCACTAAGCCGTCGAGTTATGGAAAACAGCCCGCTACTACTTATACTTAAGACATCGGTAGAGTTACCAAATAACCCTCTTGAACTGATGGTCCATAGGTACTGATACTGATGAATTTTTTTTTTCAATAATATTCGTCAACTGAATGACAGAAAACCAGAATCATGGACTGAACTGACGCCAAAATAAGCGTGCTGTAATAAATGTATCAATCGAAAAACGTCTACTGCTGACTTTAGATCTTTACCCAAGGATCAAGGATGTAGGTCTTTCCCAAGGAAGACGATCGTCAATGTCTACTAATCTACCTTACGGGAGGCCTGCCAACATTCTGCCTTCCGATAGCAGTTGCCCTTCCACAACCTTACGACCCTAATTTAGCAATCATAATTAGAAATCAATAGAAACAGGGGCAATCTGGGATAGCTTCCACAAGATCACGAAAATAAACTATCTTTGTTGGTGGATCCTGACTAATATTAAGTAACTCTGTTCGTCTGCCTGTCTGTTATTTTTTCACGTTTAAACCACTGAGCCGATTTAGATCAAATTTGGTATGGAGAAAATAGGAAATGGGGCTTGGGAAGGACATAAGATTTCTTCGTAGACGGAGTCGCTGGCAACAATTAGTATGTATTATATACATAAATGTGACACGTATCTGTCTGACAAGCAGCCCACGAAACTACACATGACTGCCGGACAGAACAGTAGCCTTAAAATGAGTGAAGGCCTAATCCCAGCAATAGTTGACACTCGTAAACAGGGAAATGAAATTACGTAGAGACGCTTTATATTGCTTCCCAGTAGTTAAATAAAATACATACATAAAATGCAATAGACTAAAGAACCACCGCACCGACCGCTTAGTTCAGTGGTTTTACTACTTAATTGCAAGGACAGTAATGGCCGACTGTTTGTGTCATGTAATGTCGATACTTGATACGATATCCTGTTCTATTTTTTTGCTTAGTGTCCCGGTTTAGACATCGAGTTTGGATGATTAAAGTAGACACATTAAGGAACACACACAGGTATAAGGTATACGACGATTGATTTTTTTGGAGTGACTTGATTGCTTGCAGCTCTAGACCTATCAGCACCGAACAGAATACAACTTACTTATACTTAACTACCATACCACTAAGTAGCTCATCTAAATAGTGGTAAACAAAAAGTCTCTTCCGCTCCAAGTTTAACAGCCTTACTTGCAAAGGAAGTAACGTAGTATATTACCCATAAAGTTATCTCGCGCCTCGGTGCACGGCCATGCATTATTTACCAGGCGAGACAGTCTAAACGCTTTATTGTGGAGACAGCGTACTATACACACGGGGAATTATATTGTTGGTAAAGCGTAGAATTTTTGAGTATTGTTTGCATAATAAGATGAAGTCAAAGTGTACCTCACAATGCCTCTTTGTTTAAAGCAAAGCTTGAAGGCGAGCGAGAAAAATTAACTGTGAAAGAAAGAAATAAAATAATGGGATAAACTAGTGAGTGCGGTTTTTGATGTTGCACGTGCACTATGACTAAATAAATTGTAATAATTACAAGGGGTTTGATTTCTTTAGAACGATACATAGATATTCTAAATTTACGGTTCGTCTTTATCAAATTACATCAGTGGCCGAAGCCCGATAAAATCAGAGCTCGAAGGCAATCCTAATTAGAACTAGGGCGGGATCGTCTATCCATATCAATTCCCAGCCATCAACTTCGTGCTAAAGCACTAGCTATCTTCCATAAACCCAGCTTGCACTAGTCGCAGGTGTGGCAAAGATAGCACTAAAAACACGCGATTCAATCGTTCATCACAACTAACTGAAACCATTGCGGTTATACCGCTACTAATACTAGCGGCTACTTCACATTACCGAACCTTATCCCCTCGCTATAAGGCGGATCGCAGCTACGACTATACCTGTCGCAGCTGACCTCCAGATATAATAAGCTATGTTTCTTTTATAGATGCTGTTCACGTCTAGAATGATTTGTGGGAGGTTTCCAATAACGCTTTAGGATTATAAACGTGAAGAAGTTTATAAATGTTGGTTGCTTCATTCACTTTCTTTTGTGGAGTTGCTAGTTCGGGCGCCGAGTTTAGTCTCGAGTGAATAGACAATTGTTTCAGAGTCAGTTCACTGCTTCTTCTAAGCGAAGATAACATTTGCGAAAACAGATTTAAGTTTATCCTTCAAGTAGCCTTTAACCGCGGGTTCTCTCGCGTGAACTATTAGGTCAGGCCGTTGGAGAGATTTCAACAATCATAGTAAATTCCCACGGGAATTCCCGAAAATTACATAGTCTTCATTAAGTCATCAATCATTTTGCAACGTAGACACACAGATAGATATAGCGATCAAACTTATAACACCCCTCTTTTTGCGTCGGGGGTTAACAAAAGTGACTTAGAAGAAGATAGTTACATATTATAGAAACTTAATACGAGTCAGTCCAAAAATCTGGAGCTGAAACATTTATCGATCTACTGATACTTTGATACTGTGCTTTGATACTTCAAAAGCAGTGTATCCCACCCCCACCTTTGCGCTTAGAAACTAGACAAACTAAATACAAATGACGCGCAACGCAAACACACGAATTAGCACCGGCGACTAAAAGGCCTCATTGTTTAACAACCAAAATCCAAGGCAGCCAACCATTCGCTTGCAGCCTCTTTGCTTTCAATTCCATTAATCAACCCAAAACGAACGTACGACCAAACGCTCTCGCCGCACATAGAAATAGAAACCTTACCATTATGCACACGGTGATAAAGCAAGTTTTCCTGCGTGCGATGTATACCGCCACGTGTATTTATGTCTCATCTATTAATCCCGTTCACAGCAACCGATTAGAGGCACTTTCAATCAAGATTGTTTGCCGGCTGGTGCCAAGTTAGCAGAGAATTGCGACGGTGACCCACTTGTGGGCACGAATGGCGAGGTTCTTGGTCTAATTACTGTGACGTAAGCGTTGAAAGGCTTTCTAAAGGGAACCGGAGCACGGACGTTTCTGATTGAGCACTGTGTAAAGTTATCGAAGCCGATTTCCGTTACCAATGATAAAAGTTAAGATAAAAGTTCATTCAAGGCCCGTAATGTTTTGCGATTCTGATGGTTTTACTAATAACGATAAAATCCTGCTTAATTAACCAAGTCCATTTCATATTCCTCTTCATATTTATATAAACAAAACTTTCAGAACATGAAAGCGAAATTGCCCAGTTAACTAACGTTTAAAACACACTAGGTACCTGTTAAAAACCAAGAATCTAGGGCGTACGCTTAAAGTCCAATCAAAGCTTCAGCTAAATAAAGTAAACCAAGATCCAACAAAGAACCCCGACCTAATTGTCGTCCGTTCAACGGCACTCAACCCGGATACCGCTTGGCAACAGCCTGGGGCTGCTTCACTTAAGCAAGGGTTAATATCGGACACGTACTTGAGATACGGTCCGCCGGATCCATGAGCGAGAAGCCTCACGAAGCAGCCTCAACATGAGGCATGATTTTGTTTATTGCAGAAGAACGGAGAGCATGGGTGCCATACGTGGCAGTTCAATATGTGTGGACATGGACACGTTGTATTAAAAGCGAACAGCATCTATATTATAAGTTGCATATACAAGGTATGATTTACTTACAGAGATTGCGCTATTCTTACCCAACTGTCCGAAGGAGGTTTAAGTGTTTTGAGCGTATCTACATGTCTATTTCTTTGGTCCGCTCTATAGTCTAAATACTGCTGAACGGTTTCCAAAACTGTTGGAGTGGCAGTAAAAATACTATTTAAAATGGCCCTTAATTTTTTTTTTTTAATTTTAAAAAGCAGAATGTTATGGTAACTTGCCAATAACGCTAAGATTCACTTACGAGAAGGCGCCGGTTTTTAATAAATGCTCCAGTTTTGGAGTCTTTTTAGGAAAATTAAAAGAGATTTACCGTCTTACGCACGCGCAATTAAACTTTAAAGCTACATTAAAGAGCTACCCTATTAACTTTAAGGGGATTAGTTGGCCTTCCTGTAGACTGTGCCTTGAGTATATCTTTCATCTATGAATACTGCTTGTTCTTATTTTATTACATACTCACAAAACCACTAAACATTTTGTAAACAATGAAATAAAACAGTTCCAGAGCAAATCAAACTAAATAACACATAGAAAATAGAGTATTTAACTTGTCTTCATGTTTTAAGTATCGATTAACGAAGATCACACGGTTAAAATATTTTCTGTTTTGAGGAAGAGCAAACTAGATATTACAAGTGCAGCCGTAACACAAGATTGTTGAGTAGGTAAAATAGCAACGTTCACAATAAGGACACTTGCCTGTAACAAAAAAATAACTAATATTTTGCAGACAGATCCCTAAATAGAAAAATGGTCTTGGCAGACTTTGTGGGAGATCTATCACCTCAAACTATGGATTTAATTAAATTTAAACTATAAGCAGAAAACCTGAGACGTGGACGGGGAACCTATAAAGGGTTTCCTTGGAGGACTACGAAACCCTAAAAACGGTTGTTTAAAATTAGACGACTGTATAATTACCCACCACCATTAATAGATTCTTGTTTATAAACACGAACAACTAAAGTCAAAACAAACAGGCACGGAGCAACTAAAAGGAGCACCTGATTATCAAGAAAACCTTTAAAAAGAACACTGGCGTCTTCTTAATTTCCCTGCACCATATTCCCAGTTTTTTTTTATCTTAATTACATTTGTCGTCTGAAAGAAATGCTTTACGAGGTACTTAACCCTCTCTCGGTGAGGGCTCTCGCCTTTGTCGGCGGAGATTCATGCTGCGTCGATTACTCATCGTTCTTGGTTAATGGGTGGCTGTAAGCATGTATAATAATGGAAACAAGCATGTTAGTCCATTGTGTGGAGCCAACATACATATTATTACACAATACATTACATAATAAAACTTCAAAATGATCGTTATAGTTAAATCATTTAAGAACCATAATGTTACATTGGTTTCATCAAATGACCACAAAGAGGAAATACTGCATAACTCTCTGCCCATAAATACGACATAAATGAAACACTTAGGAATAGCTTTGGTACCTAATAAAAGTACCAAAGAAGCGTTTGACGGCTAAGCTCTATTCGTCTGAGGTGCAACAAAAATACAATAGAAACAAAACGTTAAGACACCTCACGTTCGCAGGATGG
Organism: Choristoneura rosaceana; assembly: GCA_037349165.1. NCBI lineage: Eukaryota > Metazoa > Arthropoda > Insecta > Lepidoptera > Tortricidae > Choristoneura > Choristoneura rosaceana. Next base: position 7,630,203 of record JAZBNJ010000013.1, read on the forward strand.
TCTTGGATAAAGTACCTATAGGAATGCAACAACGTTTCCTATTACTAAAGCATTAAAGTCGAAGTCGATAAAGCTCTGAGAGCTTCGTGGTCCACTGGAGCGTTGAAAAGGCACGTTACAATCAACTGCAGTGCCAGAAAGCTTTCCTTTAGAAGGTAGTTGGTTTGGATTTAGTGCCAGCGTTTGTTGTGCCGTGTTTCACTGAAATACGGGAATTCTTTGAAAAAATAGTGTAGAAATGAAGATTACTTAGAAATTTTTGGCGGAACTATATTACTTACAAGTGTAATAAGACGACTGATCTAAATGATCTATCTAAATCTTTATTGATCCTAGTAAATTCGGCAATAATTTGAATCATAATATAGAACCCTACACAATAAGCGCTGCAGAGGTACGCTGTAGTATTTCTAAGAAGATCGTAACGATATTTATTGATGATGTTATGATAGACCCTAAGTATTTATTGCGGGTCGTAAAAACTAAACTAAACTTAAATTAATAGCGATACAGTCGTTTTTAATGTTTAGTTTAGACGTTTTTTGGTAAAACAAGCAAAATTATTTCTCGAAGTATTTTAAAACCATTACATAACACAAAGTCAATATTGAGATCAAAACAAACATCGACTAATGAAAGCCAAACATGATTCGTAACTCAATATCTCGTCTTAACATAAACAACATCAGTCAGTAGAAAACAGCGGGAACAATAAACATAAGGGAAATCAAATACGACGAAGATCTAGGAATCTGTCCATCTAATTCGGCCCATGTCACAGCGGATGTAACGATTTTTATCACCAAGCAGGAAGCAGTAGCAAACACGTGGTCGGACGTGCTCAGCATCATGATATACTCGTAAGTATGCCGCAAGTTCATGGAAGGCGTAGAGGTGTGCCGCATGCCACGAAATGTCAAATGTTTGTACAGAGTTGTAATCCGCGCAGAAAAGCAACAAAAGATACATGCTTTTTCCAAATAAGTTTCTGTTAAAAAAAATCGAAGTAAATAAAATAAAACACTACAGTAGCTCAACTACTCAGGACTATCCGTAAGTACAGAAATAGATCCATAATGTACATAATTGGAAAAGTGCTGTAATAATTTCACAGCCATCGAGTCATATGTCTGCTATAAGTACACTAATGTGGCACCCGTGGAACATTAGACATCGTGCCACATCAGACTCATGTGGCACGTTGCCTCGGCACAAACGGGTAAGAATGCTCCCCACGTAGACGCCCCAACACTTTATCATGAGATATGTACGTGGCCAAGGTAAAACTTTTTGGACTTTTCTAATGCATACGGTGATGCTGTTAGGGATTCGACAAGATTTATGTAAAGTTAGGCAAGAGTTACGAGTCGCTGAAGCACAGGAAAATCCGGCGCTCGGAAAGTTTCAAATATTATGTAGAAAGAATTTGATGACACTTTTACGCTAGTTGATGACGCTGAGGTGCGTAAACCAAAATTTGAAATCAAAGCAATCACCATGGCAGTGTTAGAATTAGTAGCGAAAATTGTAGTGATAAAAAATAAACAACATTAACACCCTAGAAATCTTAAAGACAACGTCGAAACTTATCATCATGATCAACTTCGGTCCTAAAAGTGTGAGGATTATGAAACGGCTCAAGTTTAAAGTCATCAGTTACTTAGTTGAGATTCAAAGCGTGCCTGCTGTAAATTATGTGCAGCCTGGAGTTCGTGTTGTGAGGAATATCGGAAACACATCCGTCTTCATCCATACAAAGCGCGGCGTCTAAAGTTTATCACATTTGAATTTTTATGTATTTTAAAGTTAAGTTGAGAAGATAGTTTTAACAATGTTTGTTGAGGACTTCGGTTTCGATTCGCTCTCAAATTTTTTAAATCGTTCAAACACTACATTTAAATGCATTTAACATTAACAATACGTATTTACTTACTAAAGTACCTATTAAAATTTGCCCAGAGCTTAAAATATTCGTATTCATTATAAAAGTGTACAGCACAGTTTCGAACACGGAACTTCAAGCTTAATAGTCGGCAGCGGCACCACAATCACAACGCTATCCAGCTGTTGATTTAAAATAAGCTATTCTTTGAGGAAATCGTACTAAAAATAGTATTTTACCAGAAGTAACATTCCATTGAAAACCATCATTCTACCAGGAGATCAGCTCATAAAGGAGCTAGTATTCAGGGCACACCCCTGCATTTGCGGGCGTCACCGCTAATCAGGCATCTCGTGACCTGCCCGTACAAGTATTCGGCGATGGCTACATGCGGGCGGATTGTCCTAAATGGGATTACGTTTGCGTGCCGTTGGAAATTTCACGTAAACGTCGCTTTGAATTCGATAAAAGCAAAGCACAAAGTAGCGTGTTAGAAAATTTTGTAACAAAAAAAAACAAGTATCTAGCGAAATTCTAAACTGAAAGTGGCAAGAAATGAAGTAAATGAAGAACGTAATTTTGCAGTAGATAAGCGTCACACCCGCTATGGTTTCGCCCGAGTGAAATAACTTTAATTTACTCTCGGGATTTTGATGGGATAAAAGTTTATCTTCCGGTCGGAAGAAATTTTATGAAATTGTGTTACTTACCAAGGTAATTTACTAATTTATTAATTAACATCACAATTTATTATAAGCTGCCCCTTGACAGTGGAAAAGTGTATTATGATAAAATTGATACAGTAAATCTCAAATAGCAAATTACGGGTCTAATATGTCGCCCCGCCCGACATAGGTTTTCGCGTATCCATCATATTTCACCCTAAACACGATAAAAGGCAAATGAATCGGAACTTTGTCGAATATATTTTGGGATCGGAGTTTCAAGTTTGAATACCTATATTTGAACAGATTGAACTTTGTAATAGTTATTCATTATTTCTCCCCTTTCGTATTGATGTCAATTTACGTCATTCCCAATTCGGCACCGGTCTAACACTGTTATTGTGATTAATGACCTTGACCTGATTATAATACTTCCCCGGGTTAACTTCGATCAACATAATTATATTTGATAGCTTCATTTGATTTCATGCTGAGTTACACCAATAATGGTTTATTTGTTGGTTCAACATCCTCAATTAAATTTATCTTTCTGAGTAGCTACTGTAAGTTTAATTCTTTTATCATCTACATCCACGTGTATTTGGTAATTGTTGCCTGTGCCTTTCTAAACATTGTGCTCACATTGTATCCAGTAAAGTCAGTAATACCTCTTCCGATAGCTTTGAATCGTAATTCATTTAGTGGTGCGGCCACGTTGGCAGCCAGGGCACGTACCGCGTTCGGACTTGGCTAGCTAATCAGGTCTTGTATGCTGTATTTACTGTTGGATACGAGCTTTGCTTCTTTGTTAGTGTAGTTCTAGTTTAGAAAGTTTAAAGCGGTTCACAGCAGAGGAAAATTGCTTCAGTTTTTCATGGCAGTTGTAGAGTAGGCTTATTAAGTTGTTTTCACTTTTGCATCAGCTTAAATTTAATTTCGTGTCGTGTTTTTTACTCCGTTCACAAGACGGGGAACTTCATTAAAAGTTGAACCGCTGACATTGGCTCAGTAAGTGTACATAATACGAAAAAGTTTACCCACAACGGGCCAACGAGTGCCCCGGATCGTTTAATTAACCCGGGGGCTCGAAACAAAAATGGCTGACTTTTAATTATCTCCAATCGTGTATAAATTGAGCTAAGTGGGCATTTCGGGCCGGAGGTGTAGGTGTGAATTGCATTTTTAAATTGGTCGTTCAAGCCGCGGAGAGAAAAATGCGATTTTACCTGAACAAAATAAATGGAAACCCTGTATCTATCGGCGCGCCATTTGCGCGCGGAAGGAGCTCATTTGATTCTTTCCTCTGGGGCATTTATGTTCAAATGTTTCGCTTTTTTACAAGCATTTATTTTGCAGTCAGTGCGTAATTGGCAGAGCACGTTCAGGTTGTTCGTTGAACGTTTACATATAAAGTGAAGTATGATTGACGGGTGCATTTTTATTATATTAATTTGTTTCATCACTGTTTGATTATGATGTTAGAGACGAGAGTACTTAATGGCGAAAACGACATGATTCGATACCACACGACGAGGTCAATTATTTGCTTAGGAAGAAGGGCGTTCATTTTTGGACCGAATTGGAGACATGTTTTTACACCTAACTTCGCATGACAATGAAATTAAAATTTCTCTGATTTCATGAAACTACCGATTAATGAAGACTACCACTTCACATTTTTTAAGAATACTTAACACAAGTGTTATACACACGCAATACACGCATCATCTCAAAGGAATAGCTGCTAGCTAATGTATTATTTGAATTGAAATTTGAAATAATACTTTTCCACGTGGTTCCAACACCCTAATTCCCTGAAGTCGTAACATAACAGACTGACATTACGTCGGTTCATAAAGCGCTGTCTGCGCATGACACGACAGGCGTTAAGATATTTGTGATCTATCAAGACATTCACACGCATCCCAAATGCCCAGAGCACCAATTCCCTGCCATCGACATCATCTCGACTGCGACATTTCAGAGCATAAGTTATGACGTACTACAATCCCACTATAGAGATTGTTCTCGAACTTCGCCACCGATAAAAACTGCGTTCGTCGAACCCACCGGAGTTGTTGCACCGTGACGGCGTTAGATATAACTATTGTTAAGGGCTTTCTTTAATTTAGAGTTTTTGTTGCTTTAAACTCATTGGACTGGAAAGCAGAAAAAGGTTGCTGATTGGACACATTGGGTATCAGATGCGGAGCGGCCGAGGTGTTTAAAATCCGAACTGCTGGGCTACTACGAAACACGAAACTCGAAGTCCGTGTCGTACCGTCCCTCTCGCTCTCGTATTGATAAAATCGTAAATGTGAAAGTGTGTTTGTGGGTTTGTATGTTTGTATGATTGTCCCTCTTTCACGCCGTAACGGAGCGACGGATCGACGTGATTTTGGCATAGGGATCGTTTATGAGCCCGAGAGTGACATAGGCTACTTTTTATCCCCGAAAAATGCACAGTTCCCGAGGGAACAGCGCGCGATAACCGAATACCACGCGGGCGGAGCCGCGGGCAAAAGCTAGTTAAATAGCTAGCTAGTTATAGTTCTTATTATATTAGCATTTGTATTTTAATGACATCACTCCTCTAATCCGTAGATATAATTAATTATTAGAGTAAAATAGTTTAAGGATTTATCATTTTTATACCCTAACAGGGTGTCGTGTACCTACTATTTAATAATATGTCACCTAATGTAATGAACATGACTTATAAATGAATAAATGAATATGAAAATAAAATATGAATATGAAATAGTATGTGTCAAAGGGACCGCACGACACGAACTTCTAGTTTCATAGTAACCCTGCTGTTACTTACAATAAAATTAAAGCTAACCAATTTACCAAAGCATGTTATAAATAGACTAACAAGTCTCCCGGTCAGACGAAACATTTTTTTCGATTTAAATGCCACGTGTTGAAAGCAATCGTTCCAGTTTAACTTTAGCTGCACAGCAAACAGCACACCCTGACATTTCATACTTATTCATCAGTGTATTGTTCCAAGAACTGGGGTAAACACATGTCACATGAGCTTTGCTGGAAGTGACGGACACGGTTCATTTAGCTTAATACATACTAGCTTCCACCTGTGCCTTTGCTCCCGTGGAACTCGTTATTCCGCGAGGACTTCGCAAAATTCGCCCTTTTTCCTTGTCTAAAGTATACAGGGTGTGTTCAAATATTCCGGAATAATTTAGTAGGTAATTGGGTGTGTTTGACTGAACAACCTTTATAAAGATTTTTTATTGGAATTTATGATTTGAAGTGTAGTCACGCCTTTGACGCGGTACAGTCACCTGCACCAGTATCTGACACTACCAAAACAACGCGTTCTTAAATGTCTAATACGACTCTATTTCTAATTTTTTCCTGTGTATCTGTTTTCTGTATCGCTTACTATTTCTGGTGTACAATAAAGCTCCTATTTAGTTTATTTCTAGATCTAATACTACACTTGCAGTGTACAAACTAAACTTAGACTAAAAAGTCCAACAGTATATTCGCACACAATTTACCACCCGTACACTTCAGCGCACAAGTGCCATTCCGATAACTAGTTTCCAGTGGTGCAACACGTTTAATTGATTGCGCGGTACTTTAGAGACAAGCACAAACTGCCATACTCGTACTGCATGCACATTATGTTTTCAGTCAAAGAACGATGCTCACATATGGGTATATGTAGAGTCGGCAGCTGAGAAGCCGGATGGTTTGAAAATAATTATTTATACTCTTGGTGTTTCGATAATGGAACCTAGTTGGTATATTTTAGTGTTTGATGATACAAGGTCGTAAATGAGCCAGTTTTTTAAATTTTATTTTAATATCATGGGATAATTGACACCAATTGACATAATCCCAAACTGAGCAAAGCTTGTACTATGGATACTAGGCAACGGATAAACATACTAATAAGTATAGATAAATACATACTTAATAAATACCCAAGACCCGCGAACAAACATTCGTATTGAAATTATTCACACAAATATCTGCCCGGCCGGGAATCGAACCCGGGACCTCAAGCTTCACAGTCAGGTTCTCTAACCACTAGGCCATCTGGTCGTCAAAAAGTTAGCACTATCACCCGTAGACGACACCCATAACACTAGATTGCCGACGCGTTACCAGCCTAAAGGGCAAAGATAGAATACCGAAAACAACCCTCCTTTGGGCAGTCGGGTAAAAAAAAACTTTATTTTAAACTTTTAGGCTGTTGGCGTCTGATTGCTTTGGATTGTTAGACGAAGATTTTACTTTGGGCACTAACGCATGAAGTCATTTTATGAGCACTACACTCTCAATCCCTCATTGTGCACGAAAGACTGATATAGTCAGACCTTTTAAATTGTGAAGATTTTGCGCCTCATTTGGTAAATTGGGCCGCATTGAGCCGTCAGGACTGTACTGCCTTTAAATAAGTGATCTACTCATGGAACTGAGTGTTTGATTGATAGCTAACCGTCACTGGTACCCAGGAGGTATGTTTGGATTGATGTAAAGTGCTTCGGTTCGAAACGGGCCATGTTGGTCACTTGGGCTTCTGAGAGTTTATCATTTGTGTCTAGAATTGCAGGCGAAGCGTTAGAATCTTGGCTGACCTGACCTTTCTTACAGTTAGTATCATAATTTAACTTGTTAAGCTTGTCAGGTTGATTGATTTTTATTTTCCATCAATTTGCGCGTCATATTGTGACAAAAGCGTGTGAAACTATTTTTCTCTCATGCCAGCAAAACGAACATCATGTTTTCATGCAAATGAATGTTAATGATTATGATCTGATTTGAATCTTCGAAGTAGGTACTTAATGCAAAAATGTGATAATAAATAAGCAATAATAAAGCACGATATCATGTGATTACTCTTAATTGCATACTACAGTTATTAATTAATGATTACCTAGTTCTGACACGGACAACCAAAGAAAAAGAAATTAAATACGAATTAGCAATTCAAAATAAGTACTTAGTAGTTACAGTAACAGATAAATATAACAGTAAAAAAGTAAGTACATTATATATCTCTCTGAATTTCAATAAACGGTCTGTCTGCACGAAACATAAAAAATAAACAAATAACTGGATCATACGTTTGATATAAAACCGCATTTTCCGTGATAAAAAATGTAAAATTACCATGTGCCTGTACAACAAATATATCACAACAACTTACAACATCAAAGGTCAAACGGGTCGGGTGGATGCAAGTAGCACAGAGCAGAGACAGTGGAGAAAGCTAAGGAAGCCTGCATGGCTAAGAAGAAAAACGACATCAAAATGAATATGACCGTGATTGACCCCTATAGATCTCACCTGATGTAAAGTGCAGATGAGGCCAAAGATGAATCTCGCTGGTTTAATAACAAAACACAAAGTAATGCATGCGTCAGCTCAACATTTGCATAGTCGATTAGTTATAAAAACATGCAAAAGAAATTAACTTCTCCGTCCGTTGCACCAAGAAAGATGTTCAGAAATGGCACATGAAAAGATATTCGATCGAGTCTGTTCTATGGATGATAGCAAGGCGTTTTAAGGTCTCGTGAAGCATCAGGTTAACGACATCGAAACCCAGTGAAGAGCTGACCTAGATGCCAAACAAGATGAATTAAAGGCTCGACCACCATCAGGCATTTCCATGGACGGCAGAGGTGGCGAACGAATGGGATGCGACAAAACAATTTAGAAACGTCACTAAGAATACATGAGCAATGCAATGTTTGTTTTTGCTGGCAGTTATTTATAAGTGTTTCGTTTTCACTGTTTGTTGTTTTATTAATCTTTTTGTTAAATGTATGCAGTCCTGATGGTTCCAAAGGAAGACCAGCGCCGTTCGCACGGGCGGCATTATGCTGATTTGGAACCGTTTCGTGACCGTGATATGTAATTTTTTAGTTTAATTCTATACTTACCTATAGTATTTTGTGTAATAATGTCACGAATAATTGTTTTTACTTACTTTCTTTCTTTCTTTTATCGAATGTGTGTGCCTAATTGTTAGTTTTACCTTCGTCTATGCAAAGACTATGCAAAAAATCTTTGATGGCACATTAATGGTTTTCATAAAAAATGGCAATTTCATCAATAAATGTTCGCATACCCTGTCCTACGAGTATGAGGGAGGTGTCCATACATGCCCATGCACGTGAAGTTAGACCGTCAAAATTGGCTACATGAACAATGAATACAGCCCATCAGCGTCGTAATGATTAGGAGTCGAAACGGTCGCCATCACAGAAATCAGTCCGCATTCATTAATCCATTGAAAGAAATGTGTAGCGCCGTTAATAGAAGCCTGCGTACTAGCCCAGGCCACCCTGCAGTGGCATGGGGTGGCTAGCTAACTCAATTTGCGTGTGCACTCCCCAGGTATAATCACAATTGCCGACAGACACTTAGTGGAATACATGCAAATTTTCCACTATTTCAATTCCAAATGGATTTTATATACAGCGTTTCAATGGTAATTTTTTAAAAATAGTTTAGTTACAAGTAAAGCTAATACAAAAGCTGTTAAAAGCGTCGAAACAGCAATAGAACTTCGACGAATCGAGTAAAAAAACTGGTTGCAAATGCTTCCGAACGCGGGTGGAATCTGAATTGAAAACGTGTCGAGAGTCGAGCACAAAAACGTGGTGACGTGTCGACGCAACAAGCCGATTAACTTTTTTAAACTTATAAATTCAACAACAACGCTGTAGACTGTCCGAGGTAATTGAAACGCGCTACAAGGAGTAAAACTTGCTATCAGCAATATTATAAATTAGATAATCAGTTACTAGGTTTAACAAGCTTAGCTTAATCCTGAACCATGAGAAAAAAATAGACTTCATTAAATTTCTAGAATTTTTCACTTGACACGCTGGCGATCTAGAATAGCGATAAAAACATGCAATTTCCCGAAACGTGCTTTTCTCAAATTGCGCACTTTTCAGACCTGTAGTTTTTCTCAAAACAAAAAGCAAATAGCAGAATTTTGAAGAAAATTCAGAAAAATAAACGCAGTTATCTAACCAATCTCTGAAATAACCGGACTTCATGTTATAATAACACCATATGATAGATACATTATTTTCAGTTGGTACGGTTTGACAAAATTTGAACACCTACATTTAATTTGAATACGCATTTGTATCTTAAGACCGTGCAACCGTATTCATACAAATAAATATTTCTGATTTCTGTTGATCTACTGCGCTATTATGTCGTCGCGATCTAAGTGCAGATGCACTGAGCGAGTGAAATATTTCAGACATAAATTAACAGTTTTGGCCCCTTGTTTTAGAGTAGTACATGTTTTTTACAACTTACCACGAGTGCGTGTCGCACCCGTCTTTCCGCCGCGGCGTATGGCTCCCTATTATGCTGCAGGAGGCGACCTGTGAACAACAAAAATAATTATTAGTTCATCAACGTCATCATTATCATCATCAGCATGACCATCAAGTTTAATTTTACCCGCCAGAGAAAAAATATTAGGAAAACTACACACAAATATGAGTAGCTAGTTTGTAGCGACTATCTCAGCAATACCATTAGTATCAACTCCCAACTCTTAATTAATCAAGTGGAAACGTGAAACAGCTACCAACATCTTTAAAAAATTAAACTGACTCGTTTTAGGTACTTATTTAAATTCATAACGTACAGCCGTAAACAACACGGTTCTTGCATTATTTTATTCTTGTTTTCGTTCTATTTCTGTAACAGTCAAACATCAGACCTCTAACTCTGAATGATAATAGAAGTAAAAACCAGTAAAACGTAAATTTTGTTTTATTTTATGGCAGTAAGTTCAATTTGTCATCCCCAAGTGCGGAGCCCTAAAAAAGATATTATTTATTATGTTTATTGAGTAACCATTTCTCATAAGTTAGTAAGAAAATTAAAAATCTTAAGGCAAGATTTACACGCATGTCTTTTTAGATGATATTCCTTCGTCAAAAACTATCTCGAGCATAAGTTAAAGGCTGCCAGAGGAAACTCACTCCTTACTACCAGTACATAGACCGTTAACAATTTAATAATTCACAAACAAACACAAATAGAACATCACACAGACAAAACTCCAGTCCAAATCGAACACAATACGGCCACTATTGAACAAGGAAACCAAACAGAACCACTCAAAGCTATACGAACAAGATACACGTATAAAGCCAGCGTAGATGAACATGTCGAGTGAATACCCACAGTGCCGGATGCACTCTACAGCCATTTAGCAGGATCCGTCTTAGACAATGACAACGTCTAAGTTGTACAGCTCCACTCTACGTTTAGTATCGAATGGAATGTTGTTTTGATAATTATCTTTAGTTTGCCTTCTGTTGTTACTTAAACAGGTTTTTCTTGGCCATTTGGCTATTCGTGCTGAATTATTAAAGCCCCATTTAGACTATGCGAGAACTTGCATGCAAGTTTCACTACATTGCGGTATTTGATTGATCAACTGTATTAATTGTCCCTCAATAGTCTGCGATGTAATGCAACTTGCATACAAGTTCTTGCATAGTGTAAATGGGGCTTAATACCTGATGTGTCAGGTTACGTAAGCATTTACGTTTTTTTTCTTTCTGGTTAAAGCAATCTCCATTTTTTCTGGCCAGGACTGCAATGGTAATACAATCAATCAATGTGCTGTTTACATTTTCGTATGATTACCTACCGCAGGCACGACGAATTTGTCAAACTAAGACATCAAGATCTTAAAACTTAAGATGTTTAGCGATTACGGTATGGTGAGCGCCATTGTATTATGGGAGCAGGTGGTCAAGTCAAGAATCACCATTAAAACATCAATTTAACTCTTAGCCAAACCTGGCTCGGCTGTTGGCAAAATTTAAATTTCAACCTTTGTGCTTTCACTGAATGAATCAAATTCCAAAATAACAAACATAAACAACCTGTTTAAATATTAATAAAACGACTGCTTAGTATTTTGCAATGTAGGCAGTGGTTTGGATTGGAAGTATGTGAAGGAAAACTTATTTTTACAAAATTAGTAACTCATGCGTTCGTAATTTCTTATTTGACACTTCAAAGAATGTTTTGATACAATCAATCGTCTGTAAAACAACTTCGAGTTCAGTGACCTCTAATGGTTCGTTCATTTTAAGTAGATGCATCAAAGCAACAAAGGCACTTGTTTTAAGGATAATGGTGATGCGCAGTTTTAAATTTCATGTAAAAAATTGTTAGTATACATACGTAAATCTCCGTTCTTTTCAAATCTGTTTAATCTACTGTAGTTTATTGCGAGATGAACTCGCTACTGTGGCTAAATATACTAATGAAACAATTTTAGAAAGACGAAAGAGACAATCTTCTACAAGATTAAAAAATATCTGATAAATGTACCTAACACAACTCAAAATACAAGGCTAAATATGATTCTATGTTGACACACAACAACGTAGAAAAGTAAACAAAATTACTAAACATGATTATGAAAAAGATGACATCAGAGAAAGGTACTTTACAAACAGTCGTAAAATTAAACAAATATGTAGCAGGCGGAAGAGCAGGCACGACTCGTAAAGATATGTGTAAATTTTTTTGAAGGTAATACATTTTTATTCTAAATTAAGTAGTTAATTTGTCAAAGAAATAGGTCAAACCCTCTTGATCTTCACGACCCATATTAGCGTTGGAATACAAAGACGCGGTCAGGGAGGAAATAAAAACTACCCGCAAATTAATTAAGGTCTTAAGGGCAGGTAAGCGGACCGAGTGACTAATATTTGCCAAGCGTAGGGTTGTCAAGGGTGACCGGGGTGAGATTTATTTCATCAGCAAAAAACTATTATTGCGGTAGACAAGTTATGATTCGTCAATTTGTTCATTTGATTTTGTTAACTCGCAAATTACACGCATTCTTAGTAAAATAATAATGCACGCAAATAATAAAAAAAAAGATTTGATAGAACAACAGTCAATTGTAAATAAAACACGCGATACTAATAGATTTTAAAACGAAGAGACTCATTACGTAATGTACCAAAGAGTACTGAATATTTCAAAGTAAGGTACGTAAATTCCACAACGTCGCGCATATGGCAATTTCTCTGGAAACTATTTGGATAGCGAAATAGTATGTGTATAAAATGCTAAAACTTACTTTAATGCAGCTCTGAATCAAGCGGGCTGTCTAGGTAGAAAGCTTGTAAATAAATAACACTGCACTCGGATATCTCTGCTAAGACCGCTGTCTGAGAAGCCACAGACAGGGATAGACTTTAAGGCAAATAGAAAAACGTAAGTAGGGAAACCACGACTTTTCGAGACTCCAGGTCAAAGAATAATGAAGAATACTATTGACTCATCAAAGACGAAGACGGAAGCCGACTAAATTAAACATAGCTGAAACGTAAACTTTATCTAAGCATGATAGCTGATAACTATTACTTAGTGACAAACGTAGATAAATAAAACAAATTAAAGATCTCTGTTGTCCTTCACGTATATTTACTTGAATTAAGATAGGACGATGCGACAGCAAATAAAGGCTTTAATATTCATTAAAAGCCAGCTCTGTGATGCGTGACAGTATACTTGTATTTCGAGGATGAATCATTTTGCGTTATTTTGCGGAAATAGCAATTTAAGTGATGATGATGTAGTTGATGATGATGATGTAGTAAATGATGACGGTGTTTCTGTACATAGATAGAAACTTGAGTTCAATGCGGATACTTAACTGCAATTATATATATATACTTCGTTTTTTTTTGCATTAGGCTAAGGGTAAACAATCTTGACGAGTCTTTTTTATTGCAAAACATTTAAAAAAAACTAACTATTACTTCGCATCAATAGTTAGATTTATGGAGCATTCCACGTTACGTAATGCCGTTCTTCTAATAGTCGTGAAAAGGCTGAGAAAATGATATTCAGTCTGGTAATATTTCATGACTTTACTATCAAATTGGCACTATATTTTCGAGCTTTACGGATTTGATTGAATTAGCTGTCATACAAGGCAAAAGCATTTCGTAAGGGACATTCTCGTGGAATGCCCCTTATGCGGTTATATAGTGATTTACATCGAAACTTTGAAATAGTAAAACAACAGGAAAATAAAGAATATTACGATAGTTACGACGGATGTGGCTACGATCGCAAGAGGTAGTGACTTTTGCCCGCGACTCCGTTTGCCAAGAATTGGTTTATCGGAAATACGCGAGAAATATGCAATTTTCCGGGTTAAAAACTATCCTAAGTTCCCAGAGTCTCCAACTATCTCAATAGCGCATTTCAACGGTTCAAGCGAGAAGATGTACCAGACAGACAGCGTTACTTTCAATAATTGTAAGTTAATTAAAATAACTTTGTTGTTTACCTTTAATGAATGATATATGTATGTATATTTTTAAATCTTGTTATGTCATTCTGTGTTGTGGATGAATAAAGTTATTTCTATTCTATTCTATTCTATACTTTCCAAGTTGCTGACATGCTGTATATTAAATCTACAAGACGACGTAAAAAGCAGAGAAACTAATACATGTATCAATTAAAACTTCGAAATTCTGACTTCCGTTGTGAGCTACCAGTCAATTCATTCTGACATAGCTGCTAAAAACAAATTAATAGCACTCTTACGCACACTCAACATGGCAACGGAGGAAGTGATTCACGGAATGATAATTCCGTAACGGAACGGTATTGTGATGACTTCATTGTTACCCGTGCCGCATGTGATTTAAAAATATTCACTTTGGACTTGGGAGTGCGGGGAATACAAATCAAAAGGAAAGGCAGGTGCGGGGTCTGGAATAAAGAAATGCCTAGTTCGAAATTGGTATGGGTAGAAAAGGATAAAAGAAAATAAACTATAAAAGTAGCAACAGCAATAGCGGACATAGATATTTTTGGTAACTTTCCTTATTTTATGAAAGAAATAAAGAAAAATGGTTTATTTACGGCTCCAACAGTACCACCACCAAACACTTAATTTAACTTAAGTATGCCATACTTTCCCTAAGATTCAAAGAAACGACGACATTTAGGAAACAAAAGGAGTCGTGTATCGTGATATTAGATATTAGAAAACGTAGAAGAATTAAGTTTGACATGCAAAATTGCAAATTTGAGTAGCATTATAAACAACGAGGAATATTAACTACAAACGGTTTCCGATTGGGTTGAACAAATATTATGCGACACTTTGTTGAAATTATACGCCATTTGATATAATTAACGACTCATTGTCACTAAATGCAATAACTGCATAGACTAATATAACTTGTGATAAAGAATCCATCCAATGGAATTCTGATAACTTAGTTTTCAATGAAATGCCTCAATTATCCTAATGCAATAATATTAACGACACACTACGTAACACTATTCATTCACACTATTACATTCACTATTCAAAAGATTTGTGGGCAAAGTTAAGTCAAGTCATTTCTATGCGACATTTTCCTGCTGTTGAGTCACTGGATACGAAATTAATGATGAAGGTCATTAAATGAAAGACACTTAACACCACAGAATGAACCATTTAACTTTACGACATGCGTGATATTGGTCACGAAAGTGAAGTATTAAAAATAATATTATGAAATTATTAGTTATTAACATATCAAAAATTACCTCACCAGGAATAAAGAAGAATATTTCGATGAAGTACACGTGGGATTAATGACGGTATGTCATCAAACCGAGTGAATCCATCAAACAGCAATGATGCGAGGTGGCTATTTCCACATGGCCGCAATAGTAGGCGTTTTATCAGACAATGTGTTTGTGTCGGTTACGTAAATTACGACCCTGGCGATTAAATCCAGTGTCGTACGAACTGGCTATATGCAGCCGTGAATCAGGCGAACACTGAGGAAGGGACGGTGATGTCATGGCGGCACTGGAGCGCGATTAGCAGTCGGTACCCGCCTGCATAATGATGATGACCTAACATTCTTCGACACTTCGACATACTTAGCTACCGAACACCACTTATTGATCTATGAGCTCTTATCGACGCTCAGAGCGGGCACACTGAAGCGAAACGAAAAGCCGGCACCGAAAACGCGTGCACTGACAAGCACCGATAAAAGTGTAACGTTATTATCTAGCGCTACAATCCGTTCGCAGAAATTTTGGTTCGCGCAGTCGGATACCAACGGACGTATCGGGTAACCTCGTCTGTGTCAATAGCTTTTAGCGCAAACAATAGGTATTCGATTACTCTCTGACCTTCCCGACAAATAGATGTGATACGATCGATGCCGAAGACGAATTCGTATGAGTCACATCTCGAGAATGCCCGCCCTTGTTGGCTCGATGTATAATTATTATGTGTCTAGACTCGAGCCGACTCCAGGCGACAGCCAGGCGACGGCTATGGAAATATAATGACGTTGGATATTTCTGCTAGGAGATTGCTGACGGAAGTGGGAATGAGGTTAAGTGGATTGTGCTGTCGGTCGGCTCACGTCAGCATCGAGTGTAGGGAACCTATCGCGTGGCTCGCGCGCTGCCGAGCCTCCACAGACGTACCTGGAGGTGTCACCGGAGTAGTCCCAAGGCGAGAGAGTGCACAGGACGGAAAACACGAAGAGGTGATGTTCTTAGATAGGCTCCTTATCTCCATATCACTTCACAGTCGCACATAATTGTCCTCTAAAACGGGGTTCTTTGCACATCGCTAAAAGCGATTTTAGGATTCCTTTCAGACATCAATTTTGTCACCTAATTTATCAGGCACTTGACTCATAATTGGTTGTGAATTTTCGCGCGGTAGCAAAGGGGGCACACATTATATGAAATAGTAACGGAGACACGTGCTCTCGCGGCAGAGAGGGACGGATTCACTGAACGTCCTTGGCGAGGGGGCGCGCGGGGCGCCTGCGGCATCAGACGTTTCAATCATCCCCGGGTGGGATAGGGACACGGCTGCGGGCACGGTCGGGGCGCGAGTGAGAGGCGCGATGCCGTGCTATTGACCGGCCAGCAGACCACGCCCACCCGGGCGAAACACTGGCGCGCTGATGCTCCAAGTGAAAATCGAACGTCGGCCCGGGCAGACGCGGCGGGCGGGCGGCTCAGCTGCACCATCAAGGTTACCGATGTACCGACACCTCATGCAATCCTGGTGGCCGGCACGCGCGCCCTCAGCACAGCGCCCGCACCGACCAATCCCAACGCCCTCACATCCCTAACCTGTTTAACATTGCAATAGGAATTATCCAAAGCTCTAGTTTAACGGTTCGATATACGGGCTTGGCAGTTGGCACGCGTACAATATAGGTTGCCAGAGAGGAACGACAATCGATATGAAAGAGAGGAATTGTAAGAGTAGCCGGCGTTTGGTTACGACACACTTACAAGTTTTCAGTTTTAATTAAAACACTTGGACGCCTGTGGATAGGGTAAAAAGAGAAGCGGTATTTAAATGATTGATCGGAATTTCAGACGAGCCTGGAGGTTTTTTTGTTTAGTGCCGTAGATGAGATTGTTTCTTTTTGATATGCGCTCGAGAGCAAGATAGTAAGTGCTGTATTGAATATATATTAACCTACATTCTCATTTGCATACGGAGCTCTGAAAAGGTTATATAAGTCCAATGTATAAATACGTTACATAGCTGGAGATTACGTAACTCCGGCCTACCTCACAGTCATGTAATCGGGTATGGACGGATGTCGTACAATCTTCCCCGTAATGGTATCCTCCGGTATTGTTATTTTTACTAAGCAATTACCATAAAACAAATTCGTGAACAAAATTGACGAAAAACAAATGGAGCTGTAAATATAGTTACAATGCAATGGGATGTCAAGGTCGAAAAATAATTGTCATTTGTAAAATGTATGAGGCAGTGAAAATGTATGTAGACGTTTTTTAACTTGGAAAAGCGAGGCCTTCAGGTGTAGCGCAGCGAAGGAAGGTTCGGGGATGTTATTTATGGACTTTCGAGATGATATTGTATCAGTACGGATATCGGGCGGTATGACCTAATATCGGGATTCGTACAAATCGCCACGAAAACATCATCCATATTGGAAGCGGGAAGGAGCAATAAAGTACCGTTCGTTTCATTTAAAGGCTCAGGTGAAGTAGCAAAATTATTATACAAGAGAGGAAGTTTATGAGAAATTATGTCTATTCCTTTCTTTACCCCATTAGTGGCTAAGGAAAAAGACTAAACTGGAATATAGTGAAAGTTAACACTAAACATTAAAAAATACATCGAGGTAGGTACACCAAGGGAACTTCCATCGTTTTTAAAGATCGGAGGCTATTTTGCGCATGTACCCAATTATACCCAACATAGGAAGTATTTATACCTCTGTAGGAGTACGGCCCCATAAAGTTAGGGTAGGATCGCCTTGACCTGGGGTCTTCTACATTCTGAGTGTAGCGGTAAATTCGGCTAGCTTTTTGCGTTTGTAGTTTATCCTCTTCTATTGGGTTCCCGACAAAAGGGATGCACTTGTGAGCATAGACCTTGTACAAACGTGATGTTGAGGCAAGAAATAGACTTACACTTCATAAACACAGTGATTGATAAAAACATTTTTTTTTTAATGTCATTTTTGATATTTCTTTACCGACGCGTTTTTTATTAAGATTGTAATCGGATCCTTACAAGGCACCAAAAAAAAGAACTTCTGAAAATGGACTGAGACGCTGACTTTTAATAGTTGTTAATTGCCCTGAATTATACTTTAATTATCATTTTGGGCTGACAAAGGTATTGAATACGTAATAATGGATATCGATAATTTATTTTTAGTCACATTGTCAATTTTTTTCAATGTCAGTCGACCATATTTTTTCACACCATTGTTAGATTACAAATGCACCACCTGTTCAGTTGTAGTCTAGTCCTTACTTCTATCCGTCAAAAGGGTACCCTGGAAGAGATCGCTAATATTTCTCTGTGTACCTGTTTCTGTATCGCTTACTATTAGTGGTGTAAAATAAAAAGTCATTGTATTGTATTGTATTATATTGTCATAGACCATTTCATAGTTTCCCTTTTAGTTTTAACTGAATAAAGTTACTAGATACTACGATGATAGTAGAGTAAAATTCAAGTGAAATTTAATGCCGTTACTGGCGGCACTAAGACCGTAATCGGCTTAGTAAATATTGATTACCGGTTTGTCCTACTTTAAGTGGGATAGAAAAATACACGGCAATGCAATTAAGATTGGCACGAACGAGTTCTCGCAAGAAAAGACTACCTAATAAACAAATGGTTTGAAGACTTTAACAAATTAGTAGTTTCTGTCTTGAAAATAAAGTTAGTAGACATATAGAATGATTTTTTTTTCTGGCATAAAATTATATTAATTTATACGAATAGTATAGTTTAAATCGCTTGCTTTAAATTGATTTGGAATTTGACAGATTTTTTTCAATTATTTATATGCAGAATACAATACAAAAACTCTTTATTGAACACCAACACACAGTAACCGTACAGAAAAAACAATGTGTACTATATTATGTTATTAAGGAAATAAAAATGGTCATGTTATGATAATAATAAACAAACGATACGGAAGCATTATTACGGGACGTCCACCGTGATTAGCTGTAGGTAATGAGTTCCCAATACCATCTACATCCGGTAAGATATGCGTATAATGTAATAAATCGCGAATCATAAAAAATGTCATACTATAGGAGGCGTGAGCAGGCAAGACACCAGATGGGATCACCGCCGCCCATGGACACTCAAAATAAAATAAATAAATAATAAAGAATAAAGAAAAAAGAAAGAAAAAACGAACGAAAGAAACAGATTTTATTGCGGTTCCATCAGCCCAACCACCTTAAAAACCTTATAAGACTTATAAGACTAAAAGACTAATACTAATAACAATAAAACTAAATTAAGTAGATTTTCGGGTGCGTTGCAGGCCCTTCGAAAGTTGAGTAGGTAGGCTTGTAAAATAAAAAGAAAATATTTGCGACTATCGACTTGAACATATCTACCGAGATGGAGGCTAAGGACACTCAGCAGCCGTAAAACTGTTGAAACGACTAATTCCATATGCATAACACGCTCTGTTGCATTTGGTGTGTTACCTCATATAGTTGCATACAAAATTCACGGTGCACTTACGATGGATGGTGAACATACTAAAGCAGACTTTGTCATTGAAGAGAAAGCGTATGGTCCCTGTTTTGTTGGTCCTGAAATTGGGCTTGGATTTCCATCGTCGTCGAATTCTACCTCGGTTGAGAGGTTCTCTCGAACTTAGTAGACGTGCGACGAGCAAACTGATTCATACCAGGGTGGAACTTTTTGATAATAAATTTCATTATGACTTCCTTGACAAAAGTATGGGATGTCAACATGATATAGTAGCACAAAGGTTTCACCTTGGTGCATGATTCAATTTCAGTTCGCTTGACTGTACGGTAGATGTCCATACAATCCTTCTGATCTTAATCAGGAATCTGGGACCTATTATTGTTATCGAAAACCCAATTTAACCCGTAAAATTAGTGTCTCGTAAAACATTGATATTTATTTAATGCCATATGTTCTTAGAACTAATAATTATGATTTCGTAATACGGCAAGCACATCAGAAATCTTATTTGCTTACCCGACGACACATTATCTAAATATTCTAAGATCAATATGAACCTAGAAGGTGCGTAAAAGCAGACTTATTGCCAAAGCCGTAGAATTCAAGGCAATGCTAACTTGAGGAGCGGCTTCGGCAATACCTACTCATATTTACTTGGGATCCGTAATAAACCATGTACGCGTACGGAGGACCTTTGCCTTCTTATGTTTTACACGCATATGTTACTTGTCGCAAATGTATTCTTATATTTAGACATATACATATGTTACAACGTGTTATAATTTCTAATTAATGTTTTTCTAATTTCGGGGATTTCTTAAGCTCCTGAGTATATTATAGTTATTTATGCGACACCAGCACGGGTTAGAATGTCGAAAAAAAACAAAGAGTACCCGATTTTAAGTAATAGTAGGAAAAGTAAACGATGTGACGAATTGGACGCATTAAAATCGAGTGGTGGTATTTTTGGCCGAGAAGAGTGGCAAAAAGAAGATACACTCTTTTCCCAGCAATAGGGCATATATTTAGGCTATCAAAAAGGAAGTAAAGAAAAGAAAATGTCCACATACACGTGTATAAAATGACAAAGGGATAGTTAGGCCTGTACCACGGTAGTTTCAAGTGGTATTAATTTCTATGATGACTTATTTCTCACCCTTTGGTTTCCCTACTCACAGAAGAAACTTTTAGCATTTCAAAACATTAATAGATCTCTCACATTCGTCTTCAAAGCCCCGGCACTCACGTCTCGGCGACCGGAATCCTCGTTCAATATTTGGATACTCTGACATGTCAAGATGGCTTTCAAGGCGGGACGCGAGAGCAGTCCTTACGCGCCTCTTTATATTTCTGAGAATAAGGTTCGAGTCCTATTATTAAACAAGGGCCTGTATAATACTGTAAATTTGTAACTATTTGGCAAACACGCGTACTGCGATGTCGTCTACGTAAATTGTTAGTAAACATTTCAAAGAGTTCATGTTGATTTACTGAATTAATATCAGTATTTTCTCTGTAGGTATGATTAGTTTAGTGAATCTTCTGGGCAAAGGCCTCTTCCCTAGAAGATCTTTTGTCTGCAATTATGTCTTCCTAGTCGCTTCTAGAGCCTGCCATCTTCGACCTGGCCTGCCACTGTGCCGATAGCCGTCATTAGGTATCCTCTGAGTGTTTAGCATGTGTCTATCTCTTTGGATGTATACGACAGACGTGGCCAGTTCAGTCCCATTTTCGTGCTTAAATTAAAAATATATATATATTACTTCCACTGCTTTATTTTAGACATCATTTCTACGAGTAGAGATCTCGATTACCTTTATAGAATTTCTACTAACTTCATGATTTAAGGGAAATAATATGTCTACTGTAATTAACCATGAACGTTTATAGCAATTATCATTTTCATTTGTGTTGAGGCTTACATTTATAACCGTTCATTAGTTGTATATATCAATTGTTATCATATCAGTGTTATTGATACGGCATCTTAATTTTTATGTTATTGCCATTCGTAAACAGGAAATTTTTCCTTAAAGCGTAAGCAATCAATCCTTACTAATATTATAAATGCGAAAGTAACTGTCTGTCTCTTCAAGCTTAAATTGCTGAACCAATTTAAATAAAATTAGGTATGGAGAGTTTGGAAACCTGAGCAGGAAATAGATTTTTTTTTTTAAATATCGCGCAACTCTCTTTTATTTTTAGGAACATTATACAATTTAGATGAAATTGGTAAAGTTGTTCTCAAGCTATAGCGTGAAATAGGGTTTCATTAAATAGGTCTCTACACTCTATACCACCGTACACTCCGTGAGCTCTTAAAAAAACCTTCGGATTTTAGAAGCATTCTTCGGGTATTGACGATGACACGCGATCGTGATATGTGGTTCTGTTCTGTTATCTACTTACAAAACTTTTCAAAGTTACCGTAAAAAGTTATGTAAAGAATAACCATCAGTACCAAATTAACCTTACTGTAATACTAATACGCTTATTTATCTTTTTCTAAAAAGCGTGCAAGTGGACATGTATCATACTTTTCAATACAAAAAATATATTGTTGCCTGACACGTTCCTATTACGGTCATAGTATGGTATAAATTAATACACGATAGTCTCATAATAGCTCGATATACCAACAGGCATAGTAAGACGAGTTGAAAGATGTCTCTTTAAATGAAAAGTAAAATGTTCAAGTAGTCAATTCCAATAGATGCATTCCGGCCCAGTGATCTGTGATAAACAAATAGTGATACTGAAGCGCTGTACATTGTTATCAAACGATAATCATTTATGGATCAGTGGATACACGTGATGTTTTTGAAGTTAAAATGAGTTTATGTACCACCTCGTTTTTCGTAGGGACCAAATATACTTCAAAGAGATTTCGGTAACGTAATTGGTTACTTTTATTGTCAATATTGGGAAAGGAAAATTAAGGTACGACGACGAGCGAAGCGAGGTGTTGTAGGTGCAATTGCGAAAACAACACGTGAGTCCAGCAAGCGAATCTAGCGCGCTGCGACAGCCAGAATGAAAAAAAAAGAAGATTAAATTCTCTTATTACCTTGGTCGTGTGTTGAGTACGTAACCGCTCATCCGCTTCTGCTGCTAACTGTACGTGGAACAAGGGCATTTTCGATCCCACTTGTTAACATTTATCAATCATTTCCCAGCGGCATTCGTTTCCAAATTTTCAAATTATTCCTGCATTCGAAACTTTTGCCGTACGGCAATTCGGATTATTCCACACGTTGGAAACGTAATCGGTTAATGGTGTATGTTTGAAGTTTACTGCGACCCCTCTGAAATGGGTCAGGGTTAAAGAATTTTGTCGAATAACGTTTAATCGTTGTAATAGATTGTGATCGTTAATTATTGTTTTAAACTCGATTGGTTTAGCAAAATTGAGAATATAATTGCTTTACTAAAATAAAGAGGAAAAGTTGGGGGTCAGTTGCTCGGTTTTATTCTATACAAGCCTTTACCCGTGGCTTTGCACGCGTTAACCATTAGGTGTAGCAATTCAATTGAAATTCTATAGAAAATTGCATAGTTCTCGCGAGATAGCGATAAACTGGCCTCTAGGTTGGCAACAATACCCCTGGTGTTGCAGATGTTTATGGGCGGTGGTGATTTCTTACCACCAGGAGACCCACTTGCTCGTTTGCCTTCCAGTAGAATAAAAAAAAAAAAAAAACAAATACGACGCGGTCAGAGTCGCGGGCAACGTCTAGTAGGTACTATTATTGAAGACGACCATCTTGCTTGCTAATCCTGCCGTGAAGCAACAGTGCTGACTCTGTTGTGTTTCGGCGTGAAGAGTAAGACAGCCGGTGAAATGATTGGCACTTGAGGTATCCCATCTTGGGCCTCTAGGTTGGCAACGTCTACAATACCCCTGGTGTTGCAGATGTTTATGGGCGGTGCTGATCTCTTACCACCAGGAGACCCACTTGCTCGTTTGCCTTCCAGTAGAATAAAAAAAAAAAAAAAACAAATACGACGCGGTCAGAGTCGCGGGCAACGTCTAGTAGGTACTATTATTGAAGACGACCATCTTGCTTGCTAATCCTGCCGTGAAGCAACAGTGCTGACTCTGTTGTGTTTCGGCGTGAAGAGTAAGACAGCCGGTGAAATGATTGGCACTTGAGGTATCCCATCTTGGGCCTCTAGGTTGGCAACGTCTACAATACCCCTGGTGTTGCAGATGTTTATGGGCGGTGCTGATCTCTTACCATCAGGAGACCCACTTGCTGGTTTGCCACCCAGTCGAATAAAAAAAAAAGACGAGAACAAACGCAAAACAAATGTGTGATTGTTTTTGAACTCTACGAATATGTAGGTATTTTTATGTGTATTGAATATTTCATTGAATTATAAATAGGACCCGGGTTTTCCCTAACAAGACAACAACTAATAAATAAGGAATATTATTAAGGTATTCATAGCAAGCATCTAAAACCGTAAATTATGTAGCTTTAACATCGTCAAAGTTCAACTTTCCGTCAATATTTCTATGAAAAAAAAAAACGTTCTCTCTGCACGGCACTCAAACAAGTTAATTCTAATTGCTACAGAACTACCGACACCGGAACTAATAATTTAACTCAACCGCTAACTCCAATTTGATATTCACACAAACCGCACCTGTCAGAATATAACGCATCCCATGTCCAAACAATTAAACAACCTGTATTTTCTGTCTATTTTATTAGAGTAATAGTTTTAATATATAAAATATTCATACTAATATTATAAATGCGAAAGTGTGTGTTTGTGACGGAACGGAGCGACGGATCAACGTGATTTTTGGCACAGAAATAGTTTATAGGCCAGAGAGTGACATAGGCTACTTTTTGTCCCGAAAAAATGCACAGTTACCAAAGGAACAGCGCGCGATAACCGAATTCTACGCGGGTGGACCCGCGGGCAAAAGCTAGTAATATAATATGCTTAGGACCTGTACGTCGATTGATGTCCATATATATAACGTTTTAAACTTTCGTGATTCTCACTCATAGTCAAAATACTACATACGATAAGTCCCGTATATGGTATTTTGTCCATATATATGTATGTATGTAAATAACCCTCCTTCGGGCAGTCGGGTAAAAACGTGACATATTACCGTAAAGTTCCAGGGCGACCGAGCTCTGCTCGATCTAAAACTCGGTACCAAGCGTTTTCCCAGAGATAAGATAAGGTAGATCGATTTTTCATCCCCGAAAACCGATACATACCAAATTTCATCGAAATCGTTCGAGCCGTATCCGAGATTCTGATTATATTTCAAGAATTGCTCGTTAAAGGTATTAGATAGATAGATAGATATATTTAGTCAATAATTTACTATCAGTGATTTTATTTAACAAAGATAACAATTTTATTAAATCTGATATTTATTATCTATTTGGGTAATTACCGACATTTGATAACGCCACGGATTTAAAATTGTCCTTGTAATTGATTTTAAAACATTTCCACAAGATAATCTGAGATTATTATCGGAAATTTAACCCACATAAAAAAGATTATGAATTTACAACATCAAAGGACACGGTTAATTGTGAACTTCAGTATCTTTTTTGCTAACATAGTAGGATAACTGATAAAAATATCAGTTATTCCCTAAAATTTTACTTACTCTTAGGGATTGGGGAACAAGGAGGAATAGAACCTAAGTTTATTTCAGCCCATTCTTTAAGATAAGGCACGGGACTACCAAAGTTCGCATACTCTTCGCTGGACTCATCGTTTGTCATAATTTTTTTCCCACTGAAACCTTAAATTTTCCTGAAATTTTTAAATGGTCATCCTACAGAAAACTATAGGTTAGGTTAGGTTTGTTTTATAGCAATTCTGAACAATTTTTGGATTCAGAGAAAAGAGAGTTATGACAAACGATCATTCTGACAAACATTAGGTACATTCGGACTTTCAACAAGTATGCGAGCCGATATGGACCCATCTGTGTATGTACTTCTACAGATTTAATATTAAATTTAATAATAAGGGTTCCTAGTTGACTACGGAATCCTAAAAGGGTTAAGTTATGTGTGTTTGTACGTACAGTAGCGTGGAGTAAGCATTTACGGTAGACACCCTCTAACCTCTGAAACTACTGAATCGATTCCAATTTATTTTACCTTAAAACTACACTATACCAAATGAACATAGTCTACTTTTCCCGGCAAAGCAAATACTCACGGGACCACAACCAACTTTAGGCCAACCGCCTGTCTTAAAATAACTGTTTTCTATTTACGTACACCTAATAATACAACGTGAAATGTTGTCAAATGTTCATTGTCGAGTAATAACTCCTGGGAGATGAAAGAGGTCTCGCGTGGCGGATATAAGGCCATACATCATTATAAGACGCTGCGTGTCGCACAAATCGTTTGGATGCCCGCTCTACCGTCCACCGCCCATTGTATACCGTTTAACCACTTACGAAGACCAGCGAATTTATTGGTTCGACTGCTACGCTTTGCTTTATGAAACAGCCGCGGTTCTTTAAACTGATCAGCATCTATGAATAAAAGAGTACTTGAGTGGAGACAGTGTCTCGGCAAACATCCACGGAAAGAACATGTCTAGTCACTTTTTTTTTCAAATTGAGATTTTAATCTCGAAATGTAGAGCTTACAAATTACTATGACTAACCATTGAATTAAATAATCTGAAAACATTATAAAATGTATTTTTTTTACTTTTAAAGAAATGGTAACCGTAGTAATTGTTCGTGATGACTAACTTTCAAACCGCTATAACTCAAAAAGTTGCTTAGGTGACTAGATATGTTCTTTCCGTGGACCCTTCACATAGTGTAGGACGGGCCAGGTGGAGTGAAGATCTGCGAAAGGCTCTGGTAGAAGCTGGTTGCGTCGAGGCGAAGACAGGGCGCAATGGCACTATTAGAGGCAGGGGAGTGATAGGGTGATGATGATGATAACTAACTAAAAACTTGGTAAACATCCCGCAAAATAGCTGGAAAAACATGCAAATTGAAGCGGCCATGGGCAGGCCACATTCACTCGAAGAACAGTTAACCGCTAGGGGAGAAAAGTCCTCGAGTGGCGACCACGAACCGGAAGACGAAGCGTTGGCAGGCCTCCCACCAGGTGGACTGACGACATCGTGAGAGTTGCGGGAAACCGGTGGATGCAAGTGGCTAGTTGTCGTTCATAGTGGCGTTCTATGGGGGAGGCCTTTGTCCAGCAGTGGACGTCTTCCGGCTGATGATGATGATGATGATCCCGCAAAATACTTCCCTTGCTCGCCAATCTTGCTAGCCACTATCGACCTTGTCAGATTTCGTCGGAAGATAACATTGTTCCTTCCATTCTTACTACTTAATAATTATACATAATAGTTGTAGTAGATATTATCGTAGTAGTAGACATTATCATTACGGAATTGTTGCGTTGGATTCATATATTATCATCAGTAAAAAACAGCCAAGTGTGAGTCGAGCTCGTGCATCGAGCGTTCCTTGCGATCAGAGACAAAGTACTTATACATACCTACAAATAATACAAAACTACATTAAATAACCTAACCAAACCAACAAAAGTTGGAAAACTCCTGTCATTGTCACTTCAAAGTTCAATATCTCAAAAACAGCTGAACCGATTTTGATAAAACATGTCTAAGAACCATCGCTAAAAACCTGCTTTCATAAATAAATAAAGCATTCAAATCGGTTTACCCGTTTAAGAGCTACGGTGCCACAGACAGACACACGTAGCAGGCAAACTTGTAATGTTAACCCCTCTTTTTGCGTCGGGGGCTAAAAGACAAACTGACTACCTGTTAAGTTAATATATAGAGGACAGCCGCACAGACAAATTACAATGTTATTATTTCCTTAAGACCGACAAACCGATTCACGTTTGACCGGTTTTTAATATTTGTTGATTTGTAGTACATTGTTGTCTGATATAATTTAGTTCAGGAAAACAATATTTTTTGAATTGGGACCTGCCTTTCTTTTCTCTCTGTAAGGGTTTAAATATAACATACAAACATTATCGGAATGATAATACAGATAAATATACTGCATATATCAACAAATAAAAACGCGTCAAGGAAGATTCAGAAAACATTTTAAGCTTTGTAAATTAAAATAAAACTAATATGGTTCTTATGGTTGGTTTATGGTGTAATTTTTTTTCTCTGTGTATTTGTTTTCTTTATCACTTACTATTTTTGGTGTACAATAAAGAGTCTTTGTATTGTATTGTATTGTATTGTTCTTGCCTGGGGACCCTCTTTATTTTGAAAAATATGTTATGTATCTGTTATAGTAGCGGCAATAGATAAACACACTACTTATGTGCGCTCGTAATACCTTCTCTTTCTATCGCCATATACCGGTTGACCGAAAGAAACAGCTTAGTGATCTCGATTGTCACTGAGTGAGGTTTTCCGTTGCAGTTTTGGAGCTTTTGTAAATTTGTTGTCAACCTAGATAGATTTTCATTCATCAGTGATTCTACTGGCTGTCTTAATCTCTACGCCAGAACACAGCAGCGCTAACACTGCTGCTTTTCGGCTGGATTAGTACGACGATGGTAGCCCGCGAAATGTGGATTATGACACAGCACGTTAATCATTGGATTTTAGTCCACAATTGATTATTTCATGTTGCATTTTTAGCGGTCAGTAACCTAATCAATTACGCTCTAAAACCTTTATACCCCATCCGAATCCTTTCAGCATAAACCCTAAAAGAATTTCCACGTCCATTGACGTAATTAGTACGGGTTACGATTATTTCTGGTCAACAATACAGCCCAAGACATTGTTATGCTAACAGCATTGTACAATGTTTCACGGTGTACACAGAAACAATAGGCCACAATGTCGCACGGCTGCAGGAGTTGACGTAAAATTTACCGCTTGAATTTATGGGGGATGGCACGTGGACCGTTGCTTGGTGTTCATCCTTTTTTTGACGTCATCAACAAACTGGTATGAGCGTTCTTTATGTCTTAGGGGCTCTAAAAATGAAGCAAGGTACCAGTTTCTAACTACCAGCACAATATAAGTCAACAGCTTCTTTACTGATTTTACTATTTGTAAACCCTACTTACTTGCATAGTCATGGTTTTTGATTAGGCGGGACGAAAACTCCGCGAAAATAGCTCAGTGCTTCACATTGGCACCAAGCAAAGAACAAAAGGGAGACCCACAGTCTCTCGGTGTTACTCTTCCAAACTAAAATGAATGACGAAATTTGATACGTAGATAGCGTGATCTATGGAATAACACGAGGCCTATTCCTTATTCCCGCGGGACCGGAATTTTCGTACGTAGAATTCCATAATCTCACCTGGAAGTAAATTGTAGGGCTACTACGAAATCCGAAAATCGAAGTTCGTATCGTGCCGTCCCGCAGACGCTAATATTTAATACGAGAGTGAGAGAGAGGGTACGACACGAACTTCGATTTTCGAATTTCGTAGTAGCCCTTCAGATATAGATACATAACATTTTACACGGGTGTTTTCCATACGACGTATTTTTGGAAATTCCTGTGGAAATTTCGTAAAACCATCGAACATTAATTCACCTCTTAGATCTAGTTAATAGATAAATCGAGGGAAGCCGCGGTAGAATGCTAGTAAATCCAATATCAGTCTGTGGTATCGCTATCAGAGTATTTTTACTTAGGTACTGGAAATATTCTCCACTTCTGTGACTGCTAATGCTAAGTCGCCAGCCCACGTTTGCATGACGTAACATACCTAAACTACCTTTAATAGGCCGACACTCTTAACACCTACCCATAGTCGCCTTAGTAACAAGTGTTGGTACATGAATGCGTTTACTGCCTCAACAACTTCATTGTGTTGCGTCGATTCTGTTCAGCCGATCGTGTGCGACAGGGTAAACATACATACAGCAACATTAAGGGTGTGCTTTCATGGAATTTCGATTTTTATTATTTATATACTGAGCTATTCTGTGACTTGGTTAAGATCGCGGGACCGCGGTGGATGCGGAAAGCACAAGACCGTCTGAGTGGAGAGCCTTGGGGGAGGCTTATGTCCAGCAGTGGACGTCTTTCGGCTGCCATGATGACGATATACTGAGTGGCAAAAAATCTGGCCCTGAAATGTATGCAATAATAGGTAATTTTGTATGAAGAGCGGGCCATGTGCCGCTGATATGTATCTATGTTAATTATGCTATGCCTGTAACGTATGTATTGTATGAGCCATGTTGCCCGTAACAAATGGTTTTATTATTATAATCTGAAATCCTCATCCCTTCTCCACTTGTAATGTAAATGTGACTTGTAGATTCTGCCCATTTCCAATCAGCACGGACTCGACAGCATCGCACTCTAATGCCCCGTTCCCTCTTGATTGACATTACGTGTCGAATGGCAAAACATTCTGTACGAGGCTATTCACGTCAACCCAAAGGATCCAACAAGTAATGCGTTTGGTTTATCTGCTCCGCTGGTGTTTTTTTTTCACCAGAACATAGCTTTTAAGTGAATAATGTATTAACGCTTATATGGACTCTGTCAGCAATAAACCATTAATTCTTCAGACTTCAAAAAAAGGATGTTTGTTATGCGATATCTCCGCCAATTGTGGGCCGAATTTCAAAATTCTTTTTTAGTTCTAAGGGACATATATCCGAGGTGGTCCCATTGACACCAAGTCAGGATCTGACGATGGAATCCTAGAGAAATTGAGGCAACACTCGAATTTTTAAAGCACGCCTATAGCGATTTTGGCATTTTTAACACCAAATCAAGTATTTACTTTCAGAAAGTATCATCTGGTGAACTGGACCTGATGACGAAGACCTTAAGTACTCTGTTATAAAATAATATAACTATGCCGTGTTTGAGTATAATGGAATTGTTGTGAGATGCACTTTGGCTACAAATCACTGAATACTATGAAAAAAAAATAACAAAAAATGGAACCGACTTCAAAAACCTTGTAAATAATTTTCTACTAGTTTGGAGTCGGTGCATGAGCCATTAGGAGTGATTAAAGCCAAATACATATGTAGGTGAGGTAGACGACATCGTTCCACTCCTGCTGGCTCGTGCTGTGGTACCGACTTCAAACTAATAGAAAATTATTTTTTGAAGTCAGTTCCATTTTGGTTATTTTTTTAAAATTGCATTTTGTCGTGTCAGACACCGGCAAAGAACAGCTAAACTTAATCAATGTCGCGATGATTTCGAAAGCTTGAAAGTTACAAAGGTTTATTCATTTTCTTCGACTGCACAATGCAAACCCGAGGTTTAGTCGGAGGCAGCAGTTTGCAAGCGATTACCGCAGACACAGAACAATGTAGCGCTACGGCATTTAGGTTGAACGGCGCTACGTTCAAGTTAATTGACACCTACAATCGAATTAGGCAAGTTCCTATTAGGTCTGTCAATTTGCGGGGCCCACCTTCAACCTTGAACCAACTATTATTCTCTAGAGAGAACTGTACACCTAGTCCTAACTGTAATCCTTTATGCGCTAACAAAAAAAAATACATAACATATGCAACAAGAATGCAAATGAAAGGTATATTCTGAATAAGCATTATGATGCTACGGAGTTCATTGGCCGCTTTAGAACGGCCAGCAAAAAGTCTAGACAAGTTTTTATCATCATGAAATAGACATCTACGTACGACATTTCAATACTACCTTAAATTTGATCAACTTACTCCTATATTTACTTTCATCGCTATTTACTATGATTGGTTATTTGAAGTATTTTTGTATTCTGCTGCTGAGGATGTGGGAATCGAACCCAGATCCTCAGCATTCCGTGCTGCGTGCCATACACTACCACTGGACTACTAGTACAGACACTTGATATATTTTAAAATCATTACGGAATAGCAAGCAAACAATAACCAAGTAGATAAACGCCAGGAGTTCTGAAGTAGCT
Organism: Choristoneura rosaceana; assembly: GCA_037349165.1. Taxonomy (NCBI): domain Eukaryota; kingdom Metazoa; phylum Arthropoda; class Insecta; order Lepidoptera; family Tortricidae; genus Choristoneura; species Choristoneura rosaceana. The sequence continues at coordinate 7,661,742 of JAZBNJ010000013.1, forward strand.
AAACAGCTCCAGCCATCATACTCGGCGGTACCGTAGGCGTCAAAACGTGGGCGGACTAGTTATCCGTTAAATCTAGGTCTACATTTAGGGTGGGTTTCCATGACAACAGTGTGAGCGAACTGGCGGTAAAAGAAAGAAAATAATTAAGTACTTTGCTTTACTTTTCTGTAGGGCTACTACGAAATTTGAAAACCGAATTTCGTATCGTATCCTCTCACCCTTTCACTCACGTATTAAATAACATAGGTGTCGGGGGGGACGGTACGATACAAACTTCGATTTTTGAATTTCGTAGCAGCTCTGCTGGTCCTAACTGTTATGCCTGTGCACTATTTCAGCCACTTTCTAGGCATTTTTTATGGTATAGGGGCAAACGAGCAGACGGATCGCCTGAAGTGAGAGATTACTGTCGCCCATGGACACCTGCAACACCAGAAGAGTCACAAGTGCGTAGCCGGCCTTTAAGGTAGAAGTACGCTCTTTTCTTGAAAGGTTGAAGGTTATATCGGTCCGGGAATACCGCAGGCGTACACAGACAGGCATGTGTAACCAATCCTAACAACTCTATAGGCTGCAGTTTTTTCCTGGAGGAAGTAATCAATACCGGTAGACATAATCTTATGATGGGCGGGCGTAAACATATCAGCATAATACAGCGCTTGTCCAAACAGTTGGCTGTTTAGGCGAAATCAGCTCGCATTCTCAGCTGGAGATATGCCTACAATGTCGTAATCGACTAAGTATAGTTAGAAGCGCTAGATTCTACATTAAGTAGTTTTGCACGGGATAATCATCAACGGCTGATTATCAATGATAATTTATTTATTGACGATTGTTTGCCCCCTATACCATAAAAAAAAAACGATTATGTAAGTAACACCAGAAATATAACAATTAAAAAATATTCTTTATACTCGTACATGTGATATTGTTAGAATCAATCAACGAACTCTTATCAATGAATTTAAATTATTCTAGCTCCCCCAGATTTCATCCCGTTGGGTGACGTAGAAGGCGACTAAGGAAAAATCCAGAAGACGGGCAGCAGCGTCTTCAGCGTATACCATTAATGTAATACTTGCGATCTCCAAGCCGTCTGCCAAGCGTGAGGATTATGGCAACCCCCCTTCCTCAACCTGTAATGAAAGGTAAAATTCGGCCGCGACCCCCAGTCCCCGGTGGCTCCTCTATCCCTGGCCTTGGTAGCGGACCAGGTAACGGAGGAGCAGGGGGTGCTAAGAACCTACGGGTGATGCAAGTGGCGAGTTGTCGTTCATTGTGGCGTTCCAAGGGGGCGGCCTTTGTTTAGCAGTGGACGTCTTCCGGCTGATGATGATGAGCGCATCGATGGCGCAATGAAGATCAGCTTCGCTCGACGCAACGCGAGCGTTCGCGCCAGGCCCTAATACTAAGAAGTGCAAGAACTTCGTGTCTTGCCGTCCCGCTGACGCTTATTATTTAATATGAGAGTGAGAGTGAGAGGTACGATACGAACTTCGATTTTCGAATGCGTAGCCCCCCAAGATCGTAAGGCACCGTAAGCAAGCCACAAAAGGACGGATCAAATGGGACCCCGGGGAGTAATCACCCTGATTAGTTCTTGCGACTAGGCCGTTACTTGCGAGGCGTGGCGCCGGGCCGGAATGGTAATGCTTGGCGATACCATTTGCAATTAGCATAGGCAATTAGTCACAATAAAAACGGATCGGCTTTGGATATTGCAGAGCTGTCGAATCAAGGTGTAAAATTGTTCTGGATTATTTCAGCTGATGGTTGGATAAGTTTGACTGATTAGGGATATTTGAGTATTATGGCGCTCATAAGTTATGGCATGTTATATTAGGGCAAGTGAAGGTAATGGCAAGTAACTATTATGGCAAATAAAATTATGAGAAATGAAGGATTACCAGATAATATACGTACCTAATGTGATAAAATCTAATCATCAAGTTATCGATCGTGAACCTGTGTAATTATTGGGCATGATTTTACCGATCACCTCGACAATATTTGTTCCTAAAATGCATAGTAGATCTGTCACTTAAATTGAATCACCAAATTATATTAAAACGGTCATCTAAATTTTAATTAAAAAATACTTGGAAATAATATCGATCATCTAATTATATTGGATTTCAAATTAAAAAAAAGTGTCATTAAAACTGAATCACCAAACAATATGAATTACCAAATTATGTGGCAGTCATGCTGTTGTCTCACTTGTCCCTTTATCTGGCCTTACGTTTCGTATTAGTATGATGGTGATGATGAAGACGTATGATGATCATTGACGGTGATGATGATGCTGATGATGGTGATGGATGGTAATTTGAATCAATTTAAAATAACGAAGTTTCGTGCCGTAAGTATTAGCAAAAAATGGCCGTTTCTGGCACTTCGCCGGCCGTTAACGAGGCACGCTCGCTTCGCTCGCTCGACTTGCGCGCTGAGGGTCGCAGTTCTACCTAACAATCCTCCTAGCTTCGCTCGTCGTCGTACCTAACTAAACCTGTAGTAGAATAGGTAGACGCATCTAATTAATGTACAGATCTATTATTTTGCTGATTGAATTTTGATGATCAAACTATAATTTAAGATACAGGTTTCCACTATTCTGATGACTCATACTTAGAGACAGTTTTGATTAATATGTTAACTATATTTCTTAGGGACAGATATTATAATTAGGATATGCCGACTAGTGACACGTTTAAAATTAGGTGACAGAAAATATAGTTCCCGTAATTATTTACGCTACGTGCTAGCATTAAAATATTCTCAGCTGACTTTACTTATTATCGATACCGGAGCTTTTGTTCGGAAGCTGTCGGTTCACCGCGTATTGACGCGCGCCGCCATTTTTAATCCACCGGTTTAAAACTTTGAATGAATGGGACGTGTATTGGTATCTTTAATCACTGTAGTATTTTGAATTTGGCGGTGAGGTTTGTTAGTTTTAGATGTTATGTATGTACGTACACAATTTTTTGTAAGCAAAGGATCTAAGCTAAGCAAATAAGAATGTTCAATACACTTTGTGATGTGTTGCATGTACTTGTACTATATCAGACAATAAATAAAAGCAGCACAACAACCTAAACAGCTAAGAAATATTAAAAACCCATGACATTGCCATTCCAAATTCAATATCTCAAAAAAAGTGGAACCGATTTTAATTGAAACTAATTAGGAACCACTTGTATTAAACTAATTTTCGAAAAAAAAATCGGTCAATACTAGGGCTATGGTGCCACAGGTAGACAAATGTATACACATAGAGCGGTGCGTAGTGTTAAAAAAGCAACACAAATTAACCTCACAGCGCGTCAGTTGCATTTCATTTCCGTATGAAATGCAAATGCATTTCCGAGCCCACTGTGCTTGCTTATGCGCTGTTACACGATTAAAAGGTAATTAAATTACAGTCAATTAACATCCCTTGGTTAATTAATGCCATTCATTAAGTCGCTTGTGTCAACGTTTGTAAAAACATCAGCAGATGAGAGAGATGTATGTTCTATCCACATGACTGCGTCAACTGTATGATATATATGACTTACTAATATCCTCCTGAGTCCTGACATTTTTTAACAAACTTAGAGTTTAAGACCTAAATGTGGTTGATCTGCTTTGTTATTTTGGATTTTATTTTAAAATCCTTAGAATTCTTTATTCAATGAACAATTTGTACTTTATAAAGTACATTTGGCCGTTATTCTTAGTGTTAATTAGTCCTTTATAAAGTACGCGAGGACTTAAGAGGTAGTAGTAAACGACACGATAGTCAAGATCATAATACTCTCTTGCTCACATTTGTCTTAAACTGTCTCAAATGAGCGAGAGGGAAATGATTTGAGGTAATAGTTACCTTCGTGCCGACTGCTCATAGTCCCTATCTGAGAAAAGTCTATTGAAAAGGTCATATTTTTTTTACAAGGTTGTTGACTCGCTATTATGTAAAAGTTATCTTCATATCATGCAAATCGATTTTTATTTACTCCGATTACGATAGGATTGATTTGAAATTTGGTACGGATGTATAGATAGGATGACAATACATGTACTCACAGTAAAAAAAACACAGTCCGCAAAAACAGCTCTAGGTACTTGCATATAATTATAAATGTATTTTTTTGCAATTTTTTTACTGTGTTAATAGTTGTTAACTACACGTTTTGTCAGATACTAAAGTTCTAAAATATATGTCGTTATTACAAATACCGAGGTTCATTTCAAAACGATTTATATCTTCCTTATTACCTACATCAAAACATAATCCTTTCTTGATTTGCCGAAAAAAGCTTAGAGTGGAAATAGACCCTTATGAAAAGACACTCGTCATGTATGAGCCACATCAGAACTAACGACATGTAAGTACCTTTAGGTATACTCAGTTTCGGATTATTATCAAAGGGAAGATTCAAGACGGGCAACAGATCTGACCAAAGTATTTTAAAAGGTCGGTAATATTCGTAGTTGCATCTGCCAGTTTAGATATACGAATAGGCTGTAGTGCACAGAAATTTTCGACTCATCTCTTGATTAAAAAATCTTAATCTGTTTATATAGGGATGTAGGGGGAAATAAGTCCACGAGCAGTGTATCACCATATCGATCTTAAGTAAACCCGTATAATAACAATACCATCACCAAGGTTGTCATAGTTTATTTCCATGCTTTTATGCGTCATTTACGAAATGCATTGCGAACATAATGACTCACATTATCTCTGTGTGTATATAATATAACAAATTCACTTAAGTTTATACGTCGGTAAATACTAAGAAACTCATTATTATGCTTCCACTGAGCGTATTAACATAACGATACATAATATCATAGCGAACTGAATTAAACGTGGAGACATCAAATAATTTAAACGATAACTATTTAAAGATACCAGAATAAAGATTCCAAGGAAAAGGTACCCTATCCCGCGGAACTTTCAAAATATCTCTTGACACACAAGGAATATGTCTGTAAATTTTAAGCGTCTAGGTATAGTGGTATAAGTAATTCATTGTCTAACACTTACGTTGTTTTTCTTTTACAGGTATATTTAACAATTTAGCCCACTTTATTAAAATAATAAGCTTCTTTAGCTTCTATTATCCGAAGGTACCTTTTAAAAGTGTACTTCAATTTGGTTTTGTAAAGAAAGCATGTTGCAATTCAACTAAAAGCACCCTTGCGACCTATCGTTGTTTCAAAACTCGGGAGGTAACGAGACCTGTATTCATTGAAGCCGGAAGTACTTTAGTTTCATAAGAGGTACTCCAGGGGTCTTTAATGAAATTTTGCGGAAATACTGGAACTCCCTTATAAAAGACGCTGCATAACCAATCAAAATTCTACGGCCCCCGCGGGATCGAATATTACAGACACCCTCGGAAATTATTCCCGACCTTCCCTTGTGAGAATAAAACACAAATTCCTTGAATTTTATGCAATCGGGTGCAATAAATTTGAAATAAACTGGCGGTGCAGCGTTAGTGTTTTCAAAGGAACTGCACTCTTCAAGGATGAAAAGGAATTTTATTAGTCTCCTAGGTTCAGGAACGATTCCTTGGATTCTGTTCACTTCGCGCAAGGGATGGTAGCTCGTCAGCAAATGCAATTCAATTTCCGTAATCATAATCATACTTCTTAAATACTACTTCCGTGATCATACTTCAGCACTGCAGCACTGTCCATTCCCAGTTTGAGAATACAGGGCACTTTTCACAAATCACAAAAACGAAATATGAAAACCATCTGTGAAAATAGATACCCAAAATTGGTAGAAAAAAAATGTATAACCAGCTAACTAAGCTGTAGCCCGCGAAGTCGTCTGTGAAGAATTGGTATATCGTTCTCATCCGGGATAAAAACTATTCTACCTACTAAATATATTCCAGATGAAATAAATACTTTTATTCCGGAAAAATGCATTTCCGCGGAATAGACGAATTCTTTATAATCTGTGTCAAATTTCATTCACATATAATGAGCCGTCATTGCGTGATTGAGAACTACAAGCAGAGAAACATCTTCAAAAACGACATTTTCACGATATATAATATAATATCGGTAGGATAAGTTTATGAAAAGAGTTTCTAGTTCGTAACAATGAATTTGATAAAAACACTGACGTTAAATTGCATTCGGCTTCCCTCCAGACGGCCTTTAGACTAGAAAGGTGTCGAAACATTTTCACACTTCTAGAACACGCAAGGCCGGTTTTTGCGGATGGAGTCATCGATTAAATGCATTTGCCTTCACTTTTACGCTGTGTGAACTTCTTACAACAAACAAGTACTTAGCAAAGGAAAAAAAACCAGTTGATTTCAGGTATTACTTACTTATACAGTTGTTTTCTTCTAAGAAACAAAAACAATAAAACCATCGTTCTATACACGCTGTCCACTTCTGTTTTTGGCGATCAGTAATGATTTTTCGTAAGGAAACCTGGTGTCATGTGACAGTTTTGTCTCATTTTTCTTTTCTACTGCTGTTAGATTAAAATTATAATACATGTATGTACAAGCGCCAGCGTCATGGATTATTATCTATCCAACAGGCTCGTAGAATAAAATATAGGAATTGAAACATTTAAAAACAGTTTTTTCTTAATGGTAATGTTTTTCCGATTTTCCGGACGGGTTTCGATCCCGCACTTCAGTGCCCTCCAAACTTACCGAAGATTGCAGTGTCTACACGACAACCATGCCAAATAACGCCGCTTACCTGAAATTAAAAGACAAACCATTAATACCTACGTCAATAAACAACAAGCATCAATCGAAACCCGGGCACAAAAGAGACACAAATTGAACTTGGTTGGGGTAAATAAAATTGCAGGACAAACAAATTTGACTGAAAGCGTTCCGTAAAATAAAAGGCTATTTGAAAAGCGACAAAATAAACAGGTTATTTGTCCTAGCTGTCAAAAGCATCGAGGCGAGTGGTGTTAAGTGATAATCGAGACTAGCAAAACTGAATATGCCAAGCCAGTTTCTGGGAAACTTCCCGATTCGACAAAAAACGTGCACGGCAATCGAGTGGGTTTTATTTATACAAACGGGGCGTAAAATCGAACAATGAAAATTGGTACGTTGGCAATGCAAATACTGGAGTGCTGTGGAAAAAAGTAGATTGATTTGCTGTTTAAGCACTAAAGTGCACTTAAATTTCCTAGCCGGTTATAACTACGTATATGAAGCGTGATTTTATTTTTACAAACCTGATTAGTAACTAGAATTGGGATTTAGTTTTATGAAGCGATATTGTAAAAAACACGGGAGAGTAGCAGATCTGTGACTGTGTGTGCAAGTGCGACGTTTCCAAAAAAAAACAAAGAAGTGATCATGTTCAAAGAGGTTTGCATTTGCCGAGCTATGTCGATGACTTTAGTTCTTCTCATTTCTGATTCAATCTCGCAAATACAGGTAGGTATTCAAATTAAAGCTCTTTCTGTTGCCTTTTACATCCAAGGTTATCTTGAACCTTCGTATAAGGCCCGTCGTATGGGACCGCATCTCAGTTCCATATTCGACTACACTCATCGACAACACACACTGGTTTATACTTTTTTTATCTCTTGACATTGCGGTATTTGACCACCGATGTAGCCTTAGGCTAAATGGTGTCCCAGTACAATCCATACTAATATAAGTATGACGAAGTAACTTTGTCTATCAGCAACCTCTTCACGCTTAAACCGCTGGATTTTGATGAAATTTGGTATGGATAAGGATAGCCTAAGTCCCCGGACATAGGATATTTTCTATCCCCGAAAATAGTATAGTCATATATATAGTGATAAACGGATACATGGCAGCCGACAAACCATGCATTCGGTTCACCTACCTATAGTACCACTGCACTGCGGTGCACTAGGTTTTTGTTTGCGAAATTTGTTTTTTTATCTACAGTTGAGTAAAACCGCGAGTCCGCGACCATAAGGTAAGATAGTATTACAGAAGACGTCAATACTTAAAAACAACTAAGGTTAATGCTCTATAAATCGCCCACGGTCGCAAAAAGCGTCATATAAGAAGCATTTATACATTGGGTCCATTTAAGTTACAGTATGAGTCATTGGTAATCTAGCTATGATGTAATGCGACCTCGGCGAGATTCCGGGCCTCTTATTACCGACATAACACGAATAAGAGGGTACAGGGGCACGTGGTAAGCTTGGAGTACTGTTTCTATATTAATTGTTTTTTGTGCACCAAATTTAACTGAGGTTCACACAGTATGTAAACAAAATATATTTGTCTACTTGCAGTGAGGTAGCGTTGACAGCTGTCAAATTGACTTTTCAAATTTGATTGTTAAGTGATGATCAGTAGGGCGTTTTCAAAAAAAAGTGTATAGGTGAAAAACTTAAGTAAAGGACCTGTTGTATGTAGTAGTAACTTGTCCATATAAACAAATTGACGTTCCAAATTCGCAAAATGACTTAAGCTCCATATCAATAATTCTGTGCACCACTACATACAACAGGTCCTTTACTTAAGTTTTTTACCTATACCCTTTCCGGTTTTTCGAAATTTTGGATATACTTAATATGGTTTTTCCTACTTAGAATCAAGAGCACAACCGATTCCGATCGTTTAAAAAAATGTCCCAGTTTTTCATACAAAAATTTTTCAGTCAGTTTTGTCACGCCCATACTGGGTGTACTATGAAAAAAAAAACGTCGCAAAACTGTATTTTTTTTGGGGACATTTTTTTAAACTATCGAAATTCGATTGTGCTCTTGATTCTGAGTAAGAAAAACCATATTTTTCCAAAATTAAAAAAAAAAAGAAAGGGTACTCTTTTTTTTTTAAGACGCCCAGTAACTTAATATTTTATACTTTTCTCACAACCAATCGTAATTTTTTTAAGGATTGTTGTAGTTTTTAACAGACTTCAAGAAATGAGGAGTTTATCAATTCGTTTTCTTTAGGATTTAGTTCTATAAACAAACGTTTTATACATAGATATTCTAGAGGACAGCTGTGAATTTAAGAATTTATCCTTCTAATATCATAAATACAAAAGTTTGTATGTTGGGCGGGTTGGTATCTGGATCTGTCGAATAACGCTTTGGCTATTTTCCCGTGGGATTCCGGATTTATGCAAGTAAAATCCCTTAATCTCAGCCATTAAATTTTGCACAAGATTCCTTTACACGAAAATAAAGATCATGACGTCATTTTCTGAATTCCCGTAGGAGTGTATTAAAATCTCGGAATTCCAAATCAACTGCCAAACAGTTGACATGAATGAAGCGGCAGATAATGACTAAAAATAACTCCAATTATTGTCATTGTCACGAACATTAACGATCATGCTCGACGCTCGATACTTAATGTGTAATCAGAGAGTCAACAATATATAACGCTCGCAAATATTATTTTTAACTATGTGACTCGGTTCACAATGCCAGTCTTAAGTGCGGCAGTCGTAAACATGACGCTTCACCAACCCCGGATGCCTAAAACAAATGGTTATAAAAAATGTGTCACTTTTTGCCAAAGAACAAATAAAAAACAGAAAACGTCACGCGAGCTATAAACTAAACACGACCGTGTGTGACTAAAAAGGCCACGTTAGTTAATTTTCCCAGCTAGGTCTGTTTAAAACAATGATTTACTGTCATTTAGTACTAATACAAAATCATCCACATAAACCTTGAGTTAATTTTTTTTATTTTACATTTTTTAATTTAAATTACTGCCGTACAAAGTGATTTTTGTCTAAATGTAATTGTGCTGAAAAATATTTAGAACCGAATTTCTTTCCGTTGTTAATTAATTAAGTCCGAATAGAATTTTGTCTATTATATATAAATTAATAGTAAAACTAAATAGCCGCAATATATATGTGAATGTAGTAAGTCTGAATCAAGACCACAACACTTAGGGCCTAGGGCCGTCTCTGTTTGTTTTGTCCGATTAAACAAAGACGGCATTACTTTTATTAGACACTTAAATTTAGTCGACAAGTGGTGAAACAGGCCCTTAACAATACAGGCTTAAAACGTATAATTTCAGGTGGGACATATTTAGAAACACTAATTATTCTGATACAAATAGCCATTATTTCTTACGGACAATATCAAATTTGTCAAGATTTCATTATTGACAATATTCAGGATGGGCAGTTTTCCTTGTTGACGTATTTCGAATTGGCATTTTGCTGCTTGGGCGTATAATTTCGGGATTCAGAGATGATGAAAAGGATTCCATTAGGCAAGTAGCTACCCGATCTAAAAAAAAACCTACGAAAAAATATGTTCTCTTCTCACTGACAGCGGGAGAGTGATAAACTTGATGACGATTATGAAAGAATATCACTTCTATAATAATTCTAAAGCCATGGTGGCCTAGTTATTTGACCTGTGTCCTCTCAAGCAGAGGACCGTGGGTTCAAACCTCGCCTAGCACCTCAAGTTTTCGAAATTCATGAGCGAAATTACATTGAAGTTTACCACGAGCTTTGCGGTGAAGGAAAACATTGTGAGGAAACTTGCACAATCCTGTGAAGTGATTCAATGGTGTGTGTGTGAAGTACCCAATCCGCACTGGACCCACGTGGGAACTACGGCCCAAGTCCTCTCATTCTGGGAGGAGGCCTGTGTCCAGCAGTGGGACGTAATATAGACGGAGACAATGATGATCACTTCTATTCCTATATATTAGTTCTGTGCCTTTTGCCGCGTTTTTCAACTATATTTGCTTGTTACGTCATGTTTAGAATCGATTGACCTTGGTAGTAGCATTTTTTGTTGCAAGATTTGCAAATGTTTATACTAGTCTGTGAGTCTGTCACTGACGTACGTATACTGTTATAATGACGGATTGGATTCCAAAATTTTACTATCACAATTTGTTTAAACGTATTTCGTACCCACAAATAGATTTAGTGCAGTGGTCCTAACAAGATTAAAGGAATCGCACAGGTAATTAGGGGCTGTTTCACCATCCATTGATTAGTGTTAACTGACGGTTAAATGTGATGCCGTCTCTATTTCTTTTGTTCGAATAGGCGGAGACGGCATCACATTTAATCGTCAGTTAACACTAATCAATGGATGGTGAAACAGCCCCTTAATGTTGATCTACATAGCTCTAGCTAGAGTTTCTTTCGCAAGCAATCGAGTTGTTTGTTAAATTCATAATAACATTTTTTACCAAGAGTTATGTAAAATATTAACATAACGTCAAGTTTGCTCAGAAAATTATTAATAGAATTACCGGTTATGTTCTTTTGTTTACCTCCTCATTTTTTACCGGCCTTTGCACATTGTCAGTCCGCCATCTTGAGTAATCAAGGATGCCAGACGGTTAGCGGTACCTTTAAAAACTTTTCACAGCTCTATCCAAAGCATAAGTATACGTATGTATGTAAATGTGTGTAGTGTGTAAACTACTGAAAGATAGTATGACCTTAAATTATTGTTTTGGTTCGTTAGTCAAAGTCAAAGTCACAATATCTGTATTCAATTTAGGCTATAATAAGCACTTATTAATGTCAAAAAAAATCTACCACCGGTTCGGAAAAACCTCTGTTGAGAAGAATCGGGCAAGAAACTCAACGAGGTATATATATTTTTTAAAAACAGATCCATACTAATATTATAAATGCGAAAGTGTGTTTGTATGTTTGTGCGTCTTTCACGCTGAAACGGAGCGACGGATCGACGTGATTTTTGGCATAGAGATAGTCTGCGGGCTCGAGAGTGACTGACCTTTTGTTTTTGTGCTAATTTCTATGACGCCTTAGGAATTGAAAGGGTTACAGCTTAGCTCGTAACATCCCTCTTTCATACACAAACTGAACAAATACATGCAAATAAATATTAATGTACGCGTAGGCGTTTTGAATGCGAAAGCAGATTAAATCGAGCATATATTTAACATAACAGTACATAAAGTTAGAACTAAAGGTCATGCGCCATACGTACGTATAAATTAAGATGGTTGTATCTACTTGGATTACGATTGGCTTAGAGATAGAAGCGGAGAGACTTGACGTTTTATTTGATTAGGCATAAGCTTTAACTGCGAGTTCTCTTTGTGGAGCAATTTTGGATTTACGCCGCAAATTTAATCAGCAAAGCATTTTGAGAATTAACTCTTTAATTTATCAATGAGATTCTCTCAAGATAGATAGCATGCTAAACATACACACTATATAGCTCTAGGAATAACAAGTTGGAGTGGCAATTAATCTCAACTGGTTAATCCATCCATACTTATATTATAAATGCGAAAGTGTGTTTGTATGTTTGTTCGTCTTTCACGCCGTAACGGAGCGACGGATCGACGTGATTTTTAGCATAGAGATAGTTTATGGGCCCGAGAGTGACATAGGCTACTTTTTATCCCGAAAAAATGCACAGTTCCCGAGGGAACAGCGCGCGATAGCCGAATACCACGCAGGCGGAGCCGCGGGCAAAAGCTAGTTAATTATCTTTAAAAGTTTTAATCGATCCCGGCAAACTAGTATGAAAGACAGTGATTTTCTTATCATTTCAACCAAATAAACTTATACCTACTTCACAACCGATAATGCCCTTCGAGCAAGTCCGAACCCATCATTAAACGAAGTCCAACAGCAATTCCGTGGAGGCGCACCACTTTCTTGCTCTAATAAAAAGAAGGAAGAAACAATTAAGTGCGCGTCGGCCAAGCTCTCAAGCGATTAGTACCCAGCATGCACTAACTACGAAACATAATAGCTGCTGTAATTAGGAAAGTTTTACTACTATAACGCGCTTTATACTAAAGTCGTATTAAAATACCACTGACCCGAAATAATTTCTTGTCGATAACCTAACCAACAAAAAGTTTGAAAAACCCCCGACTTTGTCACTTCAAAATTCAATATCTCAAAAACGGCTGAACCGATTTTGATAAAACATGTCTAAGAACCATAGCTAGAAAACCTGCTTTCAAGCAGAAAAAACCGTATTCAAATCGGTCCACCAGTTTAAGAGCTACGGTGCCACAGACAGACACATATAGCGGTCAAACTTATAACACCCCTCTTTTTGCGTCGGAGTTTAAAAATACACATACAGTGAAATATAGAACCTCCTCCATTTTTAAGTCGGTTACAAACAGATGCTATATAAAACCAAACTCAGAATAAAAATGCAATTTACAATTACCATAGTTAATTTCAGTCAACACCGCGCTATTCAGTTTTGCTTTTCAATTTACTTTCGGAACGGAATAAAAAGCACTCCACTTTCCACTTTTAAATAAATTCGCGTAATGCAGTTGCAAAACTATGTAGTAGACTCCAGCGGCCGGAAATTCGGTCGGCCAATTAAAATTACTCATTAATTATGACCAGGTTCTCTGAAGGGTGACCGCGAATGTTCGCTGAAACTTAGCAGGTTCTAAAAATTGTCGAGCCATTAATCACTAAAGCATTAGAATTTCTGGTTGAAAACAGTAGATTATATAACAAGCGTATAAAACGAGTCATTTTATCCAAGACGTTCATATAGCCACCCGAGCCGGTACGGCGAGGATGGATAGACAAGTCGAGGGAAAAATGGGTTAAATTTTGGATTCTGAGGAAATGAAATAGAAACAGTGGAAATAATTGTTCACTTTCCATGTGCCTTTTCTTTTTCATGCATTATTATATAATTATGTATTTTTTTAGTTTTATTGATTTATTTTGATTGATTTAAAGTATCGTTTAAAAAAATATATAAATTAAAATTATTCAAAAAATATGTAGAATCTTTTTTGTTTAACAATAATATTAAAAAAAACTAAAAACACACTTTAAAGCAGCGTATATAAATAAATATATTATTTCGAACACGACCTATACCTATTATACCTACTTATAAGTTTGTGTTCAGCTGTCAATAGGTAACTTTTTGACGATGATAATTTGGAATACACGAGTAATTATAACTTATCTATTATGCCTATTTCTGGCAAACATAGTTATCGCGCGGCCTTTAAAACGTGTTAAAATCGTGATACCTATAGGTATCCACACTAATATTATAAATGCGAAAGTGTGTGTGTTTGTCCGTTTGGGCTACTACGAAACTCGAAACTCGAAGTTCGTGTCGTGCGGTCCCTCTCGGTCTCGTATAAATAGTATAAGTAAAAGGGACGGCACGACACGAACTTTGAGTTTCGTAGTAGCCCTGCAGCTCGGCGGAGCAAGAATAGGTAGGTAAATGAAGCGTTTCTATTGGTTCATGACGTTTGTCATTTGTTTACATTGTTCGCACGTACCTATCCTCGCGCGTCTCTGCCGAAAACGCACCCCAAAGTTGACCTTCCTTTAAAATTCTAGACTTTATTCTATAGTTAACCCGTGTGGTGTCGGGTTAGAATTACACCTCTCCATTTCTTCTGTGGATGTCGTAAGAGGCGACTGAGGATATAGGTTAAGGTATACTGTAGGCGACAGGCTAGCAACCTGTCACTATTGTACCGTTTTTGTCAAACTGAAAACCTAAAATTGCTAAAAGTGGCTCCGAAGCGGTAACGTTTCGTGTGCTCAGCCTACCCCATTAGGGAATACTGAAGGGCTACTCCGAAACACGAAATTCGAAGTTCGTATCGTACCGTCCCTCTCACTCTAATATTAAATAACATAATCGTAGGCGGGACGGTACGATACGAACTTCGATTTTCGTGGTAGCCTTGCTGGCGTGATGTTTGTGTGTGTGTTATTCTATAGTTACGAGATTTATAAAATTCGCTAATTGACATGACAACATTGTCGGAGCGTGCGATGATGTCAAACGCACCTCTGACCCTTGAATCACTCAGGAGGCAATGAATAGCAGTGATAACGTCTATACTTAACTGTGGGAGTCACTTGTCTTCTAGTTAACTGGTGATTATTTCTAATGAACTTGACTCACTGTTTTGTTTTATAGTATGACGTGGGATTGATACATTAAGGAGCTGTTTCACCATCCATTGATTAATGTGAAGCCGTCTCCATCTATTCGAACAAAAAAAATAGAGACGGCATCGCATTTAACCGTCAACACTAATCAATGAATGGTGAAACAGCCCCTTAGAGTTATAATAATCTTAAAGTGTCAACTGGCAACCCTGTGCTGTGCCTGCAACGTCATTTTTTTTAGATAAATTATTGTATAGTATTCAGGGTATTACTCTATATTATATTGGATGGGAGGCATGGAACGTGGAACGATGCAATCATCTTCGGTTGAATGAGACCCTCTTAAAGGAAATCAGACATCGGTAGGCAAGTTGCAATTTTCGTCTGTAATGTTTTCGTATTAGACAACATAAACACAAATTTCAAATCATTTATACAGTAAATAGGCCGCAATGGGCACTTTAACACGTCACTTTTTAAACTACCAGCGCTTTCGGAAAAACCATCATTGCCAAGAAGAATGCGCCACAAGAAACTTAGCCGAAAGTCATTTTTACAGAATAAAATAATTACAAATGATATACTTAAAAACTACTGTATAAAATTAAAGAAAAAAAAACATGAAAAGTACAAGTTCGGGAATAAATTTTTTTGACTAACTAGAACTGTGACAAAATCGAAATCAAAACGTTGATTCTGCAAGCAGGCCGCAAAGGCTTCTCTTACATCTATTTTTTTATACTACCAGTAGAGGAAGCGAGAGTTGTATGCCAGGATCGCAGCAAGTGGAAGGATGTAGTCTCTAAATGAAATGAAATGAAAATGTATTTTATTAACATTACTATTTGTACAATAATATGGATAGAGACCTCCTAGTATATTCAAGATACCTGTGACAGAAGGCCCCGCACCCCATTAAAAGTGCAGCAAAGTGAGTAAGTATTCACTTTTTTTTTTATGTACCAGTCATCATCATCATCTCTTCACAGAACTCAACGCAACCGCAGTACGCAACTTTCTCCGTCACGCACGCGACGCGACGAGGGCGAATATTTTCTATAAGCGACGGCGTGACGCACGCGTGACGTCGACGGCGCGGCGCCCGCGCAGCGATGCAGCTCGTCGTTTTAGACCGGGCTGGATTACACGGGACTGGCGTACCATCGAGTGCAGCGTCGCCTTTCCCCCCTTAGGTCGTAATTTGTTTGCGCTCTTAGAAAGCTCCGGTCCCCGCCTAGAATCGACAAGCGCCAATAGAAATTCGACACTACTACAAAATATTTTTTTTTGCAGGTTAAAATATGTAGTATATTTTCTCTTAAATTTTGCCCAAATCCATAAAAAATGGTCCTTTCTTAATTATGACAGCTGAATGGTTTACTTAATAAGGGGCGGGGCAAGCAAAATTTCTGGTTGCAAGGGATTTTGTCGAAAAAGGGGAAAGGCGACGCTGCACTCGACGGTACGTTTTGTCGTAGCGTATTATTATTATAACAAAATATCACATCATCATTATCATCATCAGCCTATGTTCGTCCACTGCTGGACATAGGCCTCTCCCATGGCACGCCACTGAGCACGATCCTCGGCCACTCTCATCCAGCTCTTGCCAGCCACACTGCGAAGATCATCGCACCACCGAGTCTGAGGGCGTTCTACGCTACGTTTGCGGATCCGTAACAAAATATATCTATACTTATATCAAAATCAAATGAAAATATGTATAATCGGGTGGCAATTTCGGATTGGGTGTTCGGCAATAAGTAATCTTAGTAAAATCATACGGCTTATGACTCATTATGACTTGAGTAGAATAGTCAAAATATATGTAACTATTTATTTTTTCACTTCTCATTCTCTTCAAATGTTAGGTACTTTACTCTCTGCATATCGGGAGCTTCCTCATCCTCATTAATCTCTAGGGATTAAAGTATTTTTTGTTATTCACGTTGGAAACCCCTAAACAGCCAATGTTTGCGTAAGTAGGATTATCGCCATTTTTTTGTGATTGTCTATAGACAATTTTTAGGGCGTGGTAATAACCTCGAAATGACAACTGTGCAAAAATACTTATAAAACACAACGTAATTTCGTGAAACACGATTAATGATTACGAATATGAATCTGTTCAATTTTTTTTTTTTTTTTTTTTTTTTTATATATAATAGGGGGCAAACGAGCATGCGGGCATTATATTAAGGATGAATTAATTTTATTATGCATAGTAAAATTATTAGTTTTAATATAATTTTCAATTTTGAAACTGCTAGCTGTTAGCATTTAATTAAAGCGTCAATTTACAAAAAAAAAAAAACGAAAAACCACGTAACAATTTTTTTTGGTATTTGATTTTTTAACAAATGTAAGTGGTAAGTCGTATTGGGTTGAGAGCATGTTTATAAAAAGTAATACATGTTGTAAGTTTTTGTACCCAAATGATTGTCTGGAAGAGATCGCTTCTAAGCGATAAGACCGCCTATTGTCTACCCTGAATCTAAATGTTTATATTATACGTTTTTGTACTGCTTTATGGTGTGCAATAAAGAATATTTGTATTTTATTGTATTGTTGTAATTTGAATAGAACGTCGTTTTTTTCCTCGCATTCAAAGCGAAAAGTAGAGTGTTTAACGCGAGTCTAAACAAATATACTAGAACTATATTACGGCTTGTTTTAATCCCTTGTTGAACAATCTACTATTATTTGTTAAGGACTTCTTGCCAAACAGCTACTCTCCAATTTTTTAAACTGTTGTATTTTTGCCCATTGATACATGGTTGAGGGTTAAAAAAGTAAATCGTTTACCTTCTGGGCCGTATTAAAGCGGTTTTGCAAGGGCTAGAGCGTTCAAACGATCCGTTAACTTAAAGGGAACATTCAGCACGTCAAATAAAGTTATTTTTCTGAGAAACTAGTCGCCTAACTCTACTGTTATCTAATATAATCAAGAATTAAGATGTGCCGTAAAACAAAGATCTTAATTTAAGACGTTACTTGTCAAGTTTGTAAATAATATTATTCGATTTGTAACTATGACTGAAAAGTCATTAGGAATGTAACAATCATCATCATCATACCAGCCTATATATTTCCCACTGCTGGGCACAGCACTCCTCCTAGCATGAGTGGGAGAGGAAAAAGAATCGAAAAAAAAGGTCGAGTTGTTCGCTCCCTCCCTTTATGACGTCATCTAACTACACCGCTGCGAATTCGTCACGGTGCTGCAAGCGGCCATAAAATGCATCTGCAACGTCACTGGGTACGTCTAGTCGCCATATTTCAGCTAAATTGCCATCGCCCATTACCGTCTGCGGCTCAAAATGGGGGTTATGTATAAGTATAGCGAAGCCATTTTGAATACTGAAAGATGCAAATGGCGATGTCGTAACGGCGTGAAAAAACGATGTTTTTTGCGATAAATGCCGCCGTCGCGTAGTTTCAAAGGTGACCTATTGCAAAGTTTTTTTAACCATATTCTAAGGACGTCATTACGACGTTAGAACAACCACATTTTTTACCTCCTAAATAATCAAATCAATGACAGATTTTGATCATAAAACTACCGTGAGACTCACTCATATTAAATGATATTGTAACGGATAACTAACGCCTTGAATCGAGTTTAGCTCGACATGTTTCGGGCTATTTTGTAGCCCTTCTTCTAAGGAGCACGCGACTCGGCGGCTGCCGCAACACAAATGGCAACCATAGTAATGGTTCGTGATGAGTTGATAACTAACTTTCAAACCGTTTTAATAGGGATGTTGACGCCATTAAAAAATAATTCGAAGTCCTGAAAACCAGTTTCATTTTCGATATACTGTAAAATTAGATTTTTTGTTGCTTTAAAACAAATAAATAGTTGATTGAGTTGGCGAACGAATAGCGAGTTATGACGTCAAGTCGGTATTGCCATTGAAACTTTCTGGGAGAATTGTGTTTTGACAGCTCATAAAAAGTACGTCAGATGATTGGTAGTGTCAACATCCCTATTCAAGAAGTTGTTTAGATGACTAGACATGTTCTTTTCGTGGCCCTTTCATGTTTGGCTGATAGTACCCATAACAACCATATTTTAAAGACATTCCTTCGACGCATATTCTGAAAATATGTCAGCCGACAGTACTTGGCTGACGTTATGTACATTACCCTTCCCCTCACCCCCCTACCATTCTACTAGGGGGAGGCACCACGGTGCATTGCCAAATGGCCCGTAGGAATATTATTACGAAGGATATTGAAATAGTGTGCTGTTTTACGTTCCAAATGGGACAAGCTATGCTGGCATGAAAAGGTCGATGATCTCTTGACGTGGTTAAAAGAGCAAGCTAATCGATGTCACAGTATAGTACATAAAACATAGTACGCATAAAGATTACATAATTATACTTATACCTATATGCAGCGACTTTGCCAGTCATGACTTGCAACAGTTCTTACTTATCATGCGTACGGACATTTCATTTTTACAAGCTTTATTTAGTTTCACCTATCCCGTTGTCTGTCTGTCTGTCTGTACCACTACCATGAGTTTATAGAGACCGTGCTCGATAGCAACGGCGTAAATTATTTTTATGGAGATTATGGAGAACTAGCTTTTGCCCGCAGGTCCGTCCGCGTGGTTTTCAGTTATCGCGCGCTGTTCCCTCAGGAACTGTGCATTTTTCCGGGATAAAAAGTAGTCTATGTCACTCTCTGGCCCATAAACTTTCTCTATGCCAAAAATTACGTCGATCCGTCGCACCGTTAAGGCGTGAAAGACGAACAAACATACAAACACACTTTCGCATCTATAATATTAGTATCGATTTTAACGAGGCTTCAGTACACCAAATGCGACTATGTCAGCCTCATGGGGAGCCTCAGTTATATACACCACACTACAAATATTACGCTCTCCCTTGCACTGAAACCATTTCTGCTTTGGCCTGTCTAATGAACCTGAAAAATCAGCATTGCTTTTTACAGTCATTTAAAACAACAGACATCAAAGAAAGCTTGTAATGAAAATATGATTCCAAGTATAGATTATTAATTAACCAATCAGAATCAGCGGAAGAAAAATCATAGCCAATTGTCCGACGATAAAAAGCACGCCTTAAATCGCCTCCCGCTGTTTATGAATAAGATATATAAGATTTATGATGAATGCATACTTAATTCCGACCTCAATCAGAGCAGCCGATATTACAAGCTGGCGTGAGGCCAAGAAAAATATCAATACAATTATTAGTAGTAAAAATATCAACTATTGCTAGGTCTTATCATAAGTTGGCCGATTGATTACGTGATTTGTGTAGAATATAGATAGTATATCAAGTTACTAATCTAGTTTTAGCTGTAGTGGGTTTTAGTTATTTGAACAACAAGTGTTTGACTTTATTTACCCTCAATTGTTTCAATAAGCTTTTGTTTAATATTTATTTTTTGATGAGGGTCACTACTTGGCGCTAGTGTCGTCATTGAAGCTTTTCTTGCTGACTGTACTTGCATTGTCATCCAAACCACGTTTTCTTCTAATTTCAATGCCATTAAGCGTTAAAAAGTTTCCTCCTGCAGAGACAACCCTGGCTGGATTACTAGAATTCCTCTCCCAGACCAGACCAGACAGACCAGAGTGACATGAATATGCCGAATTTCATGTCAATCTGACCACAGGAAGTGTGTCAAATTTGACTGTGAAACTAAATAAAAGCTTGTAAAAACACTTCAATTAACAACATTTTATTACAGCAAGAGTGAAAGCCATTAAAAAAAAAACAACAACATTTTATTTGCTACTCTGTAAACTTTTTAAAAAGAACTAAAAGAATTTCTCTGCACAACAAACACACAAACAAATTCTTTTAGTTCATTGATACCTATAGACCTGGACCGCAAAGTAACACCTGGCCTGATTCAATAAATTTTTTAAAAAGCAAAATTCGCGTAACTTAGTGTTTGTTCTCGTGTTTAATATGTATTTAAGTATGTATCCATATAATTATATTTATTCGTTGCTTAGTACCCATAACACAAGCTTTGCTAAGCTTACTTTGGGACTAGGTCAATTGGTGTGAATTGTCCTGTGATATTTATTTTTATTTTATATCTAGATACAGTGTTGCCGAGTGAAGTGTTTGTCAATGATGCATTTGCAACAACAATAAGGTATGGTAAGGTAGGTAGACAATTAGGAGAGACAACATATTACTAAACTACTAAATGTTCAGTCAGTTAAACATAATATTGCACTTCAAGTCAATAAGTTAGTAGTCTATTAAATAGTAAAATAGCCACCCAAATAGAGATATAAAATCTTATATTAAGAAAAGTCAACATCATAGTCTAAATACCCAACAGCCTGTTGTTGAAGCATTAAAATCAAATTAACTCCTGAATTCAGCCCGCTCATTAAAATGTCTAATAAATCGGATCACTAAGTACTGGTTTTAAAAATAATTCCAGCAGACTGACTATGGATTCCAGCAGACACATAAAACGTCAGTCAGTGGGTTGATATTTATGGTGACAGTGAAAAAAGCGCGTCTTCTTTTTCAAGAATACGGTCACCGCTATGGTTAAAAAAGACTGGAGGTTTTTTGTAATTTGTCTCGAGTTTAATCTTATATTATCTCGAGTTTAAATATTATCTATGCAAAATATATAATTATTAGGATTACAGATTACTGATGGATATATAAATTAACACAATAGCACTAAACACATAGGTGTTACATATATAAATTATTACAGACTCCAGTAATTAGTAGTTACTTGCTCATGACAATGAGCGTAAATAATTACAGCTTGAATATAAAAATCACATTTTAATTAATTATAATTACTTATCATAATGTTAAAGAAGCATTAAAAATAATAGTACTTATTCTTCACGAAAATAACTACTTTCAATAGACTACTTTTTTTTCAGTCATGATCACACCAAAAGTATTTATTTTGATATAATGGCTGATATAATAGACCAAACTTGTTAATCAACTACGAACTTCGAGTGGTCAAATTCTTTACTACTTTCAAGATGTATAAAGTTGTATATTGGTTGTACCTACTGTTACGTAGGTAGTTTGCACAAAAGTAATGATTTATAGCATGAAAAAAATCTCCAGACTACTTAGCAGAATATGACTTGAAATAAAATAAGGAAATTATATAGTAGCACAGTATTGACAGCATAATTAAATTACGGACATATTGTTATTAATGTTTTCCCTAATAATATTTTTGTAAACATACATAAGTAAATTATGTTTGCTCAATTAGCGCTAGTATTAGGTTATAAATTAATGAATGATAATTAGTACTAAGCAAAGCATACCTAAATGTCTTGTTAAAGGCATCCTTTCATTAGAATTGTGTGTTTCATTAGAATTTTTGAATTGTGTTCTGAATCAATTTCAAAGAGAAGAAAGATCAAAAGTATTTGTTTGTTTGTTTGTTTATACTCTTTATTGTACAAAAAGGAAATACAAAAATATCACACAAAAAGAAGTTGTAAGTACAAAGGCGGACTTATCCCTGAAGGGATAGGGCTATTTGGACCATTTCTTGACTTAAAAACCATGAGTTGAACTTATAGTCAATAGGTTCTGTGTTAAAAATAAAGTTGTGTTGAATACTTGTGATGTATAAATATCATTTAATAATATTGTAAATCTATTTAAAAAAATATATACTTTGTTGAGTTTCTTGTGGATTCTTCTCAACAGGAGTTTTTCTGAACAGGTGGTGGATTTTTTTTGACATTCATAAGTGCTTGTTATAGCCTAAATTGAATAAACATATTTTGACTTTGACTGACTTTATACATTTTTAAGCACCTTTTGTTTCGGTAAAAAATGGGTGTATGTATGATGTTTGAAAGTCTCAAAGTAGATACTGCAAGTCAATTCGTTGGCAAGTGCATTTTTCTCCAACTAAGGAAATAAGAATTATTTATTGTTTAAAACTGTGTACAAATTATTATATTAGAAAGAAATGCACTGAGGAAAAAGGATATCTTTTACTAAATGAACTGTGGCAAAGTAGTCAACACAATCATCATAATTAAAAAAAGCAAAACAATTAACAACAAAGGCAGACAATGAACACATGTTATTAAATAACCCGTAAAATGTATGCAGGTTAATGTATCTTACAGTGTAAGCTAAATGTGTGTAAAATGTATGTGTGTTAAATAAACAGTAAGAAAGAAATGCAAGATAACTTCATATGGACAGCTCTCTAATGCTACTGCATCCTGTCATATGTCAAAACATAGTGAAAATAAAAAAAATTGTACTGTAATAAATTAGAAATAAAATACAAGAAGTTGCATCAAAACTATATGGAAATTTAATAAAACCGGAAATGTTAGGGTTTAATTCTGATAAAATTTTCTTAATCTCGTTACAATTTTTGTTCGATCACAATTTCAATTGGGGAAAATCTTAGACGTATAGCAATTTTGTAACCGATGTATGATTTTTCCCCAACTAGCAAATTTTAATTTGTCACAGTGGCTTGGATAACATCAAAAGATAAAATATTGTTTTTAAATTGCCTGCAAGATTTATGGGTACTCAACATATTTGTCTTCAGTTTAACCCACATGACAACAGTATATGTTTGTAAAGATACAATTTAAAAAGAAGAATTCTAAAGTAAATGTACCGTTAAAAAGCAGTTAAACGGTGGCAGTTAGGTGGTGAAGTATAAAAAATATATATAAATCCATTTTATGAAACTACCTACCCATTCATTTGTTAAGCAATTTTACACACACAAAGATAAGATAGGTACACATACTCGAGATAAATTAATAAATTCTTGGTCAACAGGTACATATGCACTAAGAAAATACATGTTGGACAATTGAGAAACTTATTTTGCTCTAGCAAATGAACTGCAGCATTTTTATACTACACACATAGCCCTTTTATTATTAGAGGACTCTGCTGAACAGTGGGACATGTATGAACTGCTTGGCGCTTACTTTTTCAACCTCGTATCTAACCGAATTGTGTACAACAAAATCAACACTACCATACTTAGCATAAAGATGATTCTAACACAATTTTATGTGGCTGATAAGTGGCTGAGAAAGTAAGCAGTCAATATAGGCTGAGATGATGATGATGACATTAAATAGCTTGAACACACACAGTTGTATGGCTTAACTAGTAATTTTGATTTGTCTTAGGGGACCCACTGAAAACAGTGTTGCGGTTTACTGCGACATGCTGAGTCTGATGGTGGAGCCCGATTAACATTATTCCATGTTTTTTTTTATCCCTAATGTATTTTTTCATTTGTATTGAATATGTATAAAATAAATATTATCTCTATCTCTATTCAGCAAGTGAAAAAGTTAATAATTTGGCAATAAACATTTATTTTTATTTTTACTTTTTTTTTTAAAATTGTTATGGAGCAGTCAACCTATAGCTGCGTTTTCAGCCATAGACTTGCAAATATTTTTTTCTCATCTGTCATGCGGTAGTGCCAGCCAGTGACCCAATTCTCAGTATTCCTTGACAGACGTCAAACAACTTTAACCTCTACCCTTTACTTGCGTTCATTTCGTCACCACTGGTCACCACTTGGGTTTATTTCAGCGCTTTCTTCGTGACCTGGACATAACCTCACATGCTAAGATGTCGTGCATATTTAAGCACTAATAATATCGCATAGACGGAGCGCGTAAGCCGGCGTGGTGTGGCCGAACCCGCCGATAATGCCTTGTATTTATTAATACCCGTTACGAGCGCCACAGCTGTCTTCTAGCCGCCGTCTCGCCCGGCCAAAGCACGGTTCCCACTCAAATCACCTTGTACACCCTGATTAATATGTAATCTCTCGAGCTGCAGTGGAAACGTGCCGTGCGACGCCCCTCCGCTATATTTGGAAGCTTGCTAGAGAAATTCTATGCCCCGAATCACGACAACGTTTGGGTACCCCGACTAGCCTGGTTTGAAATTGTGCTACACGATCAAAAGAAAGTTTACCTCGGTCGGAGCCGGCAGCAATCCACAAAAACAATATTCCAAGTGAAATCACAATGTAAAATTGTACACTCAAATACGGCTGTGCAGTACACACGGCGGGCGATCACTCAATTCACAGCCAACACGGAAAATTCACAAATGACTAGTCGTACACTAGATGTAAACAGAAAATACACAGATTACACGAACTTAAATCTATGATTTCCACAATAATATCTAGTTAAACCGAAAAACGCGCGAACTGTCAAAACTAAAAAACTACAAGCACCGGCGCCACGCGACCGCGCGGTTTGAGTCCGCTTTTCTGACTAGTGACTGATTCGCCCGCCCGACGTCGCCGAGGCCGCCACACACGATCCGACACGAACCGCGCGCTATCCGCCGCCGAACCGCTCTCTGACGACAATCGACGTGCTACACGGCATACTTCTGCCGCAGTTTATTTTTCTATTATATAAATACGTAAAGCTGCATTCTATCTCATAATTAACAAATATTACGAGCGTGCTCGTTATCTATGTCGCTATGCGACAAAATCAGATAACTGCTCGATAGTGAATTCCGGCGATAAAGTAAGGCGGCCGCGTTGAATAGATCACGGCGGGCTACGAAAATACGTATAAGCCAATACTCATCTATATTCGTACGGGATAGACATTAGCCAGACGCGCATGCGTCAGTTGGTCCGCGGGCACGACGTCAGTTGAATGACAAGGTATTAACCGATCGATTTCAAAAGAAATGTGTTGTCTTGGACATTACATTACATTGGGCATCCATGGGTTACTTGAACTTTATTTTTAAATTCGGGCGCATACATCAAGGCTTGAATTTGAATAAATTTTAGCACTAGCAATACTACTTTCAAAAATTCCCTGGTAGCGTGTAGGGTATGCTAGTTCCGTTGGGTTTAAATTGTTATGCAAAATGGTTTCGAGTTCGAATTTAAATAGAATAAATTGAACTCTATCTCGGTGGAAATTAAAACCGGGCGCTCATCGCTAACTTTACATAATCTTTGTGCGATGTGCATAGCATTCTGAGCTGGCTTAATGAAATACCAACCGCACTTAAATGCAATGTGGCAATACTTACTGCTAATAGATACCATACAATTATGAAGTTATAAACGAGTCCACGCGGAATGCAATTTACATAATTCAGACTAAAGGGCGCCATGCATTGTCCGTCGCGCTTGACGTGCAATAAATGATGGAACTAGGTATTTGACATTTGGCTCCGCCAGTGTTGGGTGACACTCTTTCCCGGCCCGGATAACACCGACATGGAAATACCGACCTTGTTTTTTGTGTACACGCCCATAGAAACTGACAGGAGCTTCTATGAGCGTGTACATGAAAAACAGGGTCGGTATTTCCATATCGATATTATCCGGGCCGTTAAAAAGAGTCACCACTACCAGTGTTATGTGCAGGGGCTACTACTAAATTCAAAAATCGAAGTTCATATCCGTACCGTCCCTCTCACTCTAGTATTAAATTATATTTATAAGCGTCAACGGGACGGCGAGATACAAAGTTTCAATTTTGCACTTTGTAGTTTTAAGGGTCAGTCAGTTTTCGTCCTGATCAATTACTCTCAAACTTTGGTGTCTCAATAAAAGTAATATTTTTCATAATTAATTATCCAGTTTCAACCAAATTCTATATCGGACTACATTATAATTACGAGTACCTACCATGCGTTTTAGATATACCTAATATTAAAATTTAAAATTAAAACAGTAGTTAAAATTTCATTTCTGTAATAATAATAAAATCATAAATTCCTCGCCAGGTAGGAATTTTCATTTTATAAAATTTCCTTGCATGTGTTCACTTATTAAAAATACTTTACACATAGGTAGGTAATTACAGTACAGTTGCCGCATAATCTATTAACGAACCTTGAGAGATTAGCGATCAAACAATACTATCGCCTCATGCTGCGCCCGCGACGGCGACGCTGAGATAGCTGTCGTGCGTCAATTGTTATCAGGTGACAGGTTTTTGACTAAATATTTAATTATGTTGCTCCATGTGAATTTTTACTGGTGTATAATTAAAGTCGTGTTTTTAGGGTTCCGTAGCCACAATGGCAAAAACGGAACTCTTATAGTTTCGCCATGTCTGTCCGTCCGTCTGCGGATTTGTTTAGGGACTATCAATGCTAGAAAGCTGTAATTTTGCACGAATAAGCTATGCTGACAAAGTGGTACAATAAAAAATTACTAAAAAATTTTTTTTTGTGTTTTCCATAGACGTAAAGTGGGGGTTATTTTTTTTTCTCATCCAACCTTGTAATGTGAGGTATCGTTGAAGAGGTCTTTTAAAACCAGGGTTCCGGAGCCAAAATGGCAAAAACGGAACCCTTATAGTTTCGTCATGTCCGTCTGTCTGTCTGTCTATCTGTATGACCGTCCGTAAATTACACAAATAAATATTTATATTTGCACTCCATACACGTAACAGAAATTAAAAAAAATAACTCACATCAATGTGTGACACATAGTTCGACAGCTCTTTTGAAAAATAGTAAGGTTTCTCAAAAACTTTTTTTGATTAAGTGAAGATTTCCAGAAACAATTGCTCCCAAAGTAGCAAAAATTGTGCCCTCCACCCCTCTGTCTTGTAAACCATTTGTCCAAAAAATATGCAAAAAATATGGAAAGGAACGCTTAATAAATACTTTCAACGAAAATTGGTTTCAACATCGGATATACCGTTTTTGAATTATTGCCGAAAAATTGCGCTTCTCAACAAAAGGACGTAAGTGCCGTGAAGGTACGCTCTTTTTCTGGTAATAGATTTTAAGACTGTAGTAAGTAAGTGTTTTAATCGTGTTATAACGCACATAATACCTATTAAGTACTTGATTTTTTTTGTAATGGCTACTTTGGCGCTTTATAGATAGGTACCTACTGAATGTAATTACCTAAATCAGCAATTTTTTTGTTCTTTACCCAGAAACGCGTAAATAGCTGAAAAGATTTGTACGATTATTCGTATAGGTATAGACAAACAAAAAAAAATGTGTTTCCGTCGTATACGGGACTAACTAACTGGGGTAACTGAAGTCTACACAGACTATACTTGGTTTGGATAAGTATTTGACTAAACAAACTTCAGCTGCCACATTTGGTAAATTCAAGGATTTTAAAAATTTTACTTGTCTATCATTCATTGTAATACAAACTAGACCAGTGTATTTCAATACAGAAATTGTTTGGATATTTTAATGGGGAATTTCAATATTTAAGACACCAATTGACATTGTTTCATTTACATTTAGTTAAATGGGTGCATCAACTATTTTACCGACACTTTGAGCGTCTCCTGCGTTACCAAAATTGTCTCTAGCGTTACCAAAAAATCGTACTTCCAACAAGGTATTTCACGGTTTAATAGCTTATACTTACGTAGGATGGCATAATATATTCATGTACACCATCAGTTAAATTACAGAAAAAACATGTTTACTTACAAAAATCAGCAATTGTTTGAAAAATGTCGCGGACAGGTTAGTGTCGGTAGAAAAGTTGATTGGCCCAAATACCTATCCAAATCAAGTACGAGTACAGTCGCATGCAAAAGCTTTTTGCTAGTTGGTGTAATGTAATGTGTAGTCCTGTTAATATGGATCAGCGATCCTGCTAGCTGCGCGTGAGTCACGTCACGCACAATAGCGCTCCGTGCAAACAAACAGTTGATCCGGTTCACTATAAACTAGGGATGGGCCGACTGTGGTTAAATTTGATCCATTTGTGGCCAAATCGGATCATCATCATCACGTCCACTGCTGGACATAGGCCTCCCCCAGGCTCTCCACTCAGACCGGTCTTGTGCTTTTCGCATCCACCGCAATCCTTAACCAGGTCGTCGCTCCATCTTGTTAGAGGCCTACCGACAGCTCGTCTCCCGGTCCGCGGGCGCCATTCGAGAACCTTTTGACCCCTTCGGCCATCTCCGCAGAAATAAAACATTCGGCCAAGTTTCGGCCTAAATTCGTTTCAATAACTTGCCTTTAGTACATTTTAAATACGACGCTTGGTCTATTTATTTTGTGATACGACTATTTTGTCTAGTCGAATCACAGATGACGTATTGATAAGAAGAGATTGTTAAATTTGATTATCGAAAACACCCTTTACAATATTTAATTTGTTAAATTTAACCAAATATTCTTGTAAAATTTAATTCACTAATTGTAATCCAGATTTTTATTAAAAGAATAGGTATCTACCTACCTACTAAGTTCATTTATTTTTTGTTGCGTATTTTACTGGTTTTAATTAATTTCAGTGGAAATAAAAATATTCGACATTTAAACCAAACCGAAGCTAGCACTATTGTACCTATCTGTGAAGCTTAAAACCTAAAATTGCTAAAAGTGGCTCCTAAGCGGTAACGTTTCGAGTTCTCTGCCTACCCCATTTGGGAATACAGGCGTGATGTTCATGTGTTTGAGTGTGTTCGGCCACATGTCGAAGTTCGGCTCAAGCTGCCGAAATTCGGCTTAACCACAGAATAAAAAAGTACAAGTTAAACCAAATCAGAAATGAGGAGATACGTAGAAGAACAAGGGTCACCGACATAGCCAAGCGGATTAGCTCGTTGAAGTGACAATGGGCGGGCCATATAGCACGGAGAGCAGATGACCGTTGGGGCCGAAAAGTTCTCGAGTGGAGGCCGTGGATCGGCAAGCGCAGCGTAGGACGTCCACCAACGAGATGGACGGATGACCTGGTTAAAGCAACTGGAGGTCTATGGGGGAGGCCTATGTCCAGCAGTGGACGTCCTACGGCTGAGATGATGATGATGATGAAACCGAATGTAAAATGAATTTCAGCCCATCCCTACTATACCTACCTAAACTGTTGCGCTCAAACATACGGATTGACCGTGCTGTTTAGTCTGCGCGCATTGTTTGAGACGTGACCTAATGGACGATGTTACACAGATTTAAATTCGTGTAACGGATAATTGGAGATATCGAATTTATGCCGATGACGTGTAAGTACAGTCACCAGCACCAATATCTGATGCAACAAGCGTGCAAAAATATCTGACACGTCAATCCGGCCTTACAAATAAGAGTCATAACAGATATTTATGCACGCTTGTTGCATCAGATATTGGTGCTGGTGACTGTACTATACGAGTATCATGTCTTCTCACTGCGCATAAATTTTGTTTGCCTATCTTTGAGTTTTCCTTTCCAGTTTAGGTTAGCTTGAAAAGATCCCGTTTAGGGATAAGATCGCCTTTGTGCTCTTTTTGTTTCGTTGTTTTCTTTTTGTATTTTTGTGTTTTATGTACAATACAGTAAATTGTTCAACAAGGGACTAAAACAAGCTATAATGACACGAGATGTTTAGCCATTCGAGCAGAGCGAGGGTGACTGTAGTTCAGTTCGAGTGGCATTATGATTTGTCTGTTTAGTCTCTACTTTTCACTTTGAATGCGAAGAAAAAAACAATGTTTTATTCAAAATTATAATATTATATTTCTTTTTAAAAACGTACGCTCGACTAATGGACAGGCCATCTGTTCAAAATTCAAATAGCAGAATAAATTAGTTGCGCGGTTTTTCTTTTCTTTTATTGTTTATGAAGTGACGCTTTAAAAGATTGCATATTTAACCAACAGTTTCAAAATTTAAAACTATTTTAGTAGAACTAATTGGACTATGCATAATAAAATGAATTAATACTTGATTTATTTAAATAGAATCATATTCGTAATCATTCATTAAATCATTTTGAGGTTATCGAAAATACAAACTGAAATATAGACGCACAGGAAAACCAGAAAAATAAGACCAACGCTGGGAATCGAACCCAGGTCCTCGACATTCCGTGCCGCGTGCTATACCGCCACACCAGCGGCATACCTTTTTGCCCTTGACTGTACTAAAGTGTTTAATTAATAAATTTCATTATACATGTTGTACTAAACTAAGTTAAAATCTATACTATCTATACTAATATTATAAATGCGAAAGTAACTCTGTCTGTCTGTCTGTCTGTTACGCTTTCACGTCGAAACCTCTGAACCGATTTTGATGAAATTTGGTATGTAGGTAGTTTGGACCCCAAGGATCAACATAGGATACCTTTTATCCCGGTAGAGGGCGCCACCGTGCGATAACCTAAATCCGCGCAGACGAAGTCGCGGGCACAAGCTAGTTATAACTAAAAGTAAAATAAAAGTAAATAATAACTAAACTATAATCTAGAAAAAATTGGAAAATGGAACCCCCCGCGGCATAGACCCAAATATGCTGGCAGCATTTCCTCGCTGTATACTCATACTCATTTACTGGTAATCATTATTACATGTCCTCTTTTATTAAATTATTCTAATATATAAATATTATATTATATATTATATTATTTAATTGCTATAATTTGTAATGATGTAATGATGTAATGATGCATTAGCATCACATTA
Source organism: Choristoneura rosaceana (assembly GCA_037349165.1). Lineage (NCBI taxonomy): Eukaryota > Metazoa > Arthropoda > Insecta > Lepidoptera > Tortricidae > Choristoneura > Choristoneura rosaceana. The sequence goes on from JAZBNJ010000013.1 coordinate 7,693,054, forward strand.
GTGATTAATTTAATAAAGGTTTTAGTTTAATAAATAAATAATATATATATAATACATAAATTATTATTACAAGCTACTTAATTTAATGATATGCTAGCTATGTTTCATAGCTATACTGAAACGTTGTGCGACGAAACTGACAGCTCTTCTGTCCCCTGTGGTATCAAAAAGTCGTTTAGACAATTCTATGAATTTTTTTTTGCGCTGGGCCCCCACGGACCTAAGGTCTCCCTAAATATATTTTATACCCATGCTACGCCAGGACAAGTAAGTGAACGTTTTTTATCAACTTGATTTATTCTCAACTGTGATACAGCGCGTGCGCAGATTGGCGTTAATTAGTCTTTGAATCAATCACTTGTACTAAATGTATATGTTGGGGTTAATTTATAGTTCAAGTTGCTATTTTATTGGTCAAACCGGCCGTTAAAACCATCTATTATTGGATATTTTTATTTTAATAATAATAATAATAATAATATGATTTAATTCAGATTTTTTTAGATATAGTTTAGTTTTTAATATAGTTTTTAATTTGGTTTGTAATATTTAGTATTATTTCTGCTCTTAGATTTATTTCTATCTTAATAAAATCATTAGCTTATTAAAAAAAAAGAAAAAAAAATTAAGCCGTTAGGACGTGACAAATAATAAAACAAACCAAAAAATTTTGTAAAAAAAACTGTTATGTTATACCTTTTAAAAAAATTATGTTTCGTACCTCAATAGGAAAAGTGGAACATTCATTATATCATTCGTGTGTCTGTTTGTCTGCCCGTTTGTCACAGCCAATGTAACTATACTTCCCTATATATGTATCACTCTATTATCCCTTCAGGGATAAGTCCGCCTTTGTATTTAACACCTTTTTAGGGTTCCGGAGCCAAAGTGGCAAAAACGGAACCCTTATAGTTTCGCCATGTCTGTCTGTCTATCTGTCTGTCCGTCTGTCTGTCCGTCCGCGGCTTTGCTCAGGGACTATCAATGCTAGAAAGCTGTAATTTTGCACGGATATATAGATAAACTAAGCCGACAAAACAGTACAATTAAAAATTCAAAAACTATTTTTTTAGGGTACCTCCCATAGACGTAAAGTGGCGGTGATTTTTTTTTTCGGTGGTGTGGTGTGGTTTTTTGGCGGTGGGGTATCGTTGGATAGGTGTTTTAAAACCATTAGGGGTTTGCAAAAACGATTTTTCGACTCTGTAATTTATTTGCGAAATATTCAGTTGAATATGAAAATTTGCACTTTAAAGTTTTTGAAGTGCAAATTTTCATTAAAATCGAGCGTCCCCCCCCCCTCTAAAATCTAAACCGGTGGGTGGAAAAATTTGAAAAAATTCAGGATGGTAGTCAGTATATCAAACTTCCAAGGAAAACTATAACAGCTAAGTTTGTTTGAGAATTATTAGTAGTTTATGAGTAAATAGCAGCGTAAGGTATAAAATATACCTAAACTGGAAGATTTCGTATAAAATACGAAATCCTTAGAAAAATATTACTTAATTTTTTCGTAATGGCTGCGGAACCCTATTTTGGGCGTGTCCGACACGCTCTTGGCCGGTTTTATTTTTCTGTAACCTTGTTTTTCCTTTTATACAATAAAGAGCATACCTAATATAAACAAACAACAAACAAACTTCAAGCAAAATGAAAAATGTACCTGTAGAATGAAACATGTTTTCGAATAGTCTTATTTTTTAGATTTATTATTTGACTATTTTGATTTGTTTATTTTTATTTAGATTTGCAGTTCTCTACTTTACTACCTATACATAGAATAGACGTAAAGAGAAGTAGGTATATATATGAGAATATCAAAGTTTCACTTATACACGTAGATACTCAGTTCATCATCAGCCTATGTTCGTCTACTGCTGGACATAGGCCTCTCCCATGGCACGCCACTGAGCACGATCCTCGGCCACTCTCATCCAGCTCTTGCCAGCCACCCTGCGAAGATCATCGCACCACCGAGTCTGAGGGCGTCCTACGCTACGTTTGCCGATCCGTGGTCTCCACTCAAGAACTCAAGACTCAAGATGCTCAGTTGCTTCTTACCTATTTATTGTCAAACTATAATTTGGGAATTACTTGCCTATTTTTACCAAGAATGTTAATCACGTAACTGAATCTAAGTCCGTTGATAAAAAACAAGAAACTGATTCCCCTTTGACGCACGTTTTGTCAATTGATAAAAATGTCGCATTGCATTGACGTAATTCGATATATATTATAATACCTAGATAATAAGGGCCGAATTAAATTATAATCTGATAATGCAGTTTAATTTAAGCGCCGAGGCTGTAAATGACGTAAATATCTAAATCGAATATATTGATTTTATTAATGTTTGTAATTTAATGTGTTAAAATTTTTGTTGCTATTTTGTCAGTTTAGTTATGATGTATATACTGTGTTAGTTCAGTTTATTATATTTTCCAGTATTGATTCCATTCCAATATAAATTGTGTTAAGTACACGAATATTTTAGATTATGCAGTAAATATGAATAAACGGAAGATCGAAAGGAAGCATGTTTAATGGGTTTTAATTCAAAAAATACCTTTGTTTAAACTTTATTACTTGTTCGTTAACTTTTGTTTCTGTTCAAAAAATGGAGGAATTTATAAATTCAGTTGTATTTCTTTTATGTTTGTTACCACAGAACTCTGTCATTTTTGAACCGATTTGAAATAGTTATTTGACAGCAAGAGAGCAAAGTTGTTTTTCCTTAAGAGTAGATGCTGCAGTTAAAATGTAAAAAAATATCGAAGAAGGGGGCTGCGTAAATGGAAGTGTTTTTGTTTTCAAAATTTTACAGGAAGATATATGGAATTGGAGATAATAATTTTCAAAAATAATTTGAGGTGTCTTTTTTGCGTCTAATGAACAGCTAGAGGACTATTCCTAAAAGCATAAAAAAATTGCCAACTCTTCTTTCGTCTAACTTTTAAAATGTGAAACGCGATGTCAAAATAAAAAAAAAAATCATGCTATGCATGATTTTTATAGCTGCCCGATGTCCTTTTCCCGAGAACCGAATTTCAAATTAATCCAAACAAATGTATTAGTAGTGTAATTTCAGTTTAACTAAGGAACCTTTCGTTATGCGTGATCCAACGCGAACTTTGCTGGTTTTGAAATAATTTGTAACCATTATATTTACCTACTTATGTAGGTATTTTATTTATTTTGTTGTTAATAGTCAATAATCAATTCCAAGCAATCTAGTTTTTAAGATATCTTTTTATCTTATCGCTTAATAACCATAGTAAGTATATTACTGATTTCTTACGTGAATGATAGTTACATAATTCTAAGACAAATTTAGTAAATTTAGTGCAAATGGCGCTAATTATAGTAAAAATATCACAACGATAGCTTTTATTTCGCATATTGCTTATGAAGCCAGTCTCAGCCACCAACCTCAGACTGTCAGAAAAATATTTTCATGGTTTTTTGGAGTTGGTTCTATTTTTTGTTATATAAATTTCACACGAAAACACAAGCCGAAACATGAATGCACAGAAAAACCAGAAAAAATAGACCAGCGCTGGTTGTCCAGTGGTGGTGTAGGGGAATAGCACGCAGCACGGAATGCTGAGGACCTGGGTTCGATTCCCAGCGCTGGTCTATTTTTTCTGGTTTTTCTGTGCATTCATGTTTCGGCTTGTGTTTTCGTGTGAAATTTATATAAACTTTCACGGGATGACCGTAAAAGAAACAAAAATTTGGAGTTGAAATTAAAAATACAAAAAGACTCCAAATCGTAATCTATTTTTTGTTATTTTTTTTAAGAATTAAATTCTGGTTTTGTTCCGTGTACCTTGATTTTAGAGCAGCTCGATATTTCAGTCGTCTCTTGATCATGGCGCATGCAACTGTGCCGAAACATCGAGCGGCTCTCAAATCAAGTTGCAACAAAACCCGAATTTAATTCATCCATACTAATTTTATAAATGCAAAAGTGTGTTTGTATGTTTGTGTGTTTGTCCGTCTTTCACGCAGTAACGGAGCGACGGATCGACGTGATTTTTGGCATAGAGATAGTTTATGGGTCCGAGAGTGACGTAGGCTACTTTTTATCCCGGAAAAATGCACAGTTCCCGAGGGAATAGCGTGTGATAACCGAATACCACGCGGGCGGAGCCGCGGGCAAAAACTTTAAAAAAAAGAAAACAAATGCATAAGGGTAAAATTATAGCAAAACTAAAAACAACATAATTATGTTGTTGCTTTTAGAATATAACTCTAAATGCAATGTTTCTCAAAAATTTTCGAAGTGCGACCCTTTTCGTTCTGAAAAATATTTCACACCTCTCCCTACCTCTTTTTAAATAATTTGTATTTTTTTTTATGACTATGTACAAAATTGGAAGTGAAAGTAACTGACTGTGCCAATAAGAGGTTCCTTAAATCTCAGGGGATCGCAACTCGAAAAACATACCTACAATTTTGTGGTTTTTGGTTAGAGATAGTGCTGCAATGACAGATGGATGACTTAATTTATAATTTAAACGAATAAAACCAAGCCAAGGAACAGCTAGATACAGGCACCTATCAGTTACTTGCAACTGCCTGCCTGATAATTTATATAATAATAATAATAATAATAAATAAAAACTGTGCAGTTTTATGAAGCAAGTTGCTCACAGAAATTATAAGTATTAGAATAGAATTAACAAATGGTAAGTCATTGGAGCACGTTACCTCCCTAACTGTCAAATCGAGATTTTTTATCCAAACCTAAAATCACCTAAGTATTACTTAAAATAAGAATTAGGCACCTTGTTTAAAGATCTCATTTATATGAAGTAATTATTGTGTAATCGTCAATAAAAATCATTATAATAACTTTATTTTTTTACTACAAATAAAAAATCATGCGATCAAAAACTTTTCACCCATTTATTATGTACTTAATGAATATTTTTTAAAAGCTTCTTTTCCATATCAATACTTTGAATAAGTTGCTTATATGTCAAGACAAAATCTATACTAATACCTAATAATGGTTTAACATCCTATTGTAATATACTAAGGATTCAAAAGTGTTCCGGCCCACCCGGCGTATGACGTCATAACCTGCGCGCGCACCACCGCATCGATCCACGACACAATCATGCAGCGCTGCAGCGAACTTTCCTTTCGACTATTATAAAGACGACCCAAAAACATGAAGCGGCTTCAATCGCTTCAGAATTACGAAAGCATATCGCGACAAAGAGACGCAAGTACCCTCTACTCCCAATGAAATATGAACTCTATTTGGCTTCAGATCGAGTACAGAATTGGTAATAATATGTCTTGTGACCAACGTTGCATGTCACGATACCATTATTCGTTATTATAATGGATTCGCAGACGATTTTTCTAATGAAGAAAGTGTTTTTGGAATGTGGTAATTTGAGGTTGTAATCAAATTGATTTAGTGTGTCGAGTTCTATAGAGCGGACCGAGTACCTACAAGGAAAAACTTGGAAATACTTTAATAAGTGAATGATAAATATGCATTAGGTACACTTATAATTTATGTAACTTCTTAATAAATAAACATAAATTGAACTAAAAGTAGCTCCTACCAAATTTAACTAAAGACGTAGGGACTTTAATTTTAACACTTTCTTAAAAATGTTTTATCTCCGAATTTCATGAACTTAAACAATGAAAACAATGAAAAAACAAAACAGCTACTTAATTCAGAAGAAGAAAATTGGGTTTTCACGAATTAATTTCACTCCGGGCCTTGTGGAGTGTTAACTTTATTTATTTTATGCGAGGGGGGGGGGGGGTTAGTACCGATAAGTTTGAGAACCAATGAGGGGAAACGGAACGAATGTTTTGCTTTGAATATTAAATGATGCATTTTTAATACGTAGGTACGCTGCTGTTTGAAAGAACATGGGTAAGGCTTATAGGGAGAAAGACATAGATATTATACATAGACATATGTTAAGTTATTTAATACCTATTAGGCCTTTGTTAGGGCTTCTAATATAATGTCTAATAATAATCCTCGGTTGAGGCAGATACTTGTATGAATAATATAATTATACGTATGTTTGTTCTCGAGTCTAGAGGAGTGCATTTATGTATGTATTAGCTTTTGCCTGCGGCTTCGCCCGCGTGGAATTCGGTTATCGCGCGCTGTTCCCTCGGGAACTGTGCATTTTTTCGGGATAAAAAGTAGCCTATATGACTCTTGGGTCCATAAACTATCTCTATGCCAAAAATCACGTCGATTCGCCTCTCCGCTTCGACGTGAAAGACGGACAAACATACAAATACACACACTTTCGCATTTATAATATTAGTATGGATTTATCTATATGTTCATCTGTTGCCCCCGTACCCCGTACCCATAGTATAGGTATTGCCACCAGAGTTGAGATCACGCACACAAGCACAATACATGTCGTAATGTCAGCGGGATTTTGATAATTCATTTCATTCATGCTTTTTTTATGTTATCAGTTGATCATGTAGCTGTGTGTGTAATCACTAATCATTCACTTAACTCTCGTGACACTACCTATGCAAGCTTTGCTTAGTTTGGGACTAGGTCAATTAAAATGAAAAAAATCTTTTATTTTCCATTGACATGTACCAGTATGAATTAAAATTAAGTTTAAAAGCTAGGTCAATTAAAGTTTACCTACTTACAAAAATCTGTAATTGTTTGAAAAATTTCGCGGACAGATTAGTGTCTAGTAGAAATATTGTGACCCTATTACCTTTATTCCCCGACTTTTAGGGGAATCCGGGCAATATCCCCCAAAATTAAATGTTAATTCCTGATCTAAAATGATAAAACGATATTTAATATTCAGCTTCAAGTCGACAAATTACCTAAGTATTGGCATCACGATTGATGGCATCGTTTGAACAGGAAATGCAAACGTATAAGCATCCCGCTCTATCAATCGCTAATGATTCTATTAGACAGGGATGGAGTCATGTGAGGATACGTGTCTTAGGGTACGCTTCTGCTGAGCCAGAGGGGAGCCGAGCAGGGACATTACTGCGCGTTTCAAATAAAATTTTACGTACAATAAGTAGGTACATCTATAACGTATACTTACGTAAACTTTAATACACGAAGAAGTTAAAAACCCTGATTTCCTTTGGAAAACTTTAAATAACAACTAAAAAAAAAAGAAACAAAGAACTCAAAGAAGTAATATAAAGTTCAAAAGACGGAGCCGATTTAAGTACTGGGAATTTTTGAGGCGGTCACGATTTTTGATCGGATTCCTACTGTTACACAACTTATTTAACAAAATCCTATATTATCTACTACCCTTGTTTTTTTTTATTTTTTTGTTGTTATTAGTTGACGAATATAATGATACCTCATGTAGTAAAATTCGTTCAGCCATTTAGGCAGCAGAAAGGACCAAAGAAATATACCTACGCACATGCACACACACGCTCGAAAAACATAACCACCCGTCATGTAGTCGGATAAACTGCATAGGCGTGCGTTGGGTCAATTCCAGGGTAGGCAAGAAAGAAAGAAAGAAAGAAAGAAGGAAAGAAAAAAAGCAAGAAAGAAAGAAAGAAAGAAAGAAACAAAGAAAGAAACAAAGAAAGAATTTACATTTAAATCATATTTGATACCTTCAAACCGTAGCATAATAAATATCGAGCATGCTACACACAGTCTTGCGTAGTCCCGTTGTGTTCGGAAAAAAAGACAAAGGATTCCGAAAGACAAAATTGTCGCAAAAGACAGACATACCTACATTGCCCCGTCCGTAACGCATATTTTCTATAATTAATTTCAGGTATTGCAAAATAGTTAGTCACAAAATTATTCTAATTATAAATAAACCCGCGTAGCTCACCCAAAAACAGTGACATTTTGACGTTTCGGAGACCTCTTGCTACACCAGCGCCTCTAGCGGCGAATTCATACGCGATAGCCTTCATTGACCAAATGCACACCACTCTTAGAGCAACCCGCGTTGCTCTAAGACAGGGTTTCGCAAAGCGGGGTACGCGAACCCCTAGGGGTTCGCCATTCGACGGCAGGGGGTTCGCGACAAGACTTTCGGCTCCACGACGTACCCGAAAGAGCCGAAAGTTTGAGAAACCCTGCTCTAAGACGTCACTTTTTGCAGGTGGTAGGACCCTGTGCAAGGTCCGCCCGGATTGCTACCACCATCTTGCTCGCTAATGCTGCCATGAAGCAGCAGTTCTTGCACTATTGTGTTGCGGCGTGGAGAGTAAGACAGCCGGTGAAATTATTGGCACTTGAGGTATTCCAACTTAGGCCTCTAGGTTGGTAACGCATCTGCCATACCCTTGGTGTTGCAGATGTTTATGGGCGGTGGTGATCTCTTACCACCAGGAGACCCACTTGCTCGTTGGTCTTCCAGTCGAATAAAAAAAAAACTTTTATCATAAAAGATAATCCAAGAAGGAGATGGCGGGACGATTTGGATGCGTATGCAAGGGAATGGTCTGCCATTGCGCTGAACCGGGAGGTGTGGAGATCAAAAGGAGAGGCCTTTGCCCAGCAGTGGGACACTATTATAGGCTAGGAAAAAAAAACATAAAAGAGGGCCTTACCTTAACGGTTTCGTCAGACCAGCGAGCTAGGCTGCTTCTCTGGTAGCCTCTGGATGCGGTGTCGCGGGCGCCGCATCACACTCTCCCCCCCTCCCTCTAATCTAACCACCCCCAACACCTAACAAAATTAAGGCAAGTCCATTATGAATTATGAGCACCCAAATGTCCACGTCTGCACTCGGCTTTATAATGTTCGAATTTCGAATTTGAAAAGTCGGTATTATCTGGCGCGGTTGTGTTTTGTTCGCGAAGCGCGCATCCTATTGCCGTCCTGCTCCGTCATAAGGCGTTATAGGGCGGTCTCTTTTACTCGGCGCGTTCCTGAAACAAGGAATAGGTTCTGGTTATTTTCTGTGCCCTATTTCACCACGCTGACAGCAGGACTACTCCGAAACTTGAAACTCGAAGTTCGTGTGGTGCGATCCCTCTGACAGTTACTTATAAATACTATTTAATAAGAGAGCGAGTAGGACCGCACGACACGAACTTCGAGTTTCGAGTTCGGAGTAGCCCTGCAAGTGCAACTACTACTTTCATATACAGACCCACAAAATACGCGTATGTTAATCACATCAACATCCCAGCCTATATACGTCCCACTGATGGGCCCAGCTCCCACATAGTTCCCACGCATACCCATTGCGGATTGGGAACTTCACACGCACCATTGAATTACTTCGCAGGTTTGTGCACGTTTCCTCGCGATGTTTTCCATCACCGCAAAGCTCGTGGTAAATTTCAAATGTAATTCCGCATATGAATTTCGAAAAACTCAGAGGTTCGAGCCGGGGTTTGAACCCACGACCCTCTGATTGAAAAACGATAGGTCAAACCATTCGGCCACCACGGCTTAGATCATGAATAAAGCTAATTTTATTCGTTCATTCGTATTCTTTGTTAAGTCATGTTTACATACTTTTTATTTCAAATCAATCCGCCACCACCACCACCTAATGATATTTTATGTAACTACTTATTCTTTGCAAATAAATATACTATATTATTATTAATCCATGCCCCTTCAGAGCATACTTGAGCATACAATAATTTTAGAAAAAAAAAACAAAAATATTATGTTTCATGTATCAGATCACCGAAATTCTTCCCTGTCTAGATGTGTGACGTTATTAAAAGATGACCCCCAAAGTACACGCGTAGGCTGTGCTAATGTGGTGCTACAATGCTACGCGCTGTGCTTTGAAAAGGCTACGAATTACGCACTGTAGGCCTCTTACATCCATACTAATATTATAAATGCGATTAAAAGAAGAAGATTGAGATTATAAAATTTGTTTCTGATTATTTGTACACGTAATTATTTGTACATCCGCGTAGACAGCCTCTTCAAATTTGTAGCACAGCGCGTAGCATCGTAGCAACAGCCTACGCGCATAATTTGGGGGCCATCTTTTAATAACGTCACACATTTAGACAGGGCAGAATTTCAGTGATACATATACATTGAAACAGAATATTATTTTTGTTTTTTTTTTGTTCTAAAATTATTGTATGCTTAAGTATGCCTTGACGGGGCGTCAGGGATTGATTTGAAAAAAAAAATGTAAACATGACTTACTTAGAATACGAATGAACGAATAAAATTAGCTTTATTCATGATCTAGGTGGACGAGTGGTTTGACCTATGGCCTCTCAATCCAAGGATCGTGGGTTCAAACCCCGGCTCGCACTGCTGAATTTTTCGAAATTCATGTGCGAATTTACCGCGCGCATTACGGTGAAGGAAAACATCATGCTCACAATCTGCACCAGGTCCGCGTGGGAACTACAGCCCATTCTGAGAGGAGGCCTGTGCCCAGCAGTGGGACGTATTTAGGCTGGGATGTTTAGCCCTTACGCCGATGTCACTGACAGATAGAAACATCACTTTGTCAGTGGGGGAAGGAAATAATTTTTGATGTTGCCATGGTAATACTCTGTCCTTGACCTTTATATTATATAAATATAATTAAAAAAACAACAGAATCCGATTACGTTTAGTCACGATAATAAACACGGTTGTAAATATTATACAATCAGCTTTACACCTTGAAGTAAACAACAAACGGAAAAATCGGCGAAGTGAGAGTCGGACTGTCGCACTGAGGTTTCCGTACTTTGTACATACAATACAATACAATACAAATATTCTTTATTGATCACCAAAAACAGTACAGAGACATTACAAAAATGAAAAATTCAGGTGGTCTTATGACTAAAATGTAGAATCACCTTGACTTGTTTTATTTTACGTGGACATACCTAATTCATTCTTATTTGCTAGCTGACATTTTATTTTTATTTTTTATCATTTTTGCATTAGATGATATGTTAAAGATTTTTATTACAGGAAATTTAAATTTGTTCGCCTATTTTTAGGTAGAAAGTGGAGATTCAGAATAGTTTTAAGATCATTTATGTACACCTGCTTTCAACAAATAAATTATTATTATTATTATGAAAAAGCGATCTCTTCCAGACAACCGATTTCTGAGAAATTAATAAATATGAATAGACTAATGTAGGTGACAGCAATAACAGACAGGAGAAACGTAGAATTAATAGACAATAAATATTAAAAACAATACAAAAATATAATATAAATTGTATAAATAAACAAACACAGGTATATACATAGGTATATCATCATCATCAGCCTATGTTCGTCCACTGCTGGACATAGGCCTCTCCCATGGCACGCCACTGAGCACGATCCTCGGCCACTCTCATCCAGCTCTTGCCAGCCACCCTGCGAAGATCATCGCACCACCGAGTCTGAGGGCGTCCTACGCTACGTTTGCCGATCCGTGGTCTCCACTCAAGAACTCGTCTACCCCAACGGTTATCGGTTCTTCGGGTTATATGACCGGCCCATTGCCACTTCAGCGTGCTAATGCGGTGGGCTATGTCGATAACTTTGGTTCTCTGTCGGATCACTTCGTTACGAATTCGATCTTTCAGAGAAACTCCGAGCATAGCCCTTTCCATAGCACGTTGAGCAACTTTAAATTTAGGTATATATATATATATATATATATATGGATATTAAATGTCCTGAGTCAGCCGAGTCCCTCTCCTAAGCAAACAATTCGCAATGTGGGATGATTTTGCGTGGTTTCCGATATTTGAGAAAAAGAAAGAGAGAAAGAAAAATAACATACCCGTTCGGTGACATTACAAAAAAAATACACGTATATCACGGTCATGCAATATGCAATATGTATTTCGGACGGCGTTAGTACGACGCTGGTCTTCCTTTGAGACCATCCAAACGAGCATGTCCAGATTCATAATTATAGACGTTTTTATTTAAAAAAGTGTAAGTACCTTTTCTTTCAAAGTGTATTTAATTTTTCGATACAAATATTATGAATCAGTTTTATGACGCCCATACGGCTTTTATGAAATGAACGTCTCAAAACGTACGCTTTTGTATTGAACATTTTTTTTTAGCCATCGGAATCGATTGTGCTGTTCTGTGAATCTGGATAGGAAAATCTTTTTTTTCTCAATTGTGAAAAATAAATTAGTTACGATGTGTAAGCGCATTTGTAAGCAAGTTTTTACTGTATATTAAGTAAATAAAAAACACAAACATTAAAAAAGGTGGTTAAATATTCTTCGCGAGTAGTGTTGAGATTTTCTCTAAACGGTCAAGTGCCAGGTTTTTTTTTTTTTTTCATTTTCTTGATTGGTTTCGAACACATACAGAAAGACAGGTGTTGTTAGAAACATTAGGCGTCGGGGATTTCAGACCAGCTCCCCGAGATACTGGCTTACTCTGAAGAAAGGGACCACCCTGAGAGGACAATTAAAAACTTCATTATAACCAAATAAATCACCACAACTCCGCCACTGCGATTAACGAACATGCCCAACAGAAATTAAATTTAAAGAGACCTTTAAAAAGTAACATTAACTGCTTATTTGATTTTGAAAGTGAAAAATGACAGTAAAGATACCATTTTGAGATAAAAACGTTTTAATTAATAATTTGTTCGAGTTTGAGTTAAAAACTCAACTTTAGACACGTCACGCCATCTAGTTGCGAGCATGTGAAACATTAACTAATAAGTCAATGTAAAAAATACTCAATAAGAAAAGTAAATAACCACAATAAGAAGTGAAGCTATAATTTGCCTCTCTCAAATGTTTTATTTTGAGATGTATTGGATGTGGAATTTACAGAGAAATTATTTAGCGTCCAGTTTTAAGAAAATAAAAAAGTAATAAAATGAGGGTAGGTATAGGAACATAGTTGTAACTAACCCCCTTATTTATAAAACTTAACAAGCCTATGTTAACTAACAAATGCTTTGTCCCTTTCTAACAAATACAAATGTCGAAGTGACAGATAAGGACAAACGAATTTTAGCGGCATTTTAACTAAAATAGGTTTGATTGTCGTTTATGAATAAGGGGGTAAAATGTTATTATCATTGATGCTACTTTAATTTTATTTTGATGATGATTATTTAAATGTTTTTAAGGAAATACACAATTTTAAGAACCTGAATATTTACACGCCGCAATAGCGAATATGTCATACCTACTACTTACTATTATAATATCTACTCTGCCTACCATGTTCTTCGTGAATAAAGAATTTGTTTGTTTGTTTGTTGTGTAATAAACATTATTTATGCGGATTAGGCTAACAATATTGTCACGAGATACGCGCATATCACGATCCTTGTCACAATATTGTTGACGCGTTTCATTTGAGGTTTATGAGGAGTTGAGCCGCTGCCAACCGAAGCAACTGGAGGTCTATGGGGGAGGCCTATGTCCAACAGTGGACTTACAGCTAAAATAATGATGATGATGACGATGATGATAGCAGCATCAAAAAAATACTGAATATGAATGTGACAATAGTACCTCGACAAGTAGGTAATTGACACTAGGTAGAACCCTGTCGCAGGGAGTCTTTGAATGCTGACTGCAACAGGGTTCAAATCGAGTGTCACATACGAACTTGTGTACGCTAGCTCAAGTCAAACTTTTAAAAAATCCAAACCTACTAATACCTAATATAAATGCGAGTGTGTGTGTTTGTATGATTGTCCGTCTTTCACGCCGTAACGGAGCGACGGATCGACGTGATTTTTGGCATAGAGATAGTTTATGGGCTCGAGAGTGACATAGGCTACTTTTTATCCCGGAAAAATGCACAGTTCCCGAGAAAACAGCACGCGATAACTGAATTACACGCGGGAGAAGCCGCAGGCAAAAGATAGTGATAGATAATTAAGTAAATGATCAATCGAATCGTTGCTGACCAATGATGTTACATGACCAATGATGTTATATGACGAATGACGTTATATGACCAATGATGTTGTATGTAGAACCTCATTGCTGCTGATGGTATGGATATAGGTCGGTTAACACACAGCAAATTCATGTTTTTCCTATTTTATAACAGCTATTTCCAATTTTAAAAGCAATCAAGCTAAACACAACACATAAAAACATAGAATACATTCCTTGATTTAATTTAAAATTCGATTTAGCTTGCAAAAACGCTCAATCAATGGGGTAGCCAATTTACTAAGAGCTCCTTCGCCTCTCTGCTCTTAGGGGGATTAGTTGTAAAGAGGAAGCGTGGAGTGTCGAGAGGGCTCAGTTTACGCTGGTGTTGTGCGTTATTGAATAGTGGCCAAAACGTCGTCGTTCGAGGAGACGCCAAAAGAAACAAGTGCACACGTTTATACTAGGTGAAGCAAGAAATTAAAGCCCGAATCGTGTTAAATTTAAATTATATAGGTATGTTATACTTTAATGAAATTCTCGTACGTTTCATTTAAGTACTAAAGATTAATCAAGGATTTTTATTTTTTCTTTTATGGATTCTAAATCTACGGGAAGTACCCTATAGGTTTTGATACCAATTCGCTGATTTTAGTGCAGTATTCTGGGCAATATAAAATAAAACTAAAATATATATATATTTTTTTTCCATTTTTTATTGTACCATTTTGTCGGCATACTTTACATATACTCGTACATTCTCGTGCAAAATTGCAGCTTTTTAGAATTGATAGTCCGTGCGCAAAGACAGAACAGACAGTCAGACATGGCGAAACTATAAGGGTTTAATTTTTGCCATTTTGGCTCCGGAACCCTAAAAAGGATTATAATAATAAGTTCAAAGGTCAAAAAATTTAATGAAAAACTTTTAATTGAAGTTTTTAATTGGCAACATTATGCGCAGCTCTGATGACAATAACAAATATAATATCGAGAACCACAATACAGGGTGAAATTTAGGACGTACCTATTTAATACAAAATTATTGTTTCATCCTCAGTTAATGCAGGGCAATATAGTGTATTGTATTTACTCTTTTGTTGCAATAAGTATGAAAAAAAATATGGTTTCTATACATTTTTGAAATACGAAATCATTAATAATGTATCATCATCATCATCATCATCAGCCGGAAGACGTCCACTGCTGGACAAAGGCCTCCCCCTTAGAACGCCACAATGAACGACAACTCGCCACTTGCATCCACCGGTTTCCCGCAACGCTCACGATAATAATAATGTATGGAAACCGGAAATTTCATCAGACTAATTTCAACAAAAGAGTTAATGCATTATAATTACCCAGCAATAACTGAGCACAAAACACTAATTTTGTAAATACGTCCTGAATTTCACCCTGTATTTAATAGGCTATATGGACATCTATTAATAATATTACTTCTTCAAAAATATCAAGAATTTATAATCGTAGCCACTTCATATCGTACAGCAATGCAATGAGAGCTTACTTCTACCTTAAAGGCCGGCAACGCACTTGTGACTCTTCTGGTGCTGCAGGTGTTCATGGGCGACGGTAATCGCTCACCATCAGGCGATCCGTCTGCTCGTTTGCCCCCTATACCATAAAAAAAAAGCATTGCGTCCGGTACAACGCTGTTTTACTTAAAGGGACTCTGACTGACATCATGTTCAAATAAACTATTTAGGGGCTGTTTCACCACCTATTGATTGGCGTTAACTGACGGTTAAATGTGATGCCGTCTCTATTTGTATTGTTTGAATAGACGGAGACGGCATCACATTTAACCGTCAGTTACTAATCAGTGGATGGTGAAACAGCCCCTTAGTTCCGCAGTATTATAATTAACATAATACTAGCTTTTGCCCGCGGCTCCGCCCGCGTGGTATTCGGTTATATCGCGCTGTTCCCTCGGAAACTGTGCATTTTTCCGGGATAAAATTGGCCTATGTCACTCTCGGGCCCATAAACTATCTCTATGCCAAAAATCATGTCGATCCGACGGGCAGACACACAAACACACTTTCGCATTTATAATATTAACAGTATAAGTAGGTATAAGTATGGATTAGTATGGTTATACAATACATATCATGGTAATGCGGCCAGTGTCATGGTGAACCCTGCCACAGGCAGATCTTTTAGAAGAGATATTCTTTTCATAATTTTCATTGTTATAGTTAGTTAATATATCTTAGGTTATTTCTTTTTTATGTATATAAACTCATAATTGTACAAAATAATGTAAAATAAACTTACTAGAAAAAAACTATAATTTTGCGGAATTTTTTCTGGAAATCAACGTACAATTTTGCAAAGTTACATGATCATCATCCCAGCTTATACGAGTATACGTCCCAACTGCTGGGACCAGGCCTCCTCTCAGGATGAGAGGGTTCCATGATATATAAAAACCGTTTCGTTTCCCCACCGACACTCTGTATAGGGAAACGGGATACCTTCGAGTCAGGCAGTTGTATATTTTAAATGCCGTTGTTAGAATTCACAGAACTATTTCACGGTCGCTGCAAAAAGATTCCATCATGAGCCGACGGGTTTACAGGGTACCAGTACCGCGTGTCAGATCTGCTTTTGCCAGGCGCTCCGCTTTTTTCATGCACCCGTTTTTGTACAATGCAGTCACAAAAGTCTGTGACCTGAAATCATGTTCGACTTTCAGCCTCAAATCTATTTTAAAGAAATGGTTTGCCACGCTTTCTTATGGTGATACTGAAAATGTCCTATGTCCATGTGCTTAGATATTGTATGTATGTATGTAGTTTTTGTACTGCTCTATGGTGTGAAATAAAGAATATTTGTACTGTATTGTATTATACCCAAACTCTTTACTGTACTAAAGTACAGTAACAAAAAATAAAATTGGCCACGTATGTTTCTCGCTTACACTCTTACTCTCTTGCAACTGCACTATCTCGCTATACACTTATACACATACACACACACGCCTTACACTTCCGCACATATGTTTCACGCATGCGCACACACACTTTAATGTAAACTGCATGTTATCAATTTTATCTTTTTTTTTTGTTTTTGTCTCATTTTCATCTCAATTGTTTCTTTGTTGCATTTAGTCGTCCAGAATACATTATAATATTGTTATAGATTTGTGGAGTATCTCTAAAATTGTAGTTCATAAAGTGTTAATCTATACATAGTTCTATCTGCACTGTATGGGGATTATTCTACTTATCTGTCTGATTTGTAACCTGACTCGGTGAGTGCCAAGATACAGGCTCAGCCTAGTTTGGTACTCACAGGATAATGATTATCAATTTGTAACCTTGTAATTTGTTATTTTAATAAACTATTCTATTCTATTCTATTCTATATAATGTTAATAATAAATTAAATGTTAATAATAAATTAAATGTTAATAATAAATTAAATTATACAATAAATTAAATTAAATAATAATAAATTTTAATAATAAATTAAATTATATACCCAATAAATTAAATGTTAATAATAAAATAAATTAAATAATAAATTAAATGTTAATAATAAGTTAAATTAAATAATAAATTAAATTTTAATAATAAATTAAATGTTAATGATAAATTAAACTAAATAATAAATTAAATGCTAATAATAAATTAAATGTTAATAACAAAATAATTTAAACTTATCCACGTCCATTCGTTTCGGGGCTACGATGCCAAAAAACAGACACACAAACAAACTCACAGCACCCCCTCTTTTTGAGGAGGTTAATAACTCGACGCATAAGATCTCACCATAGTCTTAGGTCATCATAAAGAGGGGTGAAGAGTGAGACTAACCCCCCCTGGTGCGGGAAGGGGTGAGCGAAACGGGATCAAGGTCGAGCCGCCGACGCGCTGGCGCGAGCTCTCGATGTATTGGAGATTTGTAATATAATTAACTATGGTTATGTGTAGTTCTACTGTTTATAGCTTGCAACTTACCCCCGTTATATACGACTGACGGTTTTTAGGGTTCCGTAAAGGTTCTGTGTAACATTTCGGTGCGGAGAGTAAGACAGCCGGTGAAATTGCTAGCACTTGAGGTATTCCAACTTAGGCCTCTAGGTTGGCAACGCATCTGCAATACCCCTGGTGTTGCAGATGTTCATGGGCGGTGGTGATCTCTTACCACCAGGAGACCCACTTGCTCGTTTGCCTTCCAGTCGTATAAAAAAAAAAAAAAAAATTTGGTATGGTGAAGAGTTGTGTTGCTCTGAAGATGAACTCTGGTTGAGTTCGAAACGCGTCAGCGAAGTGTGGTGGTGGTAATAGTTTTGTTTGTTTGAAGTGTGAAGGTATAGAGGAGCTGGATGAACACACATTTGATCCATAGACCTAGCTATCGTGAGGTCGTGGGTGAGTAAAGTAATTGTTTGTATTTAGTTCATCGATATTTTTATCTTAACATTTGAAACTTAACGGTGAAATTTGCACACGTTTTTAAATGAAACAATGAGACTATTTAAAATTGTGTTAACTTCTATACTATAAACATAATGAATACTGCTGCTAATAAATGTACATGTAGGTATTTTTACTCAATTTGTGTTCGAAATACCGAGAAGCATCCGAGAAGCGTGTGTTACAATTTGACCGTTAATTCAAATCTTAAATTAAATGGAGTAATAAGTAACGTATGATTCAATAAAATATCTATGACATATAAAATTATAAATAAAGTTGTGAATAAGTCTTCAAGTCACATCGGTTATTGACCCTTGACTATTTTATTTTTATGACGCCAGGGGTCACCAATCGTTTGCTACCGTGTGTTAATTTAACCTTACTAAACTATATTTCAATAGAATCTGACAATCCTGTACACATTTCCAGCGGATTAATTAACCCCTGACGCAAAAAGAGGGGTGTTATAAGTTTGACCGCTATGTGTGTCTGTGTATCTGTGTGTCTGTGTGTCTGTCTGTGGCACCGTAGCTCTTAAACGGGTGGACCGATTTGAATGCGGTTTTTTTTTATTTGATAGCAGGTTTTCTAGCGATGGTTCTTAGACATGTAACATTAAAATCAGTTCAGCCGTTTTTGAGATATTGAACTTTAAAGTGACAAAGTCGGGGGTTTTCCTACTTTTTGTTGGTTAGGTTATATGAACACCGGGTTGCCTAGGTCTTGGTGATGTAACTATTCTTCTTTTTTGATTCCTTTTAGATTATAATCACATCAATCAGATTCTATTAAAATAAGGTACTGTATTTTGTTTCTTAAATGACTAGCAATTGTCCTCTATATCAAATCAAATCAGTCCACGTCCACCCACTGCTGGAAAAAGGCCCTTCACAATATTTTTTTAGACTATCGCGGTCATTACTAATTTTATGAATTAAATTCGGGAAGGTGGGGGGATCGTCTCTTGAATCATGGCGCATGCAACTGTGCTGAAATATCGAGCTGCTCTAAAATCAAGGTATGCGCAACAAAACCTGAATTTAATTCATAAAAGGCCCTACATTTTCACGCTGTTTTTCCCGGTCCTGTGCTAGACTCGTCCACCTGATGATTAAGTGTAGTTGAGGCCGAAGATATGGCGCGCTGATTAAGTAATGGACAGACAGGCAGACGGACAGAGCAGTCCATTGAAAGAAAGAAAGAAAAAATATTTCTTTGTAAAATTTATTTATAAACAAACAAACAATATAATACAATGATTAACAGAAATAAATAAAAAAAGAACTAAAACTAACTTACTCTAAACCAAAAAATCTATATTTTGTTGACGACGTATGACGAACGCAAACGGTGTGTTTATTGTGTTTTTTTTTTCCATTTTTGTTTACGCTTAATTCTTACGCTTTGTATTTCTTTTATCTTCGCTAGCCAATAAAGGCAATTAAAGACTATACTGTGCCGTTTATTTCACGAGCTGGTTCCCACATTTTAAATATATATATATTTCTTTGTGACATTACGAATGATATTGTGCTTACAGTAATATACTCGTATATCAGGTTTCACTTTACAAGCTTCTATTTAGTTTCACCTGTTCCGTTATTGTGTCTGTAACCGAATATTGAAAGTTAAATAGTACGACGAACTTCCATTGGTTGGATCGGCTTGAAATTTGGTACACTTATGTCAATTGCGTGACAATATAATAATCTGGTAGTGACACCCTGGTAGTCCGGCCAGGAACGTCTCTGCAGGACGGAACTCTTCAACGGTTAATGGCATCGACTTTTTAATTTGGTATGCAAATGTAGTCTGGGGTGACAGTCAGAAAAAAGCTTTTATTAAAAATGAAATTTTTACCAAAAACTTTATTTTTATGAGAGGGCATTGACTTATATTCGTTGTGAGAGGGAGACAAACGAGCATGCGGGTCATCTGATGAGAAATGATCACCGCCTCTCATGAATACCAACAACTGAACTGGTTTTTTGCGGGCCTTTAAAGGAAATAAGTACGTCCTTCGTCATAGTTGTCTGGAAACATGCTATAGTGTTAAATTATATAACCATGAAATGGTCGGTGGTCACCATGATGAATATTTAAGCTAGTTCACACGACTTTTCCCTACACTATTCATTCGTGGCCTCGCGACGGTTTCTTTATGTCGGCTTTGAAAAGTCCATACGGTGAGTTTCAGTTTTTTCATGAGATGAAAAAACTTTTCAGCTTTAGCGGAATTTGAATCCAGAAATAATTTGCTTGATGAATAGATTTAAAAACACTAATCGTTAGAGAGCGGATTTGGAGTAGTGATTACAAGTTTAATATGGATAAGACTAGTACATGTATGTATGTTCCTATTTTTATCCAAAAGGTACGTAATAAATAGGATTTACTTATTATGTTTAAGCAGTATAATCAATAACCACCTTCCTCCTCCTGTCCTGTGTGTGTCCTTTAATCAGAATAAAATATTTTTCTTTACATATATTGTTGCAAGAATAACATTTATTGTATTTTATTATATCTATAAGATTGCATTGCGGTAAGCAAGTAAGTAATAAGATAACTGTAAGACCAATAAACAACATGATATCTAATAAATAAATCTATCTATCTACATATCTAACCAATCGTCTAGTCATATCCATATTAAACTTGCAATCGCTACTTCAAATCCGCTCTTTACTAATCATTACTTACATATAACTAATTATTACAAGTCGTCGAAAAGCGCAAACCGCCATAAATTTTGTTTTGTTGGTAATCACGATGACGTAACTTATTAGAAACAAGGAGAAAAAAAACATTACCGCAAAAATAAAAACTAGCTGTGTTTAAAATTTTACTAAACGCGAACACCAAGGATGCATTACATTAACCAATTCAGTTGACTTCCAACTTATTTTTCCTGCAACTTCATTTGCCTGGGTAGTAAAATTTGCGATTATAGTATAGGTAGCATGTTTTGTCCTTGTTTCCGTGGTCTCCATTCGAAAACTTTTCGGTCCCAACGGCCATCTGTTCTTCGTGCTCTATGGCCTAATACACTAAACTGACGCGTTTCATACTCAAGCAGAGCTCATCTTCAGAGCAACACAACCGTTCACCATGTTACCATATGTTAGACCTGTTATAGAGATATTCTGTACGAACACACATTTCTTGCATAAATGTAGCTATCATAAGGTCGCGGATGAGCAAAGTAATTGTTTTAGTTCATTGATAAAAAGTATCTCTAGGCAATGGTGTGTGTGAAGTTCCCAATCCGCACTGGGCCTGCGTGGGTACTATGGCCCAAGCCCTCTAATTCTGAGAGGAGGCCTCTGCCCAGCAGTGTACGTATATATATAATATGCTGGAATAATGATGACTTTTGATAAGTGTATTTCTTTCCTTGTTGTAAGTACCTATTTCAATTAATACATATCAATTGACGTCCATTCGCAATCTCAGGAATATTCCACAATCCACTTCCACCAAGAAAACATTTTAATTGTCGCTTTACGACTATGGCTCTTCCGGGTCATAAAATAAAGGCCATTATGCCGAGTAACTGCCAATATGGCTCGTAAAGCGGACTAAGTGCAGGCCGAGAAAATGTTGACCACCCCTGGACGTACAAATATGTGATTGACCTCTTTGTTGCAATCAATTTTTTATAGATATAGTTTAGTTAGGTACTAGTTACTTTTATTTATTTCACTTTTAATTAGGTTTTTAATCTCCAAAAATACCAATCAGACCTCTTACATAGTCAATAGTTGAAACCACTAATCACCTGACATACTTTTTATGAGCTGTCAAAATACAATTCTCCCATAGTTTCAATGGCAATAGCGAATTATGACGTCACTATCCGGCAACTCAATCAACTAACTATTTATTTGTTTTAAAGCAACAAAAAATCTAATATTACAGTAAATCGAAAATTAATCCGGTTAATAAAGCGTTTTTTACTGGAGTCGTGACTTCAAATTATTTTTTAATGGCGTCAAAATCCCTATTGAACCCACCATTTTGAACCGCCCCCGTCCCGCGCGGATGCCGCGTCAAACCTGCATATTAAACGAAACCGCCATGGCGGCCGGAAGCAGCGCCATGACACCTGGCCTTCCGGCCGCGTTTTGTTCAATTACATAATTAAAAGCACACGACTCTGTTAAAGGCTTTACATCAGCCCTTGACTTTTATGACTGTATTAAAGTCGCATCGTTTGATTATGTAGGATTACGGTATGAAAATGAGTGCGACCCACAGCTGGGAATTTTTAGACATAGACATAACTTTATTCGACATCTAAAAGTTTTTTTCAATAATAAATCTTTTTTATTGAACCTAAATCTAGGTAAGTACCATTTTGAAGTCAGTGCCTCAGCACGAGCCTGGAGAAGTGATAGAAGCCCATCAGGTAGAAGACTATAGGTGCACTCCTCCTGGCTTAGTGCTGAGGCACCCACTTCAAACTGGTACCTAGATTAAGGTTAAATAAAAAGGTCTAAGATTTTTTTTTTTTTGGAATCTTTTTGTATTTTTTATTTCAATTCCAAATTTTTTCTTTTATGGTCATCCCGTAAAACCTTAAGCCTTATTTGGTCTTATTTTTCCGGTTTTTCTGTGCATCTATATTTCAGTTTGTATTTTCAATTTAAAAAAGATTTATTTCATATTGCTTTTCAGTTTTTTCGGCGGTAAGTACGAGTACTTGTTAGTAACTAATCTGTAGTCGTATTTATTTTATTTACAATAAAGAGTTTTAGATGCTACTATAGGTATTTCATATTTTATTTAAGTAGTTATTATGAAATTAGGTACTACGCTTTATCCAAACTGATTTTATGAGTTATCACAAGTTCATCTTTAAATGCTAGGGATCCATTCCAGCCTATATAAGTCCCACTGCTGAGCACAGGCCTCCTCTCAGAACAAGAGGGCTTGGGCCGTAGTTCCCACGCGGGCCCAGTGCGGATTGGGAACTTCACACGCACCATAGAATTGCTTCGCAGGTTTCCTCTCGATGTTTTCCTTCACCGCAAAGCTCGTGGTAAATTTCAAAAGCAACTCCGCACATGAATTTCAAAAAACTTAGAGGTGCGAGCCGAGGTTTGAACCCACGACCTTCTGCGATAGGTCAAACCACTGGGCCACCACGGCTTCTAGATGCTAGGGATAAATTATAATAATATTAATCAAACAATGTTCCACCAAAATCGTAACAACGGAATGAAGCTTATAATTGATCTAATTAGTTCAGACACTAAAGCCTTTTGAAAACCTGTAGAGGCTCTATTTAATTATTAACCGCCTGCATAATGAAGGGAGGGTCCGTATTTGACGTCGTCAAAAATTCACGGATCCCACCTGTAATCAGATTTTGGAGTTAGATTTGCGATTAATGAACCTTAAATTAGTTATTTAGCCGTATAGCTTAGTAGAAAACCCGCGGTAGCCCTGAGGGCTGTACCTAGGGCTGCCATCCGTCCGGGTTTCCCCGGATTTGTCTTAGTTTAGAGGGCGTCCGGGGAGCGTCCGCATTTGTAGTCCGGGTCTAAAAACATTTACGGCGGATGTAGCATTTAAAAAAAAATAGCATAATTTTCGCGGTAAGAAGCAAGCTCGGATTTCACACATTTAGGACCAAATGAAGGTATTAAAACAATTTCTAGCTCATTGAAAATTAATTCTTTAAAAACGCTTTTTAAGGATCTTGTTGAATTGGCCATTTTTTTATACCTAATGACCAAGTTTAATAAAAACCTAAACCTGCTGACATGTCCGGGTTTTGGGCTCCAAAATCCGGGGTTTCACGCGTCTTGTCCTCGTAGGCAAATTTTAGAGATGGCAGCCCTAGTGTACCACCCATTGATTAATTTTATGTGATGGATAAAATAAATGTGAACCCGTCTCCGTCTATTCGAAAAAAATAAACAGAGACGGCATTTTATGAATGGATGGTGAAACAAGGGGTTAAGTTTTGACGACATAATAAGGTACATGATACGACCACTTATCAAGTGAAGTATTTTTATGGCCTGTCAAAACAAAGTTCCTCCATAAACTTTGTACGATAGCAGTTAGTTATGACGTCACTTATATGTCAATTCAGTCGTTTTTTAGGGTTCCATAGCCAAAATGGCTAAAACGGAACCCTTGTAGTTTCGCCATGTCTGTCTGTCTGTCCGTCCGTCCGCGAATAATTGTAACATCTCTGTATTTATGCAGCCATCACCTATGTTTCACAAACAAAACCCTTTTGACTTTGAGAATAAAAAAAAACAAAAAAAATGTCAGCGACGGCATAGTTCCCAGAAGACATGCAATGTTTCCGCGTTGAATGGCTATTTAAGTTTTATCGCAATTAATTGAAAAAATGTTTGAGCATTAGTGTTAAGCGTACATAATTTGATACGAGAAAGAAGCGTTCTGTGACAGCTGTCACGTCAACAACTGGGACGACGAATAAAAACAAAGCGAGTCGCTTAACTCTCACTCGGCTCCGGCTTACTTTACTCGGGTAAATCCAATTCTGTTTTTTTTTAAGATTTTGGATACTTAGGTATTGAAGAAAATGGTAAAAAGAATGTTTTGTTACAATTTTATCGGTTAAGTATAACTCCGTATGGTTTTTGAAAAAAATGCGTAAGTATAATCAAAGTATCTGTGGGCTGTCAATTTACTTTGCTGTACATTACTGGCAATTATAATTTTGTTTGATTAGAAAGTTAACCAAGTCTGAATACTAGTTTATTAATTAATTTAATGGTATGGTTAAGTTAAAGAATTACGTTACTTTAACCTTCCTGAAGAAAGCCTGACTGCCAGTAAACACACTGTATATACCTACATTTTTTTTTATATTAGGTATATATTTTAATAATTCTTTTTTTATTGGAAAGGGTGTACTTACTCCGAAGTTGGTCCCATATAAATTTGGAAAAAAATTCAGAACCTAAGGGTAGAAAAACAGGGGATGATGAATATTGTTCACTGGCTGATTGTAATTTATGACCTCGCATAACTTCTTACAGAGTAGTCCGATTCTGATAATTCTTTTTTCTCAATTAATTTAAAAAAACCTACCCTAAGAGTGGGAAAAAATTATAAAATAAAACTTTTAGAAAAAAAAACTTAACAAAAAATTTAAACGTCTACAAAAAAATCATTAAAATAATTTTCTACCATTTTAAAGTCGATGAAGTCAGTCAGTCTGGCTACCCCACCTACATTTTATATATTGGGCTCCAATCATTTCTGCTGGCTCGTGCTGAGGCACCGACTTAGAAAATTATTTTCATGTTTTTTTTGTAGTCGGTTGAATTTTCTGTTATATATTTTTAAGCTCTTTAGTGTATATAATTTAAGACATAATAGTTTAATATCAACTGCTCGTCACCTTTTATGAAAGTTTGCCTTTTCCTAAATTCGAAGGCAATACTATACGAACAAAAAAATTCAAATAGGTTCATAAATGTCGGAGTTCTAAGGTAACGAACATTAAAAAAATACAACCGAAATGGCGAATTATATTTGAACGGATCTCTGTCAGTAAAAAAAAGAATTATTAATAATAAGTTCAAAGGTCAAGAAATTAAATTAAATTTTTAATTGAAGTTTTTAATTGGCAACTTAATGAGCAGCTCTGATGAAAATAAGAAATATGATATAACTACAATATAGGTACTCGTATAATGTAGTACAACATCACCTTTGAATTATCGCCCATCTCTATGATGTACAAAATGACCTATGACTGGTAATGACTGCATACATTTGAGGGTAAGATTTTTTGCCGCTCAGTTGGTATAATTGACGACCGGATGGCCTAGTGGTTAGGGAACCTGACTATGAAGCTTGAGGTCCCGGGTTCGATTCCCAGCCAGGGCAGATATTTGTATGAATAATATGAATGTTTGTTCTCGGGTCTTGCGTCATCATCATCATTATCATCAGCCGGAAGACGTCCACTGGTGGACAAAGGCCTCCCCCCTAGAACGCCACAATGAACGACAACTCGCCACTTGCATCCACCGGTTTCCCGCAACTCTCACGATGTCGTCAGTCCACCTGGTGGGAGGCCTGCCAACGCTTCGTCTTTCGGTTCGTGGTCGCCACTCGAGGACTCGGGGACTTTTTCGAGGACTTGGGGTCTTGAGTGTTTTATATGTATTTAAGTATTTATTTATATAAGTATGTTTATCCGTTGCCTAGTATCCATAGTACAAGCTTTGCTTAGTTTGGGACTAGGTCAATTGGTGTCAATTGTCCCATGATATTTATTTATTTTTATTTAATTAAGACGTACTTTACCCAGAATAGTATTAGAATCTAGTAATGGATCAGCCAAGTAGGTTTACCGTATTTGTTATTATCAAATTGTATTTTTATTTTTCAAAAAGGTTTAAAAAAAACCGCTTTTCCCAAAAAAAAACCTGACAACGTTGATGGAATTACACCCTTAACGAGGCCTTGTATTAGCGACAACGTACCTTCAGATTGTAACAAAATACATGTCACAGTATTTAATAAACATTGGACTATTAATGACTGAATTTTACAGAAAAAAACGTGCGGCAATTGTTATTTGATACTGCTTGCTGCTCTAAAACACCGTGTAGGGTTTTTATTAAAAATATACAGAGATGCAACCGGTAAACAAACGTGTATATAAGTCTGTTTGTTTGTTACTTCATCACGTCTAAACCGCTGCATCGATTTAAATGCCATTCGGCATGCAAATAGTTTGAGTCCCGGGGAACATAGGATAATTTTTATCCCGGAAAATTGAAAGTAAGAAAGAAAAAAAGAAAAAAACATATGGATAGTTTCTGCGGGATAGCAATGAACGAACTCTACGCGGACGGAGTCGCGGGCAACAGCTAGTGTGGGAACAAAACACGAAATGAAAAGCCACCATAATTATCAATTCATTTTTTTCACCGACTTTTGCTTCACTGTGTAAAAAAAAGCATTACTCAGCTGATGTGAGTGGAGATTGAATCTAATTCTGTTTTCCGTCATACAGTCTATTTCCATCGCGACCTGTCATTGCCATAGACAACGGCTATTATAAACCTGCCAGCACTTTTACACGTCATTAATATTTTACAAACTTATAAAAGCTTATGGCGTCGCTACTGTCGCAAGAAAATCAGGTAAACAGTATAGGTTATAATTAGTTCCAGTTTTGTCCACCAGCTGGGATAAAGTTGTAAAAGCCCGTGACGTCATTTGGTTTAATGGCGTGTGACGTCACTCGCGTCGCGTGCCGTCATTGGCTGGTGATGAGTTTATTATGCTATTGAGGTGATAAATAAATATTTTTATAATTAATGTTATTACCGGATGGAGCGCGGTGTATGGAGATTATTTGCCCAGAAATGGGACGGCAGACTTTAAAGTACCGTGACTCAGTGTTTGTATGAACTTTGTGTGTATGTATGTAAAATGTTTAGGTATGTTTTTAAACCCCTACAGGCACTGAGCTTACGTGGTCCATTAAAACAAAGGCTTTTTGGGTAAAAATAATGTAGTTTACGCTACGTCATCACCGGTCTATGTTACATAAGTCTCATTAGCGGGAACAAGTATCTTTTCAAAATGGGATTTATTTCCCGTTCGAGCCTAGTGCGGATTGGATAAATCAAGCACACCATTCAACTGCTACGCAAGTGTATGTAGACGACGGTGTTTTCCTTTAGATCAGCGAAAAGCACATATATTTTTTATACCTATTTATTTTATAATTTTGTTCGCGTGATTAATATATCGTGCAAAATTATAGTTTACAACACTAAAGTGATTAATTGAATAGACGAACGGACATGCCAAAACTATTACAGGTTTGCTGAGCTACCATTGGTTAAGGCTACGTTATCATCCTCGCACAGCACACCTCTAGTGGAAATAGGTAAAGCGTTTCTCTTGGTTCATGAAAAACATATTCCTCGCATATCGAAAATACACACTGAGACATGGATGTACAGAAAAACTAGAAAAAGACCAATCTGGCAATTGAACCCAGGTCCTCAGCAATCCGTGCTGCGTGCTATAACCCATACACCACCACTGGACAGGAATCTAGACACTAATTTTTCCTATGCACATATATCTCAGGATGCTTTTTTTCTACTACGCTACTTAAGCAGCAGCACTAGCGACATCTATGTTTCGCTCTCATCGAGAGACGTCACATTCTTTCGGAACTAACCGCTCACCCAGACAAGAGATAACCTAGATCCGCGCAGACCAAGTTGCGGGCATAAGCTAGTAACAAATAAAAGTAACAAATAACAAGTAAAAGTAACAAATTGAGTTGAAATAAAAAATACAGAAAGACTCCAAAAAACCAATCATATTCCTCGCAACACATCCTCGCACATTCTGGTGAACACGCAGCATAAGCTAGAGATACTAAGTTAACATCCACAATACAAGTAATGATTTAATGTAATTTGTTACTGCTTATTAATTTAATTTATTTCCTTGACATTTTTAGTTTGATTTAATTTTAATTTTGTAATTTGACATGTATTGTTATCTGAAATTCAATTACTTAATAAATTAATTTCATACTATATCTAAATAAATAAATACAAGTAATCAATTACATTACTTGTATTGTGATATATCGGTGTTTCGGGTAGCCACTCTAAACACGCCGTGTATTATGCGTGTGCGCACCTAACTGTATCATTATACTTCAACATCACGTGAGGGGCGCCGAGCCAACTCCTGACACGACGTGTGACGCCACATGATGTCACAAGTATTTCTAACGTTTTATACGAGCGTAATTAGATCTGTGACGATATTATCGGCTATTTAAAAAGTTTATAATCCTATTATAACTGCTAAAGCTTGCGGTGTAAAGGCATTTGTGGAAAAATAAACGTTTTACGGATGGTGATGATGGTGGTTGGAGAAATGTGTCTTGTATCTCACTCTTACAAACTTCAAATTTTAGTTTAGCTAGAAATAATTTCAGAAGAAGAAGAAAGATTTTGATTTTGGGCAAAATTCGGCACTAAAATGTCCATAAAGAAATAAAACTTAATGTTTTAATAACCACAAAAAAATAAAACAAAAAAATATAATGCAAAAAAAAATAACTTTGCATGTTTTTATATAAAAAAAGTTTTAAGTATAAGTTATCTGCAATATTCAAACTTTACAATGTCGTCCAATTTTTATTAAAAAAAATACTGGCCGTAAAGACATCGGATTTTTTTCGGTCTTCTATACATGTATATCGTCATTAGGTACTTAAAAAAAATCGTACCTCAAAATAGATAACTTTTCCGAGTGAATTTTATGAACATTATGTTAAGGTTCAATTTTGTTGACATATTTATTTTAGATACGAGATTTTTTCAAAGTAGTGACGATGTCTTAGTTCAAAGTGTGAGCCCAGAGCCTAGGTCCTACGAATCCGGGCGACGGCAGCGCTGGCGCAGATCCAGCGAGCGCTCGGAATAGCCCCGCCATGTGCTCGCACTCGCACTCGCCATGCTATATCATGCGGAAGTACCAAACACCTGCAGAGTAGTGTCCCAACATTCGGTTTCGATATACAATACAATACAATACAAATACTCTTTATTGTACACCAGAAATAAAAAGTGATACAGATAACAGGTACACTGAAAAAATTACAAGGTAAGCAATAGGCGGCCTTATCGCTTTAGAGCGATCTCTTCCAGGCAACCTTTTTACAGAAAGAAGGAAGGACTAGTTTACAGCAGGTGGTACATTAACAGTAGATCAGAAAATGAAAAAGCAACAAAAACACATATTGCATTCATCCATCCCAGCCTATATACGTCCCACTCCTGGGCACAGGCCTCCTCTCAGAACAAGAGGGCTTGGGCCATAGTTCCCACGCGGGCCCAGTGCGGATTGGGAACTTCACACGCACCATTGAATTGCTTCGCAGGTTTGTGCAGGTTACCTCCAGATGTTTTCCTTCACCGCAAAGCTCGTGGTAAATTTCAAATATGATTCCGCACATGTATTTCGAAAAACTCAGAGGTGCGGGCCGGGGTTTGAACCCATTAGCCTCTGCTTGAGAGGCGATAGGTCAAACCACTAGGCCACCACAGCTTCACCAGTAGGCCACCACGGCTTCGGTATTGGCAGGGGCAAATTTGGAAATCGAAGTTCGTTGTACCGTCCCTCTCACTCTGGTATTAAATAATATTAGAGTTGGCGGGACGGCAACAAGACACGGAGTGGGCCAGGTTTCGCCGTAAAATGGGAATTTCGGTTCCGGCAGATAATGATGTTAAAAGAACTATCCAAAAATAATTCACACTATAAATTAAGACCAGAAAAAAAATCACCCCATTTTACGACTGTACTATGGGAGGTACCTATCTTAAAAAAAAAAACGATTTGTCGGCATAGTTGTTATTTACACACTGATAATCTCTAAGCAAACCGCGGACGTCTACGCACAGACAGACAGAAAGACACTGCATCTGCTGCTTGATTCTGGCTACAGACAGAACCCTAAAAATCATGCAATATAACTGTTTATTCTATAAATAATCGTTCAAAATTACCTTTCTGATCATGAAGACACGTAAAAACAGGAAATAATTGTAGGTATTACTAGGCTTGGAAATGTACCTGAAAGAAATAAAATATAATTAGTAATTTAGTTAAGCAAAATGTAATCTGAATGTTTAAAAAACAGAAACATGGTGTAATTGAAAATTTTAGGGGCTGTTTCACCATCCTTTGATAAAATTTATCTGACGAATAAATGTGATGCCGTCTCCGTCTATTCCAACAAAAAAAATAGAGGCGGCATCACATTTATAACCGTCAGTTAACACTAATGAATGGATGGTGAAACAGCCCCTTAGAGTAGTAAACAATACTAGAAATAGACTTTTAAATAGGTATGCATGCTATTTATGGTAGTTTAGTTTCCTAAGTATTTAGTTTTACCTACTCATATTGTTAATGGTTTCAGGGTAAACACATCATGTCTCTTCTAATCAATCTTTAAATTACAAAAAAACTAGAGGTGTGCCCAAACCTACGATCCTCCTTCTTGAGAGGTCATGACTTTACATTATACCTGTAGAGATTTTCTACGTGCATTTCCTCTTAGAAATCAAGATCTGGTGATGTGGAACTGGTGATGAAGTCTGCCAAATGGCCACCGAAATCTTTCATTTTATTTATCGTATTTGTTAGCGAGATGATAGGTGCCTTGAAAGTAAATAAAAGTTTGCACTAACTAAAGAATGTTCCTTTCAAACATTGAGTGTTAATGCTCTTAATACTTATTTGCCAGAAAACTGTGATTTATTTACACTTTTTCTTGTATTTGAAAGAAATATGCTAAGTACACGAGCACGAAAGAATGCGAATAAATCAGTTGAAATGTGTTTGTAATTGTTTCGGGTAGGTACAGTCGCGAAATCTGGGTGGAACCTTTTCATTATATAAGAGGGCGCAAACGAGCAGAAGGGTCACCTGATGGAGAGCGATCACCGTCGCCCATGGACACCCGCAACCAGGGGAATCACAGGTGCGTTGCCGACCCTTTAAGGAATTGGTAGGCTCGTTTTTTAAAGATCCCTAGGTTGTAACGCTCCGGAAATGTTGCCGCAGTAAGCTGATTCCATATCTTCGTCGTTCAAGGGAAGAAGTTTCGCTTAAAACGTACGGTACTTGACAGCCAATCATCGAGATGGTGAGGATGGAAAGACAGACGGTTCCTCGACTCGAAGTCCGGTAGTGGAATTTAGCCGCAGGCAACAAATCGAACAGTTTGTCAGAACACTCCCCATTTCATAATCAATTTCGCTATGATTTCTTTGGCAAATGTATGGGATGTCAACATGACATTAGTAAGACAAAGATGATTCAGTTTCCTTGACTATACAGTCACATAATAATAAGTTTCCCTACAGTAATCCGACGGAGACGTCTAGACAGAGTATTAAAAAAATGAACTACAATGAAACTCACTACAGTGAATTAAAACCGGATATTTAACTCATGTCTTAAGTCGAGTTTAGCTGAACATGTTTCTAGCTATGTATTTCTTCCTACCTCTCAGAGCATACGCCACTGCGGTTACTGCTTTCTCTATTCCGGTTTAACTTTAAAACAGTATATAACGTCTTAAACTTCCGTGATTTTCACTTATAGTCAAAATACCACGCACGAGTCTACTCGTCTACTCGTGACCAGGGCCACTGTAATGATGCCGATATGTCGAGATAAATATACTTACTCTTATGTGTTAGCGTAATATCCTGTGCGTGGTATTTTGTCTTCAAAATCAAAGCGCACAAAGAGTTTTCACTCTTCCTTCAGCAAAAGAGTGGAATTCCCTGCCTGCGACTGTGTTTCCTGAACACTACAATTTGGCCGGTGAATGAGCATTTACTAGGCAAGCGTGCTCCATCGTAGGTCTTATCCTCGCTTTCCATCAGGCGTGATTGTGGCCAAACGCGAGCCTATACTATTTAAAAAAAAACTATATTTCAATACTACCAATCTAACTATCTAAAGCGATGTCATTCCACCTGAAGAAACAAATGACACAGGGAAACTAAACTAGATGTTACAACTCCCGATAAACCTATTGTACTGCATTGTATTGTGCACAGCGACCACTATAAGAAGACCTGAGCCATATTACTACTTCAATCAAACCGTCGAGCAAAACACACCTTCGGTCTCCACCAAGGGCTCAATGTAAAATGGACTGACACTTCATGGCATTCACTGCCATCTAGCGGAGAAATGTCAAAGGTCACGCGCTGACATTTAAAAGATAAGGTCTTATCAATTGATATTGAGCTTAATTTGATGATATGAGTTAATGGCGGCTTGAGTTAAATGTCAACTGGCAAATTGTGTTTTTGATTGGATTTTGTGTGCAATGTGCATTTTTGGCACGATACAAACAAAATGGGTGAGGGGCAAATATTCGAGCGTTTTGACCGCGCGGTCAAACGTCGTTAGCGTCCCACGTTTATATAGCACAACGGAAATACAAGTCACAGGAATTTTAATCACGCTAAATTCAGTATCGGCGCTGTTTTAAATTTTCATACAAAAACAACACTGGGCATCACCCCTTTTAATAACGCCCGCGAAGACACCAATGACAAGAAAAAAATGCTGCAAAAACGTTGAATCCTATTCGCCCTGAGGCTGTCTACTGTTTAGAGCAGGGGTTACTAAACTACGGCCCGCGGGCCAAGTCGGGCCCGAAAGAAAGCGGGAGAGCCCACGGTCCGGCCCGCGATAGGGTCCGATTTTATAAAGCTATACAAGTAACTAGTAATTAGTTTTATAAGACCCGCCACTGACAGTAAGTGGTCTTAATCATAGATGAACTCATCACTCATGAACATATTCAACACCAAGTGCGTTAAAGTCAGTCAAAGTCAAAATATCTTTATCTGGGGGCACGGTAGTGCCCCTCCAAGTCGAGCGCGAAGCAAGCATTGCCGTACCATCCTTTACTGGAACCATTTCGCCGCATTTTCAGGCCCCTATTAGAGAACCTTTGGATAAGACCAGAACGCAGAAATTTTCGTCATCCAGTAAGCTATAATCACATACTTAAAATCCAAAATTTCAAGTCTGTAGGTCATTTGATTCCGAAGTTAAGCGAAAGCAAAGTTTCGCATTTATGACATTCAATTTAGGCTATAACAAGCACTTGATCTTCAAAAAAAACTTCCACCGGTTCGGAAAAACCTCTGTTGACAAGAATCCGGCAAGAAACTCAACGAGGTATTTTTTTTAAACAGATTCACAATATTAAAAAAATATTACTCATATCTAGGTACCCCCTGAAGACAGTCTACTTAACTAACGTATTACCCCCATGACCAGCCAAAGTCTTGGCCCCCTCGAATTTACATGAAGTGCCCTTGAGTCAAAATGTTTGAAGACCCCTGGTTTAGAGGAGTTTCTTCAAAAGAGGTACGGTCGCAAGAGCGTTAATTTGACACCCATTTAGTCAAAAAGTCCTTTGAATTGTCAGACAAAGTGACAGATATTCGATCTTAGGTTAGCCATGAATTAGCGATTGTGACCGTATATAGGTAATGACAGTGCATCGAGTTTGACCTGAGGCCTTATTGCCTAATGTTTTTGACACTCGTGATCGCAATCAAATGATATATTTCGCATACAAAAGCTGTCATTTTATTGCGATCGCGAGTGTTAGAAACGTTAGCCAATAAGGCCTCTGGCGTACAGACTAAAAAATAAATAGAAACATATGTATTTATTACTTTTTGTATTCAGGCCGCGAACTTTTCTGTCAATCGCGTAAGTTCGTGTAGAAAATCTCTTGCGGTTTAAGATAACATAGTTATAGGTACGAGTATGCTCATCTTTGATCTTACTTAGTTTGGTTCATTCTGGCAAGGCTTAGAAACATATTTGAAGCCAAATAAAAAAAACCGTCCAAGTGCGAGTGGGACTCGCGCACCGAGGGTTCCGTATAAACCTGTAGGTACTTCAAAATTATTAAAAATACTAGCTTTTGCCCGCGGCTTCGCCCGCGTAGAATCCGGTGATAATAATACAGCGATAGCGCGCTGATCTCTCGGGAACTGTGCATTTTTTCGGGATAAAAAGTAGCCTTTGTCACTCTCTGGCCCCTATGTGTCTCTTTTTAACTCCCGACGCAAAAAGAGGGGTGTAATAAGTCTGTGCGTTATGTGTGTATGTCTATATGTGGTACGTCAGCTCTTAAACGGGTGAACCGATTTGAATACGGTTTTGTTTATTTGAAATCAAGTTTCCTAGCGATGGTTCTTAGACATGTTTCATAAAAATAAAATAAAAATAATAATAGCATGAATAAAAATATTTCTATTCTATTCTATTCTAAAATCGGTTCAGCCGTTTTTGAGGTATTTAACTTTGAAGTGTCAAAGTCGGGGGTTTTGCAACTTTTTGTTGGTTAGGTTATACTAACATAGGATATAGCTTTAGTTCGTTTCTTGAGCGAGAAAATAGCCAATAGCCAATAGGTAGAGACAACTGACCAAGGCTCGGAACCGGTTTATAAAATAGCGGTAAATACCGGTTTATTTCAGTTTAACTCCGAACTTTCATAAGAACGGGAACGTTTTTAAAAACTTAACTATAACCTAAATAAACCGGTTTATTCGACGAGTGACAGGTGGCCGACCGGCGGCGGGCGGCGACGTTTATCCTGCGCCGGAATAAACTGGTTTTTATTGTTCTAAACCGGTTAATCTGACAAAAATTTTATGGAAATGTTCCCTTAAAACCGGTTTAAAAATAACGGTTTCGCGAACGAAACCAAAATGAAAAGGTTTTGCGCCAAGTACATGATAACGGTTTGGAAATTTAACCGCTATCCGAGCCTTGCAAGTTGCAAATTGCAACTGACTGCCCAGCAGCCTTTGATGAACAGTAGACGTCTTCCGGCTGATGATGACGACTAAACCTGCCTACGCTAGGTCCTCAAAGAGCCGGATGCTACGGCCATAATTCTTAAATCCTATTTAATAGCTCCTAAAAAACTTTCATCC
This sequence comes from Choristoneura rosaceana, assembly GCA_037349165.1. Classification (NCBI taxonomy): domain Eukaryota; kingdom Metazoa; phylum Arthropoda; class Insecta; order Lepidoptera; family Tortricidae; genus Choristoneura; species Choristoneura rosaceana. Next base: position 7,728,878 of record JAZBNJ010000013.1, read on the forward strand.
GCAAATAGCTCCAAATTTTACAGCCCATCAAAAGCTTTGTCTTCAAATTTACCTCTTGACCGATTTCCGAAAAATAAATATAATCTTTATTACACATTACATTGTAAGGAAAACATGTTAAAACGTTATACGGCTGGGTAAATAAATACAGGCGGCCATGGCGCGACAAAGCGGCATCTGGTGGAACTTTTTATTTGTACTTTTTATGGGCTGGAAGATTGATCGAGCGACTGGCAGGCTAGGAAGATATACTTCGTTTAATTAGTAATAGCTTATGTGCGTCCGTTTTGTTACCGATACTGAATTCCTCATTTCGAGAAAGAAAGAATTTCATGTTCAACACGGCAACGCGGCAAGCGTGTTGGGCACCTTTGCGTCAGGAACGATTCGAGGCGGTCTTTTTTAATAATATAAAAATGTTATTTAAGTTAGTTAGTAGTAATTAATTCATTTATTAATTATTTTGTATTGTGTGTTATTTAATAAAGTATTTCGAGGGAATTTTGTATATTATACTATATGCCCGCGACTTCGTCTGCGCGGATATAGGTTATCGCGCGGTGGCGCCTTCTACCGGAATAAAAGGTACCTATCCTATGTTGATCCTTCGGGTTCAAACTACCTATATACCATTTTCATCAAAATCGGTTCAGTGGTTTCGACGTGAAAGCGTAACAGACAGACAGACAGACATAGTTACTTTTGCATTTATAATATTAGTAGGGATTTTAAAAACATTGGGACATAGAACTTACTCCTTTTTTGAAATCGGTCAAAAAGTGACAACTATCCCAGATTTACCAAGAGACTGCCAAGAGAGCGTACGTGGGACGACCGACTGGTCGCCGCCCGGTTGGGCGACCCAGGTACCGCTGGCAGGACAGTGTCCAAGCGGATCTGCGACGCCTTGAAGTCGACGACTGGCAAGAGGCTGCGCACGATCGGGGCAGATGGCATGCTCTCGTTTCGGAGGGCAAGACCCTCTTTGGGTCGCTGTGCCAATTTAGTTAGTTAGTTTTATCCCAGATTTACTCTATAGTTTAAAATACCAAGGTAAGTCTCACAATATTATGGTTAGCACACGGAACCCTTTGCGTGCGAGACCGACTTACACTTGGATAGTTTTGTTATTAGTAAACAATACAATTAAAACTATAGGTCTACCCTATACTTCATTTAATTTAGAATTAGAAACCACAGCAACATTACATTGCGGCTCGTGGACTGTAATCTCTTTACAATTTGTACTAGAATAACAATTGACGACACGCAAATAAAGTGGCATTAAAACAATTTTATTTTGCGGCTCCCTGACTATTGTACTGGACTATTTGCCTGATAAGAAATAGTTGACCAGACGCAATATAATGTTATTGTGGTTTCTAATTCTAAATGAAATGAATTTTAGCTGGCGCATGCCTGCGCGCACGCAGTTAGGGCTGCTCATACTAAAGGTGGGGCTACATGTAGTCGCTCGCTCGTTTCCAACGTCAAATCTGGTCACATGACATTTAGCGAAACAGCTGAAAATGTTGAGCTATCGCTGGAAAAAACCTCTTCAATTTCGGCAAAAATAGTGTTATTCATTTGGTAGTCGTGGCAGTGGCAACGACTGCTACTAAATGAGATTAAGAAATCAGCTTCCAAGACTAAGATCATTCCTGCAAGAAGCCATCTTGTCGCCGCTGCTCGCGGCGACTTGACACTACTTTTTTGAGTCGTGCGAAATTCAAAATCACCTTCAAAATGGGGTCAAGTGACCAGACTTATCGCTGCCTCTTTGACAAATAAACATTATTATTATTATTATTAACGAGCGACTAGCGACTGCACGAGGGGGGGGGGGGCACCCTAATTTTTCACCACGCGTCCACCCGCTCCGTGCATACCCTATGAATATTAAGTTCTACCAAACCGTAGCGTGCTACGAAGATCTACGCGTCAAGGACTCGTAGAGCCTACTGCTACGACAAACATTTGGGCCAATTATAAAGCTTATATTATCATAAGCTTTTTAATTTTACTTTTAGTCTAGCCGACCTGCACACGTTTGAGAAATTCGCGAAATCTTAATTAAAAAAAAAGTAAATAATCCCACTCTTGAGACTTATATACAATATGCTATTTATTTTATTCATAATAATATTTATTTAAAAACTCAAAGTTAGTTTCTTATATACTCCCGATTTTTTTTAAGTTTATTTAGATTATTACTTTGGATGACTTTTGACTTTGGAGATGGAGCGACGACCTGTTTAAGATCGGGGGATCGCGGTGGATGCGAAAAGCACAAGACCGGTCTGAGTGGAGAGCCTTGGGGGAGGCCTATGTCCAACAGTGGACGTCTTTCGGCTGACTTGATGATGACTTTTTATATCTAAATATTTATTTTTAAGATTAGATATACGATAATTTTTTGCGGTTTCACTGTATAATTTAACACAATAAGGGTGACCAAAAACTCTATAAATGTCGCCACACTATACGTCCGTCCGTCTGCCCATCTGCCCGTCTAACCGTTATAAGGCTGTGTTTCGAGAACCATGAAAGATAGAGAGCTGTTTATATAATCTATTGCCGCTACAACAACATTAACAAAAATAATAAACCATTATGAAATGATCCCATACTGCGTTAATTTGGGTCAGAAGCAGGACTCTACTAACACTGTATTTTTATAGATATACATTTTTCTACGGAACTCTCGGTGCACGAGTCCAATTCGCATTTGGCCGGTTTTTATTTAAATAACAACTTATTCTTAAAAAATCATACTTTTTTCTATTTATACCTAATTACGTGTTTTTCAACTAAAATAGTCTAATTTAATCAGGTAAATATAATAGTCTAATTTTTAAACTCAGTAGTAATCTTTATTTAACTTAGCCCGTAGGACGATAATTGCGTGGGCAAGCGTTTATGTTCGCAGCATATATACTATGTTATTTCCCATAAAACCAGGGATCGTTAACCGTTTCACACAAACGATGAATCACTAAAAAATACACATTAAAAGTGAAAACTAGCTAGAGCGTGCTAACAATTATATAAATTTGCATAGTTAAATATACCAAGTAAAAGTTGTTATTTCCTGCACGGTTGGTGACCCCTGGCCTCGGTAAATGTCAGAGGTCGTATCCTACTTTAGGTTGGCGGCCCCTGGAGGAAATTTCTTACACAACCTTTTTGTTCTAATGATTTAACGGTTTTAATCACCTGGGCGAATGTGAGATCTTACGGTATGTGAATGAGAACATATTATATTATATTTACGAGTATGCAGTGTGTTAAGTAACAGTGTAGTGTGTCTAGAGGAAGGGCCCGGACTTAGCCCGAAACATGTCAAGCTAAACTCGATTTAAGACGTGAGTTATCCGGTAAAACATAATTTAATATGAGTGTGTTAAGTAAGTTAATTATCTAGTAGGTACAAAGTCAACTACAAGGATATCGTTACGAGAAAACTTACAAAAACATATATATACATGATTTTATAATGTAGGTAAGTCTGTGTGTACCTATTATATATACAAAGTCGTGTATACATATTTTTATGAGGTACTTCAGCTGTATCGATCTGTAGTTGACTGTACAAGACATTTTACAAAAAAACTACAGGAAACTATAAAAAAACTATAGGTATTTTGAGGAACTGTCGGTGGTAGGATGTATTTTGCCAATGTCGATGTAGAGACATTATATATACAGGATTTGATTTGGGGCATTCGAACATGGCGGATGTAGACAATATCTAATTTTGCTATTTCTGTTTCTTTGGCTAGTTGAAGTATAATTTTGATAGTGTTTTATGCGGCGATTAACCTTAACAGTGAACAGTGATTACAAAATTCCATTTTGTGATCACTGTTCACTGCTCTCGTGTCTGACATTTTTTAATGCGCAAGTTGTCTCCACGTGGTTTCTGGAATTTTACTATCAAGTTACAAAAACTACAATCACCGTACAACGTTGCCTCTCGAAAGAGAATACTTTGACACTGGCAAAATTGTCTTATTAATTAGGACAGAAGCCATATTTTAAAAGAGAAGAAGACATTTACACCGGATACTTAACTTGTAGTACATTCAACGAATTATAGAGAGATATTATATCTTATTCGCCGATTACAACACACAATTACATAAGAAAATATCGAATTTATTTCTCATTAAATTACTTACTGAAAATCTAAAGATTGGTCACAATATCTAATGTAGAGTGGGTAGAATACACAACACCGTAAAATACCTACACTGAAGTAGTAAGGATACAAATACATCAATAAGTTTTTGGTAAAAAAAAAAAAATTAATACAAGCTTTTTTTGCTGACTGTACTTGTATTGACACCCAAAATCCATTTGCATACCAAATTTCAAGTCGATGCCATTAACCGTTGAAGAGTTCCGTCCTGTGGAGACTATCCTGGCTGGACTACCAGGATGTCACTATCAAATTATTGAGTCATCACGCAATTTATCTAAGTAGGTAATACCAAATTTCAAGTCCATCCAATTACTGGAAGCTGGTCGAATTGAACTAGCAAGATTTGATAGACAGACAGACAAGGGGACAGGTGAAACTAAGTTAAAGCTTGTAAAATGCAACATAAGGGGGGAGATCTTCAGTCGAAAATGGGAAGGCGGGGGTTTCAGCTAATGATGGTGATGAACAGTTCGTATCTTGCCGTCCTGCTCTCGCTTATATTTATACGAGAGTGACAAGGATGGTACGATATGAACTTCGATTTTCAAATTTCATAGTAGTCGCCCTGAGAGCGTTGGTAAAGTAAATGTACGAGTGCTCGTCACTGTCCCAGTAGTTGGCATCATTAATCTTATGTCATTAGCAATATAGATGACAGCAGGGTGTCGAGCACTCGGACGTTGACCTTAGAGCAACTAAATTCCAGGAGTTGTAATTATGATGCCATATTTATAGAATGATTTACATTTTGGACAATTTAATTAACTATTTATATTGTTAAACAGACGAGGAACGGTTTAAGCACAGGATAATCTTTCGTTCAAACAGGGTTAGAGGGTGGGATTATATATAATTCCATAAGGGTCGGGATACCTTCAGGGATTAGGTTAGCGCAACGTTACGGTGAAAAGAACATGGCGTGATTTTGGATAGGAAAGTAAGTTTTTGTTAAAAAACACATTTTGAATACAAGCTTTTTAATGGTTTTAAAATGAAAAATAGGTAAAATTCAAATATTAACAATTTATTTCACACAATTTAATGTATAATTTGTCAGTAATTTGTTTTTATTATCTGTACTTGATTGTTATCTAAACATTTTCGTATCCACCACCACTCAAAGGTTCGGCATGGCAGAGATTCCTTCAGGGATAAGTCCGCCTTTGTGCTTAGAACTTTTTTGTAACATTTTTGTATTTCCTTTTTGTACAATAAAGAGTATAAACAAACTAACTAACAAACAAATTTCAAGTCGATCACTGAAAAAAAAGATTTGCTAACAGTAACAAAAAAATGTTGCTTGTAACATTACTTGAGTGACTACAAAATTAAGGCATACTGTAGCTAAAAGTTAGGTGATGTCTTGCAATATTAGCATAATTTTGGTTCCTAATTAGTACATTTTGGCTAAACGTAAACAAACATCAAGTATCCAAACTATGTACTTCAGTTATCCTTATTTTTCAGTAATCCGACCATTGAAAGTGGATCTTCAATTCACAAGATCAGACCCGTATACGTAAGTACATGTATACATACAGAGATACCTACATTGCAAGATAAGTAAAAGGTTGTAGGTACAATGATCCAAACCTAACCAACACAAAAATCCTAATTTGATTAACATAAAAAAAGATTGTTGTAATGTCTGATCTAGGTTTTCTCTGTATTTTCCCATATTCTACTTAATAATCTATATCAAAAAGTTGATAATATTTTTCTATCGAAAATTTATATGCTGTCACTAGGACCACTGTAAAATGACTAACACTATAACCACCATCATCATCCCAGCCATCCACTGCAGTTCCACTGCTGGGTACAGTACAGGCCTCCTCTCAAAATGAGAGAGCTAACAATTAAAACAAACAACAATTAAATAAAAAATAATACTAATTGATGAGGTTGTTCGTTTCAATAGATTTTATGTTATTTACTTATATCTATGTAAATAAAAATCATTTGTCGAACGCATGTTGAAGATTATCACTGCAGAAAGACTGCACATATTTGGCTAGTTAAATTTTATTGTGTTAACGTAAGGTTTTGTATGAAAGGAAATGTTTGAAAATAAAATAATAACATCCGTGCACAGCCGATACAGGCTCAAGGTACAATGTGTTAATTAAATACCTAACTGAAAACTAGTTAAAACCTCAGATACCCCAAATAGTAGATTGTACAACAAGAGCATAAAACGAACCATTTTACCCAAGACTATTATTATGAATAAGAGAGGTGAATCTAAATAATATATTTTCGTTTCACTAATAAAAGTTGATGAATTTTTACTAGTAGTATTGTGAAATGAAGTAAAGTAAAATGTGGTAAGTAAGCTTAATATGTTTACAAGGAATATGTCCAAAATGGAATGACACAAGCTACATTACAATACAATACCGTAACTTTTTATTGTACACCACAGTATAATTAGCAAACGATACAGAAAACGTTGTTTCCGATTATAATATTGAATGAATCAGATATGAAAAAGCTGTGGTCAAAAATGGAACTAATTTCCTGCACAAGTATTACGCTTTCACGTAGATGGTGGCGCCATCATGGTGGAATGACAGAGGTCGGAACATGTTTGTTTGAGGAAGACATAGGTTTACGTTAGATAGAGAAAAAAATGCACTAAAAATCAAGTCTCAATTTGCTTCTAACTGTCAAAATCTGATCCCAAGTCTTGGTGCATTCATCTCTATCTTATCGGAGTTTTTGGAAAGGAATATACATATACTATATTACAGTATATCTAGTAGATTACGATGTAGAGAAACTTCAGGTGTGTTAGGTGTTACGTGTGAAAATAGCTAATCTCGTATTGTCATCAATTTACAGGTTTTTAAGTTAATCTTTAATTAAGATTCTTCTAACATATCTCTTAAAGAATGATAAGTACGTATTCTTTTTTCTAGTTAGAATTTAAGTTAGGTATGGCTTATCACTATATATCGACTCAACTGAAACGTGACGCTCCGTGGAACCTTTTCACAACAAGAGCGATAGGGCCATCGCAATGTTTGATAAGGAAATTCGTTATGAAACTTATTGTGAGAACATTCTATGGAGAAATTCATCAAATGGTTCAACAGTTACATGGGTTAAGTATGTCGAAACTATATGCTTGGGACTATATAAATGGAATCATATAGCAGTGTGGTTATCGATTTTGTACTAGGTAAAGATTTCCACAATGCTTTAGTGCTAGGTTACGTGTACGGCACAGACTGTTAAATTCGTTTTGTGAGTTGACTGAAAAGTCAATAGCTGCGTCTGGCGCCCCCTGGCGGACTGAGACGGCGAGCCGTATTCTAGGTTACCCACTTATTTTAGTCCCCTACCTTTTCCTTCATTTGTCACATAAAACTCTACGTATAAATAAATTTGACATAGTTTGAACGCGCCTCGATCAGATCGTGCAATCGACGGGCTGAATCTTTGGAGTGGAGGGCAAGTGTCTTCGTGTGTGGTAGAAATGGGAGAGGCAGCTCAGGTTATATTTATCCTGCCGGGAGTACTTACTGCCGCGGCAGTCCTGCACCAGCACCTCACTCCGACGCGAAACAACAACCACTCTTACATAATTTCTCGCCGCCATTACCGCGTGCCGGCCACGCGACTCTCGCCCCTAAAGGCGACGTGCATTAAGCCCACTTTTTCCATTTTCCCCGCGATAGCTCTATTTCGGCGCTGCGCCGGCGGCTGTTACAACCTTGAATTCGGAACGCACCTTTAATTTTAGCCGGTTAACCTAGATACGGGAACCATTTGGAGTAAGGCGGATCGATAATTCGCATGCGCGGTGTCTCGGGTATTTTAAAATAGTACAGCGGGTGCCAAGGGTGTTGGAGCCCGGCAGGCGCGGCGAAGGCGGTCGCTGGCAGCCGACTGAGCGCCGTCGCGCGCCACGCAAGCGCCCCTCTTTCCTTCTTCCCCCACAACCCCCCTTCCCGCTCCCTCTACCCGCCTCTTTCAGCCCCCACGCACCAGACAAAGACAGAACCTGGATCCCGTACGTTACCACATTCCCTTACAAACCTGAAGAACGCTGGGTAACCCTCCAATAACGATCGTTGTGTCTCACAGGTCTCCAGCAGCGGCGGTCGGCTGCTGGAACAGGTGTCCACCTACCTTAGATTTATATCTGGAATTAGTTTACACCTCGACAAGTTCGTATGTAACTCTCGGTAGAACCTTGTCGCAGGGAGTCTCAACTGTCATTATCAGGATTTTTTTGATATATCGGCAAGTTTTGACTGCAACAGAGTTCTCTTCTGTGTCACATATGTCTTGTCAAGGTCCTTTTAGTTGGTATATTCGTTAGGCAAACTGTGACTTATATTTTTCGACACAATGATCGATGAAAATCCTAGATTTAAGCTTTTTTTCAGATGCGTCCCTAGTCCCATTCCACCGTAGAACGTTGTCTAAGTAAGTCTTGTAATAAATTCTCTTGTCAATCTATGCGTTGTCACTGTGACTTTTGTTATGAAAGGGTTCTATAGTAGTCCATTATTAGTTGGCTCGATAGTATTATTAGCTTTACGGTAAGCAAGTACAGTCGGTGCCCTAACATAACTGTGCCATTTTTCCATAAAACTAGTATGAAAAAGGTGGATACATAAGTTAGGGAATCGACCGTACCTACTATGAACAAAAGCAGGCTCGGAACTAAAATGTACGGGATGATTACACAAAGTCTTAGTTACAGGAGATGGCATGAGCTTGATTTCCCATCTGTCAAATATATACTAAGTAAATATATAAAAGAACGTAAATATACAGGATGGCTCATTTAGATCGGTCAGTATGGGAAAGTCTGAAACTATAAAGACATTCGAAGATCTGTTCTTAGGAACTACGTCATCGATTTTAGCAACAAGAAAATCTGCATTCATACATTTCTGAAAAACTTGTATTGGGTTTGGGAATCGGTCCTGGACGTTTTGAAAAATAAAACTAACATTACATACATACATACATCAAGGGGACCCGTGGATTTTGACTAATATTTACAGTTTGTATTTCGCACGTCTCTGCTCCAGTTTAATGGAAGCGCACGCTAATGCATGATATGCATCCCTACGGTGTTTTTCTTTGAAGCGCGATAGAGGATTTATGTCTGTCATTGTCTGTAAAAGCTCCATTTCCGCCGTTCGAGATTTTGGGTTAAAGTCCTTTGTCGAGTCCTTTTTTCTGTCTTCGACTGGTTACATTATTTACCCTAATCGTCTTTTCCTATTAGCAAAATTTCAAAATTTCCAGCCGTACCTATTCCTATTCTTGATTTACCTACACCAAAGATGTATTTTATATGATTTTTCCATTCGCAGATTTTCCTAATTGCTTTTTTCCGCAATATGCTTTTTTGTGAAGCTTATTTTCACAATTGGTTTTTTTCCCAATTTTAATCAACACGGACACGTAGGTAGGTTTAGGTTATTAAATATATTGACCCGGATAACTCACGTCTTAAATCAAGTTTAGCTCGACATGTTAGGTTTAGGTTATGTTAAGTTTGCATCTAAACTACACAATAGTAGGAGCTCCGTGCAAGCGAAATTAGGAAAAAACTCGATTGTGAAAATAAGGTTCAGTAAAAAAGCTCACTGGAATTTTTTTTAGAAAAACTGGAGCTAGCAAAATCATGTGAAAGGAATAAATACAAATCTGGTCTAAATCAAGAGTAGGAAAATGTGCGACTGGAAATTTCGCTACTAGGAAAAGACGATTTAGGGGAAATGCTCTAACTAGTCTTCTACGGTTAAACTAGATTCAGTCGCCAGCACCAACATCAAACAAAACAAATAAATATCCGGTACGACTCTTATTTCTAGGACCGATAGGGGATGTGTCAGATATTTTGCACGCTCCGGTGTAGCAGATATTAATGCAACTGACTGTCTCTTCTTCTTCTTCTTGCGGTGCTTCTCCACTACTGAAGGTTGGCTGTCAGCTCCGCATATCTATCCTTGTCTCTCGCCAGAGAAAACAGTTCTTCCACACTGGCGATACCGTTCCACTCTCTAATGTTTCGGAGCCATGATTTCTTTCTTCTTCCGACGCGTCTTTTCCCCTCAAATTTTCCCATCATTATTGTTTGGAGTAAATGATAACGCTCATGCCTTAACTGACTGGTGACTGTACTTAATCAAATTGAAATATTAGCTTTCTATACTTACCTTTAAAAACGGCCAAGTAAATCTGCGCTCGCACAGTGCAGGGGCTCCGTATAGGCGGCAAATATTAATTAGGTATTAGCTGTTGCCCGCGATTCGGTCTGACAATAATACATTTTTCGGGATAAAATTAGAACTAAATTTCATCTAAATCGGTCTAGCTGTTTAATCGAGAAGAGGTAATAGACAGAGTTTACTTTTGTATTTATAACTAAGTTTTGGTCGACTGTTATTCGTGATAAGTAGTTTTCTTTTTAAAATCTTTATTATGTTTTTTTATTCAGATCTTTCAAGCAGCCGGCTTTGTTTGGGAAGGACACTTGACTAATAAAAATTAGCTCTTTAAAGTTTAATATTATGCAAACGTATTACTAAATCAAAAAATAGTAAACTACTTTAACAACAACGCCAGTTCAATTAGCCTAGAATAAAATAATATACCCACTTTACGTTTTATTTTACCACTTAGCAAAATACATAAATGTTGATCGTGGCTCCATCTAGTGGAATTTTCTTTAACTGGAGTTCACGGAACTAACCACGTCGCTTTGGCTAGCGAAAATCACTGCTCGTAGTTGAGTGCGCCATCTATTAATATGTTTGGCAAACTTTAGTTAAAGCTTAGTCCGCTGGTAGCGCTCGTGGGCATTACATCTAATAATTTTTAAAATAACTAACAGAATATTTTGTCTTTTTTTTTTGTGAAAACTTCGTGATTTTATTGCAATCATAATGCATTCACCATCATCTCGGCTTATTTAAGTTCCACTGTAGGACACAGAACTCCTCTCAGAATGTGAGGGCTTATGTTGCAAATTGTCACTACTTTTAAAAAAGCTCGTAACTTAACATTTCTAAGTGTACTTTATGCGCATTATTTGGAGGGTCGATTTTGTTGACGTATTGACTTGAAATAGGTACGAGATTTTTTCAAAGTAGTGACGAAATGTAAAAGTTTGGATGATTAGTATCAATGTTTACTCCGGTATTAAAGTTTTCAATTAAATACACTTGACAACGTCAACAGTGCGCGGTAAAAATAAAAAGTGGGAAACGTATTTCATTTTACTTTATTTTCAAATAAAAATTACATATTACACTGACTTGGAGCAGACTCCAGTATACGCATCCCTCATACAAAATAACTTAAAATAACGCTATATATCACAGAATTCATAATTATTTAAAGGCTGCTTAACTACATACATTATAGCTCAAATTATACCTAAATGATTATTATGTAAAAAACTAAAAGATTTCTTATATTTACGTCCAATATATAAAAATATCTGGGAAGCTTATATTTGGCTTCGTTGTTATATTTTGGCCGGTTATTAAGGTTTAGCAAAATATAATAAAAATGTGTTTTATTTTTCTGTACGTAAAGTCGCATCGTAAATATTGGAGCTGAAAATAGATAGATGTTCAAAAATATTTGAACACGGCTGTATTGTCAATTGCCAATTGTGTAAAGTGCGTGTTTAGATATTTTTGAACACCTAAAGACTTCTTCGATGTTTATTATAGCAATTGTATTCCACAGTTAATCAACATGCAACATTGATTTGATTTCTGTACAGTACAAATAAAAGTAATCTACATATCGTCACTACTTTGAAAAAAGCTGGTATCTCAAAATCGATGATCTTTACGGGTGAACTTAATGAACATTATTTTAAGGTTCAAATTTGTTGACATATTGATTTGAGATACGAGATTTTTTCAAAGTAGTGACGATATATATATTTTTTTGTAAAAACTCCATCAGATGAGAATTACATTTTATCAAAATGTTCATGAAACTTACTAAAAAAAAATCACAAAAACCTTTATTTATGCATCTGGCGAAAAAGTTAATTAGGAAAATTTCAAAGTTATCGTTGAGCGAGTCCGATAAAAAAAATACGTTCAGGAGTTACATTTGTGACAACTCAACGTTACAACAACGCTCGATCAGAGGCCTTATTGCCTAAGGTTTCTGACACTCGCGATCGCAATAAAATGACAGCTTTTGTATGCGAAATATGTCATTTGATTGCGATCACGAGTGTCTAAAACATTAGGGAATACGGCGTCAGGTCATAAAATCATACTGTATTCACAAAACTATAAACATATTTGTTCATATAAAATACAGAATTTTTATTTATCTGCACTAGCCTAGCCTAAGCGAGTTGTGACAAAATTAAATATTATTATACTATGAAAAAATCGCATTCAGAAAGGGTAGTATAAAATTTAGTGCCAACTGTACCTTCCACACAATTTTTTTTTAATTTCACATAAATAGGAATTATGTTGGTTTTCTTGGATTTGTTCAAATGTAAATCGTCGCTACTTTTTAAAATCTCGTATCTAAAATCAATATTTCAACAAAATTGAACCTTGATGTAATGTCTATAAAGTTCACTCAGAAAAATTATCTATTTTGAGTTACCTACGAGTTTTTTTTTAAAGTAGCGACGAAATATTTGTTGTTTGACAAACCGAATCGTGATAGATTTTTAAATATCGTAAAAACACGAAGATAATGGACGTTTTCACTTGTCATTAGAGAGATCCGTCACGGACCATAATGGCACGTGCCAAAACGACCACAGAAAGATCATACTAATTTTCATTAGTCTACACTAGAAAGAAATTGAATACAATACAAACTTCTTCGTATTTTTTTCCAGTTTTGTGACACATATTATTTAAGAGAAAATTTGTGTTCCACGCATATTCTCTATTTATTCGACTTGTCTAACACTAAATTAATAGGAGTGAATGAAAAACTTTAGTCTCTTCACTACCACAGATAAGCAAGTATTCCATAGGCCTTAGTTTTCACGAGAATACTTTTTCAACCAGCAATTAGTTGAGTTACAGTAGATCATCAATTACTGGCCATCTTTTAAAAACCTAATAACCTTACGTTAAAAATGAATCCTATTTTTAAGTGACCAGAATTCCTTTTAGTATAAGGTGGCCAGCAAGGCTCGGAACCGGTTTATAAAATACCGGTTTATTTCGGTTTAACTCCGAACTTTCATAAGAACGCGAACGTTTTAAAGAACTTAAATATAACCTAAATAAACCGGTTTATTAGACGAGAGACAGCTGGCCGGCCGGCGGTAGGCGGCGACGTTTACCCGGCGCCGGAATAAACCGGTTTTAATTGTTCTAAACCGGTTAATCTGACAAGAACTTTATGGAAATGTTCCCTTAAAAACCGGTTTAAAAATAACGGTTTCGTGAACGACACCAAAATGAAAAGGTTTTGCGCCAAGTACTTACATGATAACGGTTTGGAAATTTAACCGGTATCCGAGCCTTGGTAGCCAGTTATTAAGGGTGGCCACTGGCCAATAATTGACACCTTTTATTAAAATGAACTCTGTTTATAGGTAACTAGAATCCATTTTTAGTGTAAGGTGGCCAGTTATTGAACGGTGGCCAATAATTGACGATACTTCTTATAATCTGTAAAAATGCGATTCCCTCATAAATTTTTGTTTAGCGAAAGTGAGCTATGACTTCACTTATTTATTTATTTGAAAGAAAATAAAAATGAAACCTTACAGTTAATATTGAAAATTAATTTGGTATTTATATCTTGAAACTATTGTTTAGTGGTGTGTAAGACTATTAGTTTTTAGATTTTTTTCAGGACCAGTGAAAATACAAATTTAAACAAAATACAAGACTACAATAAGCCAGCCTTTAGCAGTACATAAGACAACCGTAAACAAGTAGGTATATAGGTAACAATATCAGTTATTAGTTATTACGTACTACATAACAATTGTCTATTAAACGTAGTTTTAAAATCTCGTTTATATCACATCATTCATTCAAAACTATATCCTAAGCTCTATACATTTAAAATCTACTTTCCATTAGTAATATAATTTATCGAGTAGATATTGATTTAAAGTATAGGGTGATTTTTATTTATTTTTAGGAATGTTCCTTTTTTTAAGTATGCAAAATTATACACTTTTAATTACATATATATTTTTTGAATAATCTGTATTATATACAAGTTTTTTATTCAAGCGCAATGGTCATGTACTCTTGTGTGTATACAAGTTTACGGTATAGAAAATAAGATTTAAATTTAATTACAATTTTAATACAACTAGGATCTAATTATACAACTTCTAAAAATTGCTCTTTAATTCTATTCTACAGGACACTTAGTTAATACTAAATTTGTTTTTATTGTACTCATTTTGCTAAACTAATGCTGAGCTAAAACTAACCACGGTCAAAATTAAATGATACCTGATAAGAACAGTTAGGGTTTTTAGACGGGCGAAATATCGCGAGATGGCGTTAGTATCGAGAGGTCCGTTAGGCTTTACAGTCTCGCTTGCAATTGGCTATTATTCTTCTTCTTCTTTTTTAAAATATGGCTTCTGTCCTAATTAATAAGACAATTTCGCCAGTGTCTAAGTATTCTCTTTCGAGAGGCAACGTTGTACGGTGATTGTAGTTTTTGTAACTTGATAGTAAAATTCCAGAAACCACGTGGAAACAACTTGCGCATAAAAAAATGTCAAGCACGAGAGCAGTATAGAATTTTGTGATCACTGTTCACTGTTAAGGTTAATCGCCGCATAAAACACTATCAAAATTATACTTCAACTAGCCAAAGAAACAGAAATAGCAAAATTATATATTGTCCACAGCCGCCATGTTCGAATGCCACAAATCGAATCTGGCTATTATTCAAGTAATCATAAACTTGATACAAATGTCAAAATTGTCAAACGGACACTAAGAAATTAGCGCCAGCTCGCCTGTTACAAAAACCCTCATTACAAATAACTATCGACGTCTCTCTGATTCGGCTCAATCTTCTATAATATACGACATATATTGAATTGAATTAGAACCACGTCGCTAGTTTAATTTTTATTTTAATCTTCTTTTAATTTATATTTTTGACTATTTAACAAACAGTCTTAATATAAACTCTTCAATACCTTTTTTATAATTTAAGACTATAATTTATCATTACTGGTAAAGTGTTGTAAACAAAACCACGTAACTCAAAAATCAAAACGGACTAGGTTAAAAAAAACATGTTCTTTTTATGTCAAGTGGTTTCGTTTATTCACATAGGTGAAGTGTAATCTTTCGATTTCATGTTTTTAAATGTTGCCGTGAAAGTCAATGGGGTATCTAGGGTTATTTTCTGGCCTGGATTTTTGCGTGAAGATACCAGTATTATAGAATTTTGAATCGGTAGCCCAATAGGTATCCTGGGGTGGGCACGAGACCTTCTATAAACGCCTATGGTGAAAGTGCATATTTTGATAAAAACAATTGCTACGTTGACGCGGTGTTTATTTTATTTCATTTTGTGCCTTTTACGTGCCGTCCGCAGTAGATACATCGTAATAGTGATAATATGTCTTTATTACAAAAATCATAATTGTTATCTATGATTTTAATCATGATAAGATTATTATTTGAAACAGCGGCTATTTACAACTAACTCACTAAATAGGTAACAAACATTGATATGCTGCTCATGGAGGATTACAACTAAACACATCTCGTATACTCAATCTACTTCACATCAAATTGAAGTTATACCTATATGCACATCTAAAATCCAGGTCCAATTATACTTAAAAAAAATCTTAAATCGTCATATTAATAAGTTATGTGTGATACTGAAAACTCATTAAGCACGGTGCTAAATTTACATATGAAATAGCAAAATATCACATTCGTCGCAAATTTTTAAAAATAATCGACAGAGCGTAAGGCAAGCGATATCGCTTAGCCGCCTCTTCAAAAATAAGCACCCGCTATAAACTTTTACTATTTCTTTAGCGAGCGTTACTTGTCAAAAGGCGGTGTGATATTCATAAATGCATTTACTAAAACATACATTATTTACATAATTATGATACATGCTCAGTGAAAAGTTTATCAAAATATTTAATCCTAAAAATTTCATCGCGATTTCATGTCACTCGTACGTAAATAACGTTGGCACCGTTAAAATACTATTTTTTATGTCACAATCCTGATCAAAATACTGATTAAACGCGTTCATATAGTTTGAAATAGAAATTAAAATGTCAAATAGAAAAAAACTGGTACCTACCGATGTTTTACTCAGTTCGTGTGCATGATTTCAAAAATTACCCAATGCTCTAAGCTAAAACTTAGCCTTAAATTGAAAACTAAATCACACAGAAATCGAGCTAAAATGAACGATCACTGAATTGATGTAGCCGTAACTAGAGGTCGCCACTGAGATGGAACTTAACTTTTTAATAGTCAATACTTTTGTCAATTATTTATACGCATGCACGGAGCTAGGGTAACTTTTAGCCCACAAGAAGGACAACTTGTCTTTTATTCTGCTATTAAAGTCTTTGAAAGTGTCATCAGTGAGGATCCCAAGTTTCACTCTAATATTTATCAGCTTCCTACCATCTACAGGTCACCGATCACGTGACAGAAAAAGCCTTTAAAATCTGACATCCAAAAACACAAATCATCTACGTTTAATTTTTCATGCCTTCAAAGCTTTTTACTGCACGATTGACTCGCTTGAAAAACACGGTCGGCTTTGATGAAAAAAACATTCAAGCTAGGCCTGAGCTAGGCTGTCACCCAGTGCATCCTTTTCTAAGTAAAGCTGTGAGAAAGAGATACACAGAGCGACAAGCGAGAAAAGTCCCTTGCGTCTACTAAAAAAGCCATTGGACCTCACGGGACATAACACAGCTCAAATAAACTGGTCTAAGTGAATCACAGTTCCAAGCTGATGCTTGAACACTTAACATTTTAGACCACGTTCGCACCATATTCCATGTCGAAGAGAGATAGTATCACAAAGGCTAGGCCTAAGAAGACGGAACCCAGAAGGTCACCTAACGCGGTCAAATAAGGGATGGCAGCGTTGTCAGGATCCTTTTTCTTGGTCCACATGAAGTGGATCAGTATGTAGGCGAGGTAAAGGAGCACCATTACCTGAAAAAGAGGATAGAAAGGTAAATATAGGTTATAGATTTCTTAAAAAAAACGTCACTACTTTAAAAAAAGCTCGTAACTTAAAATTGCTAATTTTTCTGAGTGAACTTTATGCTCATTATTTGAAAGGTCGATTATGTTGACGTATTGATTTGAGATTCGAGATTTTTTCAAAGTAGAGACGCTGACGATATACTCGTATTTTTATAAAAAAACGTTATTTTTATTCTGCAAGCTCTTTTTTTAATCAACCTCTATATGACCTGTTGAACGTTCCTTAAAGTTGATGGAAATGAAAAATAGCTCATCGTATAGGAAATAATTAAATTGGTCATGAAATTTTCAAGAAATCAGTTTGTCAAGAAATTATTAACACTAAGGTCGAGATCATAAAATATAATAATAAAATATAAAAATAAACTGCATAAGACATCCAAAATTTCTTGACGTCAGGAAAACGTCACGAAATCTTGTGAGGAAACGTAGATCGTAATTGTAACCACATCGAAACTTTCTATTGGACTTTTTATCACCTTTATGACAAGGTTTTGTATATGTATATTTAAACACAATACTTATTTTTTGTATTAATAAAGCGTCAGGAAATATTTATAAAATAGTCAGAAAACGATGAAAATCACCTTTCAATTTCACCTAAAAATACTTATATATCTAGTAAATCTGATTGATGAGTCGAATATCAAAGTGGATAATCAAAATGGTATGACGTCATGAAATACCTAATAGGTAACGTGATTCTAACATGTGCGACAGTTGACACAACAATCTAGTATAAGTTTTTTTTTATTCGACTGGATGGCAAACATGCAAGTGGGTCTCCTGATGGTAAGAGATCACCACCGCCCATAAACATCTGCAATACCAGGGGTACCTATTACAGATGCGTAGCCAACCTAGAGGCCTAAGATGGGATACATCAAGTGCCAGTAATTTCACCGGCTGTCTTACTCTCCACACCGAAACACAACAGTGCAAGCATTGCTGCTTCACGGCAGGATTAGCGAGCAAGATGGTGGTAGCAATCCGGGTGGACTTTGCACAAGGTCCTACCAAAAGCAATACTAAAAATTAACTCTGTTTCTTTATACCAGTTAGGTGATTAGAATTCATTTTTAGTGTAAGTTGACCAGTAATTGATGGTATACCATACGTCTCACTGGAGCTTAAGTATTTTTTGGGGTTGGACCAAAGACTGTCCTTGGTTTTATTTACTTGATTTCAGCTTTTAAATTTTGCTCAAGTTATAATTTTAATTTATGTCGCACATCCACTTACTTGTAGCAACGAACAGAGCAGGTATGTGACGCCGAAAGCGAACTGGATGGAGACGAATCCCTGGTAGATGACGTCGGCGACGATCATGAAGATGATCTGCCCGAAGACAGCCAGCACTAGCAGCATACGGGCCACCTTCGCTGCAGCAGCTGAAAAAGAAATATAAAGTTGTTAAGAAGTGAGAAGAAAGATGAATGTCGTTAGGCCTCCAACAAGATGGAGCGACAACCTGGTTAAGATCACGGGATCGCGGTGGATGCGAAAGCAGAAGACCGGTCTGAGTGGAGAGCCTTGGAGGAGGCCTATGTCCAGCAGTGGACGTCTTTCGGCTGACATGATGATGTAGCCTTACAGATTATGAGTTATACTCTTGTCGATGTAACCGATGAGTGCTGGCTCTCCACTTCTCTCTACTCAAAGCTACCTCCTTAACCTTATACGACATGATGGCTACCCTCTCTTTTATTTACAAACTGTAGTGAATGTTTTGCCGTCGTGTTTTGTCGGAAGTCCATATTTATCTTTCTTTCTCTACTAGCTTACTGAAGTTCATTGCTAATTGATGAATGAAGCAAGGTAGATGAACTTCCGATAAAACAGGTATCGTAGGTGTTTTGGCCCTGAAGGCTAACTTTGGCCTTCGGGATTAACTCGGTGCTGGTTTTATTATTGATTTGAGAATATTGCTCTCTGCCCTGTGGTTGGTTTTAATTGATCGATCACGGTTTTATTGGACCCTTCTTTATGTGAGTCTCATATGGGTCAAAGTACCCCAACCATACGGTACAACGGAGAAACAGTATTCACTAGTTGTGTACTAGATCCTATACAAGGTTACCTTAGCCTCTGGGCAAATAATGAAACCATGGATAATATGATACTTAGCAATATCTTAAAATGGTTATTTGCTTAATTAGACAAGAAAAAAATTCTATGAAATCAGATCATCCAAATACACAGGCTGCTCCAAAGTGATACATTGAAAACCGTTAGTTTTTCGGTAAATATTGGACTGTTCGTATGATACTTTGCAGTTTTGTTTTAAATATCTTGCTAAGCCAGTAGTATTCGTATTTGTCCAGAGGCTAAGGTCAGTAGAATCAGAATCAAAATCATCATAGACAAAAAGACAGTAAATCTGACTTTAATGCGAGAAAATCCTAGTGCATAAGCCATACGCCTTTGAGAAGCTTTTACACGCTACCCCGATTTGACACGAGTCAAGTCACGGGCAAAAGCTTGTGAAAAGTAAATGTGAAATGAGTGCGCACATTAATTAATTTGAAGAAAATAAATCAAAAGTACGATCAATCAAGTTTATCTTGTTGGAATCGTATTTATGGGTATTATTAAAATTATCTAACGCCATCTATACCACCGAACGCATGTCATTAGCAATTAACATGAACACTACACGTGATTATAATACTAAGTTTGGAATGAGAAATATCGGAGCAGAAGTTGCATGGGGTGAAGTTTTAAATGCGACAAAAAAAATTAGTTTTTTTTTATTATTCGACTGGATGGCAGACGAGCAAATGGGTCTCCTGATGGTAGGAGATCATTACCACCCAAAAACATCTGCAAGACCCGGGGTATTTCAGATGCGTTGCCAACCTAGAGGCCTAAGATAGGATAATTCAAGTGCCAGTAATTTCACCGGCTGTCTTACTCTCCTTACACAACAGTGCAAGCACTGCTGCTTCACGGCAGAATTAGCGAGCAAGATGGTAGTAGCAATCCGGGCGGACCTTGCACAAGGTCCTACCACCTGCCTCTCAAGATCAGTTGGACAATAATTTCCATCATCCAGTCTACATCCCACAGACCTCATCTCAGAATGAGTCAGGCTCAGCGCGGATTGGGAACTTCATACACACTATTGAACTGCTTTGCAGGGTGCTTGTTTCCTCACGGTGTCCTTCACCGTACAGCTTGTGGTAAATTTCCAAAGTAACTGTCACGAAATTGTCACTTCAAAGTTTGATATCTCAAAAACGGTAGAACCGATTATGATAAAGCATGTCTAAGAACCATCGCCAGAAATTTGCTTTCAAACAAAAAACCCGCTTTCAAATCGGTCCACCCGTTTAAGAGCTACGGTGCCACAGACAGACACAGCCGTCAAACTTATAACACCTCTCTTTTTGAGTCGAGGCTTAAAAAAGATACTCACTTCCATAGAACAGCGTCTTCCACGGCCACTCCAGCAGCCTTGTGTTCTCCGGCAGTATCCCAGGGATGGCGGTCTGATGGAGATGCGTGGCCAGCCGCGAAGACTGCACGCACACCAGGTTGCCACCGATTCCATTCACTATCGGCTGGAACACTTCGTAGCCTCGGTAGCGGTCGACTGCCTGGTCGAGAACTATGCCTCCGATACTGGAATAGAAAACAACGTTGAGACCAAAGTCTATGAGGTTGAGGTTCCCTGTCCAGTATTTATTTGGATACCAAAAACAAGGGATTAGGGCGTTTCCAGAAAAAAAGCCGGTAAAACACTTTGAAATATGCGCAGTAACTCGCATGTAAAATAACACTCTAGAAGGGAGACTGGAGACTCTAGAAGCTTAAAGGATCTCTAACTTGGAGTGCAATATGATAGATCCTTTAAGTTTCTAGCTTATCAGAAACCTGGAGACAAAAAAGCTGATTGATTTGACTAGCCGGTTTGACTATATCGTCATAATTATAAATAGAATAGACACGCCGATTGAGTCATGATGATTGAATTTCTGTCAGGTTATCATGATTATCAAATAATTAAATCATTCCGCTTTGAAATAATAAGCCCTCCATGGGCTTATCTCATTCTTAGTATAATTAAGATCCTGTAATCAGATTGACATGTCAATTCGGTGATGAAGTAGGTGGCACAGATAGGTGCGAAGTGTAAAACTTCGAACTTTGTTTCTTGCCGTCCCGCTGACGCTTATGTTATTCAATACGAGAGTGAGAGGAACAAACGAACATCGATTTTTGAATTTGAATAATCCCCACCATCGTCATCATCAGCTGGTCTTCCGGAGCCTTTTGTTCAGCAGTAGATGTCTTCGTCTACTGCTGAACAAAAGGCCTCCCTTTTCCATCGATTTTTCTCGGAAAGGTATTTGTTTTGCCACTTCAATCAGCCTCAGTACACATTAACACAATGCATGGGAAGACCGCATCGAGAGTTTAATAATTGATATAGAGTGGTTTGCACCTAAGTTCTAAAATCTTTGTCATGCGATTTTTGTTTACACTACATTCTCTACGAGTATAATATATAATTTGATCGTGGGATTCAATTCAATTCTTTCAATTCAAGCTATATAGTTACAGCTCCATCAATACCTACTATCAATGTTTCCCTAATATCGAGCTTGGAAAATACACTATCAGAGCCGGGTCATGGTGGTAATAACATCTCAGTGTGACATATTTCAAACTTATAGATTGACGTATCACTAATAAAGTAACATTTAAAGTTACCTATTTTTTAGATACAAATATAACACATAGACGTCTACAGCATTCGAAAGTAGCGATTGTTCCAAATGTTCACGATAGAAACGGATTCATTACATTTGTAGAGTTGATAATGTTGGCGATGGATGAAAACATACCCGCTGATGAAGAGTGCTGATATGACGGGCGTCCAGCCGGTGGTGAGGACGGGCTTCGTGTACTTGTTGCGGTACACGATGAACACCCAAACGGGGAGCAGACTGAAGTAGATGCAGATGATCGCGATGGGCTGCCAGAGGGATATCTCTGCGAAGGTGAGAAGATTGAATGAGAATGTGTACAACGTATAAAGGAATCCTGTTATACCTACTCAAAACTAAACACTATTGGAAATTTTTAGCATTTCAGAACCATTTTAGGGAAAGTATAAACAAATCCATTACGTTAAAATTCTTGCCACATTTCTCAGTATTTCAGTTTTTTGTAGTTGATGATGCAGAATAAAGGTGCGACCAAACTGCTGCTTAAAAAACGGTGACGGCACGGAATCGCAGTGAAGCACCGTATGCGCAATGCGCATCGTTTTTATCCCATGCTATCCACACCGCTACTTAAAATACGGAATCGCATTAACGTGCCGTATGCGCACCGTTTTCATCGCATATTCTCCACACCGCTGCTTAAAATACGGAATCGCAGTGACGCGTCGTAAACTTCAGGTCTTTACCGACCAAAGGTCGTGATGTTTACGGCACGTCACTGTGATTCGGCACCGTTTGCATATTATCATCCCCAGCCTATATACGTCCCACTGCTGGGCACAGGCCTCCTCTCAGAATGAGAGGGCTTGGGCCATAGTTCCCACGCGGGCCCCGTGCGGATTGGGAACTTCACACGCACCATTGAATTGCTTCGCAGGTTTGTGCAGGTTTCCTCACGATGTTTTCCTTCACCGCAAAGCTCGAGGTAAATTTCAAATGTAATTCCGCACATGAATTTAGAAAAACTCAGAGGTGCGAGCCGGGGTTCGAACCCACGACCCTCTACTTGAGAGGCGATAGGTCAAACCACTAGGCCACCACGGCTTTTTTTTGCATATATTTGACCGCCTTTTGTCTACCCTGCATTTCTTCAGAACTATTTTATCTTATTGTAGTTATTGTATCGATTTATCGTGCTCAATAAAGACTATGTAATGTAATGTATTGTATACTCACGTATCTGCTCATACATATACTGCGCAGTGACAGCGAGCACGGAGTTGCTCACGATGTCGCCGATAGAGGCCGCCAGTGGCGTCGCCACATTGTCAGGGTTGACCTTCCACTTGTGCGAGCCGTATATCACGAGGACCATCACGAAATCTGGTGGTGGAACATATCAAATCTTATCTTACTATATAATCCTACTAATATTATAAATGTGAAAGTTTGTGAAGATGTTTGGTGATTTGGGTGTTTGTTACTTCATCTCGTCTAAAAAGCTGAACCGATTTAGATGAAATCTAAGTTTGAGCTTCAATGTGTATGTTGCTTGCTTATTATTTTTAGTATTATCACAGAGCCAACAAAAGTAGGTGCTCGAGTTGTGACTTTTAAGCAGAGATTCGCTACCAGTGGGGCGCGCCCCACTTGGGGAACGTAGCATGATTCAAGGGGGGAGTCTTTTGCTTTATTAATATAACTTTTTATTAAAATTGATCATATTCTTGCGCAAACAGAATGCATTTTGAAAATTATCTCCGCTTTGCACTGACTACAGAGCCACTGATTCACCAATCCATACTAATATTATAAATGCGAAAGTGTGTGTGTTTGTGTGTATGTTATAGTATAATTATATGCGCATACACACATACGCGCTCTCTCTCTCTCTCACACACACACACGCACGCACGCACGCACACATACACACATAGTAAGTATAAACGTTAGTTTTACTCTTTTTTTGCCGGTTGTTTTAAGTCAATTTCGTATTTTTTTATTTTTTTTTATATTTTTTTCCTGCATGATATCGCTTAATTCTAAAGTTTTACAAATCTGTTAATCGCACTCGCAGACGTCCAAGATCAGCCTAGCCTAGTTTGGAGTCTGATAGATATGTTCTGTATTGTATCACTATGTTCCTGTTAATAAAAACATTTGTATTTGTATGTTTGACAGTAGTGGCAAAAGTCTCACCTAGAATAAAGCAGGTGGTGGTCGCTGTGAAGACAGCAGACGCGATGAGGAGCAGTATAAAGGAGCCGTTGATGGTGCGGTCCGTGATCGTGTTGGCGACGATGGCGAACATGGCCACCACCGTCGCGGCCACAATCGCTTGCACCTGGAGACAAGTTCAGGGGTGTAAATCCTACTTATATTATGAATGTGAAAGTTTGTGAGTGAGTGAGTATGTTTGTTACTCCTTCACGCTAAAACGGCTGGACGGATTTGGATGAAATTTGGTCAAAAGTTGGTTTATAACCTAGGATATATTTTTTATCCCGATATTCCCACGGAATAGGGATAAAATCTCTAAATAACAATCGCTGGGCTTAGAGTCATGAAATGTGGTATATGTATAGGTAACTGGAAGTTTGGAATAACACATAGGCTACTTTTTATCCGGATGTTCCCACAGGATAGGGATAAAATCTCGAACTAATAACTGCTGGGCTTAGAGTCATGAAATTTGACCATGATTGTGTTTAATGTAACGTCAATGAAAACCATGATGTAATTTTAGGGAATTCCCACGGGAACTGTATGTAATGATTTACGCGTGCGAAGCCGCGGGTAAACACTGGTAGTAGCATAAAACGAGCCATTTTACCCAAGTTCATATAGTCAGCCGAACCGGCACAGCGAGGATAGACACGTCGAGCGGAAAATGGGTTTCATGCTTGAGTTTTACACTCTGCTTTTCAGTTAGATTGCGAGGAAATGACATAGCAACGGTGGAAACAATTGTTAACTTTCTATGTACCTTTTATTTTTTAAGAATTATTATAATAATTCCATTATTTTACTGATTTATTATGGTTGATTTGATTGATTTTTGGTTTTATACAAATTAAAAATTATTTAAAAAATATATAGAAACTTTTTTGTTTGTGGCTGTTGACACCTGAGTACCTTGGTCTTGAGTTGGTATTAGACTCGACGAAGATTTTATTTTATGCACTAGAGCATAACAAGTCATTTTATGTCGCCTAGATACAGCATAAACACGAACTTTACGAGCATGAGAAGTGAAAAACTTATTTTTCCCAAGAATCACCTGAAGGCTACGTTTCTACAAGATATAGTGAGGATGCGTTGTGTGGAGCATTAGGTTATTTATCATGAACTAATAAAAAAGCTTATGTATCTAAATACGTATCTCTTCCAATAAAAATTATTAAAAAAACCTAGCAAAGCTCGGTCGCCCAGGTGCGCATGTAAGTGTTTAATATTATTTAACATTATGAAATATACTTTATTACGTCAATAGATTCAGCCGTAATCCGCTAAGATTTTCTTATCTTAATAAGACTGATATTAATCGTTATAAAAAATAGGTATTTTCGTTATACTTCCTTTTTATCACGCAATTGCTCCATGTATCTAATTACGAATCTAAATAACGGATCTAACGACAATTAAATTATCGCTTATCACATAATTAAATTGTTTTCTGCAAATCGAAATTGTACAATGAGCAATACAGGGTGAAATCTAGGACGTGATACAAAATTAGTGTTTCGTGCTCAGTTAATGCTGGGTAATATAATGCATTAACTCTTTTGTTTAAATAAGTTTGAAAGAAATTGTGGTTTCTATACATCATTGACATAAGAAATCATGAACAATGTATGGAAACTGCAAATTTCAACGGACTTATTTCAACAAAAGAGTTAATGCATTATATTACCCAGCATTAACTGAGCACGAAACACTAATTTTGTATCACGTTCTAGATTTCATCCTGTATAACACACCGTTAAAAGCATATAGGAGAAGTATGTAAACTCCGAGATTCCGAGATGAGGCCTGTGCCC
This sequence comes from Choristoneura rosaceana, assembly GCA_037349165.1. Lineage (NCBI taxonomy): Eukaryota > Metazoa > Arthropoda > Insecta > Lepidoptera > Tortricidae > Choristoneura > Choristoneura rosaceana. The sequence goes on from JAZBNJ010000013.1 coordinate 7,755,018, forward strand.
AGCAGTGGACCGTATATAGGCTGAGAGCTTGTCCAGATGAGGCGATTTACGCGCGAGTGGACTCGCGCGTTTCATTTTATATTTGCGTCCAGATGACGCGTTTTACGCGCGTTCCTACACTGGGAGGGATTGCCAGTTATAAAGATGGACTCGCCATGGAGTCGCGCGTGGTAGTGGACGCAGCAATGGCGCCTGGGTATCTCAACTCGCGCGTAGTACGTGCGAGTCGAGAGTCGCGCTCATTGCACGCGATTTACGCGCGAGTTGAGAAACGCGCAGCATCATCTGGACGGGATATATGTAGCCCCAGTACCTCGGTAACGCGCGAGTGGACTCGCGCGAGTCCACTCGCGCGTAAATCGCCTCATCTGGACAAGCTCTGAGATGATGATGCTGATGATGTAAACTCCGACCCTTTTCCTAAAGGACCCTTTTCCTAAGTCTTCTGACTTAACTGCCTACTCCAGCACGGACGCTTAGGACGGTTGTCGATGTCTATTTAAGATTAATCACATCCATCCCGGCAAATAATTTTACACACAAGATACAAACAAGATTCTATGCCGCTATATTATTATTATTATTATTATACTTAATTAAAAAAAATACATTTGAATTTGACCACGAGCTTTACAATAAAGGAAAACGTGAGGAAACCTGCACAAACAAGCTTGTAAAAACTAGGCATACCTGCACTAAAGATATGTTTCCAACCACCATGGAGATGACCTCTCGTGTTGAGGACATGTTTCCGAGGTTGGCTTGCGTGGACAGCCGGGATGCCAGACACATGTCTAGGTTACCTGTTAACAAATTACATATGAAAAACATTTAAAGCGGGGCTTAGACCAAGGCTGGCGAATAGATTTTCTGAGTGGGCAAAATTTTCTGGGTGGGCAAAATTTTTTAAGTCTTAGGCGGTGCCGTGGCACTACTTTCAGGGATTTCAGCCGGATAGCCATAGAACGCGTTGGGGGGCGGACCAATCAACTATTTTGCCGACACTTTGGGCGTCTCCTGCGTTCCCAAAATTGTCTCTGGCGTTACCAAAAAATCCTACTTCTAACAAGATATTTCACAGTTTAATAGGTTGAACTTACGTAGAATGTTATGTATTCATGTACACCGTCTATTAAATTACAGAAAAAACATGTTTACTTACAAAAATCTGCAATTGTTTGAAAAATGTCGCGGACAGATTAGTGTCGGTAAAAAAGTTGATTGGCCCGGGCAAATGCAAATGCCTCGGCGGGCTAATTTGTGGGTGGGTTTGGCCAGTCCTGGTTTAAACGAAGCCTAACGATGGCGCCAGTTCCCAGACAAGCCAGTGCTGGCCTGGCTCCGTGTTGTTCAGATAAAGCCAACTGCATTCATTTCAACCCTGAATTGTTCTCGTGGTATGCACATTGAGTTGCGGGGCACGTGGGCGAAGATCACTGGCTTGAAAAATAGGCCGGTGCAATATGCCCGCCAGTGCTACACAAAACTTAGAAACAAAATCCCTACTTACTGTGTGTCGATGCCTGCCTGTTACTTCTTCACGCTTAAACTACTGAACCGATTTAGATGAAATTTTGTAAGTATAGAGTTTATAACTCTGGGAAGTACATAGGCTACCATATATAACGAAAAATTTTTTTTTTATTTTGACGCGTTCGAAGCTTCGGGCATAAGCTAGTCCTTAATGATCGGGCGTCCGGGCTTTTTGCCCAAAAGTCCGGCCACCGTCCGGTTATTACGTTTGAGGGCCTGGCAACCTTACCTAAGGCTGTTGGCAGAATGAATATACAACAAATTGGGAATTAGCTTCCAAATGACCATCGCGTGAAGGGAACCTGCAGTTGATGAAGAAACATCTTTATCACCTAGACAAACGTGCCATTTTGCTTTGGCCGTGATCTTTCTATCGTTCTCCAACCATAGCACAATTATTTCCAATCACACACTCTAGTGATAATTCATTTTTAATGAGTTTTTTTCGCACTTATTCAATGTCACAGGCGTATGATTGTGTGAAAATTGTATCTTACAAAAAATAAGTACCTAATTGCAATTTCTGTTAATAATTTCTGATAATTGCAGTTACAGCCCCGCGTGCAGCGACATTCTGCGCCAGGTATAGCCACAATCGTAAAACGCGGCATATTTCCTGTAGTTTACATACATTTTATATGCCGATTCGCTGTCTCCATTCGAGAATCTTTCGGCCCAATGGCTATTTATTCTCCTTGTTGTCCGTGACAAAAATATTTCTGCTCTAAATACCAATTAAAGTGGAGTGTAAAGAGTAACACTTATAAATAAGTCATTTAAAAGTAAATCAACAATGATCACGGTTAAACAATACTTAGATATAATGCATCGTGTGTACAAAGTGCTCGAGCCGGTATCTCTAGCCAATACAATGCTATCGGTTATCACACGCATTCAGGTCATATTAGGGGATTCCAATAAATTCTATAATTATAAGGTAGGTACATAGGGCCTCATATTATCTAGTTTTATAAAGATTATTTTATTAAACTGTGTCAAACTGATTGTGGGCAAAAATATGCCCACATGATATCTTTGGAGTATGTTCCGATTTAAAAGTGTGCACTTTTTAGGGTTCCATAGCCAAAATGGCAAAAACGGAACCCTTATAGTGTCGTTATGTTTATCTGACTGTCCGTCAACTGTCCGTGACTGTTTTGTAAAAATTACATTTTGGTCTTCATTCACATTGTATGAGAACACCTGGGCAAAATTTCATGTGTAGGGGTAACAAAATTTGATATTTTACGTGGATCCCGTAAAAATAGCGGGATAAAAAGTAGCCTACGTGTTATCTACATACCTATATATATACTACATATGTTTTGTGTTATAGTGAAAGAGTACACGGACACAATCACAAAATTTCTCCTTTTGGTTTGATAATAAGTAATACAAAGTTTACTAGTGAATCATAAAGCAAACGAACCTACTTATTGTTCGTATCTTAAGTTGTAACGGAACAGAGGTGGAAAAACCAGCGCTTGCAATAGATTATTAATTGATTGGAAGGAAATTCGAAATTCAAGTAGTCTTAAGTAGTTGGTTATCGCCTATCGGATTCCTATTATTTATTTCGGATTAATTTGTAATAAGAATAACAATATGTTTTATTACCACAAATACAAAACAATTAACAAAAAAAGCATACAAAACACATTTTGAGGCAATAGGTCCCAGTCTCAGCATGTGCTGGACAGGCAGTCCAGCCAGGGCTGGCTTTCAGCCTGGGCCTTTGAGCTCGTACGGCTGCAGACTTTGTATGAATGAGCGACAGTTCGACGCAGTGCTTTCAAGTAAATAGCAAAAAATAAAATTAGGTATGAACCGGTGCTAATGCGCCACAATACTTTAAACAGCATATTTAGCAGATTATAACAAACACATGTATCCTTAAAAGCTATAACTTGTGATACAAGCTAGCATATTTGATTTAATTTCATATTTTAGTGCCATTTTATGGCATTTTTAATAACTTCTACGTGTAAATTACGTTTCTGTAAAAGCTGGAATTTTTAGACGCTTTCACCCCACCTGGGGTTATGGCAACAGCCATGGCCTTATTTGAACTCTCCTTAAAGTATACATAAGCAAGAAACTCTCCATCATGCGAGATGTAGCAAAACGCTGGCCAGTATATTGAAAAAAAAAACGAGTAAATATTTAAAGAAATATTCCGAAATAATGGTATACCTACTTACCTAATACCTATTGCCTTCGCATTTTATAAAGGTATCAAGATTCCAAGTAAAATGATTAATGAAATTTCTATGTAACAATCGTAGGATATTTCCGAGAACAATGTCATAGAGATAAAAAGTATTATAGGTAAAAAGTGTTATATTGTACGTAAATTTTTATCAATTTAATAGCTTTAAGTAATCATTAAATGGACGGAAGTTTAGGAAGTATTTTTGTGACTAAGAAATGATTAATACTACTAAACATCCGATAGTCATACGGCGTCTTTTGTGATTGATGTCAAAGTACTTATATATCTAATACTACGTGTAAAAATGCAATATAATATCTGAGACAGATTAGTCGACGCAGTATTGTGCGTTAGGTCCGTTTGAAAACTTTGTCACTATTGTAGTTATAGTCACGTTTATGTCATTGATTGAATACCTAACTAAATTAATCAATCGCAAGCAAGACTGTGACGCCGAACGGACCTCACGATACTAACACCATCTAGCGACATTTTGCCTTTCAAGAAACTCTCAATGACTCCAATCGACCTTTAGACAAAGCTACGGGTACCTACTATACTATGCAGTTTGAAGTCGGTAATAAGGACTATCCTTTTGTAAATCCATATTAATATTACAAATGCGAAAGTGTGTGTTTGTATGTTTGTCCGTCTTTCACGTCAAAACGGAGTAGGTAATGGATTATAGATAGAGATAGTTCACGGGCCAGAAAGTGACATGGGCTCCTTTTTATCCCGGAATAATGCACAGATCGCGAGGAAACAGCGCGCGATAACCGAATTCCACGCGGGGGAAGCCGCGGGCAAAAGCTAGTTTCCTATTTACGTGCATGTATTCATAAAATATATATCTATGTATTGTTTAGCTCGTTTTTTTTTAACATTTATTTTTTGTATCGTTACTATTGTGGTGTTCAATAAAAAGTAATTGTATTCTATTGTACCTATTCTATTAATTTTACACATGTCCGGGGTCCATTTGCTTCGGCATCGTCATCGTAACGTCATCGTGTCGTGAACAATGGAGTAATTACCCGCCATGCAATTATGTATAAGGTTGAACTAAATGACAGATTTTTATCAGGAAAACACATGCGAGCATGGTGCGGCCGAGATGCCAATAACACTTCATTTATAGCTGCTTACCTTCTCTTTTTTTTATTTGTTTTCTACTTTTTTATACATGTTAGTGGCGGTTATACAAACTACCACAGTCTTAGGATTTTTTATAGGTGGCAATAGGTACTGATGTTCACGGTCGGGGACACCCGGGGCGGGCCGCCCCCGTCGCCCCCCTTGCTACGCTACTGGGCGCTATTATCGTAAGATCCATTTGTCAACGTTGACATTTGTATCACGTTTGAGATTGGTTAATTTACTAAATGATCCAATCGTATTTAACCATCATGTACTTAATCCATACTAATATTATAAATTCGAAAGTGTGTTTGTATGTTTGTTGTTGGTTTAGACGACCAGATGGCCTAGTGGTTAGAGAACCTGAGTACGCAGCTTGAGGACCCGGGTTCGATTCCCGTGTCGGGGCAGATATTTGTATGAAAAATACGAATGTTCGTTCTCGGGTCTTGGGTGTTTAATATATATTTACGTATGTATCTATCTATATAATTATATTTATCCGTTGCTTAGTACCCATAACACAAGCTTTGCTAAACTTACATTGGGTCTTGGTCAATAGGTGTGTTTGTCCGTCTTTCACGCCGTAACGGAGCGACACATCGACGTGATTTTTGGCATAAAGAAACCGTCATTGTAATTATAATTATTTAACTTACCTTTAAGTCCAGAGAGAGACGGCACTAGCACGAATATAGCTGACACGTTCATGAATACATCCCAGTCCTGAAAGCAATCAAAAAGTGATTAGTTACCGTTATAAAATAAGTAACCTAAAGAAACACTTATATGATAAATTAAACCAAACAGTGCAAATTTCAGATTATATGTTTGAGAATAAAAATTGCCTAAAATCTGTTATTGCTGCACTGTGATAAGTTCGTTTAAAAAAAGGTCACATTTATTCGACTTTTTTTTCTGATTCCTGTAATTACTTTATTATGGCATTGCCATCGACCACCAATTCCCAAAAATATTGGGTACTATTATTATTAAAACATGAAGTCCACCAAAAGCTCAAGTTAATCCGACCATTGAAAGTTATTTAAAATTTCATCCGAGGTTCAAGTAAGTTTCATTTCATTACCACATAAAGTCAAGAGGGATAATCAAACTTATGCATAGCAGCGTAAGGTTAATATTCCACTAATCTTTTTTTGCAGTAAGTGACTTTGGTTGTCACTTGACGTAATGAAAAGTTACCTTCAACTCCTGCCGGCTACCGGAGGAGTCAGCGAAAAAGGTACTGTCAATTCCCGCCAGCTCTTTGTAGAGCCAGCTGACTTTGTTTGAATTTAAGCCCCATAGAAATTTAAATAGAGCTTAAATTATTTTTTTATTGATATAATAATATTCATAAAGTTCTTGGGTTTCGACAGTACTTTTCTTTTGGTAGTGCTCGGGTTTTGAAAGGTTTCCAAACGCATGGCATGCGTTATGGAAATCTCTTGCATCCCGCATTACGGCCCTATAGACCAATGAAACTGATCCCTTAGTATGTGAAGATTCTTTTCTTACCCTGACTCTGCCCAGCACGATACCAGCTCCGATGGTGCCGCAGCCAGCGATGAAGAATGGAAACGCCACCTGCACCAGGGTGTTCCACCATTTCTCCTCCTTCTTCTGAAAGTGCAAAATAAGCCACTTAATTTTGGCCATGTTCGAGGACGTAAAAAACGCACGGAACGGCTGATCTTACGGGATATTATGCGATACATTTTTGACATGTTTCTCAGCTGACGGAAGAATGCTTGACACTGCTAGTTTGAATAAAAAGTATCTGTATGTCTATGGAAGTCGTCAAACGGAGATAGAGAACCAAATTGTTGCTACCCATTTGCTATCATTTCCTTTGATGAAATATCATTTCACTGTTTGTCATACATGGGCGCCCGTAGGATAATTTTCAAAAGGTTGTATTGCATCTCGTATCTGCATAAATAGAGGTGTATGTGATGTTTAATGTGATGTGATAAATAATGAAGTTATGAGAATAGTTAAATATCACTTAGCCCGGTATGACTTGCCATTATTCATAATGCCCGTGGGTGTATTATAAACAATTTATTAATCTCTTGGTCCATGCCATGACATATTCAATTCAAAAAATCCTAGCTATTCAAATGCAGTGTAAATGTTTAAGTTATCGAAACTATATGCGCTTATTTTGTCTACCCTGCAATTTGTCTTTGTATGTTTACTTATTGTACCTATTTACTGATTTGTGGAGCTCAATAAAGAATACTTTTATTTGTATTACGGCTACCATTATGTTCTGCGTATTTAGAACATTTAAAAAACACAAAAGCAATTGTGCTTGTAACAGGGCATCGCTCTGTATTATCTTTTCAGGCTACATAATTGTTCCACATGTTCACAAACAATTTTCGCGCACAATCAAAATTGAAGCGTTTTGGCCGTCGTTTTTAAAAACTGTCATTTCCTGCTTTTAGAACGCATTATCTCATTACATCGACAGATTGCAGTCTCAATTATCTTTGAGCGTAAAGTACGTTTAGTATGTTTGCTTCCACAACTGTCTGTATGAAACTTCATGACTTTAGCATTATTTTTTATAGAAGCAGAAGTTATTACCTTTACCTTGTGGTTTACCTTGGTCTTCAGTGGTTAATGATAGTGGTAAATTAAAATCTCATCTATTTCTTCCAATAAATTATACCTAAATGCAAAAATAAGAGCGTTTATTCTGGTACCTACATTTCCGTGATTTCCCAAAAAGAAATCATAATTTTATTTTTTCGTTCCAATTCAAGTAGGCGTCTAGTAGTATAGACGCTTTAAAAATGAAGAAATTTATGAGCATTAAGTAGTTTTATCACACGTGCACGTTTTAAACAATCGAGACGATAACGTTATCCGCTGACGTTTTGATTATTCTTATTAACTTTATTTATTATCGTCTCCTTCTGATGGACCAAGAATTCAAATTTCCACAACACTTTCCACGGATTTTAGCTACCACCCTTAAAATCTTAAGAGGTGACTTAAGACGCAACTTTATTATAAATTCCTACGGGCAAAGGAACTAGGCCATGATAATACGTTTGATTCTTCGACGGATTCAAATCCGTAAGGATAAACCAATATTTTACAAAAGTATCTGGTTCAAATCGTGCCATCAACACGCCACTGTATCCTTCCATTATAGGTCAAGTGGAACGTTCTGTTCGAACTGTTAAATACCACAAGAGAGCAAAGGTGTTCAAAATGATGTATAAATACCTGATTTACTTCCAATGTTTCTCTATTTCCTGTCAAATCCTCGAGAGCAGGATCACTAGGGGAGTTAGGACGCGATGCCATAGTAACTTATGCTCGTCTGTCCGTCAATTCACAACTGGTGTAAAATTAGCCAGTAATGCCAAGATTCGGCAATCTAATCATTAATTGAGACGTGACGAATTCGATACACGAAATTCCCGTTTCTTCCGTTTACTCATTGATAAGTTAACGATAGCTGGCGAGAACGTCAGCTTTTTATTAGTCGACTTTTATGGGTTATCAGCACTGACGAAACATCAAGTTCCGGAATAGTTCTACTTAGAAAATAAGTAAACTACGTCAGTTGTCATCTTTAACGGAGTACAAGAATCTAGCATATGAAAAATTTCAACAGTAGAATGGATAAATAAATAAATACTACGGTATACATGTTTGGTTGTTAATATAAGTAGTCCCAAAGTAGCACAGCTTGTGTTATGGGTACTAAGCAAAGGATAAACATACTTAAATAATATAAGAATAAACAAATTGTTATTGGATACTTTGTCGCTAAAGATTTCTTTTTACATTATGCGTATAGTTGTCATTAATTGTCGATATATGTGTTTTGTCTATCATATTTATTCTTTACACCAAGTGGTGTTGTACCAGAAATTAAGGTGTTTTTATATTGACGACATAATTATCTTGGAATTCTCAACAAGCGTAGTAAATTGGACATCAACTGATTTAGGAGTTTAACTCAAACTTTTATACCGCAATGTGATATCCAAGTTTATTGTAAAAATGTAGTCATAGTTGACCTATGGCCTCTCCATACAGATGGTCTTAGGTTCGAGCCCGGGCTCGCACCTCTGAGTTTTACGAAATTTATGTGAGAAATTACATTTGAAATTCACAATGACCTTTACGATGAAGGAAAACATACGTAGACATTCAGTGGTGTGTGTGAAGTTCTCAATCAGCATGGGATCGGCGTTGGAACTACAGCCCAAGCCCTCTCATATGAGAGAGTCTGTATAGGCTGAGATGATAAAGAAGACTTTTAGAATGAGACAAAAACGTGACACAAGGTCAAATAACGATTGCATTCGACAGCGATTATTCGCTATTTCGCTATATTGAGATAAAAACACTGACAATATCAATTGATTACAGTGAAACGGCGACCAAGTGCTCGGCAAATAACTCTGTTGTAGATAAACTACCGTTACCGTTCGGTTTATCTGTTAAAGCGTATAAGCCAATAACTTTGAAAACAGTTGGGCTCTTTTTGATCCAAGCAGAAGTATTGACTATTGAGCAATTCCACAGATATGGTGTCAAGTGTGCAAGTGGAAGCGATTGCTTGGTTTTATTCATGCTTTTGTAATTTCAGGGGTTTGTTTTTTACCAGACTGCTCGAAGGAGGCTTATTAATGCTTACTTCCTTTTTATACTCTTTATCGTCTCATTAGGCTTTACTCGTGTGCTTTTCTTAATCTGCATTTCTGTTGCATTCTATTTATTCAGAGGCCTTTTTGTCTAACGCATCTGGAATCTTAGTCGTTTTCACTGTTTCTTTCTGTCACACCGCATATGATGAGGAACGAAAGACATGTTGAATGCGATCGCGAGCTACGGTTTTCATCTGAATCCGTTTGACGCAGGAACTGTGCTTTGGGCTGATCACTTTTTCAAAACTGACTATGATTGACTACTACCTGATCTAAAGTAAACCTATCTCACTGGTTCAGTAACATCCTATTCACTAGCTTTGAAGGCCCTGGTTGTTTATCCGGAAATTGAATATGTATCATCATTGGCTGAAGGTTAACCCGACACAATAGTAGAGAACAATCTTCTAATTTACGCTGAAATTTTCTTTGTAAATTTACAGTAATTGACATAAGCGCATAGTGGCTGCCATTAATGATGGAGAAAATTTATTGTGTTATTGTCTGTTAACAATGGGATTTCAGAATCATAATCGTTCATTGATTAAACAAATCCTGATTACAATAGAAACGGAAATAAAGGAAATGAACTACCGACAGTTTATACGGTACTTAATACATTAAGAGTACCGATTTGCACAAAGTTATTGCTATGATTATGTGCTTTTTATAGTAGTAGCGTAGTAGTAGTACACAGTAATTAAATTTTTACTTCTAGATTTATAAATACCTAGGTTACCAACAGAAAAGTGCGAAAGCATGACGTTGGTCGGGATACATCACGCAGTAGGCTGGTACTCGTAAACTGTGGATGGATGACACTAGCACAGGATTGGGAAAAGTGGCGTGAAAATGAAGAGGCATAATATCACAATACAAGTAACTTGTATTGTGCATATACGGATGTCTAACTACAGATACCTGTTGGTCCCTGTACTACAAATGTTACAAGTGCTGTACATAATTGCCACTTTTTACAACCTTTTCTTTAGCTTGCCCTGTTTATTTATTTGGGTCAAATCTGGGAAGCTAAATTTAACACACTTTAAGTGGTCCAGTTGACTTGAAATTTGACATACTTATGTAAATTTGGTGACAATACAACAATCTGGTAGTGACATCTTGGTGGTCTTTCCAGGATCGTCTCTGTAGGAGGGAACTCCTCAATGGTTAATAGTACCGACTTGAAATTTGGTACGGATATGCAGTTTAAATGACAATGCAAGTACAATCAACAAAAAGTACAGTTTTAGCATTAAAAGCTTGTATAAAAATTAAAATTTTTGGTTAGGTTATTTCTCTTTTTGATTAGCAACGGTGCTACGGAACCTATCGTGAGTCATATTGCTACAGAAACCACAACTACACGACTATAATAGAAACCGCAAATCTTCATAAAAATCTATCCAATGTTATTCATATAAATCGTTACTTATATCACGTAACGCTGCGTGACTAACATTGCTTATAAGAATACTTATAATTGTAATCCAGTGGTGATCATAATTATCGACCTAATTACTTTATTTGGCTCTACCGTTTGAACTTCAATGGCGTGACGAGATATGATGAGAAATCGGTCAAGGTTTTTGGTTTAACATCTATAACTTCAGACTTGTATTACAGAAATTGAAGTCATACACTTGGGAAATACCTACAGAGATTATATTAAAAGAATTTATTGGTGCAAATATGAAAGAGTGTATTATAAGTGTTATAAAATGAAGAAATACGTATAGCGCTATAAAGGATTATAATAAAGAACTCGAAAGACTGGTGGAAGAAAGGTATAAGTGGAAATTGGTCTACGGACAAGAGTGCAAATCTTAAATCTTGATGATGAGGTAGATACGAGTATAGGATAGAATAGATGGACTCACTAGTCTATGTGTGAAAGCGAATTCCGTTCTTTAAAAATTGCGTTAGAAAGGATGAAAGGAACCAACTTCACGAAGGCCATTTTTATACTTGGTGGCAATAAATTACCTTTTACTTTATCTGTATTCGTTCCAGATAACAGTATCTAAGAGTAGGATAGCAAATTTACAGGAGATGGTACAGAAAAGAGAAGCAAAGTGGTTGTGATGCCACTTACCCCTGACAACGGTTGCTTCTCCGCGTCTGCTTCGGTGATTTTCTTGTCCGGCGGATCACCCGGACTCCGCGGATCCCCGTTAGAGTTTATCGAACCCATTGTGAACCCGTTGTCCCCGAGCTTTTCATCTGTAACAAAAAGAGGAGTTTAAGCTTCATCATCATTTTCATCTTCACTATTTGCTTATTTATAATTATTTATCTTCTCATCTGTAACATTAAGATAACTTTAAGCTTCATTATCATCACTGTCATCCATACTTAATATTATAAATGCGAAAGTGTGTTTGTATGTTTGTCCGTCTTTCACGTCGTAACGGAGCGATGGATCGACGTGATTTTTGGCATAGAGATAGTTTATGGGCCCAAGAGTGACATAGGCTACTTTTTATCCTGGAAAAATGCACAGTTCCCGAGGGAACAGCGCGCGATAACCGAATACCATGCGGGCGGAGCCGCGGGCAAAAGCTAGTTTATTTATAATTATTTAGCCGAATCAATTCTCAATATCTCCGGGTACTTTTAAAACTATTATAATCCACTTTATAAAATTGTTGATGCACTCGAATTCATGCTTTACCCAGGATATTTTTGACCCCCGACCCTGCCCCCGACGCAAAAAGAGGGGTGTTAGTCTGACCGCTATGTGTGTCTGTATGTTTGTCTGTGACACCGTAGCTCTTAAACGGGTGAACTGATTTGAATTCAGGGTTTCCAGCGATCGTTCTTAGAAATGTCTTATCAAAATCGGTTCACCCGTTTTTGAGATATTGAACTTTGAAGTGACAATGTCAGGGGTTTTTCAACTTTTTTCAGGTTAGTTTATACTATCACTTACTAAATGTGGATATCTTGAGCATTTATAGAATTTTATTTTTTATGTTATTATTTAATCTTATTTAAATATTACCTTGGACGACTTCAGTATAAATTATTGTATAATGTAACTTGTCATTTATGTAAATTATGATTATGATATGATGTAATATTATGTGAAATGAAATGAAATTTATTTATTTGCTTTAAAGTGTGTACATTACGGGTTCATGCATGCAAACTTTATAAGTCATGCAAATATATATTGAGATTTACTATATTAATAATAAAATAAAATACTCTATATATATACTTATATCCATTTAATGAATGCGATCTATTATTAGGATCTTTTGCAACAAAAATGTCTGTTTGATAAAAAATATTATTATTAAATTATCAAACATTAAATTATTAATTATTTACATATTATCCAAGAATTCCCTCAGAGAGTAATAACATTTCTTGTGAAGCCAACGAAACAGTTGAGTGTTAAAAAAGTCATATGTATACTATTTATGTGGAATTCAAGAAAAATAATAATAATAAAATAACTAGCCAACGTACTGGATCGACAAACTATGTTTTGTTGTTTTTAATTGATCATAAATAAAATAAAACTTATTACCCAGAATATAACGAAGCACCTGGCGCTACGGACGCTGTCTGTCTTACACTAAATCTAGTTTAAAGTGGACAGTTTTTCCCTCCTTGACGGTCGTTTATCTACTCTATATCCTAAAACTATACGAAAACAACAGATAATATGAAGATTCTCTGCATTATAATCAATTTGCGTAAGACGGCACTTGACGATTGTAACACAAGGCGAATCAGATTCTGATAAAAGATTGATCAGAAAGATATTAGAAAAGTGATTCACAAGATAAACTATTGTCTCTAGCTTACGCGACCTTCGATTTAGGGATCCGTAGCCAAAATGTCAAAAACGGAACCTTTATAGAAACTATAACTCCTTTGATTATGAAATCTTAAGCAAATCTCTCAATGTATGTACTGGAACCACTAGAAGAGATCCCTTAATTGGGTAAGTTCGGCTTTGTAGATCTGTTTCTAAATGTGATGTAATTTTATGGGTATAAATTATTTTATGAATATTATATGTATCATAAGAATACAATGAAAAATTATACAATACAAACGTTTTAAAGACCTAAAATTAGGAGATTAATTAAATTACAACTACCTGCCACTTACGTGTCATGCGGAACACGCTTTCGTTCATATGTCATACAGATCCAACTATTACAAGACAGCACACAAATGCTAACCCGTTTCGAACTTTTGACTAGTTCATTCTCAAAGCTAAGCCGAGCACTCAACCGTTCATTAACAAAACAAGTGACGATACTCGCATGACTATTGATTGAGGTCCAAAATTCGTCTTAATCAATCAATTTATTCTAGAAAATAACCGTTCAAGTCGTACTTTACAGTCAACGGATACTATCGCGATATAGTCGCCTGTCAAGCCTGTCAATTACTATTTCGTTCACCTAATTTTGTGGTTGCAGAATTTGTTTCAAACTACATCGCAAAGGATTTACTGCCTTTTAGTGCAAATAAAAAATCGTCCACGTGAATTGTTTATTTTTAATTCGGATCAAAATACCGTCTAGAATAACTAGAATTCACTCTTTTGAAAAATTTAAAAAAAAATGAAAAAATTAAAAGAAAACATATTTTACAAAAACATTGTCACAAAATTGAGGGGTTGGGACTTCCTTTTAAGTAAACATCATACTTGTATCAGGAAGCCCCGAAACTTCTTTTACCATAGCATAAGTAACATAACCACTTCCAATTCCTAGTTCATAGAAAAATATCGTCTATTAAAAACGCGGCAACCAGTAAGTCGTTACTTCAAAGTTTTTTTTTTACGTTGTGAAAGCAGACTAGGTCAGAAGCATCAAGGTTCCACCGTTTCGATTTTTGTTTTTTTGTTTTGGTAGCACTGAATCTATGCGTAACAACGGTCGTATAACAAATAAATGTAGGGCAATAGGTTTTCGGTTTGTAAATGGTGGGGGTTTATACTGTGTGTGAGCCTTTAATAGGAGCAAATAATTAAAAACATATATAGTACTCGTCAACTGAACGGCTTAAGTTCAGTGACTTTTAAAAAAGTTACTAAATTTAAAAACTTACATCCCCATCTTGTATCCCCATCAATTGATAAAATTTGTTTGACGGTTAAATGTGATGCCGTCTCCGTCTATTCGAAAAAACAAATAGAGACGGCATCACATTTAACCATCAGTTAAGACTACCTCATCAATAGGTGGCGAAACAGCCCTTTAATGTTTAATCGAAGAAGCAATGTAAAGCAAAAGTTTTGGTGTATAAAGCATGACAGGCGCGTCAATTACGCGCTATAATGGAATGGCGTACAATACTATTTAATTTGTATGAAAAAGAAAAATCTAAATACTCCATTATTTTGTGAAGTTGCGGAACTAATGTCGTTCAGTTTGAAGAATATGATCAATGCTTTATTTATTGGCTCCTGTTAAAGGTCCCACCAAATTGACGATAATTAATCTTTGTAGTGAAACGTTTTTTGATAGGTACGACGACTTTTTGATACGAATTTCTGTATTACCCAATGGGTGGTTTTACAAGTCTATGAGATCAAAGATGTCGCTTAAATTTTCAACTGAATCGAAAAGAGTTTAACAATTCGATCTTGTGCCATATCAAGGATATGTCTTTTTTCTTCCATGTTTCTTAATTAATTTGGTTTAAATTTTACGTTCCGCATTTCACTCGTGTTTTTTGGATTGTCTTGTCGATATGGGTTACTTCAGTACACATGTAGACTCTACAATAATGCACACTCATCGAAAACTCATAGACGGCAAAAAACTAGCGATTTTTCTTTTTTACGAAGCTTATTCATTTATTTATGCGTCAAGATCTGGCTGAAATAAATAGTTGTTATTTAATACATTTCAACTGAGACAGTTATAAAATGTGCTATAGAAAAAGAGAGAGAAAGAAAAGAATGAAAGAGAGAGAGAGAGAGAGATTTATTTTAGCTCCATAAGAAACCACCTTACAGTAATGAAATGAGATGAGACTAAAACACCACGCCACAGAGCCACCCGAATAGGTGCCACGAGTGAAATGAATTATTACATACAACTACAAATGGAACTGATTGAATAAAAGGAGAATGAATGAGATAATGTCAAAATCCTGCTATCATTTCATTCTCTCTTCTCAGTCGCTTACTCTTGGCAGAGCAGTCAGCAGACAGCAGACATGTTTTTGTGTGGGTGAGTCAACTCCGGTCGTGGCACTGCCTATTACCACCGTTATAGTGCACGTAACATGTCACAGCAAGGTACAGTTACGTCATTTCTGACGTCGAACCTTTCTTGACCTCGAATTTACAAGTTCACCAAATGTGCACTGAGCCGTATCCAAATTGCATAACTTTCATTAAACGTAGGTAATATATTCTATTATTTGTTCTATTTACTGTTAGATATGTCCACCAGCTAATTTAGCATCATAAAACCAAGGTTGGACGTAATAATATCTAAGATATGCTATCAGAATTAATTCCCAAGGTGTTAAATGTTTTCATAACAATAAGTGCGAAAAAAGACGATGCCGTTAAAAAAGTCTCAAAAACGGCTAGAGCTATAAGTATAAGTATGTTTTACAATAGCTATGAGGTCTTATGGATGCTTTTTTAAATCAGAAAAGAAAGTTACAATGAAATCGATTTGTGAATTTGGATCTTGTGTACCTAAGAGATTAAATGATAAACAGATTATTACATTTTTGTAGCTTTTCTGTAGCTTGTTATTTAATTACTTAAGTGCATAATAAATAATCGTCGTTAATATACAATACCATATTAAATTAGATCTCTATACACAAATATATGTAAAAAAATTACTGAACTTTGTATATTGTTAGGGAAAATATATCAATAAGGAAAAAAAAAATTATTATTAGGCTTACCTATGGCAACATATCCTTGGAATCTATTGTAATATCCATCTATAAACATCTCTAATTTAGCACCCATGTTTATCAACGACATCTTGACTCACTTAACACAGAAACTGAGCTTAACTTCAGTCTTTAGTTACTTTAAACACTTAGCACACTCAATTAGGTCCCTGCAGATTCCAAATTTGCGAGAACACCAATATTTTCGGCCAACGCCTGTTTTTTTTTCTTAAACACTAATCACGCTTCTATCTGCCAGTATTGGTTTTCTTTTTTTTTATTAATTCACTGTGACGCGATTGTTTTCGGCCAGTGCCAATTTCGTTTTAAAAACATTCAGACAATCTCCAGCCAGCATTTCTCAATGCTCTTCTTGCGCGGTCTGTCAGAGAATGAACAATACGAATGAGATTTTAAACGCGGAATCAAACACTTCCCGGTTAAAAAGTCTTCCTTAGCCAACAAAAACCCGCGAAAGACTACTAACTAATTACATTTTGTTTATTCGTTATACTGTAATTATACAAATACACGTGTGTGCCAAAGGAAAACACTGGTCTGATTACGCGTGAAATGCTCGAATCATTGCATAAGGCCTTGGTTACGTTCACATTTTTAAAGTCACGGTTAAATTTTAATATGCAATTGTTTGAGGTTATGCTTTGTGAGGCTTTAACAAAGCAAACTCACGTGTTGTGTGAGGGGTATTCGTGAATATCGTTCTACCCACTTTATAATATCGTCAATCTACAAAAAAAATTAAGTAACTTTGACAAGTGTGGAAAAAAAATTCGGATACTTTTTGTGTTTATTATTAAGTAATTAAAACAAAATAAGGTCCTATTTCTAGCATATGATAAACAAGCAAATGTGCCGAATTCCTATTTTTTTCTATATAGTCCCAATGTCATTAATTTTGTTTGTAAGTAGGTACATACGCTTGTTTTACTTATAATAAAATTAAAATGTCAGTTGAACGTCATTATTTATTATTTATTTATTTATCAATGAAAAATTACGGTTACACTTAGAAAACCAATTCACTGTAAAATTCAAATTATGTATACCCAAAACTAAAAAAAAAACATAAAAAAGTCATACAAAAAAATAACAAAAAACAGTTCAGATTAAAGAAAAAAAAATATTATGTCTAAATTACAAATTATTACAGCAAAATTAAATAAATTCAAACTTAAATATTTTGGATTAAATATTTATTACGATGGGGATTAATTATGATTAAATAATTAGTTAATTATTATTAATTAACTAATTATTGAATTAAACTGATAAAAAAACTTTGATTTGAACTGTGTTATAAATGTTGTAAATCTATTGATTAATATGTTATTTTATTCTTATTACTAAATAAACATTGGAGGACCTATTAAACTGAGTATAACTAAAAAATATATTAATCATCAAATAAAATAAAAGAAAGAAACCAAGAAGGCATTTATTCACATTCGCATAGACACAAAATACAAAAAAAATAAAAAAATAAAACAATTAACAGCAATCACAAATAAAGCATAAAATACAAAATTAAAATACAAGATTTGTCTTTTTGCAAAAGTGAAACGGCCCTTAGAGTATACATAAGCAAGGAAACGGCCGCATAAATGTTAGTTTATATCCAGTTTCGTTTATTTACGAGGAAGGAAAAGTTACAATTTACAATAATAGTCCTTGCATCACGTTTTGTATGGTTTTATTTTAGTAAGGGAAATCAAACAAATTTGACTTGCAAAATTAAAACGCACATAAAGAAAAATGAAATCGTATAAAAACCTATATGGTTAATAATATATATAGCATGGCTTAATAATATAAAAAAAAATACAAAGCGAGCACAATGTGGTCAAACCTTTAGCTGCCATACTTCAGAGGAAAAATATTGTATCTAAATATTTATAATTTTAAATAATGATATGTAACAAAGAAGGCACAAGGTTTAAATTTAATTACATTTTCATTACTACTTAATGCGCTTTAAGTGTGAGCGTTCTAGATTTTATTATTTAAGAGCCTAAACATGTCAATAAGATAAAAGTAATTTATTAGGTTGATAACAAAGAAATGTATGATTATTTGCTTTAATTATCGACTTGGCATGGCAATAACGTATATTGTTGCCCTAGGGTGATAACGTATATTATTTTAGTGGGATGTTATTGAACCCTTATTGACTACTGTTATAGGTAACGGAATCCAATACTAATATTATAAATATTTCACGTTGAAACGGAGTGACGGATCGACGTGATTTTTGGCATAGAGCTACTTTTATCCCGGAAAAATGCACAGTTCCCGAGGGAACAGTGTGCGATAACCGAATTCCACGCGAGCGGAGCCGCGAGCAAAAGCTAGTATCGTATAAGTATTTAGGCATCTCACGCATTACATTACTAAATATCTAGCTAAATATATTTTAATAAACAAACAAATAATATTTACAAAGATTAACAGAAATAAATAAAAAAAGACTACAACTAACTTAATCTAAACCTAAAAATCTATATTTACAAATATCTAGCTTATAATTTATTCCCGTAAACCATTACAATGGCAAGACTTTTTTATTGTACGATTAGCCCGGAGATGAGAAAGAGACTAGAATTCTAATCTTTCGATTCAGTTCTGGGGTAGCGATTTATACGAAGCATAATTATACCGGGTGTGGCCTGTAATATAAGCAAAAAATTAAAACATAGATCATACTCCTCAAACTGAACAACATTAGTTCAGCGAATTTTAAAAATAATTAGTTTTTTATTTTTTATTACACTTTTAAGTTTATTCGCAGAAGCAATGTAAAGCAAAAGGCTTGATGTTTGTAGCGTGACAGGCGACGTCAGTTGTGTTCTAGGATGGCGTACATTGATGGCAGTATTTAATTTGTATGAAAAAAGGAAAATTCAAATACTCCATTATTTTTAAAAGTCGCTCAACTAATGTTGTTCAGTTTAACGAGGACGATCTATGTTTTAATTTTTTGCTCGTATTACAGGCCACACCCGGTAAGTGAAATAGTTTCAAAGGTAACCAATAGATGGCGTTGATAGTTGCCGCGTGCGCCGCGTCAAGTGTTCCGATAATCTTTGATACAAAGAACATTGATTGTTTTAAATCAGAATAAAATTATCATGATTATTAATAGTTCGATATCTTACAATTGTTTACCGGGTAAATGCACGACGCAGTTCTTTCTCGATTAGTTATTTGATTGAATTGCCGATTTGTTTGTATCAAGAGATAATATTAATGTCATCTAGGAGTAAACAAGAATCAATCATATTAATTTCAGTGATCTAAATGGAATTATAAGGTGAAATTACACGTTAGATCACTAACTAAACGTTAGATCAATAACTAAAATTAAATACCTAATTACAAATAATTATTATCGTTGGGCGACAGTGGCGGCCTTACCCATTGCGAGGCTCCGGGCGGCAGGTCTTTGCGAGGCCCTTTGTCCTTCGTGAAAACTATGTGATGCGAAAATATAGTTATAAAAATCTGTATTTTTTTAATTTGCTTGGGTTGTTACGCGAGGCCCCTGCAAGAGCGAGCCCCCGGGCGGTTGCCCTGTTCGCCACCCCCTAAGACCGCCTCCGTCTCTGTTGGGCGATTTATATCAATTAACTAAAAAATTAAAAGTAAGTATTAAAAAAAATCGAATTCGAGTAGAGTAGCAGAAAACAGCTGGAAGAAAAGAGGTATTGGAATCAAATCTGAACTGAAAACTTACACTAAGGGTACAGTGCACTTAGTGTAAGTTTTCGGTTACAAAATACGTCTCGATCGCGTTCGCGTTAAAAGTTAAAATCTCAATTTGTATGGAAAAACGAACATCGCAAACGTTCCGCTAGAGGCGCTGTTTGTGTTTCCATATAAATTGAGATTTTAACGTGAACGCGATCGAGACGTATTTTGTAACCGAAAACTTACAAGGGCACTGGACTCTAATCACTTGGCGATCCAGCCAGTCGTCAAAATTTCAATTAAACTGCCGAACCAAATGATAATTATATGTGTGCAAAGGCGCGGTTAAAGATTAGTAAGAAATGCTTGTTTTAACCTTTATCAGATCCTGTACATCAGTGACGCACACACACTTCAAATTATCCACTGCAAATTTTCAAATATCTTTATGAATCACGCTGCCACAATTCACTGTCAAAAGTACTTATTAACTTCTGCCTACTTATGTGATGACAAGATATTTCCATCGTATCATCATTAATTCAATAAAAAAATATCTTAATCGCAATAGATAATTCGATTCATCATTTTATCATAATAACTGTCTGTTTTGTTGCGTTGTCATCCCTAAAATTTAAGGGATTCATCGATAATCAATACAAACAGGTACAATGTGCAATATGTTTAATACACGAGACAGGTCAATGTTCTTTGATAAAATATAATTACCTAGACGACCTAGATTTAATCGGAGTTTTTTTATGAAAAACCAAAGTACGAACAACAGTAAGTGTAAGTGGATCAAGAATCCCGTGTTATGACTGTACTTGCGGTACACTTCAGTGCCCTTAGTGTAAGTTTGCGGTTACAAAATATACGTCTCGATGGCGTTCGCATTAAAATCTCAATTTACGTGGAAACACGAACATCGCAAACGTTCCGCTAGAGGCGCTTTTCGTGTTTCCATACAAATTGAGATTTTAACACGAACGCGGTCGACACGTATTTTGTAACCGAAAACTTACACTAAAAGGGACAGGTCAAAAATATATTTTCACTTGTTGCTGTCACTTCATGTTTGAATTTTTGTATAAAATTGCCAGATGACATGCAATGAGGAGGTGGCAGACCGTTTTATCAATTATTTAATAATTAGCTTTTGCCCGCGGCTTCGCCCTCGTGGAATTCGGCTATCACGCGCTGTTCCCTCGGGAACTGTGCACTTTTCGGGATGAAAAGTAGCCTAAGTATGTCACTCTCGGGTCCATAAACTATCTCTATGCCAAAAAATACACAACAATAGACGGACAAACACACACACAAACATACGAACACACACACTTTCACATTTATAATATGAGTATAAATGGATTCGTTTTCTTCTTCTTGGTCGTCACACTGGCAGAGAGGTCGTGATCGTCACATCAGGGGTGGTAGCAAGCTTTAAAATCTGTCGCCATTCCTACCGTACCGCAGCCCTTCTCGAACTATTGTGGAGTGGATTATTTTATATGGTTATAAATAAATTTCAGGACTGTCCATTGAACTTGGCACCCATTTAGATCTCACTTCTTTTGTCGATCAAAGCATACCTATATCATAATACTGAAATATTTAGGCTCTCATTTCGCATTTATGATTTGATGAGGGGTACGTATTGCAAGGCCTAAAATTAAAATATCTAACTTTAAATAACCTACGTTCAAAATCCCTAAAATTTAAATACCTAATGATTTTAAATACCTAAGCAACTAACACCTACCTACGAATTACCTAAGTTCAAAATACATATTGGAGTAAATGTCTAAAGTTTAAAATATCAACAGCAAAGACACCTAAGTTTGATACACCAACATTTGAAATACCAAACGGTCAAAATACCTAAAATAATGCACTTGCGAGCTTCTACAATTAGAGTAGCGTGAGCTGTTACAAAAAAAAACCTAACATCGAAGGCTAAGGCGGGAGCTACGCTGTGCTTCGCTCCCGCCTTAGCCTTCTGAACCTAAACCATCCGAGTCGCTTCTGCCCTGAAATGTCTTGCTCGCTCGCTTCGCTCGCTCGCTATCAGCAAGGCACCAGCTCGATTGTACCAAAGGGGATCAACAGGATTTAAAATAAAATTTATTTTAAATATAACATGTTATCGATGGGATGTCGTTATTACACCTACTTTTGGTACCTCGCTGGCAGCGAGCGAGCGGAGCGAGCGAGGAAGACGTTTCAAAGCAGAAACGACTTTGATAGTTTAGGTTCAGAAGGCTAAGGCGGGAGCGAAGCGCAGCGTAGCTCCCGTCTTAGCCTTCGATGTTAGGTATTTTTTTTGTAACAGCACAGAAAATGATAAATGTCAATCTACCCCCGCTTGAAAAAGTCGGAATGTTGTTATTTGAAAATGACAGACTTTGGTGTAACGATGGTTTCGGTATTTTGACCGTTAACGTACCATTTGACATTTTAAGCTTCCGGTATTTTGAATGGAAGTGAAAAATCATTAAGGTGGCACGACTTCCATACTATATAATTTTTCCAACCATTTGCGCTTGAAAGATTTTTTGAAACTAAAATCACATCTCTTGATGTTTATTTCGTTCTCTGATCGCGGCATTTTTTGTTTACCTAAAGAAAGCTTTTGAATAATAGCTTAATCTAGATGATTATTTTGGTTCATTTTTGTCAATATGTGAGTGGACGGCGACAGTATCGTACGCCAAAGGCTCGGTAGTAGTGTGCGTCGCGACTAATTCGCCAAGTCGCCGTCAATTTGAAGCTAGGCGCCACTGTCAGTATTCGTTTGATTTATCTGATCAAAATAAAATAATAATTATTAACCATTTAGAAGCACGTGTCATTTTTTTTAATATTTTTGCTGGCCATCGGTACAAAGCCCTTCGGTCAAAAGACTGAAGCTAAATGAACAAATGCGTTGCCAATTTTTTTGATTTCCGTAAGAATTATTTCTTTCGAAAAGAAAAAATTGCGTTGCTCGTACGGTCAAAGACTTTAATTCATGAGCCACCATGGAACCATATCACAGTGAACGTCACAGTGACATCGTATTAATTTACGAGGAAAACAGTAATGACTTTTCCTTTGAAAAGGTTCCACGGTGGCTCATGAATTAAAGTTCTCGGCCGTACGTCATCATCATCATCATCAGCCTCTAGCTGTCCACTGCTACACACATAGGCCTCCCCAAAGAGCGCCATTGCGCCTTGTCCTCGGCTAGACGCACCCAGCTTCTACCAGCAGCCTTTCGCGGATCGTAACCGACCGTGCGTACCTACTAACAAATAAATATGGAATATTGCATATACAGTCAAACTATTTGCTTCCTGACCCACCGTAGAACGCTCTCACAGTAAGTGCCATAATGAATTCCCTTGTCAAGCAATGCGATGTCAGTATGACTTTTTCAACGAAAAGGTTCCACAGTGGGGCACGATTCCGTTGGTTCGATAGTACGTCTTATAAATAAGGAATATCACTGCAATTTTCTGCCGTCAGAGTGCAGCACCAGCACTAACTGTTAATGGTTTTTTGAGTATCTTAAAATGTCTGTAGAAAGCCATAATATCATAATTATTTCAATTAAATTTTTGGAAATATAGCTCTATCGTTATTATCGATGTCAATATCATGTTATTTTGTTACTCATACAAAAATACATGATTTCTGTAGGTACTAATACTCTTTGGATAAAATATAAAGAGAACTGACGTTGTCATTTGGATAATAAAAGTAAAAAACAAAAACATCTCAACTGTCAAGTCAAACTGCGATTTTCTGATTTGCTATCCATGAAGCTACATTTTCGAGATAATTAAATTGTAATTTGCATTGCACCATGGAGCCACGAACTTCGCGAAAAGACTATAAAAATCATCATTACTCTGGTCCCAGGAAAAATCAAAAACGAGTTCAGGGACAAATGAAACGTCATCACGGAGAAATCAAAAGGTAAGTGCCGTGGAAAACATATTGCACATAGTGACGTTATTTCGAAACCAGAACCTGGCTAATCTGCTTGTTGTTGCAGTCGTAATGAAGTATGGTGCAAGAAAAGGAAAATGGACGACGATTCCAACATCAATTCGAGTTCTGGGTAAGTGAAACATAAATATCCTTCACACACTAGCATAGTATATAGGTAATATTATAAATTTGAAAGCCTCTTCCATTGGTTGGCAATCAAGCACTGTCCGCTTCTAGCGGAACGTTTTCCCACGCATGACTAAACTATGGAACCGGCTTCTCGGGACGATATTCCCACAACTTAGGGATCTTAGCCTATCAAACTCGCAACGGGCCGGCAACGCACCTGTGATACCCCTAGTTTTGCCGGTACCCATGACCGGTGATGATTGCTTCCCACCAGGTGACCCGAATGCTTGTTTTCCCCTCTTATATGAAAAAAAATAAAACGGCTCGACTGATTTGGACGAAATTTGGTATGTAGATAGCTGGGCGTGTAAAGTGAAAGCTCCTTTTTATCACGATATTCCCACGAGATTCCTACGATTAGACACTACAAATTATTTATTGAATCAGGCGTTGCTTTGCATGGTCCACATATCAATCAATTTTTACAGTGAGGAGGTGGAGGAACGCATGAACATCTATACTAATATTATAAATAAGAAAGTGTGTGTGTTTGTATATTTGACCGTCTTTCACGTCGAAACAGATCGACGTGATTTTTGACATAGAGATAGTTTATGGGCCAATATAGTCTATATATATAGTAGTATATAGGCTACTTGTTATCCCGGAGAAATGCTCAGTTCCCGAGGGAACAGCGCACGATAATCGAATTCCACGTGTGCGAAGCCGTGGGCAAAAGGCTAGTCTTGTATAAATGTAGCTATCATATAAGGTCGCGGGTGAGCAAAGTAATTGTTTCAGTTCATTGATATTACAAATTGACCGTGGGTATTTTATGTGCAATGTCAATGAAATCAACTATGTAGTTATGTATTGGAAATTCTCGGAATTAGTCAAAGTCCTGGAATTCAGTTCAACTATCGGTTATTAGAACCCGTGGTGGCCTAGTGGTTTGACCTATCGCCTCTCAAGCTGAGGGTCGTGGGTTCAAATCCCGGCTCGCACCTCTGAGTTTTTCGAAATTCATGTGCGCAATTTACCACGAGCTTTGCGGTGAAGGAAAACATCGTGAGGAAACCTGCACAAATCTGCGAAGCAATTCAATGGTGCGTGTGAAGTTCCCAATCCGCACTGGGCCCGCGTGGGAACTATGGCCCAAGCCCTCTCATTCCGAGAGGAGGCCTGTGCCCAGCAGTGGGACGTATATAGGCTGAGATGATGATCGGTTATTACGCGTGCGAAGCAAATGCCAAAGGACCATCCATAAAGTACATCACACCAACTTTGACCATTTTTCAAGTGTTTTGTTGGTTATGTTTTTCGAGCGTATGTATTTGAATAATAACGTATGTGTGTATGTTTCTTGCTCGGCTTTAGGGATTAGTTAGTACATAGAAATCTATGATATAGTACCTAATTTAATTAGTACTTATGTGGATAGTTGGACACCTGGAATAACACATAATTATAGCGTCACTACTTTGAAAAAATCTTCACTCAGAAAAATTACTTATTTTGAGGTACGAATTTTTAGGGTTCCGGAGCCAAAATGGCAAAAACGGAACCCTTATAGTTTCGCCATGTCTGTCTGTCTATCTGTCTGTCTGTCTGTCTGTCTAGTCTGTCTGTCTGTCCGTCCGCGGCTTTGCTCAGGGACTATCAATGCTAGAAAGCTGTAATTTTGCACGGATATGTAAGTAAACTATGCCGACAAAATAGTACAATTAAAAATTCATAAACAATTTTTTTAGGGTACTGTATTGTGTGAAACTCTTTGGTAACCGTTCAATTAGTACTAGCAACTAAGTTCGATATTTGAATATGATTATTACAGCGAACGGTCACAATAGAGTATTATAAAGGACTTGTATTCGAGTTGCCAACGAAGTTGAATATAATCCAGTTTACGTAAAATATATGTTTTTATTTCAATTACGGCTTTTCTAAGATACCGGACCGTCTGTCCAGTACAGTACCTCCCATAGACGTAAAGTGGCGGTGATTTTTTTTTTCTCATTCAACCCTATAGTGTGGGGTACCATCGGATAGGTATTTTAAAACCATTAGGGGTTTGCTAAAACAATTTTTCGTTTCAGTAATGTGTTTGCGAAATATTCAACTTTAAAGTGTACATTTTCATTAAAATCGATAACCATATCATAACCATATTTGGTATATTAAACTTTTACTTTGTGGGACAACCGTTTTTAGAACAGGGTATCCCACATTTTCATACCAAATTTGAAGTCGATGCCAATTATCGTTGAAGAGTCCTGTTCTGCGGAGACAATACTGGCCGGACTATCAAGATGTCACTGCCAGATTATTGCATTGTCACGCGATTTACACGTGTATGCAAAATTTCAGCTCAATTGGTAACCGAAAAGTGAATCAAATTTAATTTGCAAGATTTGATGACAAACATCGGGACAGGTGAAACTAAATAAAATCTTGTAGAAGTGGTTCTACTTCAAAGCAAAAAGATGCATGTTCAAATAAGGAATCTTTTTTGAGGTTGCAAATATACTTGGTGATTAGTTTAAATTCGGAAAGAAAGCGAGAATTGGTTCGCGCTCGTCCTGCATTGTGCCTGATGACAGCTGAGTCATGGCGGCATGGACGGCATTATGCAAGAAGGGATCAAGTCAATAATAAAAATATCATTGTAAGTACTATGAACAATGTTTTATTTTTTATTATTTATAAATATAATAAAATACAATTCAATGAGTTCAATATCCCGCGGGATCGCGGTGGATGCCGGAAGCACAAGACCGGTCTGAGTGTAGAGCCTTGGGGGAAGCCTATGCCCAGCATTGGCTGACATGATGATGATAATGAATATCCCTCGAAACATAATAATTTATTTAGTTTTTATCCAGAAAACATTTGAAAGAGAATTTTTCATCTAAATATATTCTTAGAAATTCAAAGACAATAAAAAAAATAGCCCTAATTTATCGTGAACTTTACGGTGAAGGAAAATACATTATACTTATAATTCAATGGTGTGTACGAAATTCCTTATCTTTCTCACTCTTCTTAGAGTACGTTATACAGACCGAGATGGTGAATAAAATTGATAAGCCGACTGCATAAAAACTTTCAATAAAAAGGAAAAAACAGGTAATGAATCCTTATGCGGAATACGGTGATTTCAACATTTTTTTTCTTTTTATTGGATATTTTTTAAGGATTCATGATTTCATTTTTCGACTTGAGGAAATTACTAAAGCATTAAAAATATTTTTTTTAATGCTATGCCTAGTTGGTTACTAAGTTTTGTTACTGGAGTTGTGACTAATAAAATATACCTAATATAAAGCTTTTAATAAAACACAGAATGCATCATTTGAAAGTTTTTTTGTTGTACTGATCAAAATATGAATTGATTTATCTAAAATGTTTACCGTATATTTATTGAACTCCACTAAAATATTAAGATTGCCACCAATTAGACTTGCTAAAACTTATATAACTATACTAACCAAGTTCTCGGTCAGACACACTTCATCTATACGAGGCCAGGATGGCGATTACTGGTCGAAGCTTGTGTAGTACTTTTCTCAAAAATGATGATGATGGTGAGGATGATCATGATGATAGTAATGGTAATAGTGATGATGATGATGATAGTGATAATAATGTATGGTGATGATGATGATGATTATGGATGATGATGATGATTGATAGTGATGGTGGTGATGATGATTGTTTATGATGATGATTATGATGATGATGATGTTGGTGATGGTGATGACATGGACCCATTTCAAAATACCCGTTACTGTCCAGTAAGTAAGTATGAAAATCCAATAAGTACATAGCAAGGGATGGGATTGTACTGTACGTTAACGGGTTCCTTTAAACATTTGGAAAAAAGCGTGTGGGCCGAGCAGCAGTGTTGGGCGTACAGTTAACTAATATTTTGAAATGGGTCCATTATGTCATCGCCATCATTATAAGTACACTTGATATGTAATGGAATTTCAATATTTACTGGACAGTACGAGGTTACTTCCTAGACAATAGCCTAGCCTCCAGGGTGCGTTACTTTCTGCGACGTTTTTGATGATGTAATGGTAACATTTCATACCATTTTTGAGCAAATCTGGTATATCCATACTAATATTATAAATGCGAAAGTGTGTTTGTGCGTTTATCCGTCTTTCAAGACGACCAGATGGCCCAGTGGTTAGAGCACCTGACTACAAAGCTTGAGGTCCCGGGTTCGAATCCCGGCCGGGGCAGATATTTGTATGAATAATACGAATGTTTGTTCTCGGGTCTTGGATGTTTAATATGTATTTAAGTATGTATTTATCTATATAAGTATGTTTATCCGTTGCCTAGTGTCCATAACACAAGCTTTGCTAAGCTTACTTTGGGACTAGGTCAATTGGTGTGAATTGTCCCGTGATATTTATTTATTTATTATTATTATTCACGCCCTAACGGAGCGACGGATCGACGTGATTTTTAGCATAGAGATAGTTTATGGTCCCGAGAGTGACATAGGTTTCTTTTTGTCCCGAGGAAACAGTGCGCAATAACCGAATACCACGCAGGCGGAGCTGCGGGCAAAAGCTAGTACGTACATATATATGTCGGAGATTACAATAATCAAGCCTTTAGGATTGTCAATTGACTATTAGAGTATCGAAATGGCATCGAACGCCGTGTGACGTAACTAGCGGTTGCGGTGCACATGGACGGGCTTGTTGGCCGGAGGTGATTCTACTTCGGGCTGTTGGAACGACAACCAACACCTGGCTAATGATTCTGTCAGTTCGTCTGACAATTAGCTCTTTACATACTCCGATTGGTTTTGTAATTTAATTACTATCGACTAGTGAAATAAAACAACTGAGACGGAAGTACTCTCATTCCATCGTCATCTCACCTCTTCTCTCCGCTCTCGTCGACATATATAATATTTCGGGGATCTCGGAAACGGCTCTACCGATTTCGACGAAATTTGGTATGTAAGGGTTTCTGGGGATGAAAAATCGATCTAGCTTGGTCTTATCTATGGGAAAACGCTAAGTAAGAATATATTGCAATGAAAAATTCACTTTAAATATTTTCTAGATAAAAATTGAATAAATTATTAAATTTTGTGGGACATTGAACTCATTGAATTGGATTTTATTATATTTATAAATAATAAAAAATAAAACATTGTTCATAGTACTTACAATGATATTTTTATTATTGACTTGATCCTTTCTTGCATAATGCCGTCCATGCCGCCATGACTCAGCTGTCATCAGGCACAATGCAGAACGAGCGCGAACCAATTCTCGCTTTCTTTCCGAATTTAAACTAATCACCAAGTATATTTGCAACCTCAAAAAAGATTCCTTATTTGAACATAAATCTTTTTGCTTTGAAGTAGAGCCACTTCTACAAGCTTTTACTCCGCGTAAGATTTCACATACGATTCCAAACACAAAATAGTTCAAAAAATATTTCTTATCTTTTTTCGTAACGGCTACGGAACCCTATCTTGGGCATGCCTGACACGCTCTTGGCCGGTTGTTTATATTATAAATGGTTTTTATGTTTCCAGATCCAAGGCCAACTGCGGGTTTGCAAAATACAAAAATGCTACTTCGTCGGATATATTCCTCCAGCATATGATATAACAGTATTAGAAATAGAGAGTGACGAAAATTTTATTTGTAAGATGTTACCAGAATTGGTCATGTTCTATAAAAATTGTATTTTACCCGAAGTATTACTTTGGAAAGTTGCCAAAAATCAAGTGTTTAGACATTTCATTGTGTTAGGTGCTGACCTTTTTTAACCGACTTCGAAAAAAAGGAGGAGGTTATTTTTTTTTCTATGTTTGTTACCTCAGAACTCCGTCATCTATGAACCGATTTGAAATTTTTTTTTTCGTTCGTCTAGAAATGCTTTCAATTCGGTCCCATAAGCACCAAATCAGGATCTGATCATTGGATCCTAAGGAGATCGAGGGGACTCTTCAAATGTTGTAGGGACATCTATGGTAATTTTGATATATTTAGTAGTAACTCGTGCATTTGCTCTTGAAAATCATCATTTGGTGAAATGGAACTGATGATGAAGACCACAGTTGACAATCGGAGTTACTACTCAATAACAAGTAGGTATTTCATGGGTTAAATTTCAATCCATTTAACACAGTTGCTAAGCAATTTATGCTACTCGTAATGCATATGGAATGGGTAGTGAAGCACCAGGATACCTCAATAAAGAAAGTCTCTGCCTGTGAGTGGACCTATGGTCATCTACCTGACCTACGCACTTTATATTGGGTTTCAATCACTCCTGCTGACTGGTACAAAATTATTTTTATGGTTTTTTGTAGTCGGTAAAATTTTTTGTTATAAAATTTTCTTGTTTCTTTTCCTTTGACTTTTATTTATTTTGATCTTTTGTTTTATGGGTACATGGCACGAACGTGCAGCTTTTACAATCTATAGTGATTCAGGACTGGCCCTGGTCATATTATTATTTGATACGATATTCAGTTCTACGAGCGCACATTTATGTGCAGCTTTTGCAATCTATTATGATTCAGGACTGGCCTGGTCATATTATTATTTGATACGATATTTAGTTCTACGAGCGCATATTTATGTGCAGCTTTTGCAATCTATTATGATTCAGGACTGGCCTGGTCATATTATTATTTGATATGATATTTAGTTCCACGAGCGCACATTTATGTGCAGCTTTTGCAATCTATTGTGATTCAGAACTGGCCTCTGGCCGTATAGTAATATTATTTTATGTGATATTCAGTTCTACAAGCGCAGATGTGTGCAGCTTTTGCGAAAGTGACATACCTACATCCTAGCGGTGAGATAGTGTGGTATTGAATTCAATCTCACATCAAAAAAAAATTACGAAAAATACATAATTGTAAGCTTATTAAAAAAATGGTACTACACGTAGTTACAAGAAAAAAATGATCAATCTGTTACCACCAGGAAAGATACTTCCTAGCAGGTGCTATCAATTTCCCTATGAAGCAGTCGACTTTTCAAATTTCTTGTAAATCAAAAAAAATGTGCTAAATTGTACACTAGTTAAAAAAATGTACCACCCTTGTATAGTTACAGTTATAAAACAGTGATCAATCAGGAAGTATCCTTTCTGGCAGGCGCTATTTCATTATGTAGTAATCGTAATAAAAAAGAGTAAGTAGTACTGAACGTACAGTTTTCTCGTAGCTACGGGTAGTACTCCTTTTTTTAATTTGCGTACAATTTCGTACATTTCTCATATTTTTTTCTGACTCACAAGAAATTTTAAAACACGACTGCTACATAATGCAATAGGAAGGAAGTATCGTTCCTCGCGGTGACAGATTGATCATTGTTTTTTCTTGTAACTACGGGTAGTAAATTTTTTTTAACAAGCGTACAATTTAGTACATTTTTGGAACATTTTTGTGATGTAAGTTTGAATTCCATGCGACACCATGCCACCGCCAGGAAGTATGACACTTGCGAAGTACATTTTGTCAAACTACATTTGTAAATAAACAGTGGAGTGATGGCCATGATTGGGTCAAGGTACCATGGATAAACCTTCGGACCGTTGGTTGAATGACATAGGTATTGTTATTTGGCAGTCGGCTGGTAAGCTGTGTATGAGGCTGGCGTGAAATTGCAAGGGCCAGCAGTGGGTGGGAGTAGGCTGATTTTAATGATATATAAATGTAAATAAATAAATAAAAAACTGATGTAATAATAAACTGTTTTTAATTTGTAGTTCAATAAAACCTTGAATTAAAAAAACATCGTGAGGAAATATTTATACGCCTGCTGCGAAGTTTCCTAATCCGCACTAGGTCAGTGTGGAAAATAATGCTTGAGACCTGTGTGCCCAGCAGTGAGACGTGTGCTGATCTGGACGATGATGATGACAAATTTTTCCGCTCGTGCTGAAAATATCACGTTACCGAAACACCTATTTTTTCAAAATACATTACATTTTTATTACATTCCCATTATATCTGATATCCAAAAGAAGAAATTTCACAAAAAATTACTTCGTCAAGTAATCTTGGATTTTGTAATTATGAGGTAAATAGGTAATGCAATATTTTGAAACATGTATTATTCTGGTAACGTGGTATTTCTTGATATTATGATAGGGGATAAAATTACATGAAAAAAATTGTTTACAAATTAGGTCAAATATTTTTAGCTACATGTTTAAAAAAATAATAAGGTAGTAATTAGCTCATACATTCACATCATTACTTGAGATACCAAAAAAAAAGCAAAAAGATATAATCACACACCGGATTCGATCCCGAAGATTCTAACCCGTATCTAGCATGAATAGACGCCAATACAACTACTCCAATCAGCAGTTTGAACGAGACGTCGAAATTAGCAATCACTTTTGTTTACTACAAGTTATAAGCATGTGTGCGAAAATATTACAGTCACCGCTGCCGCGTTGTTATAAGTTAAAATAAAAGTATTTTCTAAATTAAAATACATCTGAAACTTGGTAGGATATATCACAAATTTCACTCTACAGGCGGCATGTACATTATTTTATAAAAATATCCACATTTACAATCCTAAAAAAAATAAAATACGTGGAATTTGCACACTAACGTCATCTACTGGCGCTGTAGTGCCTAGCTGACCGTGACAAACCACCTTAAGTATATAGATTTTAGGGATTTTGAACGTAGGTTATTTAAAGTTAGTGAATTTAATTTTAGACATTGCCATTCGTAACCATTTTAAACTTTCGGTATTTTGAATATAGGTGAAAAAATCATTAGGTATATAGATTTTAGGGATTTTGAACGTAGGTTATTTAAAGTTAGATATTTTAATTTTAGGCCTTGCAATACGTACCCTTTGATGAGATATCATTACTTTTTGTACAGAAATAATTTTCTTTAGAAATTATAATAAAACTAGCTTTTTCCCGCGGCTCCGCCCGCGTGGTACCTATTCGGTTATCGCGCGCTGTTCCCTCGGGAACTGTGCATTTTTCCGGGAAAAAAAGCCTTTGTACTTACAACTTCTTTCTGTGTGATATTTTGTATTTCCTTTTTGTACAATAAAGAGTATAAACAAACAAACAAACAAACAAACAAAAGTAGCCTATGTCACACTCGGGACCATAAACTATCTCTATGCCAAAAATCACGTCGATCCGTCGCTCCGTTACGGCGTGAAAGACGGACAAACACACAAATACACTTTCGCATTTATAATATTAGTATGAATGATAAAAAATTACTAGTTTTTGATAATAATCCTCTGCATTCAGTATTCACCCAACTACCTATAACTGCCAACCTACCTACCTAAATTTGAACTTTCTAAGTCATCTGGAACTGAGTTCGAGTTTTGATCAATAGGTCAGTCAGTGATAAAAATATCGATTTTTGGATGATCTAAGTAAATAACCGTTTTTGGTGTGTTCATGAAATTTAGAGCACAAATGAACCGAATTTAACATGAATGTGAAATAGTTTTTGAGTTATGAGAGGGTCAAAAGTGGCTCCAAATGTTTCGCGTAAAATTACACACGATGCTGCTCGCCAGTTCTTTTAGCTTGAAGTTGGTTTAACACGCTACTGTGTCGTGTGTCTAGATTACAAGTCATGTAACATTAAGTTAAATAAATAAATAAATATCATGGGACACTTGCACCAATTGACCTAGTCCCAAACTAAGCAAGCTTGTACTATGGGTACTAGGCAACGGATAAATATACTTATATAGATAAATAAATACTTAAATACATATTAAACATCGAAGACCCGAGAACAAACATTCGTATTATTCATACAAATATCTGCCCCGGCCGGGATTCGAACCCGGGACCTCAAGCTTCGTAGTCAGGTTCTCTAACCACTTAGCCATCCGGTCGTCCGACCAGTTATCCCTACTATCCTTACTTAATATTATAAATGCGAAAGTAACTCTGTCTGTCTGTCTGTCTGTTACGCTTTCACATCAAAACCGCTGAATCGATTTTGATGAAATTTGGTATAGAGATAGTTTAAGTCCCAAGGATCAACATAGGATACTTTTTATTCCGGTAGAGGGCGCCACCGTGCGATAACCTAAGTCCGCGCAGACGAAGTCGCGGGCATAAGCTAGTAATATTATAAATGCGAAAGTAACTCTGTCTATCAGTCTGTCTGTCTGTTACGCTTTCACGTCGAAACCACTGAACCGATTTTGATGCAATTTGGTATATAGGTAGTTTGAACCCCAAAGATCAACATAGGATACCACGCGATAACCTAGATCCGCGCAGACGAAGTCGCGAGCATAGCTAGTATTACATACAAGCGAGTGTTGTCAGTGAACACTCGGCTTAATCAAAATGGATAGTAATTAGAAATTATCAACAATGTGGGTTTTACGTAATTAAGATAACTTGAAACTATCTTCATTTCAATCAGGAATTAAAGTGATGTATCATTATAGATCCTGATTTTTTTAATATGATTGATAGTTTATGCGATTAGTTAGAAGTACTAAGACTGCCTAGAACCCTGCATACGAGTGGGATCACTTGAAAAAAAAATGTTTATACAATACAATACAATACAATACAAATACTCTTTATTGTACACCAGAAATAGTAAGCGATACAGAAAACAGGTACACAGAGAAAATTACAAGGTAAGCAATAGGCGGCCTTATCGCTTAAGAGCGATCTCTTCCAGGCAACCTTTTTACAGAAAGAAGGAAGGACTAGTTTACAGCAGGTGGTGCATTAACAGTAGATCAGAAAATGAAAAAGTAACAAAAACACATCTACACATACACATTATTGCACATATACTACACGTCTAAAATAAAAATAGGAAACGGGATAAACAAACAGTTACATATAAATAAACGAATAAATAAATAAACTAGGATAAAGCTAATTATTACATGATGACAGATAGTGCTCTTTAAGCATAGATTTAAAGATTGAAAGAGATTTTGCCCGTCGTAAGTCAATCGGTAAGGATTCCACAACCGAATAGCCTGGACAGTATAAGAATAGACATAGAATTTGGAGTTAGAAAGAGGCACGGTAAGGAGAAAGTTCTGAGAGCATCGAATAGAAGTCACGTAGCTAAATCGCTCTTTGAGGTAGCGAGGAGTTGCAGGGTTAAAGAGAATGCCGTAAAGAAGGTGGAGAATGTGAGAGTTTATTATAAGAAACAACACATACAATGGGGTTACAAATATCTGTTGGTCTCACACTAGGCTGGGCCTGTAACTTCCTTCGCATATTTCTTTTTGACCTATTTTAATTTGGCAGAGTTCATTTCGCTGATTGTTGGATACTGGCCTTGTTTAAATTTTTTTATTAACATTATCATCTCGTCTTTGCAAAACCACTCGGTTTACCAAAATTTTGCCTTTTGGTATGCGGTTCAATCCATCCATACTAATATTATAAATGTGAAAGTGTATTTGTGTGTTTGTCCGTCTTTCACGCCGTAACGGTAGTAAGCTACTTTTTATTCCGGTAAAATGTAGAGTTCCTGAGGAACCAGCGCGCGATAACCGTATACCACGCGGGCGGAGCAGCGGGCAAAAGCTAGTACCACATAATATGCAGTCACAAGCACCCATTATCTACCACAGCAAAGCATGCATAAAAATATCGGATACGACTATTTCTAGGGAAGGTAAAACGTGTCAGATATTTTTGCATGCTTCGCCTGTGGCAGATATTATGCAGAGCAGGTGACTATATAACACAATTCAGAAATCAGAATTTTTCTTTGCAAAAGTTCCATCTCTAAAGCCCTATTTAGACAATGCAAGTTGCATTACATCGCAGACTATTGAGGGACAAAGAATACTAGTACCTACAGTTGATCAAACAAATACCACAATGTAGTGAAACTTGTATGCAAGTTCGAGAAGTCTAAATGGGGCTTATCCCTCGACACAACCCTCGAGAACTGTGCAATTTTCCGGGATAAAAAAAATGTATGCGTTCATCTAAGTCGTGTAAAATAACTGCAACGTAACGGGACTACATCATACAATTCAATGGCAGCTAGCATGCAGTTTACACAATATGCCAATATGCAACCGCAATGAAACTGCAATGCAGTCAGTCTTCATTAAATTTTACAAGTGAAAACAAAAAATAAGAGACAGACAGGACTTAGATACGTCTACTGAAATGGATTCTTCACACAGTTGTGTAAACAATAGACACACTGAAAAATTAGCAACCGAAATTAACCTATAATATAATAGTTACAATACCTACGTCAATCCATTGTTCGTTGTGTAGGTACAGATGTCGTTTATAATTTATGCAATTTTTAAGTGAATGAGAAAGAACGACAAATAAACAAATAACTTGTAAGTACATCAGATGTTGATGTTTTGAACAGACTTGAAATATTAGGAGAGATTTTTGAGGTTTTGTATCTCAAAAGGCAAGAAGTAAGGTCTCATCAAGCAAGTAAAGAAAAAACCTGAAAACACTGATCCACACAAAGTTTTATAACGTAGAAATACTAATTAGGTAAGTAGAAGTTTTTGCTTGCTGCCATTAAATTCACATGAAACCCTCGGCGTGCTAGTCTATTTCGCACTACACCTGTGTTT
Organism: Choristoneura rosaceana; assembly: GCA_037349165.1. NCBI lineage: Eukaryota > Metazoa > Arthropoda > Insecta > Lepidoptera > Tortricidae > Choristoneura > Choristoneura rosaceana. The sequence continues at coordinate 7,791,899 of JAZBNJ010000013.1, forward strand.
GTTTAAGGACTTATGATGTAAAAGGATAAAATTTAAACCAAATTCTAAAAATAGAGTTCCTCCGTGTTTAAGCCAAGTAAATAAAGTAAATCACAAGTATTTCTTTATGATATTAAGAACACCTGATGAAAAGATTTAACGCCGATACTTATATCCGTTTAAAATAACACATAAGTAATCATGATATTGATAAGATCTGCAATACGTCAATTAAATAATCAATGATATTGCGAGATTGTAAGAGATTGTGAAATTGTGACTTTGTGAGGTGAGAAGCATAAAAATATTTGTAATCGATTTCTATTGATAATGTGTTTTAAAAAGCAAGGTATTAATAAATCTGGTGGTAGATAATATCGAATACCTATAAGACTAATTAATTATTATTTACTATCTAATAATTTACTAGGCAAAGTGAGGCTGAAATCAGGTCGGATGATAGAATCAGAATTCCGGGATTTTGCTTTTGCAAGGGAATATACAAAAATTATATACAAAGTATTAATCTACGTTGACGATGAGACATCGAGATTCAAGATCATAATATGATCTTGAAGATTGATGACAGATTCATAGAAAATAGTTGGCTGCCGCGGTAAATACTAATCTGCGACTTATTATCCATTTAGTCTTCAAGGATGCCACAAAAGAAGCCATGGCATAGATGCCACATCAGTAAAATGTAGAATATGTAAGTACAATACAAGTTCCACGTATTCATCCTTACTTTAGATGATTCTGGGAGCTCAACGTCAATGTAGCAAAAACTACGTAAACCAAAACCATTTCGATTGTTTCCAAAATTTTCTACCCGATATATCTGTTAGAATAAACAGTTTACTAGCAATATTATCAACAGAATCAACAGATTGGCATTCAAGTAGGTATAAGTGATTTCAAGCTCCTTGGTGCCAGACAAATTGGCACTTCCAAACAATATGATTGCTACTATTCTTTTGTGTATTCAGTCTCATCCACAGTTTACTTTCTGTCAATCATCACGGGGCAAACAAATGGTCTTCTAACATATACCGCACTTATCTTTATAACATAATATACCTTATAATCTTAAGTCTGTCAATTTGTTTGCACGCCGTTTGAGACTGTAGAGCAAACAGCTATTTCAGCGGTATGTCTCCGTGGAGAAAGTTGTGCTAAGGATTGGATTTTTCCTTAAACTCTTGTCGTTTGTATTTTATTAGTAAAGTGCTAATATTGTTGTTTTTCGACTGTGGTATTGGATTAAGGATTTCCGTCTTATCTGTTGACGATTTAAATGAAAGGCACGGGATTAAGATGGTTTTAACTGTAGTAATAAAAAAATCAAAGCAACAAGAAAGGAACAATGTTGGTGCAGCCAATGGTTGTGCATTGAACATTGACCAACGTCAAGATACCTGGCTCCGTTCCGTATGATGTCTGTCATAGAGTGGATTAAGTTACGTTTTTCTGTCAAGCAGGGATGACGTCGAGGATGAAGACTGTTTAGAGTTTAGAGAATCACACCCTTATGCTTCCTCTGGTGGTAGGGACATTTTTTCGACTTTTGTAAGTGCTTATTACAGCCTAAATTAAATCAAGATATTTTGACATTGACTTTGACTTGCTACAGATTGCTCCTTCGAATGCGCTCGCAATTACAATTACAGTTACCATACTCACCATCTTGTACTGTTTGGCAGATAATATGATGACTGCGATTGCGACCGTGTTAGTGTGATGTATAAATGGTCACGGCTACTACTTTCTTCAAGACTTTCAGCTTTTACTTAAAAAGGTAATCCGTAATTTTAAAATTAATTATTATAAATATCTTATCCTTTAGTGTGTTTTAAGTAAGTGTTTGATTAGACTGCTTTAAAAAATTTTGGGGCTTCATAATTTAAGTGCAAAAGAACTTATTAACTGGCTCCATCGTTAAATAGATAAAGATGTTTATGTATTTAGATTACAGTTATGGAGTTTGAAAACAAATTAGCGAATTCAAGGAAGATTTCTACACAATCAATGATACTTTTATTGTTTATCAGCTAACATTTTAAAAGATAACGCATTAAAATAGTTCCACTCTAATCAGATAGGTATAGATTTACAATCATGACAGTCAATAGTCGAAAGAAAAGATCGGAATTTTTATGCTACTTTTGAACTGTCGGTCGGAGTGATTTTCACACTTTTACAATAGCGTTAAATATGGCTTCTGCACTAGAAACATGATATTTCCATAATGGATTCCCTTGTGAAACGAGGTATTATGTACACTCAACGTTATAAATAAATGATCACTTTTGAATCACGCCATGTTTGAAAAGCCATACGAAATTGTGTACTGACTGAAAACGACAAGGTACAGAAGTAAGTAATCACTTATTTATGACGTTGACTGTACTATGGCATTTTCTCTGAAAATTTTCCCTAGTGAGTCAAGGAATCGGTTCGATAGTGTAGTGGAAGAAGTAAGTGCTTGACAGCCAATAACAACAATGCAGACTGACCAACTTATCTGTGAATCAGACTAAGCAATATGATAATTACACAGACGGCTAAGTACATGAATTGATTTCATATAACCTAACCAACAAAAAGTTGGAAAATCCCCGACTTTGTCATTTCAATGTTCAATATCTCAAAAACTGCTGAACCTATTTTGATGAAACAAATCTAAGAACCATCGCTAGAAACATGATTTTAAATGAAAAAACTCATTCAAATCGGTATTTTTCTTTTTTTTAGCATTGGAAAGAAAATAAGCGATCTTGATACGTCTTTTAATTAAAACACTTTTAAAAAATAAGTCACAGCGAATATGTAACAATGAGCAAGGACATTGATGAACACTTACATGCTTTTGGTATCAAAAGATGTAACGATGTGTTTTTAAAAACGTTTTTCAATAAAAAGACTCGTCAAGATTGTTTACCCCTTTTTCTAATGCTAAAAAACTAAGTACCTATAAGTTGGTCAGTCTGTAAGACTGATTACAGGTGTCAATAGCCACGTTTGAAGCCATACAACTGACATTGAACCGGTAAAAAGGAATTTCATGGTCCATTCCATACATTAAAAGTCGATAAATGAGGAGTCACTGAGCCAGCCCAAACGTGCTCAAATCAAACTCTGGTCGAAAGTTTATTACAAGAGTACTTAATACTGTTATCATAGAAGATAAATAGATAACGCAATTACGATGTTTTTATTCGGTTATGGCTAAATAATAGGACCTGGACGTTGGCAATATTGTTTATCAATATTATCACATTGAAGCATGCCAAAAGTAGGGTGGGTGAAGATATCACAATGATTACTGACACGAGAGCATGAGGTGATTTTGATTGGATTAATACTTTAATGGCATTGATTTTACAATTGAAAAAATGATTATATTGTATAAACAAAATTACTAATATTGTTTTTGTCTGTTGCGTTTGAGTGCAAAACATCGAATTTATTTTATTTATCAATAAAAAATTACAGTATTACGGTAAAAAACAAATGCGTTGTAGAAATCAGTTCTAAAACTAAGATGAAATAATATGTCTAACTAATTATGTAATTTAGGGGCTGTTTTACCATCCATTGATTAGTGTTAACTGACGGTTAAATGTGATGCCGTCTCTATTTGTTTTGTTCAACTTCAAGTTTCGCAACAGTCCTTTCGAGTGTCATTTCGAGAAGTCGAAAGTGTGAGCCTAGGTTTTAAGTACTTTACATCGTCATCTCAGCCGTAGGACGCCCACTGTTGGACATAGACCCCGATAGACTTCCAGTTGCTTAGGTTGAAACCCGCTTGCATCCATCGTGAACCCGCGGCTTTAACGTCATCCATAATACCCCGCACCGCACTAAATTGCGGACGTAAAGTAGACCAACTCCTATGGGAAACTTGTATATAATTAATTATGTTTATGTTATATGTCTCGGGGTCACCTTCTTATGATACTCGTATTATGTTGTCGAGGTATAGAATCAGAGATAAGAAGTAAATCCTCGCCTCAAAATTTGGTGCCATCTCATCAGTGAACGCTCTACGTTACACTTGCCGATCCGTGGTCTCCATTCAAGCACTTTTCAGCCCCAACGGCCATCTGTTCTCCGTGCTATATGGCCTGCTTATTACCACGTACTTTACAACTTACCGCTAATTGTGAAGACTGGGTTTCCGTGCAACTGCGGCGAGTAGTCGTCGACTTTGTCTGAGGGTTTGATGACATCTGGGGCGCCGACCATGCCTGGGAACAAGACAAACCCACCATTAATAATAATAATAAGTTAATAGTAGTAGTAAGCATGGTGAACGGTTGTGTTACTCTGAAGATTCTCTGAGAAGCTCTGGTTGAGTTCATAACGCGTCAGTGTGATGTGGTGGTGGTGATAGATGGGTTTGTGTGATTTGTGTGTGTTTTTACAGTGTGGAGGTGGAGGAACTGCATGAACACGCATATTTTGCATATGCTTAGCTATCGTAAGGTTGCGGGTGAGCAAGGGAATTCTTTTAGTTCAATAATAATTTGCCAGAGTATGGAGACAGGAAAAAGTGTACACACGTAGTTCCAATAGTTCTATCTACAACAAGCGTCATCCCAAAGCACCTACACCATAGCTTAAAATTATTAGGATAAAATCACATGGTTAACTGGAAGAGATCCCTTTAAGGGATAAGTTCGCCTTTGTACATGTTTTTCTCTTCTAAATTGTAAATTTCATATGTTTTATATGTACAATAAAGAGTTACAATACAATACAATACATGTTTACACAATTTATAAAAAGCCGAAATACTTAATACATGCAAAATAGTGAGAAAGTTCATGCATCTAGACCCTGAAAATCCTCTGCATTCTACTTAAATATTCTACAACTCTTGCTACATTTAAGAAGAATAAGAAGACTGATTTTGATCATGAAACTACCGTGAGACTCACTCATATTAAATGATATTGTATGCCGCCGAGTCGCGTGCTCCTTAGAAGAAGAGTTTCGAAATAACCCAAAACATGTCCAGATAAACTCGATTTAAGACAATATCATTTAATAGAAGACTGATTTATTTGCCAACATTAGGTATAGGCACACAGAATACAAATAAACAATAAACCACCACCCCCGAAACAGAACCCGAAATCGCCAAAAAAACCATCCAATCAAGAGATAATTGATCGCTAACTATCCGAAATGTATGGAATAGCAGATTTTATTTGCCATTTCGTGGCTGGTCCCTTAATAAAAGTGGCTCAGTGTGACCCTATCACCCCTTTCACTCATGACCCCGGAAATACCCAGTATACAGAGTTAATTTCGCATTTTAAATAGGTATTAGTAAGAATAGACACGCCTATTATTGTTCTAAAAATAAATCACTAAAATATTGATGGCAAAGGTTACTCCGCCACAACTACAATTGTTCATAACATGAACAAACAAACAACCAATAAAATTACGCCTTGCGTTATTGTTCACGTTTTCATTGTTTCGAAAATAAAGTACCTACTTATTTTATAAGAGAAGTGTAAATGTAAATTAGTAATAAAAGAAAATGAAGTAAGTATAGTCTAAAAATAAATGAACTAAAAGAATTTCTTTGCTCAACCGCGAACTAAGGGTCGCCGGAAAATTGCATTGTTGCTGAGGATAACATCGATGACTAGTGCAATAAAGCATTGATATGGACTATCGCAAAGTAACGCTTGATTCAATAAATTTTCTAAAAATAAACACACTCTACAAAATTTTGAAAAAGATGCTGACTTTGGTGGCTTATAATTCCTTTGCTTTCCAATATTTTTTAAAACAAAACAAAATGTCTACGTACTTTATGGATTGTAAACAAAGAAACTTGATGGGGACCAAATTTTTTCGCAACCTCCTTTGTATACTCAGCGGCACAAAAATTTGGCCCACTCTAGATACAAAAAATATTTTTGACAATTTGTTATGGCCTTTGGTCAACAAGATACATACTGTGAACTGTGAATATATGAGATTGTATAAGAACTTTATACCTTTAATCGTGATGGACATGCGAAAGGACATGTGATTGAAGCAATAGTGCTTCTATTGGGTACATGTAACTTGAAACTACATAATTTTAAGGAATTATAACATGTGTAAGCTCCTTGTCAAGGTCCTAATCAGCGCTGGGCCTGCGTGGGAACTACGGCCCAAGCCCTCTTATTCTGAGAGGAGGACTGTGCCCAGCAGTGGCACACATAAAGGCTGAAATGATGATGATGAAGGTCAATCCAAGGTATTGTTCATGATGAGTAAATAAAGCGAAACCAAAACCAAGGACCATATCCAAAACTAACAAGAGCGGTGGCGCGTAGTGCGCGTGTTGCGGCAGCCGCCTAGTCGCGTGCTACTTTGAAGAAGGGCTACGAAGTAGCCTGAAACATGTCCATCTAAACTCGATTTAACACGTGAGTTATCCGTTACAATATCCTTTAATATGAGTGAGTATCACCGTAGTTTCATGATCAAAACTAACAAACCATAAAGCGCTTGCCGATAGTGTATTAAAAAAACTGTAAAACATATTTTTTTCACAAAGCCATTTAGGTACATATATTAAAAATTAAGTATTCTTTTGAAACGATCCAGCAAACTATTTTAAAAGACATCTTTTTGTTTCATAAATTCATTTGGACCGTTTATAATTTATTGTATATTCATATTTAAATTGCATTTTTGCGGCTGTGTTATGAGTAATTCAGTAAAAAATATTATGTTACAAGTAGATAATGGTTTTAATTTTTCACGTTTGCCGATCCGTGGATTTTGCACACCTATATACAAGCAAAAGAAAACTAACAACTAACTATGTCGCATAGATTTAGTTGTCTTACACGTGTCACAAAGGAACAAGGTAAAATTATGCAGTTCATTGGTATTGACCTCTACGAAATTACACGCGAAATTACAATTGGGATGACTAAAAAGAAAAAAAATGTAGTTTCAATTACAAATACAAAAATATTAGCATGAACTCATAATTTAACGATAACTGTAACATAACGAAAAAAAATTAGAAAAAAAAACGTTATTTTTCACGTTTTAATCGTTATGTTTATTCACCTTAGTTAAAAAGTCGTGTTTTTTTTATACATAAAACTCTAAAACCGAGTTTAGACTTGCAAGAAAAATCGTGCAAATTTGCTTTACATTGCGGCGCTCTATTGACTACTACAAACTCGTTGGCTACAGTACAGGTAATCTGTGCCAACAGTGGACGTCCTGCGGCTGACATGATGATGATGACAATGATCTGACGATACTGGTCAAGTGGTCAGTGTCCTTCAAGCGGCACTTCTGGACTTAGGCAGCAGGGTCGCAGTTCCGAGTTCCCGGCATTAAACGGTTGCTAACAACGATACGTAATTGAATTTTCCTGTACTAAAATAGACGTAAGACGATACGCGTAAAAACGGTCTTTGAAACCAGTTTCTGTTTTACCGGTCTTCTGTTGTTGATGCATATTTACATTTCTTTGTGCGGGACAATTTTTAGAAAAATCAAGAAATCTACCGGTCTCCAGCCGGGAAAGAAAGTCGTATAAAGCATTGCGTCTTTGGTCTGCCATACGTCCATTCGGTTAGGATAGGACTAGAGATATTGTCAACATTTAATTTTGTCTATAATTAAATAACATAAAATATTTTTTAAAAAACATATTTACAATATTATTAATGTATCATTGGACCCGATTCTACAGCGGCCGCTAAAATTCCTAATTTTATTTAGACGTCGCTAAATCACTTTGCTATTCTATGAGCACCTGTCATAATCAAATGACATCGCTAAATTGTTAAAGCATAGCACTTGTTAAATCCGCCGTCTAAATGTCAATTAAAATTTAGAAAATTTAGATTTAGACAATTTAGCCCACGTGCGCGTAGAATCGCATCCACTATTAACTAACTTAATACCTATTTATCATTATTTTATAAGGCAAACACGTCGTCAAGAGATGTCGCTGGCATGGACCCTAGAACGCAGGCCGCATTACCTCTTTGAATAGCAATCCCTATTCTTTGCGCGAATTTTGTTTTGAGACGTAAAGATTATTACACTATTTTACTGTCGGATTTTGTAAAACTCCAGGATTTTAAGATTTTTCTTCAAGATTTATTGAAACGTTACAACACAAAAAATATAAACACATACGTTGACGCTTATTAAAAAAACAATTTGCGATTATATTATGTAAATATTGTAAGGTATAAATTTAACTTGTTTATTAAAATACAGAGGTAACTTAACCTCACATGAATTAACAGAAAAATCATGTCAATCATGTTCAAAACGGATTTTTTAAAAGTAAATAGTTTTTTCTCTCTGTTTTTTTTTACATCTGGCTACCCTAAGTGCGGTCTCAACTTTGACTGCATTAATACTATAAGTATAATCTTATACGTGATTAATGTCGTGTGTCGATAATTACAAGCTTGCCGAATCATTTATAGCGGTTGATAATCGATTGTACTCTTCACACGTAACAAATAATGATTGGGTCATACTCGTAGTCTGGCTAGACTTTTGAAATATCTGAGCAAGACAGAACAAAGTTTAATATACTAAAAATTTCCTTGCTCACCCGCGACCTAACGATAGCCTATGCAAAATATGCGTGTTCATGCAGTTCCTCCACCTACACACTGTAAGAACACACACAAATTACACAAACCCATCTATCACCACCACCACGCTACACAGACGCGTTTCGAACTCAACCAGAGCTCATCTTCAGAGTAACACAACCGTACACCATGCTACCAGTTGTTAGTGTGTGGTAGCATGGTGTACGGTTGTGTTACTCTGGACCTCCGCAAAGTAACGCCTGATTCAATAAACTAGAACAAAGTTTATTTTTTAAGAGTTAAGATAAAAGTTTTTGAGATTTATAAATCAGTTTCTTTCATAGTTTTTTTTATATTCGATATATTCTCTTCTTCGCCTTCTTACTGTAATTATTTCTTTATTCGCCTGTCAATTTTTTGAATATTTAGGATTTTCTAATTTAAACTGTCTTATTTGCTATTAAAAATGTCTTTTTCATTTTGAATTTCATTTATTTTATCGACCCCAAAAAAAAAACAAATCCTGGTGGCCCAGTGTACTGGTTATTTATTTATTTAATCGTATGGCATAGAAGAATGTCAAATCGTTTACATTATAATACTACATATATCTAAAGTCTTCCCACTGGGCTGCGTTGTCTGATGCCTCCTCTACATATCGACGGATGCGTCGGCAGATGGATCCGCAACCATATCTTCGGATAAATTGCGACCCGTCCACACATCGGCAGACGTGTGGACAGGCGCGTTGCGTTCGCGCTGTCACCCTTTGATCCGTGTCGAAAAACCGACACCAAACGGATGAGTGGCAGATGCATCGGCCGACCACAAAAACCACCCTCTACACCTCGGCAGACGCATCCGCAGATACAATCTGCCGACGCATCCGTCGATATGTAGAGGAGGCAAAAGGATGAGCAAGTCATGAGGGTCACCGTTGTACCTTCTGATTGGACAGTGTTGGATAATGTGCTCCACCGTTTGGTGATGTGCCCCGCAATCACACGCCGGAGAGTCTCGCCATCCGCATCTATGCATGTATACTGTGTACTGGTAGCGTCGCTATATAATGTTGGAAGTTAATTGAGACAATGACGCCAACTAAAATTGTCTTTTAGTCCCGCTGACGCGGAGCTCCTACATTTGCGTGGTTTTGGGCCTTCGAACCGATGCAAAATTAACATAACCTAAACCTTAGTCAGGTTAGTTTTGTTTCTGTGTGATGGATGATATTTCTACTTACTGTCTGTGTTATTACATTGTATTGTAGCGTCATTACTATACAGCGTGTATTTTTAATATTACCTCAAACTTTAAGGGTAGTTAGCGAAGGCCCTAATAATCACGTTTTATTATACTTTAGTAAAAAAAATTGACTTATTATTTTCTTCACAAAATTAATTAGCACGCAATGTATCACTACAGGTAGTGATACATTGCAATAAAAACAAAGTAGAGTCAGGACTCTAACGCCAACTAAAATTGTCTTTTAGTCCCGCTGACGCGGAGCTCCTACATTTGCGTGGTTTTGGGCCTTCGAACCGATGCAAAATTAACATAACCTAAACCTTAGTCAGGTTAGTTTTGTTTCTGTGTGATGGATGATATTTCTACTTACTGTCTGTGTTATTACATTGTATTGTAGCGTCATTACTATACAGCGTGTATTTTTAATATTACCTCAAACTTTAAGGGTAGTTAGCGAAGGCCCTAATAATCACGTTTTATTATACTTTAGTAAAAAAATTTGACTTATTATTTTCTTCACAAAATTAATTAGCACGCAATGTATCACTACAGGTAGTGATACATTGCAATAAAAACAAAGTAGAGTCAGGACTCTACTTTGTTTTTATTCAAAACGTCGCGCTTGTTGACGTGACAGCTGTCACAGAATGCTTCTCTCTCGCACCAAAATATTGTACGCATTACATTGCTGCTCGAAAATATTTCAAAAATTAATTACGCTCTGGTAGTTAATTCTAAATTAGCAATTTGTTTTGATATCGGTACACAGCACTTAAATCTTCGTCTGGTTACAGTTTGAGGTAGTATTAAGAATACACGCTGTATTACAGTCTAGATTATTTATTACGCGCTACACTTGCCATTGTTATTCATAGAAACAGTTCGTACGTGTTCAATCAATTTTAATCGAAATTAAGATAATGCGGTTACACGTAAATTAGTTTGGATCGTAGTGTCGCAATGTTCCGGTCGGGCGCTAGTGTCGCAACCTCGCAAGTGTTGCCGTAAGGGCCGATTTCGACGGAAGAAAATATTGTGAAAATGCTTTACTTAAATAATGGATCTCATACGTAAGAATCAAAACCTATACTGCCTGTAACTGATATTTCCAGTTATCTTAGAAGCTAAAAAAAATATAAGTAACTAGCTTTTGCCCGCGGCTCCGCCCGCGTGGTATTCGGATATCGCGCGCTGTTCCCTCGGGAACTGTGCATTTTTCCGGGATAAAAAGTAGCCTATGGCACTCTCGGGCCCATAAACTATCTCTATGCCAAAAATCACGTCGATCCGTCGCTCCGTTACGGCGTGAAAGAGGGACAAACATACAAACATACAAACACACAAACATACAAACACACAAACACACTTTCGCATTTATAATATTAGTATGGATTTATTGAATCAGTCGTTCCTTTGCAGGGGTCCATATCAATGAACTAAAATTTACTTTGCTCACCTGTATAATTACATTTGAAATTTACCACGTGCTTTGCGGTGAAGGAAAACGTCGTGAGGAAACCTGCACAAACCTGCGAAGTAATTAAATGGTGCGTGTGAAGTTCCCAATCCGCACTGGGCCCGCGTGGGAAATATGGCCCAAGCCCTCTTGTTCTGAGAGGAGACCTATGCCCAGCAGTGGGACGTATACAGCGTGTATTTTTAATACTACCTCAAACTGTAACCAGCCGAAGATTTAAGTCATGTGAACCGATATCAAAACAAATTTTTAATTTAGAATTAACTAACAGAGCGTAATTAATTTTTGAAATATTTTTGAGCAGCAATGTAATGCGTACAAGAAGAGAGAAGCGTTCTGTGACAGCTGTCACGTCAACAAGTGCGACGTTTTGAATAAAAACAAAATAGTATCGCGTAACGATACATTGCGTGTTAATTAATTTTGTAAGGAAAATAATAAGTATAATTTTTTTACTAAAACATATTAAAATGTGATTATTAGGGCCTTCACTAACTGCCCTTAAAGTTTGAGGTAGTATTAAAAATACACGCTGTATAGGCTGGGATGGATGGATGGATGGAAGATTATGTGGTAGCCTAGGAATCAAACTGGTTGACTGTAGGTTCGTAGCCTTATAGGTAGAAGAGAGAATTTTCACACGCTCGTTTCCTCTTACTCGATGAGTCCTCACAAGCAGCGGAAGTACCGCGCAAACCACCTGGTCAATGGTATGATGATATTTTCCGAAGGTAGGGTTACCATTAGTCAGAAATATTCCGGACTTGGCGCATATTCGCGGATTTTCTTTATCTACAAACCACGAATAAGTATTATTGCCACCAATAGGTGGCAATAATACTTATTCGAACACACAACAACAACAAACAAATTGTTAACAATAGTTTACCTTGTAATTTTATCTGTGTACCTGTTTTCTGTATCGCTTACTATTTATGGTGTACAATAAAGAGTAATTGTATTATATTGTATTGTGTCAATTAAATACAAGATGATGAATATTAGACCGTCAAAGTTCCGTGTGACTTACGTGTGTAATGTACACTTTTAAGTACTAAAAAATGACATCTCGGGTGCCACTCCTACATTTTAAGGCGTTTTATTATCTTTTGGGTTTAAAGTTTAAAACATTAGAAAATTTAACAAAACTTAAACGGCTATAATAATCCTTCCTAATCAGGATTAGAGTCATAAAATTTGGCGCGAATTTTTTGTGCAGCATTAGTGGTGGATCTGATCAGAGGGTGCTTGTTTAAAGGAGACTAAGGGGCTTCTTCACCATCCATTGATCAGTGTTAACTGACGGTTAATAAATGTGATGCCGTCTTGTTTTGTTCGTATAGACGGAGACGGCATCACATTTAACGCTCAGTTAACACTAATCAATGTATGGCGAAACAGCCCCTAAACAAAATAAAGATATTTCGTCTTTGAACATTTTTGAAACGTCCGACAGCACCTACAATTATGTAGATTGCTTATTTTGAAATGTTCCTAAGGGGTGAAACTTGCGCTGCTGCGGGTCAAATCACTCAGTTTAGTCTGTACTATCACTGTGCAAAGCAGCTTGCTTTCATCGTGAAGTGCAGCACTTCGTCTCTATCAAGTATGACTAAAATCAAAATGGAAGTCTTCCGAGACTTTCCCGACATTATGGTCACCCTAACGGCTGCGCGCGCGTCTATAGATCCTTTATCGGACGCAACGTGAGCCCCGGCGGGGCGTGTTATCAAACATTTCTTAGGTATTACATCAAACACGGCATGAGAACGACATTACTTACATCAGATTTTATAACAACCCGTGGTTTTCTGCAGAATTATGGTGGCTTGGTTTCGTTAAAACAGATGCGGTGGAATCACTAGCTTTTAAAGTCCATCAGTGTCTATCTGCACTGGCCCGTAGTGTATATATAACTAGCTTTTGCCCGCGGCTCCGCCCGCGTGGTATTCGGTTATCGCGCGCTATTCCCTCAGGAACTGTGCATTTTTCGGGGATAAAAAGTAGCCTATGTCACTCTCGGGCCTATAAACTTATCTCTATGCCAAAAATCACGTCGATCCCTCGCTCCGTTACGGCGTGAAAGACGGACAAACACACAAACACACTTTCGCATTTATAGTATTAGTATCATTTATAATATTAGTATTATTGGAGTCTCTAAGCTGTTTATATCGAAATGACCCTGTTATGTTACCTCCATTTATTTCCTAGGGAAGCAAGCAGATAATTACGTGTTGTGGTCACTCGCGACGGCATTCGCATCTCTAATGACATAGAATTTGAGAATCGTGGCCTTAGCATGTACAATGGGCTACAGTTTGTATGTGGAATATGTAATGACAGCTACATTTATTATAGCACTAGTGTTGACCAGCAATTTCGCTCGCGCAAACTGTTAGATTTGGCGGTTGAATTGAAATTCCGGGACTTTAATAAAATTTCAAGTGTCTAATACTAGAAATATATTTTTTTATGTCTTTTCTGTGTTCGACATTACTTTAGATTTAAGTCGAGAATTTGTACGCCTTATAGGTCGATCGCGGAGAACTTTTCCTTATTTTATTGTATGACTCAATGTATTTTACCTGTGTATCACAAATAAATATATAAAGAAAAAAAATCCTAGCGGGTGAGATTTCAAAATTTTACCCCAATCCCGTGGGAATATCGGGACAAAAAGTAGCCTATGAGTTATGCAAGACATCCGGCTATCTAAATACCAAATTTCATCAAAATCCAAAAAGTCGTTTTGGCATGAAGGAGTAACAAATATACACACACTCCCGTATTTATAATATTAGTAGCATAAGGGTCGCTACAGACTGACAGTATTCCAATTGCACTTCTATACTAATAACTTCAAATACACTACGGCAATAGAAAATAAGGAGCAGCCGGGCGGGGCAACATAGTTTAAGTGTTAAAAGGAAAATATAAATAAATACTAGCTTTTGCCCGTGGCTTCACCCGCGTGGAATCCAGTTATCGCGCGCTGTGCCCTCAGGAACTGTGCATTTTTCGGTATAAAAAGTAGCCTATGTCACTCTCTGGCCCATAAACTATCTCTATGCCTAAAGTCACGTCGATCCATCGCTCCGTTTCGAAGTGAAAAATGGACAAACTTACACACAAACATACATGCACGCTAGATGGCAGTTGACTTGAAATTCCAAAATTTAATTCAATTCCTAGATTTTTCCGTAAAATTAAAAATAGTATTTTGTATTATTTATGTAAGCCAAAGTATATGTCATAATCAAATACTTATAACTTTATACGACATCAAACTTTTAAAATAATACACAATTTATGGAAAAAAACATTTGATGGCGTCGAAAAGGCACTTGACTCATATATAATTATGTAGTACTGTACTTAAATATTTACATTTCATGTCTAGTTTAATGACTTACGCAATTTTCTGAGAATAAAATATTTCCTACATTATACTTCCTAATATTTGCTTATTAGAATTTGTCTGTTTAGTAAAACAAACCAACATCGTAGTAAGCAAATTCGCATAACGAATTTATCTTTGAATTTATTAAAATCACGTTGCGAAATTAAAAATTCCAAATCTTGTGTAATAGTCCCAAAGCAAAGCTTGTACTTACCTACTAAATTTAGTACTAAGTAGGCAATATTATATACCTAACATACATATTAATTATACAAGCCTCTAAAACTAACAAGAGCGCCAAATTTCGCATTACTCTTCATTAGTCATATCGTAATTTTTGTCCGAATCATCGTTTGTCATCATTTTTTTCCCATTGAAACCTTAAATATTTCTGAAAATGTTAAATATGGTCATCCTATAGAAAACTATAGGTTAGGTTAGGTTACAATCATTGGATTCAGAGAAAAAAGTGTTATGATAATCATGCTGACAAACATTACATTCGGACTTTTAATAAGTATGCAAGCCGATATGGACCCAAAACTAAAATATATATATATATATATTTTTAAACAGATACCGGTAATGAAAAGGGTAATAACCAGAACATGTGTCATGACAAGAACAGGGATCGGACGGATAGTGTAATTATTCGCAATTCTGTGGACACGACTGCAAAATGAATCAATAGGTTAATTCATTAACTTCTTGAAATTAAATTGTCTCGCACATTACATAAAACATACTAAATATACATTTAAAAAAAAAACAGCATTAACATAAAACAAGTATTTAAAATTGCGAAATCGCGTAGCGCTTCCAGCTCAGCATAGTGTTGGCTATAGGTCAACGCTGGTCTTCCGCTGTGACTTAAGCCTTTTGCATTTACCACTTTCTTGATCTATCTCTTGTGTAGAGATAGTTCCCTAGCGAGGACCCATGAGGCTGCCATGAACACCTGCATGGAGTGTTCAAAGCCGGAACAAAATTAAGAAAAAAAAAACTTTAGTGGACAATTGACGTAAGAAGAAATTCGTGAGCACGAAACCCTGTTTCCGTGACAAGAAAGTTAATTTTTAATTGAAAACAACAATGTTAATGTAATTACATTTTTAACGCTGGACTTACATTAGATGTTAACTGTTTAAGTTACTTTGCACGTTACGCTTTGTTACGTTACATTGTATGTGTTTTCTTGTAATAAACAATTTTTTTTTTCTTTTATAGAATAGAATAGAATATAGTCGGATTTGAGACTGAAATCCAGGGACTCTTTGAGTCTCGTTCGTTTCCTATTTATCTCATACTCATCATAAACTACTTACATTATGTGTGATAATTTCGCATATTAGGTATGCAGCATAACTATTTGTATGCAGGTAAATAAAAATTCATTTTATTATTATTTATTTGTCAACAGTAAAATGCAGCATTAAAACATTATAATTGCAATCTTAATATTTAATTGCAGTTATTATTATACGTTGTTTACTTATTTAGTTCTCGCTTGACAGTTGTGACAGCAGAATGCCCAATAATGTTTATCCTCTTGACGCCCACCCTAAGTCAAATTTTTGATTTATGAAAATCAAATCTTGTCATTTATGATAGAGTTTGATGTTCGAATTCCTTTCGAATTACAATAAGTCCTTTATAAAGGACTCTGGGCGTCAACAGGGCTACTAAGAAACTCGAAACTGGAAGTTGGTGTCGTGCGATCCCTCTGACACTTACACGAGAGCGAGAGGGAAGGTACGATACGAACTTCGGGTTTCGAGTTTCGTAGTAGCCCTGCAGGAAGCTATAGGTAGTTGCCATCGCTATGTAGCGCTGTCGTCGTGCACGGTCCCAAAGGAGAAAGATCTAGGTGGAAAATAAAATCTCAGTAAATCCATAATGGATCTGATGAATGGATCTTAAGAGATAGAAGGATAGATATTTGAAAGGATATTTGGTAACATTTTGGAAAATCGGAAAACAGCGCTTTTGACGCTAGCAGATTAAAGGTAAAACTCATTTTTACAATCCGTCGTTACAAACCGATCGAAACGACCAATCGGTAGTATGTTAATATCGTCAACGATTTATTTGATCGAAGAGGATATTTCTGCTCAAGTGACTTTACTTTCGTTTCAAAAGAGTTAATGATCGTTCGTTACGATCGATTGCTCGTGTATGGCAGCGATATAGTAACGATCAGTTGCTTCGTGTATGGCTGCCTATTTTGAAGCGAGCAATCTCCACGATTCTCGTCATATTGATCGAAGCGATTAATCTTTAAAATCCGTAACAAATTATGGAATTTATCGTAGCTATTTAAAAACTCACACTAACCTACACTCAGTTTGCGTTTCCTACACACATGCACGACGATTGCCATGGAAATGTAAACAAACAATGTGACGACAGGTGACGACCTCACTCTAACAAAGGCGATTTGTGACGATACACAAAGAAAAGGCTTACGTCAAATCGCGTTTGATTCACTGGGAACTGATAAAAATAAAAACTTTATTTAATAAGAAATATTAAGAAAATACAAAATATTCATAGGACTAAAACTACTATTAAATTAAAATAACTAAAACTAAAAAATCCCGTGGGAATTCCCAAAAGGTTATTATTATTAGATTTGACCCACACAAGACACAATTTTGATTGTATTGGGGTTATATCTGTGTACCTGTATTTCTGTATCGCTTATTATTTCTGGTGTACAATAAAGAGTATTTGTATTGTATTGTATTGTTACAGTTACAGTGATTTGATTATTGATAACTGATAACTATTTTGCTATGAGAACTTAATTTGAAAAATATTATTAACATTTTTTATTTTAATTTATATTAAATAAATGTCCATCCCAGCCTATATACGTCCCACTGCTGGGCACAGGCTTCCTCTCAGAATAAGAGGGCTTGGGCCGTAGTTCCCACGCGGGCCCAGTGCGGATTAAATAAATGATTGCAACTTGCAATTAATTTACTGAGTTTCCATTTCATGCCCTAATTAATGCAGAATAATGGGCACCAAATTTCAGTAATTTAAGTTTTAAGGAATTTTATACTTGACCACGTGAGTTTCGGTTTCGGTTTCGGTTTCGGCCGAAACTGAAGCCACGGCCGAATATTCGGTTTCGGTTTCGGCCGGAAAACCAGTTTCGGTCGGACTCTACTACTTATGCCTTTTTAAACCGATCTGCATTGATTTTTTTTATTCGACTGGAAGGCATACGAACAAGTGGGTCTCCTGGTGGTAAGAGATCACCACCGCCCATAAACATCTGCAACACCAGGGGTATTGCAGATGCGTTGCCAACCTAGAGGCCTAAGTGGGAATACCTCAAGTGCCAGTAATTTCACTGGCTGTCTTACTCTCCGCGCCGAAACAGCAGTGCAAGCACTGCTGCTTCACGGCAGGATTAGCGAGCAAGATGGTGGTAGCAATCCGGGCGGACCTTGCACAAGGTCCTACCACCAGTTTGCGTGTTTTAGCACGCTATATTGACTAACAAACAATTTGTCCAATTTGCATTTAATTTGTAATTTTGTCCTAAACACAATAGGATTTCCTCGTAAAATTATAAGACGAGTCAATAACGGTGTAATTATATTTTCAACCGACTATTTATTCTGTCATTAACAACTACCTTGCATTGAACTTATTTGTATAAGTAGATTATCTTACAAAGTGTAATGATTATTAAGGTAAAGCTAAGTAAATACCGTCGTTTAGTAAAGAAACGAATTAAATTGTACATTGTTTTGCGATGCTCCTGTCTTTTTGTTTACACATTATTTTGATTTCGCTAATTTATTTATTTATAATATTAATAAAAAATTACAACCTTTACTCTGTAAATAGTCCAGAACTAAAAGGCTTTTTCATGTATTTTTTTTTAAACTACCAGCGCTTTCGGAAAGACCATCGTTGGCAAGAAGAATGCGCGGCTAGAAACTTTTTCGATTTTTTTTATTGTTAATTACAATAGACTTAATTACGAAGGGTAACATCGTAAAGTAAATTAAAAATACATTTGTAAATTATAAATAAAATTACATTGAACAATAGGTTATCTTATCTTATCTTAAGTTTAGGGGTCCTTGCGGATACACTTCGACCCGTAGGGATCTTTTGTGTAACCCTCCTTCGCACTTACTCCATTGCTTTTATCACCTCATCCATGAACAATAGGTTAACTGGAAGAGATCCCTTTAAGGGATAAGTTCGCCTTTGTACATCTCTTTCTCTTGTGAATTGTAAATTTCATGTTTTATATGTACAATAAAGAGTTACAATACAATACAATACAATAATTACAGGTATTTATATTTAAGCTACCGGGTTCAACCTCGCAGACACGTGCTTGCAAATGAGTATTTTATCTTAACACTTATTGTCATTCATAAATATGGAGCATTAACACATCGTTACCCTGAATATCGGCCGTTCACGACGACGTTAACATCGAGTGAGCGTCGGTAAATGAGAAATATGGTTCCGTGGTTCGTAAACGACGCTTTTCCTGCCTGAGACGAAGAATCCTCTGAGAAATCCCGTTTCCTGTCTCCACTTATTGACTCATCATCATCATCATGTCAGCCGAAAGACGTCCACTGCTGGACATAGGCCTCCCCCAAGGCTCTCCACTCAGACAGGTCTTGTGGTTTTCGCATCAACCGCGATCCCGCGATCTTAACCAGGTCGTCGCTCCATCTTGTTGGAGGCCTACCGACAGCTCTCACTTATTGACTCTCAACTCTCAATCGGATATTGCTTATTCGATTGATTAGTTTCATTTCATTATTTTATTTTATTAGGACCCTCTACAGCAATACAGTTAATTAGTACTAAAGTGGCAATAGGCGGGCCACATCGCTCGAAGAACAGATAACCGTTGGGGGAGAAAAGTCCTCGAGTGGGGACCATGAACCAGAAGACGAAGCGTTGGCTGGCCTCCCACAAGGTGGACTGACGACATCTTAACACTAACACAGACACAACAAATGTTTGTTAATGAGTGAGTTTACAAGAGTGAGTTAGTGTGTATAAGTAGGACTAGCTTTTGCCCGCGGTTCCGCCCGCGTGATATTCGGTTTTCGCGCGCTGTTCCCTCGGAAAGTTCGGAAACTCTATATTTTTCCGATAAAAAGTAGCCTCTGTCACTCTCGGGCCCATAAACTATCTCTATTCTAAAAATCACGTCGATCCGTCGCTCCGTTACGGCGCGAAAGACGGACAAACACACAAACATACAAACACACACTCTTTCGCATTTATAATATTAGTATGGATTATGTCTTTTATAGGGACGGTGGCAGTATTGTGTAACACACTCGCACTTACGATCGTACCACCTCTTTCTATCATACGGCATAAGATGACGTTAAAAAGAAATGGTGAATGAGATCATGAATGCCACAGAGACAATTAATACTGCCACCGTCCCTATAACAGACATAATCTTACTTAGGTATCACTAACTCACTCTTGTGCTCACTCACTAACAAAAGGGTTGTTTCTTGCTTTGTCGCTGTTTTTCTTTCCATTGGTAACTAAATAAATATTATGATTTTTTTGTATTTGATTTTTAATTAAATGAAAAAAAAAGTATTTATTGTTAATACAAATTATACATGTCAAGTTATGAAAATTAAGACAAATAGACAAAGGTCGTCGGGAGCCGTGGTGGCCTAGTGGTTTGACCTATCGCCTGTCAAGCAGAGGGTCGTGGGTTCAAATCCCGACTCGCACCTCTGAGTTTTTCAAAATTCATGTGCGCAATTTACCACGAGCTTTGCGGTGAAGGAAAACATCGTGAGGAAACCTGCACAAACCTGCGAAGCAATTCAATGGTGCGTGTGAAGTTCCCAATCCGCACTGGACCCGCGTGGGAACTATGGCCCAAGCCCTCTCATTCCGAGAGGAGGCCTGTGCCCAGCAGTGGGACGTATATAGGCTGAGATGATGATGATGATGAGACAAAGGTCAGACAAAAACACACTCAGTTAAATAAACCGCCCCGCGTCATACCTGGTGCAAAGGTGCCCAATACACTCGCTGCGTTGCCGCGTTGAACCGCGATAGACAACATTTGCACCAGAAACGACCCAGAGCGGGGGGCAAGACCTCTTTCACGAAGACGGCGCCCCACTTCATTAAAATATATATTTTGCTGACTAAATACCTTTTTTTCAAATAAATATTATAGGTTATGTTTTTTATATGTTATTATAAGATCAAATCCCTACAAGTGCAGCCTATCCTATTTCCCAGCTGACCGGGATTCCCACTGGCCTAGTTTCAGATATTAAGTTACATGACTGTTTAAGACAATGACAAACTTAAATACACGTGCCGTATTATATTAGTTGTGTTTATTACGAAACAGTACATATATAGGCTTATGCTATCCATATACTAATATTATAAATGCGAAGTGTGTGTTTGTATGTTTTTCCGTCTATCACGTGGAAACGGAGCGAAGGATCATCGTGATTTTTGGCGTAGAGATACCTAGTTTATGGGGCAGAGAATGGCATAGGCTACTTTTTAATCCGAAAAAATGCGTAGTTCCCGAGGGAATAGCGCGCGATAACCGAATACCACACGGGCGAATTACATAATTAGTACAGTCAGCTGCAGAGAAAGGGTACCCCCCTGTATGGCGGTAAGTATGGATACCGCCGTTACAGGGGGGTATCTTTTCTCTGCAGCTGACTGTACAAACATAATATACCTACAGTCAAGTGTAAAAAAATATATGTAAGTATCTATTCGAACCACGGTAAAATATGCTAAGAACTA
Source organism: Choristoneura rosaceana (assembly GCA_037349165.1). Classification (NCBI taxonomy): domain Eukaryota; kingdom Metazoa; phylum Arthropoda; class Insecta; order Lepidoptera; family Tortricidae; genus Choristoneura; species Choristoneura rosaceana. The sequence continues at coordinate 7,813,407 of JAZBNJ010000013.1, forward strand.
CGGCCTTATTACGTCGAAATAGAAGTCTGAGGTACATATTTCTGAGGGATTAGATAATTGCCCATTTTTTCCACTCGAACGTAGCATACAGGGTGAAAATGTGAACAAGATACGAAATTAGTGCTTAAAGCACAGCAAATGCTAGATAAATCATCATTTTGTTGAATTAGTCTGATAAAATTTTGGATGTAGGTAAATACTATGTGAAATAAATAAATGTCATGGGACAATTGACACCAATTTACCTAGTCTCAAACTAAGCAAAGCTTATTTATTATAATCAAAAAAATATATGTAAGTAATGTCAAGTATAGGTATAATATTGTGCTTTAGGCTAAGATCCTATAAAAATAATTGCTGGTGTGGCAAAATAAATAATTAATTATAATGCCGGATAATATAATTATATTTTCCAGCATTAAATGGGTTTGAAATACTAATTTAGCATTACATAATTTTTTTAACCCTGTACTATAAAACTTCTCCATCCTTAAAAATAACCCTTTTAGGGGTAAGTTCACCTTGGTACCTACTCTTTTTCATTTGTTGTTTTTTTTTGTATTATTTTTGTGTTTATGTATAATAAAGTATTTACATATACTTCTCAATACAGCAATATATTCAAAAGTCATACTCACGTGTCACCTGTCACGTTTATGACATATTGGCCATATGGCGGAATGACATAACAATTTGAAATTTTAACAAATAAAATTATCGATCTTTATGTAAAACTGCGTAGGCTTGTAATGATAACAATCAATTTCGTTTATGTGTGTGTGTAGGAGTGGAAATGTATGATTATCCGATAAAGTATTTCTGTATTAATCAATAGTGCCTGGGCGACCGAGCTCCGCTCGGGCTAAAATTTGGTAGCCAGCGTTTTCCTAGAAATAAGACTAAGCTTAGATTAGACCTAGCACGGTACACCCCGAAATTCAGCAAAAAAACTGCAAATGGTGTTAAAAGCACGTAAATATTTTTAAAAATTGCTTTTTGGGGTTGAATATGAGGCTATTACATATCATTTTAGGTATATTTTACAAATTAACCGTAATTCAAACGTATCATATCAGGAGGAGCCCAAACTTGGTATGTTTTGAAAATGATTTTAATTTTAATTTAAAAAAGTTACTGAAATATAATGAAGTAGGTACGTCTCATTAAATACCACACAGGATAGGTATCTGAACAAAAAAATCCATACAAAAACAAGATGACGTCAGAATTCCGCACCTTTTTGTTTTTTTTTTAGCGGGTTTTAGCCGCTAAGGGACGGGCTAAATAGTTTTTACCCAAGAAATAATCCAATCGTTTTTAATCCTACTTCTTAGAAAAAGTACTTAATGTAAAAAAGTGAGTTTATGCGATGTCTTTGTTTAAGTTAGTAAATTTTACTATAATGGTCCTCGTATGAAACGAAAGCTTTTTTTCATCGATATGCAAAAAATATCTGTAATACAAAAAAAAGTTTTGTAAATTAAAAACTTTTATAATTTTACAATTATTTTACACAAAAGTGGTTTTGCATAGCCAGACATTAAATTTCTTAGTTAAATTAGGTTTCACTTTCAGTCTAGACGCTTAGTTTGTCTTTGAAATTGTTCGTAATTTTATTCGAAGTTCATTCACCCCGCAACAAAATTGAGCTTCAAAATGTAATAATAGCAGACGTTGAGTCTTGAGCAGCCACAGCTTACTACAGCGATGTCACTACGAATAACCGCTTAACGCTAAGAACGCCGTTAAAGAAATTCTAGGTCAATTTGATAGTTTTCGGTATAATTTATAATAAAAAAAAATGTTAATAAAAACTAATTTGGTCCATAGCATGTTAGTAACAATACAAACTTAAGAACTATGTTAGTATATCTACATTGGTATCACCATACCTACATAGGAGGTTGGTATAATACCATACATAGGTTTAATCATGACTATAATATATTCTGATGTGGTATTAATTACGAATGTAAAATTTCAATAACTTAAAACGTTTTGATGCATAAAATATAATAAAGTTAATTCAGACTTAACTTTACATGAATTTTCAAGGCATAACGATAATTTTTGACTAATAAAACTGATAATTAGGTACATACGTATTTTTTTAAAGACTACTACGTTAGTTAAAGGTCGACGGATCATTTAAAATTGTGATAAAAATAAATGTAATTAAATTGAAATTGAACTAGCGACTCGACCACCACGCTTAAAAATATAGCGAATTATATTTCATCCATTTGTAAACTTAGTAACTTAGTTTATTCTTAGTTATTAATTAGACCATAACTAAAATTTTTAATTAAATATTTGAAATAATGTATACAAGTAATTATTATGTTTTTTTCACTACCTTATAAACCAAAATACATTTGTGTAGTAGTTTCAACGAAAGCAGCAGTCACGCGTTTTTTACTTTTGTGTGAATCCGCTCTTTTGAGACTTGAAGTTGAATACCTCTGAGTTCAGTCGGACAAGTTTTTTTTTTCTCAGCAATTTATTATTCGTCTCAGACGTAGGGCTGATTTCGACATTGCGAATTATTATTAGAACTTAGAGAAACCTGGTTTGTATAGAGTGAGTATTCTGTATTCAAATTTTTAAGTTGGTTTTTGAATATTTTAGATGATTGCGTTTTTGAATAAAAAATCGATCCGTATAAATTAGAAGTACGATTAAAAAAAAAAAATTGAAATTTGAAAACAAAAGGCCAGTAATTTGGTCGTGTCTTTAAATTAGCCAGGTCTTTTAAAATTACTTTAAAAATGCATTTGGATATTGTTACAAAATAATTCTAGCAGGTATTTGAAAATAAATAATTTAATAAAGCCAGCTTATATACCACTTTTCAGGTTAGGTTAGGCTTGTTAGGTTTTTAGGTCGATTTAGCCCTGTACGTTTTGGCAAGATCTGTTTATGTACTTATTATAAAAAACATATATTTTATTTAGGTGCAATTTTTTACATCTACTAATTTTTTATGTCTTTTAATTTTTTACTGATCTTTTTACTAATCTTTTAATTTTTTACGTCTACTCTAAAATGTCTAACAGATTTCGGACTTAGTATTAAAAAAACATTGTCCAGAACTAGATATTTTTAACAAATAACGACAAAATACACTAAACACTATCATAATTCATAGCAACTCATAGCCTAGCAACTAGAATCTTTAAAAATAAAGATTAGATAGGAATATGATGTAATTAATTGTAAAATTGTTATGAAATAAACAGATATAATTTTTTTTCATTTTTTTTAACAATAATTGTAATTTAACAAATCAAATTAAATTAAAAAATAAATGAAGTCAAGATGAATTACAATCTATATTTAAATTTATTGCGAATAATTATGTACGTTTAGTGTAATGCAGTGGAAATTCATTATGTACAGTAGCACGTGCTATATGTTTATTTACTATGAATTTGCTTGTTTATGCAGATAACAAATAATAATGACGTCAAAACCATATTATTTTAATAGAAATTTCTTACAGCGATTACCTACTAAGTAAACTTTAACACGGTGACAATCCCATCGTACTTTATTACCTGGTTACCTCATTTTTTTTACCATAAGCGCATACAATTCATTTTTACGCCATTGTATTTATAAAACTTACCTGCATTTCTAGGAATATAAAGAGCGTGACAAAAAAACATTCAAAATACCATGCGTACAAACTGAGAAAAAAAATACTTACTTGCTTCTATATCCACTGGACCACTTAAAAACTATTATCACAGGATTTTATAATTAAAATTATTTACACACACTTAAAAACACTTTAAAAAATATTTACACTGGCACTTTTGTTTTAAAAAGTTACATGCCGCTGTATCGGACAAACATGGCGGGTCGTTCGATTTTTGAATATGAGGTGCGTTCCGGGCGGCGACCGCGAAAAGACTGGCTGGAAACAAACGCCTTCGGCTTTAATATCAGGTGAACAACTCGATCAGTGATTGTAAACGCTGCTGATAACAGAGTCGTCGCTTAGGGCTGTCAGACAAACAGAAAAAAAAATAACCCTTCGTGATTTTTTTTAAATAATAGACTATTGGCTGTAAGGACGCAGTTTCTAAATCACAAACCATAAATAAAAAAATACCTACACAAATGTAACAGTGAACGCGTGTTTTTTTTGTCACTTTTGAAATTACAATAGGTAGTTGGATTTTTTAGTAACAGAGAAATAAAGTAAACTTATAGTCAAAACTAGCTTTTGCCCACGGCTCCGCCCGCGTGGTATTCGGTTATCGCACGCTGTTCCCTCGGGAACTGTGCATTTTTCTGGGATAAAAAGTAGCCTATGTCACCCTCGGGCCCATAAACTATATCTATGCCAAAATAACGTCGATCCGTCACCGTCACAATGTGGTTGAAACGTCGAGTACTCGTGTGTTAGCGTGATGAGTGCCGCTTCACTATGAGTGAAAATCACGAAAGTTTAAAACGTTATAAAGTAAACTTAATTTTTTTCTAATATTTATTTACAAACTAGCTGACCCGGCAAACTTCGTACCGCCTCATTTTTTTTTCATATTTACTCACCTTTTAAACCTTCCCTGGACTTCCACAAATAATTCAAAACATAAATTAGCCAAATCGGTCCAGCCGTTCTCGAGTTTTAGCGAGACTAACGAACAGCAATTGATTTTTATATATATAGAAGATTGAAGCGACCACTTGTAATTCCTGAAGTAAACAATTTTAATATTTTCTTTTTTATATAAAAATCGCTGTATAAAATAAATGACCAGTACCTAGAGCGAAAGTAATCGAATCGATAGAAATTTCCATGACCCCCGAAATAAATACATACATACAAGGAAATGTTCATGGTACTATTAAACACAACATTTTTTATTTTCTTTATCCTCAAGATGTCATTATGAAGTTAATTTCTCCAAGTAACTAAAGCTTGCTGTTTTTAAGATAGTCAAGAATTAATAATAGTTTGTGATGCGCAGGAAAACAGGTAAAATTATCCTAATTATGTAATATCATATAATTATCATTATTATATAAATATCTTTAACTGTGATTTTTTTTTGCTGTGTCGAATTTTGGGAAATAAATTTATTCTTTCTTAAGTTGGAGTATGCGGAAGGGTCCTGGTGTGGGATGCTACCTGTGTAGATATACTAGCCCCTTCGCATCTCCACCGGACCTCCACTAGGGCAGCAGCCGTAGCAGAGGCAGCCGAAACCGCAAAGATAAGCAAATATAGTGGTCTCTGCGCCGAATATAATTTCGTCCCTTTCGGTGTCGAGACCCTTGGCCCGTGGGGCCCAGGAGCAATAAGCCTCTTCAAAGAAATTTCGAAGAGGCTTATCGATGCTACCGGTGACCGAAGAGCTGGCAACTACCTCGCTCAAAGAATTAGCATAGCGATTCAACGAGGAAATGCTGCCAGCATTTTCGGCACAATGCCGCAGGGGCATTTTTAGATATAGATTAGTTTTTAAAATAGTTTTAATTTAGTTTGTAATATTTAGTATTTTAGTTAAGTTATTCTTAGGATATTTTTTATTTCATTGTTTCATATTTGTACCAATAAATATATACCCTTCTTTCTTTCTTTCTTAATTAAAAAGTTTGATATCCCTTTTTTTGTCCACAACTTAAACTTTTTTAATTTACATACGTTTACTTTATCGATTATCCCGCATAAAATATGAAATTTTCCGAACAATCTTGTCTTTTCCAGGGCCTCAATAGACAATTTAGAAACGTATTTTAAAATCTTATGGGTACCTATGTTATGTATGTATGTAAACTCCTTTGACTATATACACATAAGATATATTATAATCAAAGGTAAACTATGTTGTTGTATATAATCAAAGGTAAACTCTTTATTGTAGAAAAAAAACCGGGCAAGAAAAACACCAGGCAAGAGGAAGAGGTGTCGGACACGAACTAAATAGGGTTCCGTAGCTATTACGAAAAATTAAATTGAATTATTATATTAGATTTTAGAGGGGGGCACTTTAAAGTTGAATATTTTGCAAACAAATCACTAAATCGAAAAATTCGTTTTAGAAACCCCCTAGTGGTTTTAAAAGACCTATCCAACGATAGCCCACACTCCAAGATTGCATGAGAAAAAAAATGACCCCCACTTCACATCTATGGGAGGTAGGTACTCCAAAAAAAAGCATTTTTTATTTTTTGTTGTACCATTTTGTCGGCATAGTTAACATATACCATATACCATACCATATATATATATATGACGACCGGATGGCCAAGTGGTTAGAGAACCTGACTACGAAGCCTGAGGTCCCGGGTTCGAATCCCGGCCGGGGCAAATATTTGTATGATAAATACGAATGTTTGTTCTCGGGTCTTGGATGTTTAATATGTATTTAAGTTTGTATTTATCTATATAAGTATGTTTATCCGTTACTTAGTACCCATAACACAAGCTTTGCTAAGCTTACTTTGGGGCTAGGTCAATTGGTGTGAATTGACTCTTGATATACATTTGTGCAAAATTACAGCTTTCTAGCATTGACAGTCCCTGAGCAAAGCCGCGGACTTACAGACAGACAGACAGACATAGCGAAACCATAAGTATTCCGTTGTTGCCATTTTGGCTACGGAACCCTAAAAACGAACAAAATACAGTTGACAAACTTCAAGATATCTGTAGGTACAGTCGAGTACATAAATTGTGCAAATCAAGGTTTTAGAACTTTAAAGTTAGGTTACATAGTTAAATAAGGTAGGTTAATCTTACGTAGGTATACTTAGGTATAATAAGCCCTGGGAGGCGATAATGTTTAATAATTATTATATAAATAGCAATGTCAAGTAAAATTAATCAATAAAATTGATTAATTGAATAATAATCAATGGCTATCGCACCATTGCAAAATTTAATTAATCATAATTCTTTGTTAAACCAAAGGAAATACAACATTATTTTAGTATTATCTCATCTCTGATTACAAGTGGAAGAATTTAAGTTTGATTTCAATCTAATCTTCGTAATTAATCTAAAATAGGAATAAAATGTACTTATTCAGGATATGGTTTGTAAGCCGGGTTTGAAATCTTTAAGTACCAAAATATGAAAGGTATTTTTGGAAATCATCCCCCGAGTGCGTGAAAAGGAGGGTGGTAGTTTTATACATGAACTACGTCATTTTCCAATTAGAAACGTGTAGTATTTAATTAAAAAACTAAAAATATAAAAATAAATATCAACGATTTTGTAAAATTTACCCCCAAGAACCTTTGCGCGCCGCGTTTTTTTTTAATTGTGGCGTTAACGCTGCCTGCTAAGCGCTTAGCTTTATCAAGTCGAGATTATACTTACTTGAAATTTTTCTAAGTCCTAGCTCCATAGGTACTAATTTTACTTGAAATTTTCTAAGTCCAAAATCCGATATAGCGGCATTTCAGATATGCCTACGAATTTCATGATCTGCCTAAACTGGCTAAATCATGAAATGCCTGCGATTTATGATATGCCTATGAATTTAATGATCTCGGTGAGTTTTGAACAATAACATGGCGGATGTCACCTGGTCAAATCATGAAATGGCGCCAGTTCACGATATGCCTAGGAATTTCGCGATCTGGCGGATTTTACAATCGGCCGCCGACATCGATACCTACCATAGTAAAATAAAGTATGTAAAGTCCGACCCTTTAAGAGACGCTTAGGGTTGTAGATATCTATTTTAGATTAATTACCTGTCGGCAAATGATTTTAATACGAAAAAAAATAAAACAGACAATAACAAAATGTTTGTAAAATAAAAAAATAATAAGTAATAAAAATTAAAATAAAAATTTATTAAATTGTCTTTTATCTGTGTCTAAACAAAAAAAATTCTTTGCCGCTATATTATTACTATACTAAATTGAAAAATGTTATTTATAAATTCGTCGAAGCGGCGATGGCGACCGTGTAAGTACATACTACTCAGGTTTACCTACACATAATACTATATTTGTATGTATTGTTTTATAGGTAGGTAAGGCAGGTAGTTAGGTATCTATTATTTTTTCATGTGTCCTTGCAACCGCCATACAAATTTCATTGCTCGTCTCGTCTGTCTTGCCTCGCCGGTGGAAAATCACCTTAAGCCATCGATATATACTTACTAAATATTGCGATCCGAACACTCATTGTGTTCCACTGCGTTGCACCTTGCACTGTGCAAAATACTTTAGTATGACTTTGACATTCATGAGCGGCGAACGGACTAGTTTTTGATTGAGAATCCGAATGTAAGAGTGAACCTGCACGTAAGTAACAATTCACTACTCAAGTAAGTAAAATTATATCTCGTTCAAGTGATTACGCAACTAATAATATTGTAATACCACAATAAAAACATTTTTTTAAATAAGACGTCACGCCATCTTACAATCATAGACTAAAAACGTGCAGACGTTCCGTTCCTATTCAGAATTGGTTGTAGGTGAAAAATTGTGACTGAATATGAATGACAATTCGTTTAATTGCTTTATTTATACCCAGTTTGATATTTTGAATATTTATTTTATGTTCTTTCTTTTTGGTCTAAATAATATCAATTTTTTTTTTCAAAAATATCTATTTTGCATCTGAGCATTATAATTAAGTTTTGTAGGTAAAATAGCTGTGTCACTTCTGCGGTGTATAATCTATATAGCGATGACGTCTTGTGATAGTCCGGTATTTGAACATATTGTTGACATGAACGTTCGTGTCCATAGAATATAAGTCAATGCCTTAAGCGGTTGAAACGCTCGTTGAACGCCCAGCTATTTTTTGATTCTGCACGTCTGTCTGTCTCTACTCGGCGCGATAGTCATTAACGGGCTGTGGGTTAGTTAGCAAAAATTAGCTTATCATTTAATCTAGACTTAACCTTAATTCGGATTTAAGTCGGTAACGAGAATAGGGGTTAAAAATGTACATATGTTGAGTTCAGTGAACTTGTGTGGAGGCATACACGATATAGCCCCTATGTTGGTAGTATTTGAGGCATTGTAAATGTATTGGTGACAAAACAATCATAAAATTCCTCCATGAAATGCCTCCAACAAGATGGAGCGACGACCTGGTTAAGATCGCGGGATCGCGGTGGATGCGAAAAGCACAAGATCGGTGTGAGTGGAGAGCCTTGGGGGAGGCCTATGTCCAGCAGTGGACGTCTTTCGGCTGACATGATGATGATGATGATGATATCATTAGCAATAGAAGTAACTAACAGCAGGGTGTCATCCATTGGGTAGCGTGTCAAACACTTGCACATTTACTGGATACTTATATACGTTATGACTGTTAGATTAATAGTTGTTATATTGCAAGTTCATTATATCTGTTGATAATTATATTACATGAGAATATATCAAATATTGGTATATCAAAAGTGTATATACTCAAAATAGACTTAATTATAATTTTAATAAAAATAATTTTATTAAGATATAAATAGATCAAAACGCAGAAATAATACTAAATATTGCAAACTAAATTAAAAACTAAAAGTAAAATAAAAGTAACTAATAACTAAACTATGAACTAGAAAAAAATAGTAAATGGAACCCCCCGCGGCATGGACCCAAAGATGCTGGGAGCATTTCCTCGCTGTATAGCTATGCTGAAACGTTGTGCGAGGAAACTGCCAGCTCTTCTGTCCCCTGTGGTATCAATAAGTCGTTTACACAATTCTTTAAAAAAAAAATAAGTGCATTATGTCCTTTGATCGTTATATCCAGTGAAAATATATCAAAAGTTCGATCGTATCGATCGTTACGCACGCAGTGACTTTACCTAAAATTTATTATGTATTCCTAAGCTGTAAGTAGTCATGCAGATTGTCTCGAGATTAAATGTTTAATAGTTTCGATAATTCATACTTTTCGCTTATCTGGAGTATATTAATATAATAATATCATAAACTGCTTAAACGTGGGCCGTGATCTTAGCTATTGCCCAATTTTAATCATTGCCACAAATTCAGTTTGATTGTTTTATGATTGATTGATTGCTGATTGATTGCCCTGATTATAAAACAAGGGTATTATTATAAGCAGACTATTCTTGGCAATGTCTTTGAATAAAACCGCTTTTCAAAGTTACCTGTTTTAGTACTTTAAGTACATTTCACTTGGGATTTTCCGTCTAATTCTCAATAAAAATAAATTGCGGGTTTAGTTCTACGAGTATAAAATTAAATAGATTGTCGCGAAAGCTGTAAAAAGGATTATTTTACTAAAGGACTTATAAAGCTTGCGGACCCGGGTTCGATTCCCAGTAAAATACGAATGTTTGTTCTCGAGTCTTGGGTGCTTAAGAGAATTTCTTCGTTCCATTCTCCATACAGACGTAGTCCCGGTCTCATTTGAAAACTAGGCAACAGAAGTAGATGAAATTCTTAGAGAATTGTTGAATTCTTGAGAATTACAGAATATTAAAGCATTTTTACAAAAATCGAAAAAACCACAGGCATAGAAAGTATAATGAAGATCTTGATTGTAAAATATCATTGATTTCTATGCTATACTTTTCGTATTTATCACGAGGACAAAGAAACCCAGAACTCAACCGCCCAAATCTTGAAAAGCCTACAGCTATCTTGATGTACATTAGCGGGAAGCGGAGAAGCGGGAGGGGAAGTGCATGGGGGGGACGGCTACGAGCGCTTATGTCACGAGCGATAAAGACAGCAATATCCCAAACGAATACCTAACGCGGCCGCGCGGCCGGCAGGGAAACTTCTGGTGCCCGCGGCTTCGAACCCGGTGTAGTTATTTTTTATTTTATGAATCTTCTTTCATAAGAACCTTCTCCTGACAATAGGAAACACAGCAAAAAAGAATTAGCGATATCAGTTCAGCCGTTAACGCGTGATACGCGTGACCAAGGGAAATAAGGATTAATTTTTATATATTAAGATTTAAGCATGTATCTAATCTATCTATAAGTAAATAAGTATGTTTATCCGTTTCCTTGGTTTTTTTTTTATTCGAGTGGAAGACAAAAGTGAGTCTTCTGGCGGTAAGAAATCACCACCGCATAAACATGTGCAACACCAGGGTTATTGCAGATGCGTTGCCAACCTAGAGGCCTGATGGAATACCTCAAGTGCCAGTAATTTCACCGGCTGTCTTACTCTCCACGTCGAAACACAACAGGGCAAGCACTGCTGCTTTACGGCAGGATTAGCGAGCAAGATGTTGGTAGCAATCCGGGCGGACCTTGCACAAGGTCCTACGACCTGCACTTGTACTAGTAAAGTACATATAACGCAAGCTTTGCTTACTTTGGGACCAGATCAATCGGTGTCAAGTGTACCGTGATATTTATTTATTTAATAAAAAAATGCACGGTTGGAAATGAGATATTTCACAGTTTGAATCCTAAAGAACAGAATATATAATAGTACCCTAAAGTCTACTTATTTTTTAAAGTCCTTCCAACAGTTTGCATAGGAAATCAAAACTGGAGTTTTTACTTTTACTGTTTTTTTAACCGACTTCAAAAAAAGGAGGAGATTACAAATTCGGTTGTATTTTTTGTTTCCTCAGAACTCAGTCATTTATGAACCGATTTGAATTTTTTTTCGTTCGTTTAGGATTTCTTCAATTAGGTCCCAAAGAAAGAGTCTTTGTATTGTATTGTATTGTTGTCCCATGAGCACCAAATCAAGGTCATGGTTGGATCCTAAGGAAATGCGATTCACACTCATTATAATGCATACCTATGGTGAAATGGAACGGGTAGTCAAGCACCAAGACTCCGCAATAATGACTGTCTCTGCATCGGAAAAATCTTTCGTAAAAGGTGACGAGCAGTTGACATTAAACTATTGCATCTTAAATTATTTACATTAAAAAGCGTGAAAAAAAATCATAACAAAAAATACCTAAGTACAAAAAACCATGAAATAGCCATGAAAGTAATTCTCTACCAACCAGTCTGAAGTCGGTGCCTCAGCATGAGCCAGCAGGAGTGATTGAAAGCCAATAGGTGGCTCGTGCTGAGGCACTAACTTCAGACTTTTTTTCGAATTTTTCGTTATTTTTTTCCACGCTTTTTAGTGTTGTTAATAATCTATAATAATCTATGCAATAGTTTAATGTCAACTGTACTTTTACGTAAGATTTTTCCGATGCAGAGACGTTCATAAGAATCTATTGAATCATTAAATCATACCATCATCAGTCATCATTATCATCATTATTCTTTTAGTAACATTCATAAGAGCTTTTCTCGGATTTCAAAAGAGATAAAACAAAATCCGTTCTTGAATTTTCCGCTTGGCATCACATTCAGCGATTTATTTCGTTCATTATAGGTGATGATGAGATACTAAACATAATTAAAACACAAAAAACGTGTGGAGGAAATGATAGATTTAAAAAAATAAGGAAAATGATTCCGAATGATTCAATTTTGATAAAAAATGTCAGATGGGCCAATGAACTGTTTTACCGACACTTTGAGCGTCTCCTGCGTTACCAAAATTATCTCTGGCGTTACCAAAAAATCGTACTTCCAACAACATACTTATTTCACGGCTTAATAGGTTGAACTTAGGTAGGATATTATGGCATGTATTCATGCACACTATCTGTTAAATTACTTACAGTAAAAACATGTTTACTTACAAAAATCTGCAATTGTTAGAAAAATGTCGCGGACAGATTAGTGTCGTTAAAAAAGTTGATTGGCCCAGATACTTACATTGTCCGTCTTTCACGTCGGAAAAATGCGCAGTTCTCGAGGGAACAGCGCGCGATAACCGAATTATACGCGGGCGAAGCCGCGGGCAAAAGCTAGTTATCTATATAGTCGTCAAAGATGACCTTGCTTCAATAGGCTCAATACAATTTCTGTAAGGATAATTATATGCAACATCATTGACGTGTTTGTACAGGTTTGCAAGTAATTTAACAGACACTTAACTCGCAGTTAAAAGGGGAATAATCCTAGCTAATGACGAATTTATCGCTGTGACATCTTGCACGTAATATGGTAATGGAAGCTACGAATAATAATTAATGGGAGTAATAAAACTACCTACTATGGTCCCGCCGGAAGACCAGCGCTGACTCCAAATTCAAATTCAAATTCAGAAATTCAAATTCAAAATATACATGTATATAAATTAATTTAATTGTGATGAAAAAAATTATATATTGTTTTATATATATATTTCATATTTTATATTTCAACTATTTTTGTACCTTTTGTTTATAACTATTATTATGACAATGTGAGTGTTGAATAAAAATTTTTCATTTTTTTTTATTCATTCGCGGGGCGGCACGCTGACGGCAAATAATCGCGGAGATACCGCAGCGTGCTCACCGCGTGCACGCTACGTGCGCGTCGCGTTCCCGCTCCACCGAGAAATCGCCGGCCAAAACGCTAGTGTGCACAAGCTCTCATAGTTACTTATATTAAATTATTTCTAGGCCCAGCGGTTTAGGCTGTGCGTTGATATATAACCCAGTGAGTCAGGTTTGCCTTTTATATATATAGATGAACAGAAAAACGAACTCATTCATACAACCCCCCACTTTTTTCGTTACTTGTACGTAAATGGAACAAATGTTTACATACCTAGGTATTATAAAAGTTAGTTTCAACGGTGGTAAGTATAATATTGTTTACAATAGATTAGTTACCTACACTTACTACTTTTATCTCACTTTATTGCTCCACTTCCTAGTAAAAATTGCGGTTCTGTTTGAAATCTAGATCAAATACAATTTATGATGTTTACATCGTATTATGTTACGGCATTTTCGTTTGTTAACTTTATTAGTTTATTTGTTTATTTTAATTAATACAGGAAAATTGTGAAATAGATGGGGAATTTTTCAATGTATTATTTTTAACCCTTTTGTTCCGGAGAGTTAACTCGTCTTGTGCGATGTGCTCTCAGATCCGGTAGACGAGTAAACTCGTCTTAAAAAAATTGACATTACATATTCAATATGGAAAACTGGGTAGATTTTGTGTATGGCTTTGCCGGAACGAAAGGGTTAAAAAGGTCGGAAAAAGTGAAATGACCGAGATTTTACTTATAAGCAGTACTTTTTCCAGCTTTTTTGGTGCTGTGCAGTGGTTTTCAGTAGTGCCCAATATTAAATTGTTTGAACCAAGAATGCTGGAAAAAGTACGATTATTACTTATAAGTGAATTTAATAATCAAAGTTTATAGGATCGGAATCGATTGTGCTTTTGATTCTGAGTAGGAAAAGCCATATTTTTTCTAAAAGTGAAAAAAATAAAATAAAGAGACATCTGTACATGAAAATGCCCAAAAATCACAGTCTATACAGGTCTATCCACTTTAACAAATACTGAAGTTATGGAACTTTGTCTCAGTAAAATTACCTTACCCTACAAATCCCACCAATTCAGTCCGAAGCTGTTTAATTATCTCTTTGTTTAGAGATAACAATAACCAGACTATGAGGGCTCATAAAACTTGTTTATTTAAAAAATGATAAATAATCATATGGAGGTGTTGAAATTCTGAAATTGATCGATTTGTTAGAACATAAACAACTTAGAAAAAGTTACTGAGAAACTAAACGGGTCATTTTGATTATAAACACAATTCATAGATTATAAACACTAACCACATCAATAACAAAAAAGTATAGTTTTTTTCTGAAATCCCGCTTGAGGTTGGGGTACAAAGTGCAAAAGTATCTAGTGTAGCCATACATTACCATAATTATCTAGCTAGATAATATGATACGTTTTTTCCCATGACGTCTTTGGAAGAATCAAAGTACAACTGTCTTGAAATTAGTTTAAACCAAAAAAAGTTTAAGGCTAGTTCCTTGTTTTCAATTGTTTTTTATGAAGATTAAGGTCCAATGTTTAAAGATTCAAAGTCTAAAACGTGTGGGAGTTTTAAGGATAGTTAATTAGATTGTATGTATGTTATGGAACGCAGTAAATCCATACAAAACGTGATTTCAGAATTGAAATAATAAATTCAAATTAAAAATTATTTATTTGATACAGTGGCAGTACAAGTGCATTAGTTTGGTTACAGGTTGGATAAACATTTATTTCAGACAGGTATCTACTTAAGGTGTTATACCTACACTCCGTGAGATCTTAAAAAAACCTTCGGATTTTAGAAACAATATAATATATAAATAATAAAGATGTTTTCCTTCACCGTAAAGCTCGTTGTAAATTTCAACTGTAATTTTGCACATAATTTGGAAACAGAGTTTCGAGCGTGGATTTGACCCCACGATCCCGTGCTTGAGAGTCCATAGATCAAACCATTAGGTTACCAGGGCCAACACAAAATTATGCAACAGAAATAACCTATCCATAAAAAATCATTTTTAATACAAGCTTATTTTGCAGACTGTATTTTTTTTTTGTTGGCTGCACACCAAATTTCAAGTCGATAGCATTAACCGTTGAAGAGTTCCGTCCTGCGGAGACGATCCTGGCTGGACTACCAACATGTCACTACTAGATTATTATTAAGTATATTGTCACGTGATTTACATAATTATTCCAAATTTCAAGTCAATCTGATTACTAGAAGTTGGTCAAATTTAACTTGCAAGATTCGATTACAGACAGACAGACAACGGGACAGATAAAACTAGATAAAAGATTGTAAAATTACGCTCATCTGGCTCACCGTATTATAAAATTATTATAAATTATTAAATTATATCATGGGACAATTCACACCAATAATAATTGACCTAATCCACAAGCTTTGTGGTACGAGTTGGGGAGCGTCTGCCGAGTGCTTTCGAACGTCAAGCTTAGCTCTCGTGTACTCAACTGCGGAGTACTGCGCGCCGATTTGGCTCAGAAGTTCTCATACGAGCAAAGTGGACGTTAAGCTCAATGAAACCATGCGCTGCATCTCTGGCACAATTAAAACTACACCCGTCCACTGGCTGCCGACGTTGAGCCACATAGCTCCGCCGTCACTTCGCCGAAGCCAGGCCCTGAAGAAGGAAGCCGAAAAAATCACCAGTAATCCAGCTATGCCGGCTCATGATGAATTTTTCCATCCGCCCCCGCAGCGGTTGAAGTCTCGAGACCCCCCGTGTATCGCAGCCCAAAGCCTTGACACGTTTGACCTTGTGGATAGCTGGAAAAAACAATGGGCTGTGGACACAGCAGGAAGAAGTGCTCAGAACATTGACCCGACCGCCAAACCAACGGGATTCGACCTTCCCCGAAATCTTTGGTGCCGCCTTAACAGGCTCAGAACTGGGCACGGCCGCTGCAACTATCACCTGCACAAGTGGGGGTGGAGGGAGTCTCCACTCTGTGAGTGCGGGGAAGAGGAACAGACTATGGAACACATCATCATGCGCTGCCCCTTACACTCCTATCCTGGACCCGCCGAAGACTTGGATGCACTAACGCCTGATGCAGTCGCGTGGCTTAGTAGTTTAAGTGTTTTGCTCTAATAATGCCTGTATTTGTAATTTGCCATACGATTAAATAAATGGGACAATTCACACCAATAATAATTGACCTAGTCCCAAAGTAAGCTTAACAAAGCTTGTGTTATAATTATATAGATAGATACATACTTAAATACATATTAAACACCCAAGACCCGAGAACAAACATAATTATGTTTATTATTATGTTTTTATTAAACTCCGAAGTCCAAAGCTCAATCATAGTCATGGATTTACCCATAGCATTAAGGTTCTAAAGTCCAGCTTAAATTTACTACTGAATTTTATAAGACAGAGGGCAAAAAACTGTAATTTGACAAGGCGTTGTTTATAAATTTACTTCGGTTTTTCCCGATATTCACGGGTCGAGTTCAGGTTCAAATAGCAAGATAAACGTGATGTTAACTTGTAAAAAGCGTGAGCAACTAAAAATATTATTGTTTTTCTCGTGTTTCCCGTGTTCACATGTTTCGTAGAATTAGATTCGGAAGAATGTAAGTATAATTTGAGAAAAATATTTTTTTTTAGATTCCATATCTTCGAAAGGAATCCGACCGAGTGAGGGTTGGACTCTTGCATAAAAAAATGTGTATTTTGTGTGGTAAATTTAGTGTAGGTATACGTATTATGAGTATTCCAATGTCAGCAGAGCCCTTGCTTCTAAATGAAATTGAGGCAATTTTTATAAAAAAAATATGAAGTTTTTAATCAAAAAAAAAAGTAGGTACGTACGAATACACACATCATTACCAAATTTTAAGTTCATAGAACAATAGAAGTAAAAAAAAATAAAAAAAATATTTTCCTATTGAAAAATGACTGTTGGTGACTTCTCATTCCTTATTTTTCCAAACAATCCATGAAAACTAAAAGGTACCTAGCAAGTGAACAATTGGTTCCACTAGGTATTGCTATTTAATTTCCTCTCAATCGAAGTGAAAAGCAGCATACTCGAGCATTAAACCCATTTTCCCCTCGACGCGTCTATCCGTATGGCTACATGAACACCTCGGGTAAAATGGCTGATTTTATGCTCTCGTTCTACAATGTATTCGCATGTCTGTAGCTTTAACATATTCGTTGACATAGTTTGTTGGTGAAACAGCTGTCATAAAATTTTGAATACAGTAAATCCCCTAAGTTCCCAAATAGTTAATTTTATTCTACCCTCACACTGATGATCTCACTACCGCTAGGGAAGACCCTCGGTTTTCCTCAAAGGAGCATGACCAGAATACGAAAATTGTGAAAAATAAGTACAATCATCTAACAATGGGATTAAAATGGCGACGTGATTTTCCTGCTTCATAGGCAATCATAGTTATTACTTGTTTTCATAAGTTTATGGTGTCTATTGTTGGTTTGTCGTAAAACTATCTTAAAGGATTGTAAATTTTACCTATTCATAAAATCACATGTAGCATGGTGGTACAGTCGACGTCATAAGTAAGTTGATCACTATTGTATTGGTGTATTGTATTGCAAAAACATGTATACACTTTAGTACCTTGTCACTTTAACCACTGTGACAGTTCATATATGGCAGTTCAAATAATTATGACAAAAATAAACAAGGTACCTACTAAAGTAAACTAGTAGTACTAGGTAAAGTTTAGTGTTTGTAGGTGTGGGTGTAAAGTGTATTTTTGCCCTTGGCTGTACCTTGTCACTTTAACGTCATGTTTGAAAAACCATACGAAATTGTGTAACGACTGAAAGCGACAAGGTACAGAAATGATCACTTATATATAACGTTAACTGTACTTGGCAAAAGATTAAAACGCAAAACGGATAAATGCGAAAGTTTGCAAGTCTGTTTGTTTGTTACTTCATCACGTACAAACCACTAAACCGATTTAGATTAGATTCGGTAAGTATGTAGATAGTTTGAGTCCCGAAAAAGGACACATAGGATAGTTTTTATCCCGGAAAATGACATATTTCTCGCGGGATAGCGATAAACGAATTATGCTCGGACGGAAGTATGTTCAATGTTTATTTGGACAAAAAACGGTACAATATAGAAAAAAAACTTAATAAAATAAGACTTAAACGAAACATAGCGACCAGCAAATATGCCACTAAAATATCATATTGAAAACATTTTTTTTAAACCTGCGCCAAAAAGGGCCTTGGCTTCTTGCTGTGTGTGTGCTGTGTCCTTGCACTTTTATTTAAAAAACAATTCCAAACTAAACGCGGGCTTAAAGCTCTAAGCCGGCGTAAGATTAGCACTAAACCTAGCTTACGGGCTTTCCCGAGCTTGTAGCTTTCTATATTTAGCCGACCGTGACCTGAAGCGATCGATGTGCATGAGGCTATTGGCTTTTCCCGTCGGGAGGTTCGAGTCCCGACAGGAGCGTAAGGGGGGTCCATATCAGCTCGCATACTTAGTCCGAATAGTCTGAAATACTTGTAATGTATAGTATAAGATATCATTTATAAATATTGTGAATCTGTTTTAAAAAAAAAATACCTCGTTGAGTTTCTTGCCGGATTCTTCTCAACAGAGGTTTTTTCCGAACCGGTGGTAGATTTTTTGACGTTCATAAGTGCTTATCATAGCCTAAATTGAATAAAGAGATGTTGACTTTGACTTTGACTTTGACTTTGAATGTAATGTTTGTCAGAACTCTAACTATCATTGTCTGTATTATTATTGTTATTATTTTTTTATTCTGTGTTTGACATGTTGTTAATAGAAAACTTGATAGTGTTAAGTCTTAAACCTATTCTAATAATCAATTAATTGTAATCTATAGTAAATTTTTAAAAGATTGTTGTGCCCTAGCAGGGTTCATGTTCCTGGATTTTTTTATAATGTAAGACCTTTCTATAGATTACAATTAATTGATTATTAGAATAGGTTTAAGACTTAACACTATCAAGTTTTCTATTACCATAAGGATGTACAACATGAAACGCAATAAATGAATTATGAATTATGAACAAGCGAAACAAAAGATAAAAGATAATTAACTCTTTTTAGGGTTCCGGAGCCAAAATGGCAAAAACGGAACCCTTATAGTTTCACCACGTCTGTGTCTGTCTGTCCGTCCGCGGCTTTGCTCAGGGACTATCAATGCTAGAAAGCTGTAATTTTGTCCGAATGTATATGTACGCAATGCCAACAAAATGGTACAATAAAAATTTAAAAAAATTTTTTGGAGTTGGTACCTCCCATAGACGTAAAGTGGGGGTGATTTTTTTTTTCTCATCCAATCTTGTAGTGTGGGGTATCGTTGGATCTTTTAAAACCACCAGGCGGTTGCTAAAACGATTTTTCGATTTAGTGATTAGTTTGCGAAATATTCAACTTCAAGTGCAAATTTTCATAAAAATCGAGCGTTCCCGCCCCCGTCTAAAATCTAAGCCGGTGGGTGGAAAATTTTGAAAAAATTCAGGATGGTAGAAAGAATATCAAACTTTCAAGGAAAACTATAACGACTAAGTTTGCTTGAGAATTATAAGTATTTTAAGAGTCAATAGCAGCCTAAGGTATCAAATATACCTAATACCTGGAAGATTTCGTGTGAAATACGAAATCCTTAGAAAAATATACCTTAATTTTTTCGTAATAGCTACGGAACCCTATTTTGGGCGTGTCCGACACGCTCTTGGCCGGTTTTTTTCTCTGAATTTAATAATTAATCAGAATTCTTATAAAAAACAAACCTAACCATAACCAACCTATGGTTTTCTATAGGATGATCATTTAAAAATTTCAGAAAACTGTATGATTTCAGTGGGGAAAAAAAATTAGACAAATCAAACAAACAAACATTACAGCTATGAGCTATGACTAGGTACGTCCCACTGCTGGACACAGGCCTCCTCTCAGAACAAGGAGGCTTGGGCCATAGTTCCCCACGCGGCCCCAGTGCGGATTGGGAACGTCACACGCACCATTCACCATGCTTCACAGGTTTGTGCAGGTTTCCTAACGATACTTTCCTTCACCGCGAAGCTCGTGGTAAATTTCAAAAGTAATTCCGCACATGAATTTCGAAAAATTCAGAGGTGCGAGTCGGGGTTTGAACCCACGACCCTCTGCTTGAGAGGCGACAGGTTGTAGAAGCCGTGGTGGCCTAGTGGTTTTATAATCAATTTCGCTATAAATTCTTTGGCAAATGCTTGGGATGCAAACATGACGTTTAGTAGCAAAGTTTAAATTCAAATTCAAATTCAAATCATTTATTCAGTAAATAGGCCGCAATGGGCACTTATAAACGTCATTTTTTTTAAACTACCAGCGCTTTCGGAAAGACCATCATTGCCAAGAAGAATGCGCCGCAAGAAACTTGGCAGAAAGTCATTTTTTCAAAATAAAATAATTACAAATAAAATACTTAAAAACTACAGTAAACAATTAAACAAAAAATCACAAAAAAAATAATTAAATAATAATACAGGGATGTATGGGGTCCCTTAGTTACAAAATTAAACACTAACTATATCTACGTTAAGCGGAAGTGTAGAATGCTTCCACCGTCATAAATGAAAAAAAAAAAAAAAAAAACTGAAATATGCATTTCATTTAGAAGTCCTGGTACGTGATTCAATACATCAGTGGACCCTTAGCACAGTATAAATATAAGCTAAGCTACTATGCTATTTGTTCGTATCCTCCATACTGCTTTAGCTTATATTGAACTGTTTTTCCTTTTTTTTTAATTATGTTTTAGGTAGTGTTTCGCTTATTGTCAGCCACACTGCCATTTCCTTCTTCAAGGACTGAAAACCAGCAGCTTTGCTGAGTCCTTTACCTCTAGTCAAATTAGGTATGTTATATCTGTTTCTTTCATCGTATTTTGTTATGTTATATTTTTGGCTTCGTGAATAAATATTCTTTTATTTATTTTTTTATTTTATATTTTTATTTTATTTATATTATATACCTACCTAAGGGAACACCCTTAGGTAGTTTTAGTTTCGATGGCACAATTCGGCTAAATAAAATCATAAAAAAATTATTCCTAATGAATGACTAAAACAAACAAACCAATAATCATAGTCACGTATAAATTCACTGTTCGGATGTGAACCAAAATTTCACATCACATTGCAAGTGGTAGCGTGGCCGAGCGGTCTAAGGCGCTGGTTTAAGGCACCAGTCTCTTCGGAGGCGTGGGTTCGAATCCCACCGCTGCCAATTCTTTTTGATTTTTATTTCTTGTTTTTCGTAATAATTATTTTAGTTAAAATAAAATAATTTACTAAGTATACATTAGAATTAAGTATCAGCAATTGATAAGTTGTTCACTTGATATTTTTATTTCACGTAACCTAAGTAATTGACCCAATAATGATAAGGATAAATAAATGTTGGCAGCTATAGTAATCACCAAGGTCATTGCATTATGCGATAGCGAAATATTTTTTATCAATTTGTTTAGTACCCATGCTAGGATCAAGTATTAAATTTAAAAATAATCTAGAAAAAAAAAAATATTCAATCTATACAGTAGGTTGCAACATCTAGAAGAAAATCTACACACGACATTCACTATGCACTGTGTTCTAAAAAAAGCACATTTTCGTGACCCATTCCACAGGAACATAAAAACACTACTTCTACACGTTCTATTCACATTTCTCCGATTACGCACTCACCATTACATGGTCGTAATTTAAAATCGTCCACACCGGTTGGTAACTGACGTCAGACTGGCTGTCTACGAATATTTCGAATATGCAGACATTCGATTTTTGAAAACAGCTGTGACCAGCCTAACTTGACCTCTTTTAACCCTACGCGCTTCAAATTACGATCGAAGCCGCACTAAAGCCGGGGTCTAGCTAAAATGGCCAATGTGTCAGAGGTCACTGCCGTGCCGCACTGCAAACTCGAAAATCGAACTTTTACACCACGATATTTCGTCAGATTATGAAATCTAAAACTGAAAACCTTTTAAAATGATTTAAAACCAAGTCCCTGGCGTGTAGAAGCTACTATTATTCAGTAAAACTGAATTATTTACGCCATGTTTGGTTGCAAACGAGACTACGCATGCGTTACGTTTAAGGCCAGGGGTGAAATGAAAACAATTCGAGGAAAATGGCGGCTTTCAAGTAGACTTTTAGGTTATATTGAGAGTAAATCTTGAGATTTGTTTGTCTATTTCTTAACAAATAAAAGTATAACTCTTGACCTAGATGCGCATCGTTGCACTGGCACGTCTCAAATAATTGCGTAAATTGAAATGAAAGGTACGCGGCGAAGGTTCTTGCAATGCGAACACCATGGAGTTCTAAATTTAAATTAGCCGCTTAAAATGCGCGGCAAACCAATTAATTCTTTAAAAATTGTTTCAAAGTGTTACCATGTTTTATGTTTAGGTACTTACTTACAGTTTTTAAGTGATTTGATTAATAATCAACAATCAATCAATTTTATGCGTATATTATTATTTTAATTATGAAATTCGTACCGCATCGCATTCAACTTGCATCAAATCGCAGATTTTTTCTAGCGAATTTTTTACCGCTACTAGTGCGGTGCGGATACTGGTATAAGATTCAATGCGAGAAAAAAACGTTAAGCGAAAATTCGCAGCGCGGACAGGGCCTAAACACATAACAAAGGTTCAAAAACGACTTAGTACATTTTATTGATTCTATTTTAGTTAATCACGTCATAATATTTTTTATAGGAAAAATTTGCACAGTTAACCCTTCGAACGCCCTGCCTGCGCGCCAGTGGCGCGTATTATGTAAGTACTAGTGATTAGTCACTTTCTGTTACTAATTTCAATCACTCTTTAACATAGGGTACTAGTCCAAAATTATCCAAGGAAGTCGTTGGTCGCGCGAAGGGTTAAAAATTGTACCATGCCACCCTAGTTAAGAAATATAACGACACGCCCTAAGAAAAAGTGTGTATCTGCCCGATACTTAGTTATGCGACTATTGCATTTTCGTACTCTACGGTATCGACTTTATCATTTACATTAATAAAAACAATAAAAAAGTGGTTAGAACATATTTTTTCCCAAACGTATAACTAACTATTTGCATAAATTGCTAAAAAAAATCCAGAGCAAAACTTAATATTTGCCTCTTATTCAATATTACGCGGGAACGCACCGAGCGGGTGGAGGGGAAGTGGCTGTTGGACATTTCTACCGCGGACACGGCTTGACGCGCGCTAGCGCTACGTTTATTTAATAAAGATGGAAAAATGTCGAGCGGTGGGTATATTCTTATCAAAACTTAAAGAAGATGCAATTTCCAAGCGACAAGTAGGTAACTATCCACATACACAGTTACACAACGGAAACGAATAAATCCTTGGTAGGTAATTAACCACTTACACACTTAAACCTCGGAATCTATTTAATATTTGTTGGTTATGTGTGCATTTACTCATTTCTTCGCCGGAGAAAAAATAAGCTATTACCTGTTAGTGCATATTTACTATGCATTTGAAATAAAAAAAAAATAACTAATTAAATTAAAAATATTATCCTTAATATTGCAACCATATAAATAGTATTAGGCACGTAAAATAATCAACTATTTCAACCCTCATGACATCGTTGTGTGAGTGTTTGTTTGTTTTTCATACAAGATATTTATATAACTAAACCTAATGTTTGTTCTCGGGTCTTGGATGTTAAATATGTATTTAAGTATGTATTTATCTATATTATATTATAAGTATGTTTATCCGTTGCCTAGTATCCATAGTAAAAGCTTTGTTTAGTTTGGGAATAATAGGTCAATGATTGGTGTCAAGTGTCCCATTCCCATGGTATTTATGTTTTTATTATTTTATTTATTTTAAACTTTATATTCTCCAACGTCATTAATGAAGATGCTTCGGACTCGGACACGTGTTTTAGAGCAGGTGAGACAACTTATAAGGGGCGGAAAAATGATGATAGGTGTGTAACAGTTTTCTGTTGTGAGGATGCAGAAAAGGGTCTCACACACACGCACACCCCTTGTTCCCCGTACATTACCAACTTACATAACCAGCACTGGGAAAGGGCAAATAATTCCTAGTCTAAAACCAGGTTTTGTACAGGGATTTTTTACTTTCTTGTACAAAAATAACGTCATGGGCCAGTTATGTACGAGGAAAGAAAATTCCAACTACAACACCCTGTTTTGAAGTAGTAAATATTATTGCCTTATATAGAATCAACGTCGGGGATCGGTAATGTACGAGGGAAGAGATTTCCCGTTGCAAGACGGGGTTATGTAGCAGAATTTTATCACTTTCGTTACAAATCCATAAAAACTGAATTATTACAAAAGTTTCTGGCAAAAAATTGATTTTTGGTACAAGCTATTATGGCTGACTATACTGTTTTTGATACAAATCTCTTTCCCAATTACCAATCCTCGACGTTGGTTCTGTACAAGGCAGTAATAATTAATAATTACTACTTCAAAACCGGGTATTGTAGAAGGAATTTTCTTTCCTCGTACATAACCGGCCCAGGACTTTAGTTTTGTCCAAGGAAACAAAATATCCTTATACAAAACCCGGTTTTGGTAAAGAAATTATTTGTTTTGTCCTCTCCCAGTGCTGATTATGTAATTTGGTAATGTACGGGGAACAATGGGACATTCCCTTCCCTTTGGAAGAAGTCTTCCCTTTGTATTTTTGCCCGTATTACTCGTATAAAAGACGTATAAAGATATTTTTGTGTTTTTCAAATAAATATCATATCAATACTTATTATTCTTTGTTATAAACTAGCAAATGAACTTCTAATTTTACGTGATGAAGGTTGTAAGTGAAAATTATATTATTTAAAACAATTAACTAAGCATTTATATACCAATCACACTTCTCAATTTACAATATATGCACTACAAGGAATAGCAATGCATCTGCTGGTTATCGAGTTTTTTAAAGATGTTCATATGAAGAAATGACATGTCATATACCTACAGTCAACATTTTTCAAATTTCTTTTAATCAGTAGTCACGTAACACGTGTGCATTTGCCATATTCAGATGACTTAATATTAAGGCAGTCAATAAAGATAAACGTGTATCTACCACTACGAGTCTTAACTTTAGAAAGGCTGTACAATATCTGTCACTTGACTAATCTAGTGTAAAATATGTAACTACATAATATATGTCTATCTGGCATAAACCGTTTCGTCGAAGTTAAATATACGTATAACAAGTATGTATCTGCCACTTACACGTCGGAGTTAACAACATATTATCACGTAAAAGTGTATAACTGTCATAATTAAGAAACTAACGTATTTAAAAATCTATAAAAAATCATAAATATACATTGTTACAATATTGTACTCCATGCCAAATTTCAATCCTCTGGCATATAAAGTTACCACGCAATTGCGATTTTAAATTTATAGAAACTTTAAAACGCTCTCCTGTAAAATTTTGTTTTTGTAGATACACACTTTTTCTTAGGGTGTGTCGATAAATCCTTTCTTTTGGCTTAGCCGTTGTCAAGTAAAAGAATTTTTTGTAATTTTTTTTCAGGTTACTTACGGAGTACATAATAGGTACATCTAATATTGCAAGTTAAATAAAAGCTTGTAAAAAGTGACGGCACTTTCTGATGTAAGGATGAGTGTAAAATCTGTAAAAACTTCCTTGTAACATTAGTTTTTTTAATTTAGATTTTTGTTGATTGCATTTCTTATATGACAACTTGATGCAAATATCAAGTGATGGATTTGATATTCGATTAACTAACACAATTAAATATCGAAACAAAATAAGTATTGCAATAAAAATAATTATTGTAAAAATCTGTAACTATTTTTAGCTATAAAGCATGAAGCGCTCACTGCGCTGCGCTTGCCTTATGCCATCTAGCGACCAGTAGTTAAACTAGAGCTAATAGAAATTTTCTAATTTGAACGGCAGTTCCAAAAAGCAAAGTATTTGTGAAGTAAATATATCTTATGGTTTATAAAAAAATGTTTCCATACTTTTATCTTACTGTTAAATTATTACTTGATTTCCATTTAATTCTATTAAATACTTTTTGTTTAATGTTACATGTTACATCAATAACGAAACGCGCTTGTCAACTATTGGCAGTTGGCTATTTTGACGTTCGTAATGTTCTGCCACATCACGTTCCATTCTTTCACTTTACGACTTTACAATTGCTTTGGATATGGATTATGGATAGTTTAAAAATATACTACTATGAAAAAAATAATCATTATAATAATAATCTTAGAAATAAAATGATAAAATTTAATTAATGGAACGTGTTAAAATTTCGTAGAAAAGAATATTTGTTTTTAATGAAACTTCGAACAACTGACCAAACGTCAACGTAGGAAAGGAATAGCATTGACCATTGACTTTGACAATTGAACTTTTCATACAACGGCTGCAATTTTTTCGAACATTATTGATGGACAAACCAGAGCAAACCCAGTTTTTCTTTATGTATATCACATGCACTACTACTTGACTGCAAAATGGACATAAAAAAACCACAAACCTCCCAAAAAGCCCGTAAGTGATGCTTCAAAATTCTCTAATTCTAATTCCTTTTGAATAATTCGTCAACTTATACAAATTTCAACGCCAATTGCCGAACAGTCCACAAAATCAATTTTTCCAAAACAGTATATACGTAAATATCTATGTTCTTAAAATGAATCTGACGAATCTTAGGATGTCTTAACTATTATTCCTAAGCAGTAGACTTCATCATATGATACTAGACTAGCACTGCATTGCCTGCTTATATTAATTTAAGAATGTTAATGTATGTTACTGTTTATATGCCGAATAAACATTTTCGTTCTTTGTCTTTCTTACAACTCTGGCCTATATTATGTCTCACTGCCGAGATCAGACTTTTCAAATTAAAATAGTGAACTGTAGTTCCCACGGGGACCCATTACAAATTAGGATATTCACGCACGCCATTGAACCGCTTCACTGGTGTATATGGTTCGATCAACCTTTTCTTGTTTGTTATTCTGTCCCGTTGTCCAAGAGACAACAGTGACAGTTTCTTAAAAAAACTGTTATGATACTAATGTGCTTGGTTATAACCACAAACTCATGGTTTTAAAGAGTTGTCCAGGGGACGTAACCATGGCAACGCGGTACAGGGAAAAGTTGATTGACCCATATATGTTTTTCTTGCAACACTAAACATCTTTCTTCGACAGGTTTCACGAAGCTATCTCTGAAGAAAAATAAGCCAAGAAAAGATGAAGAAGTAAAGAAACTGAATCGCAGTTCTGACATTATCATTCTAGATGACTCATTTGAAAAGCTAAAGCTAGAATTCCCTCATGTAAGTGAAATTCATACTAATATTATAAATGTGAAAGTAACTTGTGTTTGTGAGGACCTCATACACTCTTTAGAGGAATACCACAGTAAAAAATATCAGCAAAGCCCGGACGACGGGAACAAAAATGCACTTTTTACTAGTGCTTTATAAAATATCTGCTATTCTATCGACATCCATACAAACAATTTTTGAATCAGAAATTTATTGATCAAACTTTATTGTCTTCCATGTCAGGTTGTTACACAATATTACATTTGGTGCCTAGGTAAGCTTATTATATATTATTTCAGTTAACTAATTACATACTCTAATTATTATCAATACTATGGGGTAATAACTGAGTTGTCCCAGCAGGCCACAAATGTTGGGGGTTAAAACAAAAGTTTCTGTGAATGGTATACATATATTTCATGAAATGAAATACTCATTCCAAATCTCACCATCACCTATTACAGTCGACCTCTTGTTACCAATTTATGGTGTGCAAGTGTTGGGGAAAAATTATCTCAATATTTTTTTTTCATTATTTCAGATTAAATCAACGCCCAAAGTGTATTCGCCTATCATTATAAATGACTCTACTGAGTTTGAAGACTCACCTTCACTGATACATACACGGAAGCAACCAAATACAAATGGAAATGTATGTTAAAATTCATTACAATATACCCTGTCCACATCTCTGTCATGATTATCATCATCTCGGCCTGGAAAAAACATGGTCTCGGGCAGTGCTTTCCACATGGGCTCAATGCAGATTGGAAACTTTCCACACACAATTGAATTTCTTTGCCGATGTTGTGTATTGTCTACTTACTTGTCTAGATGTCATAGGTGAAAGAAGAGCTGGCAGCATAATTGGATAAAGAACTGACTTAGCTTACTAGACTATTTAAAGAGGGAATGCTGCCAGCTTTATTGGTTCCATGTCTAAAACAACTGCCTTTAATAATTTTTTCTTTCTTTTTCTTTTATATAACTAACTGACTAATTTGGCTCAGTGATCCAAAGAGGGTCTTGGCCTCCAAAACGAGAGCATGCCATCTGTCCCGATCGTGCGCAGCCTCTTGCCAGTCGTCGACTTGAAGACGTCGCAGATCCGCCTGGACACTGTCTGTGTGTGTTTTCTTTTATATAGGTAGTTTAATTAAAAAAAAATTTTTTCAGGTTTCTTTCATCTGTTCCAACGAATCTCCTCTTCGAGATAATGCCAATTTAAGACCCAGTATTGGGGGATGGTCGCCAGCGCAGCACATTTTGTGCGCCACACCGAGAGTCGAACCTACGCCCACAACTCCCAAAGACGTAGCCAACGAGTCACTAGAGAAATGCTCGATTAGAAAGATCCAGCATTCCCAAAAGAAACTTCTCGATGACATTTATGGTGAAGTCTGGAAATCTATACCAACGTTATTTAAAACTGTTTCACATAATCAAGATGAGTTATATGGTGTATCTAAAAAGCTTAATTTTGATGATGATGATAGCGATAAAGAAAATGTTAGGGTACGGTTAAAAGAGAATAAGAAACTTTATCTAACGGGGTCGGAAAGGAAACTGTTGAAACAAACTGAAGGCGAAAAGAGTTCTAAGAAGAAATTATTTACCGAGAAGATAATTAGTACCCCACAACCGCCTAAGCAGACAGTGAAGAGAAATGTTAATTCGACGACAAAGAAAAAGTTACCCAAGGGTAAATCAGTGACTGAGTTGGTGAAACATTTGGAAGACAATGTTGACAGTTTGGTGACACAGGTCAAGAATGTGATTGTCACGCCTGATAATTGCAAGCGATTGAGCTTCATGGGCTCTTTAGCTGGTAAGTACATTATACTACTCTTGGAGTACCTAAATGCAGAATTTATCTTTAGAAACCACTTTAATTATCGAAATAAGCGTATATTGTGGGTATAATTAAACAACAACTTCACTCGCACGCATCTTCAGTCTTTGTCCAGGGCTTTAATTTATCATCTACTAGCTTATGCCCGCGACTTCGTCTGCGTGGACCTAGGTTATCGCGCGGTGGCGCCCTCTACCAAAATAAAAAGTATCCTATGTTGGTCCTTGGGGCTTAAACTATCTCTATACCAAATTTCATCAAAATCGGTTCAGCGGTTTCGACGTGAAAGCGTAACAGACAGACAGACAGAGTTACTTTCGCATTTATAATATTAGTAGGGATAGGCGTCACCCCTCTTTTTGCATCAGGGGTTAAAACAGACATGTCTTCGACCAGTTTTAACCTACGGAGCCGAAACGTGGACCTTTACTGCGGGGCTAATGCACAAATTCAGGGCTCTAGGGGTTTCTTTGAAGGATAAAATCCAAAATCACACTATCCGAAAAAGAACGAAAGTCACCGATGTTGCTCAAAGAAATAGTTCGCTGAAGTGGCGTTGGGCTCGCCACGTCTGTCGCGGGTCCGATGAACGGTGGAGTAGACGAGTCCTCGAATGGAGACCACGGACGAGAAAACGTAGTGTAGGACGTCCTGAGGCACGGTGGACGGACGAACTTAAGAGAGTAGCAGCGGATGGATGCGAGGGGCTGAAGACAGTGTTGTGGCGCGCCGTGGATGAGGCCTATGTCCAGCAGTGGACTGCTGTATACTCCAATTCAATAGAATCTGACAATCCTGTAGACACTTCCAGCCTACTAATTATGAACACCGGGCTGCCTAAGGCTTTGTGATGTGACTATTATTCTTTTTTGATTCCTTTTAGATGATAATTGCAACATATATAATGAAGCGTGCCCACGGTAGGGTATGTTAAATGTGTAGAAAATTGTCAGATTATATTGAATTGTACTTTAGGCTGATGATGATGATGAAGATGATGATGTAAGCATGTTTATATTCCAGACAACGTTCCCAACTGGCGGTGCCACCCCGAAGCGTTTCAGTACCGCGACAATTACAAGCAGCTTCGCTCGCAACTCACGCGGCGGTTATATGAGGAGTTCAACCGGGTCGTGTTCGACGGCGCGCTCGATGATGACCTGCCTATCACTTGGGACACCAAGCTCAGGAGTACCGCTGGGTAAGGCTTATCATCTCAACACACCCCCATGATAACAAATAAATAAATAAAATAAATATCACGGGACACGACACCAATTGACCTATAACATACTAATACTTTTATTTATTCATCATCATCCCAGCCTATACGTCCCACTGCTGGGCACAGGCCTCCTCTCAGAATGAGAGGGCTTGGGCCATAGTTCCCACGCGGGCCCAGTGCGGATTGGGAACTTCACATGCACATGAATTGCTTCTCAGGTTTGTGCAGGTTTCCTCACGATGTTTTCCTTCACCGCAAAGCTCATGGTAAATTTCAAATGTAACCTCGCACATGAATTTCGAAAAACTCAGAGGTGCGAGCCGGGGTTTGAACCCACGACCCTCCACTTGAGAGGCGATAGGTCAAACCACTAGGCCACCACGGCTTCTTATTAAATGATATTTTAAACAGATAACTAACGTCTTAAATCGAGTTTAGCTCGACATTAATTAAATTATTTCACGCGATGCCGGGGCGGGGCGCTAGTCAGTAACCCGTTAAATCGTTAAATAAACCCGTTTTTGGGCCAATCAACTATTTTACCGACACTTTGGGCGTCTTCTGCGTTACCAAAATTGTCTCTGGCGTTACGTGGACAATCGTACTTTCAACAAGATATTTCACGGTTTAATAGGTTGAACTTCCGTAGGATGGCATGTATAATAATAATAATAATAATTTTATTCGATCTATGTGGGACACGGGTTGCATTAGCAGATTATAATACATGAAAATAGAGTATCACCAGACCCTACCTTTACAGGTGTACATACATTTTAGCTGGGATATTATTAACAATTTAAAATCCCAATCCGCACTGGGCCCGCGTGGGAAGTATGGCCCAAGCCCTCTTGTTCTGAGAGGAGGCTTGTGCCCAGCAGTGGGACGTATATAGGCTGGAATGATGACACCATCTATTAAATTACAGCAAAAGCATGTTTACTTACAAAAATCTGCAATTGTTTGAAAAATGCCGCGGACAGATTAGTGTCGGTAAAAAAGTTGACTGGCCCTTTTATATAATCTGTTTTTTTTTTTATTCCAGTACAACAACAAACAGACTGGTGAAAACGTCCCGCGGCGACCGCCTGCGCACGTCCGCCATCAAATTGTCCTGCAAAGTGTTGGACACGCCGATGCGCGTGCGCGACACACTCATACACGAGCTCTGTCACGCGGCCACGTGGCTGCTGGACGCGGAACTCCGCGCCGGCCACGGCCCGCTCTGGAAGAAGTGGTGAGCTGGACCGTCCTCTTTAGGGTTTCGTACTTCCAAGGAGAAGCGGCTTTGATAAGATATCTGTACTCCAAATTTCGTTGAAATACATCTTGTAGTTTTCAAGTTAAATGCCTGTGACATACGTACGGACGGACAGACAGACAGACAGACGGACTTGACAAAATTATAAGGCTTCCGTTTAAAAAGGTAGCGCCAAAGTTCGCATATTCTTTATTCCAAAATAATCTTTGGTTCGAGTGGGATCGAACCTTTACGCTCCCTCCCCCCACCTGTTAGCTCCACCCCAACCATCAGTACTTTTAGTATGTGGTTTAAAACATCATTCCCTACTTACAACTATGCCAAAATTTGCTTATACACGAGTTTTTTTCCCTGATTTTCCTTCGTTGGGTAGCCTATAAGGGCAGACACACAGAACAGAACAAATTATATATATAATTAGCTAGCTACCTACAAAGAATTACAGTTAAGTTTTAAGGGGCCAGTCGTCATTAACTTCCCAACTTTCAGTATCTACCCAAAGGTGTGAAAGAAGCTTTGTTTACAAAATTCTTACTAAGTTAACCCCTTTGATGGAAAACAATGATCGTTAAGAGAAATCGACCAGCCAATATGGTTATAGCCATAGCTTGTCTTATGCCTCCTCTACATATCGACGGATGCGTCCGCCGAGGTATAGAGGGTGGTTTTTGCTTGTCTGTGGTAGGTATTTAACGTCGGCCGATGCATCTGCCACTCATCCGTTTGGTGTCGGTTTTTCGACACGGATCAGGGTGACAGCGCGAACGCAACGCGCCTGTCCACACGTCTGCCGATGTGTGGACGGATCGCAATTTATCCGAAGATATGGTTGCGGATCCATCTGCCGACGCATCCGTCGATATGTAGAGGAGGCATTAGTGTTCCACTCTCATTCATTACTCTTCCATTTCAGGGCATCGAGAGCCTTGCGTGCGATTCCAGAACTTGGAGAGATCTCTCGCTGCCACAACTTGGAAATACACTTCAAGTACACGTACAAGTGTACTAAATGTGGATACAGGTATGTCAGATAGGGAGGTTTTAGGCCACTATCGTAGTCGGCGAATAGTCGGCAAAAAGCGCCGACTATCCGGCTTCTTACTTTGTATGTATTTTTCAATAAAATATACATTTTCATGCAAATACAGAGCCTTGATTATTTATTAATATTTGAATTTTATAATCATTCTTATTCATTTTTAAATTTAAAGCAAAGCAACTTTCACGTGACCATTGTACGTCAATTTTTTTTTCATTGTACATTAAATTTTTTTTGGCATAAAATCAGGGAATCATTGTTTGATTGTTTTTGTTTTAACTTTCTTTTTGAGATTAAAAAAAATATTAAAGTCACTTTAATGAATAATAATAAGAGTAGGTAAAATATTTTTAAACAAAAACAGCGCTTTGATAGGTAACTTACACGCGACTCAGCTGCACGCGACTCACTTGCACGCGAATCAGCTAGTTAAAGAAGCGTCATAGTAATCCCGGAAACTGTGATCGGCTTGGCCGACTAGACGGCCGATTAGTCGGCTTCTTTACAACCGACTAATCCGCTAGTCGGCCAAAGTCATGATCGGCACATCTCTAGTTTTTAGTTTTACATCTGGTGTGGTGAACGGTGATGTTGTTCTCAGAATGAACTGTGGTTGAGTTCGAAACGTGTCAGTGTAGCGTGGTGATAGTGATAGCTGGCTTTGTGTGATTTGTGTGTGTTCTTGGGCCACTCAATTTTTACAAGCTTTTCTTTAACATGCCCTGTTTATTTATGTTTTTTTGGTTCAAATCTTGGAAGCTAAATGTGACCCAATCAATTTCAGTGGTCCAATCGACTTGAAATTTGACATTCTTATGTAAATCTGGTGACAGTAAAATAATCTGGTAGTTAATTTCTGGTAGACCGGCCAGGATCGTCTCTTCAGAACGAAACTCCTCAACGGTTAATGGCATCGACTTGAAATTTGGTGCGCAAATGTAACTTGGATGACAATGCAAGTACAGTCAGCAAAAATGCTTGTATTAAAAATGACATTTTTAACAAAAACTTATTTCTTGTTTGTTATTCGGTCCCGTTGTCCAAGCTCGTGTCCCGGTCCGCGGACGCCATTCGAGAACCTTTTGACCCCATCGGCAATCAAAATCAATCCATAGTTAAAGCTTTGCTTAGTTTGGGACTATTTTTATAGGTCAATTGGTGTCAAGTGTCCCATGATATTTATTTATTTTATTTATCAGTCCTGCGAGTAATGTGTCCCACGCACTGCCACTTCAGTTTCGCAATTGTTCGGGCTATGTCGGGGTATCATCATTTCTGATTCGATCCCGCAGAGATAGCCCTCTGTATAGCCCTTACAAAGGTATTAAACGTAAACATTTCTCTGTTCTAGCATCCAGCGCCACTCAAAATCCATAGACGTGACAAAGAAATGCTGCGGCTACTGCCGTGGCACGTTCGAGGTGATCGTCAACAAGAAGAACAAAGATGGCGTCGTGGTCTCCACTCCCGCCCGCAAGGGGGGTCCGAACGAATTCGCGCTATACGTCAAAGAGAACTACAGTAGTGCCAAAGACGGTAAGACGCACGCACAAGTCATGAAGTTGTTAGGGGAACAGTTTTCAGCTAAGAAGAAACCGAAGGAATGAGCGGTGAAACTTGGTGTGGTTGTATAACTTTAGGGTCAGTGAACTTTTAAGTGGCGTTGCTATGGTAATGTCTCCTGCATCACTCAGGGTATAGGGTACCCATCAAAATTTAACAACCAAATAGCCTATTAAGTTTGAGGGATATATAATATGTAGCACTCCTAGCCTTGTCAGGCCCGACGTCCTATATTTAACATTTTCGCCGCCACGTCAAATACAAAAGAATCATCCATACGCCAGGCTTCTATATTACAAAGTCTAAAATTGAACCTTAATACAATTGAAGGAAGGTTGCTTTTGCATTGAAGTAATCGACGTATATACTGGGTGACCTTAGCCTCTGGACAAATACGAATACTACTGGCTTAGCAAGATATTTAAAACCAAACTGCAAAGTATCATAACAATCAGTCCAATATTTACCGAAAAACTAATGGCTTTCAATGTATCAGTTTGGAGCAGCCTGCGTATTTGGATGATCTGATTTCATAGATATTTTTTCTTGTCTAATTAAGCAAATAACTATATTAAGATATTGCTAAGTAAATAGCAGTCTTATCCATGGTTTCATTATTTGTCCAGAGGCTAAGGTTACCTTGTATAGGCCTTTGACGTGGAACCTGCGGTGCCATATGAGTCGTTGGCGTCGAAAAGGTTAAGACATACGTCAAAGCTCACTAATTAAAACTATGTTTCAAATTCTATTCGTACGCTGAAGCTATCGAACAGCACTTAACCGATAGTGTCTTTTCCAACCTTAATATTGGCAGAATCATCGATAGTATCGATGGAGCTATACTTTCAAGAATTGAATTGTTTCAAATTCTATTGATTGAAATTTGACGTGAGTCTTACGAGTATATCAACTTAAAATAATACTCCATTTTGATTTATAGACTTCATTAAATTCTTGAAAGGTTTTAATCAAGATGGTGGAATATTTTTAGTTAAATCAAAATGGTGGAATATTTTAGTTGATACTCTTGATGTAGGAGTGTGATGTATGAAAAACACGAATACATTTTTTCTAGTTTCGATAGATTTTAGAAAAAATAAAAACGAATTTGACAAGAACTAGAAGTTCACGATTTGCAAGATTGGGCGAAGATATAATATCAGTGATAAGGTTTTATTCGAAGCATGTCATCAAGTAGTGTATTGTGTATAATTTTGTATGAATTTAAATGTTTTTATAAATGGAATTCTCAATGTAAATAAAAATAACATATTATATGTTTATGTGTATAATATTGAATATTCAATACGCAAGTGTTATTGTAAGTAACTATATCTCATTATTTTTAGAGATATTTTAAACTTTCATACAGGTAAGTATACATTAGTTTGTTTAATATATTTTATTATAGAACAACGCTCTGGAAGACTGATTTTGAAATTTGTACATAATTTGACTTAGTACTGGGTACTGTTTTGATTTTGACTAACTAAATGTTGTTATTGTAATTATGATTCGGACTTTATTTATTTTTCGCTCTATTTATATATTTTCAACGAAGGTATAAATCTAATACATAAGGCGGTAGGCTATCTGGATCATATGAAATAAGAAATTTTTCTTTCTATTACCGTTTTTGTCAAACTTAAAATTGCTAAATAAGCTAAAAGTGGCTCCGAACCGGTAACGTTTCGTATTCTCTGCCTACCCCATTTGGGAATACAGGCGTGATGTTTGTGTGTGTGTCTTTCTACTAAAGTTGTATTAAAACGTACCTCCACCTACGTAAAATTTGACGTACAGTCGCGAACAGGGATTGTTAAGCCACTTACCACTATTCGTAATTTTGCCGGGTAATTTTATGATTTTAATTCGGGTTTTGTTCCGCGTACCTTGATTTTAGAGAAGCTCGATATTTCGGCACAGTTGCATCACTGAGATGACTGTAGACGACTTGCAGTTGCATGCGCCAATGATCACTGAGATGACTGTAGACGACTGTCACAGTTGCATGCGCCAATGATCACTGAGATGACTGTAGACGACTGTCACAGTTGCATGCGCCAATGATCACTGAGATGACTGTAGACGACTGTCACAGTTAGATGCGCCAATGATCACTGAGATGACTATCAGTCGTCTGGAGATCATTGCGCATGCTACTGTGCCGAATTTTGAGCTTCTCTAAAATCAAGGTACGCGAAACAAAACCCGAATTTAAATCAAAAAATTAATAATGATCGCGATAGTCTAAAACTGTATTTTTCAATCTGTGGATCGCAACCCCCCGGGGGGGTTTTAAGGGGGTCGCAGTATCTTTAAAATACTCTCACCGTTATTGGGTATGATTATTCAATGCAACGCTTGAAAGGAGAAATTGACTAAGCGAAATTTTTTTAAGGTATTGAGTTATATACATGTTTGGAATTAGTAAATTTTACTGATTCCAAAAATGTATATAACTCACTACCTTCCTATCTGCCTACTCAATTTCTCCTTTCAAGCGTCGAATGTTTCTATTATTAACATAAGAAATACGAATAAGCAGAGGGTCGCTAAATATTTTACAAAAAAAAGTGTTATTAGCGCTGCCACAGAATTTAAATGTCGTCTATACTTATTGAAGATTAAGTTGTTGTACTCACAGCCAAAAATATATAAGATAGAAAGAAGTGGTAAAAAATATTGTTATTGTTATTCCAATTTCAGGTCCCAAATATCGGCAATTAGAATTAAATTTTGACATGTTTTCTTGTTACATTTGTAATCTTGTAATAGGTTTTGTGTAAGTACACATTTGTTATTATGTACGTATAATTAAATAATTACGAATTTAATGTTCTGTTTTATTTTATCATGTCACATCTTTGACTTGTTGCTGTTTATTTATATCAGTATTTTCTGACGCAGTCAGCGACTTCAAAATTTTAAAAATATGTTTAATCCCTACTAATATTATAAATGCGAAAGTAACTCTGTCTGTCTGTCTGTTACGCTTTCACGTCTAAACCACTGAACCGAGTTTAATGAAATTTGGTATACATAGGTAGTTTGAACCTCAAGGATCAACATAGGATACCTTTTATTCCGGTAGAAGGCGCCACCGCGCGATAACCTAGATCCGCGCAGGCGAAGTCGCGAGTAAAAGCTATTTTGAAATATTTTCCATATTTACAAAATCCATCCATACTAATATTATAAATGCGAAAGTGTGTTTGTATGTTTGTCCCTCTTCCACGCCGTAACGGAGCAACGGATCGACGTGATTTTTGGCATAGAGATAGTTTATGGGCCCGAGAGTGACAAAGGCTACTTTTTATCTCGGAAAAATGCACAGTTCCCGAGGGAACAGCGCGCGATAACCGAATACCGCGCGGGCGGAGCCGCGGGCAAAAGCTAGTAAAACTATATTTACGTCACTTATTGCGGAAGATAAATCCTTCTTAAGCTTTTTTCTTAGGTCGCGGGCAGTTTTCGGTTTCAGATATTCTGTAACCACTGCTTAAAGCTGCGTTTCCACCAGAGACGTGAGATGTGTTGCGAGGAATGTGTTTTTCATGAACTAATAAAAACGCATTATATTACACAGCACAGCTCCAGTGTTACTAGTTTAACAAAAGTAGCGTGTTAAAATGTCTATGATTAGTGCCGTCACCCTATTTTGTTTTTATGTAGGAGCCACACAGTGGAAAAAAAATAAAACAAGCAAATGCAATACCGTTTTTATTTATTATACATAGTAATATGTCAGTTGTCATTTTGTTAAATGATAAAGTACAGTCTTGGAAATATTAAAAAAAAATTATATAAATTTACAACAAATCGAACGCCATCGTTCCATTCATATATTGGGTACTTTATAGTATCCCGTAGTATGTACACAGGCTTATAATTATGAAATAATAAAATTAAAAATGTGGCAATTATGGTGTGCGACACTCGCGTCCACCATACTTATTTAAGATCTATATACATAGGAATTATTTTTATATGAGCACTGTTTAAGTATCGCCACGAAATTTCCCCTCAAACGAATACCACAAAACGCTGGTAATTTTTTGATTATAAATATTCTTTAGTATTTGTCTAATTTTTACAATTATTTTTAATTTTACCTATCTATTTATAGTGCCAACATTCAGTAATGTAATATTTCAAGTTAATTGTATAATATTTGTTCAACATACATTCATTTTGCAGATAACAAATCTACAGTTATATAATTCTGTGTTCATGTAACTCCTTATTTTATATATCTGGTATTTCTAAAACAATTGATTATAAAAAAATGGCAGCGTATCGTACTGGTACCTGTCTTCAGTGCTGACTAGGCAAATATTCTAAGGGAGTATTTCGCAAAATATTTTCTTTCCTATTCTGACGTGTGTATTTTGTATGTCTAAGTAGGTATACGAAAATTCTAAACGTGGTAACACTTTATAGGACATTCAAATTTGTTGCTGCTACAATAGATATTTATTAGACACAAATTAATCATATTTGGGATTATTCTGAACAACATAATTAGTGGACGAAACAACTTATATTTTCTTCTTAGGATTTATTCGAGATTAATTCACAAATGGACTCAAAATTATGGACACGATATTAATTCTAAGCCGGTGGTTGTTCACTGCCCAACATAAACAATATGTCTACATCGTGCTATGTTGGTCGGTGATCCATTTAATGGGCCTCCATACTCCCGCACGAAGCAGCGTGACCAAATAAATTACGCAGTCATCTCCGTTTTCCCACCACTACGCGCGGGAGTCTATAAACCCATTACAATTACCTATGGACAGATTTGTTTGAAACAAAAGTTTATAACGATATCACATACAGTTAAAAATTGTCGTTAACTTACTAACTAATTGGGTATTTTACAGATACCACTATCGGCACTAAATCTATATCAAATGGCAATTGGGTTATCGGTACTTCAGAGCAGAAAACCGCAGTAAATCGAATCAAAGGACTGATAGCGTCCAAAGATAAAATTACATCTGGATCATTAACCTTACTGTAGTATGATAAAATACCTTGCGAGGTACACACGAACAACAACAAGTCTTGTTAGGAGTTACAAATTTTCAGTTTTGAAGCAACATTTTAATAAAAACCGCATTACAAAATGATATCTCGCCTTCGCAGGTTCGAAAGCTCTCTTACAAAAGGGTTAGAGGCCGTTAACTTAAAAAAAAGCGTATGTACACGAGGCCGTTACTGATACTTAAACGATACCGCATTAAACCTAAATCATTTACAATTTACATGATTCTGGCGAGTCGAAACTCGAGGCCCAGCTCAAAAACGAAAGAGCTCAAAATCAGCCTTTTTCAGAAGCTAAGATTCTCTGCCGCACGCGACAGGGTGATTGTGAATCAGGTTTGGGAAGGCCCGTCTTCTAGCGGCCGGAATCTTACGAAACCATCCTGCGCGACCAGCATACTGCTGCCATCAGGCGCTGCCGGATTGATCTCATCCTGGGGCTGGGAGTACGATGCTTCGTAGCTACAATTCCTTGGTGCTGGTTGAGGAACTCCCCCTAATGCACAAGGGTAGCTTCTTTCGTTAGGGTCTTCTGAAAACCCGTATAAGTCTGTAGATTTTGGTCTGTCAGGGAACCCGTTATTTTTACCCCGTTTCTGACTACCGCTGGAATTTGCAGCTGAAGTGGAAGGGGAGTTGCGCCGCTGCGAACTTCGTTGGCAAGCATCCCCGTAGCTCCTATTTGGGTTCAGGGTCTGTATGCCAGAAGCGTGATATGACGCGTTTTCTGTATTGTAGTTGCCGTATTCGTCAGGCATATGGGGCTGGTGGTAGTGATGTCCTAATGAAGCATCGTAACCCATCGTCATGCAGTTTTGAACGTTCTTGTTCTTCGCTCTGTGCTTTTTCCGGGGGTTGCTGTTCGTTCTAGAGGACACCCTGTCATAGGACATGTGTTTGAAGTTGTGGGAACTCCTGTTGGAACTACCGTTGTAGTTCTGGTTTTTAATGTCACGTATAAAGTCGCTGTTGCTGCCGTATTGTATGACGTTATATTCGTGGTCTAAGGGGTCGTCGCCTTGAAG
This sequence comes from Choristoneura rosaceana, assembly GCA_037349165.1. NCBI lineage: Eukaryota > Metazoa > Arthropoda > Insecta > Lepidoptera > Tortricidae > Choristoneura > Choristoneura rosaceana. Next base: position 7,854,125 of record JAZBNJ010000013.1, read on the forward strand.
GGACTGAATAGCTGGATCGCAGTTGGAGTAATGGTCGTCGGAAGCGGATTCTATGCCGTTGTAGCCGGCCATGTTGGGATGATGTTTGATCAAATGATTGGTCACGCCTTGGCTGGACGTTGCATTACTGGATTCCGTGGAACTGCTATGGCCAGCGTTGGCTATGGAGCTGTGACCGGAGTAGTTTTCGGTTCCAGAGTTGTTATCGCAAGCGCCCGCAAGGGTATTCAGCTGGAACCTCGGGTGTTCCATCGGAGGTACTCCGCAGCACTGATCAGGCATGTTGGGATGATGGCCGGCAGATTCGTAAATCGGTTTTCCCGTTCTTAAAGTATACGTATGTAGGTTCGTATTAGTGTTGCAGATAGCGGGATAATCTGATTCGAATTGCTCGTTGCTGGACCCCGCTGTGCAAGGGAACAAACCTAAGCCGGATATCTTTTGCCCGTCAGCCTTCTCGTGCTGCAGAGAGGCTACGATGCCGACCTTGAGGCTGATCACCCAAGAAATGAGAGCTACTATGCAGATCTCGATTAAACGCAGCGAGAATTGGTAGCCCCATTGTAACCAGTTGAGCTTGGTCATATTGACTTGACTAATACCGAATATACCGTAAATTTGTAGCGTGGCCATCAGTACGAACAGCAACGCCGTAGCTAAGTTTATATGGATCGCTTGATAAAGATTCTGAAAGCCGTGAATGTAAGTGTGACTCTTCTTCTGAAGTATCGACTTAAGCATTTTATATACATATAGATAGCACAGACCTAGAGTCAAGCATGCCATGATAAATATTATTTGACAAGTTAGACCTAATACCCTTTTTTCGACCCCCTGCGAGGTCCTATAAATTGTATTACTATTCTCAAAGATATGCAACATCAGACACGAGAGGAGGTGGAGACCACCGCCAATGATGATCGTTCTGGAACGGAACAGGAAGGAACAGCAGGTGTTCTTGAAATTGATGCTGTTAGTCAGCAGGAATAAGATGGTGCAAGCGAACGCTATGCTGAGGAATATTTCTGGGACGTGGAGCAATATCTCACTGATAAATACTGGCAGTGAATTATTGATGTTATACGGGTCGTAGCACATGTAGAAAATCCTCATGAGACACACGAATACTAGAATCAGATGGAGGATGATGAAGTAGTATTGGGTGAAGAGATGCGTGAACTTATTGTAACAAATGATCTTAAATATAGAGAATACAGCTAGTATCGTAAAAATAACTGTTGCTAGGTAAATGTGCACGTTCCAGGCGAAAGGCCACGTCGCGCCTGGTCGCTGCACAGGACCCTTGGAGTCCTGCTTAAGTATTTTCTTATCTGAATTGACATTAGCTAGATTATGGTATCTTTCTGTAGACATTTCGGGGTCTCTGAGATCGAAATGCACTGTCGTCGCAGGTGTGAACTCATCGTTCCTACTATCATTTCTTTCCTTGTTAGTAGAATATTGTAGGTTTCTTCTAGTATTCGTTTCTCCGTTCTGGTCGACTATTAGAGGTCTATCGAGATTGTTCATTTCTGGATCAAGTACTGCTAAAACTGATCCTTCGGTTGAACTATCTCTGCTAGCATCACTGAGCGTGACTCCTTGTTCTTTCGTGATGTAGACATCACTCTTAGACGTTTTCTCTGTGTGCTGCGGCTTTGCTGTGACGGTTCTCAACAGAACATCAGGGATGTCTTCCTTCCTCCCATTGGATCCGGAGAGGATACGAGAGATGGTGGGGATGTTCAGGGAGTTTGGCACAAAGTCTGTGAAGTTGGCCTGGTCCGAGTGCTTTACATCTCCGTCTAGCTCCTCAGGCTGAAAAGGAAAGAAGATGAGTTTAGTATTAACAGTTTGTAATTATTTAAAAGGAAGATTATTGTTGTCAGCTACTTAATTTTACGCAAAGGGTGAAACAATATTTATCTGAAATTCAGTAGTGCATGTAACTTGCGATTGACTTGGTATTAAACTTATCAACCGACTAGAAATTTGATAAGTGCAGGTATTGTTATTTATTTTATTGTCAAGTCATGTATATTACTAATTTGACATTGGTGAAAGTCACTCCATCACGCCTTGTAAGTGTACACAACAATAAAATGATCTATCAATAACTAAAAATCTACAAGCTGCCAAAATACGATATGAAACAAATTATAGAATTACATACTTGATATATTATTATCAAGGACCATATAGTTATTATTTTGTTACAGTTATTAAAATTTGATGATGTAAATAAATGTATACATATATGTCAAATATTTTTGATAATCAGTAATTGTGATGTGACCATGACAGAAAGTTTTAATTTTAGGATGTATTTGCATATTAATCATCGTCATCATCATCATCATCCCAGCCCATATACGTCCCACTGCTGGGCACATGCCTCCTCTCAAAATAAGAGTACTTGGGCCGTAGTTCCCACGCGGGCCCAGTGCGGATTGGGAACCTCACACACACCAATGCCAAATAATACCAATTATTCAAAGTGCTTAAAGCCTGACTTATGGCTTCAGTCAAAGACCTGGGAAACCTAACAAACACTCCGTAGTATTAATTCCAATAGGTAAATGAACGACTAAGGTTCTCTTCTATGGCTTCAGCGTGGTAGCTCAGCAATTAGTATCAAAGTAATGTGTACCTTATGGCTAGGGGTATTGAGGGGCTTTTTCTTCGACGGCTCGAATCCGGCCGGCGGCTGCGGCGGCGCGGGCGGAGGCGCCGGAACTTGAGGTGACGATGTCTCCTGAAAAAAAAAAAAAGTTTTGGTAACCATTTAGTTTTTAGGGTTTCCTAGCCAAAATGGTAAAAACCGGCTAAGAGCGTGTCGGACACGCCCAAGATAGGGTTCCGTAGCCATTACGAAGTATTATGTCATTTTCTAAAGATTTCGTATTTTGTACGGAATATTTCAAGTTTAGGTATATTTCATACCTTAGGCTGCTATTTACTTTTAAACTACCTACTAATAATTCTCAAGAAAACTGAACCGCTATAGTTTTCCTTGTAAGTTTGTACTTACTACCATTTTGATCATGAAACTACCGTGAGACTCACTCATATTAAATGATATTGACCGGATTACTCACGTCTTAAATCGAGTTTAGCTCGACATGTTTCGGGTTATTTCGAAACCCTTCATCAATGGAGCACGCGACTCGGCAGCTGCCGCAACACGCGCACTACGCGCCACCGCTGCGCAGAGCGAAACATGTCGAGCTAAACTCGATTTAAGACGTGAGTAATCCGGTCAATATCATTTAATACTTACTACCATCCTGAATTTTTGCAAATTTTTCCACCCACCGGTTTAGATTTTAAATCACCCCCACTATGGGAGGTGCTCTAAAAAATATTTTTTTAGTTTTTTATTGTACTGTAAGACTGTATACCTACCGTAAGACTAGAGACGAGGATGGTTAAAACTTAGGATCGGTTTTCGGAGTCTTGTATTTTTTATTTCAACTCCAAATTTTGTTACTTTTACAGTCACTCGTAAAATCCACGTCCAGTGGTCGTGTAGCGGTATAGCACGCAGCACGGAATACTGAGGGCCTGGGTTCGATTCCCAGCGCTGGTCTCTTCTGGTTTTTCTGTGCATCTATATTTCAGTTTGTATTTTCGATGTGGAAACTTCTCAAAATTGGTGTAATGACAATGACAAGTCTGGTCTGAACTGACCGAACGGTTACAAGGCTGCCTATCTTGGAGGGAAACCACGAAATTCGAAAATCGTAGGTCGTATCGTACCGTCCCTCTCACTTACGTACTAAATAATATTAGCGTGAAAGGGATGGCCTGATCGTGAATTTTACTTTTAGTGGAGCTTACCTGTCCTGGGGGCCTAATGGGTATCCGCTCGTGTCCTGGCCCAAGCGAGGGCGGCGGGATAGGCCTCCGGTTAAGGTAGTTGTTCCCGTCTGTGTTTGTGCCTGGAATCGAAAGGAAATTTATAAAACAACGAACAGCGATGTAGCTGTGATACAAAATAAAATTTCATCAGTTTCGTTTCACCGAATATTTTTTTGTTCTAATTGGACTTGATCGAATGATCGTTTGGTAGAATTTTTCTTTAAGTTGAAACTGAAAATATTTTTTTTACATAGGATATTTAGAAGAGGTAAAGTTAGAATAGAATAGAATAGAACAAGCCTTTATTAACACACTTAGAGCAACATAAACATAAGTAATAAACGGAAGATATTTTCTACATTACACTTATAACTAGGTACAACATAAACATAACTACTAAGTACTAAGTGTGATAAATAGATTGGGCTCTGCATATGCTGTGGACGCACACAAAAGTGTGCATGCACACAGCGCTGATTTACAGCCCAACCCTTTACACTTGCTAGGTTATTAGGCTTGTTAGGTTATTTTAGGCATCGTCTTACCTCTAAGTGTAGGCTTGTCAGCAAACGGGTTCCTGTACTCGGGGGGCAGCGGGGGGGTGAAGAAGGCGCGGTTGGGGGGCGCGTATGACGGCACCGCGCCGTCCCCCACCCGCGCCAAAACCGCCGCGCCATAGTTTTGAGGCGGCCTGTGGATAAAAAGTAAGTTAAGTATTTAAAATTATTGATATAATACAAAATATAAATACAGTTCGCCTAATTCCCGGCGGAAGAATGGCAATAATGTGGGCTGGTTGAATTTCCGCGCTGGATCATCATACCAATACGTTGGTAGAAAAATCTAAATCTTGAATTGATATAGGTACCTAAGATTTTTAAGTCAAAATATTCTAATTAAATTTAGAAGCTTGAGGTCCCGGGTTCGATTCCCGTGTCGGGGCAGATATTTGTATGAAAAATACGAATGTTTGTTCTCGGGTCCTGGGTGTTTAATATGTATTTAAGTATGTATCTATCTATATAATTATGTTTATCCGTTGCTTAGTACCCATAACACAAGCTTTGCTAAGCTTACTTTGGGACTAGGTCAATTGGTGTGAATTGTCCCGTGATATTTATTAATTATTTATTTATTTAATTTATAACAAGCAGTTTACGAATGTCAAAAAAAAATCTACTACCGGTTCGGAAAAACATCTGCCTAATTCGACAAGAGTCTAGCAAGATACTCAACGAGGTACTTAATTACACGGTTTTAATTAATTAAAACTGTGTAATTAATTAATTAAGCTTTTTTTAGTTTGGGTTTGGGTTCTGTGACGAGGCCTGTGCCCAGCAGACTGGGCTGTATATAAGCTGGGATGGAATTAATTAATTATTTATATTTAGTTAATTAATTATTTTAAGTGCTCTAAATGCATAAGTAAGATATCCTTGTGAAATGCCTTTTTACAAAAATCATAAAAGGACGACGCAGGTATATTTATTTTTCACACCAGAAACTTATTGCAGAGAGTGAGAGGCATCTTCGTTGATAAGATTGCAATTCGTCCATTTTTCATTCCTCGAATCTTCTTTTTCCAATCACAAATTTACGTAGACCAAACCGCAGACGAGCAGTGCCTATGAAATAACTCTGTCACAATCGTCATATAATTCCGACGCGAGATTGTCTTGCGGTAACATTACAGCCGACCGCAGTGTAGCACTTGCGGCGAACGATGTTGCAATGCAACATATCATCTTCATCAGGTTAGAGAAAGGCTTTTTCACATTTATCACAATTTTTTATTCGCTGATCTGTTTAGAAAGGTAGCAGACATATGGCAAGTTCACTATAAATCTCCGGTACCTATTACCAAGACCAGCAATTAGCTTTAAAGTCTTTGTTTCTCTTATTTTTGTTACTAGCATGGTAATAAATAGTACATTTTTATCGAAGGACTAAAATAAGCCAATGCAGATAATTATATAGATAAAGGTCCGGTTAATACGACTAAGAAACCTCAATACTTACAAATAAACACATCTTTTAAAATAACCCAGGCACGCATACAATCTACAATTCAAATCCTATATTCCGAAACCATTTGCATTGTCAACTGCACACACAATATGCATTCCGCATGCAAAATTCTAAGTCAGGATTTTTCTGAATATATCTACGCCTATTGCTAAAGGCAATGACCTAACAACCAGTATAAAAAGATCCGCGAACGCAAACTAATTCCAAAACCACAGAGGTCTTCATAAAGAGCGTCCAGTGTTGTTTGAGCTCTCTATTGCACCGTTTTATATGCGCTGAGAGGTCTCGCAACGGTCGTATGGAGATGTCAAAAATTGGCATACTGCCCACTCTCTGTGCCATTCAGGTTTATTTTAGATATGTACAGAGCATTTTAATGAACGGATACAAAAAGACGTTATTCTAGTACGCTTGTGACTTGAGACAAGATGGTGTTGTGTTCATTTCAAAATAGCATCCCGAAAGCATGACAAAGTAAACTTTCACACTTCGCAATAAGGGTGAATTCGGCACGACAATTATACAGTGGTGGATTAATATGATATTTATGAATATAATAGTTGCAGATAATTTATCATAAGGGGTATTAAAAGCATTTAAATTGTCTATTTAAAGTTAATCATCTTTGCACATTGTTATCTAAAGCTAAACAAACGCAGTCGGACTTAAGTTTAGTACCGCTACTCAACAAGAGATGGCGCTAACTGTTCACAACGAACAGGACGCGACTAGTCTAAATAAAAAACAATCTTCATCAATCATTATGTAGGTATTAAAGTAGGGTAAGTAAGTACTTCGAAACAAGAGGTTTTTTTTAGGGTTCCGGAGCCAAAATGGCAAAAACGGAACCCTTATAGTTTCGCCATGTCTGTCTGTCTGTCCGTCCGTCTGTCTGTCTGTCTGTCTGTCTGTCTGTCTGTCTGTCTGTCTGTCTGTCCATCCGCGGCTTTGCTCAGGGACTATCAATGCTAGAAAGCTGTAATTTAGCACGGATATATAAGTAAACTATGCCGACAAAATAGTACAATTAAAAATTCAAAAACAATTTTTTTTAGGGTACCTCCCATAGACATAAAGTGGAGGTGATTTTTTTTTTCTCATCCAACCCTATAGTGTGGGGTATCGTTGGATAGGTATTTTAAAACCATTAGGAGTTTGCTAAAACGATTTTTCGATTCAGTCATTTGTTTGCGAAATATTCAACTTTAAAGTGCAAATTTTCATTAAAATTGGGCGTCCCCCCCCCTCTAAAATCTAAACCGGTGGGTGGAAAAATTTGAAAAAATTCAGGATGGTAGTCAGTATATTAAACTTCCAAGGAAAACTATAGCGGCTAAGTTTTCTTGAGAATTATTAGTAGTTTATGAGTAAATAGCAGCGTAAGGTATAAAATATACCTATACTTCGAAGATTCCGTATAAAGTACGAAATCCTTAGAAAAATATTACTTAATTTTTTCGTAATGGCTCCGGAACCCTATTTTGGGCGTGTCCGACACGCTCTTGGCCGGTTTTTTTTAATTTTAAATCTATATTAGACACGAAGACACTGCCAGACTCTGAATTATATCGTACTTGCCGTTACCCTCGACCCCGTCTGTGTAGAATTCAATTTTCACTATCCCGCGGGAACTATGGAATTTTCCGGGATAAAAATTATCCTATGTCCTTCCTCGGGACGCAAAGTATCTGTATCAATCAAATCAGTTTAGCGGTTTAGACGAGATGAAGTAACAAACAAACAGTCAGACTTACAAACTCTAGCATTTCTTATATTACAGTGAGATTGTCTTTTTACCCGACTGCAAGGAGAGGTAATGTTGACTTAGATGAATCTAAAGCCCGAGACTGAGTACATAATCCAGGAACTTAACATTTTGCCGAGATAACTAAATGTCAGAATTGCTAAAAGTAAAACTAAGATAAATCTTTTCGAAACAAAACCTCAAAAAAGGTTTAAAATGTTCCGAAAAACTTTGAGCGTAACCACGAGCGTTAAACTCACAAAATATTCACTCGACACTTGGAATTAACATAATCTCTGTAAGTACAATTTAGCTTGAACTTTGTAAGACTCACACCAGTTCTGAAGTCACGTATTTTATAAGCAGTGGCAGGTTATGATTTTTGTTATAAGATTTTCTCTGTCATGCGAATTTAAGGTTTAATTAGGTACGTAAATGCGAGTATGTGTTTTGGAATAATTTGTTTAAGATAAGATGATAATTCGACTTTATTTTTGGCTAAAAACCCCGTGTGGTGTCGGGTGAGAATTACACCTCTCCATTAAATTTCTTCCGTGGATGTTGTAAGAGGCGACTGAGGATATAGGTTAAGGTATACCATAGGCGACAGGCTAGCAACCTGTCACTATTGTACCGTTTTTGTCAAACTTAAAACCTAAAATTACTAAAAGTGGCTCCGAAGCGGTAACGTTTCGTGTGCTCTGCCTAACCCATTTGGGAATACAGGCGTGATGTTTGTGTGTTGTGTAAATTTGAATGCTATTGTTATTAATAAATGTTTTAATCATCGTAATTGCCAGTTATTTATCCTCTCAAAATAATTTATTTAAATATTTCAAAACATGCAACACTGACAAAGACACTGAATGTTTTTTTTTTATATTCATAAGTGCTTGTTGTAGCCTAAATTGAATAAAGATTTAAAGAATTTGACTTTGTAAGGTTGTCATTAAAACATCGCGAAATTGAACTTTACGCTGATGCGCGTATACTTCAATTCATTGAATCTAACAATCCTGTAGACACTTCCAGCCTTCTAATATGAACACCTGGCTGCCTAAGGCTTTGTGATGTGACTTTGTGTGTGCTTTGTGTGTGTTCTTTTTTGATTCCTTTTACATGAAAATTGCAACAACACGGACATATATAATCAAGCGTGCCCACGTTAGGGTGTGTTTAATGTGTAGAAAATTGTCAGATTCTATTGAATTGTACTTTAGATCGTGATTGCATCGCTCGCGTAGGCGCAATTTTCCAAAAGGGTTGCCAACGTTAATTTTTTATTACTTTCCACAAAACCAATTTCAATAACAAACCGTACAAAAGATGGAGCACAATGAAAACTTCTGGCAACAATCGCTTTTGGAAACTTAGTTTTAACCAACTTCGATCAAAGGAGTCATGTTATTCAAAAGCAATATGCCTTGTCCAACAAAAAAAGCTTTAAACCGGCTTATAATAGAATCCAAAATCGCTTGGCATGTGTATGCGCAATTTGAAACTGTATTTTAAAGTCTTTGTTAATACGAAAATGGGCAATGAATGGGAAAAGTTTTAACGGATCGCCATTTCTGATTGATTGTTTGAATTAGAGTAATTTTCTTCACGATAACACAAAATTTCCTAATGAGAAAGTTTTCTCTGTTTTGATGGCAATTGTATGAGATTATATGACATTAGGCTTTTGTATTTCCGTGTTTGATTAATTTGATGAATGGTTTCGTAGGCTGCTTAATTTATTTATTTAGTACATCCACATCAAATTATTTCAGTGTGAGCCATAAAACTATAACGGGTGTGGCCTGTAATATAAGCAAAAAATTAAAACATAAGTAGATCATTCTCCTCAAACTGAACAACATTAGTTCAGCGACTTTTAAAAATAATTAGTTTCTTAATTTTTATTACTCTTTTAAGTTTATTCGAAGAAGCAAATGTAAAGCAAAATGCTTGATGTTTGTAGCGTGACAGGCAACGTCAGTTGGGTTCTAGGATGGCGTACAATGATAGCAGTTTTTAATTTGTATGAAAAAACGAATATTCAAAGACTCCATTATTTTTAAAAGTCGCTGAACTAATGTTGTTCAGTTTGACGAGGACGATCTAAGTTTTAATCTTTTGCTCGTATTACAGGTCACGCCCGGTATAGTTACAGGTACTATTCCTGCACTCTTCTTCTTTAGCCGTTCTCAACCTCTAGGGTGTAGGCCTCCTTCAGCTTATACCATCTGTCTCGGTCTTGAGCAGTTTCCAACCACTTTGTTCCCGCGAGTGTTTTGATATCGTCGTTGGTTCCGCACACTCGCTAACCCTAAAGTGGTGACCCGTGAAGAACATCGACTTCTGAAGATGACTCACACCGCAGCTGACGCCGGCGTCCAGAAGCCTCAAGCTCCGCCACCAGCTCATCCACATCCATCAATCGTCGACACGCAATTTCTCATCGACGATTTAAGAAGAATCCAGCGAGAAATCGTCGAGCTACGCTCCGAAACCGACAGCAGTCATAGCAGTCGCCCTCGCCGCCGGACGAAAAACCGAAGAAGCAAGCACACGCCCATGTCATACTGCCAATATCACCATCGCGATGGCATGTCTGCGAAGAACTGCACACCACCTTGCAGCTTCAAGCCCATACCTAAGCCGTCGGAAAACCTAACAGCAACGTTGGCTGCGGCCGAATCTGGCATTTTCGACTCATCACACCGCCTCTTCGTGACCGACAGGAAAACGAAGCTCACTTTTTTGGTCGACACAGGAGCTAACATCTCCGTGCTACCTAAAAGAAAAGGCTCACGTGAACAACCACTGCCGTTTCAACTCTACGCCGCCAACAACACCGTTATACCTACATACGGTGAGAAGACACTCGATCTCGACCTCAGCCTCCGTAGATCATTCAGATGGAAGTTCATCATCGCCGACGTATCGAAGCCGATTTTGGGTGCCGATTTCCTGAAATTCCACGAGCTAATAGTCGATATTAAACACCGCAGACTCATCGACGGCAAGACGCATCTCGCAACAAACGCACAGACCTGCGCTGAGCAAATACCTACCGTTCGCAGCATAGACGTGCAAGATGCGTACCACAACATCCTCGCCGAATTTCCTGGAGCCACTCGACTAACATCGATGAAATTATCGCCGAAACATCCAGTCGAACATTTCATCGAAACCACTGGTCCACCGCTTCACTGTAGGCCACGCCCCATCGCACCGCATCGTTACGAACTCGTGAAAAAAGAATTCCAAAACATGATACAACAAGGCCTATGCAGACCAAGCAAAAGCCCTTGGGCATCACCTCTTCACGTCGTGCCGAAGAGAAATGGTGACTTACGCGTGTGTGGCGATTATCGAAGGCTCAACGCCATTACCAAGCCTGATCGGTATCCCATACCGCGCATACGCGATTTCACCTACCAACTCGCCGGGAAGCAAATTTTCTCCACTCTCGACCTCAATCGCGCATATCAGCAACTGCCAGTCAGCGAACAAGACGTGGAGAAGACCGCCATCATCACCCCATTTGGCCTCTTCGAATTTCCGCGCATGTGCCCAGGTCTCAAGAACGCCGGCCAGACGTTCCAACGTTTTATTCACGAAGTACTACGCGAACTTGACTTCGTATTCCCTTTCGTCGACGACCTACTTGTGGCATCAAACAACGAGGAAGAGCACCGAAAACACCTACGCATCGTACTACAGCGACTTGAAGAATACGGCATCACCATCAACCCGTCCAAGTGCGTTTTCGGTCAACCAACCGTTAAATTCCTCGGTCATCAAGTCTCGGCGGAAGGAATACAACCACCTCAAGACAAGGTACAAGCGATCACTGATTTTCCGAAGCCGCAAACAGTTGAAGAGCTGCGACGTTTTCTCGGTATGATTAACTTTTACCGCGAAAACATCAAAGACGCCGCCACCATTCAAGCGCCGCTAAATAAATACCTACACAACGTCAAGAAACGCGACAAAACGCAGATCGACTGGACCGCCGAAGCAACGCAAGCATATGAAGCGTGTAAAGACAGCATAAAAACCGCCGCTTTACTCGCTCATCCGTCTCACCATGCAACACTTGCAATATTCTGCGATGCCAGTGACAAAACAGCCGGAGCCGCTCTCAATCAGTACGTCAACAACTCGTGGCAACCACTCGGATATTTTTCGAAGAAATTTACCGACGCTCAGACACGCTATAGTACCTACGACCGAGAGCTACTCGCTATCTACATGGCTGTCAAGCATTTCCGCAAGATGTTCGAGGGACGCGAAATAATAATTTTCACCGACCACAAGCCGCTGACATTCGCCTACACGAAGACAAGTACAAACAGCGAATCACCGAGACGCACCCGCCAGCTTCTATTCATAAGCGAATTTACCACCGACATTCGTCACGTCAGTGGGTCGCAAAACGCTGCAGCGGACGCCTTATCACGCGTCGAAGCTATTACTTGTCCATCGCCAATCGACTACAAGCAACTTGCGCAAGCTCAAGAGCGAGACAGCGATACCATACGAGCACTCACTCTACAGAGCAACCTATCCATCAAGCAAGTCACCCTGCCCGCGTCGAACATCAAATTATTTTGCGAAACCTCAACTCCACATATACGTCCATACCTACCCGAAGAACATCGTCGCATCGCATTCAACGCAGTCCATAACATCAGTCATCCCGGAATCAACACTACAAGAAAATTAATCGCGCAACGCTACTTTTGGCCCTCAATGAACGCAGACATCGGCAAGTGGGCAAAAGTATGCGTACAGTGCCAACGCGCTAAAGTGCAGCGCCATACAACGAGTCGACCATCGATTTTCCCGCCAACCGAGCGATTCGAGCACGTACATGTCGATATCGTTGGCCCGCTACCTACCGCGGCCAGCGGTCATCGCTACCTCGTCACAATGATCGATCGTGCAACAAGATGGCCCGAAGCATACCCACTGTGCGAAATCTCAGCTGAAGACGTCGCCAAAGCAGTCTACGAAGGCTGGATCTCCCGCTTCGGCTGCCCAGCAACCATAACAACCGACCAAGGACGCCAATTCGAAAGCCGAGTATTCGCATCTCTCTCTCGCTTACTCGGCATCGAAAAAACGCGCACAACGCCATACCATGCCCAGTGTAACGGGATCATTGAACGCTGGCACCGATTTTTAAAAGCCGCGTTAAAAGCAAGACTGCAGACCGCAAGAAGCTGGATCGACGAGCTACCTACAGTCCTACTCGGAGTACGCGCCGCGATGCGAAGTGACACCGGTGTAAGCGCAGCCCAACTCACCTACGGATGCAACGTACGCTTACCCGGTGATTTCTTATCACCGACCCGCGATGACGTCACACTAGACTCCGCCTACGTCGATCAGCTGCGCGACTCAATTCGCAACCTAACACCGATGCCGAAACAACCACACAGCAACACGAAACCGATATTCGTTCACCGTGACCTGCAAACGTGTGAATACGTATACGTACGCATAGACGCCGTAAAGAAGCCGTTACAAGCACCTTACGACGGACCCTACCGCGTGCTGAAACGAGACAACAAGATATTCACCCTGCAATTACCTAACCGGCAAACTAATATCTCCATAGACAGACTCAAGCCTGCCTACACTATCGCCGAGCAAGATATACCTACAGCTACAACAACAACACCGACTATCTGCAACAAACTAAGTACGAGCGACAAACAAACCACAAAACAAACAAACGACCTGAAACAAAACAAGAACCTGCAACAACAAAACCCAAGCAACAACTCAATACCTACAACAACCGCAAGCAGAACCTCTCGCCGAGGCCGCACTATCCGCCTGCCGGTACGCTTCGCTTGAAGGGGAACCCTGTAGGTGATTGACGTCGTTATAGAAGAGACGTTGCAAAGAAACCACGATCATAAGATCGAGCGTGTCCTCAGAAGGACAGTTTTGTTTATGTTCTGAGAAGAACAGTTTGTTTGTTTTCTTCGTGCAAGTTCGCCGCAGTATAATGTCCATCTTCAAGCCTCGAGGAATCTTCATCGTCGTACTCCAGAGAGCGGAGACACACGTCGCAATCGAAGTACATCGGAGCTACGACGACATGTTCACTCCTCGACGGCCGCGCGCAGAAAAGGACGAAGGCGATGCCGCGCCGAGTTTTGTTGAGACGCGAGCGAGAGATCCGAGCGTCGCGTAGCTCACACATCCTCTCGCTCATTTAGAGCGAGAGCGCGGCGAGCCGACGCCCCTTTTCTGTCCTCCGGGGAACTCGCACTAGTTGCGCCTTGTTTATTTTGTACATATATAATTTTTGTAAATAAATTTTTCTTCTTCTTCTATACACAATCAATTAGGGTGTTTCACTTACCTGCACCAAACATCCTCAAAGTAGAAACCCTAAAGCATTATATGCCTACACTAATACGCATTACGAGTATATGCATGGCAATTACGGACTACATTATCATTGACCACAATGCAAGATGTCCATTTGTTATATTTACGAAATAGTTTCGTCACAACTGTGCAGTAAAAAACAGGTTACAAAGGAATCCAAAACACTAATAAACACGTGGGCGTAGACATCAAAACATAATCGCGTCCCGCCATTATGGCGGAATCTCGAATAAAAAATTAGCCTAGCAATGTGTCCGAGATGTGTAGATAACGCACCGGTTTAAGTTCAACACAATAACAATTTCATTAAGTGTTGCGTATAAAACGTTAACCACCCACGTCGGGACGGTCACGTTTCGTTCGATCTGGTCTGGGTTAATTTGTCGTTGAGAAATGGCTACAGCAGGCGCGGTGGGAGACTTTTGTCTAGAGCCGAAAAAAAGACTTTTAGACTGGGCACGTTATAAGGGATTAAATAGAACTGTTTTAATGGCATGCATTGGGTCGTCTCAAGGGTAGGCAGCGCTACCAGCTTACCTTGCTTACCCTGCTGGCTGCCTGCTCAATGCATTGAGCCGTAGTACTTGTAGTGTTTGTACTTGGTATAAAGCACTCGATTCTACTCTCAACTCTGAACAAACTTAATTTTCAGTCATTTAATTAACACCTTGTATAAATAGCAATGCATGAAAAATAAAAAGTGCTTACAAGTTAAGTAAGCGAACATTTGTTTCCAATGTTTCTGCTTGATTCTCTCTCAATCGCAGTGAAAAGCAAAGTACCAGTATTTATGTAACTTGTTCATTGTAAGTACTCTCGGCTTAGCTACTCGTATCAAACCTTGTCTACGTGTCAGATATAAAACGCCTCAGGAAAAATCACACGTTCCATGCACTAATTGCCCAATCTACTATTAACTTCATCTATACCTTCCGTCGCCTAACTTTGCCTAAAAATTCATTGCCACTACTAGTACTTACCACAAAAACTATAAAGGTATAATCCCAATTAATTAGGCACTATACCGTTAAGCGATTCGAACACAATCCGGGAGTAAACTAAAGACGTCGCATAAAAAAATTATCTTAAAAATGCGTCAAAACTGAGTATTAAGTAATGAACTTTTAGGCAGATTTAAATGGCGCGTGGTAGGTACATCTTAAATCAACCGGTTCCACTGTGCCTATATCCCATGTGCCACGCATAATCGTGAGTTAGCTTGAGATACGGAATTTATGCGAGATTTTACGACGTCACAGGATAAATCGCTCGGAACGAAGTTTTTACGCGCCGCTTAAACTGTAATCCAAGTTTAAGACGTTTAACATTCAGTTAATAAACTCATTGGGAGATAAGTACGACCCATTAAGCTAAAAACTAGGTGGTCTATCGTTTGGTTGTTAAACATTATCTGGCACAACACAGAGAGAAAGATGCGGTTATAAGATAGATAAAGATAGAAAGCGGCGCTAGTATAGGTGCATACCTAACTCATCATCATCATCATTAATTTAAGAGCTTGGCTCTTGTCGGTGACGTAATCGCCACTCTTTTCGGTTATCTGCCAGCGTTTTCAGCTCCTGATACAACATGACATTGACTTTTTCCTTGCATAACTAACTAGGATACTCTATATTAAGTAGGTAATCCTTTCTTTAAAAATGATTTTGAATTTTCGATACTTCTACCTTTTCATTGTAATGTCAAATCGTTAAAAGTTTAATAAGCAGAAATCCCTTTAAATGATGGTTATGCTCTGTTTGTCTTGTTATCCGTTAGTTTCATATTTTTTTTACAGTAAATAAAATATTAAAGTGATTGTAAAAACCGCATTAAAATCTGTTGCGAAAATAAGCTAATTATACAAAGGGACAGACGGCTGAAACCGATTTTGCTATATAATATCTGTATAGCTGAGCAATCCATTTGACCAGTGAGACTTATCGTTGGCTGAAGATGCCAAATGGTTCAGTGCCCGCTTAGGATATATCCAAAGGTACCTTAAAAACGGTCATTTCGTGTCGCGAACATTTTACTCGGCAGTAAAATGCAAATTAGTACTTGTTCGAAAAAATCTTGAAAAAATTTACAAGCTACATTCATAAAATTGTCACTACACCGCATGATTTATGGTTAATAGCATGATATTATAATAGTTACTTATTACACGACAGTGTTATAAATCCAAACGTCATTTGAAATTTTAAGATCGGGAAACTAAATATTTTCACGGATTACGGTTAACTTTACCTCGAATGACATAGAGCTCTATTCTGCAAACATTTAGAATGCTTTAGGACCTTGTGGTAGTGGAGTGACGAATTAATTAATCAAATTTACGATTGGATTCGTGTAATTAGTCAGTTTTGTCAAGACAATGAATATTGGGAGTGTCCGATTTCAAGCGAAATTAATTAATTTGGGGTTTAAGAGTTTATTGATGATTGAATTGCTTGTTAGTGATTGTTACAAATCGAAAATGTTAATTATTGCCAACCGTCTCGAGACTACATAGGAAAGTTTCACTGTATATTATATATAATACGCCATTCGAATAAATAAAAAATACGCCATTGCTAAGCTTTTTTACTCAACTTGGTTTGTAACTCCTCATATTTCTTAACCTGTGTGTACCTGGTAGTTTAAAAAAATGACGTGTAAAAGTGCCCATTGCGGAAGCATTGCGGCCTATTTACTGAATAAATGATTTGAATTTGAATTTGAACCACAAATTTACTCAACTCGGCTTCTAATTCCGTCACATAGATTTTAACCTGCGTAGTACGAGTGACAACAGTAAATTTACTAAACTCGGTTTGTAACTGTCTCATAGTTCTTAACCTGTATTAGTACGAGTGACAACAGTAAATTTACACATCTCGGCTTGTAATACCGTCTTAAGGTGATTTTCCACAGGCGAGAACTGAAATTTGTATGGCGGTGCCCGGCGGCGGCTCGCGGCGGGCGAGCGAGAATGCATACAAATTTCAATTCTCATCTTGCGTCTCGCCTCTCTGGTGGAAAATCACCATTACAGTTCTTAACCATAGTACGAGTGACAACCGTAAATATACTCAATTCGGCTTATAACTCCCTCCGGCTCGAAGGCCAAAGGTCCTGTATAGTACGAATGCCAACTACAAATCTACTCACCTCGGCTTGTGGTATGTGGGGTTGCTGTTTGTCTTGAGTATGTCAGCGTTGGGCACCGACGTGGGCAGCGCGTGTTCTCGCTCCAACTCCGTCTCATAGTTCTCAAGCGGCACGTGCTTGCCTGGCAACGGATCCGCTGTAACAAACAAATGAATGGTTAGACAACAGTTTTTTCAATTGTAAAGCTTACTAGCTTTTGGCCGCGGCTCCGCCCGCGTGGTATTCGGTTATCGCGCGCTGTTCCCTCGGGAACTGTTCATTTTTCCGGGATAAAAAGTAGTCTATGTCACTCTCGGGCTCATAAACTATCTCTATGCTAAAAATCACGTCAATCCGTCGCTCCATTACGGCGTGAAAGACAAACATACAAACACACTTTCGCATTCGGACGATATTTCGATATTCAGACGAATTAAGAACATTCTCCTTTTTTTTGAAGTCGGGTAAAAAAGATAAGGGTTTAAATTTTCGCAATTTTCATTGTCGCAGCAATGAGGTCGAAACGTCGAATTTTGATAAAAAGAGTTAAGTTTGGCTTGGCCGGCCATATTCGGGCACATAATAAACAATCCTCAAGGTTCGCCTTTGTCAGACACGACATGGAAGACATCTTCTTCGCCATCAAAAACCTACCGATCGATTTCGAGAACCAAACGTCAAACAAACGAAATTAACACGCCCATAAACAAAATTAAAGTGCGCTAGTTCGCATCGCGTCGTGTTCCCAATTCAAATTAACTCGCTCTACTCGGAACACAATTATCACCGGCCAGCGTCTTATTTCATCAAACGGCCACCGAGTTGCCAGTTTAGACACCGTTCGGTTACATTTGACCAGTTTTTGGATGCGCTAAAGCTAGGTGTTTGCAAGTTTTTTCCGTACTGATTAGGGCTTCCAAATACCGGACTTTTTCAATACCGGTATTAATACCGGAATACTTTTTTTCAATACCGGGATCCCGGGATCCCGGTATTGAAGTAAGTATTTTTTCGAATACCGTCAATTATCATTTTTTCTTCATTTTTTGACATTTTTGATGAAAAAATCAATAAAAAAAACAGTCTTTAATTGAAAATCATATTATATGTTGTACAACCACTACTACATTTTTTGACATTTTTGATGAAAACATCAATAAAAAAAACAGTCTTTAATTGAAAATCATATTATATATATATTACAAACATCAAATCTAGACACGCGGTAAGGTGTTATGTCAAACCAAGTTCAAGCTAACAGAACTAGCGAGCAGCACCGTGTGTAATTTTACCCGAAACATTTGTAGCCACTTTTGAACACCTCGTCACTTTAAAACAATTTTTTTTACATAAACATGTTAAATTTGGCTCATTCGTTGAGACTTGTGAGATACATATTGTAGCCTTCGCAAGTTCTTTTAGTAGGCACTTAATAATAATCCGTATTTATGAGAACCAGCCAAGTCAGACCACAGGCTTCAATATATTATCCTAAGTTATAAAGTTATAAAAAGAAATGATATTTCAAGTTTTTAACAAATATTTTATATCGTTATAAATAAATTTCAGGACTGACCATTGATCTTTACACCCATTTAGGTCTCACTTCTTTTGTCGTTAAAGTCAATAATCAAGGCATATGGTGTAATATTGAACTCTCATTTCACATATAAATTTGTTTTGATGGTATTTTAATTTTAACAATTAACAAATCAGCAACTTCGTATCCGTAGATCCTAATCATAACCAGTCTTTTATACCAAATGTTTTTTTTATCATACATATTAATTATGCTTTAATATTTTTGAAAGTGCTGTGTACAAAAAATTAAAACAAGATAATCAACATAAGAACAGAACTAAGGTACCTTTTACCTATTCATATTAGAAAGAATACTTTGTCTGATAAAATATTACTTATGAAGTGCATGAAAATGTGAATAATTACATTATATTGCAATTTGTAGTCAATTTTATACCTGTAATAGTGTAATAAATAACAGACAAATCATAAAACCACTAATACCGGGATCCCGGTATTAGACTTTTCAATACCGGTATTGAAGAATGGCGAAAAAATTCCGGGATCCCGGTATTAGCCAATACCGGGATCCCGGTATTGGAAGCCCTAGTACTGATGATGATTAAATCATGCTATCCAGATACAGAAAAAGTAAGGCAGTATTTGTTTACGTTAAAAATACGTAATATACAAACAAGGAAACATTTCGTACAATAATTTTATAAAAAACGATGCCCTGTTGAGGCGTAGCCATTTAAATTGAATATCGTCAAATTAACATAGCAATATTATTATATATGTACATAGGTACGCATAACACGACTTTATGAACCAGCTTTTCTTAGTTCGACAAAGGACGTCCTTGCAAATCGGAAATTGACAACAATTACATCTTTTACATTACGTACCAGGTATTTCTTATTTTTTGTCACGAAACTCACGTTTTTTAACGTTCTTTGATCGTCATTTTCAGTAACTATAACCCGGCAACACTGGCAGCTATTTGCCTTCCCACGTCGTCGCTATCCGATACGGATTTCAAAGGAATTCTATCGCCATTGTTCTAAATTTGAATGTTGATAGTGTTGTTTCGGGCTATCGATATTGTTAGAAGCGATTCGATTACGGGATTGCGCAAAAAGGAACGCAATTGTTTACTTAACGCAGTAGGTAGCCTTAAGTAACATTTAATTGGGGTTACCTACAATAAAAAGGAAGGAAGTCCGATATTATCATGTCCTACTCGAGTGTGTTTTATGCTATACTTAATTCTGTCTACTTTAAAAGTAAGAAATATCGACATTATAATAATGTTACTATCTTACACGTACCGATTAACTGTCAACGATTTAAATTCTACTGAAATTTGTAAGATTTCTAAAGAAATCCTTTCTATTTTTTTAATGTATTTTTTTTAGTGAGTATGTCTATTTATTTATTACATAAAGTTTAATTTATTACAATAAAAGGGACATATTCCAGTGCTTTAGATTTAAATGAGTAAAATGTAAATAATGTCATATTTAATTTATTCTCACGTCATGGTAACACTGAATATATTTCGTAACATAGTTTCGTCTTTCGATAGGGTCGATAGTTTATCGTTAAATGACCCAGTATCGGTATTGCTATCTCGTTCCAACACAATTTATGCACTAACAATATCTACAGGGTGGAAAGCACACCACCGCACATAGGCACTTGCAACATCAGGGGATTGCAGTTACGTTGCCAACCTAGAGGCCTAAGATTGGATACCTCAAGTGCCGTTTCACCGGCTGTCTTACTCTCCACGCTGAAACACAACAGTGCAAGCACTGCAATCCCCTTAGTAATGCATAGAAGCAACTCCCCTTTCCTTTAAAATAGTCTAAGTCAATTTAGGTTCATTGACATGACAGCCAAGTAGGTTTGACCCTATTTGGCTTTGAAAAAGATTTTATGTTTTGTAGCTATTTTTGTAATACGACGTGTAAGGTCATTAGCCTTTTCTTTAGTATTTACTTAGGTACCTAACGTAAGTTCGTTGACATGTTCGATAATATATCTGATATCGGGAATACAGTACACCGCTATGACTCCTTTGTAAGAATATTTAGTAAGTAGCTTGCCCGCGCCTTCGTCTGCTAAGAATTTGTTTATCGCGCGTCTGAGTGTACTATAAAAAATTCGGGATAAAAAATATCGTGTATCAAATTGTCTTCAAACCAAGTTTATGCGTGAAAGCGTAACAACCAAACAAAAAAAAAACCTAGTTACTCATTTTTTCGCATTCATAATAATACTTAAGTTCGCAGACGAAGAAGTCCTAAAATTATCTACTTCGCGATCATTTGAATATTTTAGATAAGAGTGAAAGTGTAATTAACAAACAAACAAACATAATGTACCAGTTTCGCATTATGGTATTGGTAGGGATAGTTAGGATTAACTCATGACACATAGTTTTATACCGTAGGGAAATAACTCAGTCCTTTGCAGCGCTAAATATATGATGACGTTCAAATTGACATTGCAACTGTATGTTGCGGTTTACAAGTGACAATGAACTGACATACATACTTTGACTCATGTAGTCATGATTATATTACATAATTTACACATACATGAAAGAAACTAGCCAATTAAGAGTAGTTTTCGATGTGACTACAAATTTAAAAGCAAGGAACAATATAAGTTAGCAATACAGTATAGTATATAGGAAAAACTAAATATTTTTGGTTGAAATTTTTTTTAATAATAAGTTTTTTTTTACAATCAATTAAAAAATTACAAATTAAATTAAAACCTAAATGAAAAATTAATAAAGGAAAAAAAAAAACATCAAAAACAAAAATAAAATTAAATTAAAATTAAAAACTAAACTAAAAACTACTCAACACCCGTCCGCATCGTACTTGGCCCAAACGTACCCATCACCCCAGCGGCATTGCCCCGTTGTATGGCCAACGAATATTTTTTGGATTTTTCCGCACTTGAGCTGTGAGATCTTACTTCTTGACAAGTATCATAATTATAGGAAGACCTTACATATATACCTTTGATTCTCATGTTTTTTTATTAAAATAAACTTTCAAAAGTAATGTTGTATCTCATGAATGTGCACTTTAAAATTATTTTCAGGTTTTCTTTTCACGCATAGAATCCTAAAAATCTCAGTAAGCTCGTTTTACAAAACCCTATCTCTCATCATTTCAACTCAAAATAGTCACTTATTATTATATACTATAATTACAATAATCACTAATCTCAAGAAGCTTCAATTAATATTTAATCTAAACTTTGACCAAACCGCCGTCTTAAATTAAATTATTTCTGTTTTTTCGTCGTGAGAACGCGTTATAAAATGCAGTTAAAATATAAAAAAAGGAGCGGGCGCTCCATCAAATTAACAAAAAGTGCTGAGCGCGGAAATTTAATTATTATCTCGATAAAACTTGTCGGACCGGTTCGGTCTGTGTTCGACAAAAACGTGAGTAGCATATGATCAGACGCGGGTTCCGTTGATGAACATCTTTAGACTAGGTATATACATCCCACTGCTGGGCACAGAGTGGATTTGGAAGTTAATGTACAACAGTCAAGGTTGTAAATATACTCAGCGGCTCATAATTTGGCCCTCTCTTTTAGCCCTCTCATTATGAGAGGAGGCCTGTGCCCAGCAGTGGGACGTATATAGGCTGGGATGATGATGATGATGATGATGACATAATTTGGCCCACTCTTCATACAAAATTACCTATTACTGCATACATTTGAGGGCCAGATTTTTTGCCGCTTAGTATATTTCTTTACATACATATATCTACAATACGAATACTGCGCGGTTCTGGAGTACCGCGAGACCCCTTAGGGGCCGTGTAGAACGCGCGTCTCTGTGTTTCATTTCGATCGATTTGTTCGTAGCTTCCATACTGCTTTAGCTTATATATATACTGTGCCACGAGCCAGAGCAGAGCAGAGCAGAGGCTTGAGAGAGTCAAAGAAATAGCTCAAACCACCAGGGTGGTCAGGGGTCACCAAATGCCGGACCGTGGTCCGAATCCGGACTGCCAGCCTATTTTGAGAGGACCTCAAGTAAACAGTAGCTTGTATTAATTGAGTACGTAATTTCATAATTCACATTGATATGTAAAAAAAAATCCTTGTTACTTTTTGTAAATAACATTTGCTTATTTAATAAACTCAAGTAGAAACGGAACGCGACGGTATTTACTCGACTACGGCAAAGGAAAAGGAAGAGTAATCATTCTAGCAGTCTATGTATGTTTGTATTTACACTATTTACGTATGTTCAACCATCTAGATTACGCGTCCGATTTTAATAATTAAGGTGTCAATCGATTCGTTATTTTACTTTAAAAACCCCGAAGAAACTAACTGGTGATCCCTGCACTAGGTAAGACTTCACACGAAACCCTAACAACAAAGAATCGGTAAGTTATCGATGAATCATCGACGATTACCGATGAATCGATGTTAACCGCAAGGTTAGAAAAACTGACTCACAGGATGCCTGTGAATTGACGGCTTTACCTGCAAAACTATTACGTTCTCGGAAACAGTAGAGTGCGGTTTTGTTTGTTTTTCTACTCCAATACTGTTATCTGTGACTTACTTAATCACCAACGCTAATATAAGAACATAATTAACAAGACTCTGGCAAAATCTATAGTCTATTCCCCATAACAGCACTGTATCGTAATGTTGCTAAAACGATACTGCGGCCACTTACTTTTTTTTTAATTCGACCGTTTTGACAAGCTAAAGTGCAGCCACTTACTTGGTTTTAATATAGAACAATAACTTTCCGAACATAATTCATAGCTGCCAACATAAGTAACACATATTTTTTTCAAAATAGTCGCTAGCAAGTTACGTCAATTAAAAACAAAGTTCACCATAGACAACTTTTGACATTTAAAAATTTTCCCGCCATTATTGTTTGCCTTAATATTTTAGTATGAGTAAAGTTTTAAAAGATAGAAACTAGTGATTTTTAGCAAGTTTACGTGAAACTTATTAAACATGGATGCAGATGAAAATATTATTTCTACGCCCGAAGAAATATCCGCAGCAGCCCAAGTAGTGACTGAAAGTTTGTTGCCTTCTAAATCACGGCACCTATATGCCAAATCCTACAAAAATTTCATGTCGTGGAGATTAGAACACTAGACCTCGTCATTTTCGGAGAACGTATTACTAGCGTATTTCCAAAATTTTATTGGAAAATTTAAGCCATCTTCACTATGTGGGTGGAATATTCCAAATTAAAGTCGACATTTAGTATATACCACCAAACTAACATATCAAAATATTATTGAAACGAAGATCTGAAGGTTTTAATGCAAAGAAAGCGAAAACTTTTTCTCCGGACGACTTAAGGAAATTCATCGATGAAGCACCAGATCAAATCTATCTTTTCAACAAGGTACGTAATTGTTTCAAAAATATTTTTGAGCGAGAGATGTATTTACTATTTATTTGATAAATATTGCAGTTTTTCCTGTGAAAGCAAAGTTTGTATTTAATTTGATTATAATAATCTTCCAATTTCTCTTTTTTTTTACAGGTTGCGGTAATATTTGGGATCATGGGTGCTTGTCGCAGACAAGAGCTGCATAATTTAAAAATAGATGCCCATGATACGCTGGTAGTACATGTGATGAACACGAAAAACAGAATCGATCGGACTCTTTTATTATATTAAATTTTTCTTTCTCTAATTTTATGTTTTATTTATTAAGTAGGTAGTCGTAGAAAAAGTATTGTATGCAACGTTGTATAAATAAGTCAAAAAAAGCTCGTGGCGTTTTTTCTTACGATGTTCGCTTCGCTCACATCGTAACTTACGCCACTCACATTTTTTGACCCCTATTATACAACTATTGCATAAAATACTATTATTACACTCCGTGAGCTTTTAAAAAACCTTCGGATTTTAGAAGCATGCTTCGGGTATAGACGATGACATGCGGTCGTGATATGCGGTTCTATTCTGTTATCAACTTGCAAAACTTTTCAAATTTACCGTAAAAAGTCATGTAAAGAATAACCATCAGCGCAAAATAAACCTCACTGTAACTTGTGTGTGTGGTTGTTTTAACTGCTCTATATAAATCAATGAAAACTCAACGAGTTCTCTCTACGCGTGATGGATTGCTACTAAGTCAAAAAGACAATTGTCATTTTCTACTAACGAATCCTTTCGATTTCTCTCAGTTCATCCTCAGAGTTCATCCTCAGATACTCTGGGTCAGTTAGCGGAACACCTCTTTAATTTTTTCAGGGTTTTTTAATTGCGGTTAAAAAATGCTTCTATTCATCAAAATATTTTTTAAGGTATCGTGTCAAAGGCAGAATTTTGTAATACAGACAAATAAAGCTGGGTTGATGATGATGATAATAAGGTAGTTGTGGGAGCTGTACCTAAGTACCTAGGTCGGTAAAGATAAGTTAAAACCAACTCCCGTAATTGCTTTGTAGTTGCATCGATAAAAATCGCATAAAGATTATATTTCAAAGAATTAAGCGAAGTTTCGTTTCAAACATTCTTTATCATCAAGGTGGGTGGTATATCACAAAAACAATCTCCCCGGCAATCAAGCCAAATGATTCGGGCCAATTTTTTTAAAACGAAGAAAGCAAAGGTCAATGGCCGCCATTTGTTTTCAATTAAGACAATTGCAAGTCTGGTCACATTAATTGAAGAGTTCCGTTTTTTTAGACCGAGCCCCTATGAAAAATACTTTTACTTTGTCATGTAGTCGTATGTGCAGATACCAGCCTTGACGAGAGCTGGTAAATCTTAGACTTTGGTAATTAATGACAATCAATAAAAGTTAACGTAGGTTGTAAATTCAGAACACTGGGTTTTACGACGTAAACCAGATTAATGTGATGCAGAAATATTCAAGGGAACGCCTTCCCGCGCGAAGATCTTTGACAGTAATTTAGCAAAAAACAGAACTGCAGGTTTTTTAGACATAATTAAAAATTTACTCGGATAGAGGCAAAAAATTTGGACCACGTATATACAAAAAACTAGCTTTTGCCCGTGGCTCCGCCCGCGTGGTATTCGGTAATCGCGCGCTGTTTCCTCGGGAACTGTGCATTTTCCGGGATAAAAAATAGCCTATGTCACTCTCGGGCCCATAAACTATCTCTATGCCAAAAATCACGTCGATCCGTCGATCCGTTACGGCATGAAAGACGAAGAAACATACAAACATTGAAACACACTTTCGCATTGCCCTATAATATGGATTAGTATTGATAAATAAATTAAGTAATCGACTAAAGCAACTTTATGAACTCCACAGCAGGACAAATGCTACGACATTTATGTACCTTACAGATCATTAAGTTCTATTAAAAAAACATTACAGCTCTAGTAATTAACTTGGAAAGGTACTTATAAAACGTAACGTTCCAATAAGTAATATAGGTTACAGCATCCTGCCCGTGACCTTCCTGAAATATTCTAAACGTATTCGAATTTCACTCAAAGCCTACAACATAAAAGAAATCCTATGTAATCCGAGTAGGATCCGTTTTCCTACACGCCGAAAGTGTACATAGGACTTTGAAATACCAAGCTATAACCCGCGTAAACCATTAAATATTTATAGGAAACTTAGAAGAGAAAAAGTAGAGTAGCGAGGTAGAAAAATACTCTCGGAATCCTATAAATGTCTTATTTTGAAGATTTTTCGCGAGAAAAGTTCACGTGTAGGATTTTATCATTTGAAATAGTCTCTTTCTTATATGTGAAGTTTTATGTTATGTCTAAAGGCACGGTTCGAGGGAACATTTGAGGGTTTCGACGACTTGGGTTAAACGAGATTATTCTACCACGATTATAACCACAACGGAAGGAATAGTGGCAACGATTTCAATTAAACTAGATGTAGCAGCGGTATCGACTTTCATTTTCATAAACAACAAACTCTGGACTCTGGGCATCATCAGTTTTAAATTAAAATTAATTTATTTCGTCAAAATTAGGTATGATTAGGTGATAGGTAAATAAAGAAAAGAACAAATCATGAGGTGCCTGTCGGCGTACGAAATCATTTGGAGAGTAGGTTGACACAATGACAGTAACATTGTACGTATAACGTATGTATAAATACGTTACGTAGGTACGTATAAATTGGACTGAAAATGCGATCAAATTCAACAACATATAGACTGTAATAAAAAATAAAACGTTTCAAGCTTCAACAGTACCTATCACCGTCATTCTCGACCTCTAAACCTCTAAAACAGGAGAGCGTCATTCATAGCCGACTGTACTTAGATAAAAAGGTCCTTATACACCTTTCCTCTAAATGGGCCACTCTAAGTGGCACTCAAGCCTCAGAAAAGAATGACAATTATCGTTCAGAATAAACAGGGTGGAAGACAATTCTATTTTTTTACGAGTTTTTCTTTTCCTATGACGCTGTTAATGACTTAATGTTTTTCTTTGCGATGTTACGTCCCCGAATATCTTGATTTGTTCGGCAATAAGAATTTGACTTTTAGGTAGTGAAGCTTTCAAATAACGTCAGGTTTAGATGTACAGTCAGCTGCAGAGAAAAGGTACCCCCCTATAACGGCGGTATCCATACTACCGCCATTACAGGGGGGTACCCTTTCTCTGCAGCTGACTGTACTCACGCCATCTCATCACTTAGAGTAGCTAGCTGAGTAAATTATTATTCCAAGTCATCATAATCATCGTCATATCGGCCGTACGACGTCTACTGCTAGACATGGGCTGGGCCTCCCCCGTAGACCTCCAGTTGCTTCGATTGAAAGCGGCCTGCATCCATCGTGAACCCGTTGCTGTAACTAGGACGGTTTCTATTCCTACACGCTTGCCGATCCACGGTCTCCATTCGATAACTCATCATCATCATCAT
This sequence comes from Choristoneura rosaceana, assembly GCA_037349165.1. Taxonomy (NCBI): domain Eukaryota; kingdom Metazoa; phylum Arthropoda; class Insecta; order Lepidoptera; family Tortricidae; genus Choristoneura; species Choristoneura rosaceana. Next base: position 7,881,719 of record JAZBNJ010000013.1, read on the forward strand.
GTCAGCCGAAAGACGTCTACTGCTGGACATAGGCCTCCCCCAAGGATCTCCACTCAGACCAGTCTTGTGCTTTTCGCATCCACCGCGATCCCCCTATCTTAACCAGATCGTCGCTCCATCTTGTTGGAGGCCTACCGACAGCTCGTCTCCCGGTCCGCGGACGCCATTCGAGAACCTTTTGACCCCATCGGCCATCAGTCCTGCGAGCAATGAGCAAATTCGATAACTGTTCGGCCCTAGTGTCTTTTACTTCTTGAAATATTCCATTCCTTGTAATAATCGCTTAATCTTACATGTTGTCTCAACAAAACCTTCACTTCAACACTCCATAAAGGGTAAAACTCAATAAAGCAGATAACGCCTAATGGCAGAATCCTGTTAAGAGCCAAAGATAACAGAAATAACTCGGGAACGAACCAGTATTTACCGTTAGCGGAAACGGAACAAGAAAAGTTAATAAATGGAGTTGAACGTACAGTACTTATTTTCAGGAGTCGAATGGTGCGGGTTTTCAAGGAGTGTCTTTTTGTGAAGTTGATGCTTTGTTCTTTAGATTGAGGCTTCTAGCGGCGCTCGAGTGGAACCTTCTCGTTGTCAATAAGTCACAGATGGTACCAAAGACCACCCCAATACTGACTCCATAGACAATGACGTAATTACTAAGTATCATTTTTGATACAACTTTTTTGCTCCTTTTTTTTCATCCAAATTACATTTCCGTACCAAAAACGTCGATGCCATTAACTGTCAAGGAGTTCCGTCCTGCGGAGGCAACCCTGGCTGAAGCATCAGGACATCATCATGCACTATCAGATTATTGTATCACCAGATTTACATTATGCCAAATTTCAAGTCATTCCCATCACTGGAAGAGGGTCAATTTCAACTTGCAAAATTTGACCCGCGCATATCTATATACATACACGTATGGGCTGTTTCACCACCCATTGATTAATTTTTTTGACGGATAAATGTGATGCCGTCTCCGTCTATTTGAACAAAACAAACAGAGACTGCATTACATTTATCCGTCAGAAAAATTTAATCAATAAATATCACGGGACAATTCACACCAATTGACCTAGCCCCAAAGTAAGCTTAGCAAAGCTTGTGTTATGGGTACTAAGCAACGAATAAACATACTTTTATAGATAAATACATACTTAAATACATATTAAACATCCAAGACCCGAGAACAAACATTCGTATTCATCATACAAATTGATCAATGGATGGTGAAACAGGTGGTTATGGTTGTAATAAAAAGAAAGCTTATGTAACCATGCTGTAAATGAATTAATATCCATCTTGTAGTCTAAAACAACGTAGATGAAACACAGATGTTATTACCAGGAACTTCCACGTGATTTACGTGTAGTACCTACCGGAATTAACTTTCTAATGCCAAAATCAATGATTTAATGAAATGTAAGTATGATTTGCTTTATTTCTTTTCTTTCACAGAGATTAACATAAAAATGGATGTTTTCAACATAAGCGTTAAATAAATATGTTAAAGACTACACGATAGATCAAACAAAGTAATTTTCCAGCCTTTTAATTTTCCAGTTGGATTCTTAATTGACTAAGAACAATTTTAACTGTGGAATTCACTCTTTCCACCGCAGCTGAATAAGCTATCGCCCTAATTGCTCAACTAAAGGCGCGTGCCGTTTTAAGCAAGAAATATACAGTTTGATAAAATTGAAAAAAAAGTAATCTAAAAACAAAGCACAATTTTTGTGTTTTTTTTCCATCTCTGCATTATTTTATCCAGCGACTTGACCCGGGTACACTTTTAAAAAAGTTAATCAAAGATACTATACATTTTTCAGCTCCATTTCCCAAAACTACACCCGCGATGCTGGGCAGCTGGGGCGCGTGCGCGTCACTGTACGGCCAAAAACATAAATCCATACTAACATTATAAATGCGAAAGTGTGTTTGTATGTTTGTGTGTTTGGCCGTCTTTCACGCCGTAACGGAGCGACGGATCGACGTGATTTTTGGCATAGAGATAGTTTACGAGCCCGAGAGTGACATAGGCTACTTTTTATTACGGAATAATGCACAGTTCCCGAGGGAACAGCGCGCGATAACCGAATACCACGCGGTCGGAACCGCGGGCAAAAGATGTTACCAAGACGTCAAAAATATCTGTACACCTTTATGACACTAAACATAAGGTCGATGTATACATATTTTGACGATTTTTAGGCTGTAAATATATTTTTGCATTCGACTGTATATGTATCATACTCGATAGGTACAACCCTTCAGTGAAAAAATATCTAGCTGATGGTGAAAAGCGCGTTTAAATCCGTCAAATTCAAACTTACAGACGGCGGAAAGTGACTTTATTTTATATTATGTCTTAATTTGATTGCTTAATAGCGACATCTCTTGTCCCTGGTGAGCGGATAGTTCCAAGGGGAGTGTTTGATGTTTCTCGAAAAAACATAGATGGCGTTGGTGTCGCTACTTAAGTGACTAATGAAAAGAATGCAAGTTGAAATATTAGTGTATATGAGAAATTCGTGTTTAGTCTCCTTTCCAGCGGTGGTGTAGGGGAATAGCACGCAGCTCGGATTACTGAGGACCTGGGTTCGATTCCCAGCGCTGGTTTATTTTTCTGGTTTTTCTGTGCATTCATGTTTCAGTTTGTGTTTTTGTGTGATGACCGTAAAAGTAACAAAAATTTGGAGTTGAAATAAAAAATACAAAGAGACTCCAAAAAGTAATCTCATGTAAAGAAGATTGTATTGCGATGCCGATTCCATTGTATGGTTGAGATACGGAATCATCAGAATAAGAAAACTGTAACATACGAGTAGATAATAATATATCCTGTCAATATCAGCCTCATATCCCTAACTCGATCAGGTGCGTACACTTTAATTGGGTACACTGTACTATATAACTTGTTAGTATCCCTGTATCGTATACCCTTAATCAAAATGCCCTTTAAATCTTATCAGAGGGGTCCTATTACGAACTTAATAACTCCGGCCCATTTTCGACAAGTCGCCGACTTAGAAATTGATGATAACCCCTGATATCCCTCACTTGGCACAATGGCTTCAACTTTGAGCACTTTGCGACGAAAGAGGGTCGAGAATATTTTTCAGGGATGGAAATTATCTTTTAGAATAGATTATATTGTAAATTATATAGCAGGGGGTGTTAAAAGTTTGGAATCTCTGTCCGTTTCTATGCTGAGCCTGATTTTAATATTAATTTGTGTTTTTAATTTTCTTTAAGCACGTTACACCCACCAGCCACGGCCATCGACGGCGAGGCAGACCGAGAAGGAGATGGCGGGTCGGTTTAGATGCATATGCAAGGGAGTGGCCTGACATAGCGCTGAACCGGGAGGTGTGGAGATCAAGAGGAGAGGCCTCTGCCCAGCAGTGGGACACTATTGTAGGCTAGAAAAAAAAACGTTACGTGTGTTTGTCAATGACAGAGCTTTACGGCAGTTTTCTCTTTAAAATTATCAACGTTTTCATTTACAAATAGGAGAAGAAAGAGGAATCATAATGATTGATACACTTTAGTACCATGTCACTGCATACCTTGTGACCATTTTATCATCATCATCATCTCAGCCGTAGGACGTCCACTGTTGGACATGCCTACCTCAAAGACCTCCAGTTGCTTCGGTTGGCAGCGACTTGCATCCACCGTGCACCCGCGGCTTTAACCAGGTCATCCGCCCATCTCGTTGGTGGACGTCCTACGCTGCGCTTGCCGATTCGCCATCCATATAAACCAACACCACCATTTTATACAAAAGTTCAAACAAAAAGTGACAGCGCCGACAAGGTAGTAAAGTGTAAGGATATCTTCGATTTCGATTGTACTATAATGTACACACCCCCTACAGTTACAGAGCTCGTGTAGAAAAATTCAAGGAAAATATTATCAACAGGGTTCCTGAGCCTCATATGGAGGGAAGTGATCCTGACGTCCTATGTAAGAACCCGTCTATCGAGAGTTCGGAAAAGTTTTCAAATTAAGAACTAAAATGAGAAACAGTCTCACAATCCTCGCAAGAGATACATATTTGAACAGAATTATTGAATTTCATCTCAGAATTGTCAAGTTATTAGTGCTGTCAAGCACCGTCGCTTAGCAACGCTTGCAGCCTGGCAAAGGTAATCGAATCAATTAGTGCTTCACTACACTGTTAGAGCTAAAACAATCTACCCCAAGCTCCTTGGAAAACGGGTAAGTAGAGCAATATTAGTAGAGTAAGTAATCCAGTTTATATTTATACCCTTCCGCAATTTTCGCTTGTGTTTTGGTTGAAATATAGAAGGCAATAAAATATGTACCATTAGAACCAAACTTTTTTTAGAAGTCCGTTTAAGACTGGATTGGTTAGACACCAATAGATACGAACTGTTTTGGTTACTTAGTCTGTAGTAAGGAAATGCGATCTATGTCCTGTTGCCACCATGTCATCAGACACTCAAGAGTGACATATGAAGCTTGTGGTAGATGACGGCAGGACGATCGGACATGATTTTAATATACGTTATACACATATCATGTTATTATACATACACATACTTTTCTAGCTATATAATGTACTATAGAACCATTTACACACCGTAGAACGTTGTTACATTAGGCTTGATAATGAATTCTCTGTGAAATGGTTCCAAAGTGGATCAAGACTCGGTTAATTTGATAGCACATTTATGTACCTTAGTATAACTTTATGGAGAAAAAATATTTGTAATTGATCAAAATATCTTCTAGAAAACACGCGTATACTCACGTTAATCAAAGATACATATGATACTTCTAATACTACTAAAAGTTATTTAGGTAATATAATTCTTCGGTCCCAATCTTTTCTATTCAATAGTTATTATATAAATATTGTTATTTTAGTATACAAAAACGTATAGCTAATCCAATGGAAGAACATGTTTCAAATATTTATGATACTACATTAATATTATAGCAATCACAATTTCTGTTAATCTCAAAGGAAAGCGAATTTGCTTCAGGGCAAGAGAACTCAGCTATTCGCGACTACTTAAAAGGATTTAAAATATACAGACCCTCAGCAATAAACATAAGAGTATATGGGGTCATAAACGAAGGAAACATTTCTCAGTACGGCAGTAAAAATATCAATTTGGCATGCACGCACTACGAAGGTTTAAAGGGTTATAAATAATGAATTTTTAATAGGCATGACTTATGATTTCAGGGGAACGTTTAGGAATGTATTATTGTTTTAACATTACTGTCTTGTTTACAATCTGAATTATTTTCTTGACGGTTGTTTTTGTATGCTCACATTTTGCATTCATCATTATCATATAAGCCGTAGGGCGTCCATTGTTAGACATATACCTCTAGTTGTCGGTAGAAGGCGGCCAGCATCTACCATGAACCCGCAACTTTAACCAGGTCATCCGACCATCTCGTTGGTAGACGCCGTCCTATGCTGCGCTTGCCAATCCACTGTCTCCATTCGAGACTGCCATCTCTTCTCCATACTATATGGTCTGCCTGCCACTTAAATGAGCTAATTCGCTTGGCTATACATGGCATGTGCATGTTGCATTGGATCCAATTTATTGACTCTAATCAAACATCATAAAAAGGTGCAATCGAAATCTGGTCACAGGGCTACGGCACATGCTGAGCTGAGTCCTTTTGGCATCACACTACAGCACAACGTCTCAAATTGTTCTCTCTTCTCCTATTTATGTTTTTTACTGTTTTTGCTGTGATGTAGTGTGTTTTTGTTGTCAATAAATATTGTGAGTTTGAGTTTGAAATATGAACAAGACAATATTTCTTTGTCTTCGATCTTTAACTGTTATGGTCGGAATTATTTTCATTTGTAACCTTTCTGTTTTTCCTTTTGTACAATAAAGACTATAAACAAACAAAAAAACGACTTGTAAGCATCGCATACTTACTCTTTATGTCCCTTTTAGTGTATGTTATTAACTGACTAGAAGAGACACAAGAAATATCAATGACGGGTCAGTATATGGCGTACTAGTACGTTACGTAACGCTTTTTACCCGACTGCAAGGAGAGGTATTGTTTTTCGCGCTTATCTTTTATGTAAGTAAGTAGTATTCTGTATTACCGCATATCTCTCAAACCACTGGACGGATTTATTTAACTTTGACGTAATTATTCAGCAGTCAAAGTGAGGCAAGGAGTTTAAAGGAAAACGGTTCAAAAACCGACAAATGAAGTTTTACTGCATCATCATCATCATCAGCCTATGTTCGTCCACTGTTGGACATATTTAGGCCTCTCCCATGGCACGCCACTGAGCACGATCCTCGGCCACTCTCATCCAGCTCTTGCCAGCCACCCTGCGAAGATCATCGCACCACCGAGTCTGAGGGCGTCCTACGCTACGTTTTACTGCATACTGTCATCGAATTTATCTTAAAGCTCGAACACTGTTTTATAAACATGTAACACCTAACTAACCTCAAACATCGGGTTACTATTTATTTTATTAAACAACCGTTAAATCACCCTACACTTAACCGCATCCTAGCAGCACAAAAAAAGTCATTTGTACTTCCGTTGCCCCTAAAAATAGTTTTTGTGTACGTTACGGTTTTAACCTCTGGGGGGTTGACTTTCCCTTTTTATAGTTTTAAAAAGACAAAGTTTAGTTTGTTACCCTGTTTGGTTAAATTACCGAAAGGGTTAAAAACGGAAATTACTTTTGGGGTTAACGATAGGTTTCCTACTGGTTTAATTTTTATTACATTTTTTATTGACACATTAGGCTAATTCCACATTTTGTTGGTAGAAATTTTATTTTCGTTGATGTCAATTACGATCAAACCTTAGCCCATAGACTTAAGTAAGCGTTCTGAGGAAACCCTTAGGAGGGACGGCCTTGAGAAAACTCGTCGAATTTCAAGGATTCCAGCCCGTTTGAGGTTAATTTGGGATTGTGGGTCATGCATGAGTAATTAATTGGGTTGGTATATATTTTCATAAAATGTGATTGTGTTTAGACAAGTCAGAATGTTCCTATAAAAAAGTATTTTTTGTCACAACTTCCATTTTTAATACAAGTTTTTGCTGACGGCATTTTTTGTTAAATGTACTTGCAATACGTACCTACTTGAAGCCGTGGTGGCCAAGTGGTTTGACCTGTCGCCTCTCAGAGGGTCGCGGGTTCAAACCCCGGCTCGCACCTCTGAATTATTCGAAATTCATGTGCGGAATTATATTTGAAATTTACCACGAGCTTTGCGGAGAAGGAAAACATCGTGAGGAAACCTGCACAAACCTGCGAAGCAATTCGATGGTGCGTGTGAAGTTCCCAATCCGCACTGGACCTGCGTGGGAACTATGGCCCAAGCCCTCTTGTTCTGAAAGGAGGCCTGTGCCCAGCAGTGGGACGTATACAGGCTGGGATGGTACTTGCAGTGTCATCCATCTACATATCCGTACGAAATTTCAAGCCATTCGATTAACACACTGTCCTAGTGAACAGTAAAACACTAAAAACTTCATAATTAGACCACCCACTTTCTAAGAAAAACTTAGATTTCGCAGTAGCAAACACAACGTGGCTTCAAAAATGAATTCAGCGTTCCCGAACGCATCTGAAAACTTTTAGCTACTCAACAATAGATGGCGCCACAAGTATGCGATTTGCGAAAGAACTTTGTGATTACTACATTTCGCGTAAAAAGCTCACGGAACGACTAATCCGATGTTAAAATCACCTACTTCAAATTCAATAAATCGCAAATTTATATTTAGCGAGGCAATAAAACCGCGTAACCCACGTTTTAATACTAAAACGCTAAAAACATTTATGCTGTTGTAAAAATCTGAGTGAATACCGTTGATGCTTTTTACGACGAAGTAATAGTTGTTACTTATCTTAATTTAGGAGCTTGTAGCAATAAACTTTACTGCTTACTTAATGCGTTAATTTACTTAAGTTTTTTTTTGGTATTTTTATTGATTCAAATTTGAGGTTAACGTTCTGATAATAATCCACGCTATTTTATGAATAAGTTATCTGAACTCAAGGGACTGAGAAATTTGAAATAAATCTCATTAGAACTTACGGGTGAGGTCGGATTTCATAAGTTAATCCGACTTTTCTAGACCTTTGACCTCAAGGTCACGTCACGGACGAACTTGACTAACACAACGTACAAAACATGACCACAGATAAAATAATAACGGCGTATTTTGGGTTGCGTAATTTTGATTTCATATCTCATACAAGTTCAAATGTACGAAATGTGCTAAAAGTGGCTCCGAAATGGTAACGTTTCTTGTACTCTGCCTAACCCCCCTACCCTTTGTTTGGGGATACAGGCGTGATGTTTGTGTGTGTGTCAAATGTACGACTTATTTTGAGTAGCTGTGAGCCACAAACTGGACATTTGTATAAAACCGAATGTAGTAAAAATTACGCGACCGAAATTACGCGACTCACAACTCAAAAATTACGCTCCTCTAGTTTCAACCTAAACGGTGTTGCAGCAGGGATAGTACGAAACTTGAAGTTCGTGACGTGTGGTCCCTTTGACACTTATACTATTTAATACGAGAGCGAGAGGGACGGTGCGATACGAACTCCCAGTTTCGAGTTTCCTAGTAGCCTTGCAGATTCGACACTCCCGTTTAACAACCGCTCTACACCTATCAACCGGCCCACCGCGCTATAAGTAACAGACAGAATACATTGTCAACTGTCTAAATTATATAGCATCATTACGGGTCAATAATAGCATCTTTAGCTGATGATGATGATGATGATGTCATGTCACACTAGGAAACTGTTAATAATAATAGTTCATTTATTTATTCAGACAACAAAGATAGAATAGTGGTTTACATATAACTAAATATGTTAAGTGTACATATTGAACAAATGACAGCGTTGTTTTAATTAATTTTGCTTAATAGAGCACTCATCCTTTACAGCTTACTTATCATCTTCAGAGCGGTTAGTGCTGCCGCGTATTCTTGTCAGAAGCGATGCCTTTTTTTTCGTAGTTTTGTAGAAGAGTTTTCCATTTGGCTACATTTTGCAGAATCTTTTTGCAAAATTGCATTTTACTTCGGTTTTCATACACATACATTCTTGTTTTAATTCTGAGTGTCATAGAAGTTTTAAAATGAAGTCAAGTTCAGGTTTTAAAAGTAATAATGAATATTTGTCCGTAAATAAATACTAATTGGACGACTGGATGGCCAAGTGGTTAGAGAAGCTGACTGCGAAGCTTGAGGTCCCGGGTTTGACTCCCGGCCGGGCAGATATTTGTATGAATAATACGAATGTTTGTTCTCGGGTTTTGGATGTTTATGCGTTGCCTAGTATCCACAGTGCAAGCTTTGCTTAGTTTGGGACTAGGTTAATTGGTGTCAAGTGTCCCGTGATATTAATTTATTTATCTACTCTCGCATCGTAATATTCGAATTATAAAATTCAAAACGAGTTTATATTTACATACTTTTTAAACACAATACCGAAATATTAAAAAAAAATCATATTATCACACTTCTCTTCTAACTAAATAATGTTATAATATAATTTTTTAAACCATTACGATACAGGGCAAATCCAAAAAGTTTATATCAACAAGTTTTGATTCCAATATTCACTTGTCTGTGGCAGTGCCCGCTTTAGCGCATGCGCGCACATGCCGCACATGCGCAGTGATGTACTGGGTTTTACCGCCATTCCGTTCATAGGTTGTTATTTTGTTGTACGAATTTTCGTGAGAAAATTTTGTTTTTGTTTAAAAATGTCTGATATCAGTGAATGCGAAGAAAATTTGACTCCGCCCGATATTTTAGATGCGGCGAAGGAAATGACTCATAATTTACTAGCAAAGTGAAGGTCCTAGTATAAGTTCTGGTTGCAATGCAGGTAATTCTTCACCAGCATGTAATGGTTCTTGAACACATGATAGAGGATTTAATATATGAACGTAGATAAAATATTGTATGCAACTGTACGCAATTAGGCCTTATAACACTCGTGTGACCTTTTTATGAAACTCGGCTACGCCTCGTTTCATGAAACCACACTCGTGTTATATGGACCCCTATTGCGATACAGTTGCATAAATAGCTATTATTTAACTATCATGCATTTTCGACTTGTCAAGAAATAAACTTTTGCTACGCTTCGTTAAGCGCTGTCGTTAAATAAATGGCGCGTAAATAGCCAGGCGTTAAAAACGTCAAGTTTTGTTAAATAGTTGGGAGGCAACGATATTTTGGATCCGTATAACACTTTAATTGTTTTAACACATAATGTATGAATATATTTTAGATAATGCTTAGTTTTTAATATAGATTTTAATTTAGTATGTAATATTTTATATTATTTCCGCTTTTCGTTTTCTTTTTATCTTAATAAATAAAAAGCATTATAAAAACAAAAGTAAAAATTAATTTAGCAAAACTACTGTCAAAGATTCTGCAAGATTGAGCCAAATGGAAAACGTTTCTACGAGCCCTGTCTCCCTAGTGAGGCATAACAGGAACACATAATCAAGATCATCATCATCAAATCAATGTCAAACACAAAAACAAGAGCTATATACATAGATGTAATCAAACAACATGTCTGGCCCATTGCGATGTCAAATCTTACATATAAATTGGAATTTGTATCTCTCTTTTACCACCCCTCCTTTTCTACAATGGGTAAAAAACCCAGAGGTCGACATGTAAATCCGACTGGTAAATTTTTTTTTTAACCCCTACGTGTTGCCATATGTCAGCAGAATGTAAAAGTTTGTCATGACTTTATTTTAAGACTGTTTTTACTGGTTTTCGGACTTTAACTGTTTTACAAGGAAACCTTGTTTGTTGATACGGAACGTGTAGTGAGCTATTATTGTATCATTTGTACCTATTGCTCAGTGAATTGGTTTAGATATAGTTGTGGAATAATGTGGATAGTCAGAAGTGTGGTAATTGTATTTGGTTGTTTTAGGGCGCTGTGTACCTATAGATAGTCAGCGTAAGGTCTATAACGGCATGTAACGTTAATTTCATATGAATAGAATGTCAAATAGGTACTTACTTATCTTTGTTACAGAGTTCGGATTATAAATTTAGTGTTCAGTAGCTCTGCTAGACTATTGCAGTATATTTATGTCATTAACATTCGTCTGAATGTTATTTCGATTAAATTTTGGATTTTATTGGATTTTTCGAAATTTTGCATTAATAATCAGCATTTTATTATATTTTGCAAAAGAGAGTTAAAATTAACGAACATTAAATCGTGGTTTTATCACGAAGAACGATAGCTACTTTACATGATCCATTTTACAAAACATTACCTTGTTACCAAGTACCTACGTGTGCTCAACAGGACTACCTAATTTAAAAAGGCACTTTTTAACGTGTCTAGCGCAGAATTAAAAACTTTTTGTAGGCCTATTATTATCAGTTATCAAAACTTCGAGTAAACTTTGATAAAATAAGATAGGCATTCCTAAACTTATTACAGAAAATTCTTCACAAAACAAAATAACCTTCTTGAAAGCTGAAATTAAATTTAAAAATAACTAGTTTTCTGTTCATCACAATGAAAACTGACATTAGTATTCAGTTTTAAAAATTAAACTCAAAAGATTAAATCTTCAAAGACGATATTCATGCCGAAACTTCAAAGCGCATATTGAAGAGCTTTATTTGAAAGGACTTAATCAATCTCGAAAAAAAGTCAAGTATACTTAAAACACGATAAAAAAGGTCCTATTCTTAAAAGAAACGCAATGCAAATTAAATTTTACCTTCAAAAGGATTGAGCACACATTAAATTTTGTAAAGCGGTGCGAACCCAAGAGGTGTATTGTACTTTAGTTCCACTACTCATCCACAGATGGCGCAAGCAGTCTTATTGACGCGAATTGAAGTTACGAATCTTAAAATCTTAATAGTCTTACATAAAAGATTTAATGCGCTTAGTTACTTTATTGCATAATCCTTCTTAATAGTTAGAGATTGTATTAAGAAATGTAGCACGATTCGTAGAAAAAAAGATAAATAAGGCTTAGCTTGGATTAAAACGACAAGCTTCTTAAAGCAATTTAATTGTCCAATTAGCTTAATCTGAATTGAGCTCTGGCAACATTTACGCAATATATTGGTAATACCAATGAAATACCTAACCGTTGAAATATCAAATAGATTTAAAAATCGAATGTCACGAAAATGCAGCTGGGGTTGACAACATTTTTTGTTTACGTAAAACCACAGTAATTGCAAACTATCTAATTCGCATCAGAAAATAATGCCTCTTATTTCTTTTTTTTTGTTTATTTCTGGCCAGACTATGGCTCGAAGATTTTAAGTACATATTTTAAAAAGAGTCTGCATAGAGGAATGCGTTCAGAAAACATTCCTAACCTTCACAATCCGCTGACAAGACCCTTTCAAAACTAAAGTCTGTAAAAAGAAAAAATAACTCGGTAAAGAAATCGTGCGATGCGGTCACGTTCCTTTAACTCGCTTTGCCACGCTCCGGCTTTCTAAATCTTAAACAAGGATTTAAAAAACCAGATTTATCAATACTTTAGACCTGGAGTTAGTCTTGTGGTATTGACAATCGGACGCTTTGCGAGATAATAGACGTTAACTTTCTTAACATTTTAACGTGATATAAACCTTGGCTTATCGGTGATACAGACTTGGTAATTCGGTGATATACCACAAAACATTTGTAGTGATACTGCGGTTACGCTGAGCTCACAAAGACGAAGTGTAAGCAATTTCATTTGACAGATCAAATAACATTTAAATAAAGAAATACATAAAAAATATATACTGGCCTAAATATTCTACTTCATCCATAAAGATCAAAAATGGGCTTTTAATACACAATGAACCGAAAAATTCTCAGAAAACGCTTAATTTGACATGCGTATGAAATAGAAGACCCACTTGAAATTCTCGTATATGACCTGAATACCTAACTAAAAACTTTGCCGTGACTTAAACTAAGTTATAAGATCAATTTCTTGATTTGTTAGGGCTTTTAAAAGTCTGGAAAGTTTAAAAGGCAATCTATTTTCTAAACAATTCTCAATTGAGTAATGATATAAAATATGTATCAGTTTTGTTTTCACGGCAGTACCTACTAAAAGATAATACGGTCAGAGAATGATACATCTGTCAGCCAATACACAACTTAAACCAGGGATGGCGGACGAATGGAACACGACAAAAATACTTTAGTTATTGGTGTGTACATCATCGATAGTTTTATTTTCGTTCACGAAAAGATGGATCGTCATAAGATTACCATTGTCTTCATAATAATTGTCCGTTCATCAATAAAACATCGACGTTGGCCTAACCACTGCGATTTGGCAGACATATTTTTAGAGGATCTCAAAAGTGCTCTTGGAAGGATTTTTTCTAAATTCTTACGGGATAGGCTGCCATCATATATGTATAAGTGTTTTAGTTTTCCACAAGGCAAAGCCTCAGGCTTAAACTAGCAGGGTTAAAAGATCTTTTTCAGAACGGTGCAAAAACTAATAAAACAGAAGCTGGTTTAACGCTCAAATGTGCTTAATTTAGTAAAAAAATAATTCAAGTTCTTAAAGTACGATCTTCATTTTATTTTAACTCACGAACCAAGCTCTAGTAATATTTCCAGAGAATTTGAATCTTTTGGTAAAAGTTCAAGCTCGAAAAGGCGTAGGGGTAAGTAAATTAAATTATCCTCTTTTCGGGTGTACTCGGTACAATTCACAGATCTCATTACACATCCACATTGCCAATTATATATCTCTGGTACATATAATTGAATATATATCTCAGATATTCATGAAAATGGTATCATAAATAAGATTGCCAATACTTTTGATATTTGTAGCGGAAAATCGCTCCAGATACCATGTTCGATAAAATACGCTTTTTTATTAAGGATGTAGATTATGGAATTTGGAATTAAAAAGGAAACATTATTCGTTTAAACTTCGTAAGACCCACGTCAAAATTTGTTTATCCGAATGTTCATTATCATGATTATCTACTTTTAGACGTCACACTGCAAAGCTTATCCTTCTCTCAGAATGAGATAGCTTGGGTCATTCCCACGCGGATGTAATGAAAATTGAGGACTTCACACACAGCTTTAAATTGCTTCATAGGTTTTTGCAGTTTCCTCACAATGATGATCAGAATTTACTTTATACAATATAACATCAACTTTAATGTAGCCTCCATCCAGTATAAAATACGAATTTTTAGAGCGAAAGAAGAGTTTTTTTTTATTACTTAAACATTTCGTAAAGATCTTTGACCGTTGCGAAACTGTTGTTGTAATCCGTTAGTCGTCGTAAATCCACGATTTCCTTTAATTCGCTGGGCGACAGCCAAAAAAATAGAATTTCAAGACAACGCCATAACTTTTAGTGGGAATTCGGTAAATTTATGATTTATGCTAATGATAGATGAGACCGCGGGAATGTTTTGTATGATTTACTGGCCCGGGTATCGCGTAGGATTGCAGCGCTCTACATTTTGCACGATCTAAAGGACGGCTGGCGGCATCGTCCGAAATTCATCAAAACCCTTAAGTAATTTAGCAGTATCATTTATATTTTATAAGACTTTACTTTTGTATTTTTCAATCCTTGGAAAAAGTAGTGATGTCGACTCGTTATCGATAACTTAAAATGCTTAAAAAATTTAATGAAATTATACAATGTGAATATAAAATTGCGTGTTGCATTAAAACCTGGTAGTTTTGGATTAAAAATATGTAAACACATCAAAAGCTACGTTGTTTAAATAAATGTCTTGGATTAAAAGATCCTTCACCCAATTTTAAATTTACTAAAATAAAAAATGGGATTGGATAAATAACTTAGAGTGAGATGTTGCCGTTTCACATATTTCCACAACAACAGTCAGCGATCATAAAAATATGTCAGCTTTCACGCATAAAGCTTTCTTGCTTGGATATATTTTATTTTATTACTAACCGTTGACAGTTTTAGACATTCGATTATTAAAATATTTAAAGACGGTTAACAAACTGCATTAGCTATTTTTACGTCGACTATACTAGTCATAATAATAGTGTTATTATTACGACTCTGTTCGTCAGTCAAAGGTACTAACGTCTAAACGAATAGAGATATGCACTTATAATAATAGTTATGTAAATCATCGACTCAGAGATGAGAAGTATTCTATTGTATTCAAAGTTTTTCTATAAACTAATTTAGATTCATTGTACCGAATGAATAAATGCAAGACTTTGATATTAAAAACAGTTATGATTTGATACATTTTTAAATGTAACCTGAGGTGCTCGGTATTCTTTATTTAAAAAAAGTTTACTGACACAAGTAGACACTACTTAATATCCATTTGAAATGACACCAGCCAGTAGTAATTTATTTTTAAACTCTGTATTCGGATCATTAAGAAAAGTTTTTTCTATTTTTAAATTTGGAACGCGTGTGGTCCAAACGACGCCGTGACATCTAATACAGCCCTAATTGACGTGGATTTGACAGGGAACCATAAAATGGAGTTAACTCGCGTCGGCCATGCCTAGAGCTACTTTATGGTCAATTTTAACTTTAACTGTTAGGGTAACAGTTATTTTAGATGCAGCGATTAGTGACGCACCGAGTTAAGAGTGATGATTTTTGGGTGTTGTTAAATATGAAATAGAAAGTAAGTTTCTTCGCAGCAACGGTTTTGGAACACGACTTATTAAATCGTTTTGAAAAATTAAGTCTTTAAATAATTTATTTGAAACTGTTTTTTCTTTTCGATTTTAAAGAGGACTAAACGGAAAGATTAACTTTGAATAATCCAAATCGGTTCATAAATTACGAAGTAGTGTATTGTGAACCACCGCCTTTTTGAAGCCTTTTTTTTAATCAATAATTGCCCAATGAAATAAAAGAAAAAATTGTTTTGATGAAAGTACTTTTTAGGATTTTTTTAATGTATGGCCAGCTTGACTTTTTTGATTTCGGCAGCAACATCCATTTTCATAAGATGCTTTGCTTTTAATTAAACCAATGATTTAAAGACCTAATTATAACGGTTATCTCTAGCATAAATTTACAATTAATCATCTTCATATTACTCACGAATGCAAATGTCAGTTTCAGTAATAAAGCACTTTGATAAACTCACAACACTAATAATACTTAGCGGTAATAAATAAGTATCACTTACCTAATACTACCAATATGAAACACAGGCTAATGTACAAGATCATCAGGATTCTTTGGTAACTAATAAACTAAATATATCACCACAGGCGACAATCATCGATTGTCTAAATTTTATATCACAGTACACATCACTAACTACACGAATTCGGTCGCACTGCGATCCCATCAGCCCATCACTACATTACGAGTATTTTTTGTACCACAGGACCCCAACTTTTTTCGGTCGCCCAACAAACTTTTGGTCATCGTACGTCGTCGAAACCGACGCACGCATCACTTCCCATCACTGTCAATCACTATGTTTACCGAAATTAAGATTTCGGTACGGTTTCACACACTTTGAATTTTGTTTCTGTTTTATTGTACGATAGTTTCAACGGAGCGCAGGACAGCAGTCCGTCGTCCGAGGCGGTCGGGACACAACTGGCGTGAAGTTGGTCGGGATTGGTGAGGAATGCGCCGCGCATGGTTGCCACACCGACTTCGCTCGAGCGTAACCGACCAAATCCCGAATACCCGAACAGTTGGCACGTCCAAATCGCCCCGTGTCTTTCAAATTTGGCGGGTTTATAGAACCAGAAACAGTCGTGCATTGTTAGTGGCGTCGCCCTCGCTTGCCGCTCGTTTTCACAACATGCGATGCTCAGAAAGATTCTACCGAATCTTCCGTCTCTGTTGCTCCGGCCCAAATTCAAAGTAAAAAAAAAACAGGTAAACGCATCGCGCTTACGGTTCCGAGACCTATTATTATTATGAAATCGAAGTTTGCTGCACAATCTCCAATTAAAGCGTCTTTTGAATACGAATAGTTTGGTGTTGGTACCTATTCGTTGGACAAGTAGATTCGGTATAATTTAATCTGCTCCCCTTCGTTCCATAACTCATAAATTAACCTATTCTTAACTTGAACTTTCTCGCAACGATACCATCAAATCAATAGATATAAAAGGAACACGAAACAAGTAACTGTTAGTAAAAACTGATCTTGTTCCGATTCCAAATGATTAGTTTGCTTGGTAAGATTTCAATTATATTTCGTATCTTAAATCTAAGAGTTAATATATTTCTTAATACGTAGCCGTGATCTTTGAGTAGGGTAATAATTGTGAGAGATATCGGTCGGCAATGACACTGGCAATTTTATTAACTAGGGTCGCCACCGTTTCGGAAAAAAAGGGACAGTCATGTCAATCATGATCAGAATTTGGTGATTCGGCTTGATTTTGACTATAAAACACAATACAATAAACGACAAAAATCTAAATTTCGTTATTATTTTTTTTTTTGAAAAAACACTGTTGAGAAGAATCCGGCAAGAAACTCAACGAGGTATAATTTATTTTTAACAGATTTACAATATTATTTAATAAATGACATCTATACAATAATTATTAACAGTTATTGTTATTGCTACAGAAAAAACGGGGCAGTCTTGTCAGTCATGATCAGAATTTGGTGATTCGGCTTGATTTTGACTATAAAACACAATACAATAAACGACAAAATCAAAATTTCTTTTTTCAATTTAAGCCTACCACCGGTTTGGAAAAACCACTGCTGATATGAGAAGAATCCGGCAAGAAACTCAACGAGGTATAATTAATCAGATTTACAATATTAAGTATCTAATAAATTATATCTAGACAATTACAACTCTTCAGAGTTGGTTAGGTTATCTAATAATTAGTAATTGTTATTGCTACAGGATGTTTTCATTAATATCATCTTCATGTTGCTACTCAGAATTAACTAAAGCTACAATAAAATTTTCTGAAACGTGATAGTCATTAATGAAAGTACTCACTCAAAATAATTATTGGACGGCAAAGTGATTAGAGAACCTGACTACGACGCTTGAGATCCCGGGTTCGAATCCTGGCCGGGGCAGATGTTTAATATGTATTTAAGTATGTATTTATCTATATAAGTATGTTTATCCGTTGCTTAGTGTCCATAGGACAAGCTTTGCTTAGTTCTGGACGAGGTCCATTTCAAGTGTCCCATTACACTTATTATTATTACTTATACCTAACTTAAAAAAGTAAAAAGCCCCCCGACATTGTCATTTCAAAGTTCAATAACTCAAAAACGGCTGAACCGATTTTTACCAAACATAGCTTAGAATTACCGCGAGTAAACTCGCTTTCATGTTAAAAAAACCGCATTGAAATCGGCCAATCCGTTTGCGAGCTACGATGTTACAAACAGACGACATTGGCGTCAAATTTACAACACCCCACTTTTTGTGTCAGGGGTTGAAAACCGGGGCTTTCTTGCCATAATTGTCAGAAGACATCAGGAGGGAGGTCATTTAACTCATTAAATGTACTAACCATATGACCATGACTCGAATGACAGTAACAGCAGGGGGACCGAGACAAACTAAGTTATATTACAAAATGGGTCGTGATTTTACTAGACTGTCCACGTTGGTGATCCCTGGCTTCAAATAACGTACAAATTTTACTAATGTTGTGCCGTTTTAAATAATTGATTGGTATTTATTTATTAAAGTTTTTTTTTTTCAATATACATAAAGAGCTAGGTTGGAGATGAGATGATAAAATATAATTTTTATCGAAAATATTTCTAGCAAACTCCATGGAGTTTTTGTACTTTTTTCTGTAGGTATTTTTTGTAAAGTTCTTTTTTTGTAGGTACCTATATTTATTTTTTATGTGTTACTTGTCATATTATTGCTTTTGTTGTGCGCTCGTGTGGTTGTTTGCAATTCAAGATTATATTTCAATTTCATCATATTATTCGCATTTATTTAATACAGTCCATTTCCTACGCTTCAATATTAAAAAAAAAAAATTCTAAAATCATGGACGTTAGCTTCCTTTTCCCATGCCCCATCCTGTCATATACGCAAAAAAGCAGATAACTTGATGATGCTAGGGCAGGCAACAGAAGTTGACCGTTATCTAAAAAACCACCCCCTACGTGGCGAAAAAAAAACAAAATGTCAGGTCACCCTAATCTGTCAGTAAATCGAACCGGGACAAAATAAAAAAAAAACATAATTAACATCAGCATTATAGTTTTGACCATAGACTAGTAACAACTGTCAATTTTTTTTTTATCTTGTGTTATTCACGTTAAAGGTTGTAATGGAATAACACCTAGGAATTTAGTTGTAATGTCAATTTGGTTTTGGGATAGGTTAAAATAACCAGAACCGTGTAAACGATATTGGACACCAGAGATAACGAGAGGAATAGGAACTCTCTTTTTTTGAAGTTAGATAAAAATACTAAAATGTAGAGATAAGTTGTAAAACTTTTACAGTGACAGCGGTATAAATTACGTGTTTAGAAGTTTTTGCACTTGGAAGATTTAGTAAAAACTATAGTTTAGTAAACCAAAAACATAGGAAGCTTAAAAAACCGTTGATAGTAGAGTAGAATTTGAAAAATATAATCATTGAAAGATAATAGGTACCAAATAAATTACATTTCTTAAAGCAAGAACACTTTACCTTTCACACTATGCTTTCATTAGGCAAATCAAAAGACTTTTTTTATAAATGTAACTGTGAAATGAAAATTGCATTTCAATAAACGTTACAATAATTTAAAACCGAAAATCAATTTCTTCAAAATTTCACGCGGTCCAAACCGTCCCAAACTACAATTGGTTGCCAGTAGTAAAAAATAAAACCGCCTCTATGGCCACGAGTTTTGAAAAAGGAACAAAAAAGCAGGTATAGATTCTTACAAATTAAGTAATACACTTATTAACTCTCTTACCGCATTGAAATAGAGTCAGTCTTGGCTTGAATCAACTGTAGAAGCGTTGAAGACGCTCTAGTTTCGATTGAATACAAAACATAAGGTAAGCGACAAATTTGTCTGCCCAAAGTGCGGTGACGCTGTCTTCCTAACATAAGTCAAAATTACTATGTCAAAATTATAGTTCAGTTTTTGGCCGTCTTACAACTTAAATTTGTGTAGCAAAAGCGTGCATAAAATCCTATCTGTCATGGTGTACTTAATTCGTAAAAACGCTGCAAGAAATTCATGTCAACGGATCGTTACAATTCCTAATTTGAAATATTAGAAGAACGTTCGCCATGGTTTTTTTCAATCATCATCATCATCATCATCTCAGCCTATATACTTCCCACTGCTGGGCACAGGCCTCCTCTCGGAATGAGAGGGCTTGGGCCATAGTTCCCACGCGGGCCCAGTGCGGATTGGGAACTTCACACGCACCATTGAATTGCTTCGCAGGTTTGTGCAGGTTTCCTCACGATGTTTTCCTTCACCGCAAAGCTCGTGGTAAATTGCGCACATGAATTTCGAAAAACTCAGAGGTGCGAGCCGGGATTTGAACCCACGAACCTCTGCTTGAGAGGCAATAGGTCGAACCACTAGGCCACCACGGCTTCCTCAATGTTCCTACTAATTTTTTAAGGAGTGTTTCCTATTCAATGAAAGCAATCGCTCGGTTTTTTTTATTCAAATTTACCTGAGACAGTACTGTTTTGATTTTAATACGGTATTTGACATTTTTTTACAATACATTTTTATTCACAACACAAGACAACAATACTATTTGGTACAAATAAACAACACAAAGGTATGTGTCATTGCGATTGTGAATCGGACACTGGCTCAGCATAATGCTGAAGCATTAAAAACACCCCAGCAATGATAGATAGGTACTGAAGTAAAATGTTTTAAAATCATTGGATGTACCAAATCTGACAGCTGAAGTTTGTTTACATTTAGTTATATACCTATCCAAACCGAGTATAGCTATTTAGATCTGTGGAATAGTACATTTTGATTTAAATTATACAGTACTATTAATTGCAGTAATTAGAGTAAAATGTGTTAACCAGTGCGTAACCGCATCGCAAATAAATAATAATCGAAAGTTTTGTAAAATACTGGTATTTTATAACAAATGATTTTGAATCAGGCGTTACTTTGCGGGGGTCCATATCAATGAACTAAAAGAATTTTATTGCTCACCCGCGACCTTACGATAGCTAAGCTTATGCAAAATATGCGTGTTCATGCATTGCAGTTCTTCCACCTCCACACTGTAAGGACACACACAAATTACACAAACTCATCTATCACCACTACCACATCACACTGACGCGTTTTAAACTCAACCAGAAACTGGTACCATGGAACGGTAGCATGGTGTACCTACGGTTGTGTTACTCTGAAGATGAGCTCTGGTAGAGTTCGAAACGCGTCAGTGTGTTGTGGTGGTGGTGATAGATGGGTTTGTGTAATTTGTGTGTGTTCTTACAGTGTGGAGGTGGAGGAAGTGCATGATCACACATATTTCGCATATTTTGCATTTAAGCTTAGCTATCGTATGGTCGCGGGTGAGCAAGGAAATTCTTTTAGTTCATTTATTAGAAATGCTACATTTAATGATACATCGCGAACGAAGGCGCAGTCTAAGGCTAGTGTATAAAAGTGCCAATAGTATGTCACTTTTAGTGACTCAGTACAATGCGTGTTTCCCGTTTGAAAGCGTACTACTTTTAATATTGACTTTCGATGATTCATGAAGCGTCAACAATGTAAACCGCACTTTAGAACCTTTGACGAGACTTGCCGACAACTATAGAAAACGACGATAACAGAAATAAAATGGCGGTGCTACATTTTTCTTAAAAGAACCGATATTGGCTTTCAAAGTCTAATATCTCAAAAACAGGTGAACCGATTATTATCAAACATAAGTAAAAAGCACCGCAAAGAAATTCGCTTCCGAACCTGAACCGATTTCGATGAAACATATCTAAAAAGCATTGCTAGAAAACCTGTTATTAAATAAAAAAAACCGCATTTAAATCGGTCCACCTGTTTAAGACCTACGGTGCCACAGACAGACACACAGACACACATGGCGGTCAAACCTTTACGGTTCTTGAAATACAGCCCTGTGACAGACAGACGGACGGACAGTAAAGCGACAGGGTTCCGTTTTCAATTTTCATGCACAGAACCCAAAAATGACATTTTTAATAATAATAATAATAATAATAATATCATGGGACACTTGACAACAATTGTCCTTGTCCCAAACTAAGCAAAGCTTGTATTATGGACACTAGGCAACGGATAAACATACTTAAATAGATAAATACATACTTAAATACATATTAAACATCCAAGACCCGAGAACAAACATTCGTATTATTCATACAAATATCTGCCCCGGCCGGGATTCGAACCCGGGACCTCAAGCTTCGTAGTCAAGTTCTCTAACCACTGGGTCATCCAGTCGGATTTTTAGAATAACTTATTAGTTCTATGGAAGTGACTCACGAAGGAGACGCCAAAAATGATTTATCCAATTAAATTACCAATTTAATTTCCGTATCCGTTGATTGTGGCGGCCGATAGAGGGCGCTGGTTCGATAGCCAGCTAGGACAATGCACGTTTCGGTCTACTAAGATTTATAAATAGCGTCACTAATTGTATCAAGTCTAACGAGACGGCGAAATATTATAAATTTTCGGGGTTATTGGACGAAATAAAAGATTAGTTGTTGTTATACTCGTATCGTCTGATCCAAAGGTTCTTAAGTTAAAATAGAAACAGGTTTATTCATGGTTTCATTATTTGTCCAGAGGCTAAGGTCACATTGTATTTAAGCAATAAATGGCCATAAACAGTACAGTGGCCACAAACGGTACTTCTGCCCTATGCTTCCTACTGCTGAGCTTAGGCCTCAGTTCCCGCGCGGACCCAGTGCGAATCGAGTACTTCACACGCAGTAGACTGACCCTTAGTGTAAATTTTCCGTTACAAAATACAATACAATACAATACAAATATTCTTTATTGCACACCATAAAGCAGTAAAAAACTTAAATATAAACACATATACAGGGTAGACAATAGGCGGTCTTATCGCTTAAAAGCGATCTCTTCCAGACAACCATTTGGGTACAAGAAATTATGTGTTACAAAAATAGGTGACGGAAACAGTAACAGAAAATAAAAACAAACAAAAAAAAACAATAATATTAAAATAAATACAAATGATACAACTATTATATAAATACATACATGCAATACTTATACAATACATAAACAACTAACATAAAATAGCAATAAATACGTTTTGATCGCGTTCGCGTTAAACTCAATTTGTATGGAAACACGAACATCGCAAACGTTCCGCTAGAGGCGCTGTTCGTGTTTCCATACAAATTGAGATGTTAACGCGAACGCGATCGAGACGTATTTTGTAACCGAAAACTTACACTAAGGGTAAAGGTTTCTCACGATATATTCCTTCACCGTAAAGCTTTCATTTGAGCGATCCATCGACCCATACTAGTTTTGTATCGACAAAGCACGAAAGGGTTCTGCCTGCCCACGCAACTCTAAATGCTAATTCGCCTGGATTTGCATGCAGCTGTCAAATTTGAAGCATAAAGTGTGAAATTGTATAACGAGTAGGCACGCGTTGTCGGGGTTTGTGTGGACACAGGGGACACAAGAACGGACGGGGCCGCTGTCAAGACGTTGTCAACACCAAAATGCCCTTGAGCGATACTAATGCGACGATGAGAAACTAGTAACATAGATGGCGTTAGTGTCGCTGCTAAAGTGACTATGAAAAGAATGCAAGTTGAAATGTTGGTGTATAGGAGAAATTCGTGTCTAGTCTAGTCCAGCGGTGCTGTAGGGGAATAGCACGCAGCACGGATTGCTGAGGACCTGGGTTCGATTCCCAGCGCTGGTCTATTTTTCTGGTTTTTCAGCTCGTGTTTTCGTGTGAAATATATAGACTTTCATGGGATGACCGTAAAAGAAACAAAAATTTGGAGTTGAAACAAAAAAATACTCCAAAAAGTAATCTTAATCAACACGCCTGCCGGTAGATGGCGTTAAACTGCTGTAGTGTTCCAATAGAGCGCAGAAAAAAACAGACGGGACATGGTTAAAAAAGATAGTTGGTTTTTATTAATTCATTTTATCTGTGATAGTCCCTTAAAGACTTCCTCTATAAATTTGGATGGACTGGCTGTACGATTCTCAAACCGTACTACAAAAGCTACAAGGGACTCGCACAAGGAAACCGCGGCTCGCACCTCTGAGTTTTTCGAGACTCATGTGCGGAATTACATTTGAAATTTACTACGAGTTTCACAGTGAAGGGAAACATCGTGAGGAAGCCTGCAAACCTGCGAAGCAATTTAATGGTGTGTGTGAAGTTCCCAATCCGCACATGGCCCACGTGGGAACTACGGCCCAAGCCCTCCTATTCTGAGAGGAGGCCTGTGTCCAGCAGTGGGACGTATATAGGCTGGGATGATGATGGATGCCACATACATATTTTTGCAGGTGGTAGGACCTTGTGCAAGGTTCGCCCGGATTGCTACCACCATCTTGCTCGCTAATCCTGCCGTGAAGCAGCAGTGCTTGCGCTGTTGTGTTTCGGCGCGGAGAGTAAGACAGCTGGTGAAATTACTGGCACTTGAGGTATTCCAACTTAGGCCTCTAGGTTGGCAACGCATCTGCAATACCCTTGGTGTTGCAGATGTTTATGGGCGGTGGTGATCTCTTACCACAAGGAGACCCACTAGCTCGTTTGCCTTCCAGTCGCATAAAAAAAAACATACTTGTATAGGTACATACTTAAATACATATTAAACGTCAAACACTCGAGAACAAACATTATTATTACTCATACAACAACATCTGCCCAACCAGAGATCGTACCCGGGACCTCAAGCTTCATATAGATAAGTAGCTTTTCTAACCACTCTAAGGCCCACTTGCAGTAAACACATAAATCCCGAGTTAGGGTTAAGCTCAGTTTAGTAGTGTCAAATTGTATGGAACTGTTGGCCACTTGCAGGAAACACATAATAATAAATAATAATAATAATAAATATCGTGGGACACTTGACACCAATTGACATAAATCTCGAGTTAGCGTTAAGCTTAGTTTAGTAGTGTCAAATTGTATGGAACTGTCAAGCTTAAGCCTGGATTAACTACTAAATCTAGATTTATTTTTTCCTGCAAGACGGCCTAAATAGTAACATCATTTCCATCCCGTTAAAATGAGTAACGTTCCGGTAACGCAGCTATTTTTTCACCGTGTGTTTTCCCTTAATAACACACGTGGCTTTAATGCAGGTGTATCCGATTGAACATTCTGACATAATAATAATGAAATGAGTAACGTTCCGGTAACGCACCTATTTTTTCACCGTGTTTTCCCTTAATAACACACGTGGCTATGCAGGTGTATCCGATTGAACATTCTGACATAATAATATTGAAACATAATAATAATGAAATGAGTAACGTTCCGGTAACACACCTATTTTTCCACCGTGTGTTTTCCCTTAATAACACACGTGGCTTTAATGCAGGTGTATCCGATTGAACATTCTGACATAATAATATTAATGGTATGTTTACATAATGCTTTAATTTTAATTCCATAATTAATCGAGTTTTCGGCTTCTGAATATTTCCGAACACAACAGTGGCGTGGAGTGCACATTTTTGTTAAGCAGCTAAACCGAAAGAAGCGTGAGCTCGGTACATCTTTAGATGCAACTTTTCAAATGTAGATACACTAGAGCACTTATATCATGATCCACCATGGAACTTTTCAAAGGACTTCATTACGATTTTTTTTGTTAATTAACGCGATGTCACTATGACGTTTACGGCGAAATGGTCCCATGGTGGCATGGAGCCGTGGTCGCCTAGTGGTTTGAGCTATGGCCTCTCAAGTAGAGGATCGTGGGTTCAAACCCCGACTCGCATCTCTGAGTTTTTCGAAATTCATGTGTGGAATTACATTTGAAATTTGCCACGAGCTTTGCGGTGAAGGAAAACATCGTGAAGAAACCTGCACATACCTGCGAAGCAATTCAGTGGTGCGTGTGAAGTTCCCAATCCGCACTGGGCCCGCGTGGGAACTATGGCCCAAGCCCTCTTGTTCTGAGAGGAGGCCTGTGCCCAACAGTGGGACGTATATAGGCTGGGATGGATGGATGGAATCGGAATCTTAGAAACGGCTGCAACGATTTCGATGAAATTTGGTAGTGGAGGTTTTCGGGGATGACAAATCGATCTAGTTTGGTCTTATCTCTGAGAAAACACTGTCGAGTTTTAGCCCGAGCAAAGCTCGGTCGCCCAGGTACTTCGTATCATGATGCAGAATGACTTTAGCTAGTACGTAAAATCTTTTTCTGAGATACAACCTTTTGCCTTGCAGTATATGTGGCACAAATCCATACTTAATATTATAAATGCGAAAGTGTGTTTGTGTGTTTGTATGTTTGTATGTTTGTCCCTCTTTCACGCCGTAACGGAGCGACGGATCGACGTGATTTTTGGTATAGGGATAGTTTATGAGCCCAAGAGTGACATAGGCTACTTTTTATCCCGGAAAAATGCACAGTTCCCGAGGGAACAGCGCGCGATAACCGAATACCACGCGGGCGGAGCCGCGGGCAAAAGCTAGTTTATATATAATTTAATTTAATATAAAGGGTCGTGAGTCAACTCAGGCAAAGGGGCGGCTCCCCCACTCTTATTTACCCCTATCAAGCCCGAGTCTTGGCCCAGTTCTGATAACGTTTGGGATCAATCTAGACTAGTTGACATGAAAGAAAGAAAGAAAAAAATATTCAAACAAACTCAAACTCAAACTCACAACATTTATTGACAACAAAAACACACTACATCACAACAAAAAACAGTATAAACATAAATAGGAGAAGAATAGGAATAGAAGAATAGGATATTCAATAACACACCTAACACACATGATTCTATAACACACTATAAAGGTGTAGGAAATGGTGTTTTTGTTACTATTTTTTTTTATTGACGACGAAAAAGGTAAATCAGAAGTGGGTCGAAAGGAAGTGTAATGTCAGAAAGCGAATTTGAAATCGGGTTAATATTTTAGAAAATTTACGCAAAATTTTAAAATAGATTGTTATTTATTATTAGAAAAATAACTTAAAAATATAAATATTTACTGTTTATTTTTTAATTGGGCGCAAAGGGCTCTTTCACATGTTAGTACTTAACAAGATGCTAACAGACATTTTTTTTTAAATTAAACATGCGATGCGTGGAAGAATAGCGCTGCACTTTTATAGGGGTATATGACCGTTACCTACAATTTCTAGGGGTAAATTCTAAAGAAAGATCACTGCTCTTCACCGTAAAATAAACTTTTTTGTAGTTTCTTTGACATTTTCGTTGACTAGCTTTTTTTTAATTTTAATTTGAAACTGGCAACGTACAAACTTGTCACATTAGCCCATAGGGCAAAACATTAACTAACCAGAAAAGAATACATCTCACAATTGATAATAACTAATTTCTTGTCACATTCAGCCAACCTGAAAAGCATTAAAGGCCGGCTGTGCTAAAATACTCACAAACATTCCCGTGTCATACTTGCTCAGGTTGTTGATTAGTTGATAGTTTACATTTTAAAGCGTTAAATTGGTCATGGCCGTTAAGAATCGATGACAGTTTCTTCAATAAACTAACAAAATTATCTGTTAAAATAAATTTTAAAAGTAAACCGCGACATTTTATGGGTCTACGCGTCGTAAATTAAGCATTCATAGTTAAAGAAACTGTTGATGTTAAAAACAAATATTTGGCAAGAAATATTGGAGTTTATAATTTGATTGAAGCAGCAGACACGCATAAAATGTATATTCTAATTTATTTTATTACTTTTGCGGCTTTGGTCTTTTTGTTTGAAACTGTTATAATTAGAAATTTACGTAAATATTTTCTGACCATTCATTTTCTGTCTATGAAGATATTATTTATTGTACCTACTTGTAAATGCATAAAATTAACATGATCGTTTTTAACATGAAACGACATGATACTATGAGTCGCGTGCTCCTTAGAAGAAGGGTTTCGAAATAACCCGAAACATGTCGAGCTAAACTCGATTTGAGACGTGAGTTATCCGTTACCATATCATTTAATATGATGATCGTTGTTATTTATTTTGTTCTTCTAATATCTTTTTTCTGTGTCAATAATATTTTTTTTTCTCTTTATCTTTCAAAGATCAAAATCTAAAAAGACAAAGGCAAACTGAATATGAATCATTATAAATTATTTTATTCATTACACACGGAAATACGTAGACAAAAATAAATTAATATCAAAAAGTATCACAAGACAATGCTAAACTACTTGAAATTCCAACCCACCTGTTATATACTGGCAATTTAATAAAAAACCGACCAACACAGGGTTAAAAAAATATCTTATTAAATAAAACATACAAATTGCTACCTACTCTAGGAGTCCTTCTAGTTTTTATACAGCATAAGGCTACTTCCACACTTGTGGATGACAAACAATATGTAGTAGGTTCCAAAGCGTAGAAGAATTTACAAATAATTTTGTGGACTGTTATTTTTATTGTACTAAATAAGTAAACAAAACTGACAAGCATTACATAACATTAAGACTTATGAGAAAACACTTATATATGATAGAGTTTGAAATCCAAATTACAATAATTCTTATCCTTTTTCTCCCATTACGGCCTTATTGACAATTTATATTGCTATTTTATGTTAGTAGTTTATGTATTGTATAAGTATTGCATGTATGTATTTGTATAGTTATATCATTTGTATTTATTTTAATATTATTGAGTTTTTGTTTGTTTTTATTTTCTGTTTCTGTTTCCGCCACCTATTTTTGTTACAAATTAATTTCATGTACCCAAATGGTTGTCTGGAAGAGATCGCTTTTAAGCGATAAGACCGCCTATTGTGTACCCTAAATCTGTGTTTGTATTATAAGTTTTTTCTTGTACTGCTTTATGGTGTGCAATAAAGAATATTTGTATTGTATTGTAAGTCCTTTAAAAGGACTCTGGTCATTAGGAGGTTGAGGACTATATATTTTTTCAAAATTTATCAATGGCTGGAGCTACCTTAGATACCTAGATATACCTACCTGTTAATGTGCTTACTTTTAACGTGCGTGTTATCCCGTATAGGTATTCACGAAAAATGCGAAAGTGTGTTTGTGTGTTTTTCCGTCTTTCACGCCGTAACGGAGCGACGGATCGACGTGATTTTTGGCATGGAGATAGTTTATGGGCCCGAGAGTGACATAGGCTACCTTTTATCCCGGAAAAATTCACAGTTCCCCAGGGAACAGGAATCCCGGCGGAGCCACAGGCAAAAGCTAGTAAGTAAATAAAATATAGAAGAAGAAATCCAGCCCATGACGCCCAAAACTGATCAAATCCTCTTTGCTTCCCATTCTCGCATATTTTTATCTAATAATGAATCACCACCGAGTTCTTCTCTGACTTGACTATTGTTAGAATCATTGAAACAGTGCGAACGACTTGGGAACGCTAATTATTGTTATCAGCGGCCTGAATGATTGCATTGACTGTTATCAGTAAAGCTCGGTTGCCGACTTAGCTGACCCATTTGCTGGGTGATAAAGTAAATACAAAGAAGTGTTCTTATATGACTTTATTTATTTTACTTTAAGGAATTTTGTCCTTTCGAACCATCTAACTCTACCTTTCGGACTAAAGTACCTAATTCATAACGAGTCAGGAAGGTTGATGTTTACTAAGATATAAATAAATCAAAAAGCAGAAATAATACTAAATATCACAAACTAAATTAAGAACTATTTAAAAACTAAACTATATCTAAAAAGGGAAGGTAAATAACGTATATTTTGCTATTTGGCAATCTAACTTAAAAAGTATATGATTAAAGATTTGTACCTCTGCATAGGATTGTATGTACAGTTAACTGCAAAAATATGCACTTTTTTTTTATCCGACTGGATGGCAAACAAGAAAGTGGGTCTCCTGATGGTAAGAGATCACCACCGAACATAAAAATCTGCAACACCATTGTAGATGCGTTGTCAACCTAGAGACCTATACCTCAAGTGCCAGTTATTTCACCGGCTGTTTTACTCTCCACGCCGAAACACAACAATGCAAGCACTGCTGATTTACGGCAGGATTAGTGAGCAAGATGGTGGTAGCAATCCGGGCAGACCTTGCACAAGGCCCTACCACCTGCTGCCTTTTGTACTTTACTGTTCTAAGAACAGATTTTCTGGAATTCTTTCAATATCCAAAAAGTCATAATCCCACAAAACTTACATAAACTTACTTAGATAAGGCAGTCTTTCTCCATAGCAACATAGGATAACTACGTCGCATGTTCATATTGTTGCTATCCACATTAATTATTTCTTCTCGTATAAATTTTTTTGTATGCATGAAACCAATTCGGTGATTCGCCACGCTTGCGCTGTTATTTCCTTGTATAGATTTATTAATATAGATAACGGATATAATGTCCACGTGCAGTTTAAGAGCAAAATGTCGTAGGTAAGGTTAAGGACTTTCATGAGCCAACATGGAACCTTTTCAAAGGAAAAGTCTACATGAGAGAGTATACGAATATTTTGTTCATTAAGCCGTGATGGCCTAGTTTGACCTATCGCCTCCAATCAGAGGGTCGTGTGTTCAAGCCCCGGCTCGCACTCTGACTTTTTCGAAATTCATGTGCGGAATTACATTTGAAATTTACCACGAGCTTTGCGGTGAAGGAAAACATCGTGAGGAAACCTGCACAAACCTGTGAAGCAATTCAATGGTGCGTGTGAAGTTCCTAATCCGCACTGGGCCCGCGTGGGAACTATGACCCAAGCCCTCTCATTCTGAGATAAGGCTTGTGCCCAGCAGTGAGAAGTATATAGGGGTGTTTTAAAAAAAAGTTGTTGAAATGACGTTTTTTTTAGATGTGGATGAAATTTGGTATTCCTACTCAGAATCAGGAGCACTTTCGATTATAATAGGAGAAAAAAAGTGTCTCAATATTTTTTTATTCCATTACGTTACCGTTTTCATACGCGTGTGGCGGTTGTGTAATGGATAACACAAAATTATATGAAACACCTGGAACACTTTTTTTCCTATTGCAACCGAAAGTGCTCCTGATTCTGATTAGGAATACCAAATTTCATCCACATCTAAAAAAAAGTCATTTCAACAACTTTTTTTGAAAACGCCCATAGGCTGAGATGATGATGATGAATTACCTAAAAGGCGTATCAAAAAGCTTAAGCGAAGCCGCAGGCAAAACTAAAGAAACATCACAAAGATGGCCACAGGTGTGCGCGCGGCCTGACTAACGTCGCGTGCGCATAATCTCGGCGCAATTTGCTGGATACGCACATGTTGTATGTTGGAGGGTATTTTAAAGCTCCGATGAAAGAGGGGTGCCGTATCTGTGGTTAGGGTTGCCATATGACAAATTTAAAAGTCCTGAAAAAAAAAATCTGACATCACCTTAAAAGTGCTGACATTTCGGGAGGGAGAAGGGGGGCGATTTTTGACACGGTAACAAAATAATAGAAATCGTCATAGCAATACATGAGACATGTTTAAATATTATTATATATTTATAATATTAGTATGGATAGTGGCATATTTGCTGGTTTATGTTTCGTTTAGGTCTAATTTTCTTAAGGTTTTTTTTTATATTGTACTTACCGTTTTTTGGCCAAATAAATATTGAACAACATTAAACATAAACAAGGGGGGGGGGGTCTAAAAATGGTCAAAATTGGTGTGACGTACTTTCTGGATAAAATAAATAAATAAAATAAATATCATGGGACACTTGACACCAATTGTCCTAGTCCCGAACTAAGCAAAGCTTTTACTAAGGACACTAGGCAACGGATAAACGTACTTAAATATAGATAAATAAATACTTAAATACATATTAAACATCCAAGACCCGAGAGCAAACATTCGTATTATTCATACAAATATCTGCCCCGGCCGGGATTCGAACCCGGGTCCTCAAGCTTCGCAGTCAGGTTCTCTAACCACTTAGCCATTCGGTCGTCAATGTAGATGGTCTTTTGACGTAGGTTGGAGAACGTCCGATGTACTGTATCGTAGATCTTCGCCCCCCTTTCCCTTCATCCGACTCCGCAACCCCCTCCCCGACACCAATTTTTTTTCTCTGAGGTAATTTCTAAAAACCAGACACTTGGTAGGTCCGGCCGGAATCTTGACAAAGGGTCAAACATCCGGACATGTCTGAACAAGTCCTGATGTATGGCAATCCTATCTACCTCACAGAAGTGATATCGAGACACTTCTGTGGTCTAGCTGCTAATAGTATAATGTAGAACATATATCGTCACTACTTTTTAAAAAACTCGTAGCTCAAAATAGATAATTTTTCTGAGTGAACTTTATAGACATTACATCAAGGTTCAATTTTGTTGACATATTGATTTTAGATACGAGATTTTTTTCAAAGTAGTATATGGATGAAAACCAGCGGGTTCACGGTGGAAACCACGGTGGAAACCGGTGCAAGCCGCTGCAAACCGAAGCAACTGGAGGTCTATGGGGGAGGCCTATGTCCAACAGTGGACGTCCTACAGCTGAGATGATGATAATAATGAGAACATATGGATACTTAAATGTTCTTCAAGATCATAAGTACCTGAAACAAATAAACAACAATTAAGTATATTGGTATAAAAAATCATTACAGAGTTGTTTAGGATTACATATGGATAGATAGATAGATAGATTTATTTATTACCTCTTGAAAAAATACATTATAAATACATGTCAGTTAATTACAAGAAATTCACAAAAGGATCGTCAAAAGTATACAAAAAATAAATCTTATTACAATAAATTGTCAGCCAAATAAAAATAAAAAATAGAATTTAAAATGTCAAATTAGAGTTCAATTCAATAATAATAATTAAAATCAAAACAAGAATATACTTAAATCTAAGTCAAATTTATGCAATAGGAATAATAAATCAAATGTACAAGAAAATAATTAAAATGTCAAAATCAATAAAATTAAATATAAAATAAAAATTTACTTCACAAAACTGTGAAAAATATCAACAAAACAAAAGTACAAAACAAGGTACATAAAAATAAAAATAAAACATAAAATGTCAACATAAAATCTCACTGTACTCTTTTAAAGAATACAATGACTTATCTAAAAGAAGTTTTTTTAGTCTGCGTCCAAATGTCTACATAAATTTACATAGATATTCATAGTTTGGTTACAAACACCGCGACCCGAGAATTTTATATAATTAGACGAAAGATGGTATAGTTTCGTATTTGTGTGTAAATAATTACAGAGTAGATAGAGTAAAGATATTTCTCTAAGAATACAATATTAATAACATCTTACTTACTTACTAATAAATTACATTCAAAGGGATGTAATTCCAAATGTTGCCAAAACAAATAAGATAGGGAGAGATAAAGAGTAAACTACATACATTTCAAATAATCATACAGACATTTTGTCTCGTCAACTGGACGGCCGTTGTTGTACATGGGCATTTCTATCTACCGTTGTACTCTGAGTTATCTCTCCGATTTCAACAAAATCTGGAAGGTAGACTCAGTCCATGATTGCGAGCTGGAAAACAGGGTCTCCAGATGTGTCCCCAAAATATTGTATGGATGTGTCCGTTTTGTTACGATTTTTTCTTAATAATTTTCGTAACAAAACGGACACATCCATACAATATTTTTGGGGACCATGTTTTTACAGCTCGCAATCATGAACTGAGTCTACCTTCCAAATTTTGTTGAAATCGGAGAGATAAACTCAGGGTACAACGGCAGATAGGCCCACATAATGAACTATAATCCCATAAATACCAAATACCCTTTCTTCACATTAAAAAAAGATCACACGGTGCAAACCACAACCTTGCTCGCGGCATATGCCAGGCGTGGATGGACACGCTAAGACCGGTTACACACTGCGCCTTTTAGCAGCGTGTACAGTGTGTTACCGGCAGTCATTGACTTATATTCTACCGTTAGGGAGGTTAAAGTAACGTTTTTCTGTAATTCAGACTTTGTTAACTTTTTAACAAAATTATAATTTTCAGCAATGTACAGCAAAGTAAATTAACAAGTAAAAAATCAAAGCATCTGTCGGCTGTCATTTACATTTACCCTATTTTACCCTTGGACCTATTGTATGTTTATTTACCTATGAGTATATTGCACTCTATATTGTACACAAAAAGTTAAATTAAAAATACAGATTAATAGGCAAAAAATTACAAAAAGGAAAAAAAAATTGTGTTACTAGAACGGGAATTCGTTTTACTGTTTGTCTGTTTGTCTGTTAACCTCGCAAATCCCGGTGTACTTTACAGAGTACAAATCAATTGTAAGAATAACTGCCAAATACAATACAAATCTTCAGTGAAATATGAACTATAAATTTATGCAAAAAAAAAACCACAAAACTGAGTATACTCGCCTCGATCTTTAAAACCATAAATATCATAAAAAAGGCAGGACTTACGAGGTTTACAACGCAGTGTGTAAAAGGCTTTAGCCACAAGAGCGCAAAAGGCGCTATAATCGCCCCAAATGAACCTAATTATGCAGGTTTCACCATAAAAAGAAGCCACTAAGGTGTTTAAATTTCATATTTTACTAAAGTGCGTGAGGGCTTAGTACGAGACGCATATGGTTGCATTTTTTACGACTGATAATTACCCGTGACTTTGCTTGCACAGAATTCGTTGAAATAATAATATGTATTGCTTTTTTTAATACTTTCGATCTGGCAGTCCTTTCGAAATTTCGGGGTTTTAGTAAATATCAAAAACTTACATCGTTTTCTTTATTATTGTATGACCTGTTCAAAAATTTCATGTTTCTAGCTGTTAAGATTTTGAGAATTCACATGGATACTTTGATGCCTAATTTATTGAATCAGGCGTTACTTTGCGGAGATACCAATGAACTTTGAATATATATCCTTGATGATGAACTCTTTATGAGGTCGAAACAGTCAGCGTAGTATGGTGATAGTTGTGCTGTGTTTTTACAATGTGGAATTGGATACACATTTGCTCGATAGACGTAGTTTGAAATCTATGTCAGTATATTTAACTAAAACCACATTTTCCATACTTTAATCCAAGATATTTTCTTAAAACATCCAGTCCACACGCACATACAGACACAAACATTCGCGTTTATTATACGAGACTAAGATGGATACTAACACTAGCTCAGTAGTAGCATGTTTGAAAATTATTTATTTTCAAAATTATGCTTACAAAGTATTCTTGACACGTTATGCTTTACAACGGCATTTTAACTTTGCCGTAACAAGCCAATTAGCATGCAACAAAATGTATTTTACTGGCCGGTAAAGAAACAATGTCATTGATTAAATTACGAAATCAGGTCGCCATTGATGTAAAAAAAGTTTCTATGGCTTTTTTCGCCAACAAAAAACGGTCTCTTTTGTTTTTTTTCTGTTTGACATTGACGGCTTTTTGTGGAAAGTTGGAGTTTGATTTGTCTTGGCTGTTATTGAAAAGATGTTGTTTGCAAAGGTTTTCTTTATTTTAATTGGAGCATAAAGATATTTTCACGGTTGCTCAGTGTTTATATTCAAATTACTTTTGTGGTAACAATAATCCATACTAATATTATAAATCCGAAAGTGTGTCTGTATGATTGTCCGTCTTTCACGCCATAACGAAGCGACGGATCGACGTGATTTTTGGCATAGAATAGTTTATGGTTTTATCCCGAAAAAATGCACAGTTTCCTAACCGATAACCGAATACTGTAATTTCTAATATAATGTAATTTCGCACATGGATTTTGAAAAACTCAGTGATTCGACCCCGGATTTGAGCCCACGATCCTCTGCTTGAGAAGCCATGGGTCAAACCACGAGGCCACCATGGTTTTTTTTTCACTGGAAATTGTTTTATTTCACTGCAACTCTTCATTCCCTTTGAAAATCTGTCAAAATTTCTTAATACACAAAATCATAGGTAGGCAGAGACTACATCCTTCCACTTGCTACGATTCTGGCATACAACTCTCGCTTCCTCTACATTCATCAATCTTTTCACGCATGCACGTCGGTTTAGAGTACTCCTGACCCGACCTTTCTTCAGAATGTCCCCCGATTTGATCGTAGTACGTTCGTCTAGGCCTTCCTCTCCCAACGTTCCCATTCACGCTCGTCTTATACATCTGCTTAGTTCTTTCTTAAAACTTTCAAATAAATCAATGCTCCGCCAATTGGCATGGTCCGTACTCTGGCCACCCTGTTCGCAATATGGCAACCTTCCAAACGTCAACGAACTATCCAAATTGAAACACAATAACCGAAACAAATCTGTTATTATGATATTGAGATTTTTATTTGAATGCTGAATAAACTGGGATTGTTTGTGATTTGTGAAGAAATTGATACTTGTGCTTCGTACAAAATGTAACCGGGTACTGGTAGCAAAAGCCAATAAGGCAATGACCTTATTGGCTTTTGCTTACCGTTAGTCTGTCTTTTACAACCCATTGCAGGTTGAAGGACCTTGTACAAGGTCCGCCCGAATTGCTACCACCATCTTGCTCGCTAATCCTGCCGTGAAGCAGCAGTGCTTGCACAGTTGTGTTTCGGCGTGCAGAGTAAGACAGCCGGTGAAATTACTGGCACTTGAGGTATCCCATCTTAGGCCTCTAGGTTGGCAACGCATCTGCAATCCCCCTGGTGTTGCACAGGTGTCTATGGGTGGTGGTGATCTCTTACCATCAGGAGACCCACATTCTCGTTTGCCATCCAGTCGAATAAAAATAAAACCACCAGTCATCCAGTCATGATAGACTACATACATGAACAACATTAATAAACTCGAAATTATAATCCTTCTGGAATGGAATTCAAAATCAAGTTGTTGTGTCGCTGGTTTTTCTGTGGCGTACAGAGCAACATTTGTTTTGTGGCGGTGAAGATGTTAAAACCTGTATGACATACGGACAGAGAGACGGACACGTGAATAACAGGAATAGGGCTCCGTTCGGACCCTCGGGTACGGAACCCTGAAAATGTTTACCTTTTGCTCCGCAGCTTTCAATCGCGTTAACTACGTCACCGGCCTAACACCGCAAATCCCATTTAAAATTTATCTATATTTGAAACTTAAATAATTATATAAAAGCTTAACTATTTGACCATAAACCGGGTTACAGCAAGTTCCATACTTCGTCATACTTAGTCAAGTTTTGATTGGTTTAACAGTCATTGAATCCGGAACATAGTTTATGTAACTTGACCCGCTTCGGTTACAGAATTGAATAAATAACCCCAACTTTGGGCACAAATATTAACAATTTTCATTAGGGATAGAAGTTGTGGCTTT
The DNA here is from genome assembly GCA_037349165.1 of Choristoneura rosaceana. NCBI lineage: Eukaryota > Metazoa > Arthropoda > Insecta > Lepidoptera > Tortricidae > Choristoneura > Choristoneura rosaceana. The sequence goes on from JAZBNJ010000013.1 coordinate 7,919,193, forward strand.
GATTTGATATAAGTATAAGTTCTGGAGCACAACTTTAATACAAACATAACAACGGAAGCAGAACCGAAGGTAAACAATATGCCCCGATTAAGTTAGATTTTTGGTCAAGTATTCAGTGGGCGTTTCGTATTGTATTGTATTAACTCTTTATTGTACATAAAACATATGAAAATAACTATTAATAAGATTAGCTCCGACCTTTGAACCTCCGGCCTTTGACTTTGAAACAAAAGTACTAAGTAGACAAGTGCACTTACTACTTAACATGAAAACAAGGGTCAAAATAGGATACTAACATTATATCTAGTTTCATTTCAATACAAAACTTTTTTAATAAGCAACTTCGTAAAAGTTTCAATCAAATAATGTTCCATTTAATTGCCAGTGTTTGTCAGTGAAAAGGTGTAGTTGTAGGGTTGACGCAGTATGTCCTACTTAATCGGTAAAACAGATTAGCGCTCATAATGAGCAAAGGAAAATAGATCTTAGTGTAACGAACCTTTTTTTACTCCGACTGTACATGGTACATACATGATTTATGAAAAATATATGCGGTCTTTGCTACGGCTTTACCGTGAAAATATCTGACACTAAGCCACTGTAGTATAGCATAGCTTTGTCTACAGCACAGTCCTAAAGCCAACTGAATTCCAAATCAACGCTGAACAAACGCGATAACCCTCCGGAGTAATGAAGCTCGGTGAAGACAAATTTCACCCCCAGCAGCCGTCAAAAAACACCCTTAAGTCAAAGGTGCAAGTGCGAGTTTGCGGCAGCAATACTCGGGGTTTACCGTTGTCCTTTTAAGTAGTTTGAGTGAAAATATTTCTCTTGGCAGGAGACTTAAAATTTGGAAAGATAAGGTTTTTAGGGATCCGTGGTTCAGAAGAAAAAAAAATAGAACCCTTAATCTATTGAAACAGGCTCTATGCTGCGAAGTACAAAATTCGATCTTCGAAACATGCCGTCCCGCTGGCGCTTGTATTATTTAATACGATACATACTATATATCATCATCATCATCATCTCAGCCGCAGGACGTCCACTGCTGGACATAGGCCTCCCCCATAGACCTCCAGTTGCTTCGGTTGGCAGCGGCCTGCATCCATCGTGAACCCGCGGCTTTAACCAGGTCATCCGTCCATCTCGTTGGTGGACGTCCTACGCTGCGCTTGCCGATCCGTGGCCTCCACTCGAGAACTTTTCGGCCCCAACGGCCATCTGCTCTCCGTGCTATATGGCCCGCCCATTGCCACTTCAACGAGCTAATCCGCTTGGCTATGTCGGTGACCCTTGTTCTTCTACGTATCTCCTCATTTCTGATTCGATCCCGTAGAGAAACCCCAAGCATAGCTCTCTCCATAGCCCGCTGAGCAACTCTGAGCCTATTCATAAGGCCTACAGTAAAGCACCACGTCTCGGATCCATATGTCATCACTGGCAACACACATTGGTTAAAGACTTTCGTCTTAAGGCACTGAGGAATTTTGGACGAAAAGACATAGCGGAGTTTCCCAAACGCTGCCCATCCGAGTTGGATTCGACGATTGACCTCTTTCTCGAAGTTGGACTTACCTAATTGGACAGTTTGTCCTAGGTATACATACGCGTCAACAACTTCAAGAGCCGAATTCTCAACCAAAACAGGGGTAGGCAGCACATGGACATTCGACATGAACTTTGTCTTGTCCCTGTTCATTTTGAGGCCCACCCGTTGGGAGACTCGATTGAGGCCTTCGAGCATTGTGCTGAGTTCCTCCATCGAATTTGCCATGACCACGATATCGTCGGCAAATCGAAGGTGAGTGATGTATTCGCCGTTGATATTGATGCCTAGTCCTTTCCATTCCAGAAGCTTGAAGGCGTCTTTCAAAGCGGCAGTTTCGGAGATATGACATCTCCCTGTCTTACGCCTCTTTTCAAGGGAATCGCCTTCGAACTCTCTTCCTGTACTCGGACCGACATAGTGGCGTTTTTGTACAAACACTTCAGCATATATACTATATATACTACCGATATATACTATATGAACTTCGTTTTCCGAACTTCGTAGTAGCGGAGGTTTTATTAATTTTATTTTGATAGATAAATGTGATGCCGTCTCCGTCTATTCGAACAAATTAAACAGAGACTGCGTCATATTTATAAGGTAAAACTACCTTTAAATTTAATTTACCTATTTACAATAAAGCTCAGTATAGGTATGTTTTATTAATCCAAACTGTTATAAATAAGGGAGAAGAAACTAAATTTACTTACTCATTAATAATAGGCCTGATACTGTTGTCCCAAATTAAATCTATATATATAAAAGGCAAACCTGACTCACTGGGTTATATATCAACGCACAGCCTAAACCGCTGAGCCTAGAAACTTGAAATTTGGTACAGGGGTTCTTTTTATGATGTAAGTGAGCACTAAGAAAGGATTTTTCGAAATTCATCCCCTAAGGGGGTGAAATGGGGGTTGAAGCTTATATGGAACAGCGCGCGATAACCGAGTTCCACGCGAGCGAAGCCGCAGGCAAAAGCTAGTATTTCTATAAAAATCACCCCGTTTAGTGAACAAGCACGCACAACACTAAACGCCGTAAATTTCAAACTTTAACCACATTCCATTTCCAAACTTCAAAAATATGACATACGACGGTTACGAAGTTACTTGACAGTGCAAGTATTTTTGCCGGTGGAGAAAAACGGCAACTGACGTTTGGAGTAGTTTTACTGCGACAGTGGCGCCAACCGCAACCGCACGCGTAACTGTCGACAACTAACTGTCTAATTCTTGCCTTCTGATTAGGTTTAATATGTATGTTTTTTCTTTTTGAAATGTTTATATATTTTTTTAATTATTATGTTTTTGTGGCAATAAATGATTTCTTATTCTTATTCTTATTCTTACTGAAATTGTAATGTGAAAGTTGTTTATATATTTTTTCTCTTTGTCATCATGTCAGCCGAAAGACGTCCACTGCTGGACATAGGCCTCCCCCAAGGCTCTCCACTCAAACCGGTCTTGTGCTTTTCGCATCCACCGCGATCCCGCGATCTTAGCCAGGTCGTCGCTCCATCTCGTTGGAGGCCTACCGACCACCTACAGACAGCTCGTCTCCCGGTCCGCCGGCCGGTCGGTTTCTCTTTGTAATTTTAATCAAAAACTTAGGTACTAGTAATATTAAGTTTATGAATTTTAATTTATTGAAGTCTCCTTTCTGTGCTTCTTCTTTTATAAGATCTTTATATACGAGATTAATTGATTACTAAGCAGTACAATACACTTCATTTCTTCCGAGAACCAATGTCGGCATTTTTTTGTACCTGCTGTTACGTTAGTTGTGTTTTGAAAGTTTTTACTGAATTATGACACGCACCAACAGAATTTAATCCTTTTTAAGCAGCGGGTTCACGGTGGATGCAGGCCAACCGAAGCAACTGGAGGTCTATGGGGGAGGCCAATGTCCAACAGTGGACGTCTTACGGCTGAGATGATGATGATGATGAAGCACAATCTCTGAACGAACACGGCAATTCAAATAAGGCTTGTATCAAGCCAAGTGGTTTGCCAATGGCCTCTCACGTAGGGAATGGTGGGTTCGATCCTGGAGTCGCAACTCTGAATTTTACATTTAGGTAAAATTTTACCGTTATTTTTCAATGAAGGAAGACATTTTTAATTTTAAGGAACGCATTCGTAATGGAATGGTGTTTTAAAACCATCATTCTGAGACGACGCCCGTGGAAATAAGAGATGTATAGGCTAGAGACGTCAACGAATACAAAATATAAATACTATACTATATGTTCCTCTATACTATGTTCCTCTATTCATGTCAATAACAACCAATTCTCCCAGAAAACAATCCACATGCCAAATTGACGCAAATACGCATTCTTCGGCGAACAATTATATACGATATACGAATCAAATAACAATACATATAAGTCCATTGTTCACCTACTGGTTTATTACTAAATACCTGCCATTCACGATAAATAAGCTATTGAATAGCCATCATTAGGGGAATGTCCTGTCCATATACTTATTTGTTTCCATGAGAATTCACGAAAAATAGATGTATATGTATTAATATAATATAATAATATAAATAAATAAAATAAATAACTAGTTTAACTGATTATAGCGTATTCCTATGTTCTTTGCTAAAAAGGTCAGTGACCTTGTTAAATTAAAGAAGTTCCAGATAGATACGCGTGAATGAGGTTTTTATTACCTGGAACTCATAAAAGCATGGGACTTCGGTAATGTAAAAGCTATCCTTCTATAGCTATCAATCTATGTATTGTAATTGTATTTAACCTTTGATTTTTATCAGGTAAAGCAGTCAACTAAACTACACAGGGTGCTCAGAGAAAGTCCAGCTGATGCAGCGAATTTAAACATGCATCCAACTTATTGGCTCACGTCCATCCATCATCACGTCTCACTGCTGGGGACAGCCTCCCTCAAAATGAGAGGACTTGGGCTGTAGTTATCAAGCTCAGTGCGGTACAGGTATCCCTCCGTTGTTTTCCTTCACCTTTAAATAATTCGTAGATGAATTTAGTAAGAGTGAGAAATGCGAAGCCGGGTTTGAATCCACGATCCTCCGCTTGAGGGTCCATGAAGTTTTTTCGGCATTTTTATCTTATCGTCGATTGTGCGTCTTCTTATGATAGGTTATGGACCTAGAAACTCTTATGAATTGAAACCGATTGCACCTCGACAGCAAACAGTTATAAATTAATGACTCAATACAAATAAACACTCATACCTAATCTAGTTCACGACAATACTGAAAAATTTCTTAATATCCGTGTTTTAACAATCCGCGACGAATTCACGTGAAACATGAGTCACGTTTGGAAAGTGTCGTAAAAAGTACTTGAGTAAGTGCATTGACTAAGAGGCGTCAACGACCTTTTATGCAAATGTAGTCGCAACAAAGTATAGGCTTTCGTGATGTAATAGGACTAGGTAATTAGATAATGAAAACTAGTCATCATCATCATCATCATCGTCATTACGGCCTGTATACGCTCTACTCTTGAGCACATGCCTCCTTCCAGAACAAAGTAGCTTAGGCCGTAGTTCCCGATTGGGAACTTCACGAAAACCATTTAATTTCTTCGCGGATGTATGCGCGTTTCCTCACGGTCCTTCACCTCTTCCTTCAATTAGTCCTTTATAAAGTACGCGAGGACTTGGGAGGATAAGAATCGTGTAAATACAACAGAGTTGATAAAAATTTAAGCTACTATAAAACTGTTAAATAATAGATACTTACCTTGAATTCCCTTTTGCAAGACTTGAAAAATAATGAAATTACAATTAGAATAACATAAATAACAAATTAGTTAAGCATACGTAATTAACAGCAAATAATCATTAAAATTATATGTAACACAATCATTCATATTGTTGTGGTTTCATATTTACTAATCATATTTTTTTAACAGACTCCCAAAAAAGGAGGGGGTTCTATGTTCGAATATCGGTGGTTTTTGTATGTATGTTCACCGATTATTATTTAAACCATAACCATACTCCGATTACGTAAACCTTGTCTGCACATAAATAAATTCCATCTTATTTCCAAACCCAAATCTCTATCTCTCCCAATGACAAATTAGAAAATAATTAGAAACTAACCGCATGCCATGTAGTTTATAATTATTTAGTATTTAACGTGTTATGTCCTTTGAAAATTGAAAATTAATAATTGATACAAGTCACCCTTCTAAAAGGGTTCTATGAAGGGTTGCTTTATGAACGACTGCCGTTGTCTATGCTTGCGACCAAATTACTAGGTGGGGTAGTTGGGTAGGTACGCATTACGCATTAGGAATTAGGTTTGTGTCAACGTCATTTTACACCCGACTAGGGTTGCCAACTGTACTGTACACCACAACATATAACTAAGACACACTCAACTCACATGTACTCATCATGTTCATGATTATTTGTGTAAATTCCACTCGTTTTATTCTATAATTAGTTAAACTATTACGATGTTGAACTCCTACTCTTATAATAAGTTAAGTTAATATAAATATCAATGTCTTTAAAGTACCTAAAATTATACAGTTTGCTATGTTGAGGAGCGGTGTCTCTTAACACAAGCATATTTATGCTTAAAAAAGACACCAACTCAGATTTGGCGTTATGTATTAAGTTAATGAATAAACATTTTTTTTTTAGTTATCTTATTATTTTTGACTGTGTGAGCCCACCTCTCTGGGTGCATACGACAGACGTGTCCAGCCCAATCCCATTTCAGCTTAGCAGTCTCCTTCCCAACGTCGGCTATACGTGTTTTTGAGCGCAGCGTAGTGTTTCGGATTCTATCTGTCCTTTTTACACCTAGTATGCTGCGCTCCATCGCTCTCACTTGGTGGGCACCGGAGGACGGCCATCGACGGCGAGGGAGACCGAGAAGGAGATGGCGGGACGATTTGGATGCGTATGCAAGGGACTGGCCTGACATTGCGCTGAACCGGGAGGTGTGGAGATCAAAAGGAGAGGCCTTTGCCCAGCAGTGGGACACTATTATAGGCTAGGAAATAATATATATCTTATTATTTTTACTGTTAAAAACTGCTGCTTCACGGCAGGATTAGTGAGCAAGACGGTGGTAGCATTCCGGGTGGAACTTGCACAAGGTCCTAAATCAAAATCAAAATCATTTATTCAGTAAATAGGCCGCAATGGGCACTTTTACACGTCAATTTTTAAACTACCAGCGCTTTCGGAAAGACCATCATTGCCAAAAAGAATGTGCCGCAAGAAACTTGGCAGAAAGTCATTTTTTCATAATAAAATAATCACGACTAAAATACTTAAAAAAAATACAAAATAATAATAATATAGGGATGTACGGGGTTCCTTAGTTACAAAACTAAACACTAACTATATCTACGTTCAGCGGAAGTGTAGAATTTCACAGTCAAAATTAAACTAATAATAATAATAATTTAATTCTGAAAAATACATTTCAAGTCAAGTCACCACTAAGCTTTTGGATTCCGAAGGCAAGTTCACGTCTGATTTAAATAAATTTTTATACGAAGAGAATTGGAAACCCTGGGATTGACAGTTTTTATCCCGGAAAATTGCAAAGTTCCGGAGAGCGATAAACAAATTTTCCGCAGACGGAGCCGCGAGCCAAAGCTAGTTTAATATAAATTTACTATGATAACGTTCTATGACGGGACAGGAAACAACGATAGTAGTAACTACTACCTGCCCGTCATCAAAATGCCAAACATCCTTTGAGCCTACCCTCAATTTTCGTCAAAGCCTTCTTAGGACTAGCCGGGGGGAGGGGAGCGGGGTACCGGCTATTACTAGGTGGGGTGAAGTTCAAATTTGCTCAAACTACTAAGCGGACACTTTAGATGTTTTGATGCTGCGTTTGGTATGACGTTTAGTACTGACTTGCACATGAGTGATGAATTAGTAAGATCAGAAATTGTCTGTTAATCAGGGGTCTTTTTTTTATTCGACTGGATGGCGAACGAGCAAGTGGGTCTCTTGATGGTAAGAGATCACCACCGCCCATAAACATCGGCAACCCCAGGGGTATTGCAGTTGCGTTGCCAACCAAGAGGCCTGAGATGTAATACGTCAAGTGCCAGTAATTTCACCGGCTGTCTTACTCTCCACGCCGAAACACAAACAGTGCAAGCACTGCTGCTTCACGGCAGGATTAGCAAGCCGCGGGGTGGTAGCAATCCGGGCGGACATTACTCAAGGTCCTACCACCTGGTCGTTTCATTTTGATTGTTTCAGTTAAAAAGATAACCTACACCAAGAACATAGTACGAGTAGGATCATACCAAGTTATAATTATTTTTATTCAAAAACTACGAGTAACTGTTTTCTGCTACTATCTGGATACAATATACGTGTACGTCAACGAATACCGCATACTTACGTTTTTCTAAGATAAAAAATATAAATTTTACATTTTAATAAAATTGAAAATATCATTGGCGTTCAATAGTTGCAAGCATCGGATATATATAATTCAAATAAGTAACGGTTTTGACTATAGCTGGTTTATAGCTGAGATACATTTTTCATTATCAGACTGGCGTACATGTATGAAATTAGCGTTAGACTAAAATGAAATTATCCAATCGATAAAACAATCAATTAGGTTTTCTAAAGACTATATTGGAGATAAAAAGTTAGCAGCATAAAAACATTTTTATTTGTCCGACCCTAATTTGGTACTGGTCATCAACAATGCCATGTACATGTAATACTTAAAAAAAATGCGTTCTTGTTTAGATAAAATAAACAAAAACACGTCTTATATTGTATAAATTAACATTATTAATGCTGTTATAAGCAATAGTCACGGTTAATAGTTAATCTTAAGTAACACTATTTGCCTGTCATTCGTTTCAAACGCCAGTCGATGTAAACGGGGCATTAAAACGTAAACTCTGAGGGGACCTTTTGACTTCGTACAAATATTTAACTTGGCCGAAAACACCGCGACGCATAGAAATCAGGACGCAATCAATGATTCAATGGACGATTGTCGAAAAAAATCAAATTTTATTAGCTACCCGTATATTCCAAGGAGTTCAGTCCATAAAAACAATTATTTGTTTTCGAGGATGATTTTACTTGGAAATTAATACATTGAACTCATTACTGACCCCTGGGTGACCCCAAACAAAAACTTAACTATTTAGATGGAAACCTGTAATCTTTGCGTGTAACTAAAATCGTGTGCTGGAAAGATAATATTTTGTAGTTGATACCTTTACTAATGCCATGTATCACCCAAGCAAACACCACGTCACTGACCATATAAAGCTTCGATAGCTTTAAAGAGATCTGAATTTCTCTAGCAAGTACCGTATTATGTATCATCGCCAGTAATTATCAAGAGACGAAAACACAAAGTTACCAGACGGTTGAGACGAATTATTAGCTCAGCCTTTTCAGCTTTACATTCTATCATTAGCCTTCTTTTCACAAAACATGGAACCTTTATTCATTAGAAAATCACCGCAACATTACTTACTGATTCTTTTTTCGTCTAAGTATCTTTTTTTAATGAATGGTTGCTATAGTTCAGGCTGGATTTTTTCTTTTTTTTTTCTTTTTTTTATTGTGAAATATTTACGTTCCTGCTGAGGAAAACTGAAATTGTCAATGAAAATTTTAATGAATAGGCTAGACGACTAAAAAAATTGTTTAGTCCGTCAGGTGGATAATTTAAAAATATTGTGCACATATTTATTATTTTGTTTAACAAACAAAAAATGACGAGGATACAATGCTTAGAAGTTTCGAGTGACGTCACCATATGCTATCATTTTTACCTTATAGTGACGTCACAAGCCCCCACTCCGGAAGTTTGATGATCCTTTGTCTATTTTTAATAAATAGATAAACGAAAAAATACGTGTCCCATATTTTTCCATAATCTAACTGTCGGACTAAATGGAATGATATATTTTTAACCCAGTCGTCATCCCTATTATAATCTCTGAGTCAGATCAATTGATGTTCGAACCAACATAATATAATATCCTTAGTATTAAATGGAATAAATCCGGATAACTCACATTTTAAATCGAGTTTAGCTCGACATGTTTTGGGCCCTTTCTTTAGGAGCAACGCGACTGAGCGCGTTATGTCGCAGCTTAACTTGTTCTTAGAAGGTTTTGAGCGCAACGCTTCTTTGATCTTTTAGTTCTTTAGCTTTTAATTTGAAAATGTAGAGCTCGCCAAGTACTATGAGTTACCATTGAATATGGATAACTGAAAACCATATAAAATAACTATTTTTAACTTTTAAAGAAATGTTAACCATTAGTGACAAGCCTTGGTGGCCTAGTGGTTCAATGTGGTAATTCAATGGTGCGTGTGAAGTTCCCAATCCGCACTGGGCCCGCGTGGGAACTATGGCCCATGCCCTCTCATTCTGAGAGGAGGCCTGTGCCCAGCAGTGGGACGTATATAGGCTGAGATGATGAACCATTAGTAATTGTTCGTGACGACTAACTTTCAAACCGCTAAAACTCAAAAAATTGCTAAGGTGACTAGACATGTTCTTTCCGTGGACCCTTCATTTCACGTATCTCATTAACAAAGAAGACAAACGAATCCTTAATCCCTATCAACTATAGACACCCTCTTTAACCTATACCTATCGTTAAAATATTCAAATTTCACTTAACAACTTGGCTAAACGACTAGAGGTTAGGTTACACTAAGCAAGCACTAAGCCAACTATCGGTAGGTACTATCGGTTCTCGAAACTAATTAGCTTTAGCCCCATTGACATCTAGGTATCGTGTTTAGAGAATTTAACCAACTGGAGGAGTCATACGCAATAATTTCTGTACAGAATTATTTTAATGAACTAAAAGACTTGCTCACCCGCGACCTTAAGATAGCTAAGTCTATGCAAATTATGCGTGTTCATGCAGTTCCTCCACCTCCACACTGTAAGAACACACACAAATTATACAAACCCGTCTATCACCACCACCACAACACACTGACGATAGACATTACACATTGATATGGACCTCTGCAAAGTAACGCCTGATTCAATAAATTAAAGAATTATTTTAATTGTTTGCAGACATTTCTCTATGTAAATTCGAGCTCAAACTGGGCTTAAATAAGCTGGCTTTAAAAAAAGAGCCTGATATTTCGACGCAGATCCATGCGTCATGATCACGAGAAGACTAAGCAGGGACGGGAGGATTAACAAAAAAGGGAGAACTAAGGGAGAGTTATGCAATCAATCCGAATTTTTAAGCTACGTCGTTTCGGAAAGTCTACGTTAAGTCCTGACTGAGAAGAAACTACAAGATACTCAGTCTGGTTGAGGTTTGATTGGGGAAAACCTACCCGGGACGTGCCGGTATCGGTTAAAGTAGTGGGGTCGCTCACGTGTGGTTTTCTGTGGGTCTATGATAGCGTTGGAGAATTACTGATTGACGAAATACTGGCGGAGGTAAGACAATCGTTGGCTTCTCTGGTTGCTTTAGTACTCCAAGCGTCTGGTACAAGGCGATCCATCTAAAGTTAGGTTTTGAATAATTTGTAGGTGTAACCAAGTTGTTGGCGACAATTATAGGGAACACAAAATCTATTAAGTTAGTCAGCTGTAATTGATAACTCTGATAGGTTACTAACTAAGGTTAGTGAGTTGGATTTGAATTTGGAAATTATATAAATTTATTTTTAGGGCTGGAATCATCATCATCATCATGTCGGCTGAAAGACGTCCACTGCTGGACATAGGCCTCCCCCAAGGCTCTCCACTCAGACCGGTCTTGTGCTTTTTGCATCCACAGCGATCCCGCGATCTTAGCCAGGTCGTCGCTCCATCTTGTTGGAGGCCTACCGACAGCTCGTCTCCCGGTCCGCGGACGCCATTCGAGAACCTTCTGACCACATCGGCCATCAGTCCTGCGTACAATGTGCCCCGCCCACTGCCACTTCAGTTTCGCAATTCTTCGGGCTATGTCAAGTAACCTTAGGGCTGGAATAATAAGGTATTTTTATGTGTTTTACAAATTAATACTTCACAATGCCTGTTATCGAATAGAGAAACAATTCTTAAGCTACCTTCACAAATAACAAAGTTATAAAGGTTTGAAATTCAAGATTAGACAGAGAAAGACTTTTTGTCTGTCTGTAAATATCAATGACCAATATAATCTGAGCCCACACTGCGTACATTTTGCTTAAGAGTAGGGCTCTGCATACACTGGATATATTAAAACACTCGGAAAAAGTCAGAAATATCTTCACGACGCGATTCCCGTTTACTTACATACCTATATGTGTACGGAACCCTCGGTGTGCGAGTCCGACTCGCACTTGCCCGGTTTCTGACTTTGCAGGTGGTAGGACTTTGTGCAAGGTCCGCCCGGATTGCTACCACCATCTTGCTCGCAAATCCTGCCGCGAAGCAGCAGTGCTTGCACTGTTGTTTTTCGGCGTGGAGAGTAAGACAGCCGGCTAAGTTACTGGCACTTAGGGCATCCCATCTTAGGCCTAGAGAGGTTGGCAACGCATCTACAATCAGGGGTATTGCAGATGTTTATGGGCGGTGGTGATCTCTTACTTGCTCGTTTGCCATCCAGTCGAATAAAAAAAAAACTGATTTGTGGTGTGCAATAATATTTGTATTCGTAGAGGAGCTGCGGTGAAGGCACATTTGTTGTAGACCATCGTAAGGTCGCGGGTGAGCTAAGTAATTGTTTTTTGTTCTATCGAGATCTCCATCGAGAACCCCTGTTACTCGCAACTCGTATCGCAATGGGGATCGAGCTCGCAAATCTCCTTACATGAAGTTAAGCCGCGTCTTCAGTTTTTGCTATCGCTCCCTTCGCGCGGAATCGCATTAGTGCAACTAGGGTACCGTCGGCAGAACAAGTCCGGTAAAACTTTCGGGGAAACTTTGGGATTCTGTGCCCCACGTGTGGAAAGTGTGAGGTCTCTGAGAGAATCACTTTGTTTAAATGATATTGTAACGGATAACTCACGTCTTAAATCGAGTTTATCTACTGCTCGCGCGACAAACGGTGGCGCGTAGTGCGCGTGTTGCGGCAGCCGCCGAGTCGCGTGCTTCTTTGAGGAAGGGCTACGAAATAGCCCGAATCAGTCGAGCTAAACTCGATTTAAGATGTGAGTTATCCGTTACAGTATCATTCGTATCATACCGTTCAAAATCACTTTGTTGTCCCGTCTGTCTGTTAATGACTGTCTAGGCCGGCAAAGCTACTTCGAAACTCGAAACTCGAACTCGAACTGCGGTCCCTCTGACACTTATACTATTTAATACGAGAGCGAGAGGGACCACACGACACGAAGTTAGGGTTTCGTAGCAGCCCTGCTGCGTTTTTAAACTTTTTTCGAAGGTGCTCATAAAACTTCCGTATCTATGAAGCTTTAAAAAAAAAATTATCCATATTTTTATAATTTTTGATTAATTTCTGGAACCCTTGAGATAGACTGAATAGGTTGCGGGTAAGCAACAAATTCTTTTAGTTCATTCATAAGACCTAGACTTATTTTACATCAATAAATATATAATGGGGGTGATATTTTCTTACCATCAGGAGACCGACTAACTCGTTTGCCGTCCAGTCTAAAAAAAAATTCTTGATACCTTGACGCATTTCTTTTAAGGTCTTGCAAACAGAAAGACGAATAAAAAAGTGATCCTATATTTTCTTTGTTTCTCTTTGAGGTGTATCCTTAAAATACAATCAAGCAATAATCTTGAGAAATTGGCGTGATCATGGCGCGAGCTGATGCAAAGGACGGAACCCTTTTTCTTTTAAAAAACATTTTATCACGGACTTTCTCCAAACCCGGAAATACGATTAGGCTGCTGTTTGCTAATGGATACTTAGTGGAAGTATTAATTACGATGCACCTAACACAAGTTAAGGATTCATCATCATCATCCCAGCCTATATACGGGCACAGGCCTGCTCTCAGAATGAGAGGGCTTGGGCCATAGTTCCCACGCGGGCCCAGTTAAGGATTATTGTATTACAAAACATAAGGCACCTTTAAGGTCTTGTTTACAATGGTTTTTGGCATGTTTTAGGGTTAATCCTTGCACTAAACGAAAATTAAAAGTTTTTCTACTTGTAATTAATTAATTACAAAGTATTCGTCAGAGGTAGTTTTTTTTTATTGGACTGGATGGCAAACGAGCAAGTGGGTCTCCTGATGGTATTTCAGATGCGTTGGCAACCTAGAGGCCTAAGATGGGATACCTCAAGTGCCAGTTATTTCACCAGCTGTCTTAATCTCCATGCCGAAACAAACAGTACAAGCACTGCTGCTTCACGGCAGGATTAGCGAGCAAGATGATGGTAGCAATCCGGGCGGACCATGCACAAGGTCCTACCACCTGCATGATTTTTCGCCATAATTAATCCCCGTCGCTAAAAAAAGGGTTGTTATAATGACACTATTGCAATATCTGTCTGTCTATGGCAACGTAACTCTCAAACGGTTGGACCAATTTTGATGACCGTCTCTGAACCCTGGGCTGGGTCAAGGACAACAGTAAATATTTTTCTAAACTCATTGATGTTCAGTAACACTAATATCTTACTGTGACAAAACAGGAGCAGTAATTTTATTTGATTTCTGTTATTTTAATTAAATAATTTTCAATCTTCAATTTGCGGAAAAATAGCTAGAAATTTGACTATGTCGCATATTGAGAATCAAATCGCGCACTAAACAAACTTTGTCACCTCTCAAAAATGACACTATAACGTTTTAAATCATAGTTAAAATTAACTAGCGAGCTGACATATCGTCACTACATTGAAAAAAATTCGTATCTCAAATCAATTAGACAACAAAATTGAACCTTAACAATACATAATATTCATAAAGTTCACTCAGAAAATTATCTATTTTGAGATACGAGTATTTTTAAAAGTAGTGACGATAATCCGCTGGCTACTATAATCTATTTTGTGGTTTAGTGACGGTTAATGCTCAAGGTTAAGGTGAGAATGTGACCCCCCCTGACTACAAAGCTGGATCCACCCTTGTTCTCTTGCATGTAACAGGAAACAACAACTAGCTCTAGGAAAACATTACCATTGGGTCATCATCGATTCACGTTAAAGAATGCCGTTTGTTAAAAAGCATAATCAATAAAAAAAAATATTTTCATTATCTTAGCAGGTACTAAAATTCGACAGACCTCTTTGATTTGATATCGACTTAAAATTCACGAGGGTAAGGTTTAAAATGCAATAAGTCTACACGTAGTGGAAATCGAATACCTTTGGTATGTCAGATCCAAGCAAATAGGGTCAGATTTCAAGAATCGTATAAAGATAAGACAGGTTTATTTAAGTACCGACTTAAAGCGTCGATTAAATTGAACAAATTAAAGGCAGGACTGGATTTAGAGGTCTGGAGGCCTTGAGGCAACAAACGAGTCCCCCCCCAATCCAAATAAAATGAACAATAGTACAAATTGCTATAGGTATAGGTACCTAAAGGTAAAACAGACTGTACTTTCTACAGACTGAACAGGTAAAACAGACCATACTTTCTACGGACTGAACAGGCAAATAAAGAATACTGAATTTCGTTATCAGAATAAAGAGCACTCACAACAATTAGAGATTATGCACGATCAGCTATTGTCAGCTACGTTTCAAGTTACATAAACTTTGAAAAGAACAATTGAAATAAAAACGTTAATTTGACATTAAGCATAATGCAATTTTCTCAGAAACTGACAACGCTAACATCGTTATAAAATAAATCAAACCTACTTAATCGAAAGGAATCAGCGGATTATACAATCAAAAATTTAAAAATGTTCATCCAATTCAATTTTACAAATTCTATCAAACGAGCATTATGTATTTTGATCATTATACTGTTTAAACTTTATGTATTTTGACACGTCCTAATTCCAAGCCTCTTGCAAACGCAAAGGGACCACGCGTAATGAAAGCCGCCGCATATTTTACTTTTTTAAAACAAAATCAAGGCAAAATTTAGGCTCAAAGTCATCTGGGATTCATTTGATTCAATTTGTTTTTGTTGACACCATTTTTTCTGTCGGATTTATTCTTTTAAAGACTTAATACCGGCTTTATGACAGCAAATTGGGAGTCGTATTTAATTGGACCGCAGCTTTTTTTGGCCGCGGACTGTGTTGAAGGTTTTTTACAGGGATGCCAGTGAAAAAATATAAAATGAGAAATATATGAAATGTATTTATTTTAGTTTTGTAAATTTTGTTTTCCGTATAAAATAACTTTAAGGGTAGTTAGTGAAGGCACTAATAATCACATTTTATTACGTTTCAGTAAAAATTTTACACTTATTATTTTTCCTTACAAAATGTATCACTACGTAATACCACTTTTATTCAAAACGTATCACTTGTTGACGTGACAGCTGTCACAGAACGCTTCTCTCTCGTATCAAATTATTGGACGGCATTTACATTGCTGCTAGAAAATATTTCAAAAATTAATTACGCTCTAGCAGTTGATTCTAAATTAACTAAGTACTTATTTGTTTTGATATCGATTCACAGCACTTATTAAATCTTCGTCTGGTTACAAAATAGGTTAATCTTGGTCTTCCTCTGCCTCGTCTTCTTTTATTTTTCCTTCTAGCAGGTTTTAAAAAGAAATTGTCGTATTATCTTGAATTCAACTTTTTAGGGTTCCGGAGCCAAAATGGCAAAAACAGAACCCTAATAGTTTCGTCAAATCCGTCTGTCTGTCTGTCTGAGATTTTAAGACTATAGTAAGTATTTTAATTGTGTTATAAACGCATATAATACTACTTGATTTTTTTTCGTATTTTTTTATGTCAACGAGCACGCAGGCAACCGAGTATATACTTAGTATGGATACGTATTTTTGTTTGACAATATTCAAATTGATTTTTAACACAAAGTTTTTTTAGTACACGCAAATTCTATTCATGTCTATTCTATAGTTTAACAATAATACTCCGAGTATGATGACCTTACCATTAGTACCGTGGTCGTAAACGAAACACTCAACTTTGGGAAATTTATTTCTTTTATCCACCCCCCCTTTTAGGGTGGTAAATAGTCACAGCAAGCTTTTACCGTGACAGACCTTTCAGCCTTCCGCACACAAAGTTTTCCGTACCCAAAGATTTTCCTTATATTTATCATTGTATTCATGACAGAGGAGCGTTTTTACCTTTTTTTAGCTGTCAAATACTTGACAGTAAAGGAGCTTTTGTTTTCGCGAAAATGTTACGGGCTCGCATTAATTATGAATGACTGGCAGGTGGATGCGAGGTGTATGTGAACTCGGAAGTTATGTGAGAAAATTAATTCGAAATTCGCCACGAGATTGTCGGTTAAAGAAAACAATATGCGATATTTTCGAGCGTAATCATCGAGAACATGGCGAAATTTAAATCGTGAAACAAGTGCTTCAAGCTCAGTAAATGCTTTATTTCTAATTCTTTTTTAAAATATGCCTTCTGTCCTAATTAATAAGACAATTTCGCCAGTGTCTAAGTATTCTCTTTCGAGAGGTAACGTTGTACGGTGATTGTAGTTTTTGCAATTTGATAGTAAAATTCCAGAAACCACCTGGAAACAACTTGCGCATTAAAAAATAACAGACACGAGAGCAGTATAGAATTTTGTGATCACTGTTCACTGTTAAGGTTAATCGCCACATAAAACACTATCAAAATTATACTTCAACTAGCCAAAGAAACAGAAATAGCAAAAGTATATATTGTCTACATCCGCCATGCTCGAATGCCACAAATCGAATCCTCAAAAAATGCTTTGTTTAAATTGGTTTTATTAAATTTGAGGTTTCCATAGTGTGGGATTTGACAGCTATAAACTATGAACATCCTAGATTTTCATCATCATCTTCATCATGCCAGTCTATATACGTCCCACTGCTGCGCACAAGCCTTCGTTCAGAATTTAACGATTTTAGATTTCATCTCGTATTTCTTATAACGTATTTTGCAATCCCCCTAGTGTTGCAGGCGTCTATGGGCGGTGGTGATCTCTTACCATCAAGAGACCCATATCCTCGTTTGCCATCTAGTCGAATAAAAAAAAATTGTTAGTAAAAACTAAAAAAATATGTTAATAAACAAAAAATATCGTAGTAACACTCCGTCATTGAAAAATAGGCCATATTTCAACGTCTTAGAGTTCTAAATGCGTGATACATCCCTATTGCTACGAAGTGGTTGTAATTACAACGATTAAGCACGTCTCTTGGCACGTCTGCATATAAATTACCTGAAACAAACAAAAGGTAAATTAATTAAAGCATTATTTAGCTAAATATGTAAAGGAAAACTAGGTCTGTTCGCAGTTACTAATTATTTTCCGCAAAATGATTTGAAATTACGCTGAACTAACGCTGTACAAAATTGTGTAAAAATATATTTCTAGCTATTATTTGTACATATTTCTCAAAAAGTTGGTCCACTTTTTTAAAATCCTGACGCTATTTCACGACAAAAACATGAGTAATATTGTTTTTAAATAATACAAAACCTTGAGGTAAAAGTGATATAAAATCAGATAATCTCTGTTGTTGCATCCAATAGAAAGTTATGATGTAGTTACAAAATTAAGATTTTTTCCTCACAAGATTTCCTGACGTCAAGAAATTTTGGATGTTTTATGTAGATAGTTTATGTTTTATGATCTCGTCCTTAGGGTTAATAATTTCTTGACAAAACGATTTCTTGTTAATTTTATGACGGGACAACTTTTTGAGAAATACTCACCTATATGTGTATGTGTGTGTGTGACGTGGGTTAAATATGGTGCCTACCGATATTAAAATGGATGATAAAGCTACTAAAATCTCAGCAAAAACAGCTAAAACCAAAAATAACATGTAAAAAAAAAGAAATAGTAACAAATACATAAGCTTGTTGTTCTACTAACAGCTGCATCAGAAATTAATACTTGGTTTATTATTATTAAGTAGAGCAATTTAAAAAAAAACGAAAAGAAGAGACCACGTGGATCCCAACAAACGAATTCACCCGAAAATTCTATCCATTCATTTTAGACTTCTCATTCCTCATAACAAAACTCTATATGTGTATCTGAAAAGAGGTCACCTAAGTTCCACACACTTTGAAACAAAACAGTAATCGTGCAAACCCCGGAGGACGAACTTGTTCAATTTAACTAAAGTATGCGAGATAATTGCCGGCCATTGTTTGTTTATATCTCTAATTAGTGAAGACACAGGCTAATTTATCAGGTGGAGTGTGGAGTAATGCCGGTTGTACACTCACGCAAAAACTAAGCACGAATCACAGAATGTCCTGAACTAACCTTTACCCACAGCTTTGCTTGCGTTAATAGGAAATATTACTGCAATTTTCTGCCGTCAGCACTAGCACAAAACCGTAAACAGTTTTTGAGTATCTTATATAAATGCCATAATATTATTATTCAATAAAAATTTTGGAAACATACTCGTAGATAGCTCTTTCCTGAGGGAACAGCGCGCGATAACTGAATACCACGCGGGCGGGGCCGCGGGCAAAAGCTAGTAAATTATAAAAAACACAGTAAAGGAGTCACACCACTCAACCATCCACAAACCACAGATGTCGATATACAAAATCTGTCAATTGTCATGTCATATCTCATCTGTGGCCTATGCCGAATGTCAGTGTCACTGAACAGGATGATACTCTATCCCGGCCCGGATAGTACCGACATGGAAATACCAACCCTGTTTTTTTCGTGTACACGCCCATAGAAGCTCCTGTCAGTTTCTATGGGCGTGTACACAAAAAACAGGGCCGGTATTTCCATGTCGGTGTTATCCGGGCCGGGAAAGACGTTTACTGCTGTGCTTGAATAACCTTAAAAACTAATATTTAGAGACGAACCAAGTGTTAATAAATAATTGAAACAAAAGCACACACACAACAACACAGTGAAATTTATTATGAAAAGATCCAACCCGTACGCAAAGTACCTAACGAGTAATTGAATATCTTAAACAAAGACTCGTTTACTAACATAACTAGAAAACCCTACAATCTACGTGCTCTATAATGCATTTTCTATGCCCTAAGACTTATTACTAGCTTATTAAGGTTGAAAATCCAATGGGCTCATTACCTATTCATTATCACAGTATTATTTACACTAACAATAGAAGCAAAGGGTCTGATAACCCCAATTGTACACACAGTATAGAACCAGTAAGTAATCTACATCAGCAAGTAAGATAAAGCCTGGTTAACGATTATATCATGGACAGGGATATTTGGAAATAATTCCGATCCGCACTAGCGATCCCTTCAAATAGTGAACCTACTGTGTTAAAAATAAAATTGTGTTAAATACTTGTAATGTATAGTACATAGATGTCATTTATAAATATTGTGAATCTGTTTTTAAAAAAAAATACCTCGTTGAGTTTCTTGCCGGATTCTTCTCAACAGAGGTTTTTTTCCGAACCGGTGGTAGATTAAAAAAATGACGTGTAAAAGTGCCCATTGCGGCCTATTTGCTGAATAAATGATTTGACTTTGACTTTGACTTTGGTTAAAGTCGCGGGTTCACGGTGGATGCAGGCCGCTGCCAATCGAAGCAACTGGAGGTCTATGGGGAAGGCCTATGTCCAACAGTGGACGTCCTACGGCTGAGATGATGATGAAGTAAGATGAACTTTGTACGCCTGTCTGTACGCACAAGGAGGAGATCCATAATGTATTAAATAGCTTAAGACCATTTTTGTAAACCCTCTTTGACAAATAAACAATATTATTATTAGATGGTGCTGTAAATTGCATTCCTTGCTAAAATATATTCTTTACTTCTCTATTGTAAAGTTTCTTGGAAGAGATAGCTCTGAAGCGATAAAACCGCCTATTTTTACCTTGGGAAATCTCCATAATGCCTGTGTTTTCTGTACTGCTTACTATGTGTTGGTGTTCAATAAATAATCATTGCGTAGTATTGCAATATACAAACGCCCGGAATTCGTAGTTTCACAAGCACGCAGGCATCTCTTTCTTTCCTTCACAGTCCGAGCCAGATTAAAATTTATGTGGCAACTTATGGTGAATCACACCTCTGAGTATTTCGGAATTTGTCTATAATTACATTTGAAATTTACCACGACCTTTTCCGAGAAAGAAAACATCGTGAAAACTGTGGAGCAGTGCAAATATACCAATGTGTCTGAACTTCCCGGCAATAGGTCAAATAAGAAGGAAATGTTATGCTGACAGTACTTAATTGGTGGGATACTTAGGTTGTGGGATAAATGTCCCTAAACAACTAAGCCTACTAATTTATAATTGCAACATCAATACGAAGCATCCGAAATTTCTTATGAAATTTACAATTGAAGCTCCATTTGCACGTGTGCGACAGTGCGATGTAATATCAGCGAGTTCTTTGTAGATAACTTACTGGATTTACACTGTGTCCAAATTTCCCACGGGGCAATTAAACTCATTTACATTTTTATTGCTCTTATCTATTAGGGTACTTACTTTCTTAATTGTTATTTGGACAAATTGATTTCTGGAAGATGCTTTTGATGTGCGAAAATGTAGAAAAGTTTGGTACAGTCGCCAGCACCAATATCTGGGACAAGCGTGCATAAATATCTGATACGACTCTACATCTAGGGCCGCTGAGTTGCATTCGAAGACATACTCGTAATCCTACACATGCTTCTCTCACTCTGAGAGATTTCTAACTAAAGTATTCACTCCGTGCCACTCATACGCATAAGGAAGCACTAAGAGTCGCGCGAGCAGGGCGGTGGCGCGTAAAGCGCGTGTTGCGGCAGCTGCCGAGTCGCGTCCTTGAAGAAGGGCTACAAAATAGCCCGAAACATGTCAAGCTAAACTATATTTAAGACGTGAGTTATGCGTTACAATATCGTTTAATACAAGTGAGTCTCACGGTAGTTTCATGTTAAAAAAAAGCACTAAAAGTGTATGGTTTTTGCATGACGTGGTTGTAGAGTATAAATCTTTTTTATTTCTATTTATGTGTACTTACATAACTTTGAAAAAAAAAAATTTTTTTTGGATTTGAATATAGGTAAGTTTTTGCTGAATTTACTTGCATTGTCACCCAAACTGCATTTGCATACCAAATTTTAAGTCGATGCCATTAACCGGTGAAGAGTTTCCATCTTGCGGAGACAATCCTGGCCGGACTACCACAATACAATACAAAATTTCAAGTCAATCCGACTAATGGAAATATTCAAATTTAACTTGCAAGATTTGACTACAGAAAGACAGATATAATAAGATGGAGTGACGACCTGAGTCGCGATCGCAATCAAATGACAGCTTTTGTATGCGAAATACGTCATTTGATTGCGATCGCGAGTGTCAGAAACATTAGGCAATATGGCCTCTGGTTAAGATCGCAGGATCGCGGTGGATGCGAAAAGCACAAGACCGGTCTGAGTGGAGAGCCTCGGGGGAGGCCTATGTCCAGCAGTGGACGTCTTTCGGCTGACATATTGATGATGATGAGATATATAACGGGACAGGTGAGACTAAATAAAATTTTGTAAAATGGCGAAACGGCCGCAACGAAAACCAACAGTACGCCAGAACTCGCGAGAGCAATTATTTAACAAATTCAAAACTGTGTAAAAAATACCCAATCATATAGATTTTATTCCTCGCACATTTCCACAGCTCCAATCTCATTTCTGTTGCCGCAAACAGATTCAGAATGTATTTTTATTACGGTACCGCCATTTTGGAATACGGTTGGTCATATCAACGCTGATTGGCGGACTTAAAATTTTATTTTTTTCTCTAATTACGTGAAACGCGGATTGGGCGGGATTCAGCCATACAATTAAAGAGGTTGAGATTTAAAAGTATTGTAATAGCTGTCGGGCTTATTCTTAATTCTTGATTAGTTTAAGTATCATCATGATTCAAAAAACACTTCAAGTTTTAACGTTAAAGCTGGAAAGATAGCATAAATATGTATTGGGACAACGATATATTTAATATTGGAAAATTAAAAGATGTTTGACAAAATTTTCGGTTAACCATCCATTATGTATTTGCACGTAGAATTATGTCCACGGAGTATTTATAGAAATATTATGACAACGAAAACATCAAACCGAAATTAATTTAGTATTATTGAAACCGCAAATTGTTTTCAATATTGGTAATGAAATGCTTTTAGCGTACAGTTAAATTTAAAGCTTTTACGTTTATTAAATTTTGAGGCTTTACTAAATACCTAGCCGTACCCGCAATAATTATTATAAAATTCTTTATCTGTATCTATAAAGACATAAATGAGAATGGATGCGGAGGAATAGGATTACAATATCGTTTAATATGAGTGAGTCTCACGGTAGTTTCATGATCAAAACATAAATGAGGATTTTTATGACAGGCTAACTAAATACAACTACCTATTTTTTTGTACAATATTAGTATTAATTTCCTACCGTCACATTCAAAACATTCTTTCAAATTGTAGAACACTGCCTTCCAGAGTTTTAAGTTCGACGGGGAGGTTATTAAATACAATTATGGCGCTTATATATGTACTTTTTTATAAATTCTGTTTTTTACCCTTGGAACAATTAGATTATGTTTGTACTGATTACTTAAATTGCTTTTCATGGCAGATTTTTGTATAAAATATTCAGGATTTAATTAAGTGACTGATTGACTGAGAGCTGATTGCATAATAAAAAGAGAACGAATGTAAATGAATGAATGAATGTCAAAATTCCGCTGTCAAATTACATGTCATGACATGTTGTGTACGTGACCCCCGGTCGGACCTATCAATAAACACGTCCTTACTTAATATCATAATAGGATAGGATATAAAAATAAAAACATCCTTCAACAAAAGAGGAAACTAAAGAGATCCTAGTTATATTATTCCAGTTTATTCAGATCCGGGCTTACCCGGGAATACCTTTAAGTAATTGCCAGTTCCGATACGTCTGTTTACCCGGACGGTTAAAGCGCCGGATCTTTTTGTCCGGGCATCTGTACGGGAGGAATAGTTTATTTGTGAAGAGTAGAGATTGGATAGTGATCGGCTGAGGAATAAACGTGCGTCTTTGAATTTGTTTACGCTTATTTATAGTGTATTTACATACAGAAACATACGACTTTGTATGCGTAACTATGGTGCTATATATAACATAGTACACAACACAACACTACAAACATACACAAACACCCACACACGCACGCACGCACTCACGCACGCAATTTACAATCATCTCATTTATTTATTTATTTTGTTTGATGTTTTGTTTTTTTCCTTTATTAATTTTTCATTTAGGTTTTAATTTAATTTGTAATTTTTTAATTGATTGTACCATTTTGATTTTGATTGAATAAACTGTACTATTTCTCATTTATTATTTATTTATAATGTAAAAAATGTTTTGGAAAACCCCCTTATTCATAAAACTTAACAAGCCTATGTTAACTAACAAATGCTTTGTCCCTTTCTAACAAATACAAATGTCGAAGTGACAGATAAGGACAAACGAATTTTAGCGGCATTTTAACTAAAATAGGTTTAATTGTCGTTTATGAATAAGGGGGATAATCTTTTATAATAATAAGTATCTACATAGATAATGAACGAGATAGACAATCGATATAGGATTTCAGGTATTAACCCCTGTGTACTCATTCAAATATGTTGTGGCCCTTTTCTTTGTAATGTACTTAATTTTTTTATGAAAAAATTTCTGAGTCAGTTTTGTGACGCCCATAGAGTATAAAAAAAAACGTTAATAAACTGTCATTTTTTGAAACTATCTGTAAGGATTGTGTTTTTGAGATTCCGAATAGGAAAGACCATATTTTTGCCAAAATTGAAAAAAAAGAGTACACTTTTTTGTGAAAATGCCCTAGTTTTAAGAGTAGAGCTAGAAATATTCGGCAACATTTGTAAGCAATGCACATGTCTAGTCTAATTATTGATTTTTCATTGATCCAGGTCAATGACCACAGTATCTAATGCTCAGTGAATCAATTCGTGTTTGTAACATAATACTAGTGTCCTAGATGGGTTCGCTTGCGGTCGTTTCTGGTAGCAGCGTCATAGAGCTAGAAAATATTCAGAGAAGCCTGTAAAAACAACCCATGACAGGAGACGGCGATCCATGCTTAACTTGCTAAAAAAAAATTGATGACAACAAGAAGGTTGTCAGGTTGCTATTGATAATAACAATAATTAAAGGTAAAAACATGAATATAAAGTTAAAATGAAATAAAGTTAAATAAATAGTAAAATAACTAATTAAAATGTCAATTTGATAAAATGTAAAATAAAAATTAGTTCATAAAACTGTGAATAAAATAATGCTAATAGAAACAAAAACCATAAAGTATATTGCAGATGCGTTGCCAACCTACAGGCCTAAGATGGGATATCTCAAGTGCCAGTAATTTCACCGGCTGTCTACTCTCCACGCCGAAACACAACAGTGCAAGCACTGCTGCTTCACGGCAGGATTAGCGAGATAGATGGTGGTAACAAATCGGGCGGACCTTGCACAAGGTCCTACCACCTGCAAATAAGTTAAATAAGTTTCTGAGATATATTAACTTATAGTCAAAATACCATATACGGGATTTATAACGCTATTTTTACACAAGTAATATTTACCTTGACTCGAGTCTACTCGTGACCACGGCAACTGTAACGTTGCAGAAACATCGAGGTAAATATTACTTGTGTAAAAATAGCGTGATAAGTCCCGTATACGGTATTTCGCCTATGAGTGAGAAGTGACGAAAGCCTAAAACGTTATATGTATTAACTTATCTTTTTTTATCTGATTTGTCATTAGATTACAAAGAACTGTTTCGCGCTCTAGATACCTGTCCAAAGAAAATAGCCACCAAAGCCTGTCTAAAAGTACTAAAGCCTACACACGCCGGTTAGTGTCCTACCACCGCAATCCCGCGCCGGTGTCAGTGCCACATTGATTGCATATTGCTCTAAGATTGCCATAAATTGAATTCAATATTCCCAATATAACTAACTGTATTAAATTGACTTGTGATTCGTTCGTGAGCTGACTGCAGTTGTAGCTTGTTGGGTATAGTAAAACCAGCATGTAATCTATAGCTACTTCTATATTCTAAAGACTAGTATTTCGTCACTACTTTGAAAAAATCTCGTATCTAACATTAATTTGTCAACAAAATTGAACCTTGACGTAATGTTCATAAAGTTCACTCAGAAAATTTTTCTATTTTGATTTACGAGTTTTTTTAAAGTAGTGACGATTTATAACGGAATTAAGTTAGGAAATTTGAAATATTCTGAGGGACCCCGGACCAAAAGTATGGGAAATGTGGTTTCAGTCAAATATCCTAAGATCGCGTAATTTCTTGTGCATTCGGTTTTAAGGGGTTAGGTAGGTTTGAAAATTTAAAAAAAAACTTTTTTTTTGTCTTATTAAATAGTATCCGTTTCGACGTGAAAGACGGACAACCATACAAACACACACTGTCGCATTTATAGTTGTATGGATATATATAGTAAAATCACCCTTTTTTTGAATCTCTGAAATCCGCCTAAACCCTTACAAAAAGTCCCGTTTGTGACACAGGGCGACTTAAATGAGTTCACATTGTATGATGCCAAAATTACGCGACTCACAGCTCGAAAAATTACGCGTCTGGCTTCACCCTAAGTGAGTGAGTGAGTGAGCGAGTAAATCTCCAACAACATTATCCCGTGTTTACTATCGTGAAATAGTGCCGGCACTAAGATTTTATCTCGAGAATTGTAGTCTCGATTCGATTAGAAACGTAATATTGGCAGTGTCGAAGGCAAATTTGTCGTCTGCCGTTACCATTTTATCGGGGAGGTAACGACGGGATTCGTCAGTGAAATAACCTAACCAACAAAAACTTGGAAAACCCCCGACTTCATCACTTCAAAGCTTAATATCTCAAAAACGGCTGAACCGATTTTGATAAAACTTATCTTAGAACCATCGCTATAAAACTTGCCTTCAATTAAATAAAATCGCATTCAAATCGGTCCACCCGTTTAAGAGCTACGGTGCCAGACAGACACACATAGCGGTCAAACTTATAACATCTCTCTTTTTGCGTCGGGCTTAAAGACCGGCCAAGTGCGAGTCGGACTCATGCACAGAGGCTTCCATATATTGGTCGATATCTACGAACATCCAGTGTTAGCAGAGCCGTCGTCAATTTTAGATGGTTACTGGCATTCAATGCGGAAACACGCCTGTCTCCTGGGAACTATGCCGTTGGCTGACATTATGAAAGATATTTCTTGATTTTGATTGTTCATTACGTTAGTTTAACGTAAAGTACAATTCAATAGAATCTGACAATTTTCTACACATTTAACACACCCTAACGTGGGCACGCTTGATTATATATGTCCCTGTTGTTGCAATTATCAACTAAAAGGAATCAAAAAAGAATAATAGTCACATCACAACGCCTTAGGCAGCCCGGTGTTCAAATTAGTAGGCTGGAAGTGTCTACAGGATTGTCAGATTCTATTGAATTGGAGAATACAGGCGTTCACGATCGCATCGACCATCTCTTTCTATCCTCATACTTATTTGATAGAAAGTAATAGTGAATATGGTAGTGATTCCGAATGTGTTAGCCAATAATAATAATGGCCCCAGGTCTCCGTTTGCGATTTAAATTCAGATCGAAATACGTTATTTAATGCCCTATGAACTCCCTCAGGCTATATTTGAAATAGATTTCAAACTCATATCAACATTGATATATCAAAATCGGATTTCACTCCAATATGGATTTCGAGATATTGCCTATGAAATTGCTCGAATTGACGCGCAAATATGACAGTAAGTAAAATTAGGTTAAGCTCAATTACCTATGTTTTATCGGGGAAAGTGTTGCCAGCGAATAATTATCAATCATAATTCGCTAAGTGATACTTGCGGATATTTGCGTTTGCGATAGCAAAGAAATAACTTGAAAACGTTGAAAATGGGTAACAGAAATCACTCGACAAGTAGCAGACAAAAGAAATTTAAGTATAATTACGAAAAAAACCGTAGATTACACTATGGCAATAGTGGTGGCAAAACACGACAACTGTCAAAATATTGGAAACACTGAGCTAGTAAAATTACACACGAGCCTGCCAGTATTATTTATAGGCACGTATACTTGAAGATTATACGGTTTTATACACTAAAATGAATCAACAATCAACTCCAGAGCATGTCATAAGTTCCAATATTTAATTTTATTTAAACGATAGATTTCAGTGACAAATTTATAATATAGTACAAACCTTCAGTACTATCAGAAGGTTAATATCGCTCGGGACTTGTCGGTTTTCTTCGATTCCCTGAAGATTCACATGAGAAAGAAAAAACTGATCTGTTGTTTCATGCTTCAAACGACATTAGCAAACTAATTTAAGTGCACTAGATTGATCGCTCGTGTAACCTATTGCTATCTAGGATGAAAACACATGGTTTTTAATCTTTTCACAGTGTGCTTAAAGGTACACTTATACCTGCGTACTATAGAGTATATCAACCCAAAGAACCATTCAAAATCTCCTTAAAGGGAAATTTATAATACCGCGAGACAGCCATGATTGGCCGATAGTGGAGGGGGAAGTATAAAAGGCGCGGAATACATTTTTCATCAACAGTATTGTGTAAGACGCGACGGCGGCGCGTCGACCGTCTTTTATTGGATACGAGGTTAAATGAGAATATGAGATGAGGTATCGATTCAGACTGTGCTTGAATAATCCGTAGTAAGATTGAGTGCAGTAGTAATTATTTATTAGGAGCTTTATTGGGAGCCGAATGTTCCTTAGGAGTTTCTTCGATGGTGGAGTAGGAAGTCTTAAGTCATGAGGTGGAAACTGAGTATGTTTCGAAGATAGACAGATTTATTTAGTTAGTATGGTCATATTTTTAAGATGCAACTAAATTGAAATATTTGGGTTAAATAGGTGACGGGGTCACGCTGCTAGAAATCGTGAAAAAAGGGGATATGCGTGGCAGTTTTTAGATCTTTAAGGTCTACGATATACTACAGTCTACTCCTGACCAAGGACATTGCAATGTGACCGAAACATCGAGGAATTATAACTCGTTTCATTAGGTGTGATACCTAACTTACAAAAGTCCTGTGTTTTAATAGTTATGATTAAAAGTTTAAAACATAATATAGCTCATGCCATACTCGTATAGCACTATGATGAGATTTTTTGTCATTCCCACTGGGTAGCTACCTAGCGTATTTACTCGACTACGGCAAAGCCAAGGAAAGAGTAATAATTTTGGCAGTCTATGTATGTTTGTATTTAGGTATATCCCACCGTAACATCAAGACTACTCGTTCGATTTCAATAAAAAAAAAATCTTCCACAGAAGCAAACCCACGGGTATAAGCTAGTTCAAAACGACGAAGGAATAATTGGATCCCTTTCTCGAACACAGGCTTCAATTTTCTGTAAGTAAATAATTATAAGAGAAAAACGTATCACGGAAAATAAATATTTTTGTTTACATGTCGCTCCCGATTTCCTTTCGGATAAAAATAAAACTGTTCCGATAATTTGCAAATATTTTCATTACATAACATAGTTTGTTTTGCGAAAATAACCGTGCACGTATGCCTCACAGTATTTTTTTTAATAAATTATACTTTTAATATTTATTAATCCCCTACTAGGTATTCGAATACTTTTTTTTTAAATAGCCTTACGGTGAAAAAAGGGTAGCGAGGAAACCTGAACTCGCGGTGAAATATAATCGAACTCCGCACTGGGCCCAAACCGAATTCAAATAGGTCCAACCGTTAAAGAGCTACGGTGCCACAGACACACATAGCGGTCAAACTTATAACACCCCTCTTTTTGTGTCAGGGGTTAAAAAGGTAACTCAGGAGACGTTACCATGGCAACAAGATACACTAAAAAGTTCATTGACCTAAGTACGTTTTGACAAGGTGGAAGTCCCGATTTGGTAACTTTCTAAATCAGTAGCTAAAATTTCATAATTTAATCTGAGGATCCTAGAAAATTAAATAATATTTATCCAAGTGCCAACTATCCGGCTCGAAGGACCAGCGGGCAGGCTTTACATAATCACATTTGCACTTTACACCCGGAATATACATATTAATTGTAACCCGAAACGGACAAACTGACAAACTAGACCGTTCTTGATTATAATTTGGATAAGTTTGCGTTTAATTTGGAAGTTTGTGAGTTGATGTTGACTATTGTTTGTATGGAGCTGATTGTACAAGAAACTTGATGTCATCTTTGAATTAAAACGTAATCTATACTAATATTATAAATGCGAAAGTGTGTTTGTATGTTTGAGAGAGAGAGAAAGAGAGAGAAACATTTATTTATACATATTCGATACACATAAAAATACATTAAATAGAAGGAAATTAAAAAATAACATCGAACAGTATAAATTGGGCCCCACTCAGCATAATCTTACGGCAAGCCACAACGCTGTTCCGATAATTTCCGATTTTTGTGTGTTTGTTCGTCTTTCACGCCGTAACGGAGCGACGGATCGGCGTGATTTTTAGAAGATAGTTTGTGGGCCCGAGAGTGACATAGGCTACTTTTTATCCCGAAAAAATTCAGTTCCCGAGGGAACAGCGCGCGATAACCGAATACTACACAGGCGGAGCCGCGGGCAAAAGCAAGTATGTATATAAATCAAAATGACTCACCGAAATGTATCTACGAGCATAACTTCCGAACGACGGCACCGAATTGGATAATTATTTTTTTGCTGTGTTCGTTATTGTCAGGAGTAACGCGGGTTTTAGTGTCACGCGTACCGTCAGTACGGATCGCTCCGCACAGGCTGATCTATATGAGCTTCCTATCCGCGCGGACGGTCGTCCGTACGGACCCCTCCGGATTAATCTAAAACGCTCCCAGGAAGCTCATATAGATCAGCCTGTGCGGAGCGATCCGTACTGACGGTACGCGTGACACTAAAACCCGCCTAAGTTTGTGCGTAACAAAATTAAAAAAATAGACTGGAACGGGAGCAAAAATACCATAAACCAACGCTTACAACATTTCTATAACTATCAACAAATTCAACAAAAGCTGAACTATAAAAAATATATTAATGTGCAATATTTAATTCATAAACCTAATGGCATCTTAATAGATGCCCAACCCGTTTTTTAAAGTTCAAAATTCATCCAAAACAAAACAAAGGGTGTAGACAAAAGGGCCTCGATAAGTTCTGAGGACGAAAGAAAAACTGATAGATAATAAAATATGATATAAATAAGGGTTCTTTGGTAGTGACAGCGAATTGAAGCGTAGCGTCTTTTTCTAAGACCCACTTGCAGGTAAAAATAAATCTAGATTTAGTTGTTAAGCCTGGCTTAAGCTTGACAGTTTCATACATTTTGACACTACTAAACTAAGCTTAACGCTAACTCGAGATTTATGTGTTTCTAGCAAGTGGCCATAGGTATGAAAAATATAGTCCTTGAAGATTTAAGCATGTTTATTTTGAAGTTCATTTTTGTAGAGGATAATTATGATATTTTTCTGGTCAATGTGTTTTAAACAATATTGCTCGCGTTTTTCACTTTTGTTCTAAAAATGTTATAGTATAATTGCCATAGAATTTTTGCAAATAATTGTATCTATTGTTGTCTTGTCCTACAAATTTTGAACAAATTACGTTATTTATTTTATAAGTTTATTTTTCTTTATTTAATTTGAAAAATTACAAATGGTATATTAGGAACAATAAAAAAAAACTAAAACTGCATTAAAATTAAATAGGTAAGCTAAAACTATAATTAATCTAAAATGGTCCCTGCGGCATGGTACCAAAGATGCTGGCAGCATTTCCCCGCTGGATCGCAAGACTGATGCGTTGAGCGAGGAAACTGCCATAAGCTAACTGAATAAATTATCTTATCTTAATTTGCTTGTATATTTAAAATTAATCGATATTAACCATCACTAAGTAACGCCTAAATCAATCAAGACAACGTTCAAAGTGAGCTAAAATATAAACTCTCTTCGTAAGTAAATTTATACCAAGAATTATATTTTGTACTTTCATCATCATCTTCATCATCTTAGCCGTAAGACGTCCACTTCGCTTCTCTCGACTCGCTTCGCTTTGTTTTTGTCCTTTATCCTTCATTAATTATTTGTCCTGTTAGCTTCAATATATCCTAGCTTTAACTGAGTCCTGAGCGTTATGTTTGAACCAGATCAAAGTTGCGTCCGAGAAGAATTAATTAAAAGAATTATGGCGGCATACTTTGCTCCCATAAAGCTATGCGATGTTATCCCTGTTTTAAGAATCTGTTGACAGAATTTTTTGAGTGAAAAAAACTATGATCGATGGGATGGAGTCGGCGCGTCCAACCAATGACACTGGTCGGAGTTAGCGTTGTGTTGGAAATCGTAAAGTCGACAAAAAAAATTAATAGCTCCTGTAATTCTGATATTACACATTTATGTGAAAATCTGAAAAACCACAGGCATAGATAATTACGTCTAGTCCATACTTACAAAATTTCATCTAGTTCTGTTGCCTACTTTTCAAATGAGACCGGGACTACGTTTGTATGGAGAATGGAACGAAGAGACTCTTAAGCAATAACGCAACAAAATATCCGATATTGATTACTAGAAAATCTATTTTTAACTCAATAATTTCAACTGCAAAGCCAAAACCCAGGCAATCCTAGCTCTGGCGTTAATCAGTCAACGCACAGCCCACTGAATACTTGGTGGCGTTACTGTTCTGGTGATTATTTGCTTTTGATGAGGATGTGGATTGGATAGACTTGTTAGTTATTAGTTACAGAGCTAGGTTTATTATGGATAAAAGAAACTAAATAATATACATATTAAACATAACAATAATTTAAAATAAAATAAAAATTTAACCTAAAACTAAAACAAATTGTCCAAAGAGTACCCCTTAGGCAAGGTCCCGAAGATGCTGGCAGCGTTTCCTCTTTGAATAGCTAGGCTAATTCTTTGTCCGAGGAAGCTGCCAGCTCTTCTGTCACCTGTGACGTCTACTAACCTTTTAGAAATTTCCTTAAAGAGTTTTAAAGCACTAGGACCCCACGGACCAAGCGTCTCGACACCGACAGAGCTAGTAATATGAGGAATCTATACTAATATTATAAATGCGAAAGTGTGTTTGTGTGTTTGTATGTATGTACGGAGCGACCGATCGACGTGATTTTTTGGCATACAGATAGTTTATGGGCCCGAGAGTGAATAGGTTACTTTTTATCCCGGAAAAATGCGTAGTTTCCGAAGGAACAGCGCGCGATAACGGAATACCGCGCGGGCGGAGCCGCGGGTAAAAGCTAGTTAAACCATAAATGTGCCGTCAGATTGTCCATGAAATGTAGTAAAACCGCGTAGACAAGCTAATGAGGCTTTGTCGAAAGGTTTTGTAGGGGACGCTCGAGTTTAATGAAAATTTGCACTTTAAAGTTTAATATTTTGCAAACACATCACTGAATCGAAAAATCGTTTTAGCAACCCTGTAATGGTTTTAACAGACCTATCCAACGATACCCTACACTATATGGTTGGATGAGAAAAAAAAAATCACACCCACTTTACGTCTATGGGAGGTACTCTAAAAACTTTTTTTTTTGAATTTTTATTGTACTGTTTTGTCGGCATAGTTTACATATATATTCGTGCAAAATTACAGTTTTCTAGCATTGACAGTCCTTGAGCAAAGCCGCGGACGGACAGACAGACAGACATGGCGAAACTATAAGGGTTCCGTTTTTGCCATTTTGGCTACGGAACCCTAAAAA
This sequence comes from Choristoneura rosaceana, assembly GCA_037349165.1. Classification (NCBI taxonomy): domain Eukaryota; kingdom Metazoa; phylum Arthropoda; class Insecta; order Lepidoptera; family Tortricidae; genus Choristoneura; species Choristoneura rosaceana. The sequence continues at coordinate 7,952,586 of JAZBNJ010000013.1, forward strand.
AGTTTTAGAAGCTTTTGAGAATAAGGGGTTTATTTTGCTAGTACTCAATTTAAAAATAAAAAAAGTCCACGTAAGTCTGTCCTTTAACTAGACCCATCGCAAATCCGTCGCAATTGAAAATCAATCCTAGAATCAGCCAGTCATTAGTCAATGCAAATGACTAAGTCTAAAACGGGCAATTAGCCCCGGCGGGTGAAATAAGGCCAGCTACAAACCTGCGTTTTGTAATCGCAATTTGTAATCGCAAAAGACTTCAGAAGGAAGACTTCAGAAAAGGAGTTTTTCGACTCAGTTGTATGTTTTATTTCATGTTAATTGTTTTTTGTTTACACTCAGGCATTTTAATTCCCTTTTTAACCCCCGACGTAAAAAGAGGGTGTTATAAGTTTAACCGCTATGTGTGTCTGTCTGTGGCACCGTAGCTCTTAAACGGGTGGACCGATTTGGATGCGGTTTTTTTGAAAGGGCTTGCACCCGCTTGGGAGCCCAGTGCGGATTGGGAACTTGACACCCCATTGAATTGCTACGAAGGTTGGTGCAGGTTTCCTCACCTTATTCCTTTTTTTTTATTCAACTGGATGGAAAACAGGCAAGTGGGTCTCCTGATGGTAAGAGATCACCACCACCCATAAAAATCTGCAACACCAGGGGTAGTTGCGTTGCCGACCTAGAGGCCTAAGATGGGCCTCAAGTGCCAGTAATTTCACCGGCTCTTACTCTCCACGCACTGCTGCTTCACGGCAGGATTAGCGAGCAAGATGGTGGTAGCAATCCGAGCGGACCTTGCACAAGGTCCTACCACCTGCAATTGCAAACAATCTCTAAAGATCTCAATCGCAGGCCACCTGCCGCCCTAACGCCAGACGTTCCGATTATGCAGCAATCCCTGTCAGTTTGGGACCCCGTGACATTCAGTATTAGAGGGTGCCGTGTGCTGTTTCCGAATGCAAAATTAATAAAGTTCACAAAGTAATTTTCAAAATAGGTGAAATAATGTTTATGAATAAATACTGCGACGGAGCTGAATTTACACTGCTGTGTTCTGGCATAAATACAAGTCAAATGAAGTCCAAATTTATTTATCATTATTTATTTATTAATGATCGAAAATACAACAAGTTATATTACAGGTCCTAAAGAGTAACAGGTTGGCAAAACAAATATTTACAATTGTAATTACAGACTATAGGGATAAACTATAACTAATAAAAGTAATAAAAAAAGGTAACAATTTTAACAAAAATAGCAAAAATTAGAATATGCTGGTACTTACAGCTGACTTTCACATATACGCATACTCTTCCTTTCTATCACCGTCCATACATCAGCAAACACATCACACTCAAATAGATATGGGGAAAAGCGTTACATTTTAATATCAGTGACTGATGATCCCGTTCCAAAAAAGTCACTGTGAAAAGTCACAGTGACTCTGTCACGCCTGTTACTCATATCACCACCGGCGGTTATTGCTTGACCTGCATGCCCGTTTACCCCTTACTTATATAGAAAAAAAAGCTGTTACTACAATGCGACACATGTAGGATGTCGTGCATAAACCCGCTTCCACTCTTTACATTAAGTCACATAACCTAACTTATTAACCAACTCGGCCCTGAAAAAGTTCAAGAAAACAGATTTAGGGTAAATGCTAAAACAAAAAACCCCTTTTAGCGAAGACTGATTAGTAGCTATTTAATATTTTGTCCAAAAATTTGGACAATTAGAAGGCTTCGGAATTTAATTAAAGGGGACGGACAAACGGCCGCCCAAATTCCGCTACCTGGTGCGAGAAGGCATGCCTGATAATAGACAGGTGCGGGAGAGGCCAAAAACAGGACGGACTTTACGTTCTATTAATAGGACAAAATTGGTTTTTACTAATTTGGCGATCCAGGAGCATACCATAATTACAAAATACAAATTATGACACATTACTGAACTTGATTTGGGGCCATAAGTACTATATTAATAGAAAAAATCTAACTTGCGAAATTGAGAACCAACACCTTTGAATTTCACCAAAAACAGGACGGACTTTACGTTCTATTAATAGGACGAAATTGGTTTTTACTAATTTGGCGCTCCAGTTATGGAGCATACCATAATTATAAAATACAAATTATGACACATTACTGAACTTGATTTGGGGCCATAAGTAGCATATTAATAGAAAAAATCCAACTTCGAAATTGAGAACGAACACCTTCTTTGAATTCGACTAAAATTCATATTGCCTTGATACATCAAGTTATTATACTTGGTTTTGTATGGTTAGGCGGCCAAGGTTTTTTAAATCAATGTCATGATGGCTATTCGTTGTGAATGCAAATTCAATCAGTCGATCCTTTGAAGACTGCATTATTATTTGACGTTCTGAGACACCATATTACATTAGACTTTATACATTTGATGTATCCGGGCGATTCCAAAAGGACCATTTATTACTAACCACGCAAGCAACAGTAAACTCACTGTCCTAAACAAAGGACAGAAAGTCGAAGACGTTGAGCCAACTCATTCATTAAAACAAGCTCCAGACCCATTATTTTCCAAACAGAGACACCGCAAGTACAAAACATTGTCACAAACACTGCTTCTAAGAAGGTTACTGGCAGGCCATAAAATTTAAAACAGTGATAATTACTTCGAAAATGGAACAAAAGGCAACAGACAAATGCATTGTGCCAGTTGTAAATTAAGTTGGACGCAATTTTTTCCTCTTTTCGAATGGCTTTTGTTCGATTTGAAAGTTATGCTTTTGTTTGAAATGCGTCGAAGTTAGATGTCACTTTGAAACGTATACAAAATTGCAGTTCCACTGTAAAATTTTATGAACTGTTAAATTGAGGATTGATGTGTATTATAGAATTTGTTATGTGAAAAAGAAAGAAATATAAACAACTAGCTTTTGTCGGCGGCTTCGCCCGCGTGGAATTCGGTTATCGCGCGCTGTTCCCTCGGAAACTGTGCATTTTTCCGGGATAAAAAGTAACCTATGTCACTCTCTGGCCCATAAACTATCTTTATGCCAAAATCACGTTCCACGGGGTTCGCGATCCACAGTTTAAAAAACACTGTACTAAATAATTGAAAAAAAAAAAGAATTTACTAAAACTACGACGTAATCAAAACTTAATTTAAAGCTACCTTTTTTACACTACCAATCATTTTTAAAACACCCAATTTGCTATGATTTCAAATTAAATCGTCTTCTCCGTTTTTACGACGTTTTTTTAAGTCATAACTCAAAATGAAACCATCTCGTCTTATCAAAGTTCATATAAAATTCTTGTAAAATCTCTGCTTGCGATTTGCATCTGGCTTCAGCTGGTTACATTTCATGAATTAAATATTTCTCAGTCGAGATTCCGTTACCTATATGAGATATGGTGAATCTCATATGAGCTGCTCATAAGAATATCTAATTTGAACTCAGCATCGCACCTTGAAATGCTTAAAAGGTTTGACAAAAAAACTTTGTGCTACCTTAGCGAATGTCACTAGGTACTACACGTCATAAGTGAGCGTATAACGTCAACTTTACATAATGTTCTCAAACTTTAATTGTAGCTTTATCTATTTAGGATTCTTTTACCGTGATGTGTAAGTATAATACACACATACACATAAATATCACGCCTGTATTCCTAAATGGGGTTGCCTACCGCTTCGGAGCCACTTTTGGCAATTTTAGGTTTAAAGTTTGACAAAGAAAATGCACAATAGTGAAAGGTTGCTAGCTTGTCGCCTACGGTATACCTTCACCTATATCCTTAATCGCCTCTTACGATAACCATGGAAGAAATTGAGAGATGTAATTCTAACTCGACACTACACGGTAAGTAGATCTGAAATGAAGGAGAAGGCGCGGACTCGATCTAGTTGTAAAAATGTTTTTATTTGTGGTGTACCTACAATAAAGAGTTTAGGAGTCATTGTAATGTAGAGAAAGATAAAGAATTTGAGATGTGTTGCTCTATTCACTCTTCAACGCACAGTAATAGGCTATTCGTTTAAAAGACCAACATTAGTAACCAATTTTGTAAAATATCAACTTTAAAATAACCTACAAATAACCTCTTATGTTACAGAGGCACGTGTAAAAATAGCTCTTAAGCGCATAACATCAGAAGCTAAAGTAATATGGATACTGAATATTTAGATTTCTTCCCTACATTTGGCGTACAAGGCCGGAAAAGGAAATTGCGGGAGGTACGCTTGTGACGACTTGCGAACTTTACTGGAAAGTTGTGGATGAGGCATGAAATGTTTTTTTTACTTCACCAGCTTGGATAGTTGCAGCTTTGTAATTCAAAATAGGCACCACTTTTCATCTGCCAGCATCGAAAGTTTTCTTGAAAATCAATTCAACTCATTTATACCATAATGTTTTTACACTAGATGTTACGAAGTTCAAACGTGACTGCGAATATTTTATGTAGAATTTTGTTGCATGTTTTATTTTAACTAATTTTCTTTTCAATGAGATGAAAGTTTGTGTTTCTCTCGAAAACAAAGTTAATTAGTGGTTCGTGTTTTGAAACCCTCGCTACGCTCAGGATAATATTTTTAAGCCGTGACTTTCTTTGCTTGTTTGAGTTACAAAGTAAGCATTTTACAAATACCTAAGTGCACGCAATTTTGGACATAAAATAATATATATTATTTAATATAAGTGCACGCAAGCAATTCTTGTATGTTCTCAGAAATATCAGAAACGAAAAATTTGTCATGAAGGTTTTAGGGGCAAACGCATTTTTTTTGTAAAAACACTTGGTCTCGAGTAGTACAGGTGTGAAAAGAGTAACAAGATCCTACCGACAGACACAACACAGCTTCAATCACGGGAACAAAGTCTTCAAAGATAAACATGTACCTTATAGCGCTCGTTTGTTTTATGCAATTCGTTTGACATACATTTCATTTAACCAATATCATTCCACGCAATCTCATCACTAAACATGCGTTTACCGCTGCGTTCACCGCGTAAGACAATGTTTAATAATTCAATTATCTAATGCCAACTGATATGCGTCAAACCCATTGCGTCGTGGCATGTCTCCTAATAGCCCGTATAGTTGTTTCAACCGCGCGCCGCCCCGCCCGCCGGCCGCTCGAGTAAAATCGCGCGCGACGTCGCCAGCCGCGATGACTCGTGGCATGCTTCAAGCGTCTTTTGAATTTGATTTTCCCGCTCACCGCTGCCGCTGCCGCAAGTCGCGCGAGTTCGTGGCCAGGCCTTCGCAGCCTCATATCATACAAACAACTTGTTTGTATGACCTGAGGTCGCAGCGTTTGTCGCATAAAACTGCCGAGCGCTTTATGTTTTGCAAAATTTACACGTCCACTAAATAGCTTTTTTTCCACTGAAGCAAAGCCGATACATACGAATAGTTTCGTTACACATCTTATCTTACTACAGCCATTTAACAAAGCGTTTTCCCTCACAAATAGTTCGCAACCTGTCCCTGTACTGAGAAGTGCAAAATTCCATCTTCGTATCTTGCCGTCCCGCTGACGCTTATGTTATTTAATACGAGAGTGAGAGGGACCGTACGATACGCGCTTTGATTTTCGGATTTCGTATTAGCCCCCCTGCCCTGGGTAAGCCGCCATAAAAGGGCGAGGTTTTGCCGTATTTCCTTGCAAATATGTTTCCAAGTTTGTTTGTAACGCTAATGTACCCGTTTTGTGATATTCGTTGAAGAAGTCAACAAGAAAACAGAATTCTAGCGGCTTTTTTGAAACCACGTAAGGGTGTTATATACTTGACGCCAATCGTCGCTATCAAACGGATCGGCCGATTTCGATGCGGTTTTTTTATGTAAAAGCGAGTTTTGTTTCCGCCATATGTATGTATGTAAACTCTTTATTGCACATAAAAATAAAAATATAAAAACACAGAGAGGAGAACAAGGGCGAGCCATATTTTGATCAACTGACTGACAGTCGAATAAATTAATTTCAAATGATTTTTTTTATAATTAACAGGATAAAAAATTTAACAATGTCGTTAATTTTTACTTTTTAACCCCCGACGCTAAAAGAGGGGTTTATACATAAGTTTGACCGCTATGTGTGTCTGTGTATTTGTGTCTGTCTGTGGCACCGTAGCATTTAAACGGGTGGACCGATCTGAATGCTGTTTTTTTTATTTGAAAGCATGTTATTTTGCAATGGTTTTTAGATATGTTTGATATATGAGATATTGATCTTTGAAGTGACAAAGTCGGGGGTTTTCAAATTTTTTGTTGGTTAGGTTATTATGTGTTGAATTTCAACAAGGCTCATTCAATTTTGTTGTTCGATTTCAAAACGATGAAACTTTTATACTTAAGTATATTAAATGACGCAAGTCTAGATTCTAGACCGAGGTTGTATTTGCATAACGGTTTCTCGTTTTCTATAAAGACTTTTCTCATTAGAAAACTAATTTCTTCTAAAGCTAACTTAGATGGATAATCGAAGACATTCTTTCCTTATTACTAAAACTAGGTTTTGCACTCGACTTTGTCTGCGGAGACGTAAATTAAAATTGACTCACTCCAACTCTTACCCCTTTTAAGAATTGATTTTCAAAGAACGATGATTGCTTACCTATAGTTTAACACGCTTGCATTATACTTGAAAAGTTTAGGTAACTGAATGTTAACAAAACAACGTCAGTTGGCGTCTTAAATATTGAAATTCCTCCATTAAACTATCCAAACAATCATTTGTATTACAATCATAGATAAGTAAAATGATAAAAATCCTTAAATGTAACAAATCTGGCAGCTGAAGTTTGTTTGTTACATTTAGTTGGAATTTTAGTTATGTATGGTAATTTTTAAAAAAGTGTACCTATTCCTTTTTTTGGAAATTTTGGAAAACAATATAGTATTTCCTACTCAGAATAAAAGAAAATTCAGTTTCGCGACTTTTTTTTCCATACACTCAGTACCAATGGGGGGCGTGCAAAACTGACTCAACATTTTGTACGAAAATATTGGGACATTTTTTTAAGCGATCGGATTTGATTGCGCTCTTGATTCTGAATAGAAAAAAACATATTTTTTCCAAAGGGTACTTAAGCTTTTTGAAAACGCCCATATCTGCAACTATCACTTATTAAAAGGAACCACTACGTCATGCATTAAATTTTAACTTTATGTGACTTAGAAATTGCATACAACAAACAATGTCATTGCAGTCGGCAAAAGAAGCGTGTGGCGACCGAGCTTTTCCGGTTTCGGCGAAAAAAATATTCCGGTTTTCGTCCAAATGGAGTAGGATTACTAGAGTTGATTTGGAAATTCGTTTATCGCTGTCCCGCGGGAACCATGCAAATTATCTGAGATAAAAACTATCAGTATACCTAATCTCATCTAAATCAGTTCAGGCGTTTAGACGTGACGAGGTAACGAACAAACCAACAAGACTTACAAAGTTTCGCATTAATAATATTAGTGGCTTTGTTGCCACTGTTTGGCTGTAGGACTTTCTGGCCAGACTTTAATGATTTTCCCTGACCTAATTACATTGTCCGTCCACATTGCATTGGGCAAGGCCTATGTCCAACAATGTGGACGTCCTACAGCAGATACGATTACAAGGTTGTCTTGATTCGCCTCTCCAATCCATAGCCCGTAATGGCCGTTGAGAAAAAGTACTAGCTCATTATCTATCCCGTTTCATTTGAAAAAAAAAATATTTGACTATTTTCTTAGTTCATGTTTTAAAATAGCGTTGGTTTCCGCGATATTTATCATCATTTAAGCCAGTGGTTGGCATTAACTAAAATTTCTAAATACTCGTACATGTGTTTGACAGCTGCGCTGTCAGCTGCATGCTTTGGGTGTATGTTAACAAGTCATTTTTAACAAACTGCAGTTAAGTGGATGATTGAAAGGGTGACAGATATATGACTAACGAAGAGGTCTGAATAAATCAGTTGATTATAGTAATTTCTCATCGTCATCTTTGTTATTCTAGTCTATATACATCTCAATGCTGGGCACAGGTCTCCTTTCTGAATGAGAAGGCTTGTGCTGTAGTTCCCACGCTGGTCCAGTGCGGATTGGGAACTTTACACACACCAAAGAGTTGCTTAGGTTTGTGCAGGTTTCGCCGTAAAGCTCGTGGTAAATTTTTAATGTGATTTCGTACACAAATTGCGAAAAAAACAGGTGCGAGCCCGGCCTTGAACCCACGATCCTCTGTTTAAGGGGCGATACGTCATACCACTACACCACAAAGAAAATTGTACTAAAAATGATCTAAAATTTTTCGGCAATCAAACGGTTTCGGCTAAAACCCAATTCCAGCACTGGTTGTGTACAATGCCGAGGAAAATGAAAATGTTCGCTATAACAGTCTTGCCATTTATTTGTTATGGCGATATTTCATGCTGCTCTGGCTCTGGTGACGTCACAATAAATAGGCTACACTACGGGGGTAGTTTAATTAAGTGCATCCGATCTTGGCTTGGTTAGCACGAAATTCAGTAAATTAACTAGAATGAACATCCTCTATCTACAGGGGGCGTGCAACTGTAGTTAACAAGGCCAGTGCAAAATGCGGTTGCATTTTAAAACTATTAATAGTTTTTAAATTGTTCTTCGAGCGATGTGGCATTATATTCTTCGAGCTATGTCGATGATTTCAGTTTTTTGGCGAATATCCGTATTCCGTAGTCTATCGCGCAAAGAAACTCCGACCATAGCTCTCTCCATGGAGAGAGCTTTTTGCATGACTTTGAGCCTCTTCAAGAGGCCACCAGTCAAGGATCCTCTCAGTCAAGGGTGATAACTAGCAACACACATTGGTTGAAAACTCTAGTCTTCAAGCAATAAAAAATTTTCGACGAGAAGACATCGCGAAGTTTCCCGAACGCTGCCCATTCAATATGCAAATCCTGGGAAATCCGGGGAAAACATAGTGGTAAATAACCTCGTGTGTATGGTTTCCAACGACACTAACATAGCAAATTAATTTTGTAAAAAGAGAAAGCTTTATACAATGATACGTCATACTCCAATGGAACTGTCACAAAAATATTTCCCCTAACCACTTAACAATCTGTCAAAAATCAAACGCATTAGAGCTCACTGAACAGAACTCTAGCTGCTTGTTTACTAAAATACCGTGAAACCAACTGAAAACAAACTCTATCTCTAAGCCGCAAGACCTTTTAATATTCTCAAGTAACTAAAAACAGTTTCTGACAGTTAATTTATGAAGCTGCCGACATGTTTAGAAAAAAGTTTGTCGGAGTTAGTTTCTTAAGTAGTTTCCGCGCATTTTGTCGGCAAAGAAAAGAATTTTAACACTCTCTGGAGTTGGACGGAAGGCGCAGGTAGTAGAGATGATTTTGGCTTGTAGTTTAATTTGGTGGGTTTGATATTTAAGGCGGATTAAGTTGGGATTATTTTTCGGGTTCCGTACAAAGCTGGCAACGGGTCCTTTTACTGAGGCTCTGGTAATTTATTGATACAGGTGATAATTTGCAGAGATTCATGTCAATGAACTACAACAGTTTTAAGTACCTTGCTTAAATAGAAAGAAAGTGGCGTTCGTATAAATTTAACTCTGTATGCCTAAATGTTTTTTTTTCGATGTTTTTTGCTTTATGTTAATTTTTGTCTCTTTCTAAAATGCATTTTTCTATGCAGCAAACATAGCGTTACTTTGTGACGCCACATGCAATTATGTATCTCTCTGTCATGTCTTGAATTTCAAACCGATTGATGTTGATGTAAACGTATGTATTCGATTTGTAGCATTCGAACATGGCGGATGTAGACAATATCTAATTTTGCTATTTCTGCTTCTTTGGCTAGTTGAAGTATAATTTTGATAGTGTTTTATGCGGCGATTAACCTTAACAGTGAGCATTGATCACAAAATTCTATATTGCTCTCGTGTCTGACATTTTTTAATGCGCAAGTTGTCTCCACGTGGTTTCTGGAATTTTACTATCAAGTTGCAAAAACTACAATCACATTAAACGTCCCTCTTAAAGAGAGTACTTTGGCACTGGCAAAATTGTCCTATTAATTAGGACAGAAAGCCATATTTTAAAAGAGAAGGAGAAGAAGATGTAAACGTAGCTTGAAAATTGTTTATCTGTTCTAAAACACGCATATACAAGCTTTGATTTATACAGTAAATAAAAGATAGTCAATTACCGTATTTTAGAGTTAAATATGGTGAAGTAGTACGAAACCTTTGGTGTATGACTTCGACTCGCACTTGACATATTTTTTCATGAGAAATAAGATACCTGTTTTGGTGCAAAAAATGCTAGATTTGAAACCGCGACCGTGAAATCTACGGACCATCGCAAATGCCTTTTTGAAAATGTATTCTTACTACATTACGATAAGGCATATTTTTAAAAACTAAAAAAGTTACCCTAATTTTTCCGTCACCGTATAGATGTAGCGTAAAAAGCTTTTACACAGGCCAAGCAAAAGCAATCTTATGCCAACGTCATAAAGACTGACATGGAACTTTCTCACTTTAAGTATAATCCGGTTGGTATGTATTTGTATTAAATATCCTGCAAAAAAGCCACTTCCTTATTGACGTGTTTGAGGGGCAAATAAAGCACAACACATCTACGATAACATACCTACCTTGAGTGAATAATTTCTTTGGGTTATTTTTTTATTTGGTCTATGAGTAGGTACCTACTGTTCCTTGTGCCGTGAGTTTTAAATTCTAGATGTGGAGTAGTTAGAGGTATTTTTTTGGTGAAATATTATGGTCAAATGGTAAATTTGCCAAACTGTTTCATTTCCCAACTCACGATTTTCTCTGAAACCATATTTTTTTCGGAACTTTCATGAAGTAAAACCTAACCTAGGTAACTGCGTTCAGTCAGCATCGCAAGTAGCGGAGCGGATCACTTTTTACTTTGCCGTTTTAACACACACATACATACATACACACACACACACACACACACACACACACAAACACACACGCACGCACGAACCCATCAATCATAAGAAAATACAAAAAGGTTAAAGTTAAAGGTAAAAGGGATAAGTTCGCTTTTGTACACATATTTAATTTTTTTTGTCAATTGTGTTTTACTTATTTTGTACAATAAAGAGTTTACATACATACATACATACACGTGAACATTTTTTTTTGTTTCGGGGAAAATTGAGAGTTGGGTTTTTGGTAGGATGGTGAACCGTTGGAGCAAGTTGAAGTTGAAGTGGGCAGTGGGCTGGTCATATTTGTCGAAGAACGAATAGCCGCTGGGGCTGAAAGTTCTCGAATGGAGACTGCTCATCGGCAAGCGCTGCTTAGGACGTCCACCAACAAGATGGACGCATGACCTGGTAAAAGCCGTGGGTTCAAGGTGTATGCAGGCCGCTTCGAATCGAAGTAACTGGAGGTCTATGCGGGAGGCATCCTACAACAGTGGACGTCCTTCGACTGACATGATGGTGATGATAATGATGATGGTGATGATGATGAAGGTACTGATGATATGGACCTCTGCAAAGTAAGGCCTGATTTAATAAATTTGGCATAACATGACGTGCGTGACGTGCTTAGTAAAGTTACCGTCCCTCTCATACACGCTAACCCAAACCAGTTTAACAAAATACTAGCAAATTGTATACTCGAGAGACCAAACTAGATTATAGAGGTGGCGCCCCGGAATTGCTCGGGTGTTCAAAGCCTGGTTTAATTAATTTTAGACCGCCGGGGCATCGAATACGCACCTCAACTAAAGCGAATGCAATTTGATGTTTTGCTTGGTTTGGTCAAGAGGTTTGTGTAAACTATACTTCATTTAATTTAGAATGAGAAACCACAATAACATTATATTGCGTCTGGTCAACTATTTGTTATCTACTACAATAGTCTGGGAACCGCAAAATAAAATTGTTTTAATGCCACTTTATTTGCATGTCGTCAATTGTTATTCTAGTACAAATTTTAAAGAGATTACAGTTCACGAGCCGCAATATAATGTTGCTGTGGTTTCTAATTCCTAATTAAATGAAGTATAATCTAAAGAGCTGTCTGAAATAATATGTAATACTTACCTTAAAACCGTACCATAAAAATATCGAGCATGCTATAATGTTGCATAGTCCCGTTTTGTTCGGAAAAAAGGGTGGACAAAGAATTCCGTAAGACAAAACTGCCATGATTAATTTCAGTTATTGCAAAATATTCACTAAATTATTCTAATCCATACTATAAGTAATATTATAAATGCGAAATTGTGTGTGTTTGTGTGTTTGTCCGTCTTTCACGCCGTAACGGAGCGACGGATCGACGTGATTTTTGGCATAGAGATAGTTTATGAGAGTGACGGCTACTTTTGATTTCGAAAAAATGCACAGTTCCCGAAGGAACCGCGCGCGATAACCGAATCGCACGCGGGCGAAACTGCGGGCAAAAGCTAGTTATAAATACACCCGCGTAGCTCACCCAAAAACAGTGAAATTTCGGAGACCTCTCGCTACACTAGCGCCCCTAGCGGCAAATTCATACGCGATGCCCTCATTTATGTCACGCAAAAATCAGGTGAGCCGGTGGGAATGGTTGCACCATGACACTTCACTGCCCATAACATAAATTTTAGCATGGAGTAACACATCGCTGCGCGCGCATAAGGCGACAGCGGGTTCCGTGACAGACGGGAAGACATAGCAGTGCTACCTATGAGTATATTTAACCCCCTATCTGCCTGTTACCTGGTATATGTACCTAATTTGGAGTACCTAACCATCCGGAGATATCAATAAAGTCTATGTTACGACTTTTTAAAAATAGACACGTGTGAATTAAAAGGCCATCTAAAAACCAATAGCTTAGGATGAGAGTTAAGAAATGAAATAGGTTTTTGATTTTGTTATATTAATATTTTAGTGTGTTAATACTACCAGCGTTTTCGAAGATATCCTCATTGCCAAGAAGAATGCGCCATAAGAAACTTGGTAAAAAGTTTTTTCACAATAAACAATAGCATGTAAATAAGGTAGGTAGGGTATGTAAGTAAGGTAGGTAAGGTAGGTAGGTACGGTATTTATTATTATTATTGTAAAATTAAAGAAAACAATTATGAAAAAAAGAATAATCGGGATGTATGGGATCCCTTTGTTACAAAACTAAACTAAACATAACTATATCTATGTTCAGTGGAAATGTAGAATGCTTCCGCCGCAAATTACTGGCTCTTGAGGTATCCCATCTTAGGCCTCTAGGTTGGCAACGCATTTGCAATACCCAGGGGTATTATAAACATCTGTTTATGGGCGGTGGTGATCTCTTACCATCAGGAGACCCACTACCTCGTTTTCCATCTAGTCGAATAAAAACATTTAAAAAAAATATTGAAATAGAAAAATAGAAATAGAAATAGAAAAACGTTTATTCACATTTCACAAATTACATTAATAAATACACAAAATAAACAAGATTGGAGTCTCCTTTTGGCTTAGTGCTCTAAGATCAGAACATACCTGCATGTAAGTATATCCGAAGCCCTGCGCCAGCTGCGGGTTGCGTGCGGCCGTTTTTAGGGTTCCGCGATACAAAATTAATTGTCTATTTATGCGCTGTATTAATTTAAATAACGATAAATTGGGGTAAACTAGGAAACTAGTAATTAGTAATTGTTTGTGCCTGTTTTCGACAACAGTGAGAGGGGGGGGGGGGCTGTTTTTATGTTGAGTTTAAGTGTGTTTAAAAATGTTTCATCATCAGCTGAAAGAAACCAACAAAGGCCTTTTCCTTAGAACGCCACAATGCGTGACAATTCGCCTCTTGCATCCCGCCCAGCCCGCAACTCTCACAATGTCGTCAGACTATCCAGTGGGAGGCCTGCCAGTGCTCCGTCTTTGGTCGCCACTCGAAGACTTTCCTCCCCCAACAATCTTTTCTTCGAGTTACGTGCAACTAGCATATTCTTCGATCATATATATCCAACACATGAGGAAGCTCAAAGTCACTCAAAGGGAGAGGGCTATGCTCAGGGTTTCTCTGCGGGATAAAATCAGAAATGATGATATCCGCAGTAGAACTAAGGTTACTGACATAGCCCGACGAATTATGAAACTGAAGTGGCAGTGGGCGGGGCACATTGCTCGCAGGACTGATGGCCGATGGGGTCAAAGGGTTCTCGAATGGCGTCTGTGTGCCGGGAGACGAGCTGTCGGTAGGCCTCCAACAAGATGGAGCGACGACCTGGTTAAGATCGCGGGATCGCGGTGGATGCGAAAAGCACAAGACCGGTCTGAGTGGAGAGCCTTGGGGGAGGCCTATGTCCAGCAGTGGACGTCTTCCGGCTGACATGATGATAATGATGATATCCAACACAGCATTTTAAAACTATTTCACGCACCTTTAAAGTGCCGGTAGTTAACTTCGCCAGGTTAATCTGTTTTAAAACTGTTGATTCGAATACGTCTTTATGCTTTTATTAGACTTAAATATAGCTTTGCAGACTTAAGTATGCACTTAAGTGTTTGATTGTTTGCGTTTCTTATTAACATTAATTAAAAAGCGCGATAAAAGGTTTAATTTATCTCTATGAAATAAATGTAATTGTTTTTGATCATAAAATTTACATTACCGAGTTTTTTAGAGCTGTAATCTTATGTCAATATAAAATGATGAAACGTAATTGTTATAAATGGTGGTATAATAAGACACTAAAGATATTTCTTTACAGTTCAGTAATTTATAAACCCTCCACGACGTCCACGAACGATGTTTTTATAGTTTACCGAGAGTTAACGTAATGCATCACAATATCATTATCACTGAAATTATTGTAAATATTAAGTACACTACAATCATAGCCCGAAACATGTCGAGCTAAACTCGATTTAAGACTTGAGTTATCCGTTACAATATCATTTAATTAATTTGCTATTGATTTTATTTTTGAAAAAAAAACTTAGAAAAAAATCAAGGCTAGGTTTTTTTCATGTTTTTTTTTCAACAATATGAAAAAAAAACAAAATCGTTTTTTTTTCATGTTACATCACTACACCCATCGTGACAAATAATAATAATAAAAAGGTAATGTTAGGTAGGTACGAGTATATGTGTACCGCGACAGTTTTGTAAACAGCACGCCACGCCGTATAAGGTACAAGCACAACCTAGATATGTGACTAGCTTACCTGAGCTAACACTTTAACACTTATAAGGTAACCATGATTATTACGTTTTAAACTTTCGTGATGCTCACTCATAGTCAAAATACCACAAACGATAAGTCCCGTTTGTGGTATTTTGACTACCATCATTATTGCCTAAGGTCGGGATTTGGGCGAAGTCGCCGAATATAGGTGCGACCAAACCGCTGCTTAAAAAACGGTGACGGCATGGAATCGCAGTGACGCACCGTAAGCGCACCGTTTCTAACGCATGCTCTGCACACCGCTGCTTAAAATACGAAATCAGTGACGTGCCGTATGCGTACTGTTTTTAACACATGCTCTCTGCACCGTTGCTTAAAACACGGAATCGCAGTGACATGTCGTAAAACATCAGGTCTTTACCGAGTAAAAGTCGTGACGTTTACGGCACGTCACTGCGATTCCGTGCCGTCATGGTTTTTTAAGCAGGGGTTGATGATCAACCGTTGATCGCACTTTAAATCGGTGGACGCAGTAGACGTCTTCCAGCTACTGATGATTATTACAATACAGTACAATACAATGACTCTTTAGTGTACACCAGAAATAGTAAGCGATACAGAAAACAGGTACCATAAAGAATTTTGTTTATTAAAATAAAACTATCTTAATATCCCATTTAAATTTATTTTCCTCTGAGTTTTTGCTCTGTAATAAAAGCAACTGTCTATCTAAAACACACTTAGTCTCTTTTTTTAGAATTTCGAAACTTAAAAAGTTTTGTGGTCACCCCACTAATGAACTTAATGTATGCAACGTCATTTCAATGTGCGTCTCTCATCGCTCTTAATACAAAGTTATGATACACGCACTTAGAAGACTTTAGGCCTTAATATGAAGGAGATAACGTCTTTTAAAACGCATCAATAACATGGCTGAATAACCTTTCACTTTACATGCAGTTTAACGAAAATAAACCTTAATACAGTAGTAATAGGTGTGTAGTTGAATGCATTATGTAATGTGGCTGAACACGTCTTTGCGCTTGGGTGCGCAGGAGTCGAAACCTGTTACGTAACGCTATGGAAAGCTCAACGGCCTTGCGAGAGGTAAGTTTAAAATTACATTACTCTCTTAAATTTAAAATAAGATTTTTTCTCTTTAAAGAAATAAAAAAGAAAATCCATTTATTCACACACAATACAAAACACAACACAACGCTACTAAAAAAAAAGTTATAGGATGTGCTTTCTAATTAACAACGTTTGCATCCTGCATTCCATTACTAAACGGGTGGAAATACACCGTCCAACGAGGTCTTCGCCTTTTATGTATAAACATACCTACTCTACAGTTGGTTTGATGCTATACCTATCGGTATTGCCAACCTTAGAGACTGGTTCGGAATGAGTACCAGATCCCTCTTTCGAGCTACCTACGTCAAAGGATCATCCATAAAGTACGTTGCGCCAATTTTGACCAATTTTAGCCCCCCTCCTCCCCCTTGTCACATGTATTAAAATAAATAAAATAAATATCATGGGACACTTGACACCAATTGACCTAGTCCCAAACTAAGCAAAGCTTGTACTATGGGTACTAGGCAACGGATAAACATACTTATATAGATAAATAAATACTTAAATACATATTAAACAACATCCAAGACCCGAGAACAAACATTCGTATTATTCATAGAAATATCTGCCCCGGCCAGGATTCGAACCCGGGACCTCAAACTTCGTAGTCAGGTTCTCTAACCACTTAGCCATCCGGTCGTATTGCTATGAAGATTGCTATTATTTTGTTCCTGTGTCACTAAATATGTGACAAGAACGAAGAAGATGTTTTAGGTTGATGTCAGAACTTTTTTCAAGACTTTAAAATTACGCTAAAGCAAGCGTGATAAGTCCCGTTTGAGGTATTTTGACTTTGAGTGAAAATCACGAAAGTTTAAAACGTTATACGACTTTTAAAATGTTCGTATGGCAAGCCTAGCCTGAAGAGAGATTTCTCTATCGCCCCAAACCCTCACAGCCTTATTCATAAAAAATCCTTAATTGAGGTTTGATCGGT
Source organism: Choristoneura rosaceana (assembly GCA_037349165.1). Taxonomy (NCBI): domain Eukaryota; kingdom Metazoa; phylum Arthropoda; class Insecta; order Lepidoptera; family Tortricidae; genus Choristoneura; species Choristoneura rosaceana. The sequence goes on from JAZBNJ010000013.1 coordinate 7,969,769, forward strand.
CTGTTAGTTAACAGACTGATTAAGCTTGTTTGACGTTTGTCAAGAAGTATGATTCATAAACGTTTATTAGCAGTTTGCTAGTTGTTGAGCTGCTGATAGACTGATTAGACGCGTTATGTTGGCACTCTTGGCAAATCAAAGACAAAAAATGGCCTTATCGAGAATTAAAAAAGAAAATTGATAGCAGTGACAGCAGAGATCCGCGTGTTTTAGTAGACCTAAATTAAGTGCAAAAAGTCGTAACTATGTCAATCATCGTAATTTTTTTTAATATTATTAGAGGATTTTTAAATACAAATGCCTGAACATAAATTTTCCTGTTTTTTTTTTAATCTTTGCGTAAACCTCCATATAAATATCTTCGGTATGGTTTTTTGCTCTTGTCAAAGTCAGTTGTTCAAATTTGTGGCGGCCATTTTGTGACTTAGCAGGGAGATAAAGGAGGGTCTACGGTCCACTAACTTTAGCAGAGCCTTGATCAACTGATTAGCGCTAACAGACGTTTATGAATCACGTTTTTTAGCATCGGGCCATCAAGGAGCCTTCAAGGAGGCTCTAACTTTTTATGAATAAGGCGTCAGTCTTTACCAGATCGTCTGTCCTTTTAGGCTACCTAACTACTAACCCATCGTCTTCCGGAGTGTGGCTTTTAATAACCTAATTCGATTAAGGACTAAATCCCTAAGTTGTGCTTCAACGCTGAGGTTGGGAACGGAAATCCATTTAGCAGAGTGACGGTGCCTCGTCTGTCTATCACAGACTTAAGACTAAACTTGTAAACCTATTTAGACGCATGTTCTACTAAACAAAACTAGCTGTTGGCCGCGACTACGACCGCATAGAATTTGTTTATCGCTATCCCGCGGGCATGCAACTCTCAGGGATAAAACTGCCTTATGTCCTTCCCTGGGACTCATACTACATGTGTACCGAATTTCATCTAAATCGGCTCAGCGGTTTAGACGTCATGAGGTAAAAAACGAACAATCAAACTCACTAACTTTCGCATGATGTAAAATGGTATTAAATTATATTGTAAGATAATAATTAAATGAGATTAGCGTGACATGTTTCGGGCTATTTCGTAGTCCTTCTTCATTTTTTGAAGAAGGGCTACGAAATAGCCCGAAACAGTCGAGCTAAACTCGATTTAAGACGAGAGTTATCCGTTACAATATCATTTGATATGAGTGAGTCTCACGGTAGTTTCATGTTCAAAATGTAAAATGCTATGAGAAGAATTTTAGAACTTCCGATAATAGGACTTGAAAAGTAATATGAAAAAATGCGCACCCATAAAACCCGTTATACTGTAGAGATAGACATTTCGTGTGATACTTATGTCAAAGGAGATTCCCCGAGTCTGTCCGTGTTTAGCGCGCATTAGCGTGGGTGCCATTGTCCGCCTGCCAAGAAAGGGGTCCGGGTTCAACTCCCGGGTGAGTGCGTTTGGATGTGCTACATACAGGTCAGGCTTCATGTGAATACTCCTACATTGATTTTATACAGGGAGTGAAAATGTTCAGGGGATTCAAGCTGTATAGAAATGAAAATTTAGTTATTAAACCTACGTTAACTTGCAGGCTTTTTCATCTAGGTTTAAGTGGTCTTAAGTCCTGTCAGATAGAACTGTCAGTTTAAAGCCTTAAATCGAGATTTAAAAAAGCCTACAGGACGTCCCTAGTGTTTGAATGCCGAACGCACAGATGTGAATAAGACGACGGTTGCTTAGGGAATTAATCTTTGGAATTAATTTAAATACAAAAATGACAGCCCTTTTATAGGCTGCTACAAAAATCTTAATAAAATCTTAATCTTAATTCAGGAATTATACATAAACGTAATAGCAACATCTATTGAGAGGTAAACTAAACACAAACATAAATTGTCTTCAACAAAACTTAATCAACTCACACACAATGCCGCGTTGAATACCTATTAGTTAGAGCTAGATATCCTCTTATTATCCGTTACCATATTATTTAATATAGAGCTAGATTCAGAGCATTCTCGCCAACAAACTGTAATATCAGTTTGGCGAGTGGATATGTATATTAACTAAGTGTATGTAATACCTATGAGAAATAAACAGAAAAAAAAAATTGTTCTATAATCCCGACTGTTTTACGGCAGTCGGGTTTTTCGGATGTTATTTTTGCTGACTTTATATGAATTGTCATCCTACCTTCACACGTATATCAAATTTCAAGTCAATCCAAACACTTGCAGTGGGTCAAACTGAATTTCACGCAATAACAACAAATAAGGCAAGGTAAATAATAAAAGCTAGTAAAAAAAGAAAACTCACCTCCATTCTTACAACAGAATAACATTCTCCGAATTTTATTTTTGTATTAATACCTTATTTATATTATTTTGAAGATTTCAATATAAATTTTTGCAACTTGAAATTTATGTAAATTATAATTTAAAATTTTATTGAATTAATCCGCACTGGGCCCGCGTGGGAACTTTTTTTTTATTCGACTGGATGACAAACGAGCAGGTGGGTCTCCTGATGGTAAGAGATCACCACCGATACAAACATCTGCAACACCAGGGGTATTGCAGATGCGTAGCCAACCTAGAGGCTAAGATGGGATACCCCAAGTGCCTGTAATTTCTACTATGGCCCAAGTCCAAGCCCTCTTGTTCTGAGAGGAGGCCTGTGCCCAGCAGTGGGACGTATATAGGCTGGAATGGATGGATGGATATTGAGTTAATAACCTAAACAAACATTATACCTAATAACAAAAGCATGTCACCAGGACATCAGAAAGCGCCAGGTATTTCATAGATCACGAGCAGATGATCTCGAGTGATCGATCCGCGACCCGACCCGGCTAGTCCGAGATCCCAACTGACGTATACTTCATTCGACACAATATTATAAATTCCTAACCTTTTTCAGCCGCGGACCCCCAAGGAAATCAAGTATAATGCCAAGGACCCCTGAGTGAAAAAAGATGCAATTTTCGGACAGTATTATTTTTGTTAATGCTCTAAGTATTTAAGATAGATGCGTATGGGACCGCGGATCCCCAGGGGTCCGCGGACCACAGATTGGGAAACAATGGTCTAGACAGATAGAACTCGAAAACATGCGTTTTTCCGGAGATAGCACCAAGCAGAGCTCTGCTCCCAAGCGTAATGCATACAGTGTGTGGTCATTTGACATTGACAGAATTTTAAAAAAATACCGATTTTTATATTTTTTTAGTATCGGTTGTAAGAGCTACTTTCATGCCAAATATAACAGGTAAGCAATATGTCATTATGGATACACACCATTTTTAATGACTGTAGATATCTTTTGATTATGTTGACATCAGAAGTTTGATTTTTGTTCACTGGTGTAAAGCGTAGCAGCTGTATATTTGATATTAATGTCAGATTGATACCTTTGTGTAAAATCAAATTTATAACACCTATCTTTTTGCGTCGGGGGTTAAAACAGAGCCGGATTAAGTCAGCGCGGGGCCTGTAGCAAATTTTATCATGGGGCCCTTGATTTGCTTCAAGTTTATAGTATAAGTAAAATATTATATTTAAGTCGATCATATTGATACCATCTCTTTCTTTGGCGGTGTTTTGTGTTGGTTTTGTTCTATTTACATTAATTTAGAAAAAAAAACATGCTTCTATCTGAATTGACGTTTTATACAATCAGAAAGCATTGCATTGAAAGCATTGGTCAGCAGGGCCCCTAGATGCGCGGGGCCCGTAGCATTTGCTACTCTTGCTATATGCCTAATCCGCCACTGGGTTAAAAAGGGCCTTAACTGACGAACGGACGGATGATAAGGTGATTCTAAAATAATTCATTTTTTCCGACTAAGGTACGGATTTTAATTATATTACGAGGGCAACTTTACGGTAGGCGGGATCCTAGACTAACTGTGTTGACACAACTTTACGCGCCACTTACAAGATTAATACCAGATGTGGCGATGCTTTATGATGTGTACCTTGTCTCATAGGCGTCGATACGACGGGGTAAATTTACCATCAAATCGGGGTAATCGGGAGACTTATTGGGTAGTTTTGACACGCGTGAAAGAAAGAATCAAATGTAGGAATATCTTCGGTATGAAACTTCCATGAGACACAGATTTATTAAATAAAAATTCACGAGTCACTCACGGGTTCGTTCTAGAAGCAGGCCAGACATTTTTCACCAATTCTTAGTTAGATGAGAACACACCTTGACAATGAACTTTATATTGGTCCGAAACACTATCGACTATAAATTTCTAATCCAGGGTTTCCCAAACTATTTCTCGCGACCCGTTCGTGGGTGAGCCCTGCCTGAAGAACGGCACACCAACAGATCAAACCTTTATTCCCTACAAACCTACTTTTATCGAATAAAATGATTGATTGATTAAAATGATTGATCTGGGCTTCACAGAAAACCAGCGTTACTGCACATATTATGCGGCAACACATGCTGAGTGGAGACCCTTTTTGGTATCCTGTCGTGTCACCAAGTAATATAGTTTTAGTGCTAGTTTTAGTCTTAGTCTTAGGTGGTACTTATAGAGCCAAAATAAATCTTTCTTTCTTTCTTTCCGATTGATTGATTGATTCATATTGGTAACGGTTAAATTTCCTAGAGGTGGGTCCTGGGTTTGTAAACTTGTATTAGTCGGTTCGTAGCCCAGACAACTGGGTACCACTTAAATTACCTGTGCATTCTATTTTAATGTGGAAGAATTATTAGTTAAAACTTGTGTTGTATTTGGATATTAACTAGATCCCTTATATTTCTGTTATTGTAAATACAAAAACCCCTCTGTTGAAATATTCCTTTACTATAGAAAGATTCAACGCTAATTGTACAGCTGAATTGACAAAAAGATAACCAACTTAATATATATAGGTAACTATCGAACCAGCTCACAAAATTTCACAAGAATCAGTTAGGAAATGCGACCTGTAGAAGAAATAACCACATAACCGCGCTACTTAAGTTCGCCTTTGTACATCTTTCTCTTTCATCGTACTCTTTCTCTTGTTAATTGTAAATTTCATATGTTTTATATGTACAATAAAGAGTTACAATACAATACAATATATACAGGCCGCAGGATCGCGGTGGATGCGAAAAGCACAAGACCGGCCTGAGTGGAGAGCCTTGGGGGAGGCCTATGTTCAGCAGTGGGCGTCTTTCTGCTGACATGATGATGATGATAATATATACAATACTTAACAGACATTAAAGCATTTTCAATCATTTTGTCCAAGCTGAAACGAAGATACCTAAATATTGTAAATCTGCTTAGAAAAAAATACCTCGTTAAGTTTCTTGCTGGATTCTTCTCAACAGAGGTTTTTTTCCGAACCGGTGGTAGATTTTTTGACGTTCATAAGTGCTTGTTATAGCCTAAATTGAATAAAGAGATTTTGACTTTGACTTTGACTTTGAGATGCTTCGCTCGCGCTACTTATTCGATCAATAACTGGCAATGTACGTACATGTACTTATTACATGGCAAAACTTTATACAAAACCCGAATAGAATCCAAACACCTTAAGAGGGGTCGAACTGGAATTTGTACGCGTATCGACAAATTTTTGGGCTCCCATGATCATTATAACTAGAGCCTTTGTGCAAGGAAATATGGTTAGATAGAAAGGTCTGATTTAAATGGATGTTCTTGTATAGTAAAGGCCGCATTCTTGCCCCGAGAATGCAGTGGCGCGTAGCAAATCGTGTTATGCTGGGCACATCAGCTAATGCTGTGTATTTTCTGCTGTTTTAAATACAAACTTGTATTTGTTTTCATATAAGAATTTAGTTTGACTCTACTTGTATTGACTCTACCTAGAGGGGAGTACAATTGTCGCGTGTGCGGTCGGGGGATCCTGTCCCGAATCGGCCTATTCAGTTACGAGCGCAAGTGTCGTCGCGATGCTACTTGGATCATCTGCGATAGATGTCAAGGCCTTTTATTATTATTATTACTTGTATTGTTATCTTATCCCTATATATCCCTACCAAATTTCAAGTGGGTGAAATGTGCCCTGCAAGATTTGATCCGCAAAAACGTTGGATTCTTGTAGAGCTAACAAAAATAACTTTTAAAATGCAAAAAGATGACCTAAAATTATGTATTACATAAAATACAGTATACTATAGAAAAGGGTCCCTCATGACTGCGCTATTATAAAAAAATCCGGACGGCAGGACACATAAGAAAGCTTCGCATCGCGTAGTACTATTACTTATTCTGTGGCTTCGCTTGCGTTTCGTGCTCGCCCGGTTAATCCATACTATCCATACTAATATTATAAATGCGAAAGTGTGTTTGTACAACATACAAATGCAAACATTGCAACATGCAAAAACATACAAATGTTTTTCCGTCTTTCACGCCGTAACGAACCGACGGATCGACGCGATTTTTTGGCATAGAGATAGTTTATGGGCCCGAGAGTGACATAGGCTACTATTTATCCCGGAAAAATGCAGTTCCCGAGGGAACAGCGCGCGATAACCGAATACCACGCGGGCGGAGCCGCAGGCAAAAGCTAGTTACTTATATGCTTTAAGATCTCAAACGATAGCAAAATATTAAGAAAAAGTATGATGCTGTGACCATTTTGTGAACTCGTGCGTAATATTAAATCAATTCGCAATAAATTCAATTACCGACGCATCTTTTATTGCTTAGTAGAATTTAATTACAAAATTGCTGTACTTTAGACTGTTAAGGCTAACTGAGAATTCCATTATTTGGACTTACCAATGTTGAATGTACAAGTAAAAATGTCCTTCGTATTTTCTTAAATAGGCAATATTCCTGAAATGATTTTTTTCTTTACCTGAAACAAATAAAAAAATAGAAATTAGTTTTATTTCAGGGTTAAATTGTGCATATTAATTAATGCCGTTATGCTATCTTTTATAGATAAACAGCTTAAATAATTTTGTGTTATTTTGTATTTTGTATTTCTATTACTAATAAGCTTACAACAACAACAACAGATGGTAAAAATAATATAAAATTAAAAGGGTTCTACTTTTTTATAAATACGGCCGTTTATAGGGTAGGTACATTTTGATTAACTTACAAATTTATGCGGTATTTTTGGTATCTAATTTGACTCATATTGAGCTGGTTTTTATGTCATTGTGACTGACAGTCAGCTTACACTAAGTCAATTACGTGCTAAAATAATTTGCATTAAATTAATTAATAACTGCTGCACTCTAGAAGGGCTACAACTCTTAATAAGAAACGAGTACGGCACAACACGAAGCACACCTAATTATCCGATAAAATTCCACTTAAAACAAACTACATATATCGCTCATAAACGATCAATTCTCAAGTAATTCAAAAAGCCACTCGACTAATTCGAAAAACACACAAACTTGTAAATGCTTTGAAACAAAAAAAACTCCAGTGAGCTGACAAAACGGTAAGAGCGAGCAATAAAATGGTAAAATGTTAATGGTTCGGATAAAACCCGGTTTTGACCCCCGTCGTTTCTCTGTTTTATATTATGATACTAATTCCCAGGCATTCACAGCATGATACGACATTACTAATGTCGTTTTAGTTTCGAAATGATTATGACGGAGTATAATTTAAAAATTGATGGCTGTCGAAGACAGAACGATAAAAACGGCGTAATGGCGCTTACGACAATATGTCGGCGGGGACATAAAAACGTTGAAATATTTATTTATATCTCGTTACCGTAGAACTCTTTGATGAAATCAACCGTTACATAAAAATAAGGGTTTCTTTTTTATTATAAAAGTATAAGATTATATCATCCCTCGGGCTATCAAATATTTTTAACATGACGAAAGTTTTTTTTCATTCGAATAAATACTACGACGAAACATATCATTATCGAGGCTGCTGAATAATTCCATTTTGTTTTGAAGCAATATCAATTTCTCACATAATTATCATAAAACTCACAACAATCCCGAGTCGGATCTATTATTCATGGAAAATTTATGAATTGAACGAGTGACTCGCTACAAAGGATTTCGAACTAATTCTTTACTGTGAAGAATGTACCAAGTTTGGCTTTCAGAGGGGTGATGACCTTTGCGAAATAATTCGCAGAAAATGCAGATTCTTGGCAAAGTTTAAATTGTGGTTTGTTTGCTTTTGAATACTGAAGAGACGAGTGATATTAGAAGTTTCACTAAGTTATTAAAAGCTAGCGGAATGTAGTTTGAAGCTAATATAATTACTAATATTTTTTGTTTTGTATAACAGCAATTTCAGTTCAGTTCCATAAAAATACATGTAAAAGCACCATCCAATGTAAATAAAAAACTTTTAATAACAATATTTCATCAAGATCAGACAAAGATGACAGTAACTACTTAGTTACGTCGATAACGTTAGGTTTCCATGAACATTTTAAATTTACCAAAAAGTCCATATTAAAATAGAAAATATGGAAATGAAATGCAAAATGCAACAACAATTCTGTATGAAATTGCGGCAATTTCTTTCGTGCGCGAACACAGGTTTTAAACAAGGCACTTTATTGTACACCAATTGCTTTTAATATTGGCGAAACGTATTTCAATTGATGTTGAGTTTATTAAATTCGGTTTTGCGTGTTGCTAGCTTGCTAGCAATGCTTTTATACAGCTAGAATGTACTGAATACTTTTAACCCTTAAACAACATTGTAAATCTGTTAAAAAAAGAAATATCCCTCGTTGAGTTTCCTGCCGGATTCTTCCCGACAGAAGTTTTTCCGAACCGGTGGTGGATTTTTTTGACATTCATAAGTGCGTAAGTAAAGATATGATAAAATATTATATTTGACTTTAAACTGCCCAGTCTCACTGAAACTTCTTTTTGGGGTTCCGTACGTCCGAGTGACAAAACGGAACCCTTATATCGCAACGCAAGTGTCTGTCTGTCGGCCTGGTACAGAAAATTCGATCCAAATCTTAATAGATCTAATGACCGATAAGGTTAAAAGGCATACTTAGACATTTATGTTAGCTGAACACGAACGAGTTACGCAAATAAATTAATTTTGAATTTACATTTACTGTACAATACGGGATAATGCATAGGTAAAGAATGTTCAGTTTAAATATAGGCGGCATAGTAAAAGATACATGTAAGTATAATATCGGCCTATATTATATCCTTCTCCTACTACAGGGCACATAGGATTCCTCCCAGAATAAGCCCAGACTTCGGCCGTAATTCCCACTGATCGGAATCTTCACTTGAATTTCTTCGCAGGTGTGTACAGGTTTCTCACGATATTTTCCTTCAGCGTAAAGTTCAGAGGTGCGAGTCTAGACTCGAATCCACGACCCTCTCCTTGAAAGACCGTTGGTAAAATCACTAGTTACCACGGCCTTCTATATATTAAGATACTAGCTTTTGCCCGCGGCTACGCCCGCGTGGAATTCGGTTATCGCGCGCTGTACCCTCGGGAACTGTGCATTTTTCCGGGATAAAAAGTAGCCTATGCCACTCTCGGGCCTATTAACTATCTCTATGCCAAAAATCACGTTGATCCGTCGCTCCGTTTGGACGTGAAAGACGGACAAACACACACACGTTCGCTTTTGTAAGTATGGAGTTCATAGTATGAAAGCCTCATCAGTTATCCAGTTTTAAAAAGGAATATTGAATAGGTACTTTAAGCATTATTTCCAAAATTGCCGTCATTGTGTAAGGTACTCCTTACACTACTCCTACTGGTAGGACTAGACTTGACAAAACAAATATGATTGCCAAGCTCCAAGTTCTACAAACAATAGTCCAAGCTATTAAATTTAACAGCCTAATAACAGAGCTTGCAGCAACATTGTTATTAATTTTTTTTCAAACAAGTTGTGACAAGGCATAAGGGCGTAACTAGCCATGCGAGCCTCGTTACAAACTTACGGCTACATACAAATTTACCTAACAATTTCATAAAATAGCTAATTATACGCTACACCTAACAGTCACAAAGGGTCGAGACTTTATTTCGTTCTTTTAACTGAACACGTAAAGTAAAATGAACCATAAAACATGCGCAGAAAAGTCAAAACAACGTAACTTTACGCTAGCATGTTTTGTTCATAAATGCATTTCTAAGGGATGTTCAGATGCAACTGCTCGCCGTATTTTCAAAGACATAATTCCGTATCACACTCAAGTGATTTCCGACTCTATTTTTATCAAAATTAAGTAAGGTTTGAATAGTTTTTTTAAGTTTGAAAGGACGTTAATGGTACAGAGTTCGGAATCTTTTGGGACATTCACCATTGAGCTCTGTTTGCCATATCCGCCCTTTTTCATAGTACCAGATGTGTACAGCGAGTTCTATTGTTAGTTGAACCCGACTGAGTGCCCAATTATATTGTTAATTTTACAAATATCGACCTTTGAAAACGCGCGGTAATAATAAGCCATTATGGCAGATGAAGCTCTTCAAAATGGCGCCGAGTGTCAAGTTTCAAGGTGTGAATTAACACAAAGCGATGGCTTGAAGTTTGAGAATTTAGTTTTGTTCGCGAATTCAGTTTAAATGAAAGCGTGATTTTGTTGAGGAATAATTTTAATGGACGAATAATTACCCCGGCGAGTGTAAAGCGGCTCCGTTTTGGTTGGAGTTGTGACTCTTCTTGCACTCTTTCTAAAAGCATAATGTCCCTTTTCAAGTACATTGTGTTATGTCGAACGAATAGTGGCCGTCTTACAACTGAAATATAACCGAATAATTTAAAACAGTGACCAAAATTCATTTCGCAGGTGAAATTCTAGACAGTTCCACGCTATTTCATAACTTGTTCCATTCATAACGTGGCAACACTTGTCGTTTTTTACCGTCATTTGTTTAATGATTGATTGAAGAGCTCGCATTATCTTTATATAAGCTAACGAAGCGTGGACTATAACTAATGTATGATGAATACGTTATTTTGATCTAAAGGTCGTTCACGTGATTTGATTTGTTACGTCGCTTTCGTAATTATTGCAAAAGTTACACACACTAAGTTGATTACGTACGTTCAGAATATAGTAATGGAGATGAAATTTACTCCAGACATAAGTCTACGGATAACTCAGTTCTTAAATCGAGTTTAGCTCGACTGTTTCGGGCTACTTCGCCGCTGCCCGACGAAACTAACACCGGCTTTTAATATGAGCGAGTCTCACGATAGTTTCATGTTCAACATTTTAAATCAAATTAAATCAAAATAAATAAATAAATCGTAATAAATTAAACAAATTTATTTGAATTAAGTTAACTTAAATTGCCGGTGGATGCAAGTGGTGAGTTGTCGTTCATTATGGCGTTCTAAGGGGGAGGCCTTTGCCCAGCAGTGGACGTCTTCAAAGTCAAAGTCAAAGTCAAAATCTCTTTATTCAATTTAGGCTATGATAAGCACTTAAGAACGTCAAAAAATCTACCACCGGTTCGGAAAAAACCTCTGTTGAGAAGAATCCGGCAAGAAACTCAACGAGGTATTTTTTTTTTAAAACAGATTCAACAAGCTGGCAGCATTATTGTTTAAATCGTTTGTAAATATACAGGCAGGGTCGATACAGCATAGGCCGTTCTTTGCAAGTAGTTGCGTCCGTTTTCACGGGAATCTGATTTAATTTCGGCCAACGAAAAATGCGCACATCCTCGTCCGTCATTAATTTACTTTTTAACCGATCCTCAATACGTAACCTCCAAAAAGGTCAAGGTCGGGGTAATTCGATAGCTTTTAGATTAAAAGCCCCTTTTTTGGGAGCTTCCCTTTGCACTCTCGCTCACTAACTCGGTTTTCTATGAGACTTGTCCTTTCAAGAAAAAAATGTATTTATCGTTGGCTTTAGATGTATTTGATGTAATTATTTGAAGGCATAAAACAAGGAGAATTTATTTTTAATGGCTAATGCGACTTTTAGGGGCTGTTTCACCATCCATCCATTACTGTTAACTGATGGTTAAATATGATGCCGTCTCCGTCTATTCGAACAAAAACAATAGAGACGGCATCATTTAACCGTTAGTTAACACTAATCAATGGATGGTGAAACAGCCCCTTAGTCTGCATCTGGTAAAGGCAAATTTCAAATCGATTAACCAGTACATTATTATGAAAAGAAACAAGAGCTTCAAAATCATTCTTGAATAAATTAATAAACATATTTACATACTTAAAACTGAATTGACTAACTCTTCTTTTTTGAAGTGTAAGAGCATATTATATACTGAAAGATGTTTTATAAACCCCCGACGCAAAAAGAGGGGTATTATAAGTTTGACCGCTATGTGTCTGTGTGTTTGTCTGTGGCACCGTAGCTCTTTAACGGGTAGACCGATTTGAACGCGGTTTTTTTTAATTGAAAGCAGGTTCTTAGACATGTTTTATGAAAATCTGTTGTGTGTGAACTTTAAAGTGACAAAATCGGGAATTTTCCAACTTTTTGTTGGTTAGGTTATTTTGTTTTCTGTCGTAGTGTCCTTAAGCTGGGCAAAGCCTTAAAGAGGGAAGGAAACACCAATAAATACGCAATAATACTAAATGGCAATAATAATATTCAATACATTTTCACGTTTCGTGTGATGTTCAAGCTATTTTTGTATTAAAAGAAACGTATTGTCAGAATATTCGGAAATGCTTCTTTAACTTCAAAGCTTTTGACAAAAATGTAATACTTCCGGATCGGAAGATTGATCCTACGTTTGATACAGTCAAACGATTCGTGAGTCTTTGTAGAACCTTTTCTAAGTAAATGAGACTGAGAAGAAATTAATTTATTTTGGGATTTATTGTTGAAAAGTGCCTTTTAATATGAATGTCAAATAGTAATTGAATTTTTTTGTAAATATTTTTTTTATTTCTCCAAGTGACGTGTATTTTAAAATTAATTAATTTATGTTGCAGCTGTATGTACGGTTGGTGCCCTAACTTTTGTATCCACTTTTTCGTACTAATTGTATGGAAAAGTGGATACTTATGTTAGGGCATCGACTGTACCTACGTGGATTCCAAAAATTCGTATGAGTACTTATTTTCAACATTATTTATAGATACATCAAGTTGTACGGAACTCGCGCTTGTTCTTTTTTTTATAATTTTAATGTCCTATCGAGATAGCAGTCGTAACACTAAGAAAGCTTCCAAAAAACGTCAAAGCTACGTCCATATCACCTTACAAATGAATAAACATTTCACTTCCATTTCAACGCCAGCTACTCAACTCAAACATGGACCTTACCCTACTAACATACAACCCTACATTATGTCCTGCACATACGACCGTTTACACATGAAAAGGGGAGCCTCTTGATGGAAAATGGACGCGGCTACAAGGACCTAAAGTAGAGAGTCGTAAGTGAACTTGCGCCGTTTATGCGTGTAAGCGTGTTGTATAGCACACATCGATTAGATCTATTGGTTTAGGGTTAATTGGATCGTCCTCTGTCACTATGAATAATTGATAACGCCTTCTTGATTAAAGCATTTGTCCTTCGAGGAAAAATACGTGCAGGAAAATAGGGTCTTTAATAACGGGTCAGCTGCTATACTTAGTAAGGTGGTCCTAGGTCCTTGTTATATGTTTTGATTCAGTGCCCTTAGTGTAAGTTTTTGGTTACAAAATACGTCTCGATCGCGTTCGCGTTAAAATCTCAACTTGAATGGAAACACGAACATCGCAAACGTTCCGCTAGAGGCGTTGTTCGTGTTTCCATGTAAATTGAGATTTTACGCGAACGCGATCGAGACGTATTTTGTAACCGAAAACTTACAATAAGGGCACAGGATTAAAAAGCCACTTGGTGTTTCTACTACTGACAATCATAGATATGTGGTTGACATTTTGTGGATACACAAGAAGTGCTAATATTGTGTCCTTTTAACTGATTTTAAATAAAAAAGACGATCTTTATAATAAAGCAATATTTTTATTTTATTTTAATGGTAAACAGCAATTTGATTTATATTCATATCGAATTGCTTTTCATCATCATCATATCAGCCGTGGGACGTCCACTGTTGGGCGTATCCCGCCCTCATAAATTCAAACCGCTTTTAGTACCTACATTTCAAAATATTATGCTACTCTTTATATAAATAATTATTGTTAGAAGAAACAGAATTCTTGAATCACTGAGAACATAATCTAAGGAAACTTTGATCTCTGTTTTTTTTTTTTTTTTTTTTTTTTATTCTTCTGGAAGGCAAACGAGCAAGTGGGTCTCCTGGTGGTAAGAGATCACCACCGCCCATAAACATCTGCAACACCAGGGGTATTGCATCTGCAATCTCATGCAAACGCATCTGCGTTGCCAACCTAGAAGCCTAAGATGGAATGCCTCAAGTGCCAGTAATTTCACCGGCTGTCTTACTCTCCACGCCGAAACACAACAGTGCAAGCACTGCTGCTTCACGGCAGGATTAGCGAGCAAGATGGTGGTAGCAATCCGGGCGGACCTTGCACAAGGTCCTACCACCTGCAAGTCTGTTGCTGCATAACAAATAATTTCAGGAAAAAACGTGCTAACACCACATATTCTTGGCAAACCCAGCTCTCTTTTTACAACATATTACAATATTAAAGTAACGAAGTAAAAATAAACCTCCGTATATTTACAACCGAAACGCGACAATATTATATTACAATGAGCAATATATTACAAAACAAAGGGAGAACAAACTTGAACTTTGTACGACTGAGAATAGATTTCATATTCCCATGTATGTTTATATAATAGTATTGTCAATATTCTTTATTCAATAAAGATACCTGTTCAGTACATTCACCTTGTGAAAGGGCGCGAAATCAACGATGTGATATGGGAGACATTTATTGAAAACTGATGTCTTGTCAATCGTTAGTACTCAAATTACCCAGGCATTGATCACTTTTTGACCTTTGTTTGACCTTCACTGTAAATAAACGTAACTAAACCTAATCCTAACACTGCCAGGTGACAAAAGACAATACGTTTTTTTTTTTATTGTGACGGGCAAAGATATACGTACTTAGCTTTTAATGCTATATTCGTGTTATAATTAGGTATGTGTCTGTACGACTCAGTCCAGAGATTGCGTGAGGGATAGAATTGAGATTTGTTTTTTTGAATCTTTTTGTATTTTTTATTTCAACTCCAAATATTTGTTACTTTTACGGTCATCCCGTAAAACCCATATCGAAAATACAAATCGAAATATAGATGCACTTAAGCAGCGACACTAGCGACATCTATGCTGTAACCCTCATCGAGAAACTTACAGCACTCCATTAGAACTTGGATAGAATTGATACACGATATTATTAGGACTGACTTACTAGGCGGCTACCCGGCCTATTCGCTTAGCTATACATGTGTTGGTATCGTGTGTCCCTATAGTAATTATTTTATTGTCTTTATTTATTTTTTGGTCAACACTGATACTAGAGGTTCAGTATTTGGCTCGTAAGTGCTACATCCATACTAATATTATAAATGCTAAAGTGTATGTTAGTCCGTCTTTCACCTCAAAACGGAGCGACGAATCGACGTGATTTTTGGCATAGGGATAGTTTATGGGCCAGAGAGTGACATAGGCTACTTTTTATCCCGGGCAAATGCATAGTTCCCGAGGGAACAGCGCGCGATTACCAAGTTCCACGCGGGCGTAGCGGGCGCGGGTATCGACATAATTGTGACCTTTGTCATACAAAAAAGTGACAATTATGTGGAATTGTACTCAGCACTCGTTTGTGGGTGGGTAATACAGGTCAGAATCATACTATAGATACGACTGTATAGCTAAATAGACCAGAACAAACGTATTCGTGACGTCATCACCTGCTACATATAGGTAACATACGACAGTATGTTCAAGAAACGCGTCAAAACGAGGATAGGTAAAACGGTAAGTGCACGTAAGTGGGGTATCCATCTTGCAGCTCACAGCATTATGGGACTAATGCGACTAAGATTTTAGAGCGCTAAAGCTTGCGCGATTATTCTATGTCTTCTATGGATGTTGCCGGTTGGGAGGCGTTTGTAGCAGAAGAGAAGCGAAGTACTGGGAGATGCGACAGTACAGCGTGGAAATAATCTTTGACAATTCAGGCCGTCTTTAGTAGTTAAACCTGGCTTAAGCCTGAAAGTTCCATGCATTTTGACACTACTAAACTGAGCTTAACGCTAACTCCAGGTTTATGTGTTTCCAGCAAGTAGCCACTAGACAGATTAAGTTGAGTTACGTCTCTTTTCTTCGTTGTTTTTGTGGTGTGTACGATAATTTTTTTCTTATCTTATTCGTTTTGCTCTAATTAAAAAAAATCGTGTTATAAAAAAAACACAGTACTAATTAGAATGTAGTCGTTTCTAAATTTTAGTGAATCGTATCATATTATAAAGACGTATGTTATGATAATTGTTAAAACATAAAAATGATTTGTAGGTTGAATTATTGACATCAAAAGAAAAAAACATTGTGACAAAATGGAAATGGATAAAAATAAAAATCAGCAAAAACCACCACGCCAGAAAAAATCAAAGGCCGCACCAAAAACATCAAACTATAAATTTTCTACTACGATTTTAACATTACACATTTTCTGAACAGAATAAATTGTAATGTAACCATATTATCCTTCGGGTTTCAACCGAAGACGATTATAATTATTACAGTGCAGCTCGTGAGATGGTGCTATCTTCCTCACACCTTTAAAGCTATAAAACTAAAAAAAATAAAGCTTCATTTCCGTTTCCGCTCCCCACCACTGCGCGCTAGCAACTCTGCGCCCGCGTCGTCTAGCCTCATTACGTGTTTTTGTGTTATCGGAATCACACCTCAATCTCGGAACGAGAAATCCGGTGCTCCATAAATGGCACAGTTTATGCCAAAGAGTTATTGGCTTTGATAATATTAAGTGAAAAAAGTGAAGAAATCATTGGAAAAAACCACGTTGTTCAAAATCATTAGAAAGTGATGGCAGGTAATAGTTACAACACTAGCCGGGAACATGATCCTTATGATGCTAGCGAGTCAGGTAAAATAAACATTATTACTATTTGTATTAAAAACAGCACTTAAATCGTACCTACTTGAATACAGCAGTGGGCAGAAATTAGGTGATGATAAAATACACCTACCCACATATTTTGACCGTCTTGATTTGGCCGATAAAATTATGATGTAATTATTAATACTTATACTACGTGCAGTACGTCCCAAATTCAAATAAATACTGATGATATTTATACTCTTCATTTAAATAGTGTTGAATCACGAGTATCACAAAATTACTCGAATATTGTTAAAGATTAACTAAAGTCCTACTTACATTTCACTCTAATAATGTCTCGGCCTTGATACTGTACGTACACAAGTAGCGTTAAGGATAATAAATGCATATATTGCTCCACCTTAAGAGTGTTGAGGCTCTGTTAATCCTCCTAAATTGTATTGAAAATGCTAAATAAAGTACATATCGACAATCCACTTTATTACTTAGTATGGAAATAGAAGTCATGTTGCTCCACGTACATCGTGTAGAGGACGCTTAACATATAATATATTTATGTACATACAATTCATTTTAATAATGTACCTGCCAGTAGTGTCGATATCTTGTTACCCCGCTTAGTGGGAGCCTTTCTTGTTACTCCGCGTAAATCGCGTCGAAAACTCATAAATACATAACATGTACAATAATACTCCACTTTTATAGTGCAAGTCCTTGTTCCTCCGCGTAAATCGCGTATGAGGGTAACCATATATGACATTGTGCAACAATACTCCACTTTTATAGTGCGAGTCCTTGTTCCTCCGCGTAAATCGCGTATGAGGGTAACCATATATGACATTGTGCAACAATACTCCACTTTTATAGTGAGAGTCCTTGTTCCTCCGCGTAAATCGCGTATGAGGGTAACCATATATGACATTGTGCAACAATACTCCACTTTTATAGTGAGAGTCCTTGTTCCTCCGCGTAAATCGCGTATGAGGGTAACCATATATGACATTGTGCAACAATACTCCACTTTTATAGTGCGAGTCCTTGTTCCTCCGCGTAAATCGCGTATGAGGAACCATATATGATATATGCACAATACTCCACTTTTATAGTGTGAGCCTTTGTTAATCCGCGAAAATCGCGTCGAGGAATAAATACATAATATGCTTAACAATACTTTAACAGTGTTGAGTAACCTATACTGCACGTAAGTA
The DNA here is from genome assembly GCA_037349165.1 of Choristoneura rosaceana. Taxonomy (NCBI): domain Eukaryota; kingdom Metazoa; phylum Arthropoda; class Insecta; order Lepidoptera; family Tortricidae; genus Choristoneura; species Choristoneura rosaceana. The sequence goes on from JAZBNJ010000013.1 coordinate 7,987,940, forward strand.
GAGAACGTAGATGATCTAAGTACCTATGCTTAAACCTAATAATCAGGTCAATTATTTTAAGAATAATAGGTGTCTTAATAAACTCCTATTGCATTATACGAGCACCTACAGTAAAAAGATCTCGAGGGGCTCTAAACTCTGGGGGGGCGCCGCCGCGCATGTATACCAGCAACGACCGAGTGTCGGGCGCCCCTGCCCGTCGACCACCGCGGGACTACCGCGCCGCGCCGCCGCCGCCCGCCGGACCAGCGCCAACAACGGAGGAGCCGCTGAGGAACGACGAGCCACTGGACGAGAAGTCGCCGCAGGTAGCTGTAACCGGCCTTACTCTTACATACTTTTACTTTTACGATGAGTCATGCTGATTCACGAACTTTTAATACTCAACCATAAGCTGAAATAATTGAGGACTATATTTCTAATACTAAAACTATCTAAATAATATAATTCTAAATTGATTAATTATTTTTAATAATATCTATAATTAAAAACTGAATTTATCTTACCCTATGCGGTGTTGGTAGGCCAGAGACCTACCGACTCTAGAATACCTAAATAGAATAGAACAGAAAAGAATTGAATCCAGAAGGATAAAGGGTGTATCAACCTACCACTCATCATACTAGCCCGGGCTGGCAGCAAATACCCGGTCAGCAAGCAATCTCCACCGTCACCGATCAGAGCGTTCTCGCTGACCTGCTGGTGTGTGACGCATGTGACGAACAATTCATCTTATTAATTCTCACAATGCTTAATCCAAACTGATTTACTCTAAATTGAAAATAACTTATAAATTCAAATTTAAATTCAAATTCAAAATCTTTATTGCTTACATAATATGTAGTGTCTGTAGAGGACAATAAATATTTTACCATGGGTGAATATGGTACAACGCTTAAGCTATTACAGCACGCCAAAACTAATCTTTAAATGTATGTACTATATACATACATATTTATAAAAATAAAAATGCAGACACAGAGAACGACTTTATTGCAAGTAGGAATGTGAAAGAAAAGTTTGTACCTACTCACATAACTACTTAAACCAGCGCTTGAGCACTTAATTTAGGTATGTCTGATTTACTAGATATCTGCGAACTATTTCTTTATTTATTATAGACATCCTATGGAGAGGATGTTGCCAACTTAATTACTACCAGCAATGAATTAAAGAAATTACCAGTATTACCTAGCACAAACTAAGACGTTACCGGTTACTGCCCTTTCGCAACGTAACGTTTGGCAACCTGTTTCAGCTCGCAACTTTTCATTTTGCAAACTCTGTGTGTGTACATGCAATACCACAAACATGGTGTTTTATGTTATTTTATTTTTCTTTCAAACTAATAAAAAACTGATTAAAAATCGAGACGAAGCATTCATGCTTAATAATTGTATTGCAGAATTCTTAGCCTTTCAAAGCTCCGCAGGCCCCGCTGTCAGCTACGACTCTGGATGTACAGTAAGTTATAGTTTTTAGCACTGATGCTGTACTGAAAATAACAACTAATAAATGAATATCGGTCATTATTAAAATTGATATTTTGTATGGCGGCGAGATAACATAACCTCATGCTGCCCAATTTGTAAACCGAATTACTTACTAAATTGTCTTCATGAAGCACCCAACACCCTATTGGGTGTGGTGTGGTAATGCATGTGAGAACCAAAAATACCAACGGTAACCATACAGGGACTCAATTGTTTTTTCTTGTCATATAAACACACTCGAGTCAACTACCGCGTTTTATGATCAAAAAATTTTGAAAAACTAAAAATATGATGATGTTCTGTTAGTTAACAATTGATAACAACACTACTACATTTATTACATTTACACCGAATGAATAACATAAATTATTAAAATTTCACGGATTATAGTGGTGTGTAGGTACATTAGAAACAATTTGGTTTCTGCGTATTATTAGATATCTTGTGTGATATAAAGTGACTGGTTCATATTATATACACGAAACCTTAGGCTTAGCGCGAATGACAGAAGAATCGATTTAGACGTCACGGAAAACCTCTTAATGGTACCATATCGCTTTTACCGGTCATAGATAATTTGCTTTTTGGAACTGTTAAATCTTTGTTTTTCCTTATAGAAAATGCCACCTACTTCCTGCGAGTCAGTCCTGGTGGCAACCAAAGTAATAGGATATTGATAATCTAGATACCACAAGCGTCCTTAGATGTAGTAATGGCCCCTTTTGCAATTAAAACTTTAAATGAACCTAACCTGGTGCACAGCAGTTTAAACACTTGTAGGTCTGCCTTGTATATTATTCTTGGTTTGAATACCTACTACTAAAACGAATATCACTCAATTTATGAAGAGTTTGGAGGTTTTTTCCTCCAAACCAGATGTAATACACCTATTGAACCAATAACAACATAATATCCGTACAAAAATGTGACCTTATCAAATTTGTTTTCTAAAACCTTGGCTATTGCCGTGCTCTGCCGAAAGAATACAGGCAAATCTTTTAATCAAAATAGAAAGTGTATCAAGACATCAAAACGATATTTTATTGTGATTAAAATAGGATATTTTATTAAAACCTCCAGGTCTGGGGCTCATCAACTGTTAATGAGATTACCTAACATCCATAAAATCTCCAGTAGTCGTGCTGCACGTTACTGGATGTACAGACGTACATAATTAAAACCAGATCAAAGATTAACTAGGTACGCGATCGCTCTGAGGAATATCCCTTTTTTTGTTAGGACTCATAATATCTTATACACATAATAAGTAAAACTTGGTTGTCTAAACCCTGGTACATTGGGTTAAAAAGGTACTAAGATATTGGTATCGATACCACTGCCCAGTCTTTATATGTGGTTCGCAAGACTCCCGGCTGGAGTTAAGCATATTCTATAAGTGCTAGGCTAACGCATAGGAGTCAAAAAAGGTTTTTTGGGTTGTGGCAATCAAGCATTGCCATGTAAGAATACTATTTTAATCTTTCTTTTAAACATTAATAAAGGTAGATACAATAAATACAAGTTTACACCTATTCGTAATAATCTGTATACATGAGAATCAAATCAACAATATAATACAAGTACCTTCTTGTCTAGGTAGTTGATTTATTCTTCTACCTTAAAATATATTTTTATTATTTTCTTATTAACAGCCTTGGCTAACATTACTGGGCTCTGAACATCTGCACTGTAATAATTATAATCGTCTTCGGTTGAAACCCGAAGGATAATTAGGAATTAAACGAACTTACCTTGTGAAGTTCAATTCCAATTATGCGAGGGTTTCAACCGAAGACGATTATGTACATCGTCCCATCCCTCCCATCCCATACAATAAAAAATAATAAAAAATATTTGTAACCTGAATATAACACAAAAATTGCTCTAAAAAATGAGGCTAGACGACGCGGGCGCAGAGTTGCTAGCGCGCAGTGGTGGGGAGCGGAAACGGAAATGAAGCTTTATTTTTTTTAGTTTTATAGCTTTAAAGGTGTGAGGAAGATAGCACCATCTCACGAGCTGCACTGTAATAATTATAATCGTCTTCGGTTGAAACCCTCGCATAATTGGAATTGAACTTCACAAGGTAAGTTCGTTTAATTCCTAATTATCCGAAAATACAAAAGAACAAAATCGCATTAATACAACAGAGCGATTCCTTGTCAATTATATCATACATTCATACAACAACGTTAACGTTACCCGGCTCATTCGATATCCAATTTCATCGAATAATGATGTAACTCAACTCAAGAATGTCGTATCTGTTCAGAGGTATGTCTACGTTAAACGAATCACATTAGTTAAAACGGGTACGTATGAAAATATATAAAGTTTAAAAATAATAATGGACGAAATACATTATGGTCATTTGGTATAATGTAATTTTTTTGGTAATTCTCAACTTTAAAAGATTTTCATAAAATAAACCTAACCTAACCTAAACCAATCTGTAAATTACACGATTTAAAAAGTTCTTTTAATCAATAGTTTCATAAAAAAATTTAGTATATGTAATGACCATTATATATTTCGTGCATTATTCGTTTTAAACTTTATATATTTTGATACTTTCCCGTTAAAACACGTTGATGTAAAGTCTCTCTTGTATTGGACATAGGTATAAAATTGAATACTAAACTGAAAGTTACCTTTTTTAGGGTATACCTCAAGAAGAGAAACATAATTTTAACCACTTGGATTAGATTATTGAACGTAGTTTTGACAGTTGCAAGTAATTCAAGAATATATTCATAGGGTCCCAGAGTTTTCATTGACTTGGTTTGGCAAGAAGCAAGATACATGTCATCAATAAACATTTGGCCGTTTTTTTTATTTTCAGCTAGAGTTAGAATAAATAGCAGGTCCTCTAAAAACACAAGTCACAAACATAAAATGAGTCTACTAAGTTTTAAGAAAAAATACCTTGAAAGAAACAAAAATAAATTAGTTACCGAAAACTTGAACACAAATGCGTACTCCGCAAATATAGGCAGTATGCAGAATTTTTAATCTACTACTAGGTATTGTTTGGCAATCGGTCCTCATCCCTCTTTTGAGTTACGGCATTTTGCGACCCCACTGTATGTAGTTACGTCATTCTTGCTCCGACGCTGTGAATAGAATTGCACTTTTATTATAATAGAGCATAATATCGCATTTATGCGACCCTTCTGTTTTCTTTGTGATGGAAGCGAATAGAGTAAGTTTAATTAGAACAAATGTTTAGTTTTTGCTGAATTTCTTACTATCCATATTAATATTATAAATGCGAAAGTGTGTTTGTATGTTTGTCCGTCTTTCACGCCGTAACGGAGCGACGGATCGACGTGATTTTTGGCATTGAGATAGTTTATGGGCCCGAGAGTGACACAAAAACACCCGTTATTTTACGATACCGATGAAAATGCTCAATCATAAGGATTGTTTTTTTTAATGACTCAATTTCTTAAGTAAAAGTATGACCATAAAATTTCTCGAAGATAATTTCATGAAAAAGATCATTCAACTAACGTTGTCATTTTTTTTTATAAAAAATAGGCTTACGTTTGGCCTCAATCTCTCTTGATGGAAGGCGAAGATAAGGCCTAAGATGGCACACGTTGCTATATGAAGAAAAAGGTGCAACTTTAGAGCTTTCGCATGCAAACTTGGCGACATCTAGAATTCAAATGACTCGAGCACGATAACCCTACTTTTCAATCATTACAAATTCCAAATTAAACCGCAATAACCCACAAAACCGGGACGCAACAGATGCACCCCAAAAACCCGACCCCACAGAACAATACCGATACCAAATCATACTCTTATTCCCAAACTACAGCCCTAATCTCGACATCCCACTGTTTGCCTTACCTAAACCAACCTTGGATCTAATTCTACGTTGTTTATTTTTCATTACAACACGCGGGGGTTGCATTTGGGACTATTGTTCCGGACCTCAGATGTGAATGTGAAGAGGGAGTGCACTTGATATGAATTTTCAATGCTTTAAGTAATTTGATTTGATATTTTGAGGGATATTAAAAGTAATCAAAACTTTTGTAATATCTTCGAGGGGCGATAGATGGCAAAGTCAAAGATGCTTTCTTTATTTGTTCGTTTTTCTGACGCAAAAGGCATGTTGTAAGTTTGATATGATTATGTCTGCCTATGGCATCATAGCTCCTAAACGAAAGAACCGTTTTTTTAAAGTTTTTATTTAACTTCCGGACCGGGAGACGAGCTGTCGGTAGGCCTCCAACAAGATGGAGCGACGACCTGGCTAAGATCGTGGGATTGCGGTGGATGCGAAAAGCACAAGACCGGTCTGAGTGGAGAGCCTCGGTGGGAGGCCTATGTCCAGCAGTGGACGTCTTTCGGCTGACATGATGATGATGATAGAAACGTTGCTGCCACAAATATCCGTCATACATTTAGTATTAGAAGGGTTATGGAAATAGCGGGTACTCCGGATGCGGTACGTAATGAATTCGCGCGGTACACTTGCGGCATTTTGGTCCACTGCCGTGATGGTTGCGGATTGTGCAGCGTTTACTATAGCAGATGAGTAACTCTCCAAATCTCAGCTCACAATCTATGAGTCTTCAAGTGTGGTCCTCAAGGAAAACTACAAATGCGATGGAAAGACGACGAGGATGGTGGCCGGCTTGAATTGGGTTTGGAGAGCTCAATGATGCGAAGAGTGGAAATTGAGGGCCGAAGGCTGAAGAAGAATCTATAAAAGTATCATCTAGCTAGTAAGCGATCATGACTGCTCTTATTTCAGAGGGCATGAGGATATGACAGCTAATGTATGAAAACAGTTTTTCTTTTTAGGCACTAAAAGGTGCCTAAGAACAAAAATAAAAATAGAAAAATAGAAAATAGAAATAAAAATATTTTATTCGCACTTCGCAAATTACACAAAAACACAAAATAAAAAAAAAATTAAGTAGTAGGTATTTGCGAAATCGCGAAGCGGTCTCAGCTCAGCAGTGTTGGCTGTAGAGACCAACGCTGGTCCTCCGCTGTGACCGCTTGGCGACTTCACGGAAAACGACAAAAATTCACTAAAAATAAACAAAAAAAAGAACAACAGAAAAACAGATCTTCGTCTTATAGTTTCAGACTTTCCCATACTGACCGATCTAAATGTTATATCCTGTTACCAGCATAGGAGGGCTCGGAGCCGAGCCTGCATTGTTCGGGGTCTACGTGAGGAGCTTCAGCCCAGGGTGGCCGGTGGATACCCCATCACTTTATGTTCCCATGGCGTCCCACAGTGGCAATGGTAACGAGGGAACTCATGTGATTTGAGGTTGATCCCCAAGGTAAATCGTGTGTTTTTATTTTGGTATTTCCTTTTTGTTTTTTTTGTTTGCTGTCTATTGTTTTTTTTTGTATTTGTGTGTCTTTGTGAATGTGAATAAATGCCTTTCTTTCTTTCTTTAATTCAAATTGGCATTGTTCTAAAGGAAAATTCTAGGAAGAAATTTCGGCACTTCAATGATATGCTTTTATATCGATGACCCTCGTTCTTATACATATACCTATATCTCCTCATTTCCAGCAGAGGTCTAGTATAAGTACAGTGGATTATTCAAGCTACTCGACCAATGAAGACGCAGCACGAGGGTCCGTTAGGAATCGAATATGATTTGCAGCAGTGTTGATTCCCGGTTCTAATTTAGTCGGCAATGCGTGCGCGGGATTGCGTATTGTGTCTGTTCATAATGAGCTTGTCAACCTAGTGGCTACACTTGATTGGAAATAGCATTAGACGATTTTAGCATAAGAATTAGTCATCATCGTCATGGTCATCCCAGCCTATATATACGATACAGCTGGACACAGGCCTCTTCTCAGAATGAGAGGGATTGGACCGTAGTTGTGTAGTCGCCGAGTTTTGTTGAAGCGGCAACACTGTCAGTGGCGGCGCTGGCAACACAATAGCGCCTGTACGGGGCGGTTCCGGTGACGTCACACCAAAACTAACAAATACCCTGACATCGTACACGCGGTCTCTTTCACCGAGTGGCCGCCAAGGAGTCAAGATTCAAGAAGCCTAACAGTAATAGTATCAGACTAGTTGATTAAACTTAATTAGATGATTCACACCTTCTGTGCTTGTAAGCTTAGAAATTTCAACAATTGTAGAAAGTTACGTGTAGATTGTCAACAAGTTGCATTTAATACTATAAACTGATTCGTAAAGAGTAAATTCTAGCAATATAATCAATATCAATTGTAAGAGTAAGGTTTAATAAATAATACTACGTGTGTGTTAATACTGTGTTTCTTTTAGTTGAGTGCAGCAGTGTTTGGATACAGATTCAGATTGAAGTTAAATGGGGATTGAGATATCGCTAACTACTCTCTTCGTCATACTATTTGTTGTTTATTTAGTATACTTAGTTATTTATGTTTCTGTTAATATATATATTTCTTTCTTTTCACTGTGCATAAATTACTGTTCTCCTATCTTTGAGCTTTCCTTTCTAGTTTAGGTTAGCTTGAAAAGATCCCTTTTAGGGATAAGTTCACTTTTGTACTCTTTTGGTTTTGTTTTCTTTTTGAATTATTTTGTGTGTTATGTACAATAAAGTATTTACATACATACATATACCATACTCTTCCCTGACATCCTGCTTCTAAGCAACAGTACTGGCTGCTGTGTTCCAGTGTGAAGGGTAGTACAGTACAGTCGGTGGAATAATCGGCACATGACAGGTACTCTACTAAAATGCGATGCTATCTAGTTGAACAATATGCAAGCACTGCACTGCCTGCGCTTAGCGGATAGACTAATGAAAGCCACATACAAACACACACACTATATTCTATTTTTTTTTCATTCATTTACTAATTAGAGAAACAATAACATTTTACAATAATGCAACGAGCAAAACCATACTAAGGTTTAACTGCCGTTGAATTCACTCACATAACGATAAGTAGGTAATTAATCACGATTTAACTTCAGGCTAGGGTACAGGTAAGCTTAACACAAAGTTACTATATCACGTTATATTACTAACTGTTACTTGCGACTCTGTCTACATAGAATTCGTTTATCGTTATCCCGCGGGAACGATGCAATGATCAGGGATAAAAACTATCTTTTGTCTTTCCTCGGATCCCAAACTATCTGTAGACCGAATTTTATCTAAATCGATTAAGTGGTTTTGACGTGAAAAGACAACAAATAAACAAACAGACTTATAAACTTAATTAATCTCTTAATTGTTCTCTCTTCTCCTATTTATGTTTTTACTGTTTTTGCTGTGATGTACTTAGTGTGTTTTTGTTGTCAATAAATATTGTGAGTTTGAGTTTGTGTTTATAAACTTTCACATTTATAATATTGGTGGGATGGGTTTAATTCAAAAATTACTCGATAGCTACTTATAAAACGTGACAGAAAATAGTCTTAACGGGCGACGCACAACATAAAGGGAACTAAGTGAAAATAGCAGCGTATTTTTCTAGAAAACTCACAAAGAAAACTCATGGGACTAAGTAACCAGTAAGTAGCCGGAAGTCTGAGTAGGTGTCACCTTTGAAAACATCTTTTGAAACCTACCCCTATCACGGAGCTCTTTAATACAGTCTTTGTAATATTAACAATGAAAAGGGGTTTTAGAAAACGTAGTGGGCGATATTGTATACTGTCCTTTAACTGGATTTGCGCCCGTATTTACAGAAAACGTGTGAAAATAGAACATTGAAAGCTGACGGCATCATTACTAAAATCTATTCAAAAAGGTTGGACTTGGACCATCGACACGCTCAACGTTGCCTAAAAGAGACCGCTCTGAAGCGATAAGGCCGTCCAAGGCTTACGTTGAAAAATCTCATATTAAATGATATTGTAACGGATAACTCACGTCTTAAATCGAGTTTAGCTGGACATGTTTCGGGCTATTTCGAAACCCTTCTTCAATGGAGCACGCGACTCGGCGACTGCCGCAACACGCGCACTACGCGCCACCGCTCTGCTCGCGCGACTATCCGACGTGACGTATTAGACGTGAGTTATCCGTTACAAAATGATTTAATATGAGTGAGTCTCACGGTAGTTTCATGATCACAAGTTGAAAAATCTCTTTACATTTGTGTTTTCTGTACCTACTGTTTACTACGTCGGTGTCATTGACCTGTATAGAGCTATGATTTCGCAAAGATCCAATCACAGCTTCCATTATTCTCAAATACCCCTTCCTAAATAACTTTAGTTATACAATAACACGAGAGGAAACACCTAACTAGTGCTCCCAGCTGGCGCGTTAGAGGCACAGGGGACACTAACACGTAGTGAGAAGAAAAGTTGGAAAAAATGCGGCGCTCGAAGCAATAACTGGTCGACTGTACCCACGTGACATCCACACGGTAGGAACTAAACATCTGGAAGAGACAAGTATAGCCTCTTTTAATGATAATGATGATGATCTGATCCTGCCGATTTCGGTCATGGCAACGGCTTTAATTAGTCGGTGTCGTTCATGCTCATGCACTCACAAGTGGCTTACGTAGTCAATCTTCTTACAGAAGAACAGTGAGCTTCTAAATACGATAGTAACATATAATATCATTGGAGAAGAACCTCACACCATACGGGCACGTGAGCGCACACCGTTACAGCAGGGCTACTCCGAAACTCGAAACTCGAAGTTCATATCGTGTGGTCCCTCTGACACTTATACTTTTTAATACGAGAGCGAGAGGGACCTCACGACACGAACTTCGACTTTCGAATTTCAGAGTAGCCCTGCAGATCTGTTCACTCCCGAAGACTCGCGCTCCTCCTCATTTTAGCATTTTATTTTTAAACGTACCCGTACAAGTCTATGTGTGCGTAGGTCGAACGTTTCCTCGGCTGCAAGCGTACCGTCAGTCACGCACACTCAGACCACAACACAAGTAATAGTTACTTGTATTGTGCTGTGACTAAGACAACGTATACAAGGTGTACTCGTGCACATTGATATTGATAATTAACTGTGGAGGAGCGCGCCTTCGTGAGTGAACAGATAACGTAATTATAACAGAGTGCGCGGATTATCGCGCTTGGTATATAATATTCGGACAGCTAAGGAGTGGAATGCTCTGCCAGCTCCTGTGTTCCCTGGGCACTACAATCTAGCCATCTTCAAATCTAGGGTGAAGGTAGCATCTTAGACCATATTCGCTTACCTCCAGGCGTGATTGTGGTCAAACGCAAGCCAGTCGCGTTCCGAACACAACCAGAGCTCATCTTCAGAGCAAAACAAGCGTTCACTATGCTAGCAGGTGTTAGACTAACACTATGGTAGTGAGTGTTTGTTTTTACAGTGTAGAGGAGGAGGAACTGCATGAACGCACATTTCTTGCATAAACGTACCTATCATAAGGTAGCGGGTGTCCAAAGTAATTATGAAATAAGAAATTACACTTGAAAACCACGACCTTTAAGATGAAGGAAAACGTGAGGAAACTGTACATACCTGCGGAGTAGTTCAAGTGTGTGAAGATCTTAATCCGTGCTGGGCCCGCGTGGGGACTACGGCCCCAGCCCTCGTTCTGAGAGGAGGCCCGTGCCCAGCAGTGGGACAATAAAATACAAATAATTATTCTTTATTGGTCACCAAAACACGATCACACGATCACGATCACGAGATGGACGGATGACCTGGTTAAAGCCGCGGGTTCACGGTGGATGCAGGCCGCTGCCAACCGAAGCCACTGGAGGTATATGGGGGAGGCCTATGTCCAACAGTGGACGTCCTATGGCTGAGATGATGATGATGATGATCACCAAAAACAGTACAGAGACATCACGACCCGTACGTCTTCAAACCTCGGCTTGGTGGGACTTATACAGGCTGGGGTGATGATGATGATAGATGATTTTGACAGCGTTTCCAGTAATTCAACGTCGTGGTGGACGGAACGCGTAAAGTTTTGATAGCAGATGCTCCGCCGATATTTGACGACGGTCCTGTCCGCTTTTATTTAGCTTTCATTTTCCGTTACGATAACAGGTTTTTGAACTGAAACTTTATTTTCATGGCGCATGCTTTATTGAAACTGCGGAGTTATGGAGATTTGTCCGGTAAATTCTATCCATACTTCCAAACTAATATTACAAATGCGCAAGTGTGTGTGTTTGTGTGTTTGTCCGTCTTTCACGTCGAAACGGAGCGACGGATTGACGTGATTTTTGGCATAAAGATAGTTTATGGGCCAGAGAGTAATATTAGGCTACTTTGTATCCCGGAAAAATGCACAGTTTCCGAGGGAACAGCGCGCGATAGCCGAATTCCACGCGGGCGAAGCCGCGGGCAAAAGCTAGTAAATAAATAAAACAAACAGGGCTGGCTAAAGAAAAGCTGGTAAGAAACAGCTCGTACGTAGCTCGTACCTACAGTCAAGGGTAAAAATATGTATACACTTTAGTACCTTATCACTTAAACCACTGTGGCAGTTCAAATATGACGAAAATAGACAAGGTAGAAGAAGAAGAAGAAAGACATTTATTCACATTCACAAAGACACACAAATACAACAAAAAAAAAACAATAGACAACAAACACAAACAAAACAAAAAGGAAATATCAAAATAAAAATACACGATTTTGTGCTAAAAAAGCAAGGTACTAAAAAAGGGTAAAAGGTACTAAAGTGTATACATATTTCTGCCTTGACTGTACCTAACACGCTCATTTAAATTTAGCCGTTTATCTAAGGTTTAAAATTACTATCTAAGGTTACAATTACTAACACGCCACCCTAGCCAAACGGTTAGTCTAACGTGTTGTTATATTTGACATTTAATTACCTACGCCATCCGTCAACGCGTCACGGATATTGACTACCTCAGTCGAATGCAATGGACTACAACGACCATTAGTAAAAAATAAGATCTAATTATACTTAAGTAGTCTAATTAAAAAAAAAACGCTTTGCCGGTTTTGCTTAGGGTTCCGACATTTTATTAAAAGCATGCATATTTCGCGATGCAACAGCTTAACTAGAATAATTATATTTTGTGATAATGATAAAAACAAACCTAGCAGACCTGTACTCCACACCTCTAGTCAAATTGTAAAGACAGCATGAAGGATCTCCAGTTTCCTCACATGATTCCCGAAATTCATCGCGATGTTAAAACTAGGTTACCCACTGACAAAACTGATAACAAATTAATCAAAAACCAATTACCTTCAATGAATTTTGTAATGGCAAGGTATTGTCGAATTTTAATTAATTTATAGGGATTCCTTAATCGGTATTGTGATCCGTTATTAATAAATATTAAATGAATGGGGTTTGATTGGGACTTGTAAGTTTGGAGGGATTGATCTAAAATGTAAAGCGTTGAGGATCATTTTGATTTTTAAATTAGAAGTCTTAAACGATGTTGATATCGAAAATACAAATTCCTTTTTGACAAAACGGCATCCTAAGGGCATTTGCAGATAGGTTTGATTGTCAGTATCTGAATCATTGTCATATGATTCATGTACTGACAAACAAGCCTATGTACTAGTTAAAGTGCTGAACTATTTTCTTTATTTTATTTTATTTTTCTTTATTTGTTTGTTTCACTAACACTACGGTAAGCATCCTACATTTAACTAACACCATGTTCCTAACATATTTATAAGTAATACTAACAACTGATGGATCCTAGTTATTTGAATAAATAAATTTTATTATTATTATTATTAAAACAAATAAAAAAAATTGGAATATAGCTATACATCAAATTATAACGCGAGTATTGGCAGCTTAGTGCTTCAGAGCGATGTAGGCTTAAATAATTACGAAAAAAATATAATTCACTTGTTTTTTCTTTAGTTGAATAAGGGAACGGCCACACCGCTGCTCAAAAAACTGTGACGGAATCGCACGTCGGTAAAGAAACGTCACGACTTTTGGTAGACAGTATGCGGTAAACTCCTGACGTTACTGCAATTCCGCACCGTTTGCGGATTTTAAGCAGCGGTGTAGAGGGCATGCAAAAAAACGGTGCGCATAGAATGCGTCACTGCTAGTACAGATTAGCCATTCACCATTCAGCAGATCACCATTTTTTAAGCAGGGGTGTGGCTGTTCCTTTAAGCGGCCACGAACCGGAAGGCGACACGTTCGGAGGCCTCCCACCAGGGGGACTGATGACATATATTGGTGGATATGGTGACAAGTTGTCCTTCATAGAATCATTTAAAAAGAGCCTTTGATCAAAACAACGTCTTCCCGCTGAAGATATGAATGAGTAATGAAGCATTTGTCAAAACATTTTAATCGTCTTTTAGGCAAATATTCGAGCGTTTCGACCGCGCGGTCAAACGTCATTAGCGTCCCACGTTTATATAGCACAACGGAAAGACAAGTCACAAGAATTTCACGCAAAATTCAGTATCGGTGTTGTTTTAATTTTTCATAAAAAAACAACACTGGGCATCAACCCTTGTAATAACGCCTGCGAAGACACCAATGACAAAAAAAAAACGCTGCAAAATCGCTGAATATTCGCCCTTTTGCCAAATATTCATTTTAAACAATTTGTAATCGGAAACACTCTGCAATGTTCTTCTAAAAAAGCATCCCATTAATGTAATCTGGGAAACTATTAGTTCATTTGATGGGGTTTCGGCTGGCAACGAGTTGGCAGAATGCTGCGCTTGAACTCTTTCACAGTATAAAATTAGTAAGTTTCAAAAATAAAGTACCAAAACTAAAGCCTAACTACAGGGTGTACTTTGTGGTTACTCAATGATTCACCGACAGTTATTACGCAGATTAGTGATTGGCAGACAACTTTCGCCGAATAACAGTACGCCGATGGATTTGTTAGGAGTAGGTTTGGATCTCGCAGACTCACATTTCGTAACTCAACCTTTAGCAGACTATTTAGTTAGCTTTGGGTTCGTTTGGCTCGCACGTTATTAGTCGAAATTCTATCTAACACATGTGATAAATCTGCTTATCATGTTTCGATGAACAGTTGTTAGATAAACTGAAACAATAACGAAACAAACAGTCGACGAAACGTAACTCTGCATGCTTTCTCCGACTACACGGCAAAATAAATTGTAAGCGAAACGAAATTATAACAAACGTTACTCGGCCAAAAGAAAGATCTGCCAAAAGTTATCTGCTCAAAACTCTGCGTACTCAAGCTCTGCGAAACTACAGGTCACCGTATTTTGTATGTGCAAACAAGGTCAAACAAACCACTTCTTATTCAAATGTTGTTACTTACCGTTCTAGCATTCTACGCAGTGAATCCTCCCTCCAAGTGGGTACTTATTTATCAAACTAGAAACTAAAATACTCCACTCACTAACCTTTGGTAAACCGCTGTTTTAAAACTTTGAAAAGCCAGTATAAATGACTTTTTAATCCGGGATTCTGTTGAATATATTCGCGTGGTTTTCGTAGTATCTACGGAACGCTAGTACAAAATATAGGAGAAGTTTTTTTTGTTAATCAAAGAATAACAAAGATAAAATGTGTCAAAGTTGGAGAGTAGGGGCCAGTGACGTCACACCGTGCTAAAATGTGTCGCACGGTGTGACGTCACGCGGAGATTTAACCGGATATCTTCTTCTTCTGAAAGTGCCACTCCATTACTGGAGGTTGGCCGTTAGCTCCGGAAGTTTCTCCCTGTCTTGGACCATCCAGAACAGCTCCTAATATTCCGCAGCCATGATTTCTTCCGCCTTCCAGGGCGCCGCTTTCCCTTTATTTTGCCCATCATTATTATAGTTGCAGCAGGTGATATATGTCATGGCGCAACGTGTGCTACAGGTATTAGATTTTGCGCTTTTTCACTGGATATATCGTGATATATATTGATGTTTAATATGCAAAATAAAAATATGGGTTCAATATATTTCTGCTAATCTAATTGTTAGGATATTAGCCTATCAACACCTAGTCCCAATCCTCACTAAGCCTGCGTGGGAACTACAGCCAAGGTCTTCTCATTCTGAAAGGCCTGAGCCGAGCATATAGGCCGAGAAGCTTTATTATCAGCGGGTAACATGCTATATTTTATCCCAGGAACGCATAAAGTTCCCACGGGACGCGAACGAAGTTGCGAGCAGCTAATAAATGAACATAATACATTCAACAAATCACAAAAAACCCCTCTCCAACGTATAACCGTTTTCCCAGCAATAAAACGAAACTGTCTACTGATAAATAATTTAATTTTCTCGGTGTTTGTTGGCGAAATCCAATAACTTTCGCGAACGATCCGCAAGAAAGGTATCACATTTTCAAATATTCATGCTGTATTTTTGTTAAGGGCTGCTATTAAAAGTTAGTCTTTCCAAACAAAAAAACGCTCAAAAGGCCGTCGTCGAAGCGAGTCTGTATCGTACAATTTCAGTAGTACGGAAAAATCTGGTTGTATTTAGAGAGGAGGCCTGTGCCCAGCAGTGGGACGTATATAGGCTGGGATGATGATGATGATGAAATGTTCAGCGAGCTGTGCATCAATATCAATCCAATAAGAAATTGGCGAAAATCAATTTCAAAGATTCCGTTACATATGCAGCATTAGCAGAGCACTAGTGCTTGCACTGATGTGTTTCGCCGTGGAGAGTAAGACAGCCGGTGAAATTACTGGCCCTTGAGGTATCCCATTTTCGGCCTCTAGGTTGGCAACGCATCTACAATACCCCTGGTGTTGCAGATGTTTATGGGCGTGCTCGTTTGCCATCCAGTCAAAAAAAACAGACGTAGATATAACCTATACATATGTATAAAAGTTAACGACCAGAGGCCGTATTGCCTAATGTTTTTGACACTCGTGATCGCAATCAAATGACATATTTCGCATACAAAAGCTGTCATTTTATTGCGATCGCGAGTGTCAGAAACGTTCGGCAATAAGGCCTCTGGTTAAGATCGCGGAATCGCGGTGGATGCGAAAAGCACCAGACCGGTCCGAGTGGAGAGCCTTGGGGGAGGCCTATGTCCAGCAGTGAACGTCTTTCGGCTGACATGATGATGTATAAAAAAAAAAAAACTTGGTCGGTTCTCTCGTGAAACCTCAGGCTGTTCTAAGCTTTACATTTAAGCTTCCGCTGTAAGTGTATGAGCGAATGTAGGTCAAACATATCTGTCTGTGCCGACAGCGGGCTATTCGCTAAATGTACAAACTATGCGTTTTGTTGAGATATAGGGGATGCATGCGGCTTCTAACAGTGGGGACTTCAAAGGGAGCAACATTTTAATATGATACCTTATTTTACCTTATTTTTGTAAGTAGATATTTCTAATAATCCCCCGATGGAAAAAGAGGGGTGCTATAAGTTTGACCGCTATGTGTGTCTGTTTGTAGCTCTTAAACGGGTGGACCGATTTGAATAAGTTTTCTTTTATTTTATAGCAGATTTTCTACCGATGGTTCTTAGACATGTTTCATCAAAATCGGTTTAGCCATTTTTGAGATATTGAACTTTAAAGTGAAAATTTCGGGGGTTTTCCAACTTTTGTTGGATAGGTTATTGTAAGGTTGTATTATTGTGTGTTCGAAATAACCTACGATACAAAATACTTTTTGTTGTGGTAAAAGTAGGTAGGTACTGAAGTAGATTTTTTAAATTCATTTTAGGCTTGTAACTCGTTTAGGTCTTATTTTGTATGCCTATGTTGAATATTTGCGTCATGTCAGTATGTCCGTATTTTACAATCTTTACATGCATTTTACTCGAAAACCATAAGGAGACTAAATTAACGAAACTTTTAATGGACATACACGCAAACTGTTCAAAAAACTGACTTTGAAAATGATTTCAAAATCCCTAAACAGTGATGTACAAAGAAGAAATTTTTTTCATATTTCCATGGGACCTATTTCGTGGAAATTTAAAATATCCTTAAAGCTCTAGCGGCTAGTTCTTTATAATAAATATCTTTCTCCAGCGAAGCCGCGGGCGTAAGCTTGTAACCTTACAAAATGGCCGCATTCCGCAGCATTAGTGTTTCTCTATCCCAACGGAATTTACATGACAATGGCGAGTTAAAGTTTTATTTCAGAAAACTGCTGACGCCGATCGACGGACCGGCTTGTTTTGTATCTTTTTTCAACCCCCCGTAGAAAGGGGTGGAATAATTAAGGCTTTGCGTGTCTATGTGTCTATGGCAGCGTAGTTAAACAAGATTATATTAACAGTTCCATTAATATTATATACTGTTTAATTTATTGAATCAGGCGTAACTTTGCGGAGGTCATATCAATGAACTAAAAAAAAAAGGAAGGTTTAAGGTCGCGGGTGAGCAAAGTAATTGTTTGTATTTCATTAATATGGACCACCGCAAAGTATCGCCTGATTGAATAAATATTTCACTAATTTATTTTATAATTTACATAGCGTTCTCTATTCCCTAAGCTTCAATGTAGGTATTATCCTAATTCTCAAATCGGTTTCCAATCCACCTTATCAATATGGTTTCACATTGTTTATGTATAATTTAATTAAACCCATATAAATACCAGGCCTACACATCGGCTTATCGTAGTTCAGAGGCCGTTGATTGGGTTCCAATATAAATTCTATTAGTTTATGTCAATTCTAATAGAATTTAACACCGATTCATGAATATCGAAGCAATGTTTCGCTCCAGTGATCATAGATGGCGCGGATGCCGCGCCGCTCTGATTGGTTATTATGCAGCGTCTCTCATTGGTTGATTGATTAAAGAGAATTGCAGTTTTTAAGGGTTCATATCTCAAAAGGAAAAACCGGTCAGGTTGTTTAATTAACTAGATCATAACGTAAGTAACATTAGTAAGTTATTATAGAGGTAACATACGAAAGAGCTATAGGTACAATACAATACAATAACTCTTTTTTGCACACCAACATATAGCAAACAATTACAGAAAACAGGTCTATACACAGAGACTTTCTGAGGTAAGCAATAGGCGGGCTATCTAGCTATTATCTTTTACGAAATTAAAAACTTTGCACTTAATACATTATAAGTACGATGACGTATAGTCACTAGCACCAAAATGAACACAACAAAACGCGCAAAAATATCAAATACGACTCTTTTTCTAGGGTCGGTAGGACGTGTCAGTTATTGCACGCTTTGCCGTGGCAGATATTAATGCAGGTATGCATGTAGGTGCAATCGTTGGAATGCCTTCACAGTTTTGCCGCATGTACCCTCCAATCAACCGCTGTTGCCAAACAAGAACCTCACGTAAGCATTGTTTTGCCGCTTTAATCAAAGCACAAAAGCGTCGGCAATCCGTCGTGTTTGCCGCCACACAATGGGCCGGCAAAGAAAAGAGTCAACTGCTTGCCGGCTAAGAAATATTGGTGCATTCGAGAAATTGCGGCAGAAATAGGGAATACTCGATGTTATTGTCACGCTAGCTGTTGTTCGCGACTTCGGCTATGATAATTTAACCATCTTACAAAAGGTAAAAATCGCCGAAATAAATAAATAAATATCACGGGATAATTCACACCAATTGACCTAGCCCCAAAGTAAGCTTAGCAAAGCTTGTGTTATGGTACTAAGCAACGGATAAACATACTTATATAAATAAATACATACTTAAATACATATTAAACATCCAAGACCCGAGAACAAACATTCGTATTCATCATACAAATATTTGCCCCGGCCGGGATTCGAACCCGGGACCTCAGGCTTCGTAGTCAGGTTCTCTAACCACTTGGCCATCCGGAAATAATAATGTATCGTATGTAAATATTTTATTGTGCATGAAGCACAAAATAATACGTAAAGAAAACAAAACCCAAAAAGATTAGAAAGTCGAACTTATCCCTAAAAGGGATCATTCCAAGCAATAATTTATTTCAAAGTTTAATATCAAAAATTATTATAACAAAAGTAAAAGTATAATAATTAAAAATGGCTGAAACAATTTTAATGATACATGCTACAAACCAGCGCAAGAAAACTCACTATCACTTAGAAAACTTCACCGAAATCGGTTCACACGTTAGAGAGCCATGATGCGATTGACAGACATTGGTGCCAAACTTATTGTACCCCGGTTTTTGGGTCGGGGGTGAAAAACGCTGCAATGTAAAACACTTAAATTTGGATTTCACATACATGCTACTTCTGAATCTAGTTTGCTGTGCCTCGATCAAAGCACGGAATGCGGGCTTTGGAAACTCTGTCCAGTTTTCTGCATTTGGGCAAAAAAGACTTATTCAGAGGTGTAAAGGGTCAAAGGATTGTTGTCACGTCCTCCTTATTGGTGTTCTGTGATATTCGGGGTGTTGTTTATGGTGCAAAGGGAAAAAGTTTCAATAATATCAATGGGTATTGCCAATACCGCTGATGTTGAGAAAGAAAAAATACATATAATACCTCGTTGAGTTCCTTGCCGGATTCTTCTCAACAGAGGTTTACCGAACCGGTGGTAGATTTTTTTGACATTTATAAGTGCTTGTTATAGCCTAAATTGAATAATGATATTTTGACTTTGCCTTTGAAAGTGCTAAGCTTAATTAGGGTTTGGCTGGAGGTGTTAGTTTTAGGCCTGTTGACAGAGATGGAAAGATGAACTGGACGTGGAAATGAGCGAGTAGCCATTAGCTTTGAAGGTCAAGAGACCTTTTGCCCAACAGTGGGAAACCAATTTATATATAATAAATCATTAAGCAGCACTTTCTATGTTGAAATTGATAAAAACTGCAGCTGTGAGCATTCGTTTGTTTGCTGTTTTGTTATTTTATTATCTAGGACAGGGGTGGCCAACTTGATTAGATCCAAGATCTACCGCTTACCGATGGAACCCTGTGCGATCTACCAATTACATACTTCTTGAAATCTTAAATGAAACAGCATATTCAGTATTTATATTTTCTGCCTTGCCACGATCGACTGGACTAATAGTCGCGATCGACCGGTTGGCCACCCCTGATCTAGGACCTGTTTACTTCGACTGAAGTGCCGGGGATTCTAAGAAATTTCGTTTTTGGTATTTGTATAAAAACTTGCACATGTTTACCTCGGTTACTACACATTTGTAAAGTTGTTACACATTATCATAATCGCAGTATTCGCAGTTGCTTACAGATTTTTGAACTGTAAACACGGCGAGTAAACGAAAATCTTCGCGTATAGATGAAAATGTATTTACATTTCTTTCTTTCCATTTAACGATCACTCTCTTTAACGTTGAAAAGTGGTCGGTCCCTCGAGTGTTATGTAGAGTTTACACTGTACATAAATAAATAAATAAATATTTATCACGGTCGCAAAATATTCCCAAATCAGCGTTAATAATGCCGATCTTACCGACGGCGCTAGTCTTAATTTGGAGCCATATCAAAAGTGCATCGATGTATTATTGCATTAGTGACGAAACTACATCCACATTCCGCATGCAAAATTTAAGACAGTCTAACTCTACCGGTTTTAACTGGTTTTTAACACACATATCAAAATGTTTTCAAGAAAATCATAAGCAGAAAAATCTCTCACGTAAACTGAAAACTTGGACTTATTAAAGAGTGGGATAACCACGAATGGCAGACACAGCAAGGATTAAAGTTTGCACTGAGCTGATTGCGCCGTCGTTGCGCTCTTTATTTGAGCGCACTTCACGGGTACAAGTAGGGTGACAGCGACTTTAAATTTTTGTAGGACAAAGTCTCAAGTTTTTTTATATGTCTCTGGCACGGTTACAATGTCAGATTTCTCGAAATACGTGTGTGACATACGTTGAACGTTTGTTTAACTGTCTTGCATTTTTTATTTTATCAAGGCAGAATATAGCATAGAAAAGCAGAATACACAACAGTCTTTTTATTCTTCACTTTTACCATATTTACATTACTTCTGGGTCAACATCCTTGGCAAGCACCAGCAAACGCGTAAAATGCAATCATAGTATTCACAAACGCTATTTCTATTACATCTTATTACTCTTATTACGTATAGACCACACGATTATTAGATATAATTATTATAGAAAAACGTGTGAATGAGGTATAAACACCTAAAGAGTTAAATTCTATTAATTAAATAAATCATGTTCAAGGTAAAATTCTAGTTAAAATTTTGTTAATTGAGTCACATATCTGCTATTAATTTAGCCAAAGTTACTGTACAAGTACTATTTAAAGTGAATTGTTTGTACCTCGAACCCGGTTGTATTGCCACGTGACACGCTTGGCCTTGTTTGGAAACAACGAAAATCCTATTAGTTGTAATTGTTTTGTTAATAAACCATTTTTTTTTTCAGCAATAACAGTTTATGTCGGGTGTTAAACGACTAACCTATTTTTAGTAGGTCGAAAAAGAGTTTTCTTTTTTGTTGAATGTTGAAAACCATGGCCACCCCAAATAATAAGTAAGTCTAGGTAGCGTTTCACCGCTGACTGCAAACAGAATTGGTTCTGCTGCTACCCTCACTTTAGGAAACCTAACACAAACACCAATTCGCCTCGAATGGCTAAATCTGTCACTAGTTCTTTTACAAAATATTGTGGGAATGTTTTTTTTTTTCAGTTTTATTCTACAGTCTCTCTTTTTATGTCACAGGGAAATAAAGAAATCATAATCATAATATATTTATTGTGATAACGGGTACAAAATATAGTTATATTGATAATCATGACCAAATTATACAGGATGTTAATATTGCGAATATATTTAACATTTGCGTACAAAAAAACAGTCATTTGATAAAATCCCTGGATTTATCTGACGAAATCACTCAAAAACAAAGAAATCACTTGAATCAACCAAAAGGGCAACTCGTTTTTTCATTTCGCCAGATTTGTTTAGTGATTTGATAAAATCCCTGAAACATGTCTGTGAGTTGAAACAACGGTTCGCAAAGTCAACTCATTTTATCATTCGATCATATCGAAACCATATAATCTAGTCTGTACATAAATGAACCAAATTTCAAATCAATCCAAATATCATAGGTATCTGTTGGTCTGACGAGTGACTTTTGTTTTTGTATTTCGCAATATCTTGTAAAAATTTATAGCACGTCAAACAACAAAGAAAACATTTTCATTAAACGATTCCTCAAAAGTAATATAAACACAAAACGAATCAATTTAAAGGCATCAACTGTTAATTAAATGATAATAAGGCAAAAGGAATTAAAATAATTAATAAAACAAGGAAGGAAAACCGCAAATTCCGCGTTGACAATTTGGAAATAGCCACGAAAACGGCCACGAAAGCTAAATTAAACCAAGCAATTAAAACTCGCTCCATGAATGGGTAATTTTAAAATATCCATTCGAAACACTTACGATTGGTATAACCGCTGCTTTTTATAGCATTAAGTTACCATAGAAAATTAGTGATAACGCTACGGGCTAGCGCAATAGACGCGAACACAATGCACAAACTAAACAGAACAATAATAAATAGAACAAAAATAATAGCTTTATGGGTTTTGATATGGTTAACAGTGTCAGTGGTAGCCATTGGTGAGAAAGCGTATACAGCCTGCAAAGAGTACGCACACTCGATGCCGGAATGCAACAACATACTCCACCCAGTTTCAAGAGTAAGGGTTCCTATAGACTTGCTGTTATACCCTCATATGGTCTTGATAGGATTCAAGCGAAAAGACGCGCCGAGCCATCGAGAACCAGCTTGGAAATGCGGTGGTTCCATGATCAGTGAGAAATGGGTGCTGACTGCAGCACATTGCGCCGAAGATCCAATAGACGGACCAGCCGCTGTGCTGAGAATAGGAACAGCAACCTTCGAATTTGATGAAGTCGAGGACTTAGCTCAAGAAAGGTCAGTTGCTGAAATTATTAAACATCCAGGTTTCCATCCACCCTCTAAATACCACGATATAGCTTTAATAAGCGCTGATCATCCCTTCATTTTGGGCAGGGATATAAGAATAGCATGTCTTCCGCAATCTGATGAGATACCTGACCTTAAACTGACTGCTATAGGTTTTGGGACAACAGTATCTGGAGCGGCAACAGGCAGTCAAACGTTGATGAAAGTTGACGTAGATATTGTGGAAAATTCTGTTTGTAACAAGTCTATGAAACCCATGATACGAATGAAGATACTAGCTGATGGTATAACCACAAATCAACTATGTGCAGGGGATTACCTGCATGGCGGAAGGGATACTTGCCAAGGAGATTCAGGAGGGCCTCTTCAATACATGCCGGATAGAGTAGAATGCATCAAAGATTTTCCTCTACACACAGTGGTCGGAGTAACCAGTTTCGGGAGGGATTGTGGAAGGAAATTGGCTCCAGGGGTCTACACCAGAGTGTGGAAGTACTTGGACTGGATAGAAAACATTGTCTGGCCTTAGTTTTGTGCCGGCGAAATGGTGAAAATTGTTTTGTTACAGTGTTTAATTTTATAAAGAGCGAAGCGGACTAGAAAGGTCTTGCAATTTGAAACGGTCTCGTTAATTTGAATTGTACTGAAACAACACTTCATATTTAACATAAAACCTTTCCTAACAGAATTCCCTACTGTATGGCTTATTTAATAATTCCCTCTTCAGGGTTCGCAAAAGGATAACGGCCTCACCAAAAACAAAAGGTTTCATGAATAACATTTTGTCAACCCTGAAACCGCTAGGGATCGGGTTTTTGGGTTGTATGATTCCAGAATAGGAGGCAATTATTGCTTTATTACTCTTATGTGGTTATTAAAATACTCGTACATGTATGTTGATGATAGAAGTATTTTCGTCTTGTGATTATATAAATAAGAAAATAGGGGTCACGTGAAAAACGAAAATACTTATAAATATAATTATAACATTCACCGTCTAAAAATGGTTTTATTAAAGCAAAATAACCGTAACATAACACAAATAATTTTATTCAATGAGATGAATTCAGATAAAATCGCAAAAGTATTTTAGATTTAATTTTACCTATTAAATTCAATTGGCTGTAACTTTCTTATGACCAGTTTTAAATAAACGTATTTATTTTCACACTTTGGTAATAGATACTCAAGAAAAAGTGTTTTTTTTAGACCGGTTAAATGTCGTAGGTACTTAGTAAAATTAAGATTGTAATATCTAAATAAACGTCTGCTCATAAGTTGATCGATTTAAATATGAAACGGTGATAACCATGAACTGAAATTATCAAGTGATTTCTAGGAATACATCAAAATATTTATTTTCCTTTTGTTGTACTTACACTGTATTGTATTGGTTTGTATAACTCTGTATTCCACCAATATTATAAATATGAAAGTTTATAAGTGTGTTTGTTTATTGATTTATTTCATCAATGCACTTTGTACAGTCACCTTAGGTTACGTTACGTTTGTTTGTTTCCTTTTCAAGTCTAAATCGCAAAACGGATTTAGAAGAAATTCGGTTAGTATAAAATATAATAGAGACTTGAGGAAAGACATAGGATAGTTTTATCCCGGATAATTGCACAGTTCCCGCGGGATAGCGATAAACGAATTATACGCAGACGGAGTCGCGGGTAACGGCTAGTATTACATGAAATTAACAAGTAACAAGAGAATAAGATATACTTACCAAATTCTAACTCAATAGAGTATAGGATGCGAGTCAAAATAGAGTTTCAAGATTTTTCACAATGTTTACTTAACCAAGTGAATGTGGGTGCTAAAACTATAGTCAGACTTATTCAATATCACATATTTCTCTAATTTTTCTGGGATACCTACACGTCACTTGGTATGCTGTCCTGTTTATTATATACTTCAGCAGTTACCTCACGTATATTCAGCAAAATCATCAACATAATAACCTTTTCAATCCAAGTCACATTTCCAAAGATTTTGTAATTTCAATGGAAATCAATCTTCGATTAAAAACCGCCAACTTTTACCAAACACCTAATCAAAAAGCCTTTGAACTTCCAGACAATATCCACGCGAACTTTTTTGAAGCAAACCCATCTTCAGATATTATATGGAAGGCCATTAAAGTTAGGATTAAGTTTAAAAGTCATCCTATTACACAAAAACACAATTTACAACTTACACGAAAATACGTAATATTCGTTTAAACTTTAGTAGACGGTTGAGATCGGGGCTATTGACGTACAGAGTGAGGGAACTACTTAACTGAACCGCGGCAAATCGACACCATATTGTCGTTGGCAGTCGAAGCTTGGAAGTGATACGTACTATAAAACAGAGGAAGCTGTTGTGTTTGGGACATTTATCATATATTTATTCCAAGAAAAATTACAGCATGACAGTTAAAGACCAATGCGCTGTAAAATTAAAATTATACAAACAAAAATATTTAAAGAAAAAAACTATCTATAGTTAGGGATTTTTGAACGTCGTTGTCGTCGCTACCCTAAAACGACGGAACACCACAGCCTCCGGCCAGAAGTCGGAGCGCAGGAACATCTGCTGGTGCTTGGCAGGCACTTAACACATATAATGCGTAACAACAAGTATGTTCTGCTTCAGCTTATTATCCAGGGGAAGATACAAGGACGTAGACGTACCTCCTGGTTAAGAAACCTTAGAGACTGGTTCGGAATGAGTACCAGATCCCTCTTTCGAGCGGCAGTCTCTAAGGTTAGGGTAGCCTTATGATCGCCGACCTTCGATAGGAGAGGGCACCGGAAGAAGAAGAAGAAGTCATAGTTTGGCGGCTATGCGAATTTGTTGGCGCTTTTTATGTCATTATACCACTGGCTCAGGCCTATTCTCAAATCGAGAGGGCTTAGGCCGTCCCCACGCGGGCCCAGTGGAGATTAGGAACTACACACACACCTTTGAATTGCTTCCCAGGTTTCAAATGTAATTTCGCACAGGAATTTCGTTAAACTCGGAGGTGTTGAGTTTGTATTTTCGACATAGGTTTACGGGATCGCTGTAAAATGAACAAAAATTTGGAATTGAAATAAAAAATACGAAAAGACTCCAAAAATCAATCTTAATTTGACTGCTTAATAACGACATCTCTTGTCCAGGTGAGCGGTTAGATCCAATGGAATGCTGAAAAAGTCTCGATGAGGGCTACAGCATAGATGTCGCTAGTGTCGCTGGATGACTAAATAAGAAACAAACAAGCTGAGATATGTGGTGCATAGGAGAAATTCGTGTCTGTATTCCTGTCCAGTGTAGGTGTAGCGGTATAGCACGCGGCACGGAATGCCGAGCACCTGGGTTCGATTCCGAGCGCTGGCCTTTTTTTTCTGGTTTTTCTGTGCATCTGTTTCATTTTGTATTTTCGATATGGGTTTTAAAGGTACGCAAAAGTAACAAAGATTTGGAGTTGAAATTAAAAATACAAAGAGACTCCAAAAACCAATCTTAATTAAATTTATAATACTACTAGCTTTTGCCCGCGGCTCCGCCCGCGTGGTTATCGCACGATGTTCCCTCGGGAACTGTGCATTTTCCGGGATAAAAAGTAGCCTATGTCGCTCTCGGGCCCATAAACTATATGCCAAAAATCACGTCGACCCGTCGCTCCGTTACGGCGTGAAAGACGGGCAAACAAACAAACATGCAAACACACTTTCGCATTTATAATATTAAGTAAGTATGGACTGCGTCGCTTGGACTTACGACTTGGGATACTCAGTATCTGTACAGCTACGTCATCTCTCAAGTAACAATCTGGTCCCCTTTTTTTATCGGGGACAATTTTGGGACCATTTTTTATAATTGCCAATCTGCCCCGGGCGCAGCGTTCGAGACGATTAAGAAATTCAGTATTTAATTAGTTTTTTCCAACCGAGAGTCTTGAATACTGGGTTGAGTCTGGGTTTGAGTAGTTAGAACTTTGACAGAGTACTTTTTAAGTTAAGTTTAAGTGGTTTCACGACGATTCTAAGAGTAGAGAGTATTTTGTTATGCTACAGGCGAAAGACTAAAATATGATATAGGTTTTACGGGATGACCGTAAAAGTAACAAAAATTTGGATTTGAAATAAAAAATACAAAAAGATTCCATAAAACCAATATTAAAATATGACTTAAACAATTCCCAAGACATTATAATATCACACAAAATATTTTTAAAAATACCTCAGTTTTGGCAACCATAATTTGGCGTTTGTCATAATGATCATTTGCCATAACTTTTATTTCTCTTAAGCTATAAAATTTTCAGGAACTTTAAAATTGTCACCTGTCTAACTTTATAGGTTAGGTTAATTTTATGATAATCCGAAATTAATAATAGTTTTAAGGAAAAAAAATATGCCGTTATGCAGTTATATGGGGAGGAACTTAGCTATCATAAGGTCGCGAAGTAACGCTTCGTTCAATAAATTATTTAAAATGATACTACTCCTGCTCGCAGGACTCCTGCGAGACTTCTAAAATGTGTTTGTTACAAATGAATAAATTATCTCAATGTTTCGACTGCATTAAATAAATCAGAATATTTTCAAAACTATAAACTAAAAAAAAAAAACTATTATATTATATAGATATAAGGTTTTATTGAGAAACAAATCCGCCATCTCAGAATAAGTAATAGTACTATCGTCGCGATGCCGCCGTGCGCAACCATGATTTGTGTACTAAAATGATTTCTTTGCTCACCCGCGACCTTAAGATAGCTAAGTCTATGCAAATTATGCGTGTTCATGCAGTTCCTCCACCTCCACACTGTAAGAACACACACAAATTACACAAACCCATCTATCACCACCACCACAACACACTGACGCGTTTCGAACTCAACCAGAGCTCATCTTCAGAGTGACACAACCGTACACCATGCTACCAGTTGTTAGACTAACAAACCACCACCACTGTTTTAATTTGCCAAACAAAACAAAAAACTACCCGCAAAATATTAATAAATTTTAACTATGCTACAAAACTACCTTGATTTTTTAATTTTTATTTATTTTTAGTCAAGGCATGTTTTACTAACTATCGTTGCTAAAATTAGACCCAAGCCGTAGCAAGGGAGATGACACTAAATTTATTTGCTCATTAATAATAGACCCCATACTATTGTACCTAATTATCTCCATACATTCTAACACGTCGAGACGAAACCCCTTATCACAGTAATGCAACACTTCATACGAATCTGAGTCTGATATTGAATGATTTAATTCTAACAGATGCTTGGCAAAATTAGATCTATCAGGATGTTCGTTCCTATATGCCGATACATGCTCTTTAAACCTAGTATTAAAACTGCGCCCGGTCTGACCTATATATACCTTACTGCAGTCATTACAAGTGAGCTTGTATACACCCGATTTAGTTCCTTTATCCACCTTCTCTTTGTGGTTACAAAGTTTAGAGTACAAAGAGTTGTTAGTTTTAAAGGCTACATTAACATTGTTTGATTTTAAAATGTCATAAATTCTATCAGACAAACGACCAACATATGAAATACTGCACCTATATTTGTTTGTAGACTGAGAAGGCAACCCGGCGTGAAGCATGCTATTTACTATCCGTGCCTGCTTCCTCTTAACCAAACCATCTAGTAAATAGCATGCTTCACGCCGGGTTGCCTTCTCAGTCTACAAACAAATATAGGTGCAGTATTTCATATGTTGGTCGTTTGTCTGATAGAATTTATGACATTTTAAAATCAAACAATGTTAATGTAGCCTTTAAAACTAACAACTCTTTGTACTCTAAACTTTGTAACCACAAAGAGAAGGTGGATAAAGGAACTAAATCGGGTGTATACAAGCTCACTTGTAATGACTGCAGTAAGGTATATATAGGTCAGACCGGGCGCAGTTTTAATACTAGGTTTAAAGAGCATGTATCGGCATATAGGAACGAACATCCTGATAGATCTAATTTTGCCAAGCATCTGTTAGAATTAAATCATTCAATATCAGACTCAGATTCGTATGAAGTGTTGCATTACTGTGATAAGGGGTTTCGTCTCGACGTGTTAGAATGTATGGAGATAATTAGGTACAATAGTATGGGGTCTATTATTAATGAGCAAATAAATTTAGTGTCATCTCCCTTGCTACGGCTTGGGTCTAATTTTAGCAACGATAGTTAGTAAAACATGCCTTGACTAAAAATAAATAAAAATTAAAAAATCAAGGTAGTTTTGTAGCATAGTTAAAATTTATTAATATTTTGCGGGTAGTTTTTTTTTTTTTTTTTTTTTTTTGTTTTGTTTGGCAAATTAAAACAGTGGTGGTGGTTTGTTAGTCTAACAACTGGTAGCATGGTGTACGGTTGTGTCACTCTGAAGATGAGCTCTGGTTGAGTTCGAAACGCGTCAGTGTGTTGTGGTGGTGGTGATAGATGGGTTTGTGTAATTTGTGTGTGTTCTTACAGTGTGGAGGTGGAGGAACTGCATGAACACGCATAATTTGCATAGACTTAGCTATCTTAAGGTCGCGGGTGAGCAAAGAAATCATTTTAGTTCATTGATATGGACCTCCGCAAAGTAACGCCTGATTCAATAAATTACATGATTTGTGTGTTTGTATATTTGTGTGTATGTTTGTCCGTCTTTCACGTCGAAACGGAGCGACGGATCGACGTGATTTTTGGCATAGAGATAGTTTATGGGCCAGAGAGTGACATAGGCTACTTTTTATCCCGGAAAAATGCACAGTTCCCAAGGGAACAAAATACAAAGTACAAATACAAATAACTTTATTTCGCTACAGCGCGCGATGACCGAATTCCACGCGGGTAAAGCCGCAGGTAAAAGCTAGTATAACTATACTTCTTGCACCCGACACTGCATATAAAGTATTCACAAACTTTCGCCACGTTTCTCCTCGGTGCAACAGAAAATTAATCGGTTCTTTGTAGAAGTTTTCTTGAAGAAATATCTTAATGGAAGTTACAGACCCTGTACTTACTACGAAGTACAAAATTAGAACTTCGTATCCTACCGTCCCGCTTACGCTTATATCGTTTAATACGAGAGTGAGAGGGAGGGTGCGATGCGAACTTTGATTTTGGAATATCGTAGTAGCCCCCAAGAATCTTTTTAAGCTTTGCGGTAAACAAATTCTTTTAAAATTGTTCTTACGCGAGTTCTCCTTTGCAACCTCAATCAGTTCGAAGTTTCTAGAAATTATTACAACTTTAGTTTTGCTTAGACCGTTTTTTGAGGTGGTATTTATTAAGATTCATAACTATACGTATAAAAGAAAAGAAACAAAACACAATGGACAAACAATTGACTACCGGATGGCCAAGTGTTTAGAGAACCTGACTACGAAGCTTGAGGTCCCGGGGTGGTGTGTTCCCAGTAGTTCTATTGACAGTAGGTACTATTTTAGATTCTGTTCCAGTAAGTACTGCTAATATAACTAGTGGGAACACACCCCCGGGGTCGATTCCCGGCCGGGGTAGATATTTGTATGAATAATACGAATGATTGTTCTAGGGTCTTAGATGTTTAATATGTTTTTAAGTAGGAATTTATATTTAAAACTATGTTAACTTATCCATTACCTAGTATCCACGGTACAAGCTTTGCTTAGTTCGGGACTAGGTCAATTGGTGTCAAGTGTCTCTTGAATCAAGAGTCTTGATATTTATTTTTTTGAGATCATGATGGTGGACTTATCCCTTTAAGGGATCTCTACCAGTTAACATTTAAGTCTGAGTACATACAGCGAAAGTGATCTCTTTTTCGTAGTATTTTATGAAGATTATGAGATTTTGTACCAAAAATAAAAAGTATTCTAATTTAGGAACAATATTATATGTAAGCTGTTATAGTAAAATGAAATTAAATAGCCGTTTTATTTTTGCCGTAAAAGCCTGATTAGACAAAATGTAAAATTGTAGTTTCTCTTTCATCTTTTTCTTCCTTTATTACACACAGCACAACGCCTCAAATTGTTCTCTCTTCTCCTATTTATGTTTTTATTGTTTTTGCTGTGATGCAGTGTGTTTATTATTGTCAATAAACATTGTGAGTTTGTTTATTATTTAACAAACTATTGCCCCCGACTCCATACGCGTACAATTTGTTTAGAACTACGCAATTTTCTAGGATTCAAATTATCCTAAGTAATTTCCCGGGCCTATATATATATATATATACCGAAATGCGTCTAAAGCGGTTCAGCGGTTTACACGTGAAAATATAAACAGACTTACAAACATTTGCATTTATAATACCAATGGGATTTTTAAGTACAAAAATACTTTTTTTATTTCAAAAAGAAGTGCATTCTATCTAGTTTTTCCGACAGCTCTTGCAGCAAATCTATTTTAAAACGGCTATCCATTTAAAAAAGCTTACAAAATGGATTCCGCAGACAATCCGTGGATGATTGAAAAAGTTTAATTTGGAACCGGTGGCCGACACTTCGGAATTTTCTATCTTTATTGGCCCGCTGTAGGGCATGTCAAAGGAAACTTTGTACGCAGAGATATTTAAAAAAAGTGGAAAAAATTGCTCATTAAAACCTCTTTTGGAAAGAGGTATTGCACCAGCCAGCTGTTCTATAGTTAGTGGCTTTTTATAGTGTCTCTGGCCTTGGGGCTGTAAATACAAGGTTCGATTCTACTCACATAACTGAGTTATTTTTGTTCTGCAACTTTTCAGAAACATGACTAAAGGTTATTTTTTTATAAGTACAGACATAAATTAAATTCGTACGTATAAAAACTCTTTATTGTACAAAAGAAAAGAAACAAAATACAATTGACTAACTTTAAGATACTTTGTACAAATAATTAATAATTGTACCTAATTGTGTATGTATGAAATATACTAAATTGAGAGAGGCTACGATAGTTGTGTGTATTGTGCTACGATAGAGAGAGAACTCCGAAGTATTTATGCGTCCGAGTTGAGGAACTATGACAGCGCGATGCAGGATGCAGGCTGTTGGAGTTTCTATATTTCGCTCACTAGATGGCGCAAGCAACGCAAATAACGACCCAAAAAACGCAAAATAAAATAACACAAGCAGTTGCCACACGTTCTTAATTCAAGAAGTTTCTTAATTATTTTTTTTACATGTTTTACATTTACAAGCCAATATTAAAATCCTTAAGCGGTTTATACAATAGTTGGCGAAATAGCACGGTTTGGTCGCGTTTACAATAATATTAATTGTAGGGTGCGACGATACCATAGGCCCTCCCCCCGGCCTACCTGCGGCTTGTACAAGCACAAAACTAAAGCACAATAAAGCTGAGGAAAGCTTGTAAGGTAGGAAGACGTCTTTATAAACATAAACTCATTGATGCTTCTCTTGATTGGATTATAACACACACATATTTAGAATGGGCTAATTATTAGCTTTCATTTGATAACCATATTGTTACAATACGAAATATATTTTTTTTCATTCCTCCGCCATATTTTTATTCACATCGTCTATGTCACTATGTCAAAATGCTTCTAGCCGTTTAGAAATGGACATACGTACCCACATACATACATACATACGCTTGAAAAACATAACCCTCCTTCGGGCAGTCGGGTAAAAAATCAGGACATGCACGCTATTATCGAGGTGTTAGAGTACATGTTCCGATATTTTTGACCACTTTGGCCGCTCAAAAATATCTGATGGCGACTCTACAGCTAACCAATTTCCGCTAAACCCAAACAAAGTAAACTAAATTACCAATTGTCTTAAATCAGGTTACGGCATAACTTAATAACACCTGCTCATTAACCACCCGCTAATTAACTTAACTATAACTTGAGTTAACTCTAATTAGAAACGGCAATGCGTCGCTCCCCAATTACATGGTTAACTTGTCGTCAAATCATTAATGCAATTTTGACAGGGAGCAAAGAAAATGACGAAGAAGTCTCACACAGACAGTGAGACAGCCGGTGAAGTTACTGGCACGTGGGGTATCCCATCTTAGGCCTCTAGATTGGCAACGCGTTTGCAATACCCCTCGTGTTGCAGATGTTTATGGGCGGTGGTGATCTCTTACCATCAGGAGACCCACTTGGTCGTTTGCCATCCAGTCAAATAAAAAAAAGTTTCATAAGACTCCACTGAATCATGTTCTGAGACCGTATTGTCTTGACGTTAGCGACTGCATTTACTATCTCTTTCTAACCTCGTTTTTAATAATAATAACAACACCTAGCCGTTTTCGGCTACAGTGACTTGAGTCTGCGTTTTGCATTTATGGGCAGAGATGTTTGGCGCTTACATAACTGACATAGTCATAGTAAGTATTTACATACATACATACATAATATGCCATTGACCATAGTTAAACAAAGAGTACCGCTTGTAAATTGTAACTTGCAGCTTCGTGAAATAGAGCACAGGTGTAAAATGAGCAAAAATACCAAGCAAATAAGTTCTGCGCCAAATCACGAAGTCTATTTCACACGATTTTAATATAATAACAATCTTAAGTTGAAGCAAAATGACAATGCGCAAGACATCAGTCTTCTCCGCAAATGTCGTTCCACCGTGTATGCGGCATTCGTAGAAATTTGCATATATTATTAGATTTCGAAGGCTTTGTTGTTCTTAGGTGGCAGCGGACCTGCTATATGCGAACCTAGTGTTTGAAATTATTAACAAGGTAGCTGTATATCTATGTACGTGTATGTATGTGTCTACACAAAAAAACGTCGTGTTTCTTGCCGGATTCAAAGTCAAAGTCAAAATCTCTTATTCAATTTAGGCAACAAGCACTTACGAACGAACAAAAAGATCTACCACCGGTTCGGGAAAAACCTCTGTTGAGAATGTTGGTATTTTTTTTAAACAGATTCACAATATTCATAAATGATATTATATTCTATACATATCACAAGTATTTATAACAATTTTATTTTTAACACAATAGGTTCACTATTTGAAGGGATCGCTAATGCGGATCGGAATTATTTCCAAATGTCCCTGGCCTTGATATAATCATTGACTTTTAATAAGCCTTAGATATTAACGTCTTCTTTACAATAAATTTAAATTTTGTATGAGTTCTTTTATTTTTCTTTTATTCTTCTCAACAGAGGTTTTTCCGAACCGGTGGTAGTTTTTTTTTACATTCATAAGTGCTTATTATAGCCTAAATTCAATAAAGATATTTTGACTGAATTTGACTTTCCGGTTTCCTGGAAGAGATCACTCTTAAGCGACAAGGCCGCCTATTGCTTTCCTTGTAACTCTCCTTGTTATCTCTGTGTAACTATTTTCTCGCTTACTATTTCTGCACAATAAAGTAAAGAGTCATTGTATTGTACTGTAACTCTAATCCTTTTAATAGTCCATCGTGATTGGTCGATAGTAAACGACGTCAACGCGTGCGCACCACGTGCATTGTTTAGTAAATACTGCCTTAATCCATAGGACATAAGGATCACATTGCATTATCATTCACGATTGTATGAATTGAATAGAGATTAGATTACTGCGACGAATAATGGTCAAGTTAATACTGGATTTAGAAGGAAAATGGACCACTGTATGGTCACGTTAATAAAATTTAGTGAGGTGCCCATATCGAATTTGAAATGTCGATAACAAGTTTAGTTTACGATATCCTTTTGGGATTTTGCTCAAAAATCCAGAAAATCATGTGTAACAACCATCGCTAGAAACATTGCTTCAAATGAAAAAAAACAGCATTCAAATCGGTTCACCCGTTTAAGACCTACGGTGCCACATGCCTCCTCTACATATCGACGGATGCGTCGGCAGATTGTATCTGCGGATGCGTCCGCCGAGGTGTAGAGGGTGGTTTTTGCTTGTCTGTGGTAGGTATTTAACGTCGGCCGATGCATCTGCCACTCATCCGTTTGGTGTCGGTTTTTCGACACGGATAAAAGGGTGACAGTGCGAACGCAACGCGCCTGTCCACACGTCTGCCGATGTGTGGACGGATCGCAATTTATCCGAAGATATGGTTGCGGATCCATCTGCCGACGCATCCGTCGATATGTAGAGGAGGCAACAGACAGACACACAGATAGATAGCAGTCAAACTTATAACACCCCTTTTTTTGCGTTGGGTGTTGAAAAGGATCTCCTTTAAGCAAGTGTTACGAGTATCACACGTTGTCACTACAGAATAGAGATGATGACAGGGTTAATAAAAATATATCATTCTATTTAGTCCGACAGTTAGACTATGGAAAAATATGGGACACGTATTTTTTGTTTTATCTATTTATTAAAAATCGACAAAGGTAGGTCATCAAACTTCCAGAGTGGGGGCTTGTGACGTCACTATAAGCATGGACGAAATACTATACTTCGTCCATGCTATAAGGTAAAAATCGTACAATAAAGTGACGACACTCGAAACTTCTAAGCACTGTCTCCTCGTCATTTTTTGTTTAACAAAAGAAAAAATATGTGCACAAAATTTTTAAATTATCCACATGACGGACTAAACAGTTTTTTTAGTCGTCTAGCCTATTCTTACCGTAACAACACATATCTATATTTCTCCCACCTTTCTCGCGACACATTATGACATGATTTGATTCCAAACAATTTAGCAAATCCCTAGCTGGCAACGAACCGCAAAATAACATCAAATCGAGATAGAAAACATAATCCGCCAATATATATAAAAGGATTACCATGACTTTTACTGCGAATTATATCTGCAATGGCGATCGCAATGCTATTCAATTAAAATCATTGCAGTGCAATACAGTAACGGACATAATGAAGTATACACTTTTTTTCTTAGCATATTTTATAAGCTTATCGGGAAAAAAGACTGCAACACTTAGCCATCCTAATTAAACAGCACAAAACAAGCTTAATACTAGCATAGCATAGCATAGCATAGTTTGATACTTGTACTATTATGTATTCTGTGATACCAGTAAGATTTCACTAGGTACATGAGTACTTAGCATCAGTTATGACAGTTGAAAGAGCTTAGACTATTTTTTCATGTAAGGAAATTTTGTCTTTGTTAATTTGAGAAATCGTAGCTTTCTACTAAATTAAAGTTTTTTTTAATCTATTGGATACATAGAGATTAAAGAGCACGTCTTTATTATAGTCCCCTAATCACACATAAAAAGAAACAATTTTTTCACTGGTCCTTAAAATCCAAGTGCCATCTATAACACAAATTAATTTCTAATGCAAATGTTACAAGAGTGATAAATTGTTTAAGTTCTAATAAAAATACTTTACTTAGTAAATTAGTTTTGACGCTTTATTGTTCGTTTTGTTACAACCTGGTGACAAACAAATATTTTTGTTTTTATTGCCTCCAGTGATTTATTACTTAAGTAACAATCTTGAGAAAACAATATTTCAGAAACTACAATTAGTTAAATGACATTAGGAAAAGCAAAATCGGTGAAAAAATAAGACATTTCTTTGTGGACAGTTTTGGCTAAACAACATTTTACACCTTAATGTCTGATGTGATGTCCCATTGCGAACCAGGATTTTTGAGCCACGCGTCACTGTTTATAATGTAGCCCAGTTATACATACTTGTAGTAAACATTGCCATTAATAAACCAGAGTAGCATTGTACGCCCAAATTACGAACTGTGGTAAGTGGTTGAACAATTCCAGTTCGCGACTCTACCTTTTAATTACGTTTTTCTCTTGTTTTGTTTTCTGTTTCCGCCACCTATTTTTGTTACACATAATTTCTTGTACCCAAATGTTTGTCTGGAAGAGATCGCTTTTAAGCGATAAGACCGCCTATTGTCTACCCTGAATCTAAGTGTTTATATTATAAGTTTTTATACTGCTTTATGGTGTGCAATTAAGAATATTTGTTTTGTATTGTATTGTATTGTGTAGTTTAATATCAAATTGAAAAAGTTGCAATTATATTGTCCGCCACATCATCGATGTAAAATCCGATACATCGTAATCCGGTGGTCGTGATGTCGCATCACTAATAGCGCGCGTTTTGCACCGGTTTTACTAGTGATGCGCTGTTTGATCGGGAATATTCAAATTTATCGATGTATTTCGAATGCTGCTTTAGAATGGAATGGTCGAACACTAGCTTAGCCCTTTAAGTCCACGCATTAACGATCCTCCATTTTGGCCGGGTGTCTGTTAGACAAGTCTTATCGACGTGACTGTTTTATGACACGTAAAAGACAGGCAATTTTAGGATTTTAGAACACATATTTGGCTGACGTTTGGACCGGTTGCACTTGCAGACGCAATGAGCATACCAAACTGCAGTGACCTTTTTATAGTTCCGTAGCCAAAATGGCAAAAACGGAACCCTTATAGTTTCGCCATGTCTGTCTGTAGCAATGCTAGAAAGCTGTAATTTTGCACTAACATACTTGTTTAGGGTAGAAAATTATTTGGGGTATTTTTAGGGTAAAAATTTTCGAATAAAAGGAAAGTTTCAAGAAAAAAAATACTGCAGATGGTATAGAAGCCAAGACTATTATGGATGCATTCCAAGAATGTTTCAAAACGGTGTAGTAGTTTAACTATTAATTTTTAATAAATCACTTTTATTTGCTTCGTTTTTATTAAAAAAAAGGTTAGGGTAAAAAATAAATAAAAGTGCCTAATTTAGGGTAATTTCGCGTAGCGTTAGGGTAAAGAAAATATCTGAGGTGGCAACACTGTCCCGCTGACGCTTACATTATTTAAGAGAGTGAGAGGGACGGCACGACGCGAACTTAGACTTTCGAATTTCGTAGTAGCTGTGCTAGCGGTCCCGGGTAAACGTAGCAATACTAACGCCAGTTCACTTTGACCCGGATATTTTTCAACAATGCTGGATCATAAATCAGAAACGCGTGTGACTGATCACAGCTCTGATCGATGACCTCCCCCCCACGGCTGAAGTGTTAAATGATTTCTGTGGCGCTATCTGTCAACGAGAATGTCATAAAAAACCGCGGGCGTCAAAATGAGACTGTTTATAACTTTACTTCAGACTAAAAAGTATCACTGAAAAAAAAAGGATAGCTGAACTAGTTTGGCTACTTGACGTTTAGCCAAAAGTTACCAATTATAAGAAACAGAATTATGCTAATATGGCAAAACTTGTTTTGTAAGACATCACCTAACTTTTAGCTACTAGTAGGTCTTAGTTTCGTAGATACTCAAGTTATGTTACGAGCATAGACAAGGTATACTCTTTTTCAACCATGGTATAACTCATAGGTATGCCGCAGGACTGATGGAAGATGGGGGAAGGACGTGATGGAGTGGAGACCCCGAACCAGGCGGAGAAACATTAGTAGACAGGAGATGATGTGGACCGACGACCTGGTCAAAGTGGCGGGAAGGTGCTGGATGAGCAGAGCACTGGACTGACATGAGTGGCGAGCAATGCAGGATGCTTACACTCAGCATTGGGTTGGCTTATGGGCTGAAGAAGAGAAGAGAATGTTAGGTATAAACGCGAAAGTTTGTTTCTTTGGATGTTTGTTACTCTTTCACGCAAAAACTACCGAACGGGTTAGCATGAAATTTGACATACTCGTATAGGTAATATACCCTGGATTAACATATAGGCTAGTTACTTTTTACCCTGAAATAAAGTACAGTTCCTGTAGATCAAAAAAGTTTTAAACTATAATACTAATTCTGCGCGAGCGAAGTCGCGGGCAAAAGCTAATGTAAAATAAATTTCACAAATAAAACCACTATCAACTACTCGGCTATCAAATTGTTTCAACTCCCCCCCCCCCCCCCCTCCTCCATATCATACATTCCTTGATCCCCCTCATTTAACCCGGAAACGGAAGCATGCCGGGATTCGAACCCAAATACCTCTAACCTGCGAGGGTGCATATTTGCGGTGATTTCTAAGGAACCAATGTCCCGAGGCATTTGGGGTCACCTATCGGTATTTCGTGCTGATTTACATAAATTGTTTGTATATTTTTGCGGCTTTTCTGTGTTAGGACGTTGTTCTTGAATAATCCGTGACATTATAGTACAGTGATTTATTTATGTCTAAAACAAGTGTATGTTAATAAAACCATCTATATACTTAATATTATAAATGCGAAAGTGTGTTTGTATGTTTGTCCGTCTTTCACGCCGTAAGGGAGCTACGGATTGACGTGATTTTTGGCATAGAGATAGTTTATGGGCCCGAGAGTGACATAGGCTACTTTTTATCCCGGCAAAATGCACAGTTCCCGAGGGAACAGCGCACGATAACCGAACACCACGCGGGCGGAGCCGCGGGCAAAAGCTAGTAATTAAAAAAACTTTAACACCCCTGATGCCAGTGCGTTGTCGGCCCTATTCGGTATCGGTATTTTGTTCAATTAGACGTACACATCACATTTATCGGTCAAATAAAATCAATCAATTTTGCCATGCAATACTTTGGGAAGAATACTTTATACGAAACGATACATTTTACTAAATAATACTTGGTAATATGAAACTTGACTAAGTAATTATTTTTGAAACAATAATTTTCCAAAAAAAATTACCGTAAAATTGCGATAAGTTGTTTTAGGAAATAATTTTTTGCCAAATAATAATTCGAGTAAAATATTTTGGGATGCTACTTTGGGAAAAGTTTTTTGCCCATACATTACTTAATTGTGCTATGTTTACCTATGCTTTCTTGTTAATTGTTTTATTCCTACTTTGTGCAATTTTGTCTTATTGAATAAAGATTTTATTATTATTAGTAGTAATCCGAGTGGCGGCCATTTTGGCTAGTAGGAATAGGCATGCGTGTGTATATAGTTATGTCAGTGTTTCTGTATAGATACATATCTATTTTATAAGCTAATAAACCATTCTTATTCTTATTCTTCAACCCCAACGAGTAAGTCTAAAATAACAAGCGCGAGCGATTCCAAAAACTCCAAAATCCACTCCGGAGCAGTTTATCCACCCACACCATTCACGGCCATTCAATGAATCAACCTTAACACTTGATTTATTTATAGTTTGAACAAAACTACATCAATCACGTACACCAACTAGAATCCTAAGAAATCCTTAACCGTACCGATCTGAGGCACATGTCTGGTACACCACCATTATACCTTGAACCTTTCACACCTTCGAAGGTACCTCTAAAGCTCCATGTTAGCTTGAAAAAGGGGAGGGGCGGTAGGTCTATCAAAAATTGTCGTTCCAAAGCGTCGCTACAAGATCGGTAGGTAATTGTGACCATGAATCAATCCTATCTCGAAATCTCCCTAACAATGCTCGAACGCTCGTATTTTCATACGACTTCGACATACATTGCTTTCTTTATAATGTTGGTGTGGATTTATATTAAGTAAAAAGCAGCAATGGATGGAAGAGAACTGTTAATCACGTGGTAGAGTGGGGTTGTGGTAATAGCCTCTCAATGGAAGGAAAGCAATAGTTTCGGAAACTAATATAGGAAATTCCGGCCAATTTTCTTATAGGCCTTATTGGTCGTAATGTGTCGACGAATGCCTTTTGCGTTTGATATATTATTTTGTTTTATGGGATTAATATTATTTATTCTGATAATAATTGGGTCTTCTGGTCTAGACAGTAGTTAATTGGGAACTCATTTGCGTTTTAGTCATTTAGCATTCGTTTTTGACATCAGCTAAATATCAGGGCAACAAAACCGTCTAGTAGTATGGTGAGCGGTTCAATGGTTGTGTTGCTCTAATGATGAACCCTGATAGAGTTTGAAACGCGTCGGCGGAGTGTGTTAGTGGTGATAGTTGGGTTTTTGTGATGTTGTGTTCAAGCCTGGAGGCGGAAGAGCTGCATGTTGTTGTATAGACTATCGTAAAGTCACGGGGTAGGTCGCGGGTGAGCAAAGCAATTTTTTTCATTCGACTGGATGGAAAACGAGCAAGTGGGTCTCCTGATGGTAGAGATCACCACCGCCCATAAACATCGCAACACCAGGGGTATTTCAGATATGTTGCCAACCTAGAGGCGTTTATAAGATGGGATTGGGGTGCCAGTAATTTCACCGGCTGTCTTACTCTCCACGCCGAAACACAACTGCGCAAGCACAGCTGCTTCACGGCAGGATTAGCGAGCAAGATGGTGGTAGCAATCCGAGCGGACCTTGCACAAGGTCCTACCACCTGCAATCATTCATGGACTTCATGAAAATAACGGCTTCAATAAATTATCCAGTAGTTAAGGTGCATTGGTATTGTTGTAGTCAAGGTTGACTGGTAGAGATCCCTTATAGGGATAAGTTCACCTTTGTACATATATCTTAATGTTTGTCAATTGTGTTTGTTTACTTATTTTATACTAGCTTTTGCCCGTGGCTCCGCCCGCGTGGTATTCGGTTATCGCGCGCTGTTCCCTCGGGAACTGTGCATTTTTCCGGGATAAAAAGTAGCCTATGTCACTCTCAGGCCCATATACTATCTCTAGGTCAAAAATCACGTCGATTCGTGGCTCCGTTACGGCGTGAAAGACGGACAAACACACAAACATACAAACACACAAACACACTTTCGCAATAATTTATTGAATCAGGCGTTACTTTGCGGAGGTCCATATCAATGAACTAAAATAATTTCTTTGCTCACCCATTTTGCATTTGAGTCTAACAACTGGTAGCATGGTGTAAGGTTGTGTCACTCTCAAGATGAGCTCTGGTTGAGTTCGAAACACGTCAGTGTATTGTGGTGGTGGTGATAGATGGGTTTGTGTAATTTGTGTGTGTTCTTACAGTGTGGAGGTGGAGGAACTGCGTGAACACGCATAATTTGCATAGACTTAGCTATCTCAAGGTCGCGGGTGAGCAAAGAAATTATTTTAGTTCATTTACACTTTCGCAAATATAATATTAGTATGGATAATATAGAGTTTACATACATACATTGTCTGTCATTCGGTCTGCGTTACGAAACCTTCGTGAGTATAGCATTTGGCGGAAACTTGATAAAGTATCAAGAAATGTATTTTAAAAGTGACACGAATATATGTCGCTTTGACGACGTTTTGAACGGAATTTTACATTCCCGATTGATGCATGTGAACGTATTTCCGTAGGAAAGTATTTTCCATGTAGAATAGAATCAGTACACTTGCGTATTACTGCGAGAATATTTATCTATTGTAATAAATTTAACCTCCTGAATCCAAACTTTTTTTAACAAACGTTAATACTTAAAATGTAAGAGGTTTACCAGTTTTGTTATTTTAGATATTATTTCAAAATTCTTAAAATTGTTTATTCAATGAAACTTTATAAAGTACATTCGGCCGTTATTCTCAGTGCTAATTGGTCCTTTATAAAGTACACGCGAGCTCACGTACAAGTTTTGTCAACACGTATTAAAAAAAAAGTGACTATTTCTTCTAATTTTAGGATATTCGATTATTCGTGTTAGATAAACTAGAATAATCCAGTGTATCCAACGTTGTGACAGTGACAGCTTCTTACCTGAAACAAACAAAAGGACACAGATGAATATTATGATTTTGATTATTATGTTATTATAAGGTAGAATAACCGGCTTTGGCCACCTTAAGACTGTTTTTGGCCAGTTGACATTTGAAGCAATATATAAAAAGGTATACTATTATAAAATAATATTTTTAGTGAGTTTTTAGAAGTTTATACCGAAGCGAATAAAGTTTGTAGTTTTTATTTTTTGTCTATTAATAAATTTATTTTAATAAACAAACAAATAATATATACAATGATTAACAGAAATAAATAAAAAAATAACTAAAACTAACTTACTCTAAACGATTTAAGTTTTTATTACTATAAATTTATGTCAAACGTAGATTTGAACAATAAATGGCTATAAACGGTACAGTGGCCAGAAACGGTACTTCTGCCCTAACCAAGCGGAAATCATTGTGACAGGATAAACTATTAAAAAAAAGTGCTTAATAAAGAACATAATAATTAAATGGGAATTACTAAATGTAAAAAGTTGGGTAACGTTATAAGCATGCATGGAAGAATTACAGCACAAGATTCTGTATAATATAAATGTATAGTTTATAATTGTAGCAGACTCAACAAATTTTTAAA
Source organism: Choristoneura rosaceana (assembly GCA_037349165.1). Taxonomy (NCBI): domain Eukaryota; kingdom Metazoa; phylum Arthropoda; class Insecta; order Lepidoptera; family Tortricidae; genus Choristoneura; species Choristoneura rosaceana. The sequence goes on from JAZBNJ010000013.1 coordinate 8,031,234, forward strand.
TATACTCGTGTAGTTAGTATCTCACAAGCCTCCTGAGCCTTCTGACTTCGTAGAAGAAGGCCTGACTTTTCCTAACCGATGTAGTGCTTAAGACCTAGACAAGCGTCATCAATTTTGTAAATTATTCAAGTATAAGTATTCAAAGTTCATTTTTAACTGAACAATTTGCACTTTTTAAAGTACAGCTAAATTCGCCAGTTACTCTTAAAATTGTTTGGTTCTTTATAAAGTACCCAGGACTCACTGGGCTACTTTAGTTTCATTTCCAAATTCAATACCGCCGCCATCATGACATAATATTACTAAGAATTCGAAAATGTTTCAAACTTTGGAATTCACCTGAATTTCTGTATTTTCCTTGCATCACAAACATCGGAGAGCTTGTTAGTTTGTCTCAATTGAATTCGCTGACGGAAGTTTGTACTGTCAGAAGGCCACGTTCAATTGAACAATACCTACAGGGAGGACTGGGTTTAAAGCTTTACGAAATTCTTCAGAAAACGTTACTTTTAGAGGCTGAAGCTACATGAAGTTGCTAAGCAAGAAAAGAAAGAAAGAATAAATTTATTTACCTAAATTCGGCACAACAAAAATAAATAAAATTACAGCTAAAAAAAATATGTATATTTAGCGCATAAAAATCCGTATGGATGTAACTAACATGGAAAGTAGAATAAAAAAATACATCAGTTATTTGTCCATGTACAGGAAAGTTATTTATACATGTGAACATTATTAAACTAGTTGAAATAAAAAACTATAGTGGTTTTCTATCATTTAATTATAACATAAAAAATAGATTCTTTGTTACTACATTTAATACCGCGTTATAGCGCACTTATAGTACCGCATAATAGCGTTGGCAGGCCTCCTACCAGGTGGACTGGCGACATCGTGAGAGTTGCGGCAACCGGTGGATGCAACTGGCGAGTTGTCGTTCATTGTGGCATTCTAAAGGGGAGGCCTTTGTTCAGCAGTGGACGTCGTCCGGCTGATGATGATGATGAAAACGTAATACAAAATGAAAGCGTGAAAAATAATGCAATTAAACAAAGGGTAACTAGATATCTAGAGACAGATGTTTTAAAATACAAATAACACGACATATTTCCGTTGAAAAATCAGTTACCCGCCTAAATATTTTTTGTTTCGCATAATAGACTAAATGACCGTACCAAGTTTATATGGGTAATTTCGCGTACACACAAACACACATACAATCTCTACTAATAGCGCAATCGAACGCTGAAAGCGCGATAAAATACGAACAACGAGAGACCGTGGTGTAATGGTCATAAATAACTAGTCCTTTTTTTAGCACACGACTACGACACGGTTACGATACGACAAAATTCTGCGCCGAATTTTAAATTATAATCGATTAAACATGAGTCCTGAATTCGTGTACCGTTGATTGGTTATTAGTTCTTGAAAGCTTTTTTTTAAGTGTAATTTCTATAACATCACTAGATTTTTTTGCGAACCTCTTTCCGCTGGCGTTCGTGTCGTCATAGTGTGTTGTATGTTTTTATATGTTTTAGTTTTTAAATGGGTAGCACTGAAAAGCAGCGTTGCGGCTTGCCGTAACATTATGCTGAGTGGGGCCCACTTTATACTATTCGATGTTAATGTTATTTTCTCCATGTAATGTATTTTTATGTGTCTCGAATATGTGTAAATAACACACTCTCTCTTTCTCTCTCTCTCTCTACAGTTTTCTCTGTACAGTCGAGGTCATAAATATTTATACAGCCATAGTCAAATATATGTACCTACACTTCGACCTTATGATTAATGGCATAAAGGTGTTAAGACATTTTTGAAGTCTTGTTAACGTACGTAATATTTTTATGACCTCGTTTTTATTTTTAGTTTACTTTTTATCTTGGTCATAAATAAATAGTTGTATCTTTTAGTGATGTTGTCGTCAAGTGTAAAGATCCAACACTACTCTTGCACTAGGTTTAAAAAGGTTTTCGGCACGAATAGCCCGTGAAAAATAATGGGAGTTTTGTAATTGAAAAAAATTATCAAGATTCCTACTAGATCTTGTTCTACTAATATACCAAGCTACATAAAGCTATCTACGGCTTGCTGTTTTTTAACAATTATTTACTCCAGTTATTTGTCATCCCTTTTGGAATAGAGAAAAGTAACGTAACATAGTCGACATGTTTGGTACTTGGAGTTACCAAAACAAAAGAGATACGTGTTTCCATTTGAATTTCTCATTTTTGAGGCATCATTTTAATAATATACGCTATCTTTAACATCCATCAAACAACAAAAATACATCAATTTCCCGCCACGCAATGGATGATAAAAGTATCATAGAAAAAGCTGTTAACATTTCTATATAGCACTGGCAACTCAGCAAAACTTCAACACTTATTTTTAAATAATTCCAAATTCAAAACTACATCGAACGCGAACGCGGCATTAAAGTTCGAAATTCAAATAGATATTATGGCAACAACCGCGTCATTACTTCGGTAGTGTCGACGTTTGCGGAAGACCGCAACGAAGATCGCACAGAGGGTTCGCTAATATGCGGTTCTCTGATACATCCATTACAGTATCTGTTACTTTAGTTAGAAAAAACTATCTGTAGATGTGTTGTTTGTAACTAAGATGGCCGCGTTGAAGAAAATACACAACGTAGTATACGAAGAAGGTTCACTTACATTATATTTGCAATGTGTGTTAGTGCACTCAATATAGTGAAGACATTCTGTGGTTAGCTAGTTTGTACGAAGATTTCTGCTCGGTGAAATTTTATTCAGTGTTTACTCCAACTGCTCTGAACAATTGAACGAGAGTTTAAAATTTTCTGTGAGGTTTCCAAGCGGTTCCAACTTCCAATGTATGTTGCCAGTATGTTGAATGTAATTTATCGTGTTACTATAGCGCTGGTACCTATTTAGTGTGATCTTTTTTATAATAGGTAGATCTTATCTTATCTTATCTTGACTTTAGGGGTCCTTGCGGATACACTTCGACCTGTAGGGATCTTTTGTGTAATTACCCCTCCTTCGCACTTACTCCATTGCTTTTATCACCTCATCCATAAATTGTATGATTTGACGTAGCGGTAGTGCCTTAAAGTCTCCTGGCGCGGGGTAATAGGTAGATTGTTTCGTCATGTCCATCCGTCTAGTTTTTTAGGTATCCGTTCATCCTACAGGAAGCTGTAGTTTTGCAAGGATATAAATGAACTTATCATTATAATTTGGATATTCCGAAAATTGAATTTAATCTACATTAAAATGGTGCATTTGAGTTGATTCGATTCAGTACCTTTGTACTTTGAATGTTAGCTAAACAGCACCAAATTTCAAAGTTTAAGTAACATAAAACGTTCTGAATCTAACCCCCTTATTCATAAAACTTAACAAGCCTATGTTAACTAACAAATGCTTTGTCCCTTTCTAACAAATACAAATGTCGAAGTGACAGATAAGGACAAACGAATTTTAGCGGCATTTTAACTAAAATAGGTTTGTTTGTTGTTTATGAATAAGTGTTTATATTATAAGTTTTTTGTACTGATTTATGGTGTGCAATAAAGAATATTTTGTATTGTATACGTATTGTATTGTTCTAAAAAGACACGATTACAGATTGTATGTGATCTGACAATACATTGTCAAATTTACGAGGTTCAATAGCTTAAATACAATTGAATAGGTATGCACAGGCAATGTTGCCACTTAAAACGGAATTCAATCAAATAAAGTGTTCGATATTCTATTCCATTTTGTACGTCGGTATTAATTTCCGTACGTCTAAAACAATTATTAAATATTACCCAAATTGTTCAATAATATCATGAAGACCTTTTAATGACAACGATATTAATTATTTCGGCCAGTAAGCGTCATTTAATTTAAATTTGAATTAGCATCGAGTTCGGTCGAATGCAATTAGATATGTCATTCGGGGCATTATTCAACCGTTGAATAGAGGTGTCCATGTGGTTGACACCGGAGTGAATGAATGGTCATAGGGTGAAGAGTGACTTCATCATCAGCTGGAAGATGCTGCTAAACAAAAGTATGCCTTGATCCAGTGTCTCCAACTCACTCTATTTAAATTACGGTGTTGCTGGTCCAAAATTACGGTAGATGGTAGAAATATTACAGTAGAAAGAAAATCGCCTATTCCCGGGTGTGGTTGGTGTACGACTCCATGTTTGACGACCTGGAATGAACGACACCGATGCGCGGCCGGATAGTTGAAACCCTTATGTTAATGACATGAAGGTTTGATTTGTCAGGTCGACCAATTTTTGTTGTGTATTCCGAATAGACAATTGTAGGTCGTACTTTAACCGCACGCCCATTGCAGTGCTGCCCTATTAAAATTGTAATATTTGACTAAATCAAGTGTTGCTATTATAGAAATAAGGATACGGTCAAAATAACGGTAGAATGTGCACACACTACAACACACTAGCGACATCTATGTTTTAGCTCTCATCGAGACATGTCAACGTAGTCTAAAATGTGTGGTGCATAGGAGAAATTTGTGTCTATACTCCTGTCCAGTGGTGGTGTAGGGGTATGGCACGCAGCACGGAATGCTGAGGACCTGGGCTCTATTCCCAGCGCTGGTCTCATTTTCTGTATTTTTTTTTATTCGACTGGAAGGCAAACGAGCCAGTGGGTCTCCTGGTGGTAAGAGATCACCACCGCCCATATACATCTGCAACACCAGGGACATGCGTTGCCAACCTAGTGGCCTAAGTTGGAATACCTCAAGTGCCAGTAATTTCACCGGCTGTCTTACTCTCCGCGCCGAAACACAATAGTGCAAGCACTGCTGCTTCACGGCAGGATTAGCGAGCAAGATGGTGGTAGCAATCCGGGCGGACCTTGCACTAGGTCCTACCACCTGCTGATTTTTTTTCTATTGCATATTTCAGTTTGTATTTTCGTTGGACCGTTTATAATCACGGTGTGACATTCAGCCTAATTTGTCCGCGGTATAGTATGGGGGGTAATTAGGTCGAATCTCCACGGGCCCCCACTCACGCTTGTTATCCCTGTTTAGCACTGGATTAGAGATGCGTTAAATCGAATAGTACTTTGATTAGCCGTAATTTATACGATACGGTAATGTGACGTTACTGGCAACATCGAACGTGTATTGCCAGAGAAATGTTGGAAATTTGATGAATGCGGTGTTCTCGGAATGTTGCCTGTTAAAGGGGAAATGTATGTATGTAAATACTTTGTTGTACATAAAACTCAAAAATAATGCAAAAAAGAAAGCAAAAAGAGTACAAAGGCAAACTTATCCCTAAAAGGGATCTTTTCAAGCTAACCTAAACAGGAAAGGAAAACCTAAAGATAGGCACATAAAAATGTCTTGGTCGAAGTATTATTCGAAGCAAACCACTTGTTCTCAAGTCTTGACTGTTTAATATGTATTTATGTATGTATTATATTTATATATTTAAGTAAGTTTACGTTTTTGCAGGTGGTAGGACTTTGTGCAATGTCCGCCCGGATTGCTACCACCATCTTGCTCGCTAATCCTGCCGTGAAGCAGCAGTGCTTGCATTGTTGTCTTTCGGCGCGGAGAGTAAGACAGGCGGTGAAATTACTAGCACTTAAGGAATTAAATCTTAGGCCTCTAGGTTGGCAACGCATCTGCAATACCCCTGGTGTTGCAGATGTTTATGGGTGGTGGTGATCTCTTACCATCAGGAGACCCACTTGCTCGTTTGCCATCCAGTTGAATAAAAAAAACGTTATCCATTGCCTAGTTCTTACTCTAGTAGGTACACCTCTACTTTGACTACTAATAAAATGTCCAGTGATATAGAATTTTACACAGTGGGACGGGCGCAGGCTGAAAATCAGCGCTGCAAGTTTCTTTTGCTCGCAGCTTATGCTGAGCCTGAGCCCATTGCCACACAATTATGTGAAATTGTTTTTTTTTACTGTGTAGTCTTATTTTCTGTGGCAATAAATGATTTTATTATTATTATTATTATTATAGGAAGGTATTTTTGAATTTTTTTGGTCTAGTATTTTTTCATTTAAATACACTTGAATTTAGGAGATACGACAGATACGAGTAGTATTCTAAGTACAGTCAAGTCGCATTTTCAGGTACAATGGAGAACTAGCGAGGTATCGTTTGTCAACGGGTGCTGGGGGGACGTCGCGACTATTTGCCGATATTAGGGTTGACTGTACGTAGGTGCGAATTATTTCCAAAATATATTCTACGATTATTCCAATTTCAGCCACTCTGTTATCGGGTAGCTCCGAGCGAAGCTATTTTTTTTTTAATTTTTGGTCAATTTGCTTTTGGAAGAACCTGCTAGCTTATCGTGCTTCAGAGATATTTTGCTTTTCGGCCATCTGGCTTTTAAGACTTCCTTACAAAACGATTTGCTTCTGTGGTGCTATCTGGCCATCATGTTTTTTGGCACGTTACGTAGGCATCTAGTTTTGTATGCAACCCACTCATAATAAATTTCTAACCAGAGTTAAGGTCACGCACATAATCACTTGACAGTCCGACGATATCATGGTATCCAAAACCAAAATACTTCAAACCATCCGCGGATACTTTAGTGTCGTAACGTTTTACGTTGATATTGTGAATAAATCATAAATTACATGCTATTGTTTTATAAATAGTATTTGAATGACTAAACATTAATTTACGTCTCAGTATTTCTTCTTTATTCTTTAAAACCTTGTAGTTAAAAAATTGTGGACACACAGCGCGTTCCGTCCGTCGATAAAAAACCCGGATAGTTTGAGGCATATTGGTCGCGCGCTCCGGACTGACAAGTGGTTAAGAACATGTCATGTAGTGACAGCGGGATTTTACAAACAAATACAAATACAAATCATTTATTGTATTTTGACATTCACTCATTCATTCATCAGTTCTTCATAGCTGTGGTGTATCATTCATTCAACTCTTGTGGCACTATATCGCTATCGCTATTCGCTATTGAAGTACGGAACTGTGACAGTGTGTGATTATCCTCTACCCTCATCCTCGTAATATCAAACTACCCGCCATCCCTCGTACTCCACGACAAGCGCCAGATCACTGTGCTTCCGGATACCGAACTGAACGCGCGCGTCACGTGACTGAGCCACAGATTTGGCCAAATTCTATGTTTTGTGAACTGCCTTGTGAATACTGTGTGTATGTGTCCCGATAGACATCAGTCCGGGCCCGAGACAAGACCACGAGCTATTTTGGACAATTGTGTGCTGAGATCGACCCACATCAGCCGTGAGTACCACCCTGATCCTGTCTTTTCCCTCGTCCAGTACACATTGTCACAGAACCCTCAAAATTTTAAGTTTTGAAGAGGCAACCCTGCTGTCGCGTTTTACCGAGTTAGCGCTTTTACGGTGTGCCCGGCTCCTACACAGGATAGCTTAGATTTATCGTTCTTATATATTTCTGTTTTATATTATTCCTGTTTCGCACTCAGTTTGCTCTCCGTATTATGTTTTAACTAGAGTTATTTATCTATGAGCTTTTACGTTTGATAATACTCGAGCTCAAAGGGATGATGATATCCGCAGTAGAACTAAGGTTACTGACGTAGCCCGAAGAATTGCGAAACTGAAGTGGCAGTGGACGGGGCACATTGCTCGCAGGACTGATGGCCGATGGGGTCAAAAGGTTCCAAGTGGCGTCCGCGGATCGGGAGACGAGCTGTCGGCAGGCCTCCAACAAGATGGAGCGACGACCTGGTATTGGTGGGCGACGGCACCGGGTGAAGAATAGTGATTAAGTGTTAAGAATAGTGAATGAGAGTTCTACACTTTCGGCCAACAAACTGCTATGCAGTTTGGCAGAGGTTTATATTTATAAGTATTTCTGTACTTCTATTGTTTTTATTTGAGTAAATAGATCTATAATAAAAAAAAATCGCGGGATCGCGGTGGATGCGAAAAGCACAAGACCGGTCTGAGTGGGGAGCCTTGGGGGAGGCCTGCGTCCAGCAGTGGACGTCTTTCGGCTGACATGATGACGATGATGAATACTTAAGCTTCTTATATTCGTTGGTTTTACCCTTGACGCAAAAAGAAGGGTGCAATACTAGAGTGCAAAATTGGGTTTCTTTTTTTAGTTAATTTTCTATCCCAAAAGATAACCTAAACGCGCAAAAATACTCTAAATTTCGGGTAAAATACCCTAAGGTACACACCTCTTACTTTTACAACCTATCAAATTTATAATAGTTAACATCATGAATTTAACTTCCTATGATGAAGTAGCTAGTCATAAATACCAGCTTATTTTTATAGTCGATATCGCAAAAGTAACAATATACTAAACTTGCTGATATTTACGACGACGGTTATACTGCAGCAATATATTATTTAGGACCTAAAAAATCTACTATATTCTGCATTTGAAATTTTGCCAAACGATGAGCATATTTTCAATATACGTTTATTACTTCACTAGACCTTCGCTTCGCACACGTATTCTATTAGATCCAGTTGTTGGATTGAAATTCCTGGATTTTACGAAATCCCACAGGAATTCCCAAAAATCATATCGCGGTTTTTATCTTTCATTGCTAAGAAAAAACTTGTAACAACCACGCCAAATTTCATGACTCTAAATCCAACGACTTTACATTATACCGGGTGTGGCCTGTAATATAAGCAAAAAATTAAAACATAGATCATACTCCTCAAACTGATCAACATTAGTTCAGCGAATTTTAAAAATAATTAGTTTTTTATTTTTTATTACACTTTTAAGTTTATTCGCAGAAGCAATGTAAAGCAAAATGCTTGATGTTTATAGCGTGACAGGCGACGTCAGTTGTGCTCTAGGATGGCGTACATTGATGGCAGTATTTAATTTGTATGAAAAAAGGAAAATTCAAAGACTCCATTATTTTTAAAAGTCGCTAACTAATGTTTTTCAGTTTAACGAGGACGATCTATGTTTTAATTTTTTGCTCGTATTACAGGCCACACCCGTATTATTATATCATTATTATTATAATATTCATTTATTCCGCGGACCAGTAGACGAGCTGTCGATAGGCCTTCAACAAGAAGCGACTACTTTGTGTCGGCTACTGGGCATTGGCGTGTCGAGCACTTAGCACGAGCCTTATTAGTAGGATTGCACGGTCTTTACAACCATAAAATGTCGACGCAGCACTTGCACTACTTACTTATTTTAATATGATTGCATTTTAGGTGTACTTGAGCCACTTCTAACAACAAATCAAATCAGATCAGCATCAAAGCGAGATCGATCTCAACATAACTCCGTTCCCAATGATTACGAGGAAAATTCTTAATATCTTACTTTTTGTTTCTTTCTTTTTATACAGTTTTTTTTAAGTAGTTTTAACTCAAGAAAATCAACTTGAACTAAGTCGAGTTTTTTTTTTTACTTTATTTTCGTGCAACTTGTACCTATTATTCTTTAATGCATGCTGTGATCTTCTGTAATTAAAAAGACGCATAGCTTATAACTTGTTACGCAATGTTAGTGATAATGGAACTGTGTACTTATTGTTGAAGGTCCAAATAAGTAAATAAATAAATAAATAAACATAGCAAGCGTAGTACACTTGTGTTTATCAATAAACGTATAATTCAAACCGGTCTATCAGTGTATCATCATATCAGTACATCTGTATCAATATAAATCAGCTATAACAGTACCAAATCAGTATCAAGAACATAATCAATATCAAGAAACATAAATGTCAACACCTTAACAGCATCTTATCAAGCATATATATCACTAAGAGTTGTATTGGGAACAAGAACCTATACAAGGATTATAAAAAAACAAATTGGCAGCTTTTAAGTTACTCATTGAATCAGGCGTTACTTTGCGGAGGTCCATATTAATGAACTAAAAGAATAGTCAAGCTAGATAGTGGCTAGATGGGTTTGCGTGATTTGTGTGTTCTTACAATGTGGAGGTGGAGGAACTGCATGAACACGCATATTTTGCAAAAGCTTAAGGTCGCGGCTGAGCAAGGAAATTCTTTTAGTTCATTATTTTCATTAAATTGTCGGCGTCTAAAGCCCCGGTATACGGTGGATTCAAACCGTTTCCAACCCAAGCAATTGCAATGGAGTATGGGCGAAGCCTATGTCCAACAGTGGAGGTCTTACGGCCTGAGATGACGATGATGATGGTGTTTGCCAGCGATAAAAAGATCTCATAGAATTTAGCACTTTAACGCAGAAACGTTTGAGATATTTCTTACGATAAAAAAAGTAAACTAAGGTCTTAGTCTGCTCATTTTAATTTAAACTATTTTTCAGACATCTTAGTCAGACATTTTAGTATTAATGAATTCTTGGTAAAGCATATTTCTTTCATTTAACTGTAACGGATAACGTTATTAATTATGAAGTGCAGAAGTTTTGTTCAGAATTTTAAGTGAAGTCAGTTTTAATTTATTGCCAATTAAAATAGTTATACTCGGCAACTTTGGAAATAAATAATAACTTTTATAACAATCTTAGCTCTCTTTTTTATTATATCAAACTGTTATCACTGCAATCCAATTATTTAGATACTTAAGAGAAGTCTCTTCGTTCCATTTTCCATACAAACGTAGTCCCGGTCTCATTTGAAAACTAGACGACAGAAGTAGATGAAATTTTGTAAGTATGGACTAATTATCTATGCCTGTGGCTTTTCAGATTTTCATAAAAACGTGTACTTAATATCAGAATTACAGGAGCTAACAAGCTAGTAATCCATACTAATATTATAAATGCGAAAGTGTGTCTGTATGTTTGTGTGTTTGTATGTTTGTATGTTTGTCCCTCTTTCACGCCGTAACGGAGCGACGGATCGACGTGATTTTTGGCATAGAGATAGTTTATGGGCCCGAGAGTGACATAGGCTACTTTTTATCCCGGAAAAATGCACAGTTCCTGAGGGAACAGCGCGCGATAACCGAATACCACGCGGGCGGAGCTGCGGGCAAAAGCTAGTAATAGTATAAATGCGAAAGTAACTCTGTCTGTCTGTCTGATACGCTTTCACGTCGAAACCACTGAACCGGTTTTGATGAAATTTGGAATATAGGTAGTTTGAACCTCAAGGATCAACTTAGGATACCTTTTATCCCGGTAGATGGTGCCACCGCGCGATAACCTAGATCCGCGCAGACGAAGTCGCGGGCATTAGCTAGTGATTAGATATATTTTATCAAAAACCGAACCGAAGTAGAGCGATAGCAAAATTCTTCGGAGACGAAGATGTAAAATAACTCCATATTGCCACTGTTCATTTCAAACCCTTGATGTATGATGCATGTCTGAAGCTGCATGCTTTAACAGACGAATCACATAGTTTACAGACCGAAGACATATTGAATCTTCGGAGCATTGACCGCAGTATGTCTTAGTGTCTATTCACAGTATATAAAATAGAGTCGTGCCGGTACTCCGTCACTTTATAGAATACTAGCTTATGCCCGCAACTTCGTCTGCGCAGATCTAGGTTATCGGTGGCGCCCTCTACCGGAATAAAAGGTATCCTATGTTGAAAAAAGCTCAAACAAATACCGACTTATTTCTCATTAAGTGCTTCAATGCCAAGTTTCATGGTTTTATTTTCGATAGCGACGAACTTCCACCCCCTACTCCAACCCCTTAAAGCCTCTTTTTCGCGATAAAAGATAACCTAAGTTCTTTCCCAAGGTCTACTGTACCATATTGGTTCAGCGGTTATGGCATGAAAGCGTAACAGACAGACAGACAGAGTTACTTTCGCATTTATAATATTAGTAGGGATAGTATAGAGTATAGAGGATGATAGCCCTACAACTATCCTTGATTTCTGCGCCGCTGGCAATATAGTCATCATCATCATTATCATGTCAGCCGAAAGACGTCCACTGTTGGACATAGGCCTCCCCCAAAGCTCTCCACTCAGACCGGTCTTGTGCTTTTCGCATCCACCGCGATCCCGCGATCTTAACCAGGTCGTCGCTCCATCTCTTGACTATATCTTGTTGGATATAGTCGTGTTCACATATATGTGATCAAGTTTTTGCTCGAACCGGCCAAGCCCTGGAAGTTCCAAGTTGGAACCGGAACACGATGTCTTTCGGCCAGAAGGCAGCACTCAGGATGGTCCCCATTAGCAGCCGCGGCACGCGCACCACAAACCAATTAAGTCTTTTCAATCGTTTGCGTCCGATTGATGTATTTTGACGGATCAAGAAGAAATTTTGGCGCACAGTTAATGAAAGAAAAAGACATTGTTCCCGCAGAATAACGATTTATAACTTAATATGAATATATTATCCATAAACAAGAATTTGAATGATTTCTGGAGCCCGTTCCGTTGTAAAATAACTTTATTTATTGTTAAAGTTAGGGCCGTAAAGACTTGAATTCTAACTTCTAATCAAGGATATGCCACAGTAACTTTAGTAATCAACCGACGTTAACCATTAACTTGGTTATCCTGTTAAAACATTTAATCGTATCTTTTGAGAAAGTAACGAAAATCGTTATGTAATTTTCACTAATCTTCATATCGTTGTACTTTGCAGGTGGTAGGAGTAAGGACCTTGTGCAAGGTCCACCCGGATTGCTACCACCATGACACTATCTTGCTCGCTAATCCTGCTGTGGAACAGCAGTGCTTGCACTGTGTGTGATTCGACGTGGAGAGTAAAACAGCCGGTGAAATTACTGGCACTGAGGTATTCCATCTTAGGCCTCTAGGTTGGCAACGCAACTGCAATACCCCTGGTGTTGCAGATGTTTATGAGCGGTGGTGATCTTACCATCAGGAGAAGCACTTGCTCGTTTGCCATCCAGCCGAATAAAAAAACGTACGAAAAAGGACAGTGGGTCACAATTCAGTTGGTTCGACAGTACTATTAGCCAAATATATGGTCCACCACCCTAAAGTTGATAATCGTTTGCAAGTCATAAAACAATATTTTTTCCGGGATAAAAAGTAGCCTATGTCACTCTCGGGCCCATAAACTCTATGCCAAAAATCACGTCGATCCGTCGCTCCGTTACGGCGTGAAAGACGGACAAACACACACACTTTCGAATTTATAATATTAGTATGGATAAATCTTTTGTAAGATACAGCCAATATTAAACTCGTAAATAACTTCGCGATTCAATGCTTTTCTCAATCTATTTTTATCCTTCAGATCTCGAAAGGGCACCAAAAAAATCGTTTAACGAAACACCGTGTTTTTTTTAATTAAAGTTCATTGTACTGGCCGATTCGCAATCCGGGTATAGAGAAATTCTTCCAAAAAAATACCCGGGCATTCGATTTTACACCGGGTACAAATTTAATCTAACTACATAGCCGAAAGGATCACGGCAACGGATATAAAAGAAATTGTTGCCAGCTCCAGCCCGATTTTGGTTCTGACGCGTAGCTTGGAATATAGTAAATATAACAGTGAGAGAAAATAACATATTTACAGGATCCTATTACTGTCTGTCGATATCAAAATAGATTATATTTACGTTCTCTCCATGCTTTAATAATACTTATAGAAGACTTATGACAAGAGAAAATATAAGGAGTTCAGTTATAAAGTATCAACTCGAAACAAAAAAAAATACTACTTTTGCATACAAAACAAAAGATTTTAAAGTAGTTTGTTAGTAGTTAGTAATTATTTATAAAGTATGCTATACTGTGCCAAGGTTCATGTTTATCTAAAGAGCTTTTTTTACATGAATGCAATAAAGAAATAAATGTAATTTGATGAAAATAACTTAAACGACTTAATTTATTTTCCTAAGCATAATTTTATTAGCCTATGACACTCTCGGACTCATAAACTATCTCTATGCCAAAAATCACGTCGATCCGTCGCTCCGTTACGGCGTGAAAGACGGACAAACACAAACATACAAACACACACACTTTCGCATTTATAATATTAGTATGGATTAATTTCATGCAAAAATCATAGAATTACAGAACCCTCTCTATGCGAATTAAACTGTCACTTGTCCTTTTATAATATAGAACGTCAACTCTCTTTAACGAAGATGCGTAAACACATACCTTCCCTAGCTTTTTTACCTTAACCACGTTTTTAACTGATAATGGTTAAAAATATCGGTTATTTTTCCAAACCTCGCTGCTGACGGCGCCAAAAGGCAGCCAACAATTTCCCGACCCCCGTCAACGGAAATCGTGCCAACCCAATGTTCATGATTATTGTGGAAAAACTAAACACTGACAGAAAAATATTGCTTTATACAAAACGTCTATCTTAATCGGCAAGTGGACGCTCGGAATTTGCCAGTAACTAGAAAGTGAAATTTCAGTGAGTTTTCGTCTGAATATAGGCAATACTAGCTTTTGCCCGTGACGTCGTCTAAGAATTAATTTATCTCCATACCTTTCATCTAAATCGGTTCGGCGGTTTAGGCGTAAAGAGGTAACAAACAAACAGACAAAGTTTAAAACGGGTTTTAGTTTTAACACGGGTCTTCTACCTACTCCTTGCAGCAATGAAAAAAATAAACGTCTAAGTCGACGTTATAAAAGATACAGTCGTTAAAAAATGTCCATCATCAGCCTATGTTCGTCCACTGTTGGACATAGGCCTCTCCCATGGCACGCCACTGAGCACGATCCTCGGCCACTCTCATCCAGCTCTTGCCAGCCACCTTGCGAAGATCATCACCACCAAGTCTGAGGACGTCCTACGCTACGTTTGCCGATCCGTGGTCTCCACTCAAGAACTCGTCTACTCCAGCGGTTATCGGTTTTTCGGGTTATATGACCGGCCCATTGCCACTTCAGCGTGCTAATGCGGTGGGCTATGTCGATAACTTTGGTTCTCTGTCAGATCACTTTGTTACGAATTCGATCTTTCAGAGAAACTCCTAGCATAGCCCTTTCCATAGCACGTTGAGCATCTTCCATACAATTTGCCAGGGAATCAAAACAGAAAGGGTATTTCTAACTCTCCTAGAAACAAGAAATTTATTACAGTAACCCATCTAAAATGACCCCAGTCTGGGTATCTTTTTCTTACGAGCAGGTGGCTACTAATACGTATCGATATTTACAATGTGTACGGAATCCTCTGTGCGGGAGTCGGAACAGCACGCGACCGGTTCTTTCTTAAAGTCTCATTTGGAATTTGTTTGTTTTAATCTTGTTTTAATTTTATTACCAACCTAAGAGTAGTTTTTACGGTGTCCCATAAAAACTGATCACGTGTCTGAAATGACGTTTACTACTTACTAGAGCAAGGTGCGCAAGCGCAGTTAGTTTTATAGACAATAAACGTAGATAATTAATAAATGAAAGTTCAGACTAGAATTACTCATGGTTCCGTAATGCCGTACCGTAAAACGGTAAAGCGGTTACTTTCGGAATTTTCGGGGCTACTTTGATAGATTTAAAGAAATAGAAATATATTTTATTTGCTTTAAATGTTGTTACAAAATGATGTTTACAATTAATTATGATTCAAACATTTAAACTTTATAAGTCATGCAAATATTATGAAAGTCGAACATGCCTATTTATATATAAAATAACCTAATTTACAATTAATTCAATTTAATTAAAATGGTTACATACGCACATATTCACAGCTCGTTTGAGCAAATGCAGAATTCCGCAGTACCAATACCACGAGTTTATACTCCAATTCAATATAATCTAACAATCCTGTAGACACTTCCAGCCTTCTAATATGAACACCGGGCTGCCTAAGGCTTTGTGATGTGACTATTATTATTTTTTGTTTCCTTTTAGATGATAATTGCAACAACAGGGACATATATAATCAAGCGTGCCCACGTTAGGGTGTGTTAAATGTGTAGAAAATTGTTAGATTCTATTGAATTGTACTTTACAGTGACCGTACTCGATAGTGACGGCGTAAATTATTTGTAGAGGCGCTTTACAATTCTCCATACAAATAATTTTATGTGAGGCAGCATGTATGTTATTGTCATCGTTACATTATATTTATTTATCGTACGGAAACCTTAAAAGCGGTTTTAATTAAAACAGAAGCCGTCCTAATTAACAGAACAACTAATCCAATAAAGAAATGTCTCATGCCCAATAAACGTCAAAACAACATTGTAAAAGTTTCAACCCTGATAAACTTTAGTATAAACGATTTGAATATTTATCCGACTTGTTAAAATATCTGTGGGTCATTGTAAATAGGTCAACAAGTTTGAAGTCATTATTTCTCGAAACTTTCGGACTTATTATTATGTTTGTCGGAGTTTTAAGTCTGAGCACGTTTTGAGAAAGATAAGCTTCAAAATTACAATTTGAATGGACATTGTGGTTTGCAGGTGCAAAGTTAGATGGGTTTATTGTGATCGCGGAGTCTTGTACAAGGCTGGAAAACCTTGAGACTTTGTAGTTCTGTGAATAAACGTAAGATTTGTTAGCGTTTATTTGGAAAGATAGCCTCTACATTTAATAACGAGAAAAGGAATGTTCGATACCAAAAGAACTGTCTTATTTCGAAAAAATACCGAAACTAAACTGAAACGAGCGCATTCCGCAAGTTTATTATTGCGACAAAGGTTCAAATAAAATAACTCGACAAGGCTGAAGAAAATTAAGTACTATTATTGACTTGTACTCTGCAAACACAATCAACAGAGGAAGGACGTCTCGTTACTACAAAAAAGAACTGAAAACAGACACATCGCCAACTATCTCATCCATTACGTGCTTTGATTGCTGCTAGTCTTCTTCTTAGATACTTAGCGCGCAATGAATATCTACTTTTGCTGTGTGATTTAGTTTCTCTTGTAGGTTATATATAAGTGGTGGGGGTCCTAGATCTAATAAGTGGAGGTGGGCGAACGTTGTGTGAGGAAAATCCGAGTGACAATGCAGTGCATCCTCGTACTGAAGAAGCGTTGTATTTTGCGACGCGGCTCAAGAATTGAACCGGATTAAACCGGATCGAAGTGGATAGAACTGGACAGCTGAAAGATTAAAGCTTTACGAATATTTCAAAGTTTTTATGTGTTTTATACACTTTGGTGTCAAAATGGAGATGTAGGTACCTACTTGGGATCAACTTTATGATTCACGAAACCTCCCAGTTATTAAACGGGACGAAAGTATAACCCAAAATCAATTTAGGTTTTAGGTACAAAACTGGTATCTACCTACGTAGGTAGTACGTGGAGAAAATTTACAAGGTAAGCAGCTTTATTGCTCTAAACCGATCTCTTCCAAGCAAGCTTAATAATAGAAAGATGAGAAAAAAAATACAGAGCAGTGTGATTTGATTATTTTTTATAGGATAGCGTATGGACCCCTGTAAAATAAAAAAAAGTCCTCTAAAGATATACAAGCGTGGAAAAAGGGTGGGTTCTAATTGGTAAAATGTATATGTCGCACATACGCAACTGTCGTGCATGTGTAGTAGCAAAGTGTTACTAAATCGAAATATTGTATTTTCAACAGTTTTTGAGCCCCACAATACCCACCTACGTCCAGTCTTTTAACGGATAATTTTATTTGATAAATAACAATAGTAACAAGCTTAAAGATAAAACGTAGAGTGTACGAGAATGAAATAAAAACGGGCCAAGTGTGAGTCGGACTTGCGCACGAAGGATTCCGTACCATTATATATACAAGATTAGACATTAGCAAAAAAATGACAAAAATCAAGTTTGTTGTATGGGAGCCCCCTTAAATATATATTTCAATTTAATTATTTAAATGAACTAAAAGAATTTATTTGGTCACTCGCGACCTTATGAAAGCTAAGTTTATGCAAGATATGCGTGTTCATGCAGTTCCTCCACTTTCACATGAATACAACAAGTAAGTTTTTATGACAAACGGCCGTATCTTTTTTTCACGTCGACTCAGAAATTTTATTTTCACAGCTTTAAGGGACAGTAGACTTATGTATACATAGTTTTAATTTGAACTCGATATCTCCACGCGTTCCCGAGATAAAGGGTCTTGACAGACCGACGGAGACGTACACGACAAAAAGTGCTTCAACAAGGGTTCCGTTTTTCCTTTAAAGGTACGGAACCCTAAAACCAAATCCACTAACGAGTCCTTGCTTACCGAAGTATTCCAGTGTATACAGAACAAATCAAATTTACCTCCCTTCATCGAGATAGCCACACAAATAAGGAAATCGGCCTATATTTGTCACTGTATTACTGCTAATCATGTTGGCGAATGTTTTCTCCGTTGCCATAAAATAGTCAAACTAGGTCAAATGAAGAATTGTTGGAGAAAGATATAACAAAAAGATATAAATACTAGCTTTTGCCCGCAGCTTCGCCCGCCTGGAATTCGGTTATCGCGCGCTGTTCCCTCGGGAACTGTGCATTTTTCCGGGATAAAAAGTAGCCTATATCACTTTCGGGCCCATAAACTATCTCTATACCAAAAATCACGTCGATCCGTCGCTCCGTTACGACGTCAAAGACGGACAAACTCACAAACATACAAACACACTTTCGCATTTATAATATTAGTATAGATTTCTTTTTTGATCTCTTCCTCTTTTTGTTTGCTATTTGAAAATTTTATTACTTACTATTACTACCGACCGCCGTGCCGTATTTACGTACCTGTAAAAATAAAGAAATAAATTAGTAAATGTTACAACAATCTTAATATTTATAACTAGGTATCCGTCTTAACTTAGCACAGATATACCTAAGTTTATTCGCAGAAGCAATGTAAAGCAAAATGTTTGATGTTTGTAGCGTGACAGGCGACGTCAGTTGTGTTCTAGGATGGCGTACATTGATGGCAGTATTTAATTTGTATAAAAAAAGGAAAATTCAAAGAATCCATTATTTTTAAAAGTCGCTCAACTAATGTTGTTCAGTTTAACGAGGACGATCTATGTTTTAATTTTTTGCTCGTACAGGCCACACCCGGTAGGTATACGAATAATACGACCGCGACAATTAAAAAAAGTCGGATCTGCAATTATTTTGCCCAAGTCAAATATACTGCAGGGCTACTACGAAACTAGAAACTCGAAGTTCGTGTCGTGCGATCCCTTTGACACTTATACTATTCAATAAGAGAGCGAGAGGGATGGTACGACGATAGTACCTAGCTGTACATAGCCTTGCAAAACTGTTTACAGTTTGTCTGCAGGACAGTCTCTATTAGAATATAAAATAACGTAATCTTATTACATAATTGTTTATAGGTAAGTAATTATTGTTACAACTGTGTCTTATGCAAGAGTTTCTATTAGATATTTTTTAAAGGATCTTTTTAAATTTATTTTTGTCAGTTTCTAGGCGGATGTTAGCAGGTAAGGTGTTAAACAAATACGGTAGTCTTTTGTTTAATGTTATCGACGAAGTAGTTGGTCACTTGGCGCACTTCATATTTACGTGTGTCTTCTGTGATAGTGAATAAATGTCTTTTTTCTTTCTTTCAACAGAGTCCAACATAATTCACACCCACATTAAAAACAAAAACAAAACCGATTTCAAACCCTATCGCGATTTTAAACCACTGATTATAAACAACGTTAACATGTGGGTTTTATTTACCATTCAACCCACATACCCAGTGCCGAACGCACAAACTACCCCACAAAACAGGCTCCTAACGGAGCCTAGGGCATATTATACCGAGCCATATGAAGTAGATGAACGAGTGTGTGTCACGCGATGGAAACTATGCAACTATTTTTTTCGCTATTTAGGCCATTTCGTGACAATGTCCTTTTGTAAATAAAGTGATAATAAAGTTGGTATCTATTATTATTTAGTCATAGTGTAAGAAGCGGTAGTAAGCTAGCTTGAGCAATAAAGAAAAGGCTTTAAAAATGTCCACTTTTCTGCTATTTAGCTTTACCTATAACCTCCTACGCAAAAAGAAGGGTGTTTATAAGTTTGCCGCTATGTGTGTCTATTTAATGCACTGTAGCTCTTAAAAACTTGGACCGATTTGGATGCGATTTTTTTATTTGAAAGCAGTTTTTCTAGCGATGGTTCTTAAACATGTTTAATCAAAATCGGTTCAGCCGTTTTTGAGATATTAAACTTTAAAGTCACAAAGTCGGGGGTTTTCCAACATTTTGTTTGTTCGGTTATACACTATCCCCCTTATTGATAAACGACAATCAAACCTATTTTAGTTAAAATGCCGCTAAAATTCGTTTGTCCTTATCTGTCACTTCGACATTTGTATTTGTTAGAAAGGGACAAAGCATTTGTTAGTTAACATAGGCTTGTTAAGTTTTATGAATATGGTATGGTGTGGGTGGTGGTTTTATGTGTATGGTATTTATGTAGATACTAGTATATTGCGTGCTAGTCAACTGTCATGGCTACATTACACTGTGACCCATGCCGATGGCTTACTGATGGTATCTGTAACTATGACAGTAATTTTGTCAGGACAGACATAATTTATTGCCATAATGACTTGTACGTGTTTTCGAAATATTCAGCAAAATAGGGCGACAAACTACTGTAGTTCGACGTAGAAAAAATATATAAATCAGGGTATCTTGAAAACTATTAACTTTTTATAACATAAAACCACACGCGAACACTCAACCCAGACACACACACACACACACACATCGCATCAATATCAATGGAAATACAGGCTGAATCATTAACTAATGATCTAACCGTTTCCCGGAAACACCCTTTATAAATAATTCCGCAGAACCATTTATGGCCATTTTGTTTTCCCTGATTTTTCCGACTCGGAAAAATCCGATCCAATGTTCACTTTCTCTCTATCAATCTTTCATTAAGGTTAATGATTTACTTTTCAAGGCACTACCACTACGTTTGACAAATAGCCTGTTAAGCAGAGGATCGTGGGTTCGGACCCGGGCTCGCACCTCGTGAGTTTTTAACCCCCGACGAAAAAGAGGTGTGGTATAAGTTTGACCGCTATGTTTGTCTGTCTGTGGCACCGTAGCTCTTAAACGGGTGGACCGATTTGAATGCGGTTTGTTTATTTGATAACAGGTTTTCTAGCGATGGTTCTTAGACATGTTTCATCAAAATTGGTTCAGCCGTTCTTGAGATATTGAACTTTAAAGTGACAAAGTCGGGGGTTTTCCACCTGATAGGGGTTGATAATGGTGATGAAAGTTTATAAGGTGAAAGTTCGTCGCCGCCGAAGATAAAACAATGAAACCTGGCATTTATCCATCCGTACTAATATCATAAATGCGAAAGTATGTGTGTTTGTGTGTATGAAACGGAGCGACAGATCGACGTGATTGGCATAGAGATAGTTTATGGGCCAGAGAGTGACATAGGCTACTTTTTATCCTGAAAAATGCACGGTTCCCGAGGGAACAGCGCGCGATAACCGAATCCCACGCGGGCAAAGCCGCGGGCAAAAGCTAGTGAAACATAAATATTATATTAAATTATAAATCATAAACCGTTATTTGGAACTTAGTTAAAGCAATTCCGCTTAATTTTTACTTCAGATTATTCAAATTTGTTTTACAACAACGTGTGAACGGAACCATCTTTTCATTAGGGTACCGTTAGGGTATTTACAGCCGCCATATAGCAGTATAAACCTTAACCGTTAAACTGCTGATTTACGGTACGTGGGTTCTATTCCCGTCTTAATTAGCGATGTAATTACTGATCTTAAACTGCGTCTTTGCATACGTTTACCATTGAATTTGGCGGTTCATCATCATTTTGCAGGTGGTAGAAACTTGTGTAAGGTCCGCCCGGATTGCTATCACTATCTTGCTCGCTAATCCTGCCGTGAAGCAGCATTGCTTGCTCTGTTGTGTTTAGGCGTGGAGAGTAAGACAGCCGGTGAAATTACTGGCGCTTGAGGTATTCCATCTTAGGCCTCTAGGTTGGCAACGCATCTGCAATCCCCCTGGTGTTGCAGGAGTCTATGGGCGGTGGTGATCTCTTACCATCAGCAGACCCACTTGCTCGTTTTCCATCCAGTCGAATAAAAAAAAATCCGTCTATATACGTCCCACCGCTGCACAGCCCTCCTCTCAGAACATGAGGGCTTGGGCCATAGTTCCCACGCAGGCCCAGTGCGGATTGGGAACTTCAGACGTACCATTGAATTGCTTCGAAGGTTTGTGCAGGTTTCCTCACGATGTTTTCCTTCACCGCAAAGCTCGTGGTAAATTTCAAATGTAATTCCGCAAATGAATTTCCAAAAACTCAGAGGTGCGAGCCGGGGTTTGAACCCACGACCCTCTGCTTGAGAGGCGATAGGTCAAACCACTAGGGCACCGCGGCTATCTACTACGATGCTCGCTAATACTGCCGTGAAGCAGCAGTGCTTGAAATTGCTGCCACTTGAGGTATCCCATCTTAGGCTTCTAGGTTGGCACTGTATCTGCGATCCCCCTGGTGGGCAATGGTGATCTCTTAATAAAAATCAAAATAATTCTTTCTTGCTTACCATCAGGAGACCCACTTGCTCGTTTTCCATGCAGTCGAATAAAAAAAATATAAAAATCCGTCTATATGCGTCTCACCGATGCACAGCCCTCCTCACAGAACGAGAGGGTTTGGGCCGTAGTTCCACGCGGACCCAGTGCAGATTGGGAACTTCACACACGCAACTGAATTGCTTCACAGGGTTGTGCAGGTTTCCTCACTATGTTTTTCTTTACTGTAAAGCTCGTGGTTTTTAAATGTGATTACGCACGACGCTACGCTACTGATAGACAACCTCAATTTTACAAGTAGGTTATAAAATAAAAAGCCCAAGTACGCTTCCTTACAAACTATGCGGAACCCTACAGAAAAGGGTTCCAGTTTAATAAATTCGGCAACAAATACGGAACGGCGAGGCCATACGGCGCGGGCGCGGTGCATAAATAAGTCATTTGCTGCGATCAATTGTATCGGCCACGACCGAATACAGATAAGGCTGTGGCTCCACCAGTGTCTCCAACTCTCTATCAAAATTACGGTGTTGCTGGTGGTAGGACCTTGTGTAAGCTCCGCCCGGATTGCTATTATCATCTTGCTCGCTAATCCTGCCGTGAAGCAGCAGTGCTTGCACTGTTGTGTTTTTTGCCGCCGGCAGCAGACAGCCGGTGAAATTTCTGGCACTTGAGGTATTCCAACTTAGGCCTCTAGGTTGGCAACACATCTGCAATACCCCTGGTGTAGCAGATGTTTTTGGGCGGTGATGATCTCTTACCACCAGGAGACCCACTTGCTCGTTTGCCTTCCAGTAGAATAAAAAAAAATCAAGAGCGTACTTCGAGATGCTCTAGAAACTTGAAATTCCGTACATAGATAAGCCCAACCATTAAAAATTTTGTAAATCTTTATGAAGTACCTAACCATCTGACTAAAATGCATATATTTTGCTTGAAAGATGACCTTTGGATTTTCACAGATTCCTAAAAATTTTAGCCCTATTTAGCTTTTATTTTTAACTCTAGAACATTACCCGATTGTGCTAGAATAACGAGACAAGTTGAGATTGTCCTAACGTCAGCCCGCTCTCAGTGTATCTAGATCCCTTCTTACAATTCCTTACATTTCGCACGCTCGCCCGATTTGCATAGAATTGTCACTGAGTGACGTTATTTACGCCTTTTGCTTGTTTTTCCGTGTCGGTGTAAGCAGAAAGAAGCATAAACACTGTCATTAAGATTCTTGAGGCTACCGTATTAGCATTTCGGTTTGAGGAGAATTATAAAATAGTTCGCTAAGGGTTTTTATAGTTGGCTATACACTTTACTGTTTTTATGACGGTTTCTATCACAATACTAAGTTTTTGGCCAAAATTTGATACCTAGTGCCATCCACGAAGACGCGTGATTTAGTCAAAATTAGACATTAATGACATTGTAATAAGAACCACGGCACGCGTCATCGTGAATGACTCTACCTGTAGACAAATTACATATAAACTTACTTGCATTATAAAACCACTATAATTATAAAACTGTTATAAAGAAAAACTAAAATACTTAAGTAAAATTATAGGGCTAGTAGTAAGGAACATGCATGGAACACATTCTCTTAAACAAAGTGATACCAAACTGTTACTTTACGAACTTTTCCGACAAAATGCGATGGCAAAACCTTATTCACTACATGTACAGAACAATGGCGGTGATATTTGTTTACTCAAGTCGCTGCCAAGCGAGCTAACTCGTTATACCATATGGCACTAACACCACATGACAGCGCTGAAAGTTCAAACCAGAGCGTTTCGGGGAAATCGCAGAGCTACAATTTATACTTCAAATTATAAAACACTTTTCACATGAGATGCCGTAAGAGTCCCCTGTACTCTCGCGTCTCCATATACATATAAACAAAGTTGCGTTTATATCAAAGTTTATTTTGTTTCAGTGTGTTGTTTGTAAATTAGAACGAAATTACTTTTGTATGAAAATGCGATCAGCGACCAGCATACCGGCGACTCTTAAGATTACTTTACAATTTTTCAGTTTCAAGAGAACTTATTCCATGCTCTAGTCTGTTATCTTCCTACCTCCTCACTATGCCCAACAGGGCATTATTGGCTTACAATTAAAAACATGCCCCGTCTTGTTCATCATCATCACCATATCAGCTGTAGGACGTCTACTGTTGGACTTAAGACCTCCACACCTCCTTGGTCTGGCGCAATGTCAGGCCAATTCCTTGCATACGCGAAGATACGCGTCCAAATCGTCTTGCCATCTTTTTCTCGGTATGTCTCGCCGTCGATGGCTGTTCTCCAGTGACTGCGTAAGCCCATCTTTATGGATGCATGCGATACACCCCAATCATATTAAAAAAGTGCCAGCTCCTGTCCTCAGTGCTTCATAATACTCCACGGATTCTATAAAACTATGTCATCAGTAGACATAGAACCTTCTTTGTTACTTAATCTAAAAGGTTAAGGGGGGGATCTTCAAAGCTCCTCGTAATAGATTGAGCAATGCCGTGGAAAATTAAACGGTGTCAATTCTCAAATAAGTGGAAAGATTCGAGCGATATCGACCCCGGGTCAAGGGGGTTAGGTATTCTAATATTAAGATCGTGTCCCCTCTTTCTCTTGCCTATAGGTAATTGGGTTGGGTATTAAAATAAGTTTTTTGTTACACTGACTTTTTTATGACTGTACTTGCATTATTTTCTAAACTACATTTCCGCTCCAAATTTCAAGTCAAAAAGTCAAGTCCAAAATGCAAGATTTGTTCAGCACATAAGTCAAAGTCAAAGTCAAAATATCTCTATTCAATTTAGGCTATAACAAGCACTTATGAATATCAAAAAAATCTACCAAAGGATCGGAAAAACCACTGTTGAAAAGAATCCGGCAAGAAACGAGGTATATATATTTTTTTAAACAGATTTACAATATTAATACATACATATAACATATACATACATTGCAAGTTAAATAAAGCTTGTGATGATACGGAGTAGGCTTATCCTAGTCCTAAAAAATGTCAAATCCATACAAAGATGGTCCTTCTAGCCAGACAAACAATAAAAAAATAACGTCACTCACGCTAACTGAGAATTGGCACCGGAAGGAAATCAGTTAAGCATTAAAATTTACACGATCGCTGAAGCCCGGGGCTACGGATTTATGCTGGAGTCGTGCATAAATCGCTGCTTCCTGCTAAATGTATCCATTACACGTTGACACCTTTTAGGGGGGAGTTTTTGCGGCACGATTGCCCGCGTATTAGATTTTATCAACACCCTTATATGAGTATCATTTGTAACTAAAAATTACGTACCTAATTAAGATGTTTAAACATAGATTCTTAACTAAGGGACACCATAAATCGCTGTTATTTTTTATACGTTATTTTTAATTTTCTTTGTTATGCTAGCTTCCATAGTCAAGATAATTGTGATTAAATAATTTTGTGTTCAAACAATAACCTTCGGATAAGTTTCTTGCGAAGCATTTATTTTTGCTTTTTTCAACTACGCTACTTAAGCAGCAGCACTAGCGACATCTATGTTTCGCTCTCATCGAGAGACGTCACATTCTTATTTTCTTTTTATGGTTTCACGGGATACTTACCCGTAAAAGTAACAAATTTGGAAATGAAATAAAACATACAAAAAGACTCCAAAAAACGAATCATAAATTTTTTGGCAATAGTCTTTCCGAAAGCGCTGGAAGTATAAAAAAAATCATGTAAAAGAGCCCTTTGCGGATTACCAAATCAAACGTTTTGATTTTGCATTATCTGCGTCAGACTGCGTCGCAGTCGCAAATCGCAAGCATCAACTGCGCCAACGGAACTGCAACCTAACACTCCGTGCCCTGGAAATGTTCCAAGCCGCGAGTGCCCGCAGATGACGCGGCTCTCGTTATCGGACTTAACCACGCAGTCCGGTTCGAAGGACCGATTTAGTAAGACATGGCTGCTAGCCGCAAGTTCCGGCTTCGAAGGACCATTTTAGGAAGGATGAGAAGACATGAGAATTGCAGAAATCTAGTGGAAAATCGAGATGATTAAATTGTAAAATTCGTTGTAATTATAAACACTTAAAGTATGTATACTGAAATCAAATAAATATTTGGAATGTTTTCTTAAGAGACAGCGTAAGAAACGCAAGTTGTTATTTTCATTTATTTTACTAGCTGTGTAGTGCATGAACATGCAGTGTCAGCCCTACAACAGAAAGCTCGTACATTCAAATTATCCAAAAAAATGTTAGTTTCACCACCAACATAAAAAAATATCAAAAAAATCTTGTGAAATTGATCAAAATTCACTATAAGCATATAAGTAGCTACCGTATACTCGCCAAGTTTCTAACAGTTTCTGTGTATGTAAATGGGTGTCTACAGTGTATACACCGAATGACCATGTGTGGTGCACACTAGTGTTTACCGTACACGTCTAGTTTCTGTGTATGTATACGGGTGTCTACAGTTTACATACCGAGTGTGTACACTATATTAGTGTCTGCCGTACAATTTTCTGTGTATGTATACGGGTGTCTGCAAGTGTCTATGAATGCAATTGTTCTTGATTATTTTATGGCGCCGGTAAAAAAGTTTTCTAATACAGTTCCATCGCTAAAAAAGTTTAAAAACCGCTAATGTATGCACAGATTTACTGTAAGTTTAGAAGTCTGTTAGAGCTTTTACTAACAGGATCCAAACCACGCAAAACCACAGGCAGTTTCACCATAAATTAAACTGTCACTTTATTTCCCCCTAACTAACGTTTAACGTTGCAGAATTATCGCAAACAATATAGAAGCTAAAGTTAATGGAGGGCCCATCAAATGAGCAAGAGTAGATAGCATCAAAAGACAATAGCCGGTACATAATTTATTATAGTCAGGCAAAAACGTTGCGGCTACAACAGTTCAACTAACGATACTCACGGTTGCTGCAAGTTCGGAAGTTAATCCAAAGCAATATAGCACCGGACTGTGCAGTCATTAGTAGGTTTTGACAAGAGGTTTAATTAAGTTCTCTAAATGCATTTTTTGTTTGAAAGAAATGGTAATGCGATTCTCACAAACATTAAGTTTTTGTGCCAAAATGTTATAAGGTCAACCGGCCCGGCCCTAATGCGTCACAATGCTTTAAACAGCATATTTATCAGATATAACAAACACATGATACATCCTTAAAAGCTCTAACTTATGATACAAGCTAGCATTTCATATTTTAGTGCTATTTTATAGCATTTTTAATAACTTCTACGTGTAAATTACATTTCTGTAAAAGCTGGGATTTTTAGACGCTATAACCCCAGGTGGAGTGAAAGCGTCTTTTACTATTATTATGTGATCGGATTATTATGTGGTCGGAATGATTTTAATCGAGACAATTTTATAAAATCATACATGACACATTTATTATTATGTTGTACGCTAAATTCTAGCCTTAGTAGAGTAATTACTTGAACAAAAATATTCGGGACTACAGCGTCTAGTTCACCTCTAGACGACACAGACCCGGTTGACCTTACAAGCTTCTCTTTGATGACTGCACTTTCTTTGATTACTCTCCAATTTCGTGAAAGATGGCGTCATAGGCCATCTATCTTTACTATTATCAAGCAGAAGTGTACGTTTATGTTTTATTTTATCATCATCACAATCAGCTGTAGGACGTCCACTGTTGGACATAGGCCTCCCCCATGAGGTTTCCTAAGTTGTAAGCGTCCTGCATTAATCGTGAATCCGCGGTTTTAAACAGCTCATCCGTCCATCTCGTTGGAGGACGCTCTAAGTTGCTATTGGCCTCTTGGAGAGGTTCAGAATTACGCAACGAGCTATGGAGAGAGCTATGCCTGGAGTTTCTTTGCACTGTTTTTTTTATTCGACTGGATGGCAAACAAGCAAGTGGGTCTCCTGATGGTATGGCAAGAGATCACCACCACCCATACACATTTGCAACACCAGGGGTATTGCAGATGCGTTGCCAATCTAGAGGCCTAAGATGGGGTACCTCAAGGACCAGTAATTTCACCGGCTGTCTTACTCTCCACGCCGAAACACAACAGTGAAAGCACTTTAGCGAGCAAGATGATGGTAGAAATCCGGGCGGACCTTGCACAAGGCCCTACCACCTGCAAAACCCTTGTTTTATTTAACACTAATAGTAACTGAACTTTCCGTCTGTGTGTACAGCATGTAAACTAAGTAACGCCGCCCCTCGTCACGCGTCAAGCGGAAACCGCGGAAGGGGTGGGCAGAGCCCAAAAATTGGTTTTCAGACCGCTTGAGCGTTTTATTAATTGGTTTAGGGCCGGTTTTTATTAACTCCCATTGTGAAAGCCGATTAAGTTGTTTTTGTTTTGCTGCATTTAGTATTTATTATAACACCCGTGGAAATTTTCCTGTCTTTTATCCCAGCGGTTGAAATTTTGGGTTTTAATAACGATTCTATCAGGCATCAAATCAGAAATGAGGAGATACATGGCCAAGCGAATTAGCTCGTTAGAGTGACAATGGGCAGGCCATATAGCACGGAGAACAGATGACTTTTAGAAAGAAAGAAAGAAAGATTTATTTTGGCTCCATAAGTGCCAACTAAGACATACTAAAACTAGCACTAAAACTAGATTACTTGGTGACAGGACAGGATACCAAAAAGGTTCTCCACTCAGCATGTGTTGCGGCAGAAACGCTGGTTTTCTGTGGAGCCCAGACGCAGACGGTAGTAGAGCCGAAGAGTTCTTGAATGGAGACTGCGGGTCGGCAAGCGCAGCGTAAGACGTTTACCAGTGAGATGGACAGATGACCAAGGTATATCTGAAGCTACTAGAAGTCCATGGAGAGAGTCTATGTCCAATAGTGGAAGTTCTGCAGCTGATACAATGATGATGACTATAATAGCGATCTCATGAAAATATCAGGATAAAACGTCATCCAAATTCGTCCAGATATTTTAGGGTGAAAAGTAACAAAAACAATTATTAAATCGAAAGACCCTACTTGTGACTGGGTGACTAAATCACCGACCTCGGATTTTCACATGCCTAACTTGGCTGAACATGTCATGGGAAGCAATATACTACAACAACAATATACAACAACTAATCTAAACATAATGGTCATTGTGAATAAATGAATATTTCATTTCATATCAACAAAAAAGGGTTAAAAAATCCTTTGAGAAGCTTTCACAATGGTATTTGGCGAACCTACAAATCTACCATCTGCTAAAATTTTAAAATACTTTGGATAGTTCGGTTACGATAACTTTTATGATTTCAGATATTCATGTAATTTTCTTTGTATTTTTATATTTGTAAGAAATAATTAGCGTATCTAAATAGATTCGCAGAACTCTCGAACTCTATTGGAACCTTGAGAACTCACTTAGCCCGTCTGTTTTGTCTCCGTTTCTTGTCGCCAGGGCTGACAAATTTTGGGAGCTGGGGAAAATGTCAGATAAATTTTCACCTCAGCATCAAAATATATTAAAAGGAAAAATGGGTCTATATCGACTCTTACTCGTATAATTGTCGCGATTCATAATGTATTGTTTTTTATAGGTCATATCATGTCTTAGATCAACGAGGTATGGAGTTTGAAAATCGAATTTAGAATCGATTTGATACTATTTCTCGCTATTTTCGTGTTGTGTCTGACGATCAAATTGGAGTTCAAGATTTTTGGAATTCAATGAGTGAACACAGCACTGTCCTTTGCTTTTGAAAAGTAGTCTCTATTTTGCTCACTTTTTTCAAAATCAAAACCTGCCTGTTTGAGGTGTTGAGTTGAAATTTAACAAGAATCTTCCACTCATATTTAATGAAAACACTGGATAACTCACGTCTTAAATCGAGTTTAGCTCGACTTGTTGCGGACTAAATCGTAGCCCTTCTTTCCGGAGCAATGCGACTCGGCGGCTGTTGCAACACGCCCGGTACATTTCGAGCTAAACTCGATTTAAGTCCCTGCAAATTTGCGTACGTCG
Organism: Choristoneura rosaceana; assembly: GCA_037349165.1. Lineage (NCBI taxonomy): Eukaryota > Metazoa > Arthropoda > Insecta > Lepidoptera > Tortricidae > Choristoneura > Choristoneura rosaceana. The sequence goes on from JAZBNJ010000013.1 coordinate 8,061,618, forward strand.
TAATTTAAGTCGTGAGTTATCATCAAATACATAGTAGGTAGTGTTTTCATTAAATAAATGTAAATTTTCAAGCCATTGAATTTTCAAAATAAAAATTTCGTTAGCGAATAATCTAGAACTTGTCAACCCTAATCTCAAAGGAAAGCAACGTTTTAATGAGATTTCCTCGTTTTTCTTCAACGATTGCTCTAAAGATTGGGCTTGCTAAGTTTATTGGCAAAAATAAATTTGCAAGCTCTCGCGAGATTCGTTCTTTCTTGTTGCTTCAGGCAGTTAGGATTTATAGGTTTTGAAAGGGATAGGACAGCTCTGGTTTTACAAAAAAAAACCATATTTAAAGAATAATGTTATTATCTGCTTTGCAATACGTTCTATATTTCATGGTGATTTATTATTATCATTATTTTTTGGTTTATTCGTGTATAAATTTTGCTGTATATATCTGCTGTATGTATTTGCTGTGTGTGTATCTTCTGTGAATAAATGTCTTCTTTCTTTCTTTCTATTTTAATTTTTCCTAATGAAAAATTCACAATTAGGGCAGACGAGAGTTGTGACATCGTTGATTTTTGGGAACTTATTTACTTAAGTACCCAAAAATCGACGATGTCACAACTCTCGTCTGCCCTCCAGCCATCGTCAGCCAGCAAGCTCGCAGCAGCATGTGTTTGATAGCTTGAGACTTGAACTAAAAAGCGCGCGCTATTACGAGCTCGCTAGCACTTAATAAGTCCTATAAAAATCGACGTTGACACTACTCTCCTCTGTCACAACTGGTTGTCTATTGTTTGACCGAAAGTTATATGCCATAATTTCATTATACCGAACTTCACATGCCCGAAACTTCATTTGCTCTAATGTTTCGTTTAAAGGTATACCGTCACAACTCTCCTCGGTCTCCTCTACGCATATAATTTTCTATTTTGTTCCAGTTTTCTCCCAAACTTGATCCCGCATCAAAACACCATAAAGATTATCGATACTTGATTCATCTGTCCCATGGATATCATAATAATCCGACCATACATTTTATGGATCGTTTCGACCCCTTTCGATGGTTAGCCCTTACTACCCTTACCAAGGGTTTCTCTTGATGGTTTTAGATTTGTCATGGTTTGTCCTTCACTCTATAAACATATCACAGCTGGGCACAATTATAATAATTCACCGTCTTCAGCCGAAAGACGTCCACTGTTGGACAAATGCACTGTTAGAACGTCGCAATGAACGACAACTCGCCACGCCAAGAGTATCTGTTATCTTTGTTATTTAAACCTGCGTGCGTCAACTCCTACTAGTTCCGACAGAATATCAGCGCTTTGACAGTTGTGTTGCTCTGAGGACGAATTTACGTTGAGTACGAAACGCGTGGTTGTGGATCAGTTGGGTTTGGGTGATTTGTGTGTGTTTTTGAGTTGTATGGACTTATATTTATTGCATTGACTATCAGAAGGGTGCAGGGTGACAAAGCGTTAGTTCAGTAAGTATAAAATAATAATATGTATTTTTTTTCCTACAAGCAAATAATAAAATTCTAAACAGTACTTATAAACAGTAGTTAGTGATAGTTTTATACCAAGTTTATTTCAATTATCTATAGTTAGCTGTTACACCATTTTTAACTGAAGAACCGTTGGACCAATTTTTAAATTCAATTACAGTCAATCTTAATAAATGTTTGTTTTTATTTTATTTTGTAACTAGCTTTATGCCCGCGACTCCGTCTGCGCGGACCTAGGTTATCGCGCGGTGGTGCCCCCTACCGGAATAAAAAGTACCCTATATTCATCCTTGGGGCTTAAACTACCTCTATACCAAATTTTGTCAAAATCGGTTCAGCGGTTTCGACGTGAAAGCGTAACAAACAGACAGACAGACAGACAGACAGACAGACAGAGTTACTTTCGCATTTATAATTATAGTAGGGATATTTAGAAGTTCCAAAATCTGAATTAAAAAAATAGTTTCATTCCAACACAGTCCTACAATTACACCGTAGACAAATGCGTCTTTGGTTAATTTAAAATCAATTGTTCTAACAAATATACCTGTTCACTAATAGGGCGGGCCATTAAGGACCATTACGGCGTTTCACAGAGACCGAATAAAATAGTTGGAGCCACTAGAAGACTGCATTTACACCGAAGCGAACACCAAAGGTAGTTACTTTTCAAAAAAGCTTTTAAAAAGCGATACTGTTAATAACACTCACTCACTCACTCACAATATTTATTGACAACAAAAACACACTACTACATCACAGCAAAAACAGTAAAAACATAAATAGGAGAAGAGAGAACAATTAGAGGCGTTGTGTCGTTGTGTGTGTGTTGTGTTGTTGTATAAGTGAATTTGAATTGCATGCTTCTTTACCATAGTTTCAAAACCGTGGTATGTTACTTAATAAACTCATTGCTACTGATTTTATTAACCCCGCATTTGTTGACGTGACAGCTGTCACTGAACGCTTCTCAAAAAAGAATCTAATAGAAAAAAGATCAAAAATTAATTACGCTCTGGTATTGTCAATTAACTGGTAAATTAAATTAAATACGGAGAAGGAATACATCGCGAGGAAACCTGCACAAACTTGCGAAGCAATTCAATGGTGTGTATGAAGTTCCCAATCCGCACTGGGCCCGCGTGGGAAGTACGGCCCAAGCCCTCTCATTCAGAGAGGAGGCCTGTGCCCAGCAGTGGGACGTATCTATGCTGGGATGATGATAATGATTGTAAATTAACAATTATGTTTTAAATATCGGTTCATAGCACTTAAATCTACTTCTGCGTACAGTAGTGACTATATCAACAATACACGCTGTATCATGCTTATCCGCATCCTTTGACATTTAAGTTTTTTTATTTTTATTTATTTAATTTTAACAATTACACAGTGTATACATACATGAACACATTTTTTCGCCAAACTGCATGACAGTTTGTTGGCGAAATGAAACACTCAAAACACGTCTATAAATACTGTGCAAAACTTACCTATATAACTAACCTATTATTAGAAAAGTATTTTTTATACATTTGTATGCATATTAGTATTTATGTAACAAAATATGTGGGTACTTATCAAATTTGATACTATGTGATAGTGGGCAAGTCGTCTATTGTTACGTGTCGGTGTAACAGACCCTCATCCTAGATCGTTCCCCATTAAGTTGTAAACAAATCGAAGGCTCTTGCGACCCTGGCGGCTCTTTGAAAGCGTGAACACAGAAAATTAAAGGGAACTCTTGAGAACTAACGATTATGGTTACACAGCCTATTTTTTAACCTCCGACGCAAAGAGGGGTGTTATAAGTTGGACGCCATTTACTGTCATAACTCTTACACGGTTAGACCGTTTTTTTTATTAATATTAGCACATACATAACAAGTTATTAACAGCACGCCAAACTGTAAAACAGTTTGTTGGCGTCGCGCTCTGATGCTAAAATTCTTGTGCAAAGTGATGCTTACTAACTACACAACTAAATATAACACAAAATATACATATTTATATATTTAGAACTAACCGCATCGCCTGTCCGCTCAAGCGTTGGCAGGCCTCCCATCAGGTGGACTGACGATATCGTGAGAGTTGCGGGAAACCGATGGAAGCAAGTGGCGAGTTGTCGTTCATTGAGGCGTTCTAAGGGGCAGGCCTTTGTTCAGCAGTGGACGTCTTTCGGCTGACATGATGATGATAGATTTCTGAATGACAATTGCTAGTAATCCAATTGCATAGTGCCTACTTACCTTCTATTTTTTAATGCACCCTGACCCTTAGGGTTCTATTTTAAACGTTAACCCCTAAAGAGGGTTTAAACTCCTGGTATTTAGGGACAGTACATACCTACAGTTTAATTTAAACAAGCTACCTCGAATGTTTTATAGGTAGTTCAGAAACTTCATCCCGGGTTGATTAAATTCCAACTACCTTCCCAACCTCCTATTTAACTGGTTACGCACCTCCAAAAGCAACCTTAGGTGATTTGAATATTGTTGATTTTGTAATGAAAGGGGGTGGTGGAATATGAGGTTGTGGAAGGAACGAGTTGACTTAGTTCCTCTATGAGGGGCTTTATTTAGTACTGACATGTCTATGTTCGCCTGGTCAGTGTTGGCATCATTGTTATTTTGACAGTTTCTACACTTCATGAAAGACTAGCCCTTGCTCTGTGTTTCACACACGTAAACTATTACGCAAAGCAATTTTTTATTTTTATTTTTATACAAATTAAAAATTAATAAAAAATATATGTAAACTTTTGTTTGTGGCTGTTAACACCTGATTGCCTTGGTCTTAGACGAAGATTTTACTATATGCACTAGAGTATAAAAAGTCATTTTATGTCAGTTAGATCCAACATAAACACGAACTTTACGAGCATGAGAAGTGAAAATGTGATTTTATTAGAATGTTCCAACTTCCAGATTATTTCAGTAACCCTTACCGATATAATGATTATATTAATATAAGTGTAACTCTACCCCTTGAGTTACCTGAAAGGTCGTAACCAGGCCGGGACTCGAACCCATCGGAGCATGAACGAGCGAGTGAGCGAGATATTGGGAATAAATCAGCATTTGCAGCCGTCTCCTAGTGAGCTAAACGAAATAAGCCAATAACGTTGTTATGTACAGTCGGACACGCAAAGACAATACTTACCCTTTTTTACAAGCTTTTATTTAAATACTAGCTGTTGCCCGCGGCTTCGCCCCCGTTGTATTTTTTTTTCTTTAGAAAACCTTCTCCTGACAGTAGCGAACACAACAAAAAAAGAATTAGCAAAATCGGACCAGTCGTTCCCGAATTATGCGCTTACCAACACATTTTGCGATTCATTTTTATATTATAGAAGATAGCTGTTGCCCGCGGCTTCGCCCCCGTTGTATTTTTTTTCTTCCATGAAAACCTTCTCCTGACAGTAGCGAACACAACAAAAAAAGAATTAGCGAAATCGGACCAGTCGTTCCCGAGTTATATGCGCTTACCAACACATTTTGCGATTCATTTTTATATTATAGATTATAGTATAAATGATATTGTAATTGATTACTCACGTCTTAAATAGAGTTTAGCACATGTTTCGGGCTATTTCCTAGCCCTTCCCGTAGCAGCGGTATGAAATCTTACAACATAATTTTGACCCATTTTTAGAAGTCAGGTTGACTTAAAATATACTTTTGATATCATCATCATCATCAGCCCACAGCAGTCCACTGCTGGACATAGGCCTCTTCTCTTCCATGGCGCGCCACAACACTGTCTTCAGCCCCTAGCATCTATCCGCTGCCAGCGACCCTCTCAAGGTCGTCCGTCCACTTATGATATAAAATTTTATATTCAAATACACATACATATTATCACATTACATATTAACACAAAACAATAAATATTATAGAATACTAGCTTATGCCCGCGACTTCGTCTGCGCGGATCTATGTTATCGCACGGTGGCGCCCTCTATCTGAATAAAAGGTATCCTATGTTGATCCTTGGAGTTCAAACTACCTATATACCAAATTTCATCAAAATCGGTTCAGTGGTTTAGACGTGAAAGCGTAAGAGATAGACAGACAGACAGACAGAGTTACTTTCGCATTTATAATATTAGTAGGGATTAATTAGGTATAATCTAGTAGTTAATGTTAACACTGTACCTACCACTACCATGAGTTTACAGTGACCGTACTCGATAGCGACGGCGTAAATTATTTGTCGAGGCGCTGTATTCTCCATACAAATAATTTACGCCGTCGCTATCGAGTACTGTAAACTCATAGTAGTGGTACTGAAAATTATTGCAATATCGCATCAAAGCAAAACCAACGTCTTGTGTTTGTGCCTTTTCGCAACGTAAAACGTAACGTTTGGCAACCTGTTTCATTTCGCAACTTTTCATTTCGCAAACTAAAAATTGTAAATATTTCAGGATTTAGGGCCGTCATGTAGAACTCTTTAGGTTAGGTTAGGTTAGTTTTATAAAAATCCTGAAATATTTACAATTTCAGAAATATTAAACAGTTGGGAAATGAAAAGTTGCGAAATGATAACGGTTGCCAAATGCTATTCGCCGAAACATTAGTAAACCCTGTTTGTGATTTTATAAAAAACATTGTTAAATCATACCAGCTCTTTGCGTATTTTCGTATAAGCAAGCAATCATCATCATCATCATATCAGCCGCAGGACGTCCATTATTGGACACCCAAAGCAAGTACTGATGCAAAACAAATAACGTAAGTTTTAATATCTTGCGAACTGTACCCATGTCTGTTCATATTACAGTCCCACGCCTCCTCGGTTCAACTGGCACTCTGTTTTCGCGTCAAGCTAATACAGGCCATATTGTATACGACATTGGACCCAATATCTTCCGGCTTATGTTCAGATTCAAACTAAAAAGCCATCTTGTTTACAACTGTTTTTATATGATAGGGGACAAACGAGAAGGTAGGTCAGGTGAAGGAAAGCAATCACTGCCGCCCCTTATTTCGCACAACATTAATTGTCCTAATATAAATTCGCATTTATAACATAATTGTGGATAACTTGCATAATTATAAAGAAGCATAACATTTATTTAGCATAATAATGAATTGTTAACTTTTTTTTTTATTCGACTGGAAGGCAAACGAGCAAGTGGGTTTCTGGTGGTAAGAGATCACCACCGCCCATAAACATCTGCAAACCAGGGGTATTGCAGAACTATAACTTTAACTGTTATAAATGCCGGTGAAAATACTGGCGCTTGAGGTATTCCATCTTGGGCCTCTAAGTTGGCAACGCATCTGCAATATCCTATTCCAATAATCCTATTTAGCGTCATGTATGTCTTTTGTTTTATGTTTGTTTATATGTTTGTTTTATGGCGTTAAATAAATGTATTTTCTTTCTTTCTTTCTTTCTTTCAATACCCCTGGTGTTGCAGATATTTATGGGCGGTGGTGATCTCTTACCACCGGGAGACTCACAACAAACACAATACCAGATGGACCGATCAAGTTAGGGACTCCAAGGCCCCGAGGTTTAGCTCCGTCGTCAGGGCTGATGGACAGAAGCCGATGGAAACAAATTATCCTATCCAAATATAGAGCGCTCGTTGATGACCACGATCCTCAGTCATGAGGGAACAACTGGAATGGAATGGATGGAAAATACAATACAAAGACTTTTAATCCCATCTAGCTGTCACCATTCCGATGACCAGTGATGACGATACGTCAGAGAAATATAAATCCAGCTATACCCTTCTTTAACTGTCTCAGAATGCCTCATTTCAACCTACATCCCAAGTGTTATTCTTTTTTCTAATTTCTAATAACAAAGCTCGATCAAGCCAGGTACTTTGTCGGCACAAGTGTATCTCTTTCGGCCGTAAGTCCGCCCCAGTAATTGGACGGAGCAGAATGAGCGCGCCGAGCCTCTCTCTGATTGTTCTGGGCCTTTTTTAATAACAACCACACGAGCTTTTGCGAGGATGTGGGAAGCGCTAGAAGGGTTATTTAAAGAGTTCCTTCAATGAGATATAACAATATACGAGTATTAACGGGCACTCACCGGGTTTCAGCTGAAAACCAGCGCTGCAGCTCTGGTTACAGGTTACAGGGCTACGGCACATGCTGAGCTGAGTCCTTTCTCCTTTACCACTACCATGAGTTTACAATGACAGTACTCGATAGCGATGGCGTAAATTATTTGTAGAGGCGCTGTACAAGTCTCCATACAAATAATTTACGCCGTCGCTATCGCGTACGGTCACTGTAAACTCATGGTAGTGGTACTTTTGGCATTACACTACAGCGCGCAACGTCTTGGATTTTTCTCTCTTCTCCTATTTATGTTTTTCTGTGTTTTTGCTATGATGTATTTTTATGTCAATAAGTTTGAGTTTTAACCAACGTTCCTGCAGTTCTAATTAAACGTTTTCAGGTAGCGTTCGTTTCTGTTGGGGTCGCAATTCTAACCTAACCTACTTTGTTAGTAGCATTTAGTCCAAATATTATACCCTTAAATGAGCGATCCTCCATAAAATTCAATATGGGGTAAAAATATCATAGTTCTGCTTTCTCTAAATCAAATAATGGTTCAGAATTGTTATCAAGTAAACCTAATCAATAAAGTTCCACAGGATGAGCATTTACTTTACGATTTCAGGGGAAAAAAATATGACAAATATTACATTACGAGTTTACAAAATTATACGACTAAATACGCACCCCAAAGAACGTAAACTTTCTTGCATGTCTATCGAGCTTTTAACGTAGGCATCAAAGAGACGTCTCTCTCTAAGTGCACCAATCAGCCTTACGCAAATATACGAGCCCAATTTCTCTCACTTCCTCAACCACGGAAGCCACTTCCACTGTCTTCTATCCTTGTTTATAACAGTTTGCGGGGCATCGCGAACGTTTATTGGCCATGAGCGGCCGCCATCTTGTGGAACCAGAGCAATACCAACCGTTAGGCTTCACGCTAGAGCCGAGAATGTTCTATAGTTCGTACTTCGTTATTACGAGTATTGTGGTTATGTATTCGGTTTGCGATTTACCGGATTGGATTTGAGGTGTAGTTGGATTTTGTTGGGCCTCAGTGGGCAGTAAAGTGTATAGAAATAATAAAAATATACACGTAAAAACATCAATAGTCGATGTTATTTTCGGATGTGAGCGTTGTTTTGGGTTTCGTTGGATAAATGGATAGTTATCGAAGCTGTAGACCATAAAAGAGATGACAGGATGACTTGGATGTAAAATGACGCGTAGTATTTATTTAAATAGTAGATTGTACAACGAGAGCATAAAACGAGCCATTTTAGCCAAGACCAGCACGGCGAGGGTGGATAGTCACGTCCAGGGGAAAATGGATTTAATGCTCGAGTTTTACACTCTGCTTTTCACTTAGATTGCTAGGAAAAGAAATAGCAACAGTGGAAACAATTGTTCACTTTCTATGTACCTACCTTTTATTTTTCATGTATTATTACATAATTATAATTTTTAGTTTAGTTTAGTTACGCAATTTCCCAAAAGACTTTATGGGTTTAGCCAGTCTGTAAAATGGAACTTTAAGCTTCCCTGTGTTTCTAGTAGCCTTTGGCTTATCGACGTTAGTGGGAAAATCACATATGTTCCTCCTAACATGTACATGATTATTTCAAAAACATAAAGCGACGGCAGGATTAGGATACCTACCTGTTTTCTAAAAAAAGAACTTAAACATTCACGCGCCTTCAAATAATAAATTGCTCTAATTGCTCTCTTTTGTAAGATAAAATTTACTTAACGTCTGCAGCAGATCCCCATAAAAAGGCCGTACTTAAGATTTTACCTTATCGATGTCTTTAAGCCTCAATTTTGTATAACATGGTATACTTTTCTAAGATGAAAGATTCCATGTCGTTTAAAACCCCATAAGACTCAGACAATAACAGAGGTTCTTTACATTTTTCGCATCACACACGCAGTTAACTGTACGTCATTTCCCCCAAACGCGACAATCTCGAAGCGACCTACATTCCGGCAACATAACAAAAATACAAGTCCTCGAGCTTATGTTTGTACATTAGAGGAACATTAAGGACATTGTACCAACATTCAGGTAATATCTTCTGCGCATGACCAGCATAACCTGATCCAAGTTCTTACTAACTTACTTGGAAAACGCAGCTCTGCTTATAGTGGTCGTGACCCAAGAAACGATCAGCATAACCTGATCCCCGTTGAAACCATCTTATTTTAAAACCACAACTCAACTTACGCTGGCTTATACGTCCAGTTTAGTTAGAGCTGTCTTGTTGGTAGTAATAAGGAGGGCCTAGAGGAACCGATGGCTTTCACAGGTCATGTTACGATGGTTGTGCCATATGATTGTAAATATAGGGTGCTGGTTTTTGTGAGCACTCGTGGCAGCTAAAAATAAGGTGTTTGCTTAAAAGATTAAGGAATATTGTTATGTTTATGTGTATTGTTGAGGAGTTTTGGATATTGAAAATTGTTGATTTCGTGAAGCCGTGGTAGTAAATGGCCTTATGTCCTTTTAGCCTCTCGAGAACAGGATCATGGGTTCAAATCCGGGCTCTCATCATCATCATTAAGGTAACCTAGGCTAGGCTGATAGACAATAATGATGTAGGTAATAACATTTTCTTAACCGCATTTCTCCTCGTGACTACAAAAAAGGAAAAATTTTCAATTGGTTCGAAGATTTAAATTTAAAACACACTATTTAGTGAAGTGAATACAAAATCATTACCAAATAAAAAAAATTAGGTAAATCAGAATCTTTTGAAAGTAACACAGTGTTTGATTTTACGTATATACTTTAATTAATGAGGAAATACAGTAGAATAAATTCCCTGCGTTAGAACATATGTGTCGTTAGAACACGTGTCGCATCAAAGCTGTCTTGAACTGTAGATAGAGACAACAAGAGAGGCAATTCGCAAAATCAATCTCCACAAAAAAGAAATTTCGAAGAGGCTTATCGATGCCACCGGTGACCGAAGAGCTGGCAGCTACCTCGCTCAAAGAATCAGCATAGCGATTCAACGAGGAAATGCTGCCAGCATTTTCGGCACAATGCCGCAGGGGCCTTTTTTAGATATAGTTTAGTTTTTAATATAGTTTTAATTTAGTTTGTAATATTTAGTATTTTAGTTGTTATTTTTAAGATATTTTTTTCTTTTCACATTTGTACCAATAAAATTTCCACAAAATACAAAACAAATGAACATTCACTTCAGTAAATTTAACATATAAAAGGCTTTCAAGCCCTATGTCTCCTTCTGACCACATTTTCACTTCATTTGAGCGAGACGAAAAATGTGCACTGTCACGCTCTAATGAGGCTGCGGTGTAGACAGCGACATATTATATATTAGGTTAGTTTTGACATCACCATATATCATAGTTCCATTATTAAGAAATTCTGAAATATTGACGGGAAATTTTGCTCAAACTGGAGAAAATCATTTTTACTTTCCGCTCGCGACACCTGCGTAGTCTTTTAGCGCTATCCCGTGGGAACTATGCAATTTTATGGGATAGAAACTATCCTGTAATATCCTTCCCTGGAAAATCTGTGGAAAAAGCGTAAAGAAGTAACAGACTGAGACACTTTCGCATTTATATTAGTAAGGATAGCAAAGTATAAGTACGTCAGTACTATTATATATTCTGTGGTATAAGTTTAAATAGTAGTTAATATGTCAAATTCAACTACATGGAATCAAAATTGTAAATTGTGCCACTCCCTTTTACCCCTACCCTTATTTTTAATGGATGGATTAACGGAGGTAACTCTTTTAATACAGCCTTTTATTTAGTCTAATAGGCCTAAAGTACAGGTTCTAAAAATACGCCTCAGTTAAGAAGCTAAAGAGCTTTTAAGCCTATAAGAGCCAAGAAATTAGACGAGTCTTTAAAACAAGGCTAAAATGCTAGTCTTTTAGAACAATACCCGTACTCGAAACGCAAAAGAATAACCCGAACTAACCTCTAGCGAAATACCGAATTCAAAACGTATTCCTTTGATATTTAAATCGAGAAGTAATGTAATGATCCCCAAGGATTTTCCTTCACTCTTAGACGTTTTAGTTACGAATTGATTTTCACATTGGAAGGGGAATTTTTAAAAATTCCCGCCACTCGCTTCTACGCCATTTGGACGGTTAAGTAAATCAGTCGATTCAATTTCACTGAGAAACGCTGAATAATGCTGAAGAAAATATTATTTCGAATGTATAATCTTACTCTTACTATCTTTTAGTCGCGTAAACCATCAGATATGACCTTCCAGTAAATTCCCATAGGAATAACCGAAAATTAAAACATACTTTTCATTCAAATTGTATAAAGACCACCTGTAAAATTATTTCTAGATTTGGCAGTTGAGATTTCAATGAACTTAAAGAATTTTTTTGCTCACCCGCGACCATATCGACGGATGAAAGGCTATTTGTATTAAGCGACAACGTATTCCTATGTCGCTTAAAACAAATAGCCCGGAAACCGTCGATATGATAGCCAAGTTTATGCAAGATATACGTGTTCCTGTAGTTCCTCCACATACATGCTGTGAAAACACACACCAATCACACAAAACCTACGAGTATCACCACTACCACACAACACTGACGCGTTTCAAACTCAACCAGAGCTAATTTTCAGAGCAACACAACAGTATCAGCGACAGTGGCACGGTGTGGTCCATTGAGATGGACAGATGACCTGGTTAAAGCCCCGGGTTCACGGTGGATGCAAGCCGCTGCCAACCGAAGCAACTGGAGGTCTATGGGGCAGGCCTATGTCCAACAGTGGACGTCCTACGGCTGAGATGATGATGATAATGTGGCAAAGCAAATACCTAAATACTCACTCAGTAAAAATTAAAACTTTTCCACTCGCCATTTTAAAATGCAAAGTCACTATTACAGCTTTTAATCAGTCTCGGTTTAATTTAAAAATATTAAAATAGTTTGTAAAAACGAATGAGATATTTCGCCAAAATTGTTTGAATTAATAATCTGAAAAAGCTACTGGAATTAATTCGTTATTCCAAGAATGTTTAATTTTATAGTTCCACGTTAACTCAAGTGGAATTGTTTCACTTCGGTGCCATTAAGGGACACTAGAATTTACGGTACTACTTTCATTTGAAAAAAATTCAAGAGCGGAATTTTAAGTTTCCCTGCCGGCCGCGCAAGGTATTCGTTTGGAATATTGCTGTCTTTATCGCTCGTGAAATAAGCGCTCGCAGCCGTCCCCCCCATGCACATCCTCTCCCGCTTCTCCGCTTCCCGCTAATGTATATCGAGATAGAATAATAATAATAGAATAGAAACGTTTATTCACAGATTTCACAAATTACATAAATGAATACACAAAATAAACAACTAGCTAGATAGATAGCTGTAGGCTTTTCAAGATTTGGGCGGTTGAATTTTGGGTTTCGTTCTCCTCATATTATACGAAAATTATAGCACAGAAATCAATGATATTTTACAGTCAAGATCTTCATTATATTTTCTATGCCTGTGGTTTTTTCGATTTTTGCAAAAATACTTTAATATTCTGTAATTCTTCTGCAAAGTTGACACCTTTTTTTGTCGACTTTTCAGCTCCTGTAATTCTGATATTACACATTTATACGAAAATATGAAGAACCACAGCCATAAATAATTACGTCTAGTCCATACTTACAAAATTTCATCTACTTCTGTTGCCTAGTTTTCAAATGAGACCGGGACTACGTTTGTATGGAGAATGGAACGAAGAGACTTCTCTTAAGGGACATTAGAATTTACGCTACTACTTTCATTTGAAAAAAATTCAAGAGCGGTATATTTTAAGGACTGATAATTAACCGATTCGTGCTAGGTCGGCAATGCACCAGTGCTGCAGTGGCTCAAACAGTATGTGTCTAAAGCCGAGTTTAGACTTGCAAGAAAAACCGACCAAGAGTATGTCGGACACGCCAGAGATAGGGTTCCGTAGCCATTACGAAAAAATTAAGTAATTTTTTTTTAAAGATTCGTACGTATTTCGTACGTAAGTACAAATACCTACTTACTTATTCCAAGTTTAGGTAAATTTTATACCTTAGGCTGCTACTTACTCTTAAACTACTAATAATTCTCAATAAAACTGAACCGTTATAGTTTTCCTTGTATGTTTGATATACTTACTCCCATCCTGAATTTTTTCAAATTTTTCCACACACCCGTTTAGATTTTAGAGGAGGGGGGAGCGCTCGATTTGCACTTTAAAGTGAAATATTTTGCAAACAAATCACTGAATCGTAAAATTGGAAAAAATTCAGGATGGTAGTAAGTATACATACATATCAAACTTATAAGGAAAACTATAACGGTTCAGTTTTCTTGAAAATTATTAGTAATTTAAGAGCAATTAGCAGCCTAAGGTATAATTATACCTAATACAAATTACGAAATCCTTAGAAAAATACGACTTAATTTTTTCGTAAGGGCTACGGAACCTTATCTCAGGCGTGTCCGCCACGCTCTTGGCCGGTTTTTTAATTACTAGCAGCTTAAGGCGGTTAACGTCTTTAAATAATAATAAACAAACTTACCTAAAGAGTTCATTAAAACCGTAACGTTATTAATTCCGTCAGCTTACCTGTAATCAAAGAAACGCTTATTAAAAAACCGCAATAAAGTGACCCAAAAGTAAAAGCTTTGATAATTGATTTCGCCTCTGTAGGTCAGGTTAAAGGGAAATGTATGAAAAAATATGTATCCAGGGTTTCAGTACAAAGCATGTCACATGCAAATGCGAGCGTAGAGCGGACGCTGGCGGGCCTAGAGAGCGACGTGCCGGGCGAAGACATAAGCGGGGAGCGGGCGGAATCAAACGTTTTTTTAAACGTCTTGATGATTGAATCTAGGTCCATCCATCCATCCATCCCAGCTTATATATACGTCCCACTGCTGGGCACAGTTCTCTCAGAACAAGAGGGCTTGGGCCATAGTTCCCACGCGGGCCCAGTGCGGATTGAGAACTTCATACGCACCATTGAATTGCTTAGCAAGTTTGTGCAGGTTTCCTAAGGATGTTTTCCTTCACCGCAAAGCTCGTGGTAAATTTCTCCGCACATGAATTTCGAAAAACTCAGAGGTGCGAACCGGGGTTTGAACCCACGAACCTCTGCTTGAGAGGAGATAGGTCAAACCACTAGGCCACCATGGCTTCAAAACGGAATCACGGCACGGCTTCACGGAATCTAGATCTAGTTCAAATTATTTGAATGTCAATTATCAGGTAAATCATTCGCACATCGACAGCATTCCTACTCATAATTAAAAACTAAAACGGCAGTTGTTTTTTTTTTCTCAATTTCATGACTTCATGACAACACAGCGGTTGAGATTTCAAAGTTTTTTTACTGTTTCCGTGGGAATTTCGGGATGAAAAATAGCTCATTTATTATTCCAGCTGTTTGTAAGTACACTACAATTTGTTAATGATCCTAGAATGAATTCCATCAGTACCACCACCTAGGGATTTGCTTAATGGGAACAGTAACTTCCCAAGAGAAATTGATTATTAAACAGTCACTTATAATTATCCAATGATCGAATGTCTACCTAAATAAAAAATATTATTTTTTAGCAGTCGTGTAAAAATATTCGGAACTTAAGTATGAAAACAAACTCTTACCTCAAGTCGTAAATAAATAAGGAATTCCATAAAAAAAAGCAGTTGACTTTTTTAACTCGCTGTCACAGACACCACACCCTTTCCAAGGGTTTCAATGGCGGGGTCCGAATTTAAATTTCAAACGGGCGTATACTGCAAAATGCAAAGTGCCATCGACGCCTATCGGCGCCAACAAATCGGCGGAGCTTAGGACTAGAGGAACGGTAACGACCACAGAACAGTATTGAGATAGATGGTGCAAATTTATTGATTCTCTACTACAAACCGTCAAGGCTCGGAACCGGTTTATAAAATAGCGGTAAATACCGGTTTATTTCGGTTTAACTCCCAATTTTCATAAGAACGCGAACGTATTTAAGAACTTAACTATAACCTAAATAAACCGGTTTATTCGACGAGTGGCAGCTGGCCGGCCGGCGGCGGGCGGCGACGTTTCTCCTGCGCCTTAATAAACCGGTTTTTATTGCTCTAAACCGGTTAATCTGACAAGAACTTTATGGAAATGTTCCCTTAAAAACCGGTTTAAATATAACGGTTTCGTGAACGAAACCAAAATGAAAAGGTTTTGCGCGAAGTACATGATAACGGTTTGGAAATTTAACCGGTATCCGAGCCTTGCAAACCGTGCACTACAGCTTAATCTATAACTCTATACGACAGACATATTTTGAAAAACAGAACCCGCCCTCTCCTATTGCACATAAAATACACCAAAGTAGCTAAGCAAGTGTAGTTCAATGATATGGCCTGAAAGAATAATTGTATTGTAATTATTGCAAATGTATGTATGTTCGTATGTGCGTGTAAACTCCATAAGAATAATACCAATCAAAAATACAAATAAATAACAGACCACGTATTACAATGGCGAACTAATTACAAAGTTATATTATTTTTGAGATGTTGACTTATTTTTTGTTGCATTATTAAATATGACTTACTGTAATTAAATTAGTTTAAATTGTAATTTTTGGCTACATTATCGGATAAGGCAATGCCTGTAATGACAATTGTTTAAATGTTATAAAAAAAACAGAATTGAACCACAATCTCTGTAATAACCTATTTTTAGGCAATGAACTTACATAAAGGCTGGGCTGGCAAAACAAAAACATACATAGCTGTTTAGTCATATAAGGGTCGCACGCGCGTCGTGAATTTCTGTTAATCTTATTATTTATTTCCGTGGTTTCTCAGTTTATTTCCATGCATAGCCTGAAGCATTTTTTTAACGTTGCATAGGAAAAAGAAAAACGATTCACGCGCATGCTGAGTCTACTTCGACAGTATATCTGTGGAAAATTCGGAGTGGTGTTCTGTATTCTAAGTCCGAGAATCCTCAAGTAGATTTCGAATTTCGTCAGATAATGGCATAGAAATTCTAAGTTAGAATTTTTATAGCCATGAAATCCATTCAATTGACAACATTTTAATACAGGGGATAAAGGTGGGCTACAGTTCCCACGCGGACCTAATGCGGATTGGTAACTTCACACACACCAGTGAATTTCCTCTCAGGTGTGTTCATGTTTCCTCGCGATGTTTTCTTCCATCATAAAATTAATAGTAAACGAAAAATGTAATTTCGCACATAAATTCATGAATTAAAGCCCGGGATCAAACCCAAGACCCTCTGTTCGTGGTGCCAAAGGTTAAACCACTAGGCCACCATGGCTTTTTTCGACAAAACAAACCACGGCAACCAAGGCCACTATTTTACACGGAATTTCCAAATTAGAAAGAAAGAAATCATTTATTCGTGACAAAGTAGCATAGCATAACAAAAAATATATATTAAAAGTGCGAAATTGTTATCTCACGAAATGGTCCCAAATCAGCAAAAATTACTGTGTAATTTTAAAGGTAGGAAGGTAATGATGACGATGATGATGATGATGAACGTATTACTAGAGAAATGTCGCTCGAATAAATCTTAGGAGGGACGGGACCCTCTGACGGACTGGGGACAACAATCCGAAACAATTAGGAGACCTTACTAGCTAGGGTTGCCACAAACCACACAGCACGTTAACTTTAGCCCATCTCGTTGGTGGACGTCCTACGCTGCGCTTGCCGATCCGCGATCTCCATTCGAGAACTTTCAGCCCTAACGGCCGTCCGTTCTCCGTGCTATATGGCCGGCCCATTGCCACTTCAACGAGCGAATTGGCTTGGATATGTCGGTGACCCTTGTTCTTCTATGTACCTCCTCATTTCTATACCCCAAGTTTAAGTTTTTGGTTACAAAATACGTCTCGATCGCGTTCGCGTTCTAATCTCAATTTGTATGAAAACACGAACATCGCAAACGATCCGCTAGAGGCGCTGTTTGTGTTTCCATACAAGTTGAAACGCAAACGCGATCGAGACGTATTGTAACCGAAAACTTACACTAAGGGCAAAACAAAAATTAAAAAAATATCTAATCAACAAAAAGTTGTAAAACCCCCGACGAGTGAGTGAGTAATCACTTCAAAGTTCAATATCAAAAACAGCTGAACCAATTTTGATGAAACATGTCTAAGACCGTCGCTAGAAACCCTGATTACAGTTAAAAAAACGCATTCAAATCGGTCCTCCCGTTTAACAGCTAGGGTGCTACAGACACATAGCGGTCAAACTTATAACACCATTATTTTTGCGTCGGGGGTTACAAACATATTTCAAGGCAGGCAACCCTGTTTGCACCCGTTTGAGACGAGTGTCACAGTTTGATAACTTTGATAAGACTCGGTCGTAGGTAGAGGAGCGTTTTGGGTTAAGCAAACATGTTCAAGTCACAATGTGTATAAATACAAATGTAAATGTAAATGTGTGTAATAATAGAACAGGAATAAATAGGCGAGACTCCTGGATACCACGTAAATATACGATATATTGTATTGTGTTTAAATCATCCGATGCTTTTGTGCGGCCGAGTTCATAAAGTTGTGAGCAAAGTTTTAGTCAAAAATATCTAAGCACGACTCTATTGTTAATAGCGTAGAAGCGTGTTCAGATATTTTTGATCAAATTTTTGCTCACAAGTTTATGTACTCGACTGTACCTAGTAGCTGATCTGATTTGAGTTTTGAATCAAATGTTTATTTTATTTGATTTACGTGGATAGGGGAGACTGAGGGCAGTTGTGACAGAGGAGAGTTACCTAGTGACAACGTCGATTTTTTAGATCTTATTAACTGCTAGCGAGCTCGCTTATAGCAAGTATTTTTTAGTTCAGGTCTCGAGCTATCAAACACGTGCTTTTGCGAGCTTGCTTGCAGTGAATAAGTTCCCAAAAATCGACGATGTCACAAATCTCCTCGGTCTCCCCTACATTTTTATTGACATGGTAGAAGGTTCTTTTACAGTTTCCGGGTTAAAAAATATCATCGAATTCTATAACCAACTGCCCATTCATAACAAAATGTGGCCACGAAAATTGACGCGTTCAAAAACGACGAAAATTGACGTTCAAATTATAAACCTGACTTGTGTGGCTTTTTAATCTAACTAACCGAAGTTTCGGTTTTGGCTCTAATTTCGGGCAATTTGATGTTTGATGATGAGGTGAGCCTGTAATTCCTGTGAGTGGTATAAGATAATTATTTCGCTATTTCATTTTCCCGCGAACAAGCACGAGCGCCACTTTACCGAGCCGGCGGATTCGGGTGAGGACGAGATCGGGTGGTTGTGCCGAGCGCACACGAAGCAAGCCGAATGCCATCCGAAAGTACAATGTCGTAAAAAAGTTTCCAAGTTTTTTGGTCGAAAGTAAGTACTTAGTCGAAACGGAAACCGACCCTCCGGCCGAAATATAATTACTAAGCCGAAGGCATACAACTCAGCTGGGCAACTGTAGGTACGTGTCACGCGTGTACATATTTAAAAGTAAATTCGGTGTAGCCAGCCATATCAGAGCCCAAAATAGACGTTATCTATATATAGAGTACTTTTTTAGGGTCGCCGTCATTGAAATCGATGAGGAGAACAGAACAACCGAAATTAAAACTTTTTTTTTATTTTATTTTTTATTCGACTGGAAGGCAAACGAGCAAGTGCGTCTCCTGGTGTTAAGAAATCATCACCGCCCATAAACATCTGCAACACCAGGGGTCAGACACTAAACAATCGACGCGGAAACTCACGAAAACCGAATGAGTCGGACACTACCTGTCAATACCCTCGGAGGTCACACGTACAAGCCAATTAACTAGCAAATCTGAAGGGCTACTCCGAAACACAACGTTCGAAGTTCGTGTCGTGCCGTCCCTCTCACACTTATACTATTTAATACGAGAGCGAGAGGGATCGCACGACACGAGCTTCGAACGTTGTGTTTCGGAGTAGCCCTTCAGACCCTCGTCAGTCGGAGGAAATTACCACTAAACCGCCCCTCTTGGCCCTTGATGAAAGGTTTTGTTTAAGACGGGCAACACCTTAGGCTTGAGTGACATGTACGTAAACAGAACATATTATTTAAGTTTTTAGGGTTACGAACCCGAAGGGTAACACACGGAACTCTATTAATATCGCTCTATATAATAATAAACCATTTATTTCGGGCAATACCTTATAGACTGACATAGCTACATACAATGTTCCTCCGTTCGTGACGTCGTCTGTAGAGTTGTGACTTAAGAACCATAGATATTTAGAACTGAAAAATATTGTTGGTATTTCTCTATACTTATATGTACAACCATAAAATAGTATAAGGTAGATACCTAAAGATAAAACCGAATAAAAACTAATGTTTTTTTTTTATGTAATAGCAGACAAACGAGCAGACGGTTCACCTGATGTGATGATATTAGAAACCTTAATATCATTTTTGAAGACCTATCCATAGATACTTAGGTTTATTGAAAAAAAATTTTTGAGTTAAGTAAGTACAGTTGGGGAACACCCAAAAATGTATAGTTTTTTTTTTTCTATTTTTGTGTGAAAATCTCAATGCTATTCACAGAATACATCTACTTACCAAGGGTCAACAGTATAGTTCTTATAGTTTTGGAAAAAAGTGGCTGTGACATACGGACGGACAGACAGACAGACATGACGAATCCATAAGGAACGGAGCTACGGAACCCTATAAACTAACCTACATACTTACCAATTGCCTATTACATTTGTATGACATTAAGTAGGTATGTACATACAAACATAGCAAGTAAAATAAAAGCTTTTAAAATTATGAATGGATATTAAAATTAACGCGCTGCACTTATTTATACTTTAAGTAATCTTCAACAATCATAAAACGTATTGATAAATCGAAACACGTCTTTAAAATAAACACGATAATGTAACACCATTTATTCGATTGTCATCCCACGAAAAGCAAAACAACCAGCCGATACCAAGTCCCTAAACACGATCATTTACCCAAAACAAATCGTTTAAAATAACAAATAATTAATATTGCAATACAAAAACAAAACAACGCATTCAGTTATTAATGAGAGGAGCTTTGTAACTAAACATCTACTTAATAACAAAACGAGAGAGACTATAGCATTCATGCGAGACGAAAAGAGATGGGTATGTTTCTATCGGCGTTTGCTAGTAACTGCGTTGGCGCAGAGCGCGTGATTGGGAATGAGATAGTAGTATTTTTACGCGCGTTGGAAAGGGACGGGTGTACGAATGATTCATTGTCTTTTATCTTTTACAAACACTTCGATGCTCACGCGCAGCAGAGTCTGATTAATACTCGGCTGCCTCACTTGGCGGGTCAGTATTTTATGCATGTTTTGATTTCTGGTACGCGTAAAAGCACAGATTTGATCACGCGTGTGCGTTGGTGTGGTGCGACATTAAAAACGATATTGAGGTTTTATGTTGACACGAAATACGAAATAAGTAATATATTAAATGAAAAAGAACAACCTGTTGGTGGCCGAGTCGTTCCAACTTACTTGAAGCATCCCTAATTTGAAATATATATGTGGGATCGTGCGAAGGAAAACAAACTTTTAAATAAAAATATGAAAAAGTTTATTAAGAAATTAAAACTAGTGAACACGTATCAAAAAGCAAAAGAAAACAGAAAACACAACTAGCACCCAGGCTCACCCGATCGTAACTCAACTCTCTTTAACTCATTCGCTCGTCTCAATCGTTCCACAGAAATCTTCAATCACTCGGTCGCTCATTTACATCAACTCATTCAAACAAAAATCCACCCTCATTCCCACATATATGTTAAAATAAAATATATTAAATTAATTATGTATGTTTTGAATCCAGTTAGATGGATTTATTCATTACTGGCTTTTGCCCGCGGCTCCGCCCGCGTGGTATTCGGTTATCGTGCGCTGTTCCCTCGGGAACTGTGCATTTTTCCGGGATAAAAAGTAGCCTATATGTCACTCTCGAGCCCATAAACTATCTCTATGCCAAAAATCACGTCGATCCGTCGCTCCGTTACGGCGTAAAAGACGGACAAACACACACACTTTCGCATTTATAATATTAGTATATGGATTATACTTTCATAGATTACGTTGAATAATTTTTGAATGAATTAAGTAATATCTGTAATATTTATTCAATACAGTACGCATGTACGATCACAAGGGTGGATTATTAAAGAAATCATTTTGCCATTTTGAAAAGGTACCACAGTGGCTTTACCTTTAATTTTAAAATTTTGATCTTAAAATTAATTTTCTACTGACTCATAAAGTTACAAGATTACTATTTGGAGTCTTTTCGTATTTTTTATTTCAACTCCAAATTTTTGTTTCTTTTACGGTCATCCCGTGAAAGTCTATATAAGTATTTCACACGAAAACACAAGCCGAAAAACTAGATAAATAGACCAGCCCTGAGAATCGAACCCTGGTCCTCAGCATTCCGTTCTGCGTGCTATTCCCCTACACCACCGCTAGACGAGAGACTAGACACGAATTTTTCCTATGCACCGATATTTCAACTTGCATTCTTTTCATAGTCACTTTAGCAGCGACACTAACGCCATCTATGTACTAGTTTCTCATCGCGAAACATTTTACACTCCCATCGGAACTATCCGCTCACCATGGACAAGAGATGTCGCTATTAAGCAATCAAATCAAGATTACTATTTGGAGTCTTTTTTTGTCCGCACTGGGCCCGCGTGGGAACTATGGCCCAAGCCCTCTTGTTCTGAGAGGAGGCCTGTGCGCAGCAGTGGGACGTATATAGGCTGGGATTGTATTGTTTTTTAAATGATTTTTGTGTTTTATGTAGGTACAATAAAGTGTGTAATACATACAGACAATGAACTAAAAGAATTTCCTTGCTCACCTGCAATTCTTTTAGTTCATTGATATGGACCTCCGCAAAGTAACGTCTGATTCAATAAATTACATACAGACAAAGAAATTTATTAACGTCCCAAGGTAGGGTACCTTTTCATAATCATTTTTGTCAGGATTTCTTTAGCAAATGTATGGAATGTCAATATGACATTCTGCCGTGCTCGAACTAAAAGACGGCTAAGTGACATTTGGCCAAAATTGACTTTTTAATACAGATCGAAAGAGAAAAAAAAGCCGCATCGATGAGTCTAAGCCATCTCAATTTTGGCCAAATGTCACTTAGCCGTCTTTTAGTTCGAGCACGGCAGATTAGTAAGTAAGTACCACAAAGACTCCACCCCGGATAGGGATTAAATTTATTTGACTGTACATATAGGTGAAGAAAATTAGATTTCAATGTATGGAAAAATTGGCAAAATTAAAGCAAGAGGTTTATCTATCAGGATATGTAGGTTATGGAGAAAAAATAAATTTTACCCACTCTCCCCCCCCCTCCGGGGGGAGCGTCACCCCCCCCGCGCCCTCGAATATGTCCCGGATCGCGGTATTTTCCATTATAAAAGAAAACCGTACACGATACATAAAAAGTGTGTAGGAACGAAATAATCCTAGATAAATTTACTATAAACCTTTCATACATACAAAAGCGATACCACTTACAGTTTCAGCGCAATCTGGCACCAAATACGAACATTTTTAATAATTTATCCAGTTTTTTTTGTTAATTGTTTAGTTTTTTCAATTATTTCACACTTTACCGCCAATATATGTATGACTAAAGTAAAGAACAGGATATCTTCTTTATAAAAAGGTATAATTCATTTCTAAACTCATTCATTTGACGATGCTATGCTATTTTGAAAATTCACCATAATCAGCTACTGCGACATTAACTTAGGAAAAAGTACCAAAAAAAAAACTATTTAGTCCGTAAGTAAGATTATAATAAAATATTACACATTTTTTAGGGTTCCGTAGCCAAAATGGCAAAAGCGGAACCCTCATAGTTGCGCCATGTCTGTCTGTCTGTCTGTCTGTCCGTTCGCGGCTTTGCTCAGAGACTATCAATGCTAGAAAGCTGTAATTTTGCACGAATATATATGTAAACTATGCCGACAAAACAGTGTAATAAAAAATTTAAAAAATAATTTTTTTTTAGTACCTCCCATAGACGTAAAGTGGGGGTGTTTTTTTTTTTCTCATCCAACCTTGTAGTGTGGGGTATCGTTGGATAGGTTTTTTAAAATCATTAGGGGGTTGCTAAAACAATTTTTCCATTCAGTGATTCATTTGCAAAATATTAAACTTTAAAGCGCAAATTTTCATTAAAATCGGGCGTCCCCCCCTCTAAAATCTAAACCGGTGGGTAGAAAAAATTAAAAAAAATTCAGGACGATAGTAAGTATATCAAACTTGCAAGGAAAACTATAACGGTTAAGTTTTCTTGAGAATTATTAGTAGTTTAAGAATAAATTGCAGCCTAAGGTATAAATATACCTAAACCGTCCGTCTGTCATAGCCAATTTGATCCGAAACTACTAGACCGATTGAATTCAAATTTAGTTCACCTATGTAAATTGATGACCCAAACACGGACGTGTAAAGTAAATTAATTAATTTTAAACACGGGGGCCAGTTTGGGGGGATGGGGGGGGGGTAAATTAGAAAAAAAATGTAGAAACTATATCATGTGACATATCAAATGAAAGGGTACATTATGAAAATTTCAAATATATATTTTTCATTTTTTTAAATTAATCCGTTTTGAAGTTATTTAAGAAAATAGGTGAAAATTAACCATTTCCCCGCCCCTATCTCCTAAAAGCCCAGCAGGGCCTACATTTTTTTTTTAAATACAGAAAATAGGTCCATACCTATAGCTTATAGGAAAACATATGAGAATCTAATGGTATTTAAAGTAACACCATTTAACCAGTATGAACATTTATATTTCGCTGAATGGCCAAATGAACTAAATTAAAAAAATAGCATAGCAATGGTAAATGAAAGATTTTAGAAATTAATTATACCTTTTTATAAAGAATATATTCTATTCTTTACTTCTGTCATACATATCTTGGCGGTAAAATGTGAAGTATTTGAGAAAACTAACCTTTTAGCCGCAAAAATAGATTAATTTTAAAAAAAGTTAGTATTTGGTATCATATTGCGCTGGAACTATAAGTGATATCGCTTTTAAATGTATGAAAGGTTTATAGTAAATTTATCAAGAATTATTTCGTTCCTACACACTTTTTATGTATCGTGTACGGTTTTCTTTTATAATGGAAAATACCGCGATCCGGGACATATTCGAGGGCGCGGGGGGGTGACGCTCCCCCCGGAGGGGGGGGGGAGAGTGGGTAAAATTTATTTTTTCTCTATAACCTACATATCCTGATAGATAAACCTCTTGCTTTAATTTTGCCAAATTTTGATCTAATTGTACTGAACTAATACATAATGAAAGAATAAAACATGTTGTTTTAAAACAGAATGTATTTAGTTAAATAAGAGAATACCTTAAATATTTCTTTGACAATCATAATGTAATTGTACACATAGAGATGCCATATAATTGGACTTATTTAGTAAAGTTTTATTGTACACAGCAAATCAGATTTGATGTCATATCATCGTACATATAATTAAGCCTTACTTTCAATCACTATCAGAAAGAGGTATTTCAGAATCAAAATCTAGTTTCGTCCCTGATTTGGCTATTAAATCATCCAGGATTTGATCCACTTTCATATCTATCTCCAAAGTTTCTTTTTCTAATGCTACAATGTTTTCATCATAAGCATTCAACTTTTTAGACGATATGCCATTAAATATGTTATCTAAGCTTTCCTCCAAATTCACTTTAGGTGCATTCAGTTTAATCAATTCAAATACATGATGAGCCACGCTGATTTTTTCAGTAGTAAATGGTAGTTGAAGTAAAACATGTCCGTTAATGTTTAAAATACTTTCAATATCTTTCTTCCCATCTTCTTCACTGGTGTAAGTATCAATGAGAATCAAAAGATCGCATTTTGACATGGTTTCATCATAAGGCACGTGGTTACTGTCAAGCCATTCCATCATATCCGATTTAATACTGTATAGTGTTGGTTTTTCAGATTTAGGTTTATCGTTCTTTATAACCACAACGCTTCTAGGACGCAGGACCGGAACAAGTTTGTTCAAAATCCATTCTTTTAAAGCCACCGGACTAAACTCCTCATCATTGCATTTATCTACATCAATTTGCTGCAATGCATGAACTCCACTTTTAGAAACAGCATACGTCAGTTTCATCAAGTTTTTATGACTTAAAACTTTCCCTGCATTAATGGCGACTTTTTTGAGACGGTTGTATCTTTTCTCATCATAATATTCGCCATTATCTGTAGCTAAAATAGCTTCGTCTACGTAGAATATATCTCTCTTTTCATTACGATATCGAGTTATATCTCTCAAGTAATAGTATCTCTCAAATGTGATTTTAGGCCTCTCAATAATACCAAAACCGTTTTGTAGTTTGATCCATACATACCCAAATTTGGCTAAGTACTTGCGGAACGTCCTAATATCCACATGACCGGGGATTTTTTCGAAAAGATCATGGTATAGCATCTTCGTTGAAGGTATAACATTTACTAATATGTAGCAATGCATCAACTGTTCATGTATGCGTGCCCTTTCCACTTCTTTTAAATCCGACAGTTTGAATAAATCTAGTTTCGTAGAATTACTATTATAGAACGATCTCCTGTCCAAGCCAGTGAAATCACTCACGCGACTGGTGGTTTTGATGCCTGTAGTATTTTTCTGCTCGTCCTCAGCTTTCTGCATTATTCGCATCAGAAATCTTGCTGATTCTTTGTTTGACAAACGGTTGATGTAATCTGGATTTATACCTGGATCCGTTTCTTTTGAAGTCGTCGGCTGTGGTTCTGGTTCCGCCATTTTGGTTTGCTACCACTTTTACGTAAATAAAACTCGAATAATGAACTTACAACTGAGACCGCCGACGCGCGCTTCGCAACTGAACTAAACCAAACACGAGTGACGTTATTGTGAGATAGGGCAATGCTGCTAACGAGGAAGAAAGAGATGGAATTTGAGTCGTATTTCGTGAATGAGCGAGCTGGCAACGTGCGGCCTGATTGCTGTATGCGCGCGGAACAATGGTGCACGTTTTACAATACAACGTAATTTGATCTTTGGAAAGTTTGCTTTCAATGTAATATACATACTTGTTAAGTATTGCCGTAAAATAGTTTTTGTCACAATATTGTTATTATTTTATTCTTTATTATTTCTTGATTGATAATTATGTTTTATCAGCGAGTTATACATACCTACTATAAATGCATATTACAAAAAATCGAGTATTACTAAATATATTATTATTAAATATATTCATCTAATATTAATGAACAATCAATAATTACTTTGCTCACACGCGATCTTACATTATTTTGTCTAATATTTTTGCAAAGACCGCTCAATACATTGTAGTAATTAAGTAGGTAAAAAAAGTCTTATTTTATTCATTAATATACCTAGCTAAATGATTAAACTGGCTTCTTAAACGACATAGCGACGGATAAACCAGGTAAGTACGGTTTTGTTTGTTTCTCTGTATATTTTCTTTGTTCAATTTACATTACGAATAAATAAAAAAAAAAACTATCATTGAACCTACTTATTGATATCTAATCTAGCCAATTTAATTCCATTTATTCTATCTCATTTATTTCAAATAAAACACTCACCCGAACCCTACACAGACCACCTAATCAAATTTTGCAAACATTAAAAATAATTTGCCCATATACTTACATTTCCTTTTTCTGCAATAAAGTTTTTGACTAATACTAGAACAATTTGTCTTAAATAACAGCGACAATACGGGCACATTAAATTCGTGAATCGTGCATCGCTGCCGGCGGAGTTCGTCACCCATTGCCGCGCGGGGCGAAGTACCCTCCCCCCGCTCGAGACCCCGCGACCGCGCCGTGTCGATTGGAACGGACGGCCATTTTGTTTCACTGCAGTCCAGCCGAGCGCACGTCACGTTCTTGTGGAAAAATATAAGTGATGCGGTTGGTCGAAATAGTAAGTAATTCATCGTTTTGATACCTACTTTGATGTTTTTTTAAGGCTTTGTTTTGTTCAGTTTATAAGCGGCGGATTACTATTTTTTTACCCACGAAAAAAAACGGAGAAGGTTCTCAAATCGACGCATAGGTACTTATATATTTTTATATGACTACTGACAACTATAAGATGACAACCCATAAGTAATAACTTTTTTACTAAAGTAGTTCGATTTTGATAAGTAGGTAATTATTTTTTCAAGTACCTACCTCGAAGTTGGTCCCATATAAATTAGAAAAAAAAGAATTTCTACCATAACAGTGAAATAAAATTATAAAATAAAAAAGAAATTTAAAAAAAAATTGTACTTACCTACTGTCGGAAAAACTGAAAAGCCAGAAATAATAAACCTTTTTTTAATTAACCTTAAACTAGGCACCATACAAGTTTGACCTATAAAGTCGTACCTGTTGGGCTTCAGGGGCTTCTATCACTCCTGGCTATTGCTGAAATACCAACTTCAAACTGGTGTACTTACCTAGTTTAAGGTTATTAAAAAAAGGTTTCTTATTACTTGCTTTGCACTTTTTCCGGTGGTTTAATTTTTTTGTTAAAAAGTTTTGTAGCCAAAATACCATGTTTTAGTTACGTGAACGGCAAAAAGGGACCGGTAAAACTACGCCTCACCGTGTGCCTTACGCAAGATTGTATCTAACGTCGCTAAACGAACTTGTTGAGCTACGCACACACGCGCACGCGTAGTGAGGCAAGGCCACAGAATAAATAGTAGTGTACTACTAAGGCACTTAAGGTACTTGTAAGGCAAGGCGTAGTTTTGGCTGGCCTCGCATTGTTGTTCGCAAAATTATGTATTTTCTTTTTATTTCGTTTGAGATTACAATTAGTTTAGCGAATCAAGATTTACTACACACACATAGAGATCACTTTTAGGGTTCCGTACGCGAAAGGTGACAAACGGTACCTTATTAATGTCACTATAGGTACTGTTCGTCAATCTGTCCGTCCCACCTCACAGGCTAGGTATACAATAGGTACAGCTGACATTTCATACGTAGTACTTACCTAATCTTCTCTGTACACAATTTTTGTACCTAACCCATTTTGTACCTAAGAAATTAAACCGAGTTGCACTTCGTTCCTACAGATTGAGCTGGCTTTTTAGCCACCTAGGCGCTTCATGTTTTCACGAAATGCTCGCGTCTTACGTGACATTTCCTATTTCTATTGAGGTCCCGGGTTCGGTTCCCGGCCGGGACAGATATTTATAACTATAGAAATCTCCATTAAGTATAGCGTTACTGTTTTGATTCTCAGGGACAGCTATAATGTGCGAAACTTAAACATGTATTTTTTTTGCAGTCATTCAATAATGGAGTCAATAACTTTAAAAACGTTGGAGTTGGAATTGGAAAATTACAAAAAACTAGACTTGGAGAAGAAAATTGACATAACCGCGAATATATATGAAAGACTGCGAGCAACCCCTATCGAGGAGAACGTAGACTTCTGTCCTATAGAAAAGGTTTCAAGCTTGACTGGTGTAAACATAGCTATCTTAAAGCAAATACGCAAACTTGAAGATGTGTCCAGGAAATTTAAAGACTGGGAAAATGAAGAAGAAGCAAGCATGAATACCTTGTATAATGTGATGAAGAAACACTTACAAGACTGTTACACGAAAGATCGTAAAATACCAACGAAATCGCAACTCCTCGCTGGCTTCCGCAAAAATTTTATACCACAATTGCATGCTCTTTTCAATAAGTATTTTACTAGAATACAAGTGCCCGGTACGCCACACTCTATAATTGTTGAAAAACCAGAGACAGTATTAAACCGCCAAAAATATTTGCGCAAGAAGATTGAGTTAGCAAGGGATCATAAAGTTTTCGTTTATATTGAGGACATGTGTTTTCAGGGAAATCAAAGAACTTCTTTTAAGATGACTAAGCCTACAACTGCTAATACGAAACGTTTAGTGATAGCTGCATCCCCAGAATTAGGTTTCGTGAGTTCGATTTTCTGCTGTCGAACGATTGAGTGTAGTTTGAGTAACTGGTTGGAACAAGTAGTAATACCAATATTGCCACCAGGATGCGTTCTGGTCGTCGAAAACAGCAATTTTGGAGATGTAACTTGTCCACCAAAGAGTCACTCTACTAAGAAGGAAATGGTTGACTGGTTAGAAAAGAAAGACATACCTCATGACCCCAAATCGCATAGAGCAGAGTTATATGCCCTGATAGAGATGTACAAAAAGACGTGTAGTACAATAACGAAATTAGATGAAATGTTACAGGTACACGGTCACACTGCTCTTTGCAGGGTGGAAGGCGTGCTTGTATTCGAGTATCTTGAGCCCTTTTGGAGAAAACTTAAAGAATTACTAAAAATGCGAAAGAATACAAAAATTGCTACGTGTAGAAAACAAATACCAGTTATAGCTAAAAAGCTTGCCAGTATGATTCAAAAAGAATATTGGCAGGAACTACAAAAAAAACTCTTGGATATAGAGATGAATGCCTATAGAAAAGATAAAGATATAGAAGAAATAATTGATAAACTTATGGTTTATGCTGCATCTGAACAGTTTGATCCAGGAGAAACAGAATTTGATGATTATTGCGAAGCAATGGGTCAGGAATATATATTTAGCTAGCGACACGGTTTAAAATTATATCTATCTATTCTAAATAGGTACTGCTAAACAAAATTTGCTGTAGTTTGTTTGTATTGAATTACCAATATTATGTACCTACAGCTATTCAGTGTATTAATTAGTGTTTTTTTAATTTGTGTTTGGTTTTTTGAGTCCATGTGCTTTATATCCCTCTAGGAATGGACCATGCCAAAACCAATTTTACTTGTTACATTACAATACGCTCATCATCATCATCATCATCAAAGTACGTTATCACTCGAAAACAGGTGACCTGTGTTAACCATTGGGATTCTAGTTTTGACACTTTTAGGCTTTCGGTCAAACATACTTTTAGAATGTTAATAAGTATTTCAGTAAAATAATAATTCGACATTTTAAGAGAAGTTTCCCTGCCGGCCGCGTAAGGTATTCGTTTGGGATATTGCTGTCTTTATCGCTCGTGACATAAGCGCTCGTAGCCGTCCCCTCCATGCACGCACATCCCCAGATTGCTGTAAGGTTTTCAAGATTTGGGCGGCTGAATTTTGGGTTTCGTTGTCCTCATATTAAACGAAAGGTATAGCACAGAAATCAATGATATTTTACAATCAAGATCTTCATTATATTTTCTATGCCTGAGGTTTTTTCGATTTTTGTAAAAATGCTTTGCAGACTATTGTCTGTAATTCTCGTGCAAAGTTGTAATTTTTTTTTGTCGTCTTTTGAGCTCCTGTAATTCTGATATTACACATTTACATGAAAATCTGAAAAACCACAGGCATAGATAATTACGTCAAGTCCATGGATACAAAATTTCATCTGTTTCTGTTGCCTAGTTTTCAAATGAGACCGGGACTACGTTTGTATGGAGAATAGAATGAAGAGACTTCTTTTAATATAACAGGGTGTCCCAAAACTAGCACGTCACAGTGACACCAGAGGTAGGCCAGCTCAAGAGGACCCTAACCAACCTAACATGACCCTAGTAAAAGTCGCACGGTTTTCGAGTTATTAACGAAATAAAGATTTTTGGGGATACTCCCCTTTGTCTTGACATTTTTAGTACCAGCATCGACTTGGAAAGCTTTTAATAACAGTTTTTTATGTGTATCGAATCACGAATAGTTACTTCAGAAGTACAAAGTGTTATTTTGGCAGTAACTACCGTAAAATGCTGAAAATAACTTCATTAATCTAGATTTAAGTTGTCTCAAAAACATGAATTTCAACTTTAACCATCTGCCATGAAAAAAAATTACTAGAAACGAAACAAACAAATAACGTCAATAAATTAAGCATGTCATGCAGATTCAGAAATGGTATGACACATGTATCTTACTGCAATAACATTGGGCATTATTATCACTTTGCTGATGCCGCAAGCCGTCACTGTTAAGTAAAAACTTGTTACATTACTAATTTATTGAATGAGGCGTTACTTTGCCGAGTTCCATATCAATGAACTGAAACAGTCACCTACTTTGCTCACCATCGACCTTATGATAGCTACGTTTATACTAGAAATGTGTGTTCATTCAGTTCCTCCTCCTCCACACTGCAAAAATACACACCAATCACACAAATCCATCTATCACCACCACCATACTACACTGACGCGTTTCGAACTCAAACAGAGCTCGTCTTCAAAGCAACACAATCATTCTCAATGCTACTAAATATCTGGTAGCATCATCGCATAAATAACGTCGCTACTTTGAAAAAAGCTCGTACCTCAAAATCGATGATTTTTTGAGTGAACTTAATGTTCGTTGAACCAAATCCGAGCCCGACCTAGGATCACAACCCCTTTCGCGCATCCGCAACCTCAAAGCCCTCACGAACATCTTTGCTTAGGAACACCATGGACCTGCCATCTCCACAGCGGCTGGGACAAAATTATACCCGGGTCTTAAGTTCTGGTACTTTATTAGTTAGTACGGAAAATTGATCCCTTTGAAGATTTATCATTGAGCTGCTACTCCGACGCACATGTTGACTGCTGCCTGGACTCTTATTATATCGTTTGCATAAAATCCTACTTATGCATCCTTATTATTATGGATTGCAAATTTTATTAAACGATGTTTTTTGTGCATCAGACTCCATGGGAGACAATTTGAACATTTATTGTGAAGAAAATTTATTCCAATACATGAATGAAAGATAAACCTGTTTTTAACCACCCACGCAAAAAGAGGGGTGTTATAAGTTTGACCGCTATGTCTATCTGTCTGTCTGTCTGCGTGTCTGTCTGTGCCACTGTAGCTCTTAAACGCGTAAACCGATTTCAATGCGTTTTTTTTATTTGAAAGCAGGTTTTCTATCGATGGTTCTAAGACATGTCCTATCAAAATCGCTTCATCCGCTTTTGAAATATTGAACTTTGAAGTGACAAAGTTGGGGATTTTACAACTTTTTTTGTTTATGTTATACCCGGTTCTTTAGGATCCGGTTCTAGCCTTGAAAAGGGAGACAAACATTAGTATTTAGCCTTCGTGCATTTGGAAAAATAATTGCATCAGATAATAGATGAGCCATCGCTGTACACAGTATTTTTGTACCACTAGCAGGGACTGCTTTCGGAACTCCAGTTTTAAGTTGGTTTGATAGGGCTTCGCTAAAGTGGTAAGAATGCCTAATGTTGTTGCAATAAGATACATGTGTCATACCATTTCTAAATCTACATGACATTTCTAATTTATTGACATTATTTGTTTGTTTCGTTTCTAGTAATTTTTTTTCATGGCAGATGGTTAAAGTTGAAATTCATGTTTTTGAGACAACTTAAATCAAGATTAATGAAGTTATTTTCAGCATTTTACGGTAGTTACTGCCAAAATAACACTTTGTACTTCTGAAGTAACTATTCGTAATTCAATACACATAAAAAACTGTTATTAAGAGCTTTCGAAGTCGATGCTGGTACTAAAAATGTCAAGACAAAGGGGAGTATCCCCAAAAATCTTTATTTCGTTAATAACTCGAAAACCGTGCAACTTTTACTGGGGTCATGTTAGGTTGGTTAGGGTCCTCTTGAGCTGGCCTACCTCTGGTGTCACTGTGACGTGCTAGTTTTGGGACACCCTGTATGTCGGTCAATTCCTCTGACAGTACCATCAGATATTCAGTGCTTTATTATTAATTATTATCCCTACCCCATTATTCTGAAGGCTTATCTAAAGTGTATAGATTTTATAAGGCGCCCGGCGTTCTTTATAATTATAGCGATGAGAAGTAATCATCTTCGGATCTAAACTTACAACTTGTAGCAATTTGAACCTTGAAACACAGGAGTTAAGGTTATTTTTGAAGAAATTTGATGTTATGCGCAAGAGTTGACTTGGCATCCTTCAACCTTTTTAGGTACAGTCAGTAGAATAAAAAATAGATAGGTACTGGTATAATCCATTTACATACACTTGGATCGTTACAGGAAGCGTTTTTAATTTAATTAAGGAAGATTTTAATTAGGAAGATTTCCGGAAATAATCGCTCCCACCCAAAGTAGCGAACATGGTGTGCCCCCTCTCTATCTTGTAAACCGTTTGTCCAAAAAATATGAAAAAAATATAGAAAAGTAACGCTTAATAAATACTTTCAACGAAAATTGGTTTCAACATGATCGGATATACCGTTTTTGAGTTATTGGCGAAAAACTGCGCTTCTCAACAAAAGGACTTAAGTGCCGTGAAGATACGCTCTTTTTCTGGTAATAGATTTTAAGACTGTAGTAAGTGTTTTAATCTATATATATAAAATTCAAAGTCCTGACTGACTGACTGACTGATATATCAACGCACAGCCCAAACCACTGGACCTAGAGACTTGAAATTTTGCACATAGATACCTTATACAATGTAGGCATCCACTAAGGAAGGATTTTGGAAAATTCCCACGGGAACGGGAAAAAATCAAGATTTATATATTCGATTCTGAGTGACCCTATCTCAGTAACAATAATAACTAGACTCTTTAAATTTGTTACACAAGTAGGTATTACATTAATAAAAACATCAATTTCAGGATTTTTGGAAATTCCCACGGGATAAGGAAAAAACGGGATTTATATATTCAGTTCAACGGAATCCCATGAACAATAATTACTAGACTCTTAAAATTTGGCATAGAAGTAGGTAATTATAATAGTAAAAAACTATTTTAAGGATTTTTGGAAATTCTCACGGGATAAAGAGAAAACGGGATTTATATTCAGTTCAACGGGATGGTTTTATCGTTTTAACTGAAATTTAGCACCTATTTAGGTTCTTTGGGGGGTCTAGGGGTCTATTACAAAAGGATTTCCCGAAATTCTGACAGGAACGGGAAAAAACGGGATTTTTCGTTTTTATGGTCGTAGAAAGCTGAAATTTGGCATGTAGGTTGCTTGAGGAGTGTAGAAATTCCTACGGGAAAGGGAAAAAAAACGGGATTTTTCGCTTAATGGATGCAGAAAGCTGAAAATGGCATGTAGATTGCTTGAGGAGTGTAGAGGAGCATTGAGAGTGGAATTTTCGAAATTTCCACAGGAACGGGAAAAAACGGGATTTTTCGTTTTACTGGTCGTAGAAAGCTGAAATTTGGCAAGTGGGTTCCTTGGGGAGTGTAGGGGAGCGTTGAGAGAGAATTTTCCGAAAATTATTAACGGGAACGGGAAAATTGGGACTTTTTTTTTCTTTCTTATTTATTTTAAAAATATTTTTTTATTCGAAAGAGTATACTCCCAAGGTGGTCCACTGTCACCAAATTAGGATCTGATGACGGGATCTCGGGGAAATCGAGGGTAAACTTCAAATTGTGTAGGGACGCATTACGTTTTTCATATATTTTCTCAGTATTTGCGTCTGATAGACATCATCTCATGTTGATGAGCTGATGATGGAAGGTAAAACTCCATAACGGTTAGGAGTTGAGTTTTTTTTTTAAATATTATACCTAATATGCAGGTATAGACATTTAGTTGTTTTCATTCTGGTTACTCAGGTGAGCTGATGTTGGAAGGTATAACTCCTTAACGGTTAGGATACATTAGTACCTACGCCAAACCAATCAACTGATTAGAAAGAAAGAAAGAAGAAAAACTTTTTAAACTTTGTCTGTTTCTTTGTTTATTGGGGGTAATCTCTGAAACAACAGCTTTTTAAAAATCGATACCCTAAATAATAGAAGCCTGTTTCAATTCAATCGCGGACAGTGTGGTTTTCTATTGAACTCACTTATTTTTATCCCACGGGAATCCTATGTCGCACAGGTACGAAGTCGCGGGCAAAAGAAACAAGTAGGTTTTCTAAAATTACACCTCTGACCTGAAGATGTGAAACAAGGCTTCAAAGTCGATTTTTAAATTCGAAAATTTGCAAATATAATCCTCCGAAAAATCAATTAAAACACGAAAATAAATATAGTAGAAAGTAAATCTGTGTTACCCCAAATTTAACGCGGGCGAAGCCGCGGGCAAAAGCTAGTTGTGTTATAATGCACATAATATTATTTGATTTTTTTCGTAATGGCTACGGAACCCTATCTTGGGCGTGTCCGACACGCTCTTGGCCGGTTTTTTTATATTTATATAGATTCACAATTTTTATTATTATTTTAATAGGTACACCTACCTTATCGATTATCGTAAGTATAGCTGTAGCATTTAGGTAGGTACTTGTGTCTTTAGATTTCTCACTAACCTAGACGACCTTAGAATAATGACTAGAACAGACATAATCTGCCTTTAATCATAAAACCTTCTACGGCACGAAAGGAATCTATAAAATTATAGCCCAAGACAACACAAGACCTAAGTAGATAGCTAACAACCTAAATGACTAATAATCTAAAACACACTTTATTCGTGCGAGATAAAGTTCATAATCGGTAAGAAATGTGAGTTGTTAGGTGTTTCAGAATGTTTTTTTTTTTAAAAACGTGTGTTGGCTCTCATAGAGGGTGAATTCAATTTGTAGGATGCATTATTGACTAGCCAGGCTAGTGCAGTATTTGTAAATATTTTTTTAAAACGTTTGGACTGAGCTACAAGTTAAATGTAGGATATCATAACAGAAATGCACAATGGGCCAACTTGCCCGAAATAAATGTTTTTTTTATTAATATTTTTTTTTATATATTGTGTATATTTTTAAAGTCATGGTGGCCGAGTGGTTTGACCTATGGCCTCTCAAGCAGAGGATTGTGGGTTCAAACCCCGGCTCGCACCTCTCTGTTTTTCGAAATTAATTTGCGGAATTACATTTGAAATTTACCATGAGCTTTACTGTGAAGGAAACCAGCACAGTATATCTGCGAAGCAATTCAAAGGTGTATGTGAAATTCGCAATCCGCACTGGGTCCGCGTGGGAACTACGGCCCAAGCCCTCTCATTCTGAGAGGAGGCCTGTGACCAGCAGTGGGACGTATATAGGCTGGGATGATGATGATGATATGTTTTTTACAGCATCCCTTTTTCCTTCCACTCGTCCCTGACTTCGGCAAAATGTGATCAGTCCGACTGGAACCCCTCCAAATCGTCCAGCAATCTTCTTTTAGGCCTACCTCTGCTCCGGTGCCCATGTTGGATGTTTAATATTGTATTTAAGTTTGTATTTATTTGTATAAGTAAGTTTATCCGTTGCCTAGTATCCATAGTACAAGCTTTGCTTAGTTTGAGACTAGGGCAATTATTGTCAAGTGTCCCATATAATTATCTTTACTTTATTTTACAAGCTTTTATTTAGACTGCAATGTATGTATTGTATGCAGACCAGCGTTGGCCTACATGGCCAACACTATGCTGAGCTGCGACCGTTTCGTGCTTTCGCATATTGTTTTATGTATTTTTATTGTTTTTAATTTAAAGGCGTGAATGGCATGAATAAATATATTTCTATTTCAGAGTAGTATTGTTCTTATTAAGTTATAGTTAGACATTCACAGGTATCCAATTTTAAAATTTTAAATAAATTTTAAAAGCATGTAAAATAAAGTAAAGAAAAATTTTGTACATATCAATATTATAAGTGCAATGCACGTTGCATATTCATATTAGCAAAGCGACAACTACCAGGAAGGAAGGAAGCTAAGGAGATGAGACTTGCTGACAAACGTGGAGTTATTTCCTCACAAATAAAGACGGAGCTCATAAACATTCCACGGGAAAGCAGTTGAGAATAAGTATGTAATGTAACATTCTAGTAAAAAGTGATAAAAAATTACCTAATCTTTATTTTTAAAATTGGTAAATTCATGGACAACGATTCGTGGCTAAATAAAATATAATATTATTTAATTTAACACTGAAAATTACTCCTATTTTTGACTTGACAATAAAAAAAATAAAGATTAAGTGCGTCAAAGGTCAAAGTTCAGGAATGACATAACGCATTGGTAAATTATGTCGCACGGCGTGACGTCATGCAGAATATGTCTGTATCATTTTTAGTTTGATTGACAAAAAAAATATTATTTAATATTTTCTGATGATAATCTAAGTTCTGTTTCAATGCAAAAAAGTAGGCATGCATACCAATAAAACCAATTTATCACTCGAATTCACCACCATATTGGATATTACTATCTCATAACGACATAATTCGTGAGGTTTCTCGAAAAATCAGGTAATCCAAGTACCAGGATAACATAAAATGCAAGGGGAATTTTAAAAATTCGCCCAAACGATTTTGAACTTTATTATAAGCCCGTTAAGTATCAAAGGGTCACGTGGAAAAATGCACCGAATTCTAGAAGCTTCGATTAGGATTCTATAATCGAGTCATGCCGTCTGCTTCGATGAGTTATTCAAATAAGAACCTTATTACAAGTGCGGGAGCATTGAATTTGCTCTGGGAGTTGAGCCACACGTTTTTAGCCTAGTTCGGAGTAACAATTGAAAATTACCGTTTTAAATTCGCAATGAGATTTCGACTTTATGGTGTTGACGTTAGAATTGTAATTCGGTTTTTACGGTCAAAAGATGTTATCCCTATGGTTCCAATAGGTTCGCTTTTAATTAAAGGTAAGTGCACACTAGAGGTGCGCTTGGAGGCAAATTAAGGTTTTTTTTTACCATTGAGGTGCAGGTATTTAGGCTGCATTTACACTAAAGATCTGCGAGCAGCGAGCATGCGTTACGAGGGAAATACGTCGTTGTTTATTATGAACCAATAGAAACGCTTCATTTACGTATCCTCGCTCTGGATAGCTTGCTATGGTGGAAACACCACAGCGATCGAGGTTTTTGTGTACCTACACGTATACATTGTGGTGCTAGTTAAGTTTGAGTAATTTGTGTGCGTGGGAGGCGAAGGAGCTGCACGAACACACAATTATTGGGTAAAAGTAGCTATAGTAAGGGCGCGGATGCCCTGTGTAATTTTGATTGGAACCCTAAAAAAAACTTGTGACTGTGGCCATAGCCCTAAGACTTCGGTTACATTGTGTATCAGTTCGATTCCTGTTGAACACAAGTTTCAATTACGTATGGTTCCGTGATTGGACAAAGACGGCAGGTTCTTAATTAAGTAGATCTAGAAAGTTCCTTTGTTTCACTTTGTTTATCTTTGTTTTTGAATGTTTTACCTTCACGTTTTCAGTTCATTCGTTGTTTGTTATTATTTAGATTTTTATATGATAAGGAGAAAACGAGTTTTATACTCACAAAGTTTCTCATTTCTTTTATTGGTAAGACGTATCTTCAGTATTTATTTACATTTAGGCTCTTCAGTATTACACTCATTTGATTGAAATGCGGATAAAAAGCCAAAAAATAAATAAAAATTAAAATTTTAAAACAAAAAGAAATACAAAATTGAGTAATAATCATTATTTATTAAAAAGGCGCATATCAATGTGAAAGTTTGAACTCTAAATACAAACATTATCTTTTGCAAACACATAGTACTCCGCATCACGCTGGAAGATGTCCAGTTCCTCATTCAGGTCACCTGTCTCTGCAGCCATTACTACTATTTTATCAATAACTGCATCTAACAAAATATCTTCTTCGTACACTTTCTTCTCTTCTTTCTTTACACTCTCATTCATTTCTTTCCATTGTTCTTCAGTAACACTTTTTATTATATCCATTAATTCTTTACCTTGAAGCTTGGCATTTTCCGAAATTTTCTGAAAAAGTTTTACAATCGGTGCAGTGAAACAGAGATTCGGAATACCTTTTGGACGGCGCAACACATCATGCCCAAGGCCTTTAAAAAAGTTAGTCAGCTTCATGCTTCTTTCTTCCGTAAACTTATTAACCAGTATCATTAATTCAGCTTTATTACTATTAGGATCACACTGAACTCCACATTCATCAAGCCACTCTTTTATATCTTTTTTAGAACTAAACTCGTTAACTTTAGGAGTTTCTCTTTGTTCCCAGTTTAGTTTATCTTCAATGACAATAACACTGTTATTAGGCAATAAAGGTATCACCATATCCATTAACCAGGTTATATAATTGAACTTAGGTTGATACATATGTGTATAAGTGTTTATCAGGGCACTTTCTGTCGCTATTATGATATACCATTTAGTTGTGTTCATAAATACGGGTTCTAAATCCCAGATACGATTGCCACTACGGGACGAGTAGCATTTTTCCTCTATGTAAACAATAGATCTCCCTTCATCTCTGTATTCTTTTAGTTTGTTAAAGTACCTATGTCTATCGTTTACTCTTTTTGGGTCTTCGACGATAATACTTTGCTTTGTTCCTGGAAGTTTTCTCCACACGAAACCGCGTCCTTTTAGGCTTTGTTTGACATAGTCATTAGTACGATACATCTTTTTTTCCTCAAAATCCGACTTCAGACGTAGCATTGTAGGAATAGTTCTCTTCTGTAGGTAATTTTTTATTATCACCTCCCGTATATCTTTGTACGGAAT
The DNA here is from genome assembly GCA_037349165.1 of Choristoneura rosaceana. Classification (NCBI taxonomy): domain Eukaryota; kingdom Metazoa; phylum Arthropoda; class Insecta; order Lepidoptera; family Tortricidae; genus Choristoneura; species Choristoneura rosaceana. Next base: position 8,101,707 of record JAZBNJ010000013.1, read on the forward strand.
GATATTGTTACAAATTACTCGACCAACATCTTCCAAAAATATTCTCCTCGAGCTTACTCTTTCTATATCAGCTACCATCTTCAGCTCATTGAATACGACATCCTTCAAATCTAACATTTGCGGGGTAACTTTAGTTATTGCATCATTCGTAGTATTTAACAGTTTTATAAAGTTTTTTGCCATCTTTATCTTCAATCGGAGATCCTTGAAAAGCGCATTTTTAATGCCTGTCTCTATGCTATCGATCAAGTAAGCGTCTTTTCGTATCATTGTTGAATATCTGCACAAACAATGAAAAAAAAAACTTGATTATTAAATACCTAAATAAAACAAGTACTCGTATCCATGGAATGGTATAGTAAGTTCCTCAGCATTGGGCTCGTATTTGAACTACGGTCCGAGCTCTCTCATTGTGAGAGGAGGCCTGTGCCCTGCAGTGGGACGTATATAAGCCGAGATGATGATAACGAAATGGTATAAGCCATTCCTTGTGTAGGTAGGAAGGAACTACATCTGTAACCTAATGAAAATCTGTCACAGATTTCCTCGGGATTTGTCCCGAGTCGAGCGTCATAGACATGGAAATTCTTTATTTATTTATTTTAGGAAAACAAACAGTTAGGAATAATGCATAGTATAAAACACATAAAATATTTCAATAGCTAAGTATAACAGTTTCCACTTTAACATAAGCGTATATAGAGATAATATAAGCCTAGGTGAATAGTGGAAATACCCCAGGATGTTGGGCTGCCGATTTAAAATTCTATAGTACAGCAAGGCTACCACGAAATTCGAAAATCGAAGTTCGTATCGTATCGTACCGTCCCGCCTACGCTTATGTTATTTAATACGAGAGTAAGAGGGACGGTACGATACGAACTTCGAATTTGGTGTTTCGGAGTAGGCCTTCTGATATCTTCACACAAAAATGCAGGCCAGCAAATTCAAAATGAATTAATAAAGAGATTCATCGACAGCGGTTCCAGTTCCAGCGGTTCTTTCTTGACCTATATACGTCCGACTTTTGGGCACAAGTCTCCTCACAGAATTCTTTTGTAAAGCGAAAGTAAATAAATTTCGAAATTATTTTTTCAAATTAACAATATTAATATCATTCATCCCGCAGAACAATATAACAAACAAAACACAACACAACAACAATACGTATTTGGGATGATGATGATGATGATTACAAAGGCCTTCTTTCGGTAGTTACCTGTGTTTTGCCGCAGTTGTAATATAATGAAACTGTATAGAAAGATGCTAGTAGGGCATGGATACCGGTATACCGGTATACCGAAATACCGGTATACCGATTAAAAATTTCGGTATTTTGATACCGGTATTTGAGGATAAAATACCGGTATTTCGGTATTTTGAAAAAAGTGGTCTATAACTAGCAAGGATGTTTAAAAACTGCAATGCAGAACGTTCGTATTCTATGGTTCATAGTGTTGTTCATACTACTGATGAGTTTTTATGTGATAAGCATGAATCATGAATAATCGGAATTATTCGGAATAATCTCGCTTGATTGTAGAAAAATCACCACAAAATATAACTACGCAAGACACTGCATGCGTATAGGCTGCTAGTATTTAGGTGGTATTTAATGATACAGCTTTCGATTTTTCGTCCAATGTTTTACTTAAATTCCTAACGGTACTCGCGCGCACACGTACAGACACATCACGGCAGAACAGAAACGTTGTATGAAAATGGAGGTACTAGAGGCAGATTTTTGGATGCAGCTTACAAGTACCTCTTAAGCATACCTCCTACAAGCGTTGATCAGAAAGGGCCTTTTCAGCTGCAAGTTACATATGTCACAAAATGCGAATGCCCGATACTCAAATTACCAGACAAATCAATTTACGCAAAGTACCAGAAACGCATATGTGTTTCGTCTGGTCATATGACCAGAATTCCATTTCGCGAATCAGCGGACATTGTGAGAGATCATCGCATCACTTTTTATCAGATTGCAAGTGACCAGTGTGCTTATTACACTATCATAGAAAAATGATTATTCCTGACAACCTGGGCCTATATTACGAACATTGAAATCCGCACTTCGTATCAATGCAATACAATACAATACAAACACTCTTTATTGTACACCAGAAATAGTAAGCGATACAGAAAACAGGTACGCAGATAAAATTACAAGGTAAGCAATAGGCAGCCTTATCGCTTAAGAGCGATCTCTACCAGGCAACCTTTTTACATAAAGAAGGAAGGACTAGTTAACAGCAGGTGGTGCATTAACAGTAGATCAGAAAATAAAAAAGCAACAAAAACAAATCTACACATACACATTATTGTACACGTGTAAAATAAATATAGGCAATGGGATAAACAGTCGCATATCAATAAACGGATAAATAAATAAACTAGGATAAAGCTACTTAAATATTACACGATGACAGATAGTGCTCCTCAAGAATGGATTTCAAGAGTGACAGAGATTTTGCCCGTCGTAAGTCAATTGGTAAAGAATTCCACAACCGAATAGCCTGGACAGTATAAGAATAGACATAGCATTTGGAGTTAGAAAGAGGCACGGTAAGAAGAAAGTTCTGAGAGCATCGAATAGAAGTTACGTAGCTAAATCGCTCTTTGAGGTAGCGACGAGTTGCAAGGTTGAAGATAATGCCGTAAAGTAGGTGGAGAATGTAAGACTTACGGCGAAGGCGGATTGAGAGCCACTTGAGCTGTGATCGAACTTACGTAGACCAAATATAAACCGAATGCATAGATTTTGAATTCGCTCAAGTTTATTAAGCTGCTATCGTGTGTCGTCCCTTTCAATCTCGTGTTATGTACTATATGAGTAAAAGGGATGGTACTATACGAAGTGCGGATTTCGAATTTCGTAGTAAAGGCGCTGCGTACGATTCGGATCAATTCGGGGCGAGAGAGGTAAGGTAGGTAAGTTGGTCCGAATTGTATTTATTATCCAGAAATGAGTTTGTTATTAATTTAGGTACTTTTCTTTTGGTCCTCGTGCGAGTAAACTTTCAACGGATGTAATGTAATACCAACGTAGTGTAAAGAATCTGGTAATTTGCGAAACCAAATCAGGTAATTCGCGTATCTGGTCATATGCGTATCTGGTAATTTGCGACACTGATTCAGGTAATTAGCGTAAGGTAATTTGCGTTTCTCGTATTATGCGTCTAAAGGGTTATTGGGATCATTTAAACAGTAAAAAGCTGTATTTAGAAAAAATACCGAAAAAATACCGAAATTTCGGTATACCGGTATTTGGAATTTCAATACCGGTATCAATACCGGTATGAAAATCCTTCCGGTATTCCATGCCCTAGATGCTAGTACGCACGCCACGAATCTGGTCTGACATCTTTCTATATAGTTTTATACATTACAACGATGCGTGTGCGTCTCACGTCACGCATCTGGTATGCAGCGGCCTTTAAGCGCGCCGTTGGGCGTATCGATTCTATTTATTCAACAATATAAACACGCGGCTAAATTTAACTAAAAACTACATTAAACACCAAATTGAAGCAGCCAGCACACACAAATAATCATTAAAAACCTCTAACAATATTAAATCAAAGCGAATCGAACAAAAATCTCACCTTTTTTTGTCAAAAAAGTTGTGAAACAACGAAACGTGGGTCCTCCCTGGAGCGCCGCTCGGCGGTTACTGAACTGACCAGCTAGCGTAGCGTGGCGCCATATTGAATAATAATGGTGGCGGGGCGCGCGGGGGGAGACGATGAGGAAGCGGGGGCGACGGTCGACGGGTGCGGACCGCGCAAGGCCGCGCCCGCCGTCTGTGTGTGTTGGGCTTTAAACTTGAAACACACAGAGAGCGGCGGCGGGGCGGTGCAGCGCGGCGCGGAGGCGTACCGGTAGTATCCGAGCTAATAATGCTAATATGAAAAAACCAGCTTTCAAATAAAAAAAACCGCATTCAAATCGGTCCACCCGCTTAAGAGCTACAGTGCCACAGACAGACACACAGACAGACAGATACACAGACGCACATAGCGGTCAAACTTATAACACCCCTTTTTTGCGTCGGGGGTTAAAAAGGGCATACAGAATACCGAGCGCGATAACGATAAGCGCGACGCAGTATTTTGTGTGCCGTCTTTCGGGCATCGCCTCCGCACCGCGCCGGACCGCTCCGTCTCGTCAGTGTGTATCTAGCTTTATATAGTGCAGTGTTCTGACACGTTACGGGTGCATTAACCAGAATAAGACTAGAGTCATCTCATTAGCCTATAGGCTATATACGTCCCACTTTTGGGCACAGCCATCCTCATTGAACTAGAGGGCTTGGGCTGTATTTCCCACGCGGACCCAGTGCGGATTGGGAACTTCACACACACAAAATAGTTCCCAGGTATGTGCAGGTTTACTCACGATGATTTCCTTCACCGTAAAGCTCAAGGAAAATTTAAAATTGAATTACGTTCATTAATTCCGGATTCATAAAAAACCAGTGCTGCCTCTCTGCTGGAGAGGCCATTCAATTGGACTGTTGAATTGTTTTTTTTTGTTCGACTGGCTGGCAAACAAGCAAGAGGGTCTCCTGATGGTAAGATATACCACCGCCCGTAGACACCTGCAACACCAGGGAGATTGCAGATGCGTTGCCAACCTATAGGCCTAAGATGGGAAAACTCAAGTGCCAGTAATTTCATCAACCCCAAGCCCAAACCTTCTCATTCTGAGAGGAGGCCTGTGCCCAGAAGTGAGACGTATAAGCTGGGATTTTTAATTGCTATCTTTTAAAAATAACTATACAAAATAAACATAGATATAGTATGTGAGTGTTATGATAAACAACCCGAGCGACTCCCCCAAAAGCTTCGGAGCGTTATATTCCCGCTTAATAACCCGGTATAACGGAGATTTATACTTCTAATAACTTAAATATATAGCTTCGCTTTTGCTGTGGTACACTGCCTTTATATAAAACAAGTTGTGGCCCCGAATGCGCTTGTGACAAAAAATATTTTGTAAATGGGCCAATCAACTATTTTACCCACACTTTGGGCGTCTCCTGCGTTACCAAAATTGTCTTTTTTTTATTCGACTGGAAGGCAAACAAGAGATCACCACCGCCCATAAATATCTGCAACACCAGGGGTATTGCAGATGCGTTGCCAACCTAGAGGCCTAAGATGGAATACCTCAAGTGCCAGTAATTTCACCGGCTGTCTTACTCTCCACGCCGAAACACAACCCCGCGGTTGTCTCTGGCGTTACCAAAAAATCGTACATCAAACAAGATATTTCACGGTTTAATAGGTTGAACTTACGTAAGATGGCATGTATTTATGTACACCATTTATTAAATTACAGAAAAACATGTTGACTTTCAAAAATTTGTAATTGTGTGAAAAATGTCGCGGACAGATTAGTGTCGGTAAAAAAGTTGATTGGCCCAAATAGCAATAGGTACCTATTTATGCGATACGTCTTAAAATAGGCTAAGTAAAGTTTTTAAAGAAGTGCTAATTATATTTATAGACCGTCGTCTTTATAAGGATCGAGGAATTGCGTACCAGAATACTACAAAAAATGGTAATTATCATCATCAACAGCTGCGACTTCCCCTTAGAACGTCTCATTGAAAGACAACTTGCCACTTGCATCCACCGGTTGCCCGCAACTCTCGGATGTTGTTAGTCTACCTTGTGGGAGGTTTACCAACGTTTCGTCAGGAGTAGAGTTAGTTTGATTTAATATCTCTGTAAATATTTTTCATGATTTTTTTATTGTACCAAACAAACAAACATTTCCGTATTGTGGCTCATTTGGTGTTTCAAAACGTCCGGGTTAACAATGAAAATCGTAACGACTTTTCCTTTGAAAAGGTTCCATAGTGACTCATGAATTAACATCTACGAGTTTCTGATAAAAAGGTTAATTAATTACGGTTTTTTGCCTTTTGCGGTACTAAACCCTAAACATACCTACTCCTCTTTTCAACAGTGACGAAAAAACCGGTTGTTCCCACTTTGTCATCCCCACAGTATTAGTTCCAAAAAGTTTCTCGATGAGGGCTACGGCACAGATGTCGCTAGTGTCGGTGCTTAAGTGGCTAAATAAAGACAAAACAATAGCAAAATACCACAAACGGGACTTGATAAGTCCTGTTAAGTGTGATAAGTCCCATTTGCGGTATTTTGACTATGAGTGAGAATCATCAAAGTTTAAAACGTTATAAAGACAAAAAAAACTGAGATATGTGGTGCATAGGAGAAATTCGTGTCTGTACCGTTGTCCAGCGGTGGTGTACCGGTATAGCACGCGGCACGGAATGCCGAGGACCTGGGTTCAATTCCCAGTTTTGATCTTATTTTTCTGGTTTTTCTGTGCATCTATATTTCAGTTAGTTTAGTTTAGTTTATTTATTCATTCAATACATCATTACATTATAATTGACATAAATGTCAGTTATAAGAATTAGTATGTTCCCTCCCACTTTGTCATCCCCACTGTGTCACAAAAAGGTATTATTTCCAGTTCGTCTGTATCCCGTTTCGTCACCGTCGCGCCCGATCAGCCATTTAAACCTCCAAGTTGTAAGTACGTTACCCTGAGGTGAGGGTAGTTCGTAACAACGTTATGGAGTTTTAGAAATTTGACTTGACTGTTTTGGACGAAGTTTCAGGATAAAAGTAGGTCAGGGTAGAGTAGGCTAGGGTTGGCTACATAATCCTATTAAATTATCCTACTCAACATTATAAATGTGAAAGTTTGTGAGTGAGTGAGTGAGTATGTTTGTTACTTCTTCACGCGGAGACGGCTGGACGGATTTGGATGAAATTTGGCAAAAAGTTAGTTTATAACCTGGATTAAATACTGGATACTTTTTATTCCGATATTCCCACGGGATAGGGATAAAATCTCTAAATAATAACCGCTGGGCTTAGGGTCATGATATCGTCGACCGTAGGTTCAATTAAGGTAAGGGACATTGCGCGCAATGTCCCTTACCTTAATTGAACCTACGGTCGACGATATCTGGAATAACGCATAGGCTACTTTTTATCCCGATATTCCCACGGGATAGTTAAAAATCTCGAAACAACAACCGCTGGGTTTAGAGTCATGAAATTTGGCATGGGTGTTTTAATTTAACGTCAATGAAAACCACGATGTAATTTTAGAGAATTCCCACGAGAATTTAATAAAATCCCGGAATTTCAATTCAACTGCTGTATAATGATTTACGCGTGCGAAGCCGCGGGTAAACGCTAGTTAATTATAAAACGTAAAAATTGCGAATAAGTATGCGTATCTGTGTGTATCTGAATGTCAGTATTGAAGGCTTCTCGTTGAGAGCTAGACATTATAGATGGCGCTAGGTCACTGCTTAAGTGGCGAAATAAAAACAAAAACAGACTGAGATATGCGTTGCATAGGGAAATTCGTGTCTGTGCCGTTGACCAGCAGTGGTGTAGCGTTATAGCACGCGGCACGGAATGCCGAGGACTTGGGTTCGATTTCCAGTGTTGGTCTTATTTTTCAGGTTTTCCTGTTCATCTATGTTTCAGTTTGTATTTTCAATTTATCTGTGTACAGTCAAGAAAATTAAATCACTTTGTGCTCTAGTCAGCGTCCAACTTCTTGTTCCTTATTCTGTGTACCTGTAATTTTTTGCTTAAAAATTCATCAAGAATCGATTCGTTAAGATATTGTAATAACGTGTGACAACCCTATTAATGGCAGTTTACCAAACAGGGTTGAACAAGAACATGTTGTTTATTGATCCAAAATTCTACTTAATTATGAGATTTTAGCTGTGACATTGTTTTACACAAATAAAGTTGCCCATCCGCATTGGACCCGCGAGAAACTACGGCGGAAACCTTTATTTAAAGAGGAGGCCTGTACCCAACAGTGGGACATATATAAGCTGGGATGATGATGATGATGAACCAGTTTTACGAATAATGACATTTTTTTGAGCTTGCTAAATGACGCAAACGGAGAAAAAACGATCCACCATACTCTTCCTATTGTTCATGATAAAAGAACGAGAGATTAATTTTGTTCCATCGTACCACCACCTTACAATAAGACTAAAATATTAACACTAACAATAAAACTAAGTAACTTCACGTGGTGACACGTTAGGATACCAAAAAGGGCCACCACACAGCATGTCTCTTTAAAATTTATTTATAAACAAACAAATAATATTATATACTTACAATAATTAACAAAAATAAATAAAAAAAGAACTAAACTAACTTACTCTAATCCTTAAAATAGTCTTGCCACAGGTTCTCTGCCATTTGGGCTAAATATTTCAATCGCAAATGTTTCATGTCCCAAGTATCAAATTTGTCCGAAACCGTATTATTTTCGGGACTTTCATAAAACAAACCTAACCTAACCTACTGTGCTCTATAAAACCATAACAAAAATTCTGAGAAGAAAAATTGGTTTCGGCAAATGAAACATTTGCCGAATGAAACATTTGGGGAAAAAGTTCTGCAAAACAGTACACGGTTGCCACATGTTTCATAGTTCATGAAGTAGCAGAAGGTTGGGCTTCAGCATTAGTTGCCATCTGGTTTCAAACTCATAATCACATTACGCAAACGCAACGCGACTTAATCACGCTAACGCGAACGTCCGAAGACACGTCACATCAGTTAGTGGTCCCAGATGGAAGGAACCTTGTTAGCAAATTAGTGTCTAGGGTTACTTGCGGTTCTCGATCGATTCTCGATAATCGTAGGACACTCTCCAGTAAGTTTATCGGGGAGATAGCTCTAGAATAAACATGACGATGTCCCGGTAGCAGGTAAAAACATCCTCTCTGTGGGTTCATATCAACTCGCATACTTATTGGAAGTCCGAATGTAATGTTTGTCAGAACGATCGTTTGTCATAACGCTTTTTTCTCTGAACCCAGTAATTGTTAAGAATTGTTATAAAAATAACCTAACTACTAGTAGTTATAGTTTTCTGTAGGATAATCATTTAAAAATTACAAAAAACTGTAAGGTTTCAGTCGGGAAAAAATTATAGCAAACGATGATTCGGACAAAAATAACTAGCGAAGATTATGCGAACTCAGGCGCTCCTGTTTATCTCACATGCCATTTCTGCTCTTGTTTATGAGTTCTGTAGTTATGTCTTTTCAGTCTAGTAATTCTTTGCATACTTACTTATTATTAGTTCAGTACAATTAGATCAAAATTTGGCAATGTAGGCCAAAAAAATGTAGGCCCTACTGGGCTTTTAGGAGATAGGGGCGGGGAAATGGTTAATTTTCACCTATTTTCTTAAATAACTTCAAAACGGATTAATTTAAAATAATGAAAAATATATATTTGAGATTTTCATAATGTACCCTTTCATTTGATATGTCACATGATATAGTTTCTACATTTTTTTTTCTAATTTACCCCCTCCCCCTCCCAAACTGGCCCCCGTGTTTAAAATTAATTAATTTACTTTACACGTCCGTGTTTGGGTCATCAATTTACATAGGTGAACTAAATTTGAATTCAATCGGTCTAGTAGTTTCGGATCAAATTGGCTATGACAGACGGACGGTTTAGGTATATTTATACCTTAGGCTGCAATTTATTCTTAAACTACTAATAATTCTCAAGAAAACTTAACCGTTATAGTTTTCCTTGCAAGTTTGATATATTTACTATCGTCCTGAATTTTTTTTAATTTTTTCTACCCACCGGTTTAGATTTTAGAGGGGGGGACGCCCGATTTTAATGAAAATTTGCGCTTTAAAGTTTAATATTTTGCAAATGAATCACTGAATGGAAAAATTGTTTTAGCAACCCCCTAATGATTTTAAAAAACCTATCCAACGATACCCCACACTACAAGGTTGGATGAGAAAAAAAAAAACACCCCCACTTTACGTCTATGGGAGGTACTAAAAAAAAAATATTTTTTAATTTTTTTATTACACTGTTTTGTCGGCATAGTTTACATATATATTCGTGCAAAATTACAGCTTTCTAGCATTGATAGTCTCTGAGCAAAGCCGCGAACGGACAGACAGACAGACAGACAGACATGGCGCAACTATGAGGGTTCCGATTTTGCCATTTTGGCTACGGAACCCTAAAAAATGTGTAATATTTTATTATAATCTTACTTACGGACTAAATAGTTTTTTTTTGGTACTTTTTCCTAAGTTAATGTCGCAGTAGCTGATGATGGTGAATTTTCAAAATAGCATAGCAGCGTCAAATGAATGAGTTTAGAAATGAATTATACCTTTTTATAAAGAAGATATCCTGTTCTTTACTTTAGTCATACATATCTTGGCGGTAAATTGTGAAATAATTGAAAAAACTAAACAATTAACAAAAAAAACAGGATAAATTATTAAAAATGTTCGTATTTGGTGCCAGATTGCGCTGAAACTGTAAGTGGTATCGCTTTTGTATGTATGAAAGGTTTATAGTAAATTTATCTAGGATTATTTCGTTCCTACACACTTTTTATGTATCGTGTACGGTTTTCTTTTATAATGGAAAATACCGCGGTCCGGGACATATTCGAGGGCGCGGGGGGGTGACGCTCCCCCCGGAGGGGGGGGGGGAGAGTGGGTAAAATTTATTTTTTCTCCATAACCTACATATCCTGATAGATAAACCTCTTGCTTTAATTTTGCCAATTTTTCCATACATTTCAATCTAATTTTCTTCAACTATATGTAACTAGCTTTTGCCCGCGACTTCGTCCGCGTGTACTTCAGTTATCAGGCTATATGTTTTATTTAATTAACCTCCATATTGTATGAAAAACCCCCTCCCTTATTGAAGTCGTCAACATCATATATAGATAGTTTTTAATTGTAATCGAAAACTTGTATGCCTATATTTTTCATGTCTAAATCCAGAAATGAGACAATTTCCATATAATCTTTACCCCCCATTTTACACCTTTAGGGGATAATTTTATCTATTTCACCTACACAGATAATTTTAAATTGTAATCGAGAAATTGTATAAGTACCAATTTTCATACTTCTAAGTCCAGAAATGAGAAAATTTCCATATAATCTTTACCCTCCATTTTATCCCTTTAGGGGGGGAATTTTATCCATTTCACCTGGACAGATAATTTTTAATTGTAATCGAGAACTTATACACCTATTTTCATAGTTCTAAGTCCAGAAATGGGAAATTTTCCATACAAACTTTACCCCCCCATTTTACCCCATTAGGGGGGAATTTTATCCATTTCATATACTCAGATAATTTTTGATTGTAATCGAGAACCTATATACCTATTTTCATAGAACTAATTCCAGAAATGAGAAAATTTCCATACAAACTTTACCCCCCATTTTACACTTTTAGAGGGGAATTTTATCCATTTCGCTTACACAGATAATTTTTAATTGTAATCGAGAACTTATACACCTATTTTCATAGTTCTAAGTCCAAAATGGGAAAATTTCCATACAAACTTTACCCCCCCATTTTACCCCATTAGGGGGGAATTTTATCCATTTCGTATACTCAGATAACTTTTGATTGTAATCGAGAACCTATATACGTATTTTCATAGATCTAATTCCAGAAATGAGAAAATATCCATACAAACTTTACCCCCCCCATTTTACACTTTTAGGGGGGAATTTTATCCATTTCGCTTACACAGATAATTTTTAATTATAATCGAGAACTCATATACCTATTTTCATACTTCTAAGTCCAGAAATGAGAAAATTTCCATACTAACTTTACCCCCCCATTTTACCCCTTTAGGGGGGTATTTTATCCATTTCACCTAGACAGATCATTTTTAATTGTAATCAAGAACTTATACACCTATTTTCATACTTCTAAGTCCAAAAATGACAAAATTGCATATAAGCTTCACCCCCCCATTTCACCCCCTTAGGGGATGAATTTCCAAAAATCCTTTCTTAGTGTTCACTTGCATCATAAAAGGAACCTCTGTACCAAATTTCAAGTTTCTAGGCCCAGCGGTTTGGGCTGTGCGTTGATATATAACCCAGTGAGTCAGGTTTGCCTTTTATATATATAGATAGATGTTTGTCAGAACGATCGTTTGTCATAACTCTTTTTTCTCTGAATCCAGTAATTGCTAAAATTGTTATAAAACAAATGTTACCTAACCTATAGCTTTGTACACGATGAAATGAAAAATTTCAGAAAAGGTTTCAGTGAAAAAAAAATTATGGCAAAAGATGATTCGGACAAAATTACGGTACGGCTAGCTCTCGTTTATCTCGCTTGACATTTCTGCTCTTGTTTATGAGTTCTATAGTTATGTCTTTCCAGTCTTGTAATTCCTAATTACAAGTACAGGCTTGTAAGACGCACAAACGGGCAGTAACGAGCCGCCCAATGGGCATTAAGCTGGCACACCGTCCAATTACACATGACATAACATGATCTTTGATTACATTGAGGTCATTAACCTACAAGTCCTCAGTGACGTCGCGCCATAACAACTTCATCATTCCAGCTTGCATGTCCCAATGCTGAGCATAAGTCTCCTCTCAGAATGAGAGGGCTTGGGCCATAGTTCCCACGCGGGCCCAGTGCGGATTGGGAACTTCACACGCACCATTGGATTGCTTCGCAGGTTTGTACAGGTTTCCTCACGATGATTTCATTCGCCGCAAAGCTCGTGGTAAATTTCAAATGTAATTCCGCACATGAATTTCGAAAAACTCAGAGGTGCGAGCCGAGGTTTGAACCCACGACCCTCTGCTTGAGAGGCGATAGGTCAAACCACTAGGTTACACCAACACAACTTAAACTTAACATTGACTTAACTTAAGATTGGTTTTCGAAGTCTTTTGTATTTTTTATTTCAACTCCAAATTTTGTTACTTTTACGGTCATCCCGTAAAATACATATCGAAAATACAAACTGAAACATAGATGCACAGAAAAACTAGAAAAGGTGACCGCGCTGGGAATCGAACCCAGTCTCTGCTTAAGTGACTAAATAAAAAACAAACAAGGTTGACATATGTGGTGCATAGGAGATATTTCTGTCCAGGGGTCTTGCACGTGTGCAAAGCAGTAAGTTAAAAGGTGATAGTTTTATATGGTCCTCTAAGAAGTAAAACCTGAATACTTCAAATTCCCTCTCATACTTTTACATATTAAATGATATTGTAACGGATAACTCACGTCTTCAGTCGAGTTTAGCTCGACATGTTTCGGGCTATTTCGTAGCCCTTCTTCAAAGGAGCGCGCGACTCGGCGGCTGCCGCAACACGCGCACTACTCGATCGATTTAAAATGTGAGTTATCCGTTACAATATCATTTAATATGAGTGAGTCTCACGGTAGTTTCATGTTCAATACTTTTACAAACATTTTTTTGTCTAAACAAAAACAAAAAAAAAAAAAGCTCGATAAAACAAATGAAAGCAGAAAACGTTTTAAATCAAAAACGATATCGTTTATATCAAGGTGTAAAGTCTGGCCTAAAGTGTATTATGAACGTTCAGAACAGGTGATGTCAAAAACGACACGCTCTTTGTCTTTTCAAATCTTCGTACAATGGCGGCCAGTGGAAGTGTAAAGCGAATGAATAAATTAAAAAATACCATCTGAACAAAAAGTCTGCAGCTAGGAGAAGTTTAAATCAAAGGCTTCCACATAAAAAAAAAATCTATTGCCTATTGCTGACCTCAGAAAGTATCTGTGTATATATCTGTTTTCTGTAATTGTTTGCTATATGTTGGTGTGCAATAAAGAGTTATTGTATTGTTTTGTATTGTAAAAGTACTAGGTAATTGCGATGTTTGCGATGGAGGGGAGGGGGGGTTAAAAAAATATAAGCTTCTAGACTTTAGCCGCGGCATTCTACTACATTCCCACAGAAATTCCTAAGAAATAATTCAGACAGAGATGTAATTTTCTTGTCGGATTCTTCGCAACAGAGGTTTACCCGAACCTGTGGTAGAAGTTTTTATCTTTCATAAGTGCTTGTTTTGGCCTAAATTTTTTTTTTCGTTTTTCAAATAAGTACAGGACGAAATTGCTAAATTTTATACAAAAAAAATGTTGTTTAGACTTTCACTTAAAACGCTTCTGTCAGTTCAGGTTCTGTACGAGTATATACATAAGCATATATAGCATGGTCTCCTCTGACCAGAAAGTGGGATTTTTTACGTACCTACGAGGTAAAATAAGTCTAGACTACTCTTATTGCATTATACGTTTTTAGTACATAGATTCTGTGACGCTGTGGGCACTCATAGCCCTAGCCCACGCCCAGCAGTGGGCCAATGAAAGTGCCTACCCGTAATCTCGGCCCTAACTGCACAAATACAGCCGCGGACCAAAATTTACAATCACAGATACGGGCGGAATTTTATTTGAATAATTTAAGAGGCTTGGAACGCAGTCACGATCTTATCGTTTAAATAGCGTACACACCCTCTTACGGGCTGGGATGTGGTAAGGGACTTATAATAATACATTGTGCACCTAGGGCGGTAAAATACAAAAGTTGATTAGATGTTTGTGGCACGAGCCGAAGGCCAGATGAAGTGTTAAAAATATATGTATATCTTTATTTCAGAACATTAAAGGTTCTATAAAATTGTTAGTATTTTAAGTTGTGTTATAAGCCTTATATTTGTACCACTTTTTTGAGTTGGTAACAGGAGCACGGGTTTTAAAGTGACGTCAGTAGTAAGCTAGTGAATTGTCGAAAAGACTGAAGCGTACCATTGTAGACAACAACTGTCATTTGGCAATGCATACAACTGCCAAAGAAAGTATCGTGGAATTTGCTATAAAAAAGTTCTGGACGAGTATAATATTAACATGGTTTCTTCCGAACCGTTTACGTCTGATTATGTTTATTAAGTAATTTTATTAACACTAGTCTAAGAATTGACCTGAATATACTAACACCTACGGATGATGTGTGCCAAATGTACAATAATATTCAGAATTAAATATTATTTTAATTTGAATTTGAATTTAAATTAAGTGCACAAACATGTCTATTTACGATCTATATGAGTATACTAGCTTGTGCCCGCGACTCCGCCCGCATGGTATTCGGTTATCGCGCGTTGTTCCCTCGGGAACTGTGCATTTTTCCGGGATAAAAAGTAGCCTATGTCACTCTCGGGCCCATATACTATCTTTATACCAAAAATCACGTCGATCCGTCGCTTTGTTACGGCGTGAAAGACGGACAAAAACACAAACATACATTGATTTATTCTTGAAGGTCCACTATTCATGTATTATTGAATGAGATTCATGTATAAAAAGACCCTGATCTGCAATTTGATTATTATAACACTTGAAAAAAGCGGCATCAAAAAACCGCATCTACACACCTTCCTTCGCACATCCTCGTCCAAATGTTGCCATACCAATAAAAATCCCCACAAAGGTGTTGAAGCAAATGACGGCGTTTAAGCTGGCAACACAGACGGCCAGATCGCAGATACAGGGGGTTTGTTTAATTCAGATATCAGGAAATAATTAAATAATGCTGACAAAAGGGTTCCGTGTCCCGCGTTAATAAGATAAGATAAGGTATTTTATGGAACAGTAAATTTGTTGTTTGTTAGGATAACTTTTTTTACTTACCGTGTTTATGAGCTGGTGCGGTTGAATTATTATGATGGAGATTTAGAGATGCTTACCTGTAAACAAAAAAGGTAAATGATTAGAATTGTTTTAAAGTCAGTTTTAAAAATTAAATAGTTTTACTAAAAAAATACCTGAAATTTTTAAAAGCAGCTTTTCCTTGCGACTTCATTTGCGAATAATTCTTTCAATGCTATCCCGTGGGAATCCCAGGGCGTCAAATTATCTCTATTTTAAATTTTTATCATTACGAATTTATTGGTTTAATCGTGAAATAGCAACAGACAGACAGACCAAGTTACTTTCATATTTTATAATCCAATCACAGTACGAAATATTATTTAAAGAAAGAAAGAAAATAAGTTTATTCACAACGCAAGACACAACAATAGTATAGTATTAAGTACAAATAGACAACACATAGGAAAGTATATCCGTCATTGCGGTTGTGAATCGGACGCTGATGATATGATGATACTGATGATGATGCCGGACTATTTGATGTTATACTATTAGTAATAAATACCTGGGCGACCGAGCTTTGCTTGGTGAGCTAAAACTCGATAATAAGCGTTTTCCCAGAGATAAGATAAAGCTAGATCGATTTTTAATCCCTGAAAACCCCTACATACCAAATTTCATCGAAATCGTTGGAGCAGTTTCCGAGATCCCCGAAATTAACTTATATACAAGAATTGCTAGTTTAAGTTTAATTAGAGAGATATAACTACTTTGTAAAAAAAACTTACTATTACGGTTCAAAAGATACCTACAGACAGACTGACAAACACCAGAGGTTAGTGATCGAGTCTATTTGAGTACGAAACTCTAAATCTGATAAATTCCCTCCGAAATGAACCCTAAAAATAAATCTCAAAGAAACACATTTTTAACAGTCACGCAATGCTCCCGTACCGGTATTACGTTCATACCGGTTCATACCGGTTATAAACCGGTATAAATTGCCTCGTAATCTGTTACCGGCGTTTAAAAATATTTATATATGGCGCTGGACTAATGTCCTCGTTTGTCATACAGTGTGAGTAAATTGTATAATGTTAAGACTTAATTGACGATATGTTGGTTTGATGAGAGAAATTAATAAAAATTATGATTAAAAACCGAACAAGTCTGAGTCGGTGTTATACCGCAACAATAACATTACCTAATCAACGTAAAAAGTTTTAAGGATCTCCAAACACCCTCATTTCAAAGTTCAATATCTCAATAAGTTTTTGTTATAATATAATTTTCAATAAAAGCTTCTTTTGTTGACTATGCTTTTTGTTGACTGTACGTACTTACATTGTCATCTAAAACCTACATTTGAAATCCAAATTACCAAATTGGAAATCGTTACGTACCTTTTAAGAGTTCCTTCGTGCGGAGGCGGTCATGGCTGGACTACCAGAACGTCACAACCAAATTATTGTATTGTCCCTAGATTTGCAAGAAGTATGCTAAATTTCAAGTCAATCCGACCACCAGAAGTGGGTCTTTAGCTTCCAAAAGCTAAATAAAAGGGCAAGCTAAGGAACCTACTCAGAAAATGACGTACTTATAACATGACCTATTCAGAAAATGACATACCTAGAACATGACCTTCTCAGAAAATGACATACCTAGAACATGACCTTCTCAGAAAATTACATACCGAGAACATTACGCAAGTCAGCCAAAGGAAATAAAAGCTTCTAAAAACGGCACAATACAAGTAACTTTAATGAAACATAACTAATAAATACTGAAAGGAACTCGCACATAACTACGGATCTCTTGTTATTGGTTCTATGAAGCTTACAGAAAACCTCTCAATTTTTCCCCCTCAGCTCCCTGATCAGGCACGTTTAAGCCGCCATTTGCAATAACGTCAGCCATTTTGGTCGCACAAATAAATCACTTTATATGGCTGTAGGCGCTTAATGCACCCCAATTAGGG
Source organism: Choristoneura rosaceana (assembly GCA_037349165.1). Classification (NCBI taxonomy): domain Eukaryota; kingdom Metazoa; phylum Arthropoda; class Insecta; order Lepidoptera; family Tortricidae; genus Choristoneura; species Choristoneura rosaceana. The sequence continues at coordinate 8,119,239 of JAZBNJ010000013.1, forward strand.
GTCCTAACACTTAAATTAGTGTCCAGGATTGATGGGGTCTGGAGGTCAAGTTCATTCGAAGGTCACAGGGACTCTATGTGGGACAGTCGACGGGATATTAAACCATGCAGCTAAGGGTTAATTCTCTCCGAAACCAAAATCTTTTTTCGGTGTATTTTCTTATGCTTTTATAGATAAGGTTTGTTTTATGAAAGTCCCGTAAAAAAGCCTTTCTATGAAACAATTTTAATAGGAAATCGGGAGTTGGAAATAAAACAGTTTGGCAAGTGAAACAGTTGGGAATCATAAGTTGGGAAAAGGCAGAGAACTCCTTATAATATTAGTAGCAAGTGGGATTGAACTGGCAATGTCGCCCGATTTTCCAATTTCTTAGTTGATCATTAAGTCATGTTTGTTTGACCGTTTCTATCAAATTCGACTTTACGTAGGTAAGTAATGTTAGTATCGCATTCCCTTACTGCAATGCGGTCGCGGTCGTACCCAATCCCGTGAATGGCGGACGCTAGTTACGCGACAGTGCATGTCATCTCCTAATGGGTAAGTTAGCTGGCCAAATAGGCAGAAGCATTTTGCTGCCCGTTCTAACTGCGTTAAAGTCACAAGGAATTACGGGAGCTGGCTTTAGCTTACTTTAAGAAACTAAATAAATCTATACTAATATTATAAATGCCAAAGTGTGTTTGTGTGTTTGTATGTTTGTTCGTCTTTCACGCCGTAACGGAGCGACGGATCGACGTGATTTTTGGCATAAAGATAATTTATGGGCCCGAGAGTGACATAGGCTTACTTTTTATCCCGGAAAAATGCACAGTTCCCGAGGGAACAGCGCGCGGTAACCGAATACCGCGCGGGCGGAGTTGCGGGCAAAGGCTAGTAAATAAATATCCATACTAATATTATAAATGCGAAAGTGTGTTTGTATGTTTGTGTGTTTGTCCGTCTTTCACACCGTAACGGAGCGACGGATCGACGTGATTTTTCGCATAGAGATAGTTTATGGGCCCGAGAGTGATGTAACTTACTTTTTATCCCGGAACAATACACAGTTCCCGAGGGAACAGCGCGCGATAACTGAATACCACGCGGGCGGAGCCGCGGGCAAAAGCTAGTTAGCAATAATCTAACATCCGCGTAACCGAAACCGGTATTACACTCGCGGTCAAATAATACGGGTCAGTGACGAAAACCTTAAAATTTTGAAAATGAAAAGGTTTACTTATACGAAACTGACTCTATATTAAAGAGAATTTAATATCGTATTAAATAAAACCTTCAAATGTTTTACATGGTTGCTAGAAAAAGTTAAATTTAAAAAAAACTCTAGTTAGGGTCTAAATTAATATTGCACTTGTTTTACTTTTGCCTGTTTTCTCACTTTTATTTTCAATCTGTCAAAGCATAATGATAAAAGGCACTCATTGTTGTCTTTCTTGATCATTCTTGATTTACTATCATGTGGCTGACACCAGAAGAATGTACACGTATCGTCACTATGTTAGAAGAAGGCGGAATTCAGAGAAGAACAGCGAGAACTGTTGGCATGTCACTTTCTACAGTGCAGAGAGTCGTCCAACGTTTCCGAGAAACTGGGCAGAACATTAGAAGACCAGGAACCAGCAGACCGAGATGTACTGCAGCTCGAGAAGATCAATTTATTGTTACAACCATGCTCCGAAATCGGCACTCATGGCTGTTGAAGTCCAAAATCAACTTCGAGAGACTCGAAAAGATGACATAAGCGAGTGGACTGTAAGGCGGCGGCTACAAGAAGCTAATTTGACCCCACGTAGACCAGCAAATGGCCCAAAACTTGAAAAGGGGCAGCGAACAGCAAGATTGATTTACGCCCGCGAACGCAGGTGGTGGGCAGACGAAGAATTGGCAAGAAATATGTTTTCTGATGAATCCAGATTTATGCTCTATGCACATGATGGGCGGCGAAGAGCTTACAAACGGCCAAGTGAACGTTTTACTCGAGCTTATTTTGAGGAAAAAGTGTCGTTTGACGGTGGGGTGTATTGTGGCCTGAGCTGTAATCTCTTCAGAGACTCACATGGAGTAAGTCTTCATAAAAAATGGTCCGCTAGCTAGTGCAAGATATGTAGAAGAGATTTTTAATGAGCATGACGGTCCATACTTAATTAATATGGGTGAAAATCCCATGTTCATGCATGAAAACGCCAGGCCATACACAGCTCAGATTGTAAATGATTACTTTGACGACGTTGGTATCATTTTTATGAACTGACCCTCGAGAAGTCCGGGCTTAAATCCGATCGAGCATGTATGGGACGAGCTTGGAAGGCGTGTAAGAAATCGAAACTCCGCTCTAGCTACACTTAGAGACCTGAAACATGCGTTAGTGGAAGGATGAATCAATATCCCGCAAAATCGCATAAAAACCTAATGAAGAGCATGCCCAATCATCTGGAAGCTTTAAAAAGAGCCCGTGAAGGCATTACAAAGAATTAATTTGGCTTAAAGTTTGTTTTTTCTGTTGTAATGTGAGGTACCAAGTGTTAATTTTTCTACGTAAAATTTGTAAATATTTTGTTTTCTACGTAATTAGGATAAACAAATGAATAAGTTTCACGCCTATCATGTCGTTTTATTAATTATAGAATTATCTACAATATACAGTTTAATTCATGCTCCTAGCTCTATTATTTTTGGAGATATTCTAGTTTTTCCTACCGACCCGTTTTCTTTGACCGCGAGTGTATGTTTGACATATATCCAGATCCGAAATGTTATATCCATAACATCCCTGGAATATAAGTAACCAAGGGCCCATCCGCTTAAATACAAAACCGCGGCCTTCCTTCGCTTCGAGCCCTACGAACCCTTCATATATCACTCATTGTGCGAGACGACCCCCACATCGACCGTAAAAGCACTTTTCTTTTCAATTTACGACGGCCGGTGTTCTACGAAAAATACCTACGAAGCTCTAATTAATAACCTACTATTATTTACCTGGAGAGTAAGAAGAAAGTTTATAAATGATAACGGGGGATTTACTTGTAGGCGGTGGTAATTTCGTTGCTTTTTGACGATCGGATAGCACAGTGGTTAGATTACCTGACTATGAAACTTGAGGTCCCCCGTTAGATTCTCGGACAAGGCAGATATTATTTGTATGAAAAATACGAATGTTTGTTCTCGAGTTTTGGGTGTTTAATATGTATGGGTAGTTCCATGAGAGTTGAAGTGAATGATTAATTACATACACAGCTACATGAAGAACGAATTACATAAAAGATGAATGAATTAAATGAATGAGTGAATAGCAAAAGCCAACTCAAACTCTGGTGCTACTACCTATAAATTAAATTTGAAAATACTTATCACGAGTTTTACGAACGAAAATGTAAAGATACCTACATTAATCTGGGAAGCAATTCAATGGTGTGTGTGAAGTTCCCATCCCGCACTGGGCTCGTGTGGGAACTACGGCCCAAGCCCTCTCATACTGAAAGGATTGTGCCCAACTGTGGGACATTACAGTCTTGCTTGCGATTCGCTCATTTTAACCCTATAAGTTTTACCGCTATGTGTGTCTGTCTGTGGCACTGTAGCTCTTAAACGGGTTTACCGATTTGAATGCGGTTTTTTTATTTGAAAGGTTTTCTAGCGATGGTTCTTAGACATGCTCCATCAAAATTGGTTCACCCGTTTTTGAGATATTGAACTTTGAAGTGAATAAATCGAGGGTTTTCCATCTTTTTGTTGGTAAGGCTATGTTATTTAACCAATTAGAAACGTTACGCAAAGGACAAAGTTGTCAAACGCACTCCACGATAATATAGCACCAACTAGTTTGTCACAGAGACCGTCACTGTCATGTTTTTACGTAAAAATTTAGGCGATCCTGTGGGAACCGAGTTGTTATTGCCATGCCACTCCCGCCACTGGCAGTTACAGATCTGTTTACTCACAAAGGCGCGCCGCACCACACCTAATAGGGATGATGACGCCATTAAAAAATAATTCGAAGGCACAGCTCCAGTAAAAAAACGCTTTAATATTAGCCCTGAAAACCAGATTAATTTTCGATTTACTGTAAAATTAGATTTTGCTTTAAAACAAATAAATAGTTAGTTGATTGAGTTGCCGGATAATGACGTCATAAGTCGCTATTGCCATTGAAACTTTATGGGAGAATTGTGTTTTGACAGTTCATAAAAAGTACGTCAGTTGATTGGTGGTTTCAACATCCCTATTATCAATGCGCACGAGTAAACCTCGTACTTACACGTTGTCTTAGTCTTAGTGTGCGTGACTGACGGTACGCTTGCTACTGAGGACACGTTCGAGCTACGCACACATAGACTTGTCGTACGGGTGCGTTTAAAACTACAATTACAAAATGTGAAGGGGCGCGCCTTCGTGAGTGAACAGATCTGTATACAAATAATACCGAGGTACATCAACAAGTGGGACGTAATTACTCAGCAAATGTAAACGGGAATTTTGCAAAGGAAATTTATTTCCCTCAGTAGGATTTCACTTAATGTGTTTCATTTATTAAAATTAGTGTAGCGTATTTTAAGGAAATATTTTTCTGATACGGCATAATAATGTGTGCGGGGAAATCATATGCTCAAGTAACTGAGCTGGACTTAATGAGTTCGTGAAAATTGGTCAGGTGCGAGTCGATTGGTTCCGTAAAACTGCAAAATCTGTCAACGGGGGTAGGCTGAAAACCAGCGCTGGCAGCTTCTGAGCAAGCGCAGCATAAGTTGAGCCTGCTCATTTTGTCACAGTGCAAGGGACTGGCAAACACATACTACATTCATCATCTCAGCCTATATACGTCCCACTGCTGGGCACAGGCCTCCTCTCGGAATGAGAGGGCTTGGGCCATAGTTCCCACGCGGGCCCAGTGCGGACTGGGAACTTCACACGCACCATTGAATTGCTTCGCAGGTTTGTGCAGGTTTCCTCACGATGTTTTCCTTCACCGCAAAGCTCGTGGTAAATTGCGCACATGAATTTCGAAAAACTCAGAGGTGCGAGCCGGGATTTGAACCCACGACCCTCTGCTTGAGAGGCGATAGGTCAAACCACTAGGCCACCACGGCTTACTACATTAGTTCATTGTTTATTTGTATTCTGTGTGCCTATCCTGTATTATTCATGTTGGCAAATAAATCAATCTTCTTCTTCTTAAAAATTTCATCGTCATCATATCAGCTGTAGGACGACCACCGTTGGGCATAGGCCTCCTTCATGGATCTCCAGTTGTTTCAGTTGGTAGTGGCTTGCATCTACCGTGAACCCGCGGCTTTAACCAGGTCATCCGTCCATCTCGTTGGTGGACTTCTGACGCTTCGCTTCTCGATCCGTGGTCTCCATTCGAGAACTTTTCGGCCCCAACGGCCATGGTCTGTCTATTGCCAGCTTTCTAGCGATGGTTCTTAGACATGTTTAGTCAAAATCGGTTCAGCCGTTTTTGAGTAATTGAACTTTGAAGTGACAAAGCCGGGGGTTTACCACCTTTCTGTTGGTTAGGTTATTTTAACCCTTTTGTTCATCTTTCACAATTTTCTAATGACAATTTAATATTAAACGTCATTATAGGAGGCAATTAATATAATGAAACCCCTTTTATACGCAGTATCTTTTGTCCGGTAGTTTATTACGGGACAGTCTGTCGCGGAAAGGTGCCGCTGTAGGGACAAGAACCTACGAAGATTAAGATTAAAGATAATACACAGATCGTATCATACCATGGCTGTAATAGTAACGTATCAGGCAAATTTATATTCATCATTATCCTAGGCTATATACGTCCCACTGCTGGCCACAGGCCTCCTCTCAAAATGAGAGGCTTGGGCCATAGTTTCCACGCGGGCCCAGTGCGGATTGGGTTCACACGCACCATTGAATTGCTTCGCAGGTTTGTGCAGGTTTCCTCACGATGTTTTCCTTCACCGCAAAGCTCGTGGTAAATTTCAAATGTAATTCCGTGGTGGCCTAGTGGTTTGACCTATCGCCTCTCAAGCAGAGGTTCGCGGGTTCGAACCCCGGCTCGCACCTCTTGAGTTTTTTAAAATATATATGCGAAGTGACATTTGAAATTTATTACGAGCTTTACGGTGAAAAAAACATCGTGAGGAAACCTGCACCTGTGAAAGTGTGAAGTAATTTAAAGGTATTAGTGTAAGGTGTGTGCAAGTTCCCAGTCCACACGGGCCCGCGTAGTTACTACGCCCTAACCCCTCTAATTCTAAGAGGAGACCTGTGCCCAGCTGTGGGACGTAAATAGGCTGGAATGAGTGGGTTATTAAGTAAAGATTAAATGCCGTATCCCTCTGACACCTTCAACCATAACTCCTTGTTATAGGCGCCCTTTTTAATATCCATTCATGACAAGGGTGCTCTTCTAGGGATGGCATTTCGAGCCATACTTGGATCACCCTGTGTGGGACAGTTAATAAACTAGCGCAGACGCGGGTAGGGTAAAGGTCTTAGTTGTTGGCTTTTTGCTGATATTTAGGTTAAAGTACTGATTTAGTGGCGACTGATCGTGTAGCGGATATACAATACAATACAATACAAATACTCGTTATTGTACACCAGAAATAATAAGCGATACAGAAAACAGGTACAAAGAGAAAATTACAAGGTAAGCAATAGGCTGCCTTATCGCTTTATGGATATAATTAAATGCTCCAAAAAATTTTATAGAATAGAATAGAATAGATTTATTTGGTGGTAAAAAGTTTGTACATGAAATCTTAATCTAAATGAAACAGTAGTTAACAAAGCACCAAAATGGATGCCACTCAGCAAATGCCGATGTCTGAATTTCTTCAGTCATGGCGCTGGTTTTCAGGGCAACCGAGAATACAACAGAATAATATTATAAAGCTAGACTAACTTATCATCATCATCAGCCAGAAGACTTCCACTGGACAAAGGCCTCCCCCTTAGAACGCCACAATGAACGACAACTCGCCACTTGCAACTGGTTTCCTGTAACTCTCACGATGTCAGTCCACCTGGTGGGAGGCCTGCCAACGCTTCGTCTTCCGGTTCGTGGTCGCCACTATTTAAATATCTATTCCGGGTCGACAATTGAAGGTCGTACTTTAACCGCACGCCCACTGCAGTGCAGCCCTATTAAAATTATAACATTTGACTAAATCAAGTGTTGCTATTATAGAAATAAGGACAACTTCCTGAATAACTCACGGAAAATTTCCCGGATAACTCACGTCTTAAATCGAGTTTAGCTCGACATGTTTCGGGCTAATCCGTAGCCCATCTTCCTCGGAGCAACGCGACTCGGCTTGTCTAAACTCGATTTAAGACGTGAGTTATCCGGAAAATATATTTAAGATCTACGGTAGGTGGTAGATCTAGAAAAATTACGGTAGATCTACAGTAATTACGGCGTGGTTGGAGACACTGATCAGGTAACACACACTAAAAAAAAAGCCGCACACAGCTAACTCGCAGTGGTCCAGTCATTATGAAAATAACATCGCTAGCGTTACGCCGGCGGGGGGGCCGTTACGCGCAACACTTTTCTATCTAGGTCTTTATTAACATTCTTTTTCCCGTCATCGCCTCTTCAGCCGGTAATGAATTATTCAGGACGTGATCCGTGGTTTTCTGTGACCTCCCAGTTAAGTTCGTTGGTCTAGCGGGCTTGATACCACTACTGACACTACTACCGGGCGAATATTCGAGCGTTTTGACCGCGCGGTCAAACGTCATTAGCGTCCCACGTTTATATAGCACAAAGGGAAGACAAGTCACAAGAATTTTGATCACTCTAATTTCATCATCGGCATTGTCTTAAATTTTCATAAAAAACAACCTTTGAGCATTAGCTGTTTTAAAAACACGTGTGAAGACACTAATGACAAAAAACAAACGCTGCAAAAACGCTGAATATTCGCCCTGCCACAACTGGTTAGTATATAGTATAAAAATATAAGTATTCGTAGAAATTATGGTCAATCCAAAAACGTGTACGTAGTATAAAAAGTGAGTGAGTGTGCGAAATTACATTTCAAATATAGGAACGTTGACTTATCTACACGGAGACGTTACTACCACATAGAAGCCTTTGCGGGATACTCACATTTATATAATTTGATTTTGCTGATGTGGATGCAATACGACCGGCTGGCCCAGTGGTTAGAGCACCTGACTACGAAGCTTGAGGTCTCGGGTTCGAATCCCGGCCGGGGCAGATATTTGTATGAATAATACGAATGTTTGTTCTCGGGTCTTGGATGTTTAATATGTATTTAAGTATGTATTTATCTATTTAAGTATGTTTATCCGTTGCCTAGTGTCCATAACACAAGCTTTGCTAAGCTTACTTTGGGACTAGGTCAATTGGTGTGAATTGTCCCGTGATATTTATTTTATTTTATTTATTTATTTATTTAATATAAAGTTTTAGTTATAGTGAAATAAACACGGCACACGTCTTAAGAGTTTCTCGGCATGATACGGCCGTATGCTCCGGTAGGAAAGGCTACAAATTAATAACATATAATAATAATCAAACCGAAATATTTCGAGCAAAACTCGATTTCAGACGTGAGTTATCCCTTATCCCGATTTATTTATAAGTGTCTCACGGTAGTTCCGAGTTCAGTTTTAGTTACCAAATCAATTAAAACAATAGAACCCCGGGCCCGCTGACAAAACGCACACCAAGCCGGGACTGTTTTTTCTGCGCGAACAGCTCCCCGGAATAGCGCAGATTCGATCCCGGGCCATTCCCGCCGATTTCATTGTTTTGCCATTCATTGGCTGGCACACCTTACAGTTTATACGATGGCTCATTACTACACAGTTAGAGGTATTAACCTTTTCAACACCACAAAGGTGCAGGTCCGCCCGGATTGCTACCACCATCTTGCTCGCTAATCCTGCAGTGAAGCAACAGTACTTGCACTATTGTGTTTCGGCGCGGAGAGTAAGACAGCCGGTGAAATTACTGGCACTTGAGTTATTCCAACTTAGGCCTCTTGGTTGGCAACGCATCTGCAATACCCCTGGTGTTGCAGATGTTTATGGGCGGTGGTGATCTCTTACCACCAGGAGACACACTTGCTCGTTTGCCTTCCAGTCGAATAAAAAAAAAACAAAACAAACGAAGTGACGTGCTCTGTATGCCACAGAAAATTATTATTACCTACTAATACTTATGTCGAGTTCTAAATCACTTTAAATCACAAACGTGGTGTATAAATATACGTACTCGTATTTGAGATTAGGAATACAGCTAAATATTTTTTTCACTTCTCATGATCGTAAAGTCCATGTTTATGCTGAATCTAGGCGACATAAAATGACTTTTTATGCACTAGTGCATAAAGTAAAATCTTCGCCTAAAACCAACGTCATATCTAAATCTTCGCCTAAAAACAAGTTCGACATATTTTTTAAAATGATTTCTAATTTATTTAAAACAAACAATTTTTTTTGACTGGATGGCAAACGAGCAAGTGGGTCTCCTGATGGTAAGAGATTACCACCACCCATAGACACCTGCAACACCAGGATGGTTGCAGATGCGTTGCCAATCTAGAGGCCTAAGATGGGATACGTCAAGTGCCAGTAATTTCACCGGCACAAAAATCTATCAAAATAAATCAAAATCAAATTTTCTATCAAAACAAATCAATAAAACTAAAAAATATAATTATATAATACTGCATGAAAAATAAAAGGTACCTACCTACACAGAAAGTGGACAATTGTTTCCACTGTTGCTATTACATTTCCTCGCAATCTAAGTGAAAAGCAGTGTAAAACTAGGCATTAAACCTATTTTCCTCTCGACGTGTCTATCCACCCTCGCCGTGCCGGCTTGGGTGGCTATATTGAACGTATTGGGTAAAATGGCTCGTTTTATGCTCTCGTTGTACAATCTACTATTAGGGTCAAGTCCCAAAAGTACCTATACCAAAGGACTGTAAAAATAAGGTTTATAAATCCATTCCGTCGTCGTTAGCAATACTTGTCAATTTTAAGTGAGCATTTTCTCTCTCGACCCGTGTGGTGTCGGGCTAGAATTACACCTCTCCATTTCTTCCGTGGATGTCGTATAGGCGACAGGCTAGCAACGTGTCACTATTGTACCGTTTTTGTCAAACTTAAAACCTAAAATTGCTAAAAGTGGCTCCGAAGCAGTAACGTTTCGTGTTCTGCCTACCCATTCTGGAATACAGGCGTTGTTTGTGTGGCGTGTATTTTCTCTCTCACCAAATTCCAAGTGACTCTTCATCATCATCATCATCATCTCAGCCGTAGGACGTCCACTGTTGGACATAGGCCTCCCCCATAGATCTCCAGTTGCTTCGGCCATCTGCTCTCCGTGCTATATGGCCCGCCCATTGCCACTTCAACGAGCTAATTCGTTTGGCTATGTCGGTGACCCTTGTTGTTCTACGTATCTCCAAGTGACTGCTCTGTTCTAATCTTCGTCATTTGGATTGGAGTAGTCTAGAATTCCAGATATTCTTATTATACTTTTAAATCGAATTTTTGGCAGCCTCCCCGTCGTTAGCGCGGATTCGTTTATTTGACGAGCAATATTTACAATTGGTAATCAAGCCCACCTTTACCAAGCTAAATGCAGGCCTTCGGAGTGCCGTCCCGCTCACGCTTGTAGCATCTAAAAGGCGAGTAAGAGGGACGATAAAGTACCAATTTTGAATTTCAAATGTCGAAGCCGACTTTCAGTTTTTATTTTAAGCGGTTATTAAACTACCGCCGTCGTCGCATGATGCGCTCTGCTGCGGTTTTTAGCTTTGACTGTGTGTATCATTTACCCTAACTACCTGCATTTTTTTTACGAATCGGAGTCTAAAATTAAATTGGATTTCTTTTTTGAAAAATGCTGAACACATCCTCGCACATTATTATTGGGAACGCGGCTTAAGCGTATCCACTGAGCAAGGCTCGGATACCGGTTAAATTTCCAAACCGTTATCATGTACTTGGCGCAAAACCTTTTCATTTTGGTTTCGTTCGCGAAACCGTTATTTTTAAACCGGTTTTTAAAGGAACGTTTCCATAAAGTTCTTGACAGATTAACCGGTTTAGAACAATAAAAACCGGTTTATTTCGGCGCAGGATAAACGTCGCCGCCCGCCGCCGGCCGGCCAGCTGTCACTCGTCGAATAAACCGGTTTATTTAGGTTATAGTTAAGTTCTTAAAAACGTTCGCGTTCTTATGAAAGTTCGGAGTTAAACCGAAATAAACCGGTATTTACCCCTATTTTATAAACCGGTTCCGAGCCTTGCCACTCAGCGTGGCAAGCGCATGAGGCCTGATTTTGTTCGACACAGGGCTAAAATCGCACCGAAAACCGCTGCCGCGCGAGGTGACTCAATGGAAACCCGGCTTTATAATTAAACCCTTGATAGATAACTGTAGAAATACACAAAAACAAACTCATAAAATACTTGTGCTCAAATGACTAAAGACAAAGAGACTCGCCACACTTTGAAAAGAAATAAATGAAGTGAAAGGCCAAGTTCTAAAAGTATTTTCACCCCATCTTTAATATTTCATTTAAATCGTTGAAAACAAATCAATCATTCTTTATTTTTCTCGGCCATGGGTTTATAGAAAAAACACCGTTTACCAGGATTTACTTGATTTATGGGGTAGTATTAATCGCTCGATGATCATTATTAATGTTGTTCTTATTTAGATTTATTGCAACAGAAAATAGATATTAATTGCAATTGCATCTCCGCAGAAGCTGCTGGGAAAAATAATGAAAATTTCAAAACTTTGACTGGATATTTATTTTTTTATTTACCTACTTAATAGAATATGATGTACCTACACAGACAGACATAAGAAAATAGGATTTCCAGACTTTATTTATTAGTTTTCCTATACAGAATTTCAAGTTTCTGAGATAGTCAAGTTTCTGATTCATATTCTACATTGTTTTCGATTAAGAAAATTTGTATGGAAACAACTTTTTTAATGAATGTATCTTGTGATTGCTTTGACATAGAAGTATGATTTTTTTCTCAGCTTCAAGTTAATTTTTTTTTAATTTGACGAAAAAGTTAGTTAGTTTTTATTCGACATAAGTTCTTGTACCCAAATGGTTGTCTGGAAGAGATCGCTTTTAAGTGATAAGACCGCCTATTGTTTACCCTGAATCCAAGTGTTCATATTTTAAGTGTTTGTACTGATTTATGATGTGCAATAAAGAATATTTGTACTTTATTGTATTGTTAATTACCTATCATGTAGTTCATTATCAATAAACTGAGCCGTCTGCCGAAGTGAATGGATATCAAAAAAAAATTATAGTTTAAAAAACTAAAAAAACACGCTTTTAAAAGTAATTGAACTAAAAAGTCAAAAATAAAACTGTAATAATCAATTGAAAAATTCATATTATTGTACAAAAAGCGTGGGGTGCTTGTCATAATAACTACGGATATAATAAACTATCGATAAAATATTTGCAACAATCAAAATCAAGCCCCCCACGCTTTTTGTACAATAATATGAATTTTTCAATTGATTATTACAGTTTTAATTTTGACTTTTTAGTTCAATTACTTTTAAAAGCGTGTTTTTTTAGTTTTTTAAACTATAATTTATTTTATACTTTTTAGTTTGAATGGGAAACTGTTATGAAATTATTGCATTGTCATCGGTCCTTGATACGTATGCAAAGTTTCAAATTAATCAGACTTCTGGAAACTGGTGAAAATTAAGTTCAAAGATTCCGTTACATACATAGTTAGTTACAACCCAAGCTAATAAAAGCGTGTTAAAAATACGGTGTATAACTGTTGTTTCAAACTAACTACAGTTATCGCACTCGACATAACTCGTCGACACTCATGATTTCAGGCCGAAAGGCTCTCGTGCTCACTCTTAATTCCCCCTTTGCCACTCTGGGACTGTTTCGACGAAAAAAAAGTAAAATAATGTTAGTAACAAAATTTTATGGCAACGTTCATAAAATAAGAGTAAAATTTCAGGAATATTTTTGCGTATCGTAGGAGTGCGCGTTGAATTACTCAACTATACTTAACACTCATACTCGTAACACGTAACACTCGCTACAACTCTGTTTCAGGGAGCCTCTGCTGTTATCGAGATAATAGTAGTATCTCATTGGACAATCGGGTTGTTAATTTTAAACCGGCTAAGTGGGCGTCGGAATTGCAGTACTGCAGTACCGCGAGACCTTAGTGGCCGTGTAAAGCGCGCATCTGTGTGAGTGTGTTCATTTCGATCGATTTGTTCGTAGCTTCCGTACTACTTTAGCTTATATTATATATCATCATCATCACGTCAGCCGAAAGACGTCCACTGCTGGACATAGGCCTCCCCCAAGGCTCTCCACTCAGACCGCTCTTGTGCTTTTCGCATCCACCGCGATCCCGCGACCTTAACCAGGTCGTCGCTCCATCTTGTTGGAGGCCTACCGACAGCGATATTATATAAACTGTGGCTAAAACATGTCTTAAGCAATGACGGCCGTAAAACAAAAAGGCGAAAACTTCGCAAACCGCATAAACTTGCGGAACACAACTTTGAAATCAAGGCCAAGTTCTGAAGCCAGCCATTAAACCAGCTAAGTAAATAATTAAACCGCTGAAAACTTCCCGAGCAAATAAATTAAAGTTGAGTGTCGTGAGTTCCCTGTGAGTAGTTTAAGTATTTGCACAGATAGAATTTAAATAGACAACGTAAGTTTATATCATCGTCCCAGCCTACACAAGACCCATCCCACAGCTGGTTGGTAACATCAACAAAATAAATAAAGATATTTATTTGTCAAACATGAGTTCCTGTGTTCAATTTAATAGTTGGTTGCCCTGAAAACCAGCGCCATGACTGAAGAAATTCAGACATCGGCATTTGCTGAGTGGCATCCATTTTGGTGCTTTGTTAACTATGTACAAACTTTTTAACACCAAATAAATCTATTCTATTCTATTCTATTCTAATAATTGTATATAGGAAAGGAAGTCATGTTTGACTGTGAAGTTATCTTTATCTTTGAATATTTTTAATTATGAGTACCTAGCATAGCAACAACCAGTCGCCCTCTTGCTTCAGCTCCGACTCTGTTTGATCACTATATTTTGAATAAAATTTATTTATAACATAAAGCTTCTTCCTATGAGTTAAAATCAGTGCCCAACAAAGTCTACTTACACTGAGGTCCTCTCAGAATGAGAAGGCCTCTGCCAAAGTTCTCACGCGCGATTTAAAATTTCACACACACAATCGAATTGCTTAGGTTGATTCAGGTCTCGACGATGTCTTCCTTCAAAAAATTTCTATCATAAAAAGTAAAAAAAAAAACTTGTTTCAAACACATTTTAGACCCTAAGGGACAGGTTCACACCTAGTTTAAGGGACGAAAGCTTCGACCACTTTATAAAGACCTGTTTGTACAAATTGAATTAATAAACTCCCTTGCAAAAAAAACCGGCACCCATGGTTTTTCAGATTTTTAGGCATCGAAGCTAAGAAAGTAAACATAGAATACAAAAAACGTAGGTGCCCGTTTTTTTTCGCAAGGGGGTTTAATATTATGTATCTCTCCATGTAACTCTCTGATGTACAATAAATATTTTTTTATTATTACTAGCTTATGCCCGCGACTTCGTCTGCGCGGACCTAGGTTATCGCGAGGTGGCGCCCTTTACCGGAATAAAAAGTATTCTATGTTGATCCTTGGGGCTTAAACTATCTCTATACCAAATTTCATCTAAATCGGTTCAGCGGTTTCGACGTGAAAGCGTGACAGACAGACAGACAGACAGAGTTAATTTCGCATTTATAATATTAGTAGGGACTAGTAGGGATTATTTTAAAAAATCTTGCAGATCTAACCCGGGCTCAAGTCTACAACGATAATATATCTGTGTATTCGTCGTATCAAATTTTCAGTGGCGGGCTGGAGTCCTTATTTCCCTAAAGGTTTCATTTTGCGGAGTTCAAAACGGTACTGTTAAATAATGTGAAAATTCAATGTCTGCCGCGCTCTTGCGATAATGGAATTCTAGCTTAGTTTCAGGACATTTGTGAATGCAGTTAGCATTGTATTATACAAGCTAAAAAGTTTTTGTTTGGTAATAGTACTTGTACAACAAGAGCATAAAACGAGATATTTTACCCGAGACGTTCATATCGCCCGAGCACGGCGAGGGTGGATAGACGCGTCGAGGGGAAAATGGGTTTAATGCTCGAGTTTTACACTCTGCTTTTTTAAAGTGATATATATTTAATTCCTATTTTGTTTACTGTTTGTCTTAATTTTGTTTCATCTGAATTCTAATATGGAATAAATTTATTAATTACTTATCTAGTACTCTCATAGAGTATAAACCACAAAAAGGTACTACTAATCCGCAACAAGTTTCGTCAAAAAAAAGTTTTTGTTTCATTGTTTGATTTAATTTAGTTACATGTAATTTTAATCATGAAACTACCGTGAGACTCACTCATATTAAATTATATTGACCGGATTACTCACGTCTTAAATCGAGTTTAGCTCGACATGTTTCGGGTTATTTCGAAACCCTTCATCACTGGAGCACGCGACTCGGCGGCTGCCGCAACACGCGCACTACGCGCCACCGCTCTGATCGCGCGACTGTCCGACGAAACTAACTCAGGCGCACAACTACCCACATTTTCATCGTCATTTTTATTGTCACTATCAAATGTAGGGTAGCACACAACACTAACAACATCGTTCCGTAAAGGCACGTTCACACCAACCGATGACGCAGCACGAGAATTTAATACTGTTTTCCAACTTGGGGGTACCGACCAACCACAATCCCGGTTAAAATTCGGATGACGACCAATCTCAATGGCTTCACGCACTTTCCGCGGAATGAAAAACTTTTCTCTCGCAAGTACAGACACCTTATCAAATCTGATATAATGCGTCGAATCCGAATCCATAGAATGCTCGGCCACCGCGGATCCCCTGTCGTCCTGCTTTCTCATACTGCGTATGTGCTCCGATAACCTAGTAGAAACGTTACGCCCAGTCTCACCGATATAACTTTTGCCACACGAACACGGAATCATGTATACCCCAGGACCACTCAGGGGCTCCTTATCCTTCGGCGAACGCAACAACTGTCTAAGCTGCATATGAACCAAACACATAAACCGAATTGGCCTCTGAGACCCATAGTGAGTCAAATTGATTCGCCGACGTATATGCTGGCCCGTCATCTGTCGTCTGTGCTATTACGGTTTACGGGAAAATCGACGAGTTTTATAAGAGACTCAAAACACTTTGTTGCCTTGCTAAATGATGTCCGTATGCGTGAGGATGAACTGATGGTTAGCTTTGATGTTACTTCTCTTTTCACCAATGTGCCGGTAGACGAGACTTTAAGAATTATATCTGACCTGTGGTGTGTCACTGATTTACCTACCGCGTACATGGAGGGAATTGAGTTGTGTTTGAAGAGCGGCTATTTGGTTTGGCGCGGTGATTACTTTTTGCAAGTTGATGGAGTGGCCATGGGTTCACCGATTGCTCCGGTCACCGCAAATATCTTTATGGAGTGGTTGGAGGAAAAAGCTTTAAATAGCGCTCCTGTAGTGCCCAGATATTGGTGGCGGTACGTGGATGACGTTTTCGCGATTGTGTCTAGAGATAGTTTGTCACAATTTTTTTTGACTACCTTAACACTTTGCACGATAAAGTTAAGTTCACGGTGGAGAGAGAGAGTGATGGACAGTTGCCTTTTCTGGATGTTTTGGTTATGCGGAGACCCTGTGGTAGATTGGTAACTACAGTTTATCGTAAGCCAACTCATACTGATCGATACTTGAGGGCGGATTCACATCACCATCCTTGTCATTTGTCTTCTTTGCCGCGAACATTGATAAATCGGGCCTTAACGATTTGTGATCCAAGTTTTGTGGATCGTGAACTGGTTCACGTGAGACGAGCTTTGGAGAGCAATGGGTACAACTGGAGGCAGTGCAACCGTGTGGCGAACGTGTCGGCTCGTCAGAGACCAGTAGGAGCTGAGAGGCTTCCGGTATATTTACCGTTCATAAAGGGGATAACGGATAAAATCGGGCACTTGTTACGCCGAAGATATAGCATCAAGTCAATTTTCCGTCCTCATATGCAGCTTAGACAGTTGTTGCGTTCGCCGAAGGATAAGGAGCCCCTGAGTGGTCCTGGGGTATACATGATTCCGTGTTCGTGTGGCAAAAGTTATATCGGTGAGACTGGGCGTAACGTTTCTACTAGGTTATCGGAGCACATACGCAGTATGAGAAAGCAGGACGACAGGGGATCCGCGGTGGCCGAGCATTCTATGGATTCGGATTCGACGCATTATATCAGATTTGATAAGGTGTCTGTACTTGCGAGAGAAAAGTTTTTCATTCCGCGGAAAGTGCGTGAAGCCATTGAGATTGGTCGTCATCCGAATTTTAACCGGGATTGTGGTTGGTCGGTACCCCCAAGTTGGAAAACAGTATTAAATACTCGTGCTGCGTCATCGGTTGGTGTGAACGTGCCTTTACGGAACGATGTTGTTAGTGTTGTGTGCTACCCTACATTTGATAGTGACAATAAAAATGACGATGAAAATGTGGGTAGTTGTGCGCCTGAGTTAGTTTCGTCGGACAGTCGCGCGATCAGAGCGGTGGCGCGTAGTGCGCGTGTTGCGGCAGCCGCCGAGTCGCGTGCTCCAGTGATGAAGGGTTTCGAAATAACCCGAAACATGTCGAGCTAAACTCGATTTAAGACGTGAGTAATCCGGTCAATATAATTTAATACATGTAATTTTAATTAATTAGTTTGTGACATTAATATAATTTTGCTTATTACCTTAGAATTTTATGTAATAATTATCTCTATGTATACACCTGTGTTTTTTGTACTGTTAGTATAAGTGTATGTGTGCATTATATTTTATATACCTGTATTTTTAATAATACTTCAAACTGTAACTAGACGAAGATTGAAGTACTGTGAACCGATATAACACAAATTTTCAGACTTTTTTGATTGGTTGCGATATCCGGTCCAATACCATCTAAAACCTCAAAATTCGCGCTGAAAAGCTCGCCAAGAAGGCAGAATTAGAACTTCGTATGCCGTCCCGCTGACGCTTATATTATTTAATACGAGAGTGAGAGGGACGACACGAACTTCGATTTTCGAAGTAGCCCCTGATATCAGCACTCTTCTCTTCCATAATAACGCGTGTGTAGATCCAAAACCGAGGCCGTGTCCAAATGGCCGGCTGGGGTGCTCTAACTGTTATAAGAGAACGGGTGGAAGTGCCGGATATATTGCGCGTGCGCTCGAAACATGTGCGATTAGCTAACCACTAGATCTAGATTTGTTTTCTCCTGCAAGTCGGCCTTAGTGTTTAACGACAATCAAACCTATTTTAGTTAAAATTCCGCTAAAATTCGTTTGGTCCTTATCTGTCACTTCGACATTTGTATTTGTTAGAAAGGGACAAAGCATTTGTTAGTTAACATAGGCTTGTTAAGTTTTATGAATAAGGGGGTAAGTCTTCACATTTACTTTTACTTCACCTATTAAGTAATTAATGTGTTTCAACATTTTCTGAAGCTGTAGTTGCAGACATTTCTAAGGGTCGGATACCTGGCGACCCGACACACAGGTTCATCCTAGTTCGGGCACCAGTCTTTGCCACACACGGGTCTGACTTACTTATGTAGTAACTAAGAGTCAATGTAGAAAATTGTAACTGGTGGTGGTGAAGAAAATAAATAAATTATTATTGGCACACGTATTCGAAGTTTAAGATTCGAACGTGCCGACCCGCTCATGCTGATAATATTAAATAGGAGATTGAGAGGGATGGTTCATACGAACTTGGAGTATCGGAGTAGAGCAAAGTTCACGCGCTAGTTTTGAAGAATATTTTTGGCCATTACGTAAGTTTTGGGCTTTTCTATGGTAATCTAAATAATGGTTTACACGTGAAAAAGTTTCAAATTTAAACTTTTCGTCATTAAATAGTTCTGATAGTCAACTTGGTATTTACGAGAGTTTTCTTATTTTTCGCCGAAAATATTTTTCCCAAATTTCCTAACTGTTTCATATAAACGATCGTTTTTTTTTTAATTTCATGTAGGTACTCCAGGATTGTTATAAAACTAACCTAACCTACAGGTCCTGAAATACATTCTGTATAGTTTACAGTTTTAGAAAGAAGCGCGATATCTAATTCTCGAGGATGTTTTCGTCTTATATTATATCGAGGTATAAATAATTTACCTACAAAATTAAGCGCACTATTGTTCGGCGTGCAGAGTATCAACAGTTAAGGGTGTGCGGAGCATAACCGAGTAATTTTCGAAGACAACGGACCGTGCCGCACTCCGAAACGCATCGGAGGAGAGCGTTTAGTCGAGTAGCTTGATGGGCGAGTAGCTTGACTAGTTAGCAGACTTAAACGTATTAACTGTAAGCTTTTACATTGCATGAAAACACGTGTTGCAAAGACTTAGCCAGGTATAGGTCTCGGTTATATTCAAAGATGCCTGTAATTAGTACGTAGTAACGTCTGAAACAATCAATTATTTAAAGGCTAAACCCATATCCATATTAATATTATTAATGTGAAAGGTAACTATGTCTGTCTGTTGTAACTTTACTCCTTAACTGCTAAATCTATTTGAATCCATTTTGGTTAGGAGATAATTTTCTAATCCTTAGAATAGCATATATTTGACTTCATCCAAGAAATTGTACAGTTGCCGCGGAATAACAATAAGTTAATTTAGGTTAGCTTGAAAAGATCCCTTTTAGGAATAAGTTCGCCTTTGTACTCTTATGTTTTGTTGTTTTCTTTTTGTATTATTTTTGCGTTTTATGTAGGTACAATGAAGTATTTAGATAACATTTACATAAATTGTTCGCAGACGGAGTCCCGGCCACAAAATAACTTTATTTTACCAGGTATTGATCAAAAAGTGGTTTGTAAAAATGAAAACCGCAACTTAACAAACACACGAAAGTTGCAAGTTTTTTTTATTTGACTGGATGGCAAACGAGCAAGTGGGTCTCGTGATGGTAAGAGATCACCACTATCCATATACACCTGAAACACCAGGGGTATTGTAGATGCGTTGCTAACCTAGAGGCCTAAGATGGGATACCTCAAGTGCTAATTTCACTGGCTGTCTTACTCTCCACGCTGAAACACAACAGTGCACTGCTGCTTCACGACAGGATTATCGAGCAAGATGGTGGTAGCAATCCGGGCGGACCTTGCACAGCTCCTACCACGTGCAAAGATAAATAGAAGCTTGTAAAACGACGTCAAATACAAACGAGTGCCACTCAAGTGGGCAAGTAGCTCAAGTCGCTTAACAACGAAACTTAATATAGGTCAAGTTGACGGTCAAGTCGACGGACAAGTAGTCTAAAGGAGGCATTAAGGCGCAGCTCTAAGAAAGCAATTTGTTTCATGCGAGATAAGTACTGCGGCCTTAATTACCCGTACAAATGTATGGTAACATATAAATGATAGTTTTGTAACGTGCGGTCGTGTGTTGGTTTTAATTCGTTTGGCTTGTATTGTTTTCAATAAATATGACCATAATTATTGTCCAACGCCCTCAAAGCACGTAATCACAATCACGTTCGGCGTTTCTTTCTGTCAAATGTGGTATGACGATGATATCTTTCGCGACGTATTTTTTTTATGCGACTGGATGGTAAACGAGCAGGTGGATCTCCTGATGGTAAGAGATCCACCACACCAGGGGGATTGCAGATGCATTGCCAACCTAGAGGCCTAAGATGGGATACCTCAAGTGCCAGTAATTTCACCAACTGTCTTACTCTCCACGCCGAACAACAGTGCAAGCACTGCTGCTTCACGGCTGGATTAGCGAGCAAAATGGTGGTAGCAATCCGGGCGGACCTTGCACAAGGCCAACTTTCAGTAATGGAGTGGCACTTTCAGAAGAAGAAGCTTTTGCCCGAGGCTTCGCCCTTGTAGAATTCGGTTATCGCGCGCTGCTTCCTCGAGAACTGTGCATTTTTCCGGGATAAAAAGCAGCCTATGAAACTTTCTGGCTCATATATATATCTCTACGCCTAAAATCACGCCGATCCGGCGCTCCGTTTCGACGCGAAAGACGGACAAACATGCAAACACTTTCGTATTTATAATATTAGTATGAATAATAAGTCATTTAGGTGTTACAGACAGCTCTCTGTGCAGAGCATACATGGAGGCAGAAGAGACAGCCACTCACATCATTCTGGAATGCTCTGGTGTGGCGAACTACAGGGCACTACACCTCGGGTCACTGGGGTCACTGCAGGAAGTCACCGGCAACGTGAAGGGTCTGCTAGGCTTCCTCCAGGAGCTAGGCTGGCATGAATAGTGCCTACAGCCTAATAGACGCACTAAGACGTCGAGTTGGGGAAAGCAGCCCGCTAATACCTATACCTATACCTAAGTCATGGCAAGCGTAAAGCGTGCTACAAAACAAACAAAGTACAACCGCAAAATCGATTCAACTAAAAACCCCATTCAAATTTGTATAACAGCACAAAAGCTTCCCACGGGTACAATGCTGAACTAATTTCCATAATTTCTTATACATTTGACAGTTAATTTCTGTTTTTGAGTTCGCTATTTAGTCACCGAGCATTGCGGTCATTATTTCATGGTACGGCAGTTTGCGATGTGAATTTGGACTCTGAGAGTGATGGTTTGAGTGCAATTGTGGGTATGGAATTAAAGAAAGACAGGGTAATTGGTGTATTTTGGCAGCCATTTTCTCATTTGGTGGGGGGAGGGGGTTCAGAAGATATTATGGTGTAATTACTATAGTCTGTTAGTCATGACTTTTGTCGGATGTTGCGACAAGGTGCTAGAACAGGCGTTTTAAACATTTTGGTTTTAACGGTATACTTTTCGTTCATCAAATTTTCACGGCACACCAGTAAAAATAGCCAAGTGCGAGTCAGATTGGCGTGTAGAGTAAGTGGATCATTCTCTTACAAGTTTTACCCAAACTTTTATTCTGGGATTTTGAAATGTTGATGTTATATCTACTCGGAATCAGGAGTACTATCGGGTTCTCTATCTATGCCCGAATGTATCATTTTCTAGAATTTTCATTTGCTATATGTATAAAGCTAGGAATATTGATCAATCTGTTACTCTAATCTGCCGTATTGTTTCTCAGGCACATCGTGATATGCCTGGCCAACTTTTAGGCACATCATGAAATGGCGTCATTTCACGATATGCCTAGGAATTTCGTGATTTGGCGGATTTTACGATCGGCCACCAACATAGACACCAATACTCAATAAGCAAAATTTTAAAAATAAACTACAAAAATTACGACGCTACGTACTTCCAAATCTTGAAAGACGTCCTTATAAAATCCTGAATGGGTTCCCTCACGGTGCTGAGTTTAAAGTCGGGACCTATTTAGGGGTGCTACACACGTGCGACTGGTCCGTAACTTGGCAATACAGCGGTGTGGCCGAGCGAGACGAATAGAGTTATTTATCTCACTTGCTGTTCCTGTGTGGTGCAAGTATCAAATGATGGGAGATTCAAATGTCCACGAGACGTTGACAGCAGTGGACCTAGTCGCGAACTATAAAGAAAGAAAGATAAGTGCTTGTTATAGCCTAAATTGAATAAAGATATTTTAAATTTTGCGGGACCGGGGATTAGACTCTCGCTCCGAGTCGTTCTTGATGCAAAGGCTATCTATCGCCGTTCAACGCGCCAACGCGGCAAGCGTGTTGGGCACCTTTGCATCAGGAACGATTCGAGGCGGTCTTTTTTAATAATATAAAAATGTTATTTAAGTTAGTTAGTGTTAGTATTTAGTTCATTTATTAATTATTTTGTATTGTGTGTTATTTAATAAAAATGTTATTTTAAATAGTTTTTATTTTATATTTTTATATTTTTTTATTTTGACTTTGACTTTGAAAAGAAAGCTTGTACTATTGATAGTCACTACATTTCATTTCTTAGTTTTGTCTGGTAGTTACAATACAATACAAAGACTCTTTATTGTACACCAGAAATAGTAAGCAATCGGTAAAAATATGTTTGTATTATTTCTAAAAATATATTTTTATATATTTCTCGCCGGATTCTTCTCAACAGAGATTTTCCAAATCAGTGACGGATTTTTTTTTTGCCAATTTATAAGACTTTGTTGTAAACTAAATTGAATAAAGCTATTTTGACTTTGGCTTTGAAGCGTGTCACGGGAAACGTTCTTCAAAAATATCTGAAGCTACTGACGGCTAACCGATAGTGTCTTTTCCAACCTCGAAATTGGCGGAATCATCGATAATATCGATGGAGCTATACTTTCAAGAATTGAACTGAATTTCTGGGGCAGTTTGACCCAAATTGAAATCGCTCGCAACTTATAACTTGTTAACTTAAGCTATTAAAAAATAAAATGTGCTATATAAAACACAAAACCCTCTACTTTTAATGAGGATTTTATATTTTTCCTTACGCCGAGTGATGGTTTATTAAGCCGATTGGATTCCATTTTCATATCAATTAAAACGAAATAGGATTTAAAGCTTAAGCTAAAGGAAATAATTTTACTTAGAAATAATTATCAAGGGATTTTCATTTCAGTGTTATCCTATTAATATCAAAAACTCGAAAGTTTGTATGTTTCTTTAGGTAATCTTTCACGCAAAAACGGATTTGGATAAAATTTTGTATGTATTATGTATACATAGATAGGCTGCCGAGAATTTTACATAGACTACTTTTATCTTTTTTTTTTATTCGACTGGATGGCAAACGAGCAAGTGGGTCTCCTGATGGTAGATCACCACCGCTCATAAACATCTGCAAAACTAGTACCTTAAGGTCCAGATAGATATTCCTACGGGATCGGGATAAAGTCTCGAAAGCATCATGGGCAGAAATGTCCCCACCCGCTAACACAAACGAAGATCTCTCATTTAAAACTTCTTAGCAATCTGATGTTTTTTTACTACGAGGACACCCTATGGGGTTTTTTGCTCATTTCATTGAAAGTTACAGGAAAAGGGTACAGAGACATTGTTACTAGCAATAATAGATAAAACTAAAAGTAAAACCCCATACATAGGGCGATCCTTGTCATAGTGAAAAATCATCAGGTTGCCAAGGTCTATTAAATGAGACATATTTCGTTTTTGTTGTTGGGTGGGCAAAGTGTCCATACAAATTTGCCCATTGTCCTTTCAACCGCTAGCGTTAGAGACATGCAATTTGGCGCGGACGTTTTATACGCAACTTGAATTGAAACCCACGATGTAGTTTTTGGGAATTCTAATGGGAATTTAGTGAAATCCCGGAATTTCAACGTCCGGGGTCAAATGAAAAGCGGGCTAAGCCGTGGGTGAATAACATAAGGTCGGGGTATTTTGACCCATTGGAGGGTTACTTTGGCCCATATGAAAACCACATAATAATATGTATTATGCAACGTGCGAGGAGCGAATAAATATTTTTATTTCTGTTTTTGTTTCTACGTAACATACACGTATAATAAAAACATAAAAACGTGATAGATAAATTAATACCAACACAAGCAATAATAAAAGACCGAGTTCATCCCAACGGGCAAAGAAAGTTACTCTTCAGGGCCAAAAGTACTCCGACCTTAAGGTACTAGTTTTGCAGATTTTTATGGGCGGTTGTGATCTAACCATCAGGAGACCCACTTGCTCTATTCATTTTCCATTCAGTCGAATAAAACAAAAGGTTTTTTTTCAAGCGTTTGTTTACAGAGTTCCGTATCAAAAACATGTAACATTTTTAAATTGTTCCTCCGCTACAACATGCATGACAGATAGACATACACACTTTATATAAATTGTATGTATTGTATGTATTACTGGATTGTATCTATTCACTAGTGTTTACTCACGGCTTTGCACGCGTAAATCATTAGATTAGATTGAAATTGAAATTTAGGAATTTTTTAGAATTCCCGCCGGCATTCGCGAAAATAAAATCGTAGTTTTCACTGACGTTACATTAAAAACAAATTTAAATTTCATGACTCTAACCCCAACGGGTGTTGTTTCGAGATTATATCACTAACCCGTGGGAATATCGGAACAAAAAGTAGCCTATGTTTTAAATACTTTAATGAATCAGACGTTAATTTGCGGAGGTCTATATAAAATAATTTCCTTGCTCACCTGCGACCTTAAAAAGCAAAAGTTCGCGAGTGAGCAAGGAAATTATTTTAGTTCATGCCTATGTTTTATTCCAGATGTCCAGCGATATCTACATATCAAATTTCAGCGTGAAGGAGTAACAGACATACCTACTCACTCACATACCGGGTGTGGCCTGTAATATAAGCAAAAAATTAAAACATAGATCATACTCCTCAAACTGAACAACATTAGTTCAGCGAATTTAAAAAATAATTAGTTTTATATTTTTTATTACACTTTTAAGTTTATTCGCAGAAGCAATGTAAAGCAAAATGCTATTGATGTTTATAGCGTGACAGGCGACGTCAGTTGTGTTCTAGGATGGCGTACAATGATGGCAGTATTTAATTTGTATGACAAAAGGAAAATTCAAAGACTCCATTATTTTTAAAAGTCGCTCAACTAATGTTGTTCAGTTTAACGAGGACGATTTTTGTTTTAATTTTTACTCATATTACAGGCCACATCCGGTATAAAGTTTCACATTTATAATATTAGTTAGTATTCAGAAAGGCCGGTTATCAATCTAAAACTTGTGTTTCACAAAGCGTTTGACCGTCGCGGTGGCGGAACACGATAAAAAGCGAACAATGACGAATGTGGGTCAGTAGTCTACAGCAGCCGTTTCAAGGGAGCTAAAGGAGAAATAAACAGAAGGACATCTTATAAATCGTCTTATCCATACCAGTATTATAGTTGCAGGTGGTAGGACCTTGTGCAAGGTCCGCCCGGATTGCTACCACTATCTTACTCGCTAATTCTGCCGTGAAGCAGCAGTGCTTGCACTGTTGTGTTTCGACAGCCGGAGAAATTACTGGCATTTGAGGTGTTCCATCTTAGGCCTTTAGGTTGGCAACGCATCTGCAATACCACTGGTGTTGCAGTTGTTTATGGGCGGTGGTGATCTCTTACCATCAGCAGACTTACTTGCTCGTTTGCCATCCAGTCGAATAAAAAAAAATGCGGAAATGTATGTTTGTATATTTGTCCGTATTTTTTCGGGACAAAAAGTAGCCTATGCCACTTTCTGGTACGTAAGCTATCTCTCTTTGCCAAAATTCACGTCGATCCATCGCTACGTTATTTTTGGCATAGAGAGAGTTTATGGGTCATAGAGTGACATCAGGCTACTTTTTATCACGAAAAAATGCACAGTTCCCGACGGAACAGCGCGCGATGACTGAATTCCACGCGGGGAAGCCGCGACCAAAAGCTAGTTTAGAAATAGGTAATAAAACTTGGTTCGTAGGTTCAAACCCGAGCTCGCACCTCCTGATTTCGTTTGAGTTACTTTATACAACGTTGCACCAGTAACTACATTTTCTACGACTTTGGTATTTATTAAATTGAATACAATTTAAGAGAAAAAGTAAAATTTAAATATTTTCATTTACTTTCCAACTGTTTTTAATGACATTTACTGTTTCAATAACAATTGGTAGTCATTCATTGTTGGGCATAGTTTATCCAACCTTCAACAATTGTTTTTTTTTAAATTTGGATCTAATTTCAGTAGGGAGAAAAGCGAATTTAAAGAACGTAAACGTCCTGTTGTTGTAAAACTATTGACCGCTCTAAGGTTTCATTTAAGGTTTTATTCAAGTCCTTCTAATTAGTGTTTCTGATTCAGCATAGGAGTAGAAAAAACGAATAAGAAGCTGTACTACTGGATTTTCTTCTTTAGAATCATGTCAAAAACACTCGCGGCCGAAGCTAACGGTTTGAAAAAAAAAAAACCTACATGGTATGTTGTACACAAAGCCGCAACATATTATATCACCAGTATCGATATAGGAATGAATGGACTTGATACGATAGCTATTTTATCGAAAACCACTTTTTCTGTCGACGATTTTGTTTTTCTATTAAATTTGTTTTTAACTGAATTCAAAAAAAAGAAGGAGTTTATCTATTCGGTTGTATTTTTTTATGTTTGTTAGATCCACGAGCACGAGCCAGGAGGCTTTGAAGCCTAACTCGTATATAAGTGAGGTAGACGACTATAGGTCCACTCCTGCTGGCTCGTGCGGAGGTACGGACTTCAAACTGGTAGAAAATTATTCTCATGGTTTTTTGTAATCGGTTCATATACATGGGGTTACCTATGTTTTACCAAAAAATGTTTGACAAATTATCACTTCCCGAAAAATTTTTCGTAGAATTTCATTTGCCAAATAATCGTTTGCCAAATTGACACTTGACAAATAATTATTACGCGAACCTAATGTTTGGCATGTTCATGTTTAAGCAATATCTGGTTTGCCAAATATTACTTTGACCCAATTTCATTTAGTCAAATATGTTATCGTGGCTGCTATAAAAAAAAACCTCACATCGAAGGCTAAGGCGGGAGCTACGCTTCGCTTCGCTCCCGCCTTAGCCTTCTAAACCTAACCTATCCGAGTCGCTTCTGCTCCGAACCGTCTTGCTCGCTCGCTTCGCTCGCTCGCTCGCAAAAATTTTATTTTATTGTCTAATGTTTTTTTGCCTTATTAAAGCATTTGCTAAGTGACCAAATGCCATAATGTAATTTTTCGTAATAATATTTTGTCGAGTGAAAATTTGACGTAATGAAAATATTCGTATTTAAATTGTGCCAAAGTTTTCATTGCCAAACAAGAAGTTGCTAAAAATTGTTTGGGAAATGAAATTTTACCAAAATAAATTTGGTAAAACAACAGGCTCCCATATACATGTTTGACCTTACGGGCTCTGAAGCAGAAGGTCGTTTGAAATATTTGTTGTTCCATGGCTCCAGTGGCCACTTGTGGTCTTTCTCATCGATTCCACTGAATCAAATAGTGATTTCCAAAAGCAAATGCACGAGTGACCTACTACTAAATATGGCCAAATTACCATAGACGTCCCTACAATGTTTAAAGAGTTCCTTAGATTTCCCTAGAATCTACTCATTAGACCCTGATTTGATGACAATGGGATGTAATTGAAAGTATTCCCATTGTAATGAAAAAAAATTGGTTCGTAAAAGACGGAGTTTTGAAGAGAGAAAAAAAAGTTCAATATCTCAAAAATTGCTGAATTTGTGTATAGACTCCTGTCCAGCGGTTGTGTAGGAGTTGCACGCAGCACGGAATGCTGAGGACCTGGGTTCGATTCCCATCGCTGGTCTCTTTTTCTGGTTTTTCTGTGCATCCATGTCTCAGTAAGTATATATTTTCGATATGGTTTGACGGGATGACCGTAAAAGTAACAAATTTGGAGTTGAAATAAAAAATACGAAAAGACTCTAAACAACCAATCATAACAAATAAACACTATGATAGGTTATTTGAAATAGAACACAAAATATATTTCAGGTAGTAGTTTTTTAAAACGAAATTTTGTGCATCAAATGCATCGACTACTGAAATATGAAGCTTGCATTTTTCAAAAATGGCGGAATCCGATGGACGGCATTTTTGAGTGTCGAAGTTAAAATTCGATTTCGTTCAAAGGGGACAAAAATGCATTTCTGTGTAGCTTTGTGAGGAGGCAGTGAATTAGGTACTTCAAAAGGCGAATCGTACCGTGTTTCTCGTTTATATGAGTATTTTTCATCATCATCCTAGCCTACCTACCTATATCTATACCTATACCCTCCTGAGTCTGTCATTTTTTAACAAACTTAGCGTTCAAGACCTAGAGGTGGTTGACATGCTTTGTCATTTTGGATTTTATTTCAAAATTCTTAGAATCCTTTTTTCAATGGACAATTTGTACTTTATAAAGTACATGCGGCCATTATTCTTAGTCAAAGTCAAAGTCAAATCATTTATTCAGCAAATAGGCCGCAATGGGCACTTTTACACGTCATTTTTTTAATCTACCACCGGTTCGGAAAAAAAACCTCTGTTGAGAAGAATCCGGCAAGAAACTCAACGAGGTATTTTTTTTTTTTTTTTTTTTAAAACAGATTCACAATATTTATAAATGACATCTATGTACTATACATTACAAGTATTTTACACAATTTTATTTTTAACACAGTAGGTTCACTATTTGAAGGGATCGCTAGTGCGGATCGGAATTATTTCCAAATATCCCTGTCCATGATATAATCGTTAACTTTATAATAAGCCTTAGATATTAATGTCTTTTTGACAGTAGATTTAAATTTTGTATCAGTTTCTTCAGTAATATTTTTTGGAATTTTATTATAAAAACGTATGCAACTTCAACTAGTGTTAGTGTTAGGCCTTTATAAAGTACGCGAGGACTTAAGATCTGAAGCTATATTCTAGCTTTGCTTAGTTTGGGACTAGGTCAATTGGTGTTAAGTGTCCCATGATATTTATGTAAAAGTCGACGACCGGATGGCCAAGTGGTTCGAGAAGATATTTATTATTTATTTAAAAGTACGCCCCAATGCTGGCCTTCTCTCAGAATGAAAGGGCTTGGGCTCGCACCACTGAGTTTTTCGAAATAGCTGAACGAAATTTGATTTGAAATGTTACCAACTGGATCCGCGCGTAAAGTACCTAACCTATGGTATAAAATTTGTACTATAAATCTTTATTATGCATATTGTTTGAAATTACGTATAAAAGTAAGTAAGTATAAGTAAAACACTAGCCAAGTGCGAGTCGAATTTACGCAGGGAGGTTCCGTGCATTTTAAAAGCCATCGATTACAATCATACAATTCAATATCATCAGATATGAAATTATAAATGCTTAAAAAGCTCAAAAATTTAGCATCTCTTCAGAATTTTAGAAAATAAGCTTATTGCAACGACACAATCATATTTTAAACAGCTAAAAAAACAGCATTTTTATGATTCATTCATTTCTAAGTAAAGAAAACTTATAAAAGCTCTAGAATAAAGAGTCTCTTAGATGAAAAATTTAATAATCAAGCAGTCCAAGTAAACAAAGTAATAAAGGAGATTCGACGCGAACAAACAATTTATTAATCTTACTTTTAAGTGTAGTACCTCTTTAATATTGAGAGGTTGAAGTAAGGTCCTTTGTGAGTCTGACGAATTAAAAAAACATGGAAACACAAAAGAGATTTTCGCATAATCTTCATAACTTTAATAGTGAATCCGCCACCCCTACGAGTATCCTACCAAAAATATGAATTATAAACAACTAGTAGCCGAAGTAGTAGCCGTGGTGGCCTAGTGCTTTGACCTATCGCCTCTCAAGCAGAGGGTCGTGGGTTCAAACCCCGGCTCGCACCTCTTAGTTTTTCGAAATTCATATGCGGAATTAAATTCGAAATTTACCACGAGCTTTGCGGTGAAGGAAACCATCGTGAGGAATTTCAATGGAGCGTGTGAAGTTCCCAATCCGCACTGGGCCCGCGTGGGAACTATGGCCCAAGCCCTCTTGTTCTGAGAGGAGGCCAGTACCCAGCAGTGGGACGTATATAGGCTGGGATGATGAAACAACTAGTGTTTACCCACGGCTTCACACACGTAAATCATTAGATCCAGCAGCTGAATTGAAATTCCGGGATTTTTGAAAATTCCCGAAAATGAAATCGTGGTTTTCATTGACGTTACATTAAAAAAATATATGTCAATTTTCATCACTCTAAGCCCAGCGGTTGTTATTTCGAGATTTTATCCCTATCCCGTGGGAATATCGGAATAAAAAGTAGCTTATGTATTATTTCACACGTCCAGCTACCTACATCCCAAATTTCATGACTCAAAGCCCAGTAGTTGTTTTTTCAAGTATATATTACCAGCCAAATTCTTGTCAAATCCGTTCAGTAGTTTTTGCGTGAAAGAGTAACGAATATACATTAATCCATACAAACTTTCGCGTTCATAATATTAGTGAGACATATCTTCATCTGCACTTTTAATTAGATGAAGGGTAAAATCACAGGACAGTTATATGTAAAAAAATGCATGTTTGTTTGTTATTATTTGTCGCCTAAACTTGTAAACAAATATTTTTAGTCAACCCTCAGGACTTCCTTTAAATTCAACTTAAATATTGAACCCAAACTTACACGAAAAGTTAAGCAAAACATTGCAAAATTAAATTGAACTATGAGTCAATTTGGATCAAATAAAGCTGATCAAACTGATACAAAATCCAAGCTCAAAGCCAAATCATATCTTCACACCGTTTTCATAAAGCCTTTCATGTTTGACTTCCTCCATCCCTTTCCGACACCCTGTTACTTCCGCGAGAGCAAATATAAACAAACGCTACTTTATCCCGGCTGTCACTCATTATGAGCAAGAAAGTGTGACAATTTCCTACGGGACCCTAAACCCTTTAATTCCTGGAGTAAAGCTTAGATTTTAATAAGATTGAGCTGAGGTAAAAAAAAAACGCTTGATTTTATTTTTCATTATCATCTTAGTATGTAATACGTAGTATACTTAGCATGTACTACTTACTTGCATGTACTTACTTCTGAATATCGGTCTCTGCCCAGAAGAACTGTATTACCCATAATGGCTCAGTGTGGAATGGAAAAGTTCACGTTAGAAATTAGCATTAAATTTTCGTTTGAGTTTTCATCATATAATGTTTTTTGTATGTTCGTGGTAAATATACATATAGGGTCGTGGTAAATATATAGGCCAGAGAGTGACATAGTAGCCTATGTCACTCTCTGGCCCATAAACTCAAATCCAAAACAAAAATGACGTCGATTCGTCGTTCCGTTTCGGCGTGAAAGACGGACAAACATACACACACTGTCTCATTTATAATATTAAGTATGAATTTTTAACTAGGTGCATCGTTAGTGGATGGTTGGTAGGTACTAACGCAACAAATTCACACATAAAACATTGCTGCAAGGCAGAAAACTTATCAGCTTCCTAAACTTCCGTCGGTGATAGTGTCCATCATTGAACCGCATACCTGTGTGTCGGTCCTAGTATAAAAAAATCAAGCGTTTTTTCTAACACTAGTGCACCCTCTGTGTTTCTCTGTACCCAGCTTAAGGCCGCCTATTTCTCGGTCGGCGTGCCGTGAAATTCAGATTTCAGTTACGGCCTGTTACCTCTCATAACGGGTTAATAAAAAAGCTTAGCTGAATACTAAGGTCCCTTTTTGTAGCGAACTTTATTCAGGTGCTTTTAAACGGTGATGCTGGAAAAATATGAAGTGTTCCTTCGCCAGAAAGACGTGATCTCTCTGTCTCTCTCTCTCTCTCTCTTATGACACCATGACCACAGCTCTACGACATCTCATCCAAATCCGTCCAGTCGTTTATGCCTGGAGTAACAAATGCACTCACGCACGCACTTGGTTAAACTAATCAAGTGTTGCCATATATGCTTCCAGGTTAAAAGTTTACTCGCGAACTTCCTTCCGCTGACGTTCATGTCGTCATAGTGCATTGTATTTATATGTTTTAGTTTTAAATGGGTCCCAATGAAAAACAGCGTTGCGGCTTGCCGTAACGTTACGCTGAGTGGGGCCCAACTTATACTGTTCGATGTTATTTTTTTAATTCTTTCCATGTAATGCATACTTATGTGTATCGAATATGTATAAATAAATGTTTCTCTCTCTCTCTCGTTCTCTCTCTCACTTATGCAATGCACGTTACATTCTTTCTCGTTTTCTCGTTACATTCTCGTTTCATTCTTCGGATGCTTGTACCTTACCCTGACCGTAAAGCCTTAGGCTACGTTTCCACCAGAGATGTGGAGAAGATGAGTGTCGAGGAATGTGCTTATCATGAACCTATATAAAGCCAAGCGCGGCTCACTCCGCGATTTTATTTTCCGTCAAGTAGCTGTTTGGCCCCTTAGAGTGTGCCATGTCACCACACGTGCCGCGTACGAGTGAATACGAGTTATGCGATGGATAGAGAGGCACGATTCTTATGCCTAAACGTCACTTTTGTACGGTGAGGCTTCTGTACTTTACTTATTCTGTGAGAGAGCTTCATTTATGCTCCGCTAAGCAGTTTCCAGCTGCCCTGAACGAAGATAGGTAAATGAAGCGTTTCTATTGGTTGACGATAAACATATTCCTCGCAACGCATCGCATCCTCGCACATCTTTTGTGGAAACGCAGCCTTAACGCTTTAAATCCCATTGCCAGAATCAATCTACTAAATTGCATAGGATTTGCACGTATAAAAGTATTACAGCAAATTGGTAGAGCAACAGCGAACCAATCAGAGACCGTCCTGAGTGGGCGACTGGGCGCACACCCCACTAATTCGGCACTACACTAATTCGCAAAAAGCAATAGCAATTTAACCTCGCGAAACTATTGGAAGCTTTTCATTGGCAGCTGGCGTAAATCATAGCTGTATCATCCTGGCGCAGTCGGTAGGATGCGTTTTTTTAAACGCTTACTTTTTTCTAACCCCCAACGCTAAAAGGGGAGCATTACAGGTTTCAAGCTAATCTCTGTCTTTTTATCTTGGCAATCGTACATAACAATCAAACGCTATGTTTGATAAAAATCAGTTCAGTCGTTTTTGAGATATTGAGCTTTGAGAAATGACAATGTCGTTGGTTTTTCTGTTTTCTAAGGTGGTTAAGTCAGGTGTTAGATTTTATGGAAATAGCGAAGAAATACCGCTAGAAAAGTCGCTTACATTTGAAAAAAAAACCGCAATGAACTTGGCCCATTTTTTTTCAGAGTTACGATGGCACAGTCAGACATTGGCCTCAAACTTATAACCTCTTTAATAATACAGGAAATTTTCCTTTCCTGAGGAAAATATAGAGACACGTTTATTTGCGTAAATGTGAAACTGTAATCCAATGCGATAATGAATAACAAAAGCGGGCATCTCTATAAGTCAGTAGCGACGGCAGCGCCCGCAAAAAGGTGTCAACAGCTGATTTATGGGGAGCTTTGTTTTGCCGACGGTACTGTGTAAGTGTAATTAGCTTTCGTTCGTTGTTGGATGACTAAAGGTGTCCTCGCAGGATGAGAGCGCTTGGGCTGTAGTTCCTATGCGAGACCAGTGTATATTATGAGGGTCACTGACACGTTCGAATTGAAATAGAAATATTTATTCGCTTTTCGCAAAATACAGAGAACATAAATAATAATACATTATGCTTCGTATATCCCACCAATAAAATAAATGCGAAAGTTTGTAAGTCTGTTTGTTTGTTATTTCATCACGTCTAAACCGCTGAACCGATTTAGATGAAATTCGGTATAAAGATAGTTTGAGTCCTGGGAACGGACATAGGATAGTTTTTATCCCGAAAATTTCATAGTTCCAGCGGGATAGTGAAAACCGAATTCTACGCGGACGGAGTCGTGGGTAACAGGCTAGTTTTGTGGGTCAATTGGTTTCAAGTGTCCCATGATATTTATTTATGTTTTTATTTTTATTTTTCCATAATTGAAACCTTGATGATAACTGTCATCGAAGCAATTTCACTACTTAGTGTTTTTTTTATTAGAAATTTCATATCATGCGACCTGTAGAAAAAAAAAAGTTAAATTTTTATTTCTTTCAGATCTATTTTACCTCGCCATTGAAGGCCTGTGCCCACCAGTGGGTTTTATACAGACCGAGATGAAAGCGTAAGACGGAACCCAATCTAATGTTCCCTATCCGTTTATACACCTCCTTTTCATCTGGCCAACAGAGATATTCGACAAAAACATTATTCCCGTCGCATAAAAACCACGGTAACGGTTTTTCGCACGATAAATCCAAATCACCTCTGCTTTCTTGCACCTATACCGCACCAATCCGATACAGATATGAAATACCGACCGTATGGCTGTAAATAACTAAGTATGCAGAGGGTTCCCAGGAATTCTACAGGTACATACCTAATATAATAGATGATATTATATTCTAGCTTTCACGGTTCATCTATGTTTTTGTTTTTAGAAGCTTGTTTAGGGTTCTGTAAGGTGCCAATGGAATGCTATTACTGAGACTCCGCTATCTGTCTGTCTGTCACAGGACATATCTCTTGAGTCGTAATAGTTAGACACTTGATATTTTCCCAGATTATGTATTACTGTGGCCGCTATAACAACAAATATTAAAAACAGAATAAAATATATATTTAAGGGGCGCTCCCATACAACAAATGGATTGTTTTGCTATTTACATTATTTAGATTTAAGTTATGAATGACATTCTTCAAGATTTGGAAATTTACTACCGTACTACTGACATATTTTAAGCTCTATCTATCTATGAATTATAACTTAAAAAAAAAAGCATATAAAAAACAAAAAAGAGTAAAGTAAGTTCTCGGAAAAATGCCAATTTATGCAGTGCAAAAACGGTTACATTCGTTTTGGTTAAACTTAGCACAAGAAATATACCTGCACATTTTTAAACCCTCCTTCTTTTCTCTCTTTTACACCTCTCATTACAGGACGGTTTTTGAAACAAGAGGGTTTGTTCGAAACGAAAAATCCTTATAAGGATCCCCAACTCGTCGATATAGCCAGTGACGTACCCAATATTGTTTCACAAGATAGATAGGAGATAAAATAAAAGTGTAGTCGATTTCCCAGGGGCCCCGCGGCGCGCTACAAATGAATTCGTCTGTACGATTCCGATTTCGGATGTCAGATGGCGTTGGGAACGTTTCGTGTGATTGGTCGAGTGTCGGATGTTTTTGTTGGAGCAGGCTTTTGTTTTATTGGCTCATTGGTGGTAGTAGGCTATATAGCAAGGAG
Source organism: Choristoneura rosaceana (assembly GCA_037349165.1). Taxonomy (NCBI): domain Eukaryota; kingdom Metazoa; phylum Arthropoda; class Insecta; order Lepidoptera; family Tortricidae; genus Choristoneura; species Choristoneura rosaceana. The sequence continues at coordinate 8,155,081 of JAZBNJ010000013.1, forward strand.
GATAGTTCAGAGAGATGGTCGTCGGGGCCGAAAAGTTCTCGAATGGAGACCGCGGATCGGCAAGCACAGCGTAGAGCACCAACGGGGTGGACCACAGATATAGATTACACGAGATTACACAAATGCATCTACTTCACGTATCCGAACCCCAACCAAACGTCGGGGTTGGCCCCATACAAAGTCTGACTGCTAACTGACAAATCATCACTAGTGGCTGACTCGAGCCCCACGGCGCGGGCGGGCGGCGCATTTGAATCGATTTTGCGCGGACATCGGGGAATTCACATCGCTAATTCGCTCTTGAGTCGTCAGTGTAGATATAAAATAGTGACACGGTTGGTTTTCATACAGATTGAGGTGTTTGCGTTATCTAGTATAATCTGTATCTGTGGGGTGAACGACTGACCTGGTTAAAGATGTTTCACGGTATACAGGCCGCTTCCAACCGAAGCAACTAGAGGTCTTTGGAGGAAAGCTATGTCCCAACAGTGGACATCCTACGGCTGATGATGATGAGGCTTTTGTTTTGGATAATGATCTACATAATTATTGTTACAGTTGCAGATTGTTTTCACGAAAATGTCTTGAAGATTTTTTTTTTATTAAATATACTTATTTTGACTTTTGGAATGAAATTTGGTATTCAAGTAGCTTGATCTCTACAATGACATCACAAGCATCATCGTCATCATCATGTCAGCCGAAAGACGTCCACTGCTGGACTTAGGTCTCCCCCAAGGCTCCCCACTCTGACCGGTCTTGTGCTTTCCGGCTTCCGCATCCACCGTAATCCCGCAATCTTAATCAGGTCGTCGCGTTGCGAAACTGAAGTGGCAGTGGGCGGGGCACATTGCTCGCAGAACTGATGGCCGATGGGGTCAGAAGGTTCTCGAATGGCGTCCGCGGACCGGGAGACGAGCTGTCAGGCCTCCAACAAGATGGACCACAATACCACGATGTATTTTTTTGGGAATTCCTGTGGGAATTTTATAAGCTCCAGTTATTCCAATACAATTGCCAGACGTTGGTACTGACTAATGAAGTCGTCATCATCATCATCATCATCAGAGCCATAAGCTAGTATATAATGTGTTGAATTATAACCTAACCAACAAAAAGTTGGAAAACCCCCCACTTTGTCACTTTAAAGTTCAATATCTCAAAAACGGCTGAACTGATTTTGATGAAACATGTCTAAGAACCATCGCCAGAAAACCTGCTATCAAATAAAAAAACCGCATTCAAATCGGTCCACCAGTTTAAGAGCTACGGTGCCATAGACAGACACACAGACACACATAGCGGTCAAACTTATAACACCCCTCTTTTTGCGTCGGGGGTTAAAAATAAGGGATAAAGATGGATCTTGAAAACGATATTTCCCTAAGAAATCTTTATCTAGACTCAAAATGCCTGGTCGTAAATTACTACAAACAAGCGATAAAAATCTTCAAAGCACCCAAGTTTAACTATGTCGCAAAAACATTAAAAGTTTTAATGGATTTAAAGTGTCTACTATATTTATCATTCTGTTTAGTAAATTATGTTTGTCTTCTTATTAAAGTAGGTAACTACATTACATATCCAGCGCTAAAATTGTTCAATATTTACGGTTTTGCTGATTTTTTGCTGTGTTAGTTAAAAATTTGCCATCGCTCATATTTATGCGTTTCCATGACTATATCAGTATTCTTAACATGACCGCATTATTTTGCATTAAAAAATAAATATCATGGGACACTTGAAACCAATGGACCTAGTCTCAAACTAAGCAAAGCTTGTACTAGAGACACTAGGCAACGGATACTCAAATACATTACATTACCTAGAGACAAAATTGAAGTTCTGTAAAATAAGGAAGTATAAATTAGGTACGTAACGACTTCCAGCTAAATGTAACTAATTCTTCTAATTTATATTTATTCTAGTTAAAGCCACAGGTTTCAAGGCTGCTTCGAATCGAAGGAACTAGACGTCTATGGAGCAGGCCTATATCCAACAGTGGACGTCCTTCGGCCAATGTGATGATAATATTCTGAAGATTTAACATCATCCTACATCTATGGTACAGCCACCAGCATTAATATCTGCCACATCGGAGCGTGCAAAAAATATCAGACACGTCTTTCCGGCCCTAGAAATAGAGTCGTATCAGATATTTATGCAAGCTTGTTGTGTCAGATATTGGTGCTGGTGACTGTACAGAGTGTCCACCGACACTGTAACAATCGACCCACTTCGATACCGAAACCTTTTCACAAAAAAACCCTGTTTATATTTTAATAACCATAACTCTCGGTTAAAATTAAGCCGCATTGTCGGGGGACCTCATATAATGGCCTAACAATCTCTTCCCGTTGGCAATTTCATGGGCCAGCGGTCGTGAATTAACTTGCCGCGCAGATATAATTATATTTTGATGACTATGTTAGCTCGTTTGATTAGAGGATTGTTTGCAATAAAAGTTAACGCGTATAGGTACTGTCGTTTGAACGTACAGTCGAACAAATTGAATCCTGACCCAGGAATCTTTAATAATCAATTTCACTATGATTTCCTTGACAAAAGTATGGGATGCCATGATGTCAACATTATATCAGTAGCACAAAAGTTACACCTTGGGTCATTATGTACGACTGTACAAAGACAATTAAATTCATTCATTTGCTAGTAACCGGTGTCATGAGATTCAGGCTAACTTGGTTGCAACCCCTTAACACATTGAACGCCACTCCAAAAATGTAGTATTTCCATTCAAGCCACAGAAGACACTGGTGGGCCAAACTATGTTGAATCATTGGAGCCATGGGAGAAATTTTAAAAGACCTATCCAACGATACCCCACACTATAGGGTTAGTCGAGGAAAAAAATCACCCCCACTTTACGTCTATGGGAGGTACCCTAAAAATTTTTTTTTACTGTTTTTTGTTGTACCACTTTGTCGGCGTGACTGATATGTATATTCATGTCAAATTACAGCTTTCTACATGGCGAAACTATAAGGGTTCCTAGTTGACTACGGAACCCTAAACATACGCGTACCCTGCAATGAGACGTTTACAAGTCAAAACGATCATGGAACGATAACTTTACCTTGACTAGTTTGTATGCGTAAAATCCTTTTACAGTCTTTCCCGCACTTGATAAAAAATCTTGATATAGCAAGAGACTCTCTTCGACAAGGTTCTATTGAGTATCACATGACTTGTCAAAGTCTAGAAGTGGTAGCATTTGAACTTGCAAGAATTGAAGACGAAATGAACAAATTTGAAGTAAGGTTGTGTTGCTAAATAGATAATGCCACTGTCAAAGTCTGTCAAAGGAATGTCATTTTAATGATCCAATAGACGAACCCATCAAAGACTATTTGCCGCGACGGCCATTGAGGAAATCGGCCGATTTCCGCCGCCCGTGTTGCCAGCCCGAAAATGTTTAGCGATAAATATTCTATTTATATGGCAACACTGGGGACAATGTTTCGATAACGGTGATTGTGAAACAATTTTCATCGTAGTACACCCTGTATGAAGCTAATATTTAAATAAAATATAATAAATATTTATATCTATCGTCATTATCATGTGCTGCTGGGCACAGGTCTCCTCTCAGAATTAGAGGGCTTGGCCGTAGTTCCCTCGAAGGCCCAGTGCCAATTTGGAACTTCACACACACCATTGAATTACTTCACAAGATTATGCTGGTTTCGCGATTTATTTACTACGTTATTTTGTGTTTCACACAGACTTAGCTGTCTTGCACGTGTTGTAGTTTAGTTCAAGTTATTTATATAGATAGAGATAAAATTTCGTAAAAAAGTAGTTTTCCATGTCATTTAAAAGGTTCAAATATATCTACATATCTCGTTAAGAAATTCCTTTTTTAATAATGAAAATATATACCTAGTGCCATCCACGAAGACGCGTGGTTTTCTCAAAATTAGCCATTAATGAAATTGTAATAAGAACCACGGTGGATTCGATTTGTGGCATTCGAACATGGCGGATGTAGACAATATCTAATTTTGCTATTTCTGTTTCTTTGGCTAGTTGAAGAATAATTTAGATAGTGTTTTATGCGGCGATTAACCTTAACAGTGACCAGAGATCACAAAATTCTATACTGCTCTCGTGTCTGACATTTTATAATGCGCAAGTTGTCTCCACGTGGTTTCTGGAATTTTACTATCAAGTTATTTCAAAAACTACAATCACCGTACAACGTTGCCTCTCAATGAGAATACTTAGACACTGGCGAAATTGTCCTATTAATTAGGACAGAAAAGCCTTATTTTAAAAGAGAAAAAGAGAACCACGGCACGCATCATCGTGAATAACTCTACCTGTATATTTCCAATCATCTTGAATAAACAGACTTCTTTTGTTACGTCCTACAAAGTAATCTTTAAAACTGAAACATGAAAATGGAAACTTTCAGTACAAATGTTTATCTTTTCTTCAAAAATTTGTCTGAAATAGAAAATAATTTCCAAGAACTCAGCCAGGCAATTTTCTCAGAGAAAAGCCCATTATCTGATTAACTTTTATTCAATCTTAACTTATTTAAGTATTGGAAACTTAGAAAATAATCATGGCGGACGAAAAAAGTTTTTCTTACGTCGCCACTTACCACTCACACCGTTGGTAAAACCTTTTTTTTATTCGACTGGCTGCCCATAGACACCATCACACAGGGCACAAGCGTCCTCTCAGAATGAGAGGGCTTGGGCCGTAGTTCCCACGCGGGCCCAGTGCGGATTGGGAACTTCACACGCACCATTGAATTGTATCGCCGGCTTGTGCAGGATTCCTCACGATGTTCTCAACGCAAAGCTCGTGGTAAATTTCAAATGTTCCGCACTTGAATTTCGAGACACTCAGAGGTGCTTGCCGGGGTTTGAACCCACGACCCTCTGCTTGAGAGGCGATAGGTCAATCCATTAGGCCACCACGGCTTCAGTATAAATTTGAAGGAAATAATTCCATAAACTCCAACCTTCGGTGTGACAGGCGCCCCGGTCCCCTCAACAAATAAACAGTCCAGTGAAAACTCTTATCATCCGAGATAATATCAGCTGTTAAAGACAGTTCCATCGAAAACGGGCCAGCCCCTTTGTCTTGCTGCCATTTGTGCGGCGGGAAAAGTGTTTTGATACTTTTTCGGCCGTTTCTTAAGGATGAAACGTTTAGAGCGATGAGATGTTAAAAATAAGATGTTGTTTTTCTCGGAAGTAATGATCTTGATATTATTGAGTTTTTACTTGTTTGAAGAGATATCATACAAGATAACGTTTCAAAGGGTCTAGAGATTGTTTGATTCAGGTCCATAAAGTCTTATCAGTACTTAATCAGTCATTTAGAACATGAAACTACCGTGAGACTCACTCATTAAATGATATTGTAACGGATAACTCACGTCTTAAATCGAGTTTAGCTCGACATGTTTCGGGCTATTACGTAGCCCTTCTTCACAGGAGCACGCTCGAACTGACAGACTGATGCTTCAGACTGATGAAAATTAAACGTTTATCGAACCCACTTTCCAAAGATTTATTTTTTATTTTTTTATTTTACTAGTTTAGACGTAAAAGGATATTATTATCCGACAGACGGATAGACAAAGTAACTATCGCATAGGTTACCAGCGAGATAGACGGGTGACCTGGTTAAAGCCGGGGGTTCATGGTGGATACAGGCCGTTGCCAACCGAAGCAACTGGAGGTCTTTGGGGAGGCCTATGTAACAGTGGACGTCCTACGGCTGAGATGATAATGATAATGATGTTAGGTTAGGTTACTTTAAGAACTACAGCGCATATCCTTCGGAATTTCGTGGTTTCATTTTGCGATTGGGACATTATGATTCTGTGTGCCTATCCTGTACTGTTCATGTTGGCAAATAAATCAATCTTCTTCTTCTTCTTCTTATGAGATAAAGCAAAGAGATTAAGCCGTTTTGAGACTAGGCTAATTTGAAGTCTGGACTACGAGTGAATCATTTTGCGATGTATTTGGTCTGAGTCACCCGATTATTTTCAACCAAACAAAGACTTAATCGTTTTGATACTTAAGTACCGGTGCGGTTGGTGTGATCCCTGGTGTAAACAGTCGTGTTTTCGACGAGCATCTCCGAACGTAAAACGCAGGTGGCCCCCCCACTGCTTGGGTCGTTCGTCTACCCGCATTTTGAACAATGCAAAACGAAAACAATTTAGACATTGCAAGGGTTATGATCGGTGCTTGAGCAGTTGAGGGGTTAAACAGTTGTCAAAAGCAGTTCAACAACTTGGCTTGAATTGACAAGTGGTTTTGATGCTTGTTTAATTGAGAAATTTGAAATTTTATATGCACCTTAATATTAGGTAAGGTACCGAAGTATCACGACGTTTGTTAGCACAGATAAAGATTACATGAGATAACGCAAACACCTCAATCTGTATGACAACCAACCGTGTCACTTTTTTATATCTATAGTGACGTCTCAAGAACGAATTAGTATGTGAATACCCCGATGTCCGCACAAAATCGATTCAAATGCGCCGCCCGCCCGCGCCGTTGGGCTCGAGTCAGTCACTATTCACGATTAATCAGTTAGCGGTCAGTCTTTGTATGGGGCAAACCCCGACGTTTTGTCGGGGTTCGGACACGCGAAGTAGATGCATTTGCGTAATCTATTGTAATCTATATCTGTGTTTGTTAGTCTATGTTTGGTAGAAAATAATCAAACAACAACAACGTCCCGGTATCAATAAGAGAGAACTTGGGCTGTGATTCTCACGCGGGCCCAGTGCGGATCGGGAATTGCGAGTGTGTTAACACACACCATCAAAATGTACCATACTGAACCATAGAGCTTGTGACAAATTTAGAATACGTTATTCCAAAAAACTCCCAGGTGTGAGTTCGAAATCCGGATTTGAACCCACGACTCTGCTTGAGAGGTCACAGGTCAAACCACTAGGCTACCACGGCTTACCTTTGTACACTCAGCGACTATTATTGCAACGATGATACTTTTCAGCAGCCTATTGACGAGAATGATGATACATACCTGCAAAGAAAAAAGTAATTATAAATATTTTGATCCTTTCACATTAATAAGTGCTTGTTATAGTGTTGTTGTTGTTGTGTTGCCTAAATTGAATAAAGATATTTTGACTTTGAATTTGACTGGGCCACCACGACTGTTGATATATATTGATTATTATTTATTTTTTGGAACTACTAAATCGATTCAAAAGCTTATTATATTAGGTATCCTAGATGACAAAAGTTACGACTAAGGTTAGGTTAGGTTACATTAGTTCATGTACCCAAATGGAAAAGATCGCTTTTGAGCGATAAGACCGCCTATTGTCTACCCTGAACATGAGTGTTTAAAGTTTTTGTACTGATTTGTTGTATTTGTAACTTTTTATTCCAATAAAAAATCTATATCATGGGGACGCACAAGCGCGCTACAGCTAATTCATATTAGGAAATAGGACAACTATACCCACAGCGCTATGCATTTCACTCAGTAATCTTCTAAATCTAACGAAGGTGCGACAGCACACCAGTGTAACCCACAAAATCCAAAATTCCATCCGTCAACATTCCGGACGTCATAATGGATCAGCCCCAGTCAGTGCGCAGCTCATATCCTAACAAATGATGCTGCAAGACGAATGACTGAGGTACCCAGGATTAAGGGGGTTCTGGTACCGTCAGCATACAAAACGCGATTTGTGATTTAGTCGGATTCGTTTTACAATAAAATAAAAAATGAAAAAATAAAAATCATTTATTTCAGACAATTAAATCCAATTAATTAAGCAATAGGCGGCCTTATCGCTTCAGAGTGATCTCTGAACACTACAATTTCAAACTCAAACTCACAACATTTATTGACAACAAAAACACACTACATCACAACAAAAACACAGTAAAAACATAAATAAGAGAAGGGAGAAAAATTAGAGACGTTGTGCTATATTTATTTTAATTGTATTATTAATTAATTATAATTATTAACTAATGTAACTACAAGTAACTTTCCTACAAAATTTCCATACAATTTATTTTTACAACGAGCGAACAAACTTTATTTTACTGTCGCTACTTCCTTTTGCATTGAAGGCGGCAACCCGAAGAAAACCGAGTTTAACTCGCAATCTTATTTGATACAGAAAAAATGATATTATAAGTTACTGCCTTTTGCCAGGTCGCGGATGGCTTGGAAATTGTGAATGCTTTTTATACTTTTTTTAGGTGACAGCTTTCTTGAAATGATTAAGAGAGCTATAAAGTATAGACTTCAAGTGTTTTTCACCCCCGAAGCAAAAAGGGGGGGTGCTATAAGTTTGTTGCCGATGTCTGTCTGTGGTACGTAGTAGCCAAAAAGGTGGACAGATTTCAATGTTTTCACACGAACAAACGCGCTGAGATTTATCTTTTAAGTGGCTGATAGTCTCATATTGATTCTAGATTAGCAGTGTGCAAGATTTGTAGCACAATACAGTGCGTTTTTAAGATAAAAATGAGAGCAAGTAGCATTTTTCATGACCTATGAAGTTATGTAGTTAGTAGGTACGACAGGACATAGGAGTAGACACACGGGTCAAACACATAACACTCCTTCTTCGCAGTCGGGTAAAAATGGCATCGATCAAACCGAAAGTTTCACTTTACACGAAAGTGTCAAGTCATGAGTCACCTTTTATTATACTCAAACATAGTCACGAGTCTATGTGACTAACATGACCTTTTTGAAATTACCCCAATAAACTGGCGAAGTATAGATATTATAATAAATCGTAGAAGACAAACCGTTCGTCAACAAAGTACGATATTAGATAGTTATCGCGTATTTCCGGCACTATCTCCGTTCAACGATAGTTGAGAACTATTTAGGGTTGTCACTTGGGATTTATGGTTTTGAGATTCATTTTGATGCACAAAAGATTTCTATATTTACAAAAAGGCTAGTCAATTAGGTCACTCAAGTAACCCTCCTTCTTCGCAGTTGGGTGAAAAAAAAATAGCCATGTTTTTTTTAGTCTTTTGACAAAGAAACAAAAAATTATGAAGATCTTTGCGCCATTTCAAGATATGCCTAGGAGTTTCGTGATCTGGCTGATTTTACGATCGGCCGATCGAACATAATTTATCAGTAGTGACTAACAGACCGGCAGATACTGCACAGCTTAAAATAACAAGAGATTTGATCTAGCAGGCAATATTGAGTAGGTATCAGATTTTTTTTTTGACATTCTTAACGACGTAGCTAATAATCTCCTTACATTTAATTTATTCTTGTATTGTGTAGTTTTTAAGTATTAAATTTGTAATTATTTTATTATGGAAAAAAAATACTTTCTGCCAAGTTTCTTGCGGGGCGCATTCTTCTTCGCAAAGATGGTCTTACCGAAAGCGCTGTTAGTTTAAAATGACGTGTAAAAGTGCCCATTGCGGCCTATTTACTGAATAAATGATTTGAATTTGATACTTTTTGCAACGGATACAGACAAAATGCGAGCGCGTCTCAAAAAACGTTTTCAATAACCCTAATTTCACGCGGTTGGCAACCCTAGATCTCTATTTGCCAATCCAAAAACTTGCAGAGCCATTGAAAAGTATTTTCGCTGATCTTTGCAATAATCGTATTTGCTGGGTTATCAGTAGTAAGTGTAATTTACAGTTATTAATTAGCCGGTGCTGCTTGGTTTTAGAATAGCACTTGCAGGTGGTAGGACCTTGTGCAAGGTCCGCCCGGATTACTACCACCATCTTGCTCGCTAATCCTGCCGTGAAGCACTTGCTTGCACTGTTGTGTTTCGGCGCGGAGAGTAAGACAACCGGTGAAATTACTGGCACTTGAGGTATTCCAACTTAGGCCTCTAGGTTGGCAACGCATTTGCAATACCCCTGGTGTTATTGGCACATGCTGAGCTGAGTCCTTTTGGCATCACACTACAGCACAACGTCTCAAATTGTTCTCTCTTTTCCTATTTATGTTTTTTACTGTTTTTGCTGTGATGTAGTGTGTTTTTGTTGTCAATAAATATTGTGAGTTTGAGTTTGAGATGTTTATCGGCGGTGGTGATTTTTTACCACCAGGAGACCCACTTGCTCGTTTGCCTTCCAGTCGAATAAAAAAAAAGGACGGAACCCATCTACCCATGTCTGTCTTAATAAGTGAGTAAAGGACCTAATGTGAGATTGGGAAGCAGCGCTTTAACCTCCTAAGTTCTGACATTTTTAACAAAAACGTGGTTGATCTGCTTTGCTATTTTGGATATTATTTCAAAATTCTTAGAATTCTTTATTCAATGAACAATTTGTACTTTATAAAGTACATTCGGCCGTTATTCTTAGAGTTAATTAGTCCTTTATAAAGAACGCGAGGACTTAGAAGGCTATATTGAAAGCAAGACAGAAAGAAACGTTTATTTGTAACATTAACAACACTTAAATCAAAATAAATAATAAATATAGTTAAAAAAAAAACTAGAAAACATGCCTTCATAGCAAATCGAACTATAAAGTGAATGAACATTAAATAAAAAAAAAAACCCGACTGCCTTAAAAACTAAAAGGAAGAAAACGCGTCAGTGTAGTGTGGTGGTGATAGATGGGTTTGTGTGATTTGTGTGTGTTCTACAGTGTGAAGGTGGAGGAACTGCATAAACATGCATATCTTGCATAAACTTAGCTATCATAAAGGTCGCGGGTGAGCAAATTTGTTTTAGTTAATTAAAAAGACAAAAACTCATTATTCATAATATCATTACCTAACGATATCAAAATGATCTTCAAACTTGATGTTAAATTAATAAGATTCTCCAATTTAAAGCCATATTGAAACTGAATTCCTTGAATTCAAACGAGTTTGAAATAACCGATATCTATCGAAACTACAAGGATCAATTAGAGTTCAATGTTCTCTAAATGAATATTAATGTATCTTGGGCTATAAAATTATCATTTTTAACAATTGAGCATCTCGGCTTCTTGCATAGTAAAGCTCACTTTATTACCTTTGCAAAAGGTCTAGAATGATACACCGGAGAGAAAAAGATAGGGAATGTCACACTGTTCTACCACTCTTATAATTGGGGGGGCTTCGTTGGTCTTATTGTAGAATGATTGGCGATTGATGTCTTTATGTCACCAGACAATTCGACACGTATTAATTCACGAGTTGACGATTATAATGCGAATCTGGGATTCGATTTGTAGCATTTGAACATGGCGGATATAGACAATATCTAATTTTTGCTATTTCTGTTTCTTTGGCTAGTTGAAGTATAATTTTGATAGCGATTAACCTTAACAGTGGACAGTGATCACAAAATTCTATATTGCTCTCGTGTCTGACATTTTTTAATGCGCAAGTTGTTTCCACGTGGTTTCTGGAATTTTACTATCAAATTGCAAAAACTACAATCACCGTACAACGTCCCTCTCAAAGAGAGTACTTTGAAACTGGCGAAATTGTCCTATTAATTAGGACAGAAAGCCATATTTAAAAGAGAAGAAGAAGAAGAGATGCGAATCAAAACTAGTGCCTTGCCCAGTAATAGCATGTTTTGTGACCTAGTCTTGTGCGCTAGTGGTGACTTAGTGGTTGGTCCAATTTTGTCAAATACAATGCAATACAATACAAATATTCTTTATTGCACACAATAAATCAGTACAAGAAAAAACTTAAAATACAAACACAGATTTAGGGTAGACAATAGGCGGTCTTATCGCTTAAAAGCGATCTCTTCCAGACAACCATTTGGGAACATGAAATAGTTAAGTATCGGTAGAGTAAACGAGTTCTTGAGTGGAGTTCGCGTCTTGGCAAACGTTGTGTAGGTATGTAGGATGCCCTTCGGCCAGGTGGAGTGACAATCTGCGAAAAGATGCTGGTAGAAGCTGGATGCGTGGACAAGGCGCAATGGCGCTTATTGGATTGCCATAGGCTATCACAGATACACTCATGATGAAATATCAGGTAGTTTCTATGACTGAAACGAGTCATTTGTCGAAGTTAGTGTAAGTAAAAATAACAACGTGTATAAACATAGGCGATAGAACAATAAAAAAAAGACTACCCTATTTGTTTAACAGCTTACCTGATAACATCCGCCTAGAAACTGACAAACATAAATTTAAAAAGATCCTTAAAAAATATTTAGCAGAAACTCTTCCATAAGACATAGTTCTAACAATAATTATAAACAATTATGTAATAATATTACATTATTTTATATTCTTATAGAGACTGTGTCCTGCAGACAAACTGTGTAAACAGTTTTGCAGGGCTATGTGCAAAAAAAATATGTAAAATTAATGTCAAATAAATACTTTTCTTTCATTCATTCATTCATTTAGGGCACAGGTATCTTCTCAGAATGAGAGCGCTTGAGCCGTAGTTCCCATGCCGGCCCAGTGCAGATTGGGAACTTCACACGCAATATAATAATTGGTTCGCAGGTTTGTACATGTTTCCTCATGTTTTCCATTACCGTAAAGCTCGTGGTAAATTTTGAACATAATTTTGAAATCTCGAAAAATTCAGAGTTGCGAGCCTGCTCGAACCTACGACCCTCTTCTTGAGAGCCAATCGGTCAAACCACAAGACCACCATACCTTATATAATCATACCAGTATGGTTTTTGAAGCCGGTGATATATAAAACGACTACTATCTATTTTAACCAGATGAAGGAAAGGGTGGGTGTCGTGTCGCATCAGGAAGTCGAACAGCTGGCCAAAGACTGTGCGGAGTGGCGATTACTTCACCGACAAGACCATAGCTCTTAAATTTAAGAAGAAGGATATATAAAACTACTAGCTTTTGCCTGCGGCTCCGCGGGCTCATAAATTATCTCTAGGCCAAAAATCACGTCGATCCGACGCTCAGTTACGGCGTGAAAGACTGAAAAACACAATCATACACACTTTCGCATTTATAATATTAGTATGGATGTTTTGCCAATCTTTAATTCCCGTTAAACATCCCGTTACTGGTATCACGGGCCGATATATCTCCAACATATGCTAGGGCGGGAAGTCATATATTATGTTCGGCACGCCCCTGCCAGGAACGTTTTGTTTCGGACCCGTTATATGTTGTATCTTGTTATGAATAAGCAAGGTATTTTGCGGATGAATTATGTTTATATTATGCGATTGCGAACGCATTTTTTGTAAAAGCTATGGCGGTAACTTCTTTACGTGGCCTAATTAAAGTTGGTGTGAGAATTAAATCATGAAATCTAGTTGAAAAGTGTTCGCAGATTTTAAAGCGCACAAGTCTCATACGAACAGTGCAATTTAAGAGAAATTTCCCTGCCGGCCGCGCGGCCGCGTTAGGTATTCGTTTGGGATATTGCTGTCTTCATCGCTCTTGAAATAAGCGCTCGCAGCCGTCCCCCCATGCACATCCCCTCCCGCTTCTCCGCTTCCCGATAATGTATATCGAGATAGCTGTAGGCTTTTCAAGATTTGGGCGGTTGAATTTTGGGTTTCGTTGTCTATAGTTTCTATTATACGAAAAGTATAGCACAGAAATCAATGATATTTTACAATCAAGATCTTCATTATATTTTCTATGCATGTGGTTTTTCGATTTTGTAAAAAATCCTTAATAGTCTGTAATTCTTCTCTTAAATAAAAAACTTGTAATAAATCGACAACTGGAAGCGTTTTACACAGAACCAACAGCAACAGCATCTCGTTAGCTTTATCACAAAACAGCGAACTGCCAGCCATCTCCACAAGTTTCTACCATATCCCCAAACGAACCAAATACTAGAAAACATAAATATTGGTATCAAAAAGGGATTTTGAAATTTAATAACGCAGCGCCGCCTGTACGGCGAAGATTGCGGCACTAATGCTCAACTAGCGGCCATTTCCAATTTTCGGACCGGATTTTTACTTTACGTTCTGTGATTTTTGAGTTTGAAAAGCTACGATCGGACGTTAAAATGAAGTGTATAAGGAGGGATTTCTTGGAAGAAGTCTTTCTGTGAAGTCTTTGATAGTCTTTAGGGAAATTAAATCAATTTAAGATTGTTTTTTCGGAATCTTTTTGTTTTTTTTTATTACAACTCCAAATTTTTGTTTTGTTAATACAAAAAGATTCCAAAGAAACAATCTTAATTGGATTGCTTTAACGACATCTTTTGTCCGTGTGAGCGGTTAGTTCCAATGGGGTGCTGAAAGTTTCTCAATGAGGGCTACAGCTTAGGTATGTCGCTAGTGTCGCTGCTCAAGTGACTAAATAAGAAACAAACACGCTGAGATATGTGGTGCATAGGAGAAATTCGTGTCTGTACCACTGTCCAGCGGTGGTGTAGCGGTATAGCACGCGGCACGGCCGAGGATCTGGGTTCGATTCCCAGCGTAAATTTCAAATGCAATTTTGAAAAACCCACCGGATTTGAACTCACTATTCTATGATTGAGTGGCCATAGCTCAAACCACTAGGCCACCAAGGTTTTTTGTAATATAAATATTACCATACAATGTGTACGTCTTTGTTTTTTTTGTACTTAACCTTTTTGTTTTATCTTTTCGTACAATAAATAAATAGTATAAACAAACAAACAATATGTACGGGAATTACGTTTGAGAGGTCGTTAGAAATAGGTCCATTAATTGGTGCCAAATAGCAATTGTGAAGTTGTGAGTGCGTGTGTGTGTCGATCATAAATTTTTACTGAAATTCTTTTAGATAAAGCAAGTAAAAAAAAGTAAACAAAAATCAAAAGGGAAACTCCCACACCGGTTCCTAACCTAATTTATATCCCCAGTACAGTCGCCGCAAAAACAAATATTTGGGATCATAAATTTCAACTGGTACAGTCCACCCATTGATTTGTGGAAGCTGTTTGACCTTTTGAATGAACTTTGCCGCACCTTGTTACGTAAAGTTGAGTTATGTGTTCTCAAGTTAGAATTAACAAAATACAATAACATTATATCTAAATGTTATTTTTATTTGGTTTGTTTTTGGTATAAATGCCTACAATACAATACAACTCTTTATTGTACAGTCAAGGGCAAAAATATGTATACACTTTAGTACCTTGTCTAGTTTTGTCATATTTGAACTGCCATATATGAACTGTCACAGTGGTTAAAGTGACAAGGTACTAAAGTGTATACATATTTTTGCCCTGGACTGTATGCCATGTATACAGTACTTAGTAATAGCAGATTAACGAAATTTACATTGTAAGCAATGGGGCTTATCGCTACAGAGGCAGAGAGATGTCTTCGAAGAAAACATTTATGACGGAAAAGAAAGCAAGGAATGAATTTCAACAAGCGGTGCATTCTGTACTATTTTTTTTTATTCCACTGGATGGCAAACAAGCAAGTGGGTCTCCTGATTGTAAGAGATCAACACTGCTGCTTTACGGCAGGATTAGCGAGCAAGATGGTGGTAGCAATCCGGGCGGACCTTGCACAAGGTCCTACCACCTGCAAAAACATATCTATGCTTATGCCTTTAATTATAAGAAAATTCTAGGCATCCTTAGTTATTGGGTAATTCTAAAGTCTTTAAGCAATCTGAGGGCAGAGGTTATACGCAATATGCAATATCATACGTAATAGAATAGCCAAGCCTTATTTCATATCCACATGCAAAATACAACTCTAATAACTCTACAATACGATTAAAATTTGAACCAACCACCGTATAAAACTAGCAGTGTAGATATAATTGTTAGCGAAATTGATTCTAATGACTATTGAAATATGATTTATATTTGGTTGATTGAATTAGAACTGACCTTTCGCAGTGTTGAAACAGTTTTATTTGCAATATAGACTTTGAATGTGGGTATTACAGGTGGAAATCGAATGGTACGACTCAATATGATATTGTATGAAAGTGAAGCTTCAAATTAGTTACGTTTTAAAGGCTAAAGTTCTGCATGACGTGAGTTTAAGTTGGAGAAACATTAGCGGATTGCAAATGAAACGGGACAGCGGGTTGCGTAGTGGCAAGCAAGTTTCCGACCAAAAGCAGTTATTGTAAGATTGTAACCCAAAGCGAAACCGAACTAGGCTTTGTGTTTCGGCTTTGGCAGAAAGCAATATTATGTATATTGGCATACCTCATCATTATCATTATTGTATCTTTGGTTCTATTTGACAACCAGGCAGCGAAAATCTTTATTTTTATTTACATAAGGTACATGTACTCAAAGAATATCTGTTATGGTTGTTACATAAACCATATATAATATTTGTATGTTTGTGTAACGGAGCGACGGATCGACGTGATTTTCGGCATAGAGATAGTTTATGGACCCTAGAGCATAGGCTACTTTCTATCCCGGAAAAATGCACAGTTCCCGAGGGAACAGCGCGCGATAATCGGTCGCGCGCGATATACTAAGCGGGCGGAGCCGCGGGCAATAGCTAGTTTTGAATAGAGTAATTTGGATTACATTTCACCCAAGCCCACTCATTCTGAGAGGAGGCCTGTGCCCAGCGATGGGACGTATATACGTCCTACTCAATATTGAATATAATTACCAATTAGTTTAATTTAACTAACTGCGATAAATTTAAATTACCTATCAGGGCTAAAAAGCGTTTTTGCAATGATGTTTTGAGCATACAAAATCAAAGATTCACACTTTCAATATTTAAGTTTTTGTGTATCTATGCATCTATTTGGGACCGTCCTAAATTCTGCTCTACATATATTGCAGGGAAAAGAGCGTTATTACATTCAAAATCGATACGGCCTTGGAATATATTTTGGCTGTTATAGGGATGTGACAAGTCAAGACTCTCCGCGGATGCGGATACGGATGACGCAGAATTGGTATAATACTCGTAATCAACATTACGTATAGTCTCGCTTTTTACTCACTCATACTCATTTATTAACGATATTTAGCTTTAAAAAAGAAAAGACTTAACTATAGTCTCTCAAGTAGAGAATCGTGGACTCAAATGCGGACGGCTCTCATCTTTGAGTTTTTAAAATTCGCAACCACAAGCATTACGGAGAAGGAAAACACCAGGAAAGCAATACAATTGTGAGAATAAAGTTCCCATTTTGCACTGGGTCTGCGTTCGAACTACAGCTGAAGTGCTCTTAAGGAGGCCTTCCATTTAATGCGTGTTTTCTTTGCATAAATAATAATAATAGCAGTTATTTACCACAAAGTTTTACATTATATATAGTAGTTTGCCAATGATCACCACACTAGGCAGAGCCTTCCTTCTTCAGCAGCGATACCTACAAGACTTTAATGGTCCAACACTGTTCCCTACAATCAAATATGTATGTACCTAGTTAAATCTCTATCTCATTCGCTACAAGGCACTTACATCTTCATCATCTATTCCTGCCCACCATCAGGTGAGATAGAGCGTCAGTTTTAAGTTAAAAAAGCGGATTCCTGATTCCCTGGAGATGCCAATGTCCCAACCCTAATACTTATATTAAATAGACTTTCCCTAAATATAACATACGATTCGATTTCCTTTCGCTACACGGGGTCAAGTTCGGGACCGGGTCAAAAACGATGTCCGGCCTTCGATAACCGGACACAGGAGTTACGGGTGATAAGATTTTATCGCGCGCGACTAAATTATCGATAAAGTAGGTATAGAATTTGAAAGGTTTTTCGGAAAATCGTTGATTAAACTTTTTTTTTTATTCGACTGGAAGGCACTCGAGCAAGTAGGTCTCTTGGTGGTAAGAGATCACCACCGCCCATAAACATCTGCAACACCAGGAGTATTGCAGATGCGTTGCCAACCTAGCGGCTTAAGATGGAATACCTCAAGTGCCAGTAATTTCACCGGCTGTCTTACTCTCCACGCCGAAAAACAACAGTGGAAGCACTGCTGCTTCACGGCAGGATTAGCGAGCAAGGTGGTGGTAGCAATCCGGGCGGACCTTGCATAAGATCCTACCACCTGCGAAACTATCCAACTAGTCTTGCTTCTCCGCTACCAGTGCACGACAGAAATTGCGTATTCATAATGGATTATTATTAATTATGTAAGTTAGAAAGAAAGAAAATACATTTATTCACAACACAAGACACAACAATAGCATTAAGTACAAATAGACAACACATAGGAAATTATGCGTCATTGCGGTTGTGAATCGGACACTGGCTCAGCATAAACACCCCAGCGCTGATTTTCAGCCAGCACCGTTGGT
Source organism: Choristoneura rosaceana (assembly GCA_037349165.1). Classification (NCBI taxonomy): domain Eukaryota; kingdom Metazoa; phylum Arthropoda; class Insecta; order Lepidoptera; family Tortricidae; genus Choristoneura; species Choristoneura rosaceana. The sequence continues at coordinate 8,173,257 of JAZBNJ010000013.1, forward strand.
GACCCTCGGACCGCTACAAAGATATACACAGTTTTAAGTTGAGAAAGAGAAATTGTCAGAAATTAGGAGTACGTCAAAGAACAAGGGCCAAAGAAATAGCCCAGCGAATAAGCTCGTTGAAGTGGCAACGGGCAGGTCATATAGCACGGAGAACGGATGGTAGCTGGGGCCGAAAGGTTCTCGAGTGGAGACCGCGGATCGGCAAGCGCAGCGTAGGACGTCTACCAACGAGATGGACAGATGGAATGAAAAGTTGCCAAATGAAACAGGTAGCCAAACGTTATTCGCCAAAAGATTAGTAAATCCAAATCAACAATAGGTGTCCCTACAATATTTGAAGAGTTCCCTTGATTTCCTAAGGATCAAATTCTAATTTGGTGACTATGGGACTAATTGAAGAAATTCCCCTATTAACGAAAAGATGTTTTTCTATTGACGCAGTACTGAGGTCATCATCATGTCAGCCGAAAGACGTCTACACTGCTGGACATAGGCCTCCCCCAAGGTTCTCCACTCAGACCGGCCTTGTGCTTTTCGCATCCACCGTGAAGTACTGAGGTAACAAGCATAAAAAAACCGAATCGACCTCCTTTTTTTGAAGTCGGTTAAAAAAAGAAGGAAGAATGGAGGTTAGGGGCACGTTAAGTCAAAATTAAACTACCTACCCCCTGAAATGTTCTAGAAGAATTTGTAGACAGCCTTGTATAAGCTAGAGCGTGTTCCTAAAACGGTCTCAATGAAATCAAAACATGAACAGTTCTAAATCTATCAGTAACACATAAATCGCGGACCAAAGTCCATGTCCAATATTACTTGGTGACTATGGGACTAATTGAAAAAAATCCCCTATTAACGAAAAAAAAAATTCTATTCCGTTTATAAATTACGAAGTAATCTTTCATTCACCTCCATTTTTTGAAGTCGGTTAAAAAAAGAAGAAAATAGGGCGGAGGTTACAAATGTTCTAGAAGAATTAGACACCCTGTATAAGCTAGAGGTTGTTCCGTTTTAAAACGGTCTCAATGAAATCAAAACACGAACAGTTCTAAATCTATCAGTAATACATAAATCGCGGACCACAGTCCATGTCCAATATTACTCACTGTCGCTTCATTGCGGCATTTGTTTGTTATGTTTTAAACCACATCAAATAATTCATTGGACAAATAGGAGAATGGAATTAGTTAATTTATTGTACCACGGAAGAACAATCGTAGGGGTATGGGACTGTGGTCCGAGATAGGCGGAGCGGTAAGCGGTTTTAGCTTCGTTAGGCTCAACGTGCTAAATTTAGAACATAATCTAATCAAATATCATTTCTTTAGGGTTTGAAATCCGAAGGGTCGGAGCGGTAAGCGTTTTCAGCTTCATTAGACCCAACGTGCTAAATTTAGAACATAATTTGCGGCGGGATTTGCCGCCATCATGCGCGCGCGCTGCGCCTCCATGCTGCAGCGCGCGCGCGACAGCCGCAACACGCTCCTGCGCGCTGTCGTTGATCGCTGGGACTCGCCAGTGCTGGGCCGGTGGATCGGGCTCCATGCCCATAAATAACTATCTTTGTGTTCTGTTCTTTGTGTTCTGTTTTTTGTGTTCTTTTTTGATTTACGTGTATTAATTGTTTACCACTAACACTAGTTTTAAGTCTGTACGAACTATACTAACAATAATATGGATCATTGTTCTGAAATAAAAATTTATTATTATTATTATTATAATCTAATCAAATGTCATTTCTTTAGGGTTTGAAATCCGAAGAGTGACAATTAGGCCCCTGTTATCGCCACACTGTCCATCTGCGTCTGACAGTCTATCACAAAGTTGTATATTGTCGTATGTCTATGATATTAGATATTACGTATGTAATTTAATCGTAGCGAATCAAATTCCTAACTTGTGCTGTTAAAACTTAATTAGGTAAGACAATTTTCTGATAAAATTTAACTTCTACCAAAAAGTAATGTGGTGAAAATAATATAAGCATGATTTTAAAAGTAAAAAAGTTTGAAGCTAGAGTTTGAAGTAAGTAAAATATGTTTTTTTGCCCACAGCAATTATTACGAATAAAACAACTTTAATCAACAAAAAATTATCTTGCTCCTCTGCTAAAAATAACAGACCTAAGCCGCCTATTGTTGACCTTTTTTTAATTCTTTTTCTGTGTATACCAGTTTCCTGTATCGCTCACTATTTGTGGTGTATAATAAACAGTCATTGTATTGTAAAAAGTAAGCACTTAGCACGGTAATACTAAGTAAGTTTTTTTTTAACATGCGTAATTTGTCACTGCTGTTATAAATGAAGAAAAGAAAAGAAAGAAAGACATTCATTCACATTCATAAAGACACACAAATACAACAAAAAAAACAATAGAAGGCAAACACAAACAAAACTAAAAAGAAATACGAAAATAAAAATACACGATTTTGTGTGTCCCCACAAAAGTGGTAAATTATTTTAGAATAGAATAGAATAGATTTATTTGGTGTTAAAAAGTTTGTACATGAAATCTTAATCTAAATGAAACAGTAGTTAACAAAGCACCAAAATGGATGCCACTCAGCAAATGCCGATATCTGAATTTCTTCAGTCATGGCGCCGGTTTTCAGGGCAACCAAGAATACAACAGGATAATATTATATTTTCTTTCTTCTTTGTTCTTAAAAGCTAAGTGCTCACTGATATGGGTCTTCGTAAAACTACACCTGAATATTTTAAAATAGATTTATAGTTCTATTTGGAACGCTCTCCGCTTCAACAAACGCGTGACTTTACACACTGATTGACAAACACACAGACATTGTTAGTAGAGATGCTCTTATAATTAAGTACAGTCAGGCACGCCTGCGGTTAACGGTCGTTAGTGGCAGCTTGGATAAAACGCGGATGAGTACCGAGAGGTTTAGGTGGATATTGTCTTTGTACTAAATACAGGCACGAAGAGTTTTGCGGTATAATTATGCTTAGAGAGGAAAAACTTGTTTTTCTAAACTGGTTCCTTGGTTTCTGGGTAACGGATAACTCACGTGTTAAATCGAGTTTAGCTCGACATGTTTCGGGCTATTTCGTAGCCCTTCTTCAAAGGAGCATTATTGAGTTATCCGTAACAATATTATTTAATATGAGTGAGTCTCACGGTAGTTTCGTGTTCAAAATTATTAAACCTTGCTGAATGAATGAATGAATGAATTAATAAATTACCTAATGATAATTTATTCGCTATTGTGCTACGTCTGTGCGACACATATAGGTGCCTACCTATGTTGTCAAGCCGATCCATCGCCATGACATAAATTGACACAAATAATTGACAGTTCCAACTATCACAAATAGATTCCGCGATAATGTTGTAATTTTTTGGTATACATTTTTTTAATGTTTACTTTACAAACGTAAAATATCTGTAAGTAGGGGCAAGATTATAATATTTATATAATCCGGATTTGTCGAGCTGGTTTACCGTCAAATTGGAGTAATAATATAGGTATTGTATAATAAAATCCTTCTCTGTAAAATTTAGATTTTTAACCTGTGTAATTTTCTTTTTTATCTGTATATTTTTTACTTAATACTGAATATTTCTAAATTAAGATATTTGTATTGTATTGTATTGTACTAGTTTGTTAAGATAGCTGAAGAGAATTAAAATATAATATTTGTTTTAAAAAAATCTGCTTAGTTCCTTCCGACTCATTCTTCTTGGCAATGATTTTCTTTCTTAAAACTTTAGTAGTAGGTATAAAAAAGTAGCACGAAAAAAATCAAACATCTCACACCATCATCAAGGTTGACTGGCAGAGATCCCTTCAGGGATAAGTCCGCCTTTGTACTTAGCACTTTTTTTTTGTGTGTTATTTTTGTACCTATTTCTTTTTTATACAACAAAGAGTTTAAACAAACAAACAAACATCTAATTTTGAATAACCTAAAACGAAGTTTAACCGATGACCTCAAAACATTACCTACCCTCAAACCACAACCAAAATCCAACCCATGAAATAAACTAAGCACCCTCTATCTTAACACAAGAATTTGGCGCTATGCAGAACAAACAAACAAACAGAATTAATTAATCACTGAATACTCATTGGCGCGACGACAAAGCAAGAATTTAGTTACAACACGACTAAAGCGACTAACTATTTAGTCATCAATTGTGACACCGGTTTACTAAAACGACGATTCGTGTCTACATTTACAAGTGAGGTTGCAGTTCACTATCTTTTATAGACATCTTTTAAATTTCTTATTAATATCGTATTTGTTTCGTTATTGTGTATATTTTGATTTTGTATTGTATTTGATGCTCTTCAAAAAACGATATTACTCTTTCTCACGGTAGTTTCAAGTTCAAAACTGAACAACATTAATTTTGTCTAAATTAGACATTAATGTCATCGTGAATGACTCTACCTATAAAAAACAATAACATCGATAGTAACGACAGGGCTATATTTCCAAAAAAACAACTGAAATAATACGATATTGTACATTCAGTTATTTTTCAAAACGTGATCCTTTTTTCAATGCCTTTATCGCTATTTATTCCCATACGATCACTGTTTATCTTTGATCGACTTGCTGATTCCATTTTAGCATATTTAAGTCGAAATGAATGGGAAATGTATGGATAAAGCGAGGCAGTGATCCCATTTATTGGGAGTCTGTTATATTTCACACGATTTTTAAACTTATGATGTTTATTAATTGTAAAAAACTAGTTGTTGCCCGTGACTTTGTCTACAAAGAATTTTTATATCGCGCGCTCTCAGGAACAACCAGTTTTTTCGGAATAAATGATCCTATAATTTATTTAGTTTTTCAAAATGATGTATGCAAAATTTCATGGCAACCGGTTCAGTAGATAAGACGTCAAAAGGGAACAAACATACCTTCGTATATAATATTAGTCAGGACAGCTTTCACATCAGCAGCTTTGACATTGATATAATATCATACCCTACTGTGATATTACATTATAATGTAATATTCTGTTATGTTTATTTATTTATTTATCAGCATCAAATTGCACCTAACAATACAATTTTACCTGTAAGGTGTAGCTAAATATATACAAAAAGAAATTAAAACCTTACCATTTCATAAAGCAAGTCATATCCGAATGCATTTTGAAGACGCGACGCTCTAGCTTCGTGCTCGAAGAGTCAATTACGTCGAAAAGGAACACATTTGACTGCTACTTAACTCTACGTTTCTGAGTATCATTAAGAAAAGTCTCATCGTTCCATTCTCCATACAAACGTAGTCACGGTCTCATTTGAAAACTAGGCAACAGAAGTAGATGAAATTTCGTAAGTATGGACTAGACGTAATTATCGCCTGTGGTTTTCAGATTTTCATATAAATGTGTAATATCAGAATTACAGGAGCTCAAAAGTCGACAATAAAGATGTCAACTTTGCACGAGAATTACAGACTATCAAAGCATTTTTACAAAAATAAAAAAAACTACAGGCATAGAAAATATAATGAAGATCTCGATTGTAAAATATCATTGATTTCTGTGCTATACTTTTCGTATAATATGAAGATAACGAAATCCAAAATTCAACCGCCCAAATCTTGGAAAGCCTACAGCTATCTCGATATACATTAGCGGGAAGCGGAGAAGCGGGAGGGGATGTGCATGGGGGGGACGGCTGCGAGCGCTTATGTTACGATCACAAGCGATAAAGACAGCAATATTCCAAACGAATAAACGAATGCGCGGCCGGCATGGAAACTTCTCTTAAGTAGGTTTTCAAATTATGGCAAACTTCACATAATATTTTTAGGGGTCCTTCAGTTTGTTTCTACATGTTAGTTCTCAGCGAGCCCTTGGAAACCTTTGGCATCTCCAACCACAGTTCGGGCGAAAGGGACCACATGCAAACTCACACCTAACTATGGTGACCATCGGTCTTCACTTTAGAGAAACTACCGAAGCGTCCAAAAATATATTGAGAGAGAGAGAGACAGAGAGAGAAAAGAAGAGGCATTTGTTTACATTTATTCTATACACCGGAACCGGAAAAATACATTTAGAATGAAAGAAAAAAATATTGAATTGTACAAATTAGGCCCTATTTAGCATTCATATTGCGGCAATGTTTTTTATTGGGACCCATTAAAAAACTAAACATGACACCTTTGATGATGTCATTGCATGACACACACACTGTGGTTGCTCGATATTTTTATAGTACGGTTTCCAAGGTGTATTAAATACGATTTTAATCTTATTTTTATTCTTTTTTAAAATATGGCTTCTGTCCTAATTAATAAGACAATTTCGCCAATGTCAAAGTATTCTCTTTCGAGAGGCAACGTTGTACGGTGATTGTAGTTTTTGCAACTTGATAGCAAAATTCCAGAAACCACGTGGAGACAACTTGCGCATTAAAAAATGTCAGACACGAGAGCAATATTGAATATTGTGATCACTGTTCACTGTTAAAGTTAATCGCCGCATAAAACACTATCAAAATTATACTTCAACTAGCCAAAGAAACAGAAATAGCAAAATTAAACATTGTTCACATCCTCCATGTTCGAATGCCACAAATCGAATCCGATTTTAATCTAAACTTTGTTTTCGCGCCCGTAATAACAGACCTTAAAAGTCACATTTAAAAAACCTCACGCAACAGTGCCGCCATCTACAAAGACAAAAAACGATAGCTCTCATTAGCCGGTTTTTATCCTGCTTTTTGAATCTCATGGTAACCCTAAGACTCTTGTCTCTCAAGAGACCGATACACGGACGTTACGGTCTTAGCTTTAGAGTACATACTTAAATTTTTTGAAGCTTCAACTTTGGTTTCACTAATGCTTCAAAGTTGGGATTCTATTTCAAAGCTCAAATCGAATTGACGAGGATATTGATATACTACCTATATAAAATTTTATTGAAATGAGAGTGTTTTGGGAAGGCGTTTAGACGTTTTATTCAATCATGCATTAGGCACTGGTCCCACCGGCGGCTACAAACTATTAGCGAGTAAAACTATAAACTACAAACGAGTGGGCGAGAGGCGAGAAGCGAGTATAGTTTTGCTAGTTTAGACGCTCGGCTATAAGCGAGTGTTTGCGTGCGACGGGCGATTACTCGCTGCACTAGCTCAGCCGGGGGGCTATTCGCCAATGACCTATACGATGTACAGTCGAGGTCGAATATAGTTAGTGTGTTAGTGTTTAATTTTGTAACTAAGGGAACCCCACACATCCCTGTATTATTATTTAATTATTTTTTTGGTAATTTTTTGTTTAATTGTTTATTGTAGTTTTTAAGTATTTTATTTGTAATTATTTTATTTTGAAAAAAATGACTTTCTGCCAAGTTTCTTGCGGCGCATTCTTCTTGGCAATGATGGTCTTTCCGAAAGCGCTGGTAGTTTAAAAAAAATGACGTGTAAAAGTGCCCATTGCGGCCTATTTACTGAATAAATGATTTTAATTTGAATTTGAAAATACATTTTCACCACACTAGCTCGGAAAGAGCTGTTTTATTCTTCAAAAACAGTGAGCAAAGTTGCATTTTATCACTAAAGAGCAAAGAAGAGCAAATAAAAACTTTGCAGGAGGGCGGGAAGCGACTGGATGCAGAAAACGGAAGACCGGGTTTTGTGGCGTGCCTTGGGGGAGGCTTATGCCCAGCAGTGGACTGCTGTGGGCTGAGATGATGATGATGATGATGATGATGTTACGATTGTTACTATAGGGACAAGTATGTGAGATAAAAACTATTTGGCAAATTTGGATGTCTATATTGTTCTCCTACTCCACAATCTTTACTACAGACACGTGTCCCGGGTCATATTAAAGTTTAATTTACATAGGAAATTTATCTTTGTAACGTTCGATACGGCCCTGAAATCCGTTTGGGAGCAGCCAGGAAATATACATACTCCTTTCCTTCCTTCTGCTATAGAAAAGGATACCTATAGTTTTCTTTGTTCTTTTTTACTGACAGACTTGTTTGACAGAGTAAAGTTACAAGTAACCAAAAAGTAAGTTTGAATGTAAAGTTTGTGATTCCACTGCAAATGTAAAAATATTTTATGGATATAGGTAAAAAATATCAGAAAATCCTAGACATCAGAGTTTTGTAAGTTCTAAGTATCATAAGCCTGTTTACACCTTTTGCGTAACATACTGGACTCTTTATTTTAATTTGTGATGTAACAATACAATACAATACAATATAATTACTCTTTATTGTACACCAGAAATAATAAGCGATACAGAAAATATTCTAATCTATATTCCTTTTCTTCTTCCGTCTCTTTAAAATTGCCACTGCCACTACACACACGCTTTTATAAAATACATCATCATCGTCATCCGAACTTGACAACAAAGATAGTTCGTATGATTGTTTTAAATTTTTTTTTTTTTTTTTTTTTTTTTTTTTTTTTTTTTTTATTCGACTGGAAGGCAAACGAGCAAGTGAAAGGTAGAATGATCGCTCTGATCGCCAAGCAGGCTTCGGCGAGTACCGTTGAGCTAGTTTTATAGTCGATAGCTTATCGCTGCGGTCAACTAGTAAACAGTGGTCCCACCGCCAGCTATCGGTGAGCTCGGCGGTCAACTAGTAAAATTCTGTACTAGAAACAGATGACAATCGGCGGGCGGCTAGTAAACAATTCTATGGAATTATCGCTTACTCGCCGGGCGGTGGGATAGTATCCTCGCCGGCAGTGTGAACAGCCAGCTATGAAATATAAAAATATAGCTCTCTCTTTTATGTACACGGAAGCGATTATCTTTTGTTCGTTTCTTGGGCTAGAAAATAGCCGATAGCTCATAGTTTACTAGCTCGCGGTGGGACCAGTGCCTTAAGGATTCGACGAATTTGGGTAGAATAATAATAAATTATTTTTTAACAACAAAAATCTATTTATTGTTCTCCTAGCTTTTGCCCGCGGCTTCACCCGCACGGCATTCGATTACCGCGCGCTGTTCCCTCGGGAACTGTTCCTTTTTTTTAGGTAGTCGGGTACTACCTCTATGCCAAAAATAACGTCGAACCGCCATTCCGTTTCGACGTGAAAGACGGACAAACATACACACAAACATACAAACACACACACTTTCGCATTTATAATATTAGTATGGATATGGATTAGCACACAGAAAACCTAGTTGGATAAATTTTTGCCTGGAGATTTTATAATGCCCACAAAATAGAGACACTTCAATTTTGACACGCCGTTACCGAAAAAAGTCAAATGTCAAAGAATCGAGGAAACATGTAAAAAAAAAACAACAAATACGGCTGTTTAAAAAATAGGCAAAGTCACACTCTTGGAGATAAGGAAAAATCTTGAAGCAAAGTGTTGATAAATGGAGCTTTTTCCGTACATTTGCATTTGGAGATTCCAATGAAGGAATGAATGAACGGATGAATGAAAAGGCTTTTTGAAATGTTTAGATTAATGAACCGATTCTGCCTTTCCGCGCCCCAGAACTTGAGTGCTTTTTAGGCTTTTTTTTTAATTTTGCCGTTTTCTAATTTGATGAAACGTATTTGAGACCGTGCCGGTAAGCCGTGGTGGCGTAGTGGTTTGACCTATCGCCTCTCAAGCAGAGGGTCGTGGGTTCAAACCCCGGCTCACACCTCTGAGTTTTTCGAAAATCGTGTGCGGAACTACATTTGTGAAGGAGTGCACAAACTGCGAAGCAATTCAATGGTACGTGTGAAGTTCCCAATCCGCACTGGGCCCGCGTGGAAACTACGGTCCAAGCCCTCTCATTCTGAGGTGAGGCCTGTGCCCATGGGTGGGTTCAGAATTAAATATATGATTTTAATTTAAAAATCATTATCAAAATCATCAAAATTTTCACTGAAGTAGTTCAAGTTCCAGTTACAAATTAATGATTAAATACTTATTATATAGGTTCGCAGACACCTTTAGTACAGTCAGCGTCATATAGTACGTAGCAGTCAACATAATCAAATACTTGGATACATCCAAAATAGTCACTACTAGTGACTCAGTCAAAGCGATCAAATTGTTGGAGACATCCATCGTGTACAAATATACTGGAGCTATTTTGTATGTTTCCAAGTATTTGGTGATCTTGACTGCTACGTACTATATGACGCTGACTGTACTCTCGGTAAAAAAAAAGCTTCACAACTAAAACAATACACGTCGTGCCCAAGAAGTGCATAGACAAAGAAATTTCCACGCGAATTGTCCCCAAGAGATACAGTCTGACAGAAGCAGCGTACTCGCCGACTTAGCATGTGGCTTTACGGTTAATTTAAAGTACTTTAAGCCACGTACGTTTACAAACTGAGTTTGTTGCACTTGGCACTTTTATTTGAATAATTTCGGTGTTTAAATTTATGCGAGATAATGTACAGCTTAAAGCTAGTTTATAAATGGCTACTTAACTAAAGTTTGTTTGGAAATACAGCTGATTTTAACTTATTTTGGTAAAATTTGTTTGTTATTATTTATAATTATGGTACGTGTATTTAATTGTAATGAAAATCGACGGTGCTGGCTGAAAATCAGCGCAGAAAACGGCTCCAACGATTTCGATAAAATTTGGTATGTGGGGATTTTCGGGGACGATTAATCGATCTGGCTTGGTTTTAGCCCGAGCAAAGCTCGGTCGCCCAGTTACTGAAATCTTAATCTAAATTTAACAGTGTTAACAGTGCACCAAAACGGATGCCACTCAGCAAATGCCGATGTTTGAATATCATATAATTTATTGAATTAGTACTCTGCGTTGTATTTTACAGTAAGTACAATACAATACAATACAAATATTCTTTATTGCGCAAATCAGTACAATTAACTTAGAATATAAACACTTAGATTCAATAGACAATAGGCGGTCTTATCGCTTTAAAGCCTTACTGAGTACCCAGTAGAACCGAGCAGTTAGAACGGTTGAATTCGTGAAAAATGGCCACGTTCGGCGCAACTCGTAAACAAGCCTGCGAACAGGCGCGGGAGTCGATGTTAGTTGAACATTTCATACGTGAGCGATTGGTATTTTATTTGGTTTTCAAAAACAAATCCCGCGACTTCATTTGTCTCGTGGAAAAAATCATTTGAACTGATTTTAATAAAACATAGTTATAATCTACCGGAAAGAAACCCAATTTAAAAAAACCGCATCGAAATTGGTCAATCAGTTTGCGAGCTACGGACAGACTGGCAGACATTGACATTTAAAACTTTCGTGATTCTCACTCATAGTGAAAATACCACCAAACGTAGTAGTTCGTGATACGAGTGCCGGTACTATTAGTGATTAAGTGCGGGTAGTTCGAAGGGCTCGCGCTGCTGGGCAGACTTGACACCCCACACTTCAGTCTACTCGTGACTGGTAAATATTAGAAATAGAAATAGAAAACGTTTATTCACATTTCACAAATTACATAAATACTTACACAAAAAAACAAGTATGAAGTAAATATTAATGAAAGTATTTGCGAAATCGCGAAACGGTCTCAGCTCAGCATAGTGCTGGCCGTAGAGGCCAACGCTGGTCTTCCGCTGTGACCGCTTGGCGACTTCACGGAAGGCGACACTACTTAGGCGGTATTACTTGTGTGTGTTAGGTTGATAAGTCCTGTTGGTGGTATTTTGGAATGGCAGACATTGGCATCGAGTTTAGACAAGGTTAAAAACTTTCTTTAACAACTGCTCCACAGTTTCGACTGTCCCGCTTTGTATGCAGACCGCAGGTGCCGTAGTTCGCGAGTCGATGCATGTCTGTCGCCTCCACAAAGGTAATAAAAGCGGTCTAGTCCCGCTTCGTAGCAAAACACCTATGGGTTTTCCGGACACACGAATCCTTGGTGTCACATAAGCGTTTGGGCCGTCATTCTCACCATCATCGCCATCATCTTCAACAATAACTATAAAGGTTCCGTTTTTGACATTTTGGCTGCGGAACCCTAAAAATGAGGGCTTACAAACACTGCAGGTTAATGCAATGATACGGCTTTTTTTAACCGAAAGCTTGATTAATCAGGATCGTCCTTAGCTAAGTTTCATTTGAATCAGTTCAGCTGTTAATGAGATATTAAGCATTTTGAAATAACAGTGGCGGAGTTTTTTCGACAAAAAGTCAAAGTCAAAGACAAAGTTTTTTGAATTTTATTATCAAAACGTACGTAGGTACGTAATTTCTCAGAAACGACTTTTACACACATGAAATTTTTAAGTTAATTTAAATTGTATAGTTATTTTTGGACAGATTCATTTTCCTCTTCACATGACCATGACTAAGGGCATAAAACGACGGTATTTCTAAAGGTCCAGAAACCTCAATCAAACTATTATTTCAACATTGTTATTTAACGTTTAACCAAAGTTCTTCACACCTCGTAAAGTACCTAAGCTCCACAAAACAATGACTGCACTTAACTAAAATTTTATTACAATCGTGCCCATTAAATGCAAAATCGAATTCCTTTGTCCAGCTCCCATCATTATCACGATCATCAGTGATGTCATCACGATCTGTTAACCAATCGTCATTGTGCTAGAAACACTTAATGGAGTACAGCGATGTATATTGTTTTAAAGTTGGATGCGGCATTGAGTACAAAAATTAGGACCGGCCATGATTGTCGGATGTTCAACTGCGGTTAATGTAAGTTCAAATTATTGTATACGTATTCATACTATTATTATAATTGTGAAAGTGTGTTTGTATGTTTGTGTGTTTGTCCGTCTTTCACGCCGTAACGGAGCGACGGATCGACGTGATTTTTGGCATAGAGATAGTTTATGGGCCCGAGAGTGACATAGGCTACTTTTTATCCCGGAAAAATGCACAGTTCCTCTCTCGGCGCGCGCTAACCGAATACCATGCTGGCAAAATAATGCGAATTGTATTGCATTGCGGCGCTCGATTGACCACTACCAACTCCTTGACTTTACGGCCTCGCAATGTATTGCAACTTGCACAATTTTTCTTGCAAGTCTAAATTCAGCTCAACACGCGCACCGGTCGGGAAAGCCAACATTATTGTTTGTTTGTTAACATTACTCTTTATTGTACAAAAAGGAAATACAAAAATATCACACAAAAAGAAAGTGCTAAGTACAAAGGCGGACTTATCCCTAAAGGGATCATTGACATTATTAATTTACAAATGGGAAATAAATGGCGTTGAAATGCCTTCTCCGGTTTCTACCCACATCGCGGCCATCATCGTGGTTGATTCGTCACGGCCGCGGGTGTTGCAACGCTTTATCGGAGCTTTATGAACTTAAGTTTAAGCTCTAACTTAAGTAGGCTCGCCACCTGCCTCGTCGATTAAGCTTGAAAACTGAGGTCGGACGTTCTCTAGTTATTAAAGGCTAGGAAAAAGGATAATGGGAGTCAGTTTACGAGAGTTTTCATTTACTTGTATTAAATCTAATCATATACCTATATAAGAAATGCGAAAGTTTTTTAGTGTTTTGGTTTTTTGTGTGTGTGTTACAAGCACGAAATCTTTTTTTTATCTTAATTTATTATAAACTATTTATTATGAAACTTGGATTAAAAGATAATGAACATGTCAGTTCCAAAAAACAACACCACAACAGCCATACGATTTAAATCAGAAGCACGAAATCTTTATCATAATAATTATCTCAGCTCCCACTGCTGGGCACAAGAATCCTCTAAGAATAAGAAGACTTCGTACGAAATGGTTCACATTTGGATGATGTTTTGTGTGACAGCTGATGTTTGAGAAAACACGAGGATCCTGGGTTCAAAGGAACCTGGGCTATCTAAATCGCGCTATAGCTAAATAACTGGGAATGTGAGTTTTTTTAATTTCATGAAATTATGTAAGTAACCACGTACTTCACGGTGAAGTTTAACATGACAACTGCACAAACCTGCGAAGAAATTCAATGGTGTCTGTAAAGTTCCCAATCCGCACTAGGCCCGTGCGGGAACTACGCCCCAAGCCTCATTCTAAGAGGCCTGTGGAAAATCTCGACAATAAAACAGAAGATTAACGGTGTTAGCTGTTTTTATCACTTTCGTTTTCGTCAAATCCAATTCGCAAATTTAAGCAAAGTAATTCGGGAAGTGGAAGAACTGTGTCGCATTGACTTCCCTTGCCCGTCCCTGCGCGTTGATGTGTGAACGCGTTCACTGGCGCACGCCAACTTGGCAGTGCTACAGGGTTGCATGAATAATTCGAGCAAAATGTTTTGATTTGTGGATGTTTTTGGAGTTCCGAGATAAGATTTTGCGATTTACGATTTTGCGGGTAGTAGGGACTTTTACTAGCTTATTCTGGCGCTTAGCAGCAGAGCTTGCGCTGCTATGTTCCAGCATGGAGAGTAAGACAGCCAAGAAAATACTGTGCGAGCCAATGAGTCATGTGGTTCGGTTACAATTAGGTGACCTTTTCGTGGTAGGATTTGGGTAGGATCTTGTGCAAGGTCCGCCCGGATTGCTACCACCATCTTGCTCGCTAAACCTGCTGTGAAGCAGTAGTCCTTGCATTATTGTGTTTCGGCGTAGAGAGTAAGACAGCCGGTGAAATTACTGGCACTTGAGGTATCTCACTTAGGCCTTTAGGTTGGCAACGCATCTGCAATACCCCTGGTATTGCAGATGTTTATGGGCGGTGGTGATCTCTTACCATCAGGAAACGCACTTGCTCATTTGCCATCCAGAAGAATAAAAAAAGCGTTCTCTTTTGTTATCCTCTTATTTCATCAAAAAGTTTGTTAGTTGGTTAACAACAGAAACACGGGGTCGTAAGTTTCGCAACAGAAAACGCAATTAGAAGGTTCGCATCAAAAAATACTCTAGCGAAAAAAATTTGAACTGAAACACAGTTTACAGTTGAAGAAATCCAATACCGAACTTCGACTTCCGGTCAATTATCATACAAAAATGTAACTTAGCAATCGTAAAATTTAACAAGCACTCCGATTCTGCGAAAAAACTTACAGAAGAGAGTTTACACACTCAAGGAAGCCCTTAAGTTTCAAATAAGGCAGGGCTGATCAGGCCCCTTTTGAGGGCTCTCGACACGTCTGAGGGCATATTGTGTCAAATGAAACACATGTAACTGTACGAGGATGCTCGAGAGGCTTTGAGGGCCGATGTCTGTGCCAGGCCTCCCCCTAGAAGGGGGTTCATCCGTCGGTAAATCTTCTAGTTCGGTTAAGTCTTTCGACTAGGTTTGTCTGAGGGAAGTATACTCGCTTCTTAGTAAACACATAATATACGGTTAGGACCTTCAGTAAGATTTGTTTAAGGGTAATACTTCAACCTTTTTATTTCGCTTCTCTGCCACATAACAATACATGAGAGCTCTCTACATCTGTGCTACAGACATATGGTTCCGTACCTCGAAAGGAAAAAAACGGAACCCTTATAGGATCTCTTTTTGTCCGTCTGTCTGACTGTTAAGACCCTTTTTCTCGGGAACGCGTGGAGGTATCAAGCTGAAATTTATATCAAATACTGAGGTCTACTGTCCCTTGAAACAGTGAAAAATCAAACTTCTAAGCAAAAGATGCAGCTGTTTATGCTGCGAATTTCCGCATATTTTCGAAACTCGCAAGGGAATCAAAACAAGGGATGTATTAAATCACTCGAAAAAAGCGACAAATATCTTCACGACACGATTCCCGTTTACTTACATACCTATAAATGTGCACGGAACCGTCGGTGTGCGAGTCCAACTCGCACTTGCCCGGTTTTTTATGCTGAACCACCACTTCCAAAGAAATCGACATAATAAAAGTATGTCACACAAACGCAACTTTCGGGAACATCATACAAAATGGTAGTATTTCTCTCTATGACTTCATTTTCAATGCAAAAACGAGTTGATAGCCGTTCTTGTACGAAATTTCAGTTTTTTTTAAGTTCAATTCCATTGTCATAACTCATATCCCATAAGTACTAGACAACATACCTTTCTCAAAACGTTAGTAGACGTTTTTGACATTAAACTATTTATTAGGTACTCACGTTACTTCACAGAACTCTTCAAATATTTGCTTACCTGAAAAAAGAAAACAAAATAATCAGTGCATTTTTAACCCACTGAGAGAGAGAGAGAAAAACATTTATTTACACATATTCGATACACATAAAAATACATTAGATGGAAAGTATAAAAATAATATCGCAAAGTATAAAGTGGGCCCCACTCAGCATAATAAATCACCTCAGTAAATTATAGATGGACTAACTTATACTTGAGTAAATACAGCATTGAAACAAATTCAGTGTAGATGTAAATGACACCCAAAATAAACTAAACTACAACGACCAAAGCACCATGGAACTATCACGCCATAAGCCAGCCATTAGGCCGTAAGCCCCCGAAAATGGACTGCGGAACCCTAAAAAGGTTTCAACTTTATAAATAAGCAAGCATCAGTATCAATCGTATCGCATCGTAATTCGGACCCGATCGGAATTGCAGACCTTCAATTCGGACCCTTGGAATAAAGCTTGGGAGTCACTTAGAACGAAAATTACAATTGATATAAATTTTTACGATTTTCGTATTAAAATATAACAAGCTATTAGTTTTTATTGAGGAAATTAAATAAACGCAGCATTTAGGATACAGCCCAATGTTTTTTGAAATATTTACTACCTTACACCCGCGGCTTTGCTCGCATAGATTAAGTCTGGCAGTTATATTGAAAATTCGGAATTTTATTGAATTCTCATAGGAATTATGAAAATTTACAATACAATACAAAACAATAACTCTTTATTGCACACTAAAACATAGCAAGCAATTACAGAAAACAGGTATATACACAGAGACTTACTGTGGTAAGCAATAGGCGGCCTTATCGCTTCAGAGCGATTTCTTCCAAGCAACCTTTACAATTTACCCTTTAAAAGTACTTGGTGGTCTTTTAACTTTTTAAATTTAATTGACAGACTAAGGGCCTGTTTCACCACTTGTCGACTAACTGTAAGTGTCAGAAAAAAATAATGCCGTCTTTGTTTATTCGGACAAAACAAATAGAGACGGCATCACTGATATCCGACTTTTGTTTATTTGTTTGTTTATTTATTTAATTCAGTATTATGATTTAATGTAATGTAATGAAATGATTATGATTATGATATTTACGATAATGAAATGTATGTATTGATTGTGATTTTTAATTTTAATTTTAATTTTTAATTTGTAAATTGTATGGGTTTAAAAAAAATGCCTAAATAAAGAATTTTATTATTATTATTATTATTATTACTATTATTATCCGTCACTTAAAGTTAGAGTCGACAATTGGTGAAACAAGCCCTTAGTCTATCAGTTAAATTATCAGAAAATATTGGAAACATTTTTTTCTTTTTCTAATCAAACAAAAAATAACAAAGATGAAGCGCATCAAAGTTCAGGAGTCGGACCCTTTGACGTCACGCCGTGCTAACAAGTGTCGCACGGCGTAACATCACGCGGAACTTTGACTGGCTGGCTATATCGTCATTTTTTATTCAAATTCAAATTCAAATTATTTATTTTACAAAAGAAAAAAATACTTGTCTTTTCTAATAATACAATACAAACAATTATCTAATAGACAACTTAACATGAACAATATTTTTTTATCCAGAAAACTAAAGGACTAATTAGACATTTTAGGACGATCTTATTCCCGTCCCCCAGACAACCAGGTGTTGACCGAATCACCATCACACTACATAAACACCACCTACGTAGTATCTAGTTCACACGATAAATGGGCGACAACAAACATCAGTATTTATCTAACCGCTCTCATTACGTCTCCAGCATTAACCTCTAACTGGCAGTTAACCCTCAGTTAGGGGTCATTTGGACCCCACAAACTAGTGTTTTTATACTACCCACCTGATGGCCGAATTAACACAACATTCGAGAAACCCACGCTGTTTGTATAAAATTATGGCCCAATTTAGTGGGCAAACGGTTCTACTAAACTAACATGGAGTTTGGGATGTCACATCCGTATGAAATGTTTGCTGTAGCGTAGAAAATTTCTTTAACAATTCGTCGATGACTGTCAAACTCGACTCGAGACTTTACAATACGACAGTACATTACTAGTACAGTCAAGTGCAAAAATATGTAGGTATCTAACCGAACCATTCAAAAATATGTTACCACGGAGTCAACTGTGGTAGGTACATACTTTTGAAATTTTGGATCATCATCATCATCATCAGCCGGAAGACGTCCACTGCTGGACAAAGGCCTCCCCCATAGAACGCCACAATGAACGACAACTCGCCACTTGCATCCACCGGTTTCCCGCAACTCTCACTATGTCGTCAGTCCACCTTGTGGGAGGCCTGCCAAGGGTTCGTCTTCCGGTTCGTGGTCGCCACTCGAGGACTTTTCTCCCCCAACAAATTTTGGATGAGACTGTACAATACAATGGCTTTTTTTATCTTCCCCGACATCTACCTATAAGTATTTTAAACTATAAAATTTAATAATTAATTAAAATAAGAACAAAAATTCTCAACCATATCATCAACGAAATAACGTTTTCTCACGCGTCCCTAAGGACTTGACATTCGAAAATCGAACCCTTTTAATAACATAAACCTTTATTAACACCCAAATCCCCGAGTGCCCTATGACACCATTTTAATCCCCCGAAGCCCCCATGGCACCCCCCGAAATTCCTTATTCCCCAGGAAATAAATTAGCATGCGTAGATTGAATTGTCAAAGAAGTTCCGTTAAGTCGCCTAATTTGAAAGGGAAAGTTCCTCCATTTTTCCCCCCCTGTTTATTTGTGTCCTTTTACTGTGTAATTTTTTGTGAAAAAAAATAAGACTGTCTTCGAGCCTTTTGTCCGGGTTTATGCCCTTAAAAGTATCGCAGTAGTTGTCAGTCTTGCGAATGGTAGTTTTCGTAAATCTGTCAGAATACACATCAGTGACAACCCTAACTATTATTTTGAATTCAAGCACATTCAGGGGCTGTTTCACAATCCATTAGTGTTAATTGACGGTTAAATGTGATGCCGTCTCCGTCCATGTAAAACAAATAGAAAAGGCACCACACATATCCATCACTGCAGAAATCAGAGCTCAATCTACCTGCGATCACAGTGACATGAGGTCCCCACTGCAGCTTAGAATCGAGTGTTATTCCTAAAAATACTGTTGATTTTACAAATTCAATAGTTTGCCCATTTAACTTTATATTAGAAATTGAATTCGAGTTAGATGAATTTATCAACGAGAATATAAGCTTATAAATACCGCTCCTCTTTTTATGGTTAAAATAGAAGGCAGTCTTGACATTCCAAACAAACTTGATGCTAGGTACTTAAAACAAAGTAGCTTAGGAGAAAAACAGAAAAAATAAAAGTAAGACTCTGTAAACACATTACGAGCGGAAGCCAAAGGATTGTCAGCCGCTTCAGGAGCAGATCGAGTCGAGATAAAGGACTAATCAGATCCCCCTTCCCCCTCCCATCACAGATGTAGCACTCTTATAGATAACCTCTTCATTTTGGGACGAATCTCCATTGGACTTGAAGTTCATCCAAAATAAACAAAAGATTTTTTGCATCAATAAAGTAAAAACGACAAAACAAAAAATGGAATTGACTACAAAACCCTTTTTTTTTCGAACGGACTGTTGCTGTTGGCCTCAGACGGCCTTTACAGCTTACCGGAGAGAGGGTGAGCTGCCAGATGGGCTGCGCAGCAAGTGGGACTACAAAACCCTTGAAAATATTTACCTTACATAAATAACTAATATAATATAATAAATCAGCTAAATCGATATTGATGAAACATATTTAAGATTACTATTTGAAGTCTTTTTGTATTTTTTATTTCAACTCCAAACTTTTGTTTCTTTTACGGTCATCCCGTGAAAGTCTATATATTTCACACGAAAACACAAGCCGAAACATGGATGCACAGAAAAACCAGAAAAATAGACCATATTTAAGAACCATCGCTAGAAGCCTGACTTTAAATTAAAAAAAAAAACGCATTCAAATGGGTCCACCCGTTTAAGAGCTACGGTGCCACAGACAGACATAGCGGCTAAACTTATAACGCCCATCTTTTTGCATCAGGGGTTAAAAAACAGACGTCACATGAAAAAAAGCAACTCTGTCACTTCTAATTTTCTTCCCTATTTCTTAACAGTTCTATATCCGTGTCGGTCAGGGGTCGTGAAATAAAATTCCCTTAACTTCGTCGAATAAATCACGGAGGAACAAGTTATAATGAAGGAGCGAGACGCTAGATTAATGATGTTTTGTCTCAGTCGCCGCAAAGTTTTATAATAAGAATTGTAAAGTGAGTTTCGTTAATGAATTGATAGATGCAGACAGTGTCGAGTCTCGGAAGTACAATTTTGATGAGCTCAGAAAGTGTGTTGTGATTACAAAGGCAATTTACCTATTTCATTATAGGCCGAGTTTCTCAGCGATCTTGTAAAGGCCTACGAATAATAATAATATTAATAATTATTATTATTCGTAGGTAAAAGGCCTATCTGGGTCTGGGTTTCTCTACGGGATCGAATCAGAAATGAGGATATAAATACATACAAGAACGAGGGTCGGTGAGCCAAGCGAATTAGCTCGTTGAAGTGGCAATGCGGTGGAGCCTTGAGTTGGGGCTGAAAAGTTCTCGAATGGAGACTGCGAACGAGATGGACGGATGACCTCGCTAAAGCCGCGGCTTCACGGTGAATGCAGGCCGCTTTGAACCGAAGCAACTGGGGGATATGGGGGAATCCTGCGTCCAACAGTGGACGTCCTACGGCTGATATGATTATGATGAGGTTGAACCTTCTCAGGTCTCCCGAACCCCACCTAGAATCATTTCATAATCATAATCATCTTTATTTGCATAAAAAATGGTACAGTAAGGTACAGCAGGTAGGTTTCACATTCGGAGTTTTCAATTCACATCAATACAATTTTAAAGCAAAGGTCGAGATATTAAACCAGTTATAAAATAACCAATTTACATTGACGATCTACTAAAGCTCTAATATTCAAAGCTTATCTTACAAAGCATCAAAAATAAGTTTCCTAACTCAACAACAATTTGCTTGGAGAATATTTTTATAGCAAGAGGCATAAAGTTTTATGAGCAGAGTACAGGAGATGCCATTCGCGGAACAATTTTAAAAAGTTTATAGCGTATGTTACTTTTAAAAAGTATGCTCTTTGGATACATTTTTTGGTTCCGTATAAAATGGAATTACTATCTTTATAATTTTAATCTGTACTATTTTGGCTTACGTGAATACTATGCATTACAGTTACTGCCAGGTATTTGCCTCTCATTCTATAACACAGAGGGGGTTGGGTCGCCTTCATAGGGCTAAAGCCACTAAGTCCTTGTTTTCGTTCACTTGTTTTTAGGTTTTTAAATTTTATATTAGGTGCTTTACAGGAGACGGTGGTTCGTAGTCGGGAAAAATCCATTATGGACGACTGGGAAGGGATCCAGACAGAGCCGAACTTAAACCGGTAAAAAAAACCTAGCTGCACCTCAACAACTCTTTTTATTAAAGGAAGTAAATATACATCAACACATTCGCTGCCCCATTCGCTACGCTCGTAGCGTGTAGCAGCGTTTTTCCGCGCAGCGAAAACTGCCTACAAGCAGATGTGCCTAGCGTGTTCTTGGCACTCTCTTTTTAAATCTCAGTGTTGGCGAAATAACTCGAATAATAAGACGTAAACAATCGTGATTTTTAAACTAGAACGTGATCTCTGAACTAGACTTTATTTATTTTTCTGTACAGGTGAAGCCGAGAACGGAGAAGATAAAAACAGTTCTGGACGAAAGCTAGTTCATGAAACCGTAAATAAGTTTTTGCTGAAAATTTCATTTTTGATATGTTTCTTTTGCTGACTGAACTCGCATTGCTTGTCATCGAACCCACATATGTACTTAAATATTTTGTAATGTACATAAAAACAAGGAATTATACTATTAATCTAGATACATGTACAAAGGTAAACCTAGGTATGTTGACCCGCTTGATCGTTTGGCTCCCTCTCATGATACTTAAGAATAATAAAAAAAATATATGTACCAAATTTCAAGTCAACCCGACTAATAGAAGTGGATCAAAATTAATTTGCAAAATTTGAAACAAACAATAACTATACGAGAAAAAATTGAAGCTTGTAAAAACTACGGAACCCAAAAAATCTGATTACGCACTTAGGCATTCCGCGTGGTTTTTTTTTAAATTTTGCAGGCTGCCTCACTCATAATAAGAGGGAAAATTGCTACATTAGCGCCAAATGAATAATTTTGGGACGCCCATGTTTTCCTTACTAATTTAAATAAAAAACACGAATTTTGAGGGGAGATAAAATTACACGAAAAAACGAAATTATGGCTATTATTTTCAGTAGATTTGGAGTTGCACGGATACTGCGAGATGCCGTTTTTAACCGCAACAACGTGACTTTAATAATTAAGTCTTTGCTTTGTGTAGAAGCAATTAAGGTCGCCTGTTTTTTTTTATGGAACAATTTGACTTAGACCAGAACTAATTGTAAGCAACGCTTGTGCTATGGGTACTTACGTATTAAACATCAAAAATTGGATAGCAAATATTCATATTTTTCCCGTATGAAATAGCATCACAAATATTGCAGATATTGCAGACGTTTAAAATAAAAAATATAAACGTGATTTTCATCTTAGCAAAATAAGTTCGTGTAAAATCGAACCTTGCATTAAAAAACCATGATCAAAGGCATTCTGTATACCTTGAACGCATTACTTCGCGGAGGAATCAGAATCGTTTACATCTTGGAATATAGTATCGAATGTGTTACAATCTTCTTGCCGTGTATCCAGCCTGGATACTAAAAATTAGAATATTATTATTTCAAAACTACATTCATTTAAATTCTTGAAAGTATAGCTCTATATCCTATGGATGCTATAAATGATTCAGCGAATGTCGAAGTTGATAAGCAAGCTATGGTTCAGCCAAATGACTTTTATTAGAGATCTGTTGGTAGACCGATCTCATGTAAAAAAAAAAAATACAAAAATCATCACACTCTTTCTCTCCCGACAACGTCTTTCACAAACACTTGCCAGATTTCACTCAAATGTACCGCTTTAATAAGCTCTCATTTCAACCGTCACTTTTAAATGAAGGTAATTTTTCCATAGATAAGTAGGGGGTGGAATCGACCCCCTTACCCCCGGTAAGATTGCGCGTGTCAGAGACAGTGTTAAATCACCCGGTTATTTCGACCATCCGGTCGTTAACCCTTCCTGAGACTAGCATACTGTGGAATTTAGGTAAATTTGTCAGAGTAATATGGTGATGTGATATACAAAGTTGTACCCAGCAGTCGCGTAGCAAAGTTGACTTTCATTATCATCATGTCAGCTGTGTATGTCACTGTTGCTTCGGTTGGAAGCAGCCTACATCCATCGTGAAGCCACGGCTTTAACCAGGTCATCCGTCTATCTCGTTGGTGGTCATCCTACGCTGCGCTTGCCGATCCTGCGGTCTCCAGTAGAGAACTTTTCAGACCCAACGGCTGGTCTCCTGGTCGTCGTGGCCGAGAGGTCGGCCCATTAGCCTGATAAGGCCATTGCCTTATCAGGTTGTAGGGACAGTTTAGTAAAGTCAGCTCATAATGTAGTGCAAATGCACCGAGATATGATATGACGTGGCTCAGGTGCGCTCCCGGGTGCGGGACGCGCCTTGTAGAGTCAGTCGTTGTGGGAACGCGTTTGTAACTTGTGCTTATTTTATTACAGTATATGCAAGTGTTAAAGACTTTGGCATTTCATTCACGACCACTCATCCCACTAGGAATCCTACAAGGTGTTCCTTTCTCAGTTTAAGTACTAATACTAACATAGTTATTTAAGATTATTTTGTCACTAACAATGCTATGCTATGGACAATAAGGATTCTTCCATGTAATGTGGTATGAAATAAATCTTTTTTTTCACGATGGGTGTTTCACCTTTAATCTAAGCCGCAAACCGACGGACGGACATGGCAAAACAATAAGGATTCTTGAACTACAGAATCCTAAAACTAGGTTTTCAAGTTACGAGTATGCTAGTCTGCCCTGGGTCTGGACTACCCATCCCGTGAATGTGATAAGGACTTAATTAAGTTTTCAATTCCTTGCCTAAGGGTTAGAAGTCCTAGCCTAGGGTCGTATTAAAGTCGGTTGGGCCTCATCCGTCTTAAGATATATCTAGAACGACTTGACTTAAGATCCTATGTATATCTTCTAGAAAGGTAAGAACAGTAGACGGCGACAATGAGGATTTTAGCGCACTGTCTCTTTCTCATGCCATACTCTAAAGAGGCACGGTATAAAACTGAACTGAGAGCTGTTTCACAATACTTCGGATGTATCTACAGAGCTTTACCGGAAAGATAAGGGTGTTGGATGCATATAATTATATATAACATGCATTTCATTCCTGCCCAGTCGTCCATACTAATAGTCCGCATCTCCTATAGAGCACCTAGATTAAAACTAAACAATTGTACAAAAGCATTTGTCCTTTAAGGTGACCCAATAAAAAAAAATGCATTTCCATAGCACTGTTCTAGGATGACGCGACAGAATTTTATCGGACATCAGCCACAATTTTGGTCTTTTATTTGAACTGCCTGAAATGAACAAATGTCTGAAAACCTACGTCCTATCCATTATTATACAAGGAGTTGAAGCGTAGACGCTTACATTACGATTAATCCGTGATTACTCCATTATTTCAGTCACTCATCGAGCTATGGAACGAGCTATGCTATAGGATAGAATCCGCAAGAAGACTATCCAAAAAACAAATAAAATCATCAACATAGCTTAGAGACTTAACAGGTTGAAGTAGCAAAGGGCTGGTCATATCTGCCGAAGAACCGACAACCGTTGGAGTAAACAAGTTCTTGAGTGGAGACCGCGTCAACAAACGTAGTGTGGGATGCCCTCCGGCCAGGTGGAGTGACAATCTGCTAGTAGAAGCTGAATGCGTTGAGCCTAGGACAATACGCAATTGGCTCATTGGGGATGCCTATCCAGCAGTGGGTTGATACAGGCTGATGATGACAAACGAGCATACGGGTTACTTCATCATGTCATCATCATCATCATCATGTCAGCCGAAAGACGTCCACTGCTGGACATAGGCCTCCCCCAAAGGCTCTCCACTCAGACCGGTCTTGTGCTTTTCGCTTTCGCATCCACCGCGATCCCGCGATCTTAGCCAGGTCGTCGCTCCATCTTGTTGGAGGCCTACCGACAGCTCGTCTCCCGGGTTACTTGACTGAAAGGAATATCCAATGGACTGAATGAATAGCATGAATTTGCCTATAAAATGCCTATTCAGCCTAGATTTAAGACGGCCAGATTTATACAAAGACCTATTTTAATAAAATATTAACAAAAAAAATTGAAAATGCAACTCATTCTCAGCCCATTCGTTTGAGTTAGCGGGTGCCGCGTAATCAAATTAACTAAGTGAATGGAAGACCGAAACGACGAGTCATTCGTTCATTGTTATGACAGACACTGTAAAATGCATTTATCTTGATTTTTTTAATTTTCACCAGCAACTGTGTAGTGATGAGAAATATCTGGGGGCACGGCAGTGCCCCCGCCAAGTCGAGCATTTTTTATTTTAGGGAAGCTTAGGCTATGAGTGTCGTGATCCCGCAACAACTTCAACCTCCCCGATTTTCAACTTTTGATAACACAAAAAACAGATGGTTCAGAAATCAATCTCCATACAAGTGCGCTCGAGCAACGCACACATAGACACTACTCACGGACACGATATTTCGGCCCGGTTGGGACCAGTGCGAGCGCGAGTGCCATCCGCTTGAGACACGCGTCTGTGAACTTTTTTGTGCAATAATGGAGCAACAAAAAAATGTTAATTATAACCGTTCGGTGGACGGTTGTTTAAATTAAAAAAATCGTGAATTTTGCCAATAACGAAATCGTCGCAAGATATTTTCTGTGACAAATTTATAATATAACAACGACATTAAAATTTTAATATTTTAGTCATAAATTTATATTTCCATTCTCAACAATAAATCAAACAACTAGATACGAGTGCCACTACCACGACAGTTTTTTGGTGCATAAGACATAGTTGACAACCTTAGAGCGACCGCCGAGCGTGGTATAAAACGTGAACTACATACAGGAGATTGACTTCTCAACTATCTGTGTTTTGTGTAGATAATATGATACGTGACTTTACACCTTCGGCCCGGGCAACGATCTACTATTACCTAAGCTCTTACGCCATGAATTACGCCACCATCTTACGCCATTTCGAATTTTGCTTATTAACTTAGAATTGTATGTATTTAAATTTGGACCTATGTTGTTCGTGAAATAAATTAATTATTATTATGCCTAAGATAAGAATATCCCAGAGCAGTCACTTATATGCCACTGACACGCATGTCGTGTCTAAATATTTCCTAAAGGCTGGCACAGCGTAAGGGCGGAATGTTGCCCGAGCGAATGCGATCCACTAAGCTCTTACGCTAGGCATAGCGCATATCCCAGTCACAAATACGTGTCATATAGGAGTAAGAATTAAAAAGTTGTGTCACTTGTTCAAAGAACTATAAACTAATTTCGGCGGACAGTCGCGCGAGTGAACGGTGGCGCGTAATGCGCGTGTTGCGGCAGCCGCCGACTCGCGTGTTCCCTTGAAGAAGGGCTACGAAATAGCCCGAAACTTGTCGAGCGGAACTCGATTTAAGACGTGGGTTATCCGTTACAATATCATTCAACTATAAACTACTTTCCTCGACCGCGAAATTACGATAGCTACTCATGCAAAAAATGTGTGTTCATACAGCTCGTATACACGAATCACAAGACCCCAACTATTACGACCACTACATTACACTGTCGCGTTTCGAACTCAACCAAAGTTCATCCTCATAGCAAACCACCATGCTACCGGGTTAGACTCGACACCTGGTAGCATGTCTAACATCTGGTAGCATGGTGAAGTTGTTTTGCTCTAAGTATGGTACGGACAATTGCCATTGTGATTTCACGTGTTCATTCAAAAACGACATATTACTATGTACTCAGTCGTATTCTAATCTCGGTTAGATGATACTTCTCATATGAAGCACAATTGCGTAGGACGTTATTTATACATGCCCTAACATATCACTTAGCATACTGGCATTACATTTCAAATTTGTATTACATGACAGATGTCAAGTTGAAATATGCCCGAGGCCTAACCAAGATCTTAATCTGTGATATTAGTGCACAGACGAAGGAAATGAAACTGCGGTCCATACATCAAGGAAATTCCCATCCGAGGGGAAATTCTCGAGCCTGGGGCGTGTGCGTTAACTTGGGGGGACCGTCCAAATATTTGGAAATTCAAAATACCACCAACGGGATTTATCACGCTAACACTACTCGTGACCACGGCGACTGCAATGTTGCCGAAACGTCGAGGTAAATATTACTTGTGTGTGTTAGCGTGATAAGTCCCGTTGGTGGTATTTTGGACTATGAGTGAGAATCACGGAAGTTTAAAACGTTATATTTGGAAATTCATAGTTTAAATCAGGGATATTACGGCGTTCCGATTCAGTTTCCGTTAAGTCGGAACTTCCGTTTCGGTTCCGGTTCCGTTACTTTTAAAACGGAAGTTATATCGGATGTCATTGGCTTAGTAAACGCTTTTTACAAGCTTTTATTTGACTTGCAATGTATGCACAGGTCAAATCTTGCAAGTTAAGCCTAGCGACTCAGCAGTGCAGGGATCGATCTGGTAGTGGTATGGTCAGGGTTGTCTCCAGAGGAGGGTACTCTTCAATGGTTAATGGAATCGACTTGAAATTTGGCAGGAAAATGTAGTTTAGATGATATTGCAAGAACAGTCAACAAAAATTACAGTTCGCAATAAAGCATACAAGGTGACCTTAGCCTCTGGACAAATAATGAAACCATGAAAAGACTGATACTTAGCAATATCTTAAAATAGTAATTTCCTTAATTAGACCAGAAAAAAAATCTATGAAATCAGATCATCCAAATACACAGACTGCTCCCAAGTGACACATTAAAAATCGTTAGTTTTTCGGTAAATATTGGACTGATTGTTATGATACCTTGCAGTTTGGTTTTAAATATCTTCCTAAGCCAGTATTCGTATTTATTTCTCCAGAGGCTAAGGTCACCCAGTATATTGAAAACAATATTTTAAACCAAAACCTATTTCTTCGAGATTTATTTATTTCGAGAGTTGTATGCCAGAATCGTAGCAAGTGGAAGGATGTAGTCTCTGCCTACCCCGCTGGGAAAGAGGCGTGATTTTATGTATGTATGTATCATCATCTCAGCCTATATACGTCCCACTGCTGGGCACAGGCCTCCTCTCGGATGTGTATGTATTTATGTATGTATGTACTTATTTCTTTATCCAACAGTTCAGCCAACTTGACGCACACCCACTAAACGGCGGCTGCGTTACGGTCTATTTAGATAAGGCCGTATATTGTGCCGTTTATTGTGGGAGTTTCTTCGTATGTATGTAAAGTATTTGTCGCCCGCGCTATGATATGTTCCTAGTTTGTCGTTATGTTTGGGATGAATATACCAGGCTCAGAATTGGCTAGTTGACGCCGCGATATTGACAGTAATTTTGTCAGCTGTTAAATGGTTTAGCTATGGATTTGACATGACATTGCGAGTTTATAAATTGAATCACTATTTATTTAACTAAATCAACTAAAAATCCTATTTCACAGTTTTTTTTTTAAATTTAAACCGAATTTAAAACGAAGTCCAAAGCTACATGTTCGCGGTGGATGCAGGCCGATTCCAACAAAAGCAACTGGAGTTATGGGGGAGATATGTCCAACAGTGGAAGTCCTACAGCTGATATGATGATGATGATTAACGGAACTTGTTCCAGTCAGTCGTTTGATATGATTGACTGTCTATAACGTGGTGGTCCAGCCTTTTGGTTTCCATCATATTTTTGAGTAAACAGCCTTAGTTAAATAGTCTCAGCAGGACAGAACTCTTCAACGGTTAATGGCATCTACCTACTTTAAATTTGGTATGCAAACGCCGCCTATTGTCTACCCTGTATCTGTGTCTATATTTAAGTTTTTGTACTGCTTTATGGTGTGCAATAAAGAATATTTGTATTTGTTTGTATTTGTAGTTTGGGTGACAATACAAATACAGACAGCAAAAAAGCTTGTACTAAAAATGCAAAAAAAAACTATTTTTTTTTAAATCTTAACTTTGTTAGACAACATTTCTGAACAATACATCATTATTCGCGTATTTAATCATCCAATTAAACTAACAGCTGGTCAACACGCAACCTTTCAAACCCCAATGGGAACTGGGAAGCGACATATCGAAATCATTCGTTTTAATGACATTATTTGTCGCCTTTTTATTCAATTGTCATTCCCCTGTCACAGTGACAAGGCGCCATGTTGTGCATGTAAATTTGACAGCTACATCGGAAGGTAAATGAATTACCGATGGGTTTGGATACAGGGTGTGCTGGAGCAAATTGTGGCTCGGGGATTATTTGGAATGGAATAAAAAATGACTGATGCACGCAATCTTGTTTGCTTCCTGTGGTAACAAGTAGGGAATATTAATTTAGTTAAGTGCGTTAACCGACAGCATGGTTAAAACCCGTCTTTTGGACCGGCAGCCTTACTTTAGGAAAATATAGTTTGGTAAAACAAAGCGACTGAAGGAGTAAAACCATTTTTAGAAACCGTATTAGAGTAGGTCAATTACTATAGGTAGTTACTCCTAATACTTCATTTCGTTCGGATAGCGAATCTACCTTTTTATTAACCCCCAACGCAAAAAGAGGGGTGTTATAAGTTTACCGCTAAGTGTCTGTCTATGTCTCTGTCTGTGGCACCGTAGCACTTAAACGGGTGGACCGATTTGAATGCGGTTTTCTTATGTGATAGCAGGTTTTCTAGCGACGGTTCTTAGATACGTTTCATCAAAATCGGTTCAGCCATTTTTGAGATATTGAACTTATAATGTCGGGGGTTTTCCAACTTTTTGTTGGTTAGGTTATTAACTGCAATGTCTAAGATATTGTGTCCATGGGCGCAGCCATGCGGGAGGAAGGGTGTATCCCCCTCTCATTAGAAAAACATTACCATTAAATTGATAATTCTGAAA
This sequence comes from Choristoneura rosaceana, assembly GCA_037349165.1. Lineage (NCBI taxonomy): Eukaryota > Metazoa > Arthropoda > Insecta > Lepidoptera > Tortricidae > Choristoneura > Choristoneura rosaceana. Next base: position 8,203,438 of record JAZBNJ010000013.1, read on the forward strand.
CCCTTTTCACCCATGCACGTTACATAAGCTTTGAATAGAAAATTATGTTTTGTCTCAACTTGACCGTGAAAGGGTATATTATTCTGCCTTTTAAATGTATATTATTCGTTGAAATAATTATTGAACTTAAAATGGTCTTGTCATCATCATCATCATCATCCTAGCATATACCTGTAATACGAGCAAAAAATTGAAACATAGATTGTACTCGTCTTTTTTTTTTTTTTATTCGACTGGAAGGCAAACGAGCAAGTGGGTCTCCTGGTGTTAAAAGATCACCACCGCCCATAAACATCTGCAACACGGGGTATTGCAGATGCGTTGCCAACCTAGAGGCCTAAGTTGGAATACCTCAAGTGCCAGTAATTTCACCGGCTGTCTTACTCTCCGCGCCGAAACACAACAGTGCAAGCACTGCTGCTTCACGGCAGGATTAGCGAGCAAGATGGTGGTAGCAATCCGGGCGGACCTTGCACAAGGTCCTACCACCTGCAAAACCGTCAAACCGTCAAATCGTCAAACCAAACAACATTCATCCAGCGACTTTTAAAAATAATGGAGTCTTTGAATTTTCCTTTTTTCTTTTTCATACAAATTAAATAATGCTATCAATGTACGCCATCCTAGAACACAAATTACGTCGCCTGTCACGCTACAAACATCAAGCATTTTGTTATACATTGCTTCGTCGAATAAACTTAAAAATGTAATAAAAATTAAAAAAAGTAATTATTTTTATAATTCGCTAAACTTGGTTCAGTTTGAGGAGTATGATCTATGTTTTAATTATTTGCTCATATTACAAGCAACACCCGGTATACTTACGTTACACTGCTGCCAAGGTGGCTGGGAAGAACTAGATGAGAGTGGCCGGGGATCGCGCTCAGTGGCGTGCAATTGGAGAGGCCTATGTCCAGCAGTGGACTAAGATGGGCTGTAGATGATGATGATGATGATGAAAAACCCGGAATTCCGGTGCGGACGCCAGACTGGTTTGCGCGAGAAAAGTCGCGAGAAAAGCCTAGTGATGTAATAAATTAGACGTAAAAGTTTATAAAGTGGGGCTCATAACAAAACTGCTGGCAACACTTAGGGGGAATTAGGCAGTATCCCATAAAGATTGCCTTTCTCAAAACGCCATTGGATCAAAATCCTTTAAGATGGGGTCTAAGTTACTAGAGTTTGTACTCCGTATTACGTACGGTCGATTCATCCTTCCGTGTCTTATCATGTATACAAACTTGACGTCACAGGTGGTAATAGACAATAACTAGTGATTGGAAAAGTCGATAAAATATACATAAAACGTGACCCATTATTTTGCTATTAACATAAATAAATCTATAAGCAAGGCAAGTCGCCAGAAATATCACAAAAAGAGCACACGTAACGTATGACATCAAACGAAGTAGCGAACGATTGACATTTCTAGATTCACTCTTTTTATTTAATTTAATTTTCCTCTAGTGGAGTGGTTGAACACCAATAGAGCTAAGTTTTCATTATATTTTTTCTTCTTTTTTAAGATTCAACTCAATATGAAATGATGTTTAGCGTAACCATAGACGCACTGTCCGTGTCCGTCCTCGTTTAAAATAAATATATTGAGATCAACCACAACAATTCCGAAAAATTATTATGATTGATTTCAATGCATTTTCCGAAATTTCTACATGAAGTATTAATTGCCACATTTATCCATATCGATAAGTTGTCATTTCCCATCAATACTTTGCAATCCGTTCCAAAGACAATCTAGACACTGCAACGTCAGACATTTTTGAAGTTATTCATTCGTTGCTTCAATTATTGAAGGCAATCTTATTAGAATTGATATTTTTCAATGGTTACTCGGTTGATTTCAATACTTTGTGAGTTTCTTTAAGTATACAGAAACATATTAAGTGATGGTTAACGTGTAATCCAAGATAAAAGTGTGTCTGTGTCTTCGAGAAGTTTTTGTTTACATGATAAGACACGGAAGGATGAATCGACCGTAAGAAATGCACTAAATTAAGGTCTTATTTTTGCAAAGTTAGTTCAATAGTTCAAACTGCACACATTTAGGTACTAAATTCTAACCTAACCTAACCAACAAAAAGTGGGATTCGATTATCGCGCACTGTTCCTCGGGAACTGTGCATTTTTCCGGGATAAAAGTAGCCTAAGTCACTCTTGGGCCCATAAACTATCTCTATGCCAAAAATCACGTCGATCCGTCGCTGCGTTACAGCGTGAAAGATATACAAACACACACTTTCGCATTTATAATATTAGTATGGATAATTTATGCTCTTGTGACTTAAACGGCTTCCTCACAGCAGCATTAGACATTGAGGAGACAATAATCCAATTTATGTGCCGACTCGGAAGAGTCGTAAATTTGCCTCCAACTTTGTTAAAGGCTGGCCCCAATTTGATCAATTTTGGCCTCGTCAGTGCGCTCTGTCAGCGGTTTTTTCTTCATTAAGCTTTCATTCATAGGTTTTTCTTTGTAAATCAAATTTTTGAAAAGGGTTTGGGTAAACTAAACAATCATATCTATTAGTAGTTATTTTCTTTTGTAACAATCCTGAAAACAATAAGATTTCTGAAAATAAACGAATTATGTCAACTGGCCATTATGTATTTCGAACATTATTCTTCTTAAACTTTATGTATTTTTTTTATGTATTTTTCGCGAGTGCTGCCTTCTGGCCGAAAGACGTCGTGTTCCGGCGGTTCCGGGGCACCATGCCGCAGATGAATGCAACGTCGGGGACGGTGACTCAACGGGGTCACGCTGTTTTGTCACCTAATTAGTTTTCAGTATTATTAATTATAAATACTCGTATGTATGTTATTCTGTAAGGTATTTATCGTATGGGCCAAGTTGCCTGAAACAAATGAATTTATTATTATTATTTTGATAAGTCGTGCTTTGCATCCCTTTCTTAACGAATGCTTAATGTATTTTGGCACATTCACGTCCAATCAGTGAACCCTCTACTTCATTTCTCAGGCTAGCTGATTGGACCAGACAAGTTGGCAAGTTGGAGTCAAAATTGCTTAACCGACTTATAACTTACTAGCGACCCGACCCGGCTTCGAACGGGTACGATTAAAACAAAAACCGCCTAAGAGCTTGTTGGAGTTATGTTTTTCTAGGGATTTTTCATTTTGTACTGAAATTTCCAAGTATATTTTATGACTTAGACTGCCTGACTCGTAGTTACCGCTACCCATGGACACTCATAACATAAGTTGCTCTACGTATGCGCCGCCCTTTTAGAAAAAGTATCTCGTTTTTAAATTAAAAATTGACAGAGTTTTAGCCTGGGCCCGAACTCATAAAATCTTCGCTTAAGATACCATATATTATATATTTATATGGCATATAAGATAGCTTAAGTCAAATCACTAAACTACAACAGCTAAAAAACATCACCTCTACGTTGATCCATGTCTATTCTCAAACTACTCGATAATATGTCGAGCGATATAAGTCGAGTGCCACTTACATGTCCGGCCAAATGAACATTGTCACCCGCTGATGTACATTTGAGAACGCTCGTTGCGTCAATTGTGACCCTCTTAAGTATAGCGGTTCTCAAAGTTTCATTTTTGTTCTTTTTTTTGGCGACATTATTATAAAAAACTTTTATGCTTCTAATACCTTTTAGAAGAATTTAGTAGATACACAGGTCTTGGATATCTTGTTCGTTTTATACACTCGTGCAATGCATTATTAAATTTGTAAAGATATGAATAAATCTATTACCATTTGAACAGTAGGTATATATTTCGAGATAAAATACTACATTGCATGTAACAAAGTTAGTCAACGAGGATGAGGCAGACACTATTATAAATAATAATAATTTTGAATTATCGTAATAATTAATTATTTATTCGTAGGGCAGACGCCAATTTTACGATGGTTGAATTTTACCTTTTAATGTACCTACATCATGATATTGGGTATAAAGTTACTGGGTGTAAACCTTCATGTGCTTATCTGAAATCGATAACAAAAAAAGGTTCATCATAGTGTCTCACAGTTTAAGTAAAAATACCTTTATATTAAATTTAGGTTAGCACAAGTACTAATAAATGTACAAAACCTAATGTCACCGCTTCCAAGAAATCTCTATTGTGGCGAAACTAATGTTAATATATATAAAGATAAAAACATTATAGAAAGGCATGCTCCAACTAAATATATTTAATATGTACGTATTTTATACTTATGCTTTAAGTACTAACTAACCACAATAACCTCCATTCGATTCACCGGCCTCAACTTGGTAATCGAACCATCGAAAGTTCTAACCAAAATACAAAACAAATATTCCAGATTGAAAAGTTTGAGCTCCCCTGGCCACGGCTGTCAAGCGGCCACCGCGCACCGTGATTGGCCAGAATTGACCGGTCTCGACTAATCGACAGGGCTTGACAACCCTCGGTCTTGTTTTACAATGTCACAAACGAATCACAAAAAGTTGATTGGTTTTGTGCTGTACGGAGAGTGTTTCTGTTTTTCGCTCCGATAAAATTGTTGGGTGAATAGAAAGGAACTGTTAAAAATGTAGATTCAACACATTCCGAATTATTTGTCAGTAAATAAAGAGATCGCTATTAACGACTGTACTGATTTATGAGGAAAAGGAAAAATGTATCAAGAAAACGCAATATATGACACAGACTTAACTGTCTTGTACATAAGTTAGGTAGTCCGTAGTGATACGTCCGCACGGTATCAGTAAAGGTGCGTTAAAAAATGCAGTAAAAACTGCGTGAGTAGTGTTTCAAAAATATGGCAAAAAAAATGAATTCATTCGTAATTATTACGTACTTAGCTGCTCGGCAAAACGTGCCGGCACAAAAAAATAGTACATTATGATACAAGTGTGCTATGTTGGTCATTACACTCGAGTCGGTTTTTAAGCCTGAGCCGAAGGCGAAGGCTTAATGGAGACGAAAAGTGTAATGACCAATGCTCACGTGTTTCATACGACGTTTTTCAACACACTTGCGAGGAAAAGTAAATAAAAGTTCACATTTATTTAAAAACTTTAATTATTGAAACAGTTATTAAAAGTACAATTATTGAAATGATATGCTACCGCCTTATGAGGCATTTGTACTGTATGTTTAATTGTATTATTAATTATTTCATTGCTTTGTTCTTGGGTATTTGTAAATGTCGGTGATAATGCAACATTCTGAAAGGAGGTAGAAGAACATTGCGTTTCATCATTAGCAAACGTATGAAATCCCAAATCATCATTGGCATATGAGGTGGAAGGACGCGGTTCAGGGCAGAACTTCTTGGATTGTGGCTCCAAATGGATTGCTTGTGTTATTTTGGCACTTATGTCGGCTTTATTTTGGATGGAGTCCTCAATATATGACTCGGCGACATTATTAGATCGCCATCCCCCATGGCGTTTTAAAGTCAATATATCGGCTCCTGAATTAGCCAGCAATGTAGCTGAAGTCCGCCTAAAACTGTGTCCGGTGTAAGCGTCAGCCTGTGGTAAGCCTAAAAACTTGGCAATTTCTCTAGGCATCGATCCAAATTTGTTCACTCCGATAGGCTGACTCGTGCATTTGCCGTTTTGAAAATTTTGGAAGAACCGGTCAGATTTTCCTTTTGTTGAACGTAAACTTTCATATTTTTTCACTATTTCATAAAATGGTCCGTGAATAGTAAATGACCGAGGAATTTTATTTTTAGTGTTCGGAATTTTGACAAGTAGCATCTCTCCGTGATTCTCTATATCTTTTGTCGTAATGTTGTTTAATTCCTGACGCCTACAGGCACCAGTAATTCCGAATATTAATGCGACCTGAAAATAAATAAAATCATAATTAAGTTATAATAATCGTACTTAGTTCCTATTATATCAACACTCACAATACCGCCTACAAATATTATAATAATGAATACAAAACTAAATAGTGGAACTGACCTTTGTCGCTAGATATTGATTATCCGGTGCTTCTTTAATGAACTTCTCCACTTCATTAGGTGTTAAAACCTTGGATTTTCGACTGTAAAAGCCGTCTGAACGTCTTTTCAAGAATGCAGTTAGATTGGTGTACGCTTTGATGTCAATTGCATTTTTATTCTGCACGGTACTCTTCAACATAGAATATATACACCAAAGCGAACTAGGTTTATACCTCTTCGCCAGTTCACTAAAGTAAGCCATGAACACGTTTTCTGAGAAAGAGCTTGCATTTTTGCTATTTTTCCATTGAATGAAATTTGCGTAGGCTTGCATGTATTTATCTTTTGATTTTGAGGGCAAAAGACTATCACTCGCATTTTGCGCTTCAACTATGATATCTGGCGGCGTACACTCGATAAGTAATTCTTCGTTATCTAAATTCGACATTTTACAAAACAACACTAACGAAATGCAATACTGTGAATAAACTTAACAAACAGAAACCCATTTAAAAGATGGCGGCCGTAATTTTTTTTTTTCGCGCGCTCAGCGCTGCATGCGCGCGCAAGTCTGAGATAAGGGCACCGGCAAAGTAGCTAATCAGCCACATATTTATAAATTTTGAAATTGGGTATTTATAGTTAAAAATACACCGTCAAATTATAAATACCAACAAGCTAACAAGCAGTTTCATGAAATTCTTTAATTATTTATCACATTTTGAATTGAATTTTATATTTACGCAAATAACTACTTAGCTGTTTTCGAAACATTAATACTTCTTGCTAATATTTAAAAAGATATGTAATGAAAAGGCACTAGTGCGATAATGTAATGTAAAAGGCACGGCATGGGTAATATTCTGCATTATCAGTGTAAATACGCTGTAATAAGACCTACTTTACGAGCAGGTGTGTTGAAAAGATTTATTATACTTCAATTATAAAGATTATAAAAACCAACAGAACACCTACCTATCAATTAATTTCTAAAAATCTTAACCCTACGGCTATAACGTAAATGTCCGACCGTAGCAGAAACATGTCACTGCCAGATACATGTTTCACGTTGTAATTTGTTTCATTGTAAAATTAATTCCTTTCAACAAAGCGCCATCCATTCAAAAACACACAATGTAATATATTTCTACTCTCCCTGAATCCTTTCACTGTACATAAGCAGTTGCATTATCTTATGTAAAAGCCATTGCGGTTAATGTACACTTTCTGAGTCAACGCAATCAAAATATTGTGCGAGTTATCAAAAAAGTGTCTCCATATAAATTGTCGTAACTGAAAAACATACTTCTGGTTGTCCTTCAAATTTGGTACAAAAGGCTCCTAAGTATAGCACCATTGATAAGGAAGATCTGAAAATTCAATTTTTTGTTAGTTTCTATGTTAGTAACCATCTAAAATGAGCATACACTGCCTGCATTTTTGGAGAGGTTCTCCTAGCACTGTATATTCATAAATACCTACAAAGCACGGAACTCACACTTGCCCATTTTTTTTTTTAATTTAGAGTGATAAAGAAAAAACTTGGCTGTCGATTATCCACTGGTCTGCCAACAAGATGGACGGATGAACTGGTTAAAGCCGCAGATTCACAGTGGATGTAGATCGCTTCCAATCGAAGCAATTGGAGGTTGTGCCGATGTCCAACAGTGGACCTCCTACGATTGACATAATGATGATGAGATACGCAGCGATATCTTTAAGGAATCATCGCTGTTGACTAGGTATAAACTAACTTTCTGGGCATTATTTCCACGTTAACAATGCCAAATGCGTATCACGTTTCCTTCAACTTATGAATATATTCGGGAAACGTTTCCCTTGCTACTAAATAATGAAAAATTCGAACGCGGCATAGACACCAATTTGTTTTACGACTACTGTTTATGACTATAGCGCTCTAATATGTTTGTGTTAAATATAGTCGGTTATAGCTTACGATATTTTGATGGATAGGTCAGATTGGAACTGCCAATTGGACGTTAATGATTTTGTACCGTATATTTGTCGTGAATTGTGATATTTTTTTGACGTATTTCTTTCTTTCTATATTGACGACTTGATAGCAGAGAACCTGACTACGAAGCTTGAGGTCCCGAGTTAGATCCCCGTTCGGGGCTCGGGGCAGGTATTTGTATGAAAAGTACAAATATAATTAAGTACGTTTATCCATTGTCTATTACCCATAATACAAGCTTTGCTTATTTAGGGACTAGGTCAACTGGTGACAAGTGTCTCGTGATAATTATAGTAAGTAAAACTTCTGCGTGGCGTCACACTTTGGGACACTTTATTATAAAATAAGAATTTCCTGTTTTTGAGGCCGGTATAAGGCTGCGTTTACACCAGAGATGTGCAAGGATGCGTTGCAAGGAATGTGTTTTTCTTAAATCAATAGAAAAGTCAAAGTCAAAATATCTTATTTAATTGAGGCTATAACAAGCACTTATGAATGTCAAAAAAAATCTACCACCGGTTCGGAAAAACCTCTGTTGAGAAGAATCCGGCAAGAAACTCAACTAGGTACATTTTTTAAACCAGATTTACAATATTGGTAAATGATATCTATACATCACAAGTTTTTAACACAGTAGGTTCGCTATTTGAAGGGATCGCTAATGCGGATAGGAATTATTTCCAAATATCCCTGTCCATGATGTAATCATTAACTTTATGATACGCCTTAGATATTGACGTCTTCTTGACAATACATTTAAATTTTGTATCCGTTTCGTTTGTAATATTTTTTGGAATTTCATTTTAAAAACGTACGCAATTTCCCAAAAACGACTTATTGGTTTTAACCAATCTGTAAGATGGAACTTTAAGCTTCCCTGTGTTTCTAGTAGATTTTGAACGCTTCAAATACTTAACCTCGTTCCGCTGAGCTGTTTCCACTAGAGGATAGGCAAATGAAGCGTTTCGATCGGTTCACGACAAACAGCCACGCACCGCACCCTCTTACATTTGTGGTGGAAACGCAGCCTAACAGGATTATCAAACAATGAAATCACATCTCTTACCATATTGAATCATAGCGAAATAAGCTAGAGCTAAAAAGGGTCTTTCGTGCTGTGAGGACGACTATCAGACGCGTGATGAAGACGCATTATGGTATTCCCTGGGTTTATGACCGCGTCCTTGCCGTCTAGACACACCGGATGTAACACGGCTACAAAATAAAAAAAAGTATTTGACATTTTCACTTTAACCTAAATACAACCCTGTTAGTATTTAGCAATAAGGTTTAATTTGTATCGCTGTAGAACGCGACGTAGGACCTTTTGGCGTTAGGTGAATATGAAAAGGTTGGGTATGAAATACACAAAGTAGCTTAAGTTATGGGTTACATTCTAGAACAAATCTGGATTTTAGTTTTATAATAAACATTGAAAATGATTGGCTGCTCAATAAGTCGCTATATAAGGTATTTTGAACCCCTAGGATGTTTAGAATGGTTTGATAAATATTGTGTATACATATGTCATGAGACCACTCCATCTAAAAGGTCTATGTCCATCGGACACTCGTATCTCGAACTACCCGCACTTAGTAATTTTTTAGTTTATTTTGTTTTTGAAAACTTACATTTTTTTAATAATCTAAGATCACGTCGTCCGGTAAAGCCCTTATTCTCACATTAGTCACTTAAAAAATATATACCTAATAACAATTTTAAAAATCTATATAAATCGCTCCGTTTTATATGCGTTGTTAAGTGACAAAGAAATTATGCACGATAAAAAGCAAAGTGTGAACTAGTGATGGGACATTACCTTCAAAAGTATCGATATTATTTTTTATAATTTTTTAATTATTTTTTTAAACGACACAAAAGCACTATAAATATTTAAAATTATGTACTTCAAAAGTAGTAAATTCGTCGAAGAACTAAAGTTACATAACATTTTATTTCACAGCGCACTACGATTATCTCTGTTTTAAGTCGTTACACTGTTGAAGAGTGGTCAGGCCGTGTGTTGAGGATCAGTAGTGAACCTCCATGACGACTTCTTCATGAAAATGTCGTGGTGGTTTCCTCATGCCTTTCACACCACAGTGCTGGAGTTCGCCCACTCTCAAGGCCTGTATTCACTTTGCTTAGTGCGAGTGCAGGTGATTAGCAGGTGCGAGTGATTAGTGTAGGTGTGTAGTGCGAGTAGTTTCGCATTCTGTTTAGTGGCTAGCTGCTAGGCTAATTCTAACACTAAACACTAACAACTGCTGTCCAGACGTGTTTAGTGGCAGGCACGGTGCAAGTGAGGGAGAAGAGAGGCGCGCGGGACGAGGATACTCGCAGTCCATTCGTAAAAAAATAGAACACGCTTCTAATCACTTTACTACGCAGGTTACTAATCAATCGTTGTCCACACGTGTACGAGCTACGCACGTTCATTATAGCTAATTCATCAAATTCACTTCATCAGCATATTAATTGCACTAAAGCAGTTAGTCCGCGTTCGGTAAGCAAGGCGTATCATTTTACCTTAAGTTTATCAAGTTTAAATTAATAAATCCATTATAGTAATTATCGGTGACTTTTATCAAATTTTCCCATCAAATCGACATCGACTCCGAACAACACGTGTTTTCTCCTAATCACTAAGCACCTGCACTAATCACTAATTAAAGTGTATACAGGCCTTTAGTCGCAGTTTACCACATTTACGGGAAGAGATGGGTTCGTTCTGTTCTAAAATCTGGCACGGCATGAATACGAGCAACGTTTATTCAAAAATGAAAATAAAATCAAGCAGAAACTGCGTTATTCCAGAAAAGTATTCCAATTGGCACTTAAATACGTTTAAAAACCGGAAAGCCACTTCATCTCAATTAACTAAAGGCATTTTCAAGATATAAAAACAACAAATAAAGACCAATTAGAGCGACACCTTAAACGTAATTACTCCTTTATTTACACCAAATTACTTCTTCAAGAAAATTTACGCAAAAACCACTTAATTCCCTAAGCGGCAAAAACAAAGTTTTTCGTTTTAATGAGAGAGCGCAATGATTCACAGGGACAATCATCATTTATCATTCATTTTTTGTGATGACGAATCGTGATTTTTATTCAGCTATGCGAATTTAAAATTCTGATTTGGGAATGGAGTCATTGTCATTCCGTTGCGGTTTGATGATGCATCGGCTACTGCGTCATTGCTGTTCGAAAGCTACTTAACAATACTTTGAGGGCTCCAAAACCTCTTTGTGAATTTCTACGGAATCATGGTAAGCCACTTACGCATTTTCATTTTCATCATCAGCTGTTTGCCGTCCACTATTCGACATAGGCCTCCCCGTAAGTCTCCAGTTGCTTTTGCATCCCGTGAACCCGCGGTATTAGCCAGGTCATTCGTCCATCTCCTTGGTGGACGTCCTATGCTGAGCTAGCCGATCCACGGGATCCGAGAACTTTTTAGCCTCAACGGCCATCTATTCTTCATGCAGTATGACCTGCCCGATTGCCCATTGTCACTTCAACGAGCTAATTTAGTTGTTTAATAATTAATTCAGTTGGTTACATACACTTATATGGTCTACAGTCACTCAAAAGAAAAGGACTGAACTACACGCCATTCTTTAATATGAGCTTAATTATATCGAATCCAAGTGCTAAGCTACACATTTTGTCAAATAGCAAAAATACCGCCATATAAAATTGAGTGTCACAGAAAATTAATAACGAGAAACAATAACATACATAAGAACAAAACTTTCATCGCGTCGTGTCACTTTTATTAATATAATACTGTGATCCATCACATATGATGTATTATAAGATTAAACATGCTTAAAGAAATATTGTCTTTTACCCGTGGATTTACTTATTCATACATTATTTTATTTAACCTTAACTCCCACGTGGTTCCAGAGCGGCTTGGGAGCTTCACACACGCCATAGAATTGCTTCATAGGTGAGTGCAGGTTTCCTCGCAATTTTATTTACATTCATGGCATGCTAAAAAATGCTAGTGAACGTGTGATAAACAGACAAACTCTTAATTTTACGACACGAGTTAATATGTTATGATATAAAGACGAGATATATTATTTTAGTGCTCTTAGAAAGGTCAGGAGGACGTCGTAAAGGACGATTTATATTTTCGTCACATAGAACAAAAGGATTTATGGCATACTTAAGAATTAATGAACACTAAATCTGCGAGATGATGTGTAAGTGCTCGGGTATAAACATTCATTTTTCCATCATTCGTTTTTTGCTGACTGTACTTTTTGTTGATTGTACTTGCATTGTCATACAAACTATACATATGCAACAAATTTCAAGTCAATCCAACCACTGGAAGTGGTTCGAATGATCTCGCAAGATTTGACCTTAATTAAAGCAAGAACAATTAACAGGGCAAGTTTTAAAAACTCGTAAAAAATTGGAATGAGTTCAAACTAACACCAAAAATGCGGAAGTGACTCTGTCCGTTTGTCTGTTACCTCTTCAGGCTCAAGCTGCTAAACCAATTAAGATAAATAAATAAATATCATCAGACAATTGACACCAATTCACCTAGTCCCGAACTAAGCAAAGCTTGTACTATGGGTACCAAGCAACAAATAAACTTACTTATACAGATAAATACATACTTATACACATTAAACACCCAAGACCCGAGAACAAACATTCCTATAATTCACACAAACATCTGCCCCGGCCGGGGATCGAACCCGGAACCTCAAGCTTGATCAGGTTCTCTAACCACTTAGCTATCCGGTCGTCAAAAAAAATAATAACTTAATAAGATATACCTAGTGCCATCATCCACGAAGACGCGTGAATTTGTCAAAATTAGCTATTAATGACATTGTAATAATAAGAACCTCTACCTATAAAATAATAAATAAGATGAAATTTGAAATGGAGATAGTTTGAAAACCCAAGAAGGACACAGGATACGAATTAGAATCAACGAGTTCTTTACAGGCAAAGTCTTAATCACACATAAAACCTGCACCAATTTACTATAAATACAACCTTTAAAAAAACCAAACCAACAAATCAAAATAATTACAAACAAACTGATTTTTATCGACTATCGATAAATCATAGCCCTCTCTAGTGGTATGAACCGCTATGCTAATATGGCGACCATTTGCATAAAACAAATCTGCTGCGACCAATTATAGTTATTTATAATTAATTGAAGTGCGGGAGGTCTTGTCAGACTTGTAAAGTATTGCTTAATTCAATATAAGTTATACCAGTTGCAGTAAATAACTTTTTGTACACAATGTGTTATTTTTTAATTCAGTTAATTTTAAGGGAATATTTCACAGGTCTAATGACGATAATATCTACACGACACAAGCATAGTAATATATAAGCTAAAGCAGTACGGAAGCTACGAACAAATCGTTCGAAACGAACACACTCACTACTCGGTACTGCAGTACCGCGAGACCCCCTTAGAGGCCGTGTAAAGCGCGCGTCTGTGTGTGTTCGTTTCGATCGTAGCTTCGTAGCTTCCATACTGCTTTAACTTATATATATATACTGGATACAAGTGGTTTCATTAATTCTCTTTTATGAATAAAAGCATCTACACTGTCGGGACCAACCGCCGACCATCGTGTCCTTAGTCAGGTTGATTTGAAAATGGACAGTGTGGAAATCGGTTGAGCCGACCGATATTTGGTTGATGTCAATGAGCCTGGTCGCGAGCGCTTCCTTCGCAACAGGCTGCGTCCGTGGTCGGTTCCAACTGTATGGAACGCTGTCGGCCGACACGAGCGCTTAAGTCTATCCGACCAAGCACACGATGGTTGGTCCCGATTGTGTGGAAGGGCTTTAAGAAGATAATAAAGATAGTAATTAACCTAACCGATGCACAATTTTTTTTATCTAAAAACTACCAAGGAACTAAAATAATTTCCTTGCTTTTTTTATACGACTGGAAGGCAAACGAGCAAGTGGGTAAGAAATCACCACCGGCCATAAACATCTGCAACACCACTCACAATATCTGCTTCTTTTAGTTCGTTGATATGGACCTCCGCAAAGTAACACCTGAATCAATACATTATCTAAAAGCTACCATTGCCCACCTGTCTATCAGTAGGTACCCTTTTTCTCAGGTCCGGGACAAGTACTATTCATTGAATAAGTACCTAGAGTTGAAAAGTATGTGTGTGTTTTTATGACTCCTTCACAATAAGATGGATGGACAGATTTAGATAAAATTGAATGTGTTAGACAGCTGGACCACTTATACCTCGATATTCTTACGGGACCGATGTAAAATTCCAAAAAAAAATATATTATTACGGGTCAAAAGGTGAGGCTGACAGAAGGACAGATGAACAGCGGCGAAGGTAAAGCTTTGGTTTACTAAGTAACAGAAAGGCCTTATTTTTCGAAGTCGGTTTAAAAGTAAATTACTTCTCTAGTCGCCGTAAAAAGCGCGCATTAAATGCTTTCCGATACCAAATGGTATCTTAAACGATAAGGTTTATAAGATATAGTAAAAAGATAAAATAATGATGCACCTTAAGATACAATAAAGGAGGACTGCAGCGAGCGGAGATGCATTTTGGTGTAAATTTAAAGATTTTGTGAAGTTTTTCAATCATACGAAAGCGAAAATTAAAAAAATACGAATATTCAATATATTGAAAAAAAAAGTTCCGGTATTCAAGGCCTTAAAATCGTAAGCGTGTTAACTTATTTTTATACTTGTGTATACAGGGATAAAAAGATTTTTATGAGTTTGTAGAGAGCCAAAAAGGGTAATATGGAAAAAAAAAAAATTATAATTTCCAGCATCATCGGTACCTTGCCTAAGGGGGCTGCTTTAATCAATTTGCTTTTGTTTTTTTTTTAATAAAGTAAGTTTCCTATATAGTGTCCCACTCCTGGGCAAAGGCCTCCCCTTTCTCCTTCCACTCGTCTCAGGCTTCGGCAAACTGCCGAGCAGTGGGACACTATAGGATATTTGAAAAAAAAAAAAGTAATTTCATTTCTACTCCGCTGTTTTCAACGCTCGAAGGCATTAACCTTTGCAAGTGCATCTAGTAATCCCAGCTTTCGCTTGCAGTGGCTGCAATCTTATCAGTTGATACTTCTGATTCAGATAACGAAAGATATTCGGATTGGGTTCTCTTGTTCGACGGTGAGTACGGTTTTTATGGACTTTTAAATTGCAATTCGCTGTCAGTATGCTAATATAAGAATTCTGCTAATGTTATAAACTTGTTGCTGTCCGCGACTTCGTCTGGGACTCGTGAAAACTGTATATCTTCAAGGGGTCATCATCATATGAGCCATATGAGGTTCGCTGTTGCATAGGCCTTCCTCAATAAATTATGCATCAGTAAATGAAATCATTTTTAAAAAATCGCATATTGGAACCAACGGACAAGAACACAAAGTTTACCCTTCGATTGTCTCCCTATTGTAAAAAAAATATTTTAGTGTACCCGTGTGGTGTCGGGTTAGAATTACACTTCTTCATTTCTTCCGTGGATGTCGTAAGAGGCGACTGAGGATATAGTTTAAGGTATACCGTAGGCGACAGACTAGCAATCTGTCACTATTGTACCGTTTTTTTTAAATTAAAACCTAAAATTGCTAAAAGTGGCTCCGAAGCGGTAACGTTTTGTGTGCTCTGCCCATTTGGGAATATAGGCGTGATGTTTGTATATGTAAAAAACAAATTCGTTTTCCACTGTCTGTATGTACGCTTATATGTTTTAAAGTAGAGAATGTATTTTGTGTATTTGTGATATGTTATTGCCGATATCTACCCGTCCACATAACAAATTACATGAAAATTTCTCCAGATGTTTTAGCGAGAAAAAGCAATATCACATAACACACGTTCAAACTGTCGTATTTATGATATACTCGGCGGCACAAAATATTGCCGACTGTATGTACAAAATTACCTATTTTTGTATACATTTGAGGGCCAAATTTTTTCATCATCATCATCATGTCAGTCGAAAGACGTCCACTGTTGAACATAGGCCTCCCCCAAGGCTCTCCACTCAGACCGGTCTTGTGCTTTCCGCATCCACCGCGATCCCGCCATCTTAGCCAAGTCGTCGCTCCATCTTATTGGAGGCCTACCGACAGCTCGTCTCCCGGTCCGCGGACGCCATTCTAGAACCTTCTGACCGCATCGGCCATCAGATTCACCCAGATCGGCCAGATTTTTTGCTGCTCCGTATATTATATACTGTATGATTATATATCTTTTTTATGTTTTAATATCACGTAGGCACGTTTGTCGCGAATGCCACTTAAGCGTTTTTGTTATAAATAGAGTTTCAAACTTTAACACTGGCGTTAAAAAACCCGACTGCCTTAAAAATACTGAAAAGAAGAAAGAGGGCAGTCGGGTTTCTGATTTTTTTTAATTTATTGTTTTACTCACACTTTTCTGTGAAAATGGTATATTAAATGAATATAACCTACACGAGTGTTCGAGAAGAGCTGCAGTAGGGGAGGAATGGCGACGGGTTTTAAAGCTTGCCACCACCCCTGATATGACGACCATGACCACTCTGCCAAGAGTGTGACGACCAAGAAGAAGAAGTGCTTAAGACCCAGAACGTGGTTTGTTATTTTGGATATTGTTTCAAAATTCTTAGAATTCATCATCATCATCATCATCATGGGCCACTTGACACTAATTGGCCAAGACCCAAACTAAGCAAAACTTGTACTATGGACACTAGGCAATGGATAAACATACTTAAATATAGATAAATAAATACTTAAATACATATTAAACATCCAAGACCCGAGAACAAACATTCGTATTATTCATATACTCCAATTCAATAGAATCTCCGGATTGCTACCACCATCTTGCTCGCTAATCCTGCCGTGAAGCAGCAGTGCTTGCACTGTTGTGTTTCGGCGCGGAGAGTAAGACAGCCGGTGAAATTGCTAGCACTTGAGGTATTCCAACTTAGGCCTCTAGGTTGGCAACGCATCTGCAATAATACCCCTGGTGTTGCAGATGTTTATGGGCGGTGGTGATCTCTTACCACCAGGAGAACCACTTGCTCGTTTGCCTTCCAGTCGTATAAAAAAAGTAAAAAAAGTATCTAACAATCTTGTAGACACTTCCAGCCTAATAATATGAACACCGGGCTGCCTAAGGCTTTGTGATGTCACTATTATTCTTTTTTGATTCCTTTTAGATGATAATTGCAACAACAGGGACATATATAATCAAGCGTGCCCACGTTAGGGTGTGTTAAATGTGTAGAAAATTGTTAGATTCTATTGAATTGTACTTTACAAATATCTGCCCCGGCTGGTATTCGAACCCGGGACCTCAAGCTTCGTAGTCAGGTTCTCTAACCACAGCCATCCGGTCGTCGGTCGGTCGGTATTCTTTATTTCATGAACAATTTGTACTTTATTAAGTACATAGCCGTTATTCTTAGTGTCAATTGCTCTTTAGTCCTTTATAAAGTACGCGAGGACCCTGGAGGATACATTTTTTTTTAATACCAGCGTTACCCAACGCCAACGCCTTTCCCGATAGAGAAGAGCGCTAAATTAAATTCCGACACACACACAATAGGGGCCCTGATTTCTTTCCCTCTCAGAATGTCTAATAAATACGACAGAGGTCGCGGGGAATGCCGCTAAGTATCTCGAATGGTACAAATTAGACGGCTCCAAAAGATATGTGATGATATGCGTGGGAAAACCATTGAAATGAGCGTGTTCCTGGAAATTCGATGAAATAGACTATTTTGCTTTGGTTGTGGTAAAATTGGTCTTGTAGATACAATAAAACCTTGCCCATTTTCAAGACAAACGCAAACGTGTTTTCGACTGATTTATTCCATTCCATATCAGCTTTTTCCCGCGACTCCGTCTGCAAGCAATAGGGATGTTGACGCCATTAAAAAAACGCTTTATTTCAGCCCTAAAAACCAGATTAATTTTAGATTCACTGTAATTAGAATTTTTGTTGCTTTAAAACAAATAAATACCTATGATCTAAGAAACATCGCTAGAGAACCTGCTTCAAATGAAAAACCGTATTCAAATCGGATTACCCGTTTAAGAGCTACGGTGCCACAGACAAACTCACAGACAGAAAGACCGACACAACACACCTCACACCACACACCACTTTTTCTTTTCGCGTCAGGGATTAAAAACAACTGGTAACTAGGTAGATTAAAAATTTAACGGCTGTGGGAAATTTTGTTACTATTTTAATTACGTTTACGTGTACCTCCCCGTACTCGTTTCCCACAACCGCTAAATTTTTTCCAAATCACCAAAAAGGCCAATCGACCTATCTATATGAGAAATAACAACAATATACCAAAACACGCACCGAAGCGAAAGGGGAAACTCGGGCAATATGGCACAGCGTTCACTCGAGCAATAAATCAATAACACGATATTAAATAAAATTCCCTCCATATATTATATGGGGGCGCACGCATTGTGTAGAAAAACGACCAGTCTATTAAGACCTCTCGTGCCTCTAACGGCTTTATGAAGCGCGAACTACGAAGGAATAATAATACTGGATACGAGTTCAACTTCTGTTGGGCGTTTCATATGTCAAACGGGACTAATGTTTTTTTAATATGAGAAGTTATTGCTTATTAGTATACAATTGTATACGGTTGAAATTTGTAATTTATTGCAAATATTGTTGTGTACGAAATAATGTTCGGTGTGCGGAAATATTCAATATTATGATAAATGAAACATTTGACTTCTTTTGACACTAGCTGTTGCCCGCGGTTTTGTCTGGAAAGAATTAGTTTATTGCTATCGCTATTCCGAAGGAACTTTGCAATTTTTCTTAAAAATTATCCAATGTCTTTTTCAGAGTTTTAAACTATCTCCAAACCTAATTTCATACAAAACGGCTTAGAAGTTATTGTATAATTGAGTAACAAGCATCTTCATGAACTTTCTCATTTATTATATTAGTAGCATAAGAAGGTATTCTGATATTAAAAAAAGTGATTGTGCTAGCATAACATGATACGTATAAAAAATGTGAAAAATTTACAAGGTAAGCTATGGGTGCACTTATCTCTCGCCACAGAGCCACGTCTTACAGGCAACCTTTAAAAACAGGAAGAAGAAATAAATACATTTAAGCGAAGGATTAAATGCTTATTGAAATTCAAACTGAAACGTAGACGCACAGAAAAACCAGACTTTTTCTGATTGACTTCCTCTGAGACTTGTTCTGGTTTTTCTGTGCATCTATGTTTCAGTTTTTATTTTCGATACGGTTTTCACGGGATGACCGTAAAAGTAACAAAATTTGGAATTGAAGTAAAAAACACAAAAAGACTCCAAAAAACCGATCTTGATTAAATTCTTGTCCTATATTAATTACACAACGCCATACATATCGCTACGAACAAAAATTCATCAAACTACACATCCCCTACACAATAAGGTTCTTTATTACACCAATTTGCCTCAATCCGTCGGCCAAATGACAACGCTTGACTGAAACAGGCGAGGGCAGCGAATTTGTCTCCATTGAAAAACCTTCCGAAGGTCGATGTTGTAACACGATATTGTTATAACGCCTTGCTATTTATCAAGTGTTCCCTTTGGCCCCCGACTCCCCGATACGGGGTGATCTACTGGGGTTAAGTTTGGGAGATTTTTGTCGATATAATTTTTGTTATAAGCAAGTGGTTTGATTATAAAATGGGTAAATACAGGGTAAAGACTCTTGCACCAGAAGAATTGTCGCTCGCACATCACTAGAGCTAACTATCGACATATCGATATCATCGAAAACATTGTGGTATTCATTGCATTGTTTGACTTTTACGGATTTTTTTCATAAGGCTGAAAAAATTGTTGGATATTGGATTGAAACATTATCACAGATTCTGAAACGCCGCCCATCCGACTCTGATTATGTCGATTTAATTTATTCTCCTAACTTATTCTAACTCCTAACCACTAAGCCGTGGTAGCCTAGTGGTCTGACATATCGCCTCTCAAGCGCAGAGGGTCGTGGGTTCAAACCCCGGCTCGCACCTCTGAGTTTTTCGAAATTCATGTGCGGAATTACATTTGACATTTACCACGAGCTTTGCGGTGAAGGAAAACATCGTGAGGAAACCTGCGAAGCATGGTGCGTGTGAAGTTCCGAATCCGCACTGAGCCCGCGTGGAAACTACGGTCCAAGCCTTCTCAATCTGAGAGGAGTCCTGTGCCCAGCAGTGAGACGTATATAGGCTGGGATAATGATGATTTTAACTTTGATAGCGTCTTATTTCCCAGAGCTTGCTAACGTCATTGCCCGTGTGTCGTCCCGTAAGGAAGTGCGTGATGTACAGCGCCATCAAGTGAGCGGGTGATGAGCACACGCGGCGCGCATCGGAGATGCCTCGAGCGGGGTTGCCACTTGGCAAATTAGGTGAGGTGACACGGCAAGAATTAAGCACAGATTGTTATTGAATAAATTTTTCTTTTCTTTTCTTTCTTTTCTTTGAAAAAGAAACTGTACCTAGTGCCATCCATGAAGACGCGTGATTTTAGTCAAAATTAGACGTTAACGACATTGTAATAAGAACCACGGCACGCGTGATCGTTAATGACTCTACCTATAGCGTGTATTTTTGATACTACCTCAAACTTTAAGGGCAGTTCATGAAGGACTTAATGACATTTTATTATGTTATAGTAAAAAAAAATTGTCCTTTTTTTTCCTTCGAAATTAATTAGCACGCAATGTATCACTACGCGATGCTACTTTGTTTTTATTCAAAACGTCGCACTTGTTGACGTGACACATGTCACAGAACGCTTCTGTATCGTATCAAATTATTGTACGCATTACATTACTGCTCGAAAATATTTCAAAAATTAATTACGCTCTGGTACTTAATTCTAAGTTAACAATTTGTTTTGATATAGGTTCACAGCACTTAAATCTTCGTCAGGTTACAGTTTGAGGTAGTATCAAAAATACACGCTGTATATGTAGGTATACTCGTATGCCAATGTACTTTAACAAATGAAGCACACATAATATCGGCCAATTAGAGGCGGCTGTCTGATTAATGCACTCAGGGTTTCGTTCAAATTTAGAACGAAATGAGTATGTAGTCAATCTCAAAAATTGCCTATCCGTTTTATAACCTCCATCCATCCCAGCCTATTATATATAAGTCCCACCGCTGGGTACAGGTCTCCTCTCAGAACAAGAGGACTTTACTATCTAGTAGCTAGTTTCCCGCGACTCCGTCCACGTAGAATTCGTTTATCGCTATCCCGTGGGAATAATGCAATTTTTCAGGATAAAAACTATCCTAAATATGTGTTTCCCCGGGACTCAAACTATCTGTATACCGAATCTCATCTAAATCGATTCAGCTTCACGTGACGAGGTAACAAACAAACGGTCAAACAGACGTACAAACTTTCGCATTTATAATATTAGTGGGATACTTTTTTTTTATTCGAATGGAAGGCAAACGAGCAAGTGGGTCTCCTGGTGGTAAGAGATCACCACCGCCCATAAACATCTGCAACACCAGGTGTATTGCAGATGCGTTGCCAACCTAGAGGCCTAAGTTGGAATACCTCAAGTGCCAGTAATTTCACCGACTGTTCAAGCACTGCTGCTTCACGGCAGGATTAGCGAGCAAGATCGTGGTAGCAATCCGGACGGACCTTGCACAAGGTCCTACCACCTGCAAAACTGCTACTTGCTTTGTCAGTGTCATTTACATCAAACATATATAAAGATTGTAACAATAAGTTTGAAATAATATTTTTCCAAACTTTATATGCTAAATGGTACTCAAAGTTGATTTTTCTAATTCCTTAATAAAACAAGAAGCAATTTTCGATTAACCCTTAATTGAATGTAACCAACTGTGGATAAAAGGGGATTAAGTGTTTAGCCTCCAGCCTCCACAAAGGGGTTCAATTCAACTTAATATTGTTCAAATGCTTACAAGGGTTTTCTATGTAAATTGTAATTTCTTGAGCCTTTCAGGGAAATTTCGAGATCGTCTGTGAAATAAGTAATTGTGGACGATTTGGTTGTTTGGTGACCTGGCCCTTATTAGCTCCGGCTCGCATACTTATTGAAAGTCCGAATGTATATTTGTCAGAATGATCGTTTGTCAGAACTGTTTTTTCTCCGAATCCTATAATTGTTGCGAATTTTATGAAACAAACCTAACCTAACCTATAGTTTTGTATAGAACTAGCTTTTGCCCGCGGCTTCGCCCGCGTGGTATTCGGTTTTCGCGCGCTGTTCCCTCGCGAACTGTGCATTTTTTCCGGGATAAAAAGTAACCAAAACTAGCGAAAAATGACGTCGATCTGTCGCTCCGTTACGGCGTGAAAGACGGACAAACACACGAACACACAAACATACAAACACACTTTCGCATTTATAATATTAGTATGGATGACCATTTTCAGAAAAAAATCAAGTTTCAGCGAGAAAAAAATGATTTGGCTAAAAATGATTTGGACTAAAATTACGGTATGACTATACTTGGTTTGAATAGGTATTTAACTAAATACAAAACAACGTCAATTGGTGTCTTAAATATTGAAATTCCTCTATTAAATTATTTAAACATTTCTGTACTGAAATACACTAGTCTAGTTTTTATTACTATGTTAGACAAGTTAAATGTATAAAAACCTTGAATGCACCAAACCGGGCAGCTGAAGTTTGTTTCATCATCATCATCATCATGTCAGCCGAAAGACGTCCACTGCTGGACTCCCAAGGCTCTCCACTCAGACCGATCTTGTGCTTTTCGCATCCACCGCGATCCCGCGATCTTAACCAGGTCGTCGCTCCACATGGGTGTTAAATACCTACCCAAACCAAGTATAGCGAAGAGCACGAGAACTATGATGCTCCCAATCCATTTTATTGTAGAATACATACCTGTAACAGAAAAAGTATGTTAAAAACGTTTCTAAGAGCTGTAGACTTCGTGGAATAGCTGAAAAATTTATTTATTACTTTTTATTTATTTTTTCATTTCCAAAACCCACAAAAAATAATTGTGTGGCCACAAAAAAAATTCCATCTATGATTCAACTATTACAAAAAAGCAAGACTTCTCAAAAAGTTCAAAATGTAACATAACATCCAAACAGACATACAAAAGCATTAGTGCCCAAGCTGAGATGGAGATGCTTCGATCACGCCACATCACGCTTAGCGCTCGCCCAGTCAATATCGCCTTATCAAATCTATCTACCTAACTATCTATCTATACCTTTAAGCCAGCAGTTCTTGTATTTAACAATATAATAAGAATCTTGGAAACGGCTCCAAATCTTTCGAAGAAATTTGGTAGCTTGATCTTATCTCCGGGAAAACGCTTGTTACCGAGTTTTAGCTCGGTGGCCCAGGTACTTGTAATTAAACTACAACAATACATATACAATTAATGAACGAAATTTGCGTGATTTTGTTAATTAATTTTCTTCCGTACATTTCGAGTAAGTGCTAAGAATAAAGGGCGGCGCCATATTTTGTTATTCATGGAATATCGCAGAAGCTGGGAACAAAACGCGAGAAGTACCTACTCTAGTAACGTTGGAGCCCGACTTAGAGCGAGTTTATTTATTTATTTAGAAAGTACATCCACATCATGTATATATTACAAATTGAGCCATATTATAAACTATTTAAAGGTACTTTATTCCGATATACACGACAATTACGTAGCACATGTCTTTGACCATAAATGCGAGATGTCCATTAGGTACAATGTTAAAAATTTGGTACTTAAAAAAAAAACAAATTAAATTAAATAGTCATAGATTAAAATAAAATTGATAAAAAAGAAGAATACATTGGAACACAATTCAATCAAAAATAAAAAACAATATATATAAAATGTCAAAAAATATAAATAGTTTAGTTTAAACATAATAAATATAGCACATTGTTGTAGAGGCTGGAAAGTAAGCAATAGATAAACGAGTTAGTTTGAATAATACGATTTCATCTATTACACTTTTGGCCGAGATTAAACATTGTCCTTTTTACGACCACTGCGGGGAAACAAAAAGCATTTATCACAAAACAATAACACTTCAAATACTTCGTTGTGTCCGCCGATTTTAGTTTTTCTTTCGTGACAAAACTTTTTTGACGAGTTCTTAGTGGCTAGTACCAAACCACATATTTAAAAAATAAAAACGTCATTTTCGTCATGTCCGACCTGCTGCGATGCTGTGGCATTTTGTCATACTTAAAAAAATTAAAGCATTTTATGCATAATGTTATGCGCTTAAGAAAAAAAAACACCTCATAAAAGTCATAAATGACGCGTTTTCATTGGTCAATTTAATTTCACATGCAGCAGACTTTTGATTGGTCCGTTGGATTGGTTGGTTGAATGAAATCCTGAAATCTATTCTAAAAAGACGTATCATATTATGAAATACATAATATACTTATACGACCTTTTACCGTAATGTGTTACATTGTTGTCCTGTTTTGTAAGCCATAAATAAGTCAGTTGTTAAATATACATATAAAGGCAGTTTTGGGTACTGGATTTAGGTTATCTATGGCCACATTTTCGAGCAGCGTCGTGAAAAAGTATTTTCATAATGCGATACGAAATTATGATTTTTAAACGTAGTAATGAAATTACCCTAAGTGTTAGTATGACGATTGAATGGCACCTAGTGATAAGTTGTCGCTCACTGTGGCGATTTAAGAGGCCTTGTTCGGCAGTGGACGTCTTACGGCCGATGATGAATTGTTTTTATGTCTATTTGCTGGAAACACATAAATCTCGACTTAGCGTTAAGCTCAGTTTAGTAGTGTCAAAATGTATGGAACTGTCAAGCTTAAGCCAGGTTTAACTACTAATTCTAAATTAATATTTTCCTGCAAGACGGCATTAGAATTAGAAGCGGTAGCGTTTTATACCCGCTACATCCCTGGACTCTCCCTTACCATCCAATCCACCTATACCAATATTCCCCACGGTCCTCCGTGAACCCGACTCAACGTACCGCGGTTTTTGTTATTTTGCCTGTCAACTGTTTTCCTTTATTTTTGATATTGTTGACGAGGTACGAAGTGATTTGAAATGCTGATTTTTGTGTCACTATAAGTTATGGTGTTTCGGAATGACACACGTAAAATATACAGGATGTAGTAAATCTCTTTATTGTACAAAAAGGCGACTACCGCCTTTTCGCAACGTAACGTTTGTCAACCTGTTTCATTTCGCAACTTTTCAATTCGCGAACTATAAACTGTAAATGTTTCAGGATTTACTTCAGGAGCATCGCGTAGAAACCTTTAGATTAGGTTAAGTTAGTTTTATAAAAATCCTGAAATATTCACTGTTTCAGAAATATTAAACAGTTGGGAAATTAATAGTTGCGAAATGAAATAGGTTGCCAAACATTATTTGCCGAAACCAAAAAGGAAATATAGATGGTTAGGTACAATACAAAAACAGTACAAAGTAAAAAATGTATGTTTTGATATTCACTATCATCTCGACCTGTATTATTAGTAAAATTACTTTTACCATTTAATTTTTATATATTGACAGTCACCAGCACCAATGTCTGGCCCAACCAAGCGTGCAAAAATATGTGATACGACTCTCTACTATTCGGTCATGAGAAATTAGGCATTGTAAAAATTTGAGATTGTAACATTAGGACTAATGAATAATTGGCACTAATACAAATTCGATCGACCTGTGATTTTAGGGTTTACAAAATAAAACCTAGTGAATTTAGGTTAAAGATTCTTTGGGGAACCTTATAGCATAGAAAAGTAAAACCTCCGCCGAATGAAATGAAAACACCTGAGTGTTTGCGGCACTACGCCGTACAAACATTTGAAGGAACATACAGAAGAGCCCTTGGCAAATACTGAAATGCGTTACAGCTGTTTACTTTGCATTGATTCCTTGAAGGAGGTATAAAAGAAGCGTTTTTAGAAGGAAGCAGGTTATACAATGAATTCACATGGTTTGGCGCCTTTTGCTGGTTTTTCGAGACGTTTCGATTTAAATCCAGATGGTTAAGTTACCAGTTATGTATGTTTAAAAAATGACGGGTTCTAGCCTGGACTCGCACTTTTGAATTTTTCAAAATAAACGTACGAATCCACATATTTTCCATGAGCTTTTTGATTCTATCGAACCACTTGACTGCCACGGCTTGTTGTTGTGAGATTGCAGTCCTTACATTTCGTATACTCATTTAGATTTCATGTACTTACATTCATTTTTACACCAAATAAAATTCTATTCCATTTTGTTATATTCTAATCAATTCTATTCTGTAATATCGCGATAATATAATGTACTATTACAGAGTTATAGTTTCCTGTCACGTGTAAGGATCATTTCTATAAAAGTTATTCCCAACTTCGCCCCTTACTGATCCCTATAGATTTCCAAATAATATTACTTCCGAAGTTAAGTTTGCTCGTCATATTACGAACTGTAATTAAATTCTGTCAGTTATTTTGTATTCTCATAAAAATACCGGGTGTGGTAATACGAGCAAAAGATTTAAAACATAGATCGTCCTCGTCAAACTGAACAACATTAGTTCAGCGACTTTTAAAAATATTTTTTCATACAAATTCGATATTGCTATCAATTTACGCCATCCTAGAACCAAAAGACGTCGCCTGTCACGCTACAAACATCAAGCATTTTGCTTTACACTTTTCTTCGAATAAACTTAAAGGTGTTATATGTGTAAATTAAAAAACTAATTATTTTTAAAAGTCTCCGAACTACTTAATATTGTTTAGTTCGAGGAGTATGATCTATGTTTTAATTATTTGCTAATATTACAGGCCACACCCGGTATACTACGAGTATGAGAAAAATAGGTGTTGCAAATAAAATAGCACATACAGTAAGTAAATTGTAATTGGGTGCTTTCGTCGGTATAAAAAATATTATTCTATGTAGTCCATCGGAATATATATCAGAAAAATATTGGACGTGTGGAGGGATTTTTTTCCCCTCCGCAAAAAGTCCGTATTCACAATACTGGGCATTTTTACTTTAAATGGAGCAACAAACTTTTTTTTTAGAAAAAGGTAAATCTGGATTCTCCTTGCTCAGAACCACGAGATTTAATTAGACGGAGAAAAAAGTGTCTCTAATTTTTTGTGACTTTTTCATACATTTATATGAGTCGTTACGAAATGGACACATAAAATTTTTATGGGGAAAATGGGGCCTTTTTTCTTCGTCAAAGTCTCAGTCAGTACTCATTATTCTCATTATTCGGAGTAAGGAGAACTCGGGATGAGCTAATTCTGAAAGAAAAAAAAATTGCGTCATTTGAAGTAAAAATGATTTACTGCGACTGGTCATTTTAATACTCGGGCCAAATTAACCAGTGGTTTTCATGGCATTTGGACATTTAGATCCCTTGGATATTTTGACACTAGGACCAACATACCATACGTAAGTTTCATATACTTATATGTTATATATGTATGATGTAAAATCACGCCAACCACAACCCCCCTGAGGGCTTAACGATGCCTTCCATGTTGATAATTGGAACTCACCGTGTTTTCTTAATGAGGTTTAGGATGCCACGTTAATTAGACCTTTTGTTACTTAATACGATGTAATTCTTCAATATTTTCATCATTTCAATATAAGGATAATAATCTAAAGATACTCCCTTATACTCCCGTGTGGTGTCGGGTTACAATTACACCTTTCCATTTCTTCCGTGGATGTCGTAAGAGGCGACTGAGGATAACGTATACCGTAGGCGACAGGCAAGCAACGTGTCACTATTGTACCATTTTTATCAAACTTAAAACTTAAAATTGCTAAAATTTTTAATTTTTTGCTCGTATTACAGGCCACACCCGGTATACAACTTTCTTTAGATATATTAGCAAAAAACGGCAAAAATATCACGTTTGTTGTATGAGAGCACCCCTTACTTCAATATTTATATTTTATTCTGTTTTTAAATATTTGTTGCTAGGGCGGCCAGTTGTACATAATCTGCAAAAATTTCAACTGTCTAGCACGGTCTATAAGATACAGCCTGGTGACAGACGGACGGACAGCGAAGTCTTATAGTATATTTGTTTGTTTGTTTATACTCTTTATTGTACAAAATAGAAATACAAAAATATCACACAAAAAGAAAGTGTTAAGTACAAAGGCGGACTTATCTTATTTTATAGTAATAGGGTTTCCGTTTTTATCCTTTGATTACGGAACCCTAAAAGTCTCCCCATAGTCTTTTTTCTGCATTTTCGTCTGTTTCCAAGTTCCTATTAATCAAAAATAATTATATATTTCTTCCCCATCTTCAAGTTCTCACTAATAGTAACAAACTTGATACTCAGCGAGTTCTCGAAAATGTTACAGAAGCAGATTTATTAATTAAGGGTTGAAATAATATAGTAATTAATTAACGGAAAGTCGAGGCAGCCTATAAATTAATAATGCTTGACGTCCGGGGAATGTGATACTAGCTTCTTATATTTACGACCTTCTATAGTCCGGGAGATAGTCGCGTCGACGGAATATCTGTTCGCCGAATATTTTTTTGGCCTATCGTTTCTTTCGTCGAATGTTTGATTCGTGTACTTACTACGGCCCAGTGCGGATTCACATACACCAATGAATTGCTTCGCAGGTTGTTACACGATATTCTCCTTCCAGGAAAACATGTGGTAAATTTCAAGCGTAATTTTACAGTCATATCGTGGAGTGGGACCCACTTTATGTGCTTGAGAGGCTATAGGTCAAACCACTAGACCACTACAGCCACATTTGACGCGGAATCTAAAAAAAGGCTAAAAAGGCTTTTAGTTATGTAGGTTGTTAAAATATTCTTTATGTGAAAATGGACGCATTTCAGTCATAACAATAACAGTGTCAGAGCTCGAAATTTATACGCCATAGCTTTTAACAGTTATGCGAATCCCATGTTAGTTTGGTTGAACTTCTCTCATTTTATACTAGGTATATTTATAACTAGTCGCACATTTAAAATGAAACTGACACAATTCGAAATATTCTCATTTTCTAGTGTGTCTGTGAGTGTGTTATTCACGCTAAAACGGCTGGACGAATTCGGATGAAATTTGGTACGTAGATAGCTGGACATCTGGAATAACATATAGGCTATTTTTTACCCCGATATTCCCACGGGATAGGGTTAAAATCTCGAAATAATAAGCATTGAGCTTACAGTCACGAAATTTGGCATAGCGGCTTTTAATTCTTAAGCCACAATTTTCGTCTTAAGGCATTGATGATTTTGCACAAAATGGGGTGAAAAGCGTGAGTATTGGTCAGTTAAGTTTCAAATTCAACGACAATATCCTTTCCTAGATGCACTAGGTACTTCATTAACGATCGTTTGGCCTTAGTAATCCTTCTTAAATTACTAGGTCAACATGACTCCATCAGACTAAAACAATATTAAATGCATTAACTAAATATAACAATGATCTATCTATGATCTAACCTTTACTCCAAAGATCTATGCGATCGGCGCGCGCCGGACAAAATGGCGGTGACCCGAAGTGTCGCAATCGTGGGAAGTCGGCTGTTAGAGGTAGATAGCAAATACTGTACCCACTTTATTTTAGAAATAGAAATATTTTATTCGCATCTCGCAAATCACACAAAAAAAAATTAATAATTATTTTAATTATTATAAATAAGATTTTTTCGTCGAATATTTATTTGACCTAATATTTGTTTGGCTGAATGATAGTTTGGTTTCATTTCCTTGGAATAGGTTAGGTTTATTTTATAATTTCTCTGAAAGATCTCGATGATAAATCTTTAATAAAAATATTTAGGTTTATTTTATAATTTCTCTGAAAGATCTTGATGATAAATCTTTAATAAAATAAATCTTTATTTTATTTTTGCAACTATTCCACACTTCGTGTTAAACAAATAATTGCAACACTGTTATCAAAGTTCCACAAGTTTGACAGATTGACATATTAACACATGTAATCTGACAGCCGGCAAGAATTTGCTGTCAAACGATTTTTGCTGTAATTAAGTGATTGTTCTTGACTTGGGGTTTTTTTCACATGACGCAATACTTTTTTGGATA
Organism: Choristoneura rosaceana; assembly: GCA_037349165.1. Classification (NCBI taxonomy): domain Eukaryota; kingdom Metazoa; phylum Arthropoda; class Insecta; order Lepidoptera; family Tortricidae; genus Choristoneura; species Choristoneura rosaceana. Next base: position 8,233,476 of record JAZBNJ010000013.1, read on the forward strand.
GAGGATGGTTAGGGGATTTATTCGAGATGGTTCCGTAAGCAGATAGACTTTATTTTTGAAACTGATTTTTATCATTGAAACTTACACAATGAAGCTTTTCACATAGGAGAAATGTCGCTAGATGGTGTTAGTATCGTGAAGTAAGTTTGACGTTTGCTTGCGTTTGGTTCATTTACTTATTTAATCAAAGACCCGAAACCTAAAGGAAAGCAGTGCCCAGCATTGGGACCGGACGTATACAGGCCGAGATGATGACTAATAACTACATGTTTCCAACAATTTCTGGCATATCTTCAGGATCACTACCTGTTTCCGACAATGTCTTCTACGTGCTCAAGATTTTTTCCGGTATTAAAGTAGCCTATTTCAAAGAGGAGTGCAGCGTTATTTATAATATCTTCTATCTCGCTCGCTCACATTTTGGATCGAGATTTTAACCAAAATTTTAAAGTTTTCCGTTAATTTAATACAACTAACGTTAAAACTTGTCCTGAAAATTACAAACCCAATTAAAAATATTAAAAAAACTCCACAGTTAAACTTAGAAGGTGAGACAGAAGATGCCCGCAAAGTACATTTAGACTCATTTTTCGTAAATCTTGTATTACCTATGCGAAGCCTGACTAAGCGACTAGATTGTAATTATAGGCATCATTAGCGGGAAGGCGTCCAACAAAGACCTTGAAAGTCAACTCGCTACTTGCATCCACCGATTGCCCGCAACTTTCGCGATATCTGTTAAGCAATGGAACCGCTAACGCTTCGTCTATAATTATTACATACGGGACCCTAATTCACGTTGCCCGCTGAGTGATTGCGGGGTCGCGGGTTCGATCCCTGACCTCGCCTTTCACTCGAGGCAACTTGTGTAACAGATACGTTACGTTTATGTATTGGAAACATATTACAATTAGTGTTATGTGTGAATAAAAAACTAGTCGCTTTTTCATAGTAAAGAACGAGAATATCAGACGTAGGACGTCCACTGTGGACATAGACCTCCAGAGCTCCAGTTGATTCGGTTGGCAGCGACCTGCATTTACCTTGAACCAGCTTTGACCAGGTCACCTGTCCATCTGGTTGGTGGACGTCCTACGCTGCGTTTGCCGATCCGCGGTCGCGGAGAACTTTTCGGCTACAATGGCCGTCTGTTCTCCGTGCTATAATGGCCTGCCCATTGCCACTTCAACGAGCTAATTCGCTTAGCGTAACTAAAACTACTGTAAAAAAAATTATGATCCGATTTTTGTATTTATCAGTGAGGCAATTACTTAAAATAGAGCTGCTGAATCCACTTTAAATTTAAGCTCTGTCATCGCTACAGTCAACGACTATAACAAAGTTACAATATCTCTACAACATCCGTCAATATCGCATCGAAAACGATATCACTCTTGCTAACCTGTGAATCTTAATCTAAATTTATTACTTCACATAACATTGTATTTTCACCCTTAACTTAACCCATTTAGATTTAAAATTGTATAACCTTACCCTTATCCTTGCAAACGGGGTGCTAAGGAAAATTCCACCGTATCACAGGGCCTCAAGAATGCAATTTACGTAATTTGAAAAGGGGTCATATAAAACAGAATTTATAACTACCGCCATAAGTAAAATGCCTCTAGGAATGAGATATTGGGTCACTCTTAATTCCTATGAATAGACCACTATTTATTCGAATCGCCCATAATATTTGTCGAAAATAAAATTTATGGGAGGTTTTATCAGCTTTATTGAGTTCCCTATGCATTTTGGACGCCATTTTGGTTCCTAAATTCAATACATTCATCATAGTCGCAGGTGATGTGTATGTTTAGCGGTTTCACCTATCGCCTGGAAAGCAGAGGATCGTGGGTTCAAACCCGGACTCGTACTTTTGATTTTTTTGTAATTCATGTACGGGGCTACATTTGAGATACTATGAGCTTTCAGTTGAAGAAAAGTATAGTTAGGAAACCTTCAGACCCCCCTCCCATGCCAACGTGAAGTTCACAATGAGCATTGAGCTCGCGTGGGAACTAGGCACAGTCGAGTTCATAAGCTTGTCAGCAAAAATTTGATCAAAAATATCTGAACACGACTCTATTGTTAATGGCATTCAGCATGGCGGTGATGATCTCTTACCATCAGGAGACCCGCTTGCTCGTTTTCTATCCAGTCGAATAAACAAAAAAAATTTAGACCAAAAATGATGCTGATGATATTGTGTCCACTTCTATTGAATAGTGCCGTTGTTATTAGTATTTTTTTTTGTTTCAAGAAAAAAAAATAAGTACTAGAGGAGACTGGGAAATAATTATCAATACCCGATTACGGAAGCGTTAAGTCCCCTCCCTCCCCTAATTACTGCAGTGACAAAGAAAAGCAAATCGTTCGAAAAATTACTATTGTGCTGGTCGCCATTCTTCTAGCTGTCGATAAAATGTCGAAGGGTTAGTATAAAAGTGAAAATTCCATGCCTTGAGAGTTTTGCTTAATATTCAATATACTGAAAATTCATTGGAAAATTCACTTAAAATTTAGTCTTTGAAATTGTTTAAAACAGTAAAAATAGATAGACAGATATTAAAATAGGTTCAATTAGCGCTTTTTTAACTTTTCTAAGTTGTTTTATCTTTAACCTTTTTCCAGACCCCGCTAATTTAGACAAGCTAAGTACAAAATTAATGTTAGTTTTATGTTGTTTACTTATGAGAAATTAATTTAAAAACGAATAGTAACTTCACTTGATTTTGAACCATACTGCAAATGTAGCAAGGTCGAAAATATTTATCTAGATTTATGTGGTTTCTATATATACTATACCTGGAGAAGGGTTAAAAGAAAATAAAAATAAACAATTCCAAAAAAAATGTTCTAAGCGCCAACAGTTTTTTCCCTCTTAATTATATTTTAATTTTGTCTTTATCCCATACTCATTCACTTTCGCAAAACGTAGACCAAACAAAATTTAGTTTTATGAATAAGGAATAATATTGTTTCCTTCGCACTTCTTGTACTAAAGATTCTGAAACTACTTCTAGTTTAAAACTATGTTTAGATAAAGTTACTTTAACTATTCCTCTGGAAAATCTTAACCGACTCGTTTTGTACGTTAGACAACTTCTAATAAGTTTTAGCTGCTTTGGATTGAAACGAACGAACTGCTCCTAAAAATACAAATACGTATACATATACCCGGAATCCCTAACAACCAACCTATTATCTTCTTATTTAAATTATAAAACATAACATCAAATCAAAACTAACTTCACTTCAGCTCCATTTCCAATAACATCTGTCTTCGAATACAGAAACGTACATCAATCTGTCATAATCATAACTTTTGGCTTGGATTCAAAATTTAAAACCATTTCAAAACATAACGTTTTCGACCGTTAAATCTTCAAATTCAAATATGGAGGACGTAAAATAGGAATCAGCTCAAATCCAGTGCTGGCAGCGCGACTTGCGAGCACTGATTTTAGTTGCCTTCTAAGCTACTTCCTTACATTTCGATTACTGCATCTCGTTTTTACATCTATAGTTAGAGAAAGAAACACACATCGAAATGCGATTCGACTTTGTGTTGGTTAGATTCCGCATTCGAGACACGTAGCGATCCTCAAATCGGAATCGCATTCGGAACGCACCCGGGGCGTTCTTTTTTTCCAAATTTGAAATTTGAACTCGGTTCTTAACGGCCATGATTTATCGCGCGTCCGTGCGTATGTGGTAATTTGGTTCGAAGCGTTTAAGGCGATTCGCGCAAACAAAATTGCGTTTCATTTCTAATTTGTACGAGGGTTGCTACGAAAGTTTTTAGCTGTATTAAAACTATTCGGTTTTTATTCTAAATTACTTTAATATTTTTTAAAATATACCCCTCCAAGGTCTACACATCGCCTTATTCTCAAAAACCAATCCTTAAAACACTTAAAAAACGCATTCTGCGGTAGGCCCAAGAAAAGCCGCTCAAATTCTTGTACTGCCTCGTCCGAAACACCCACTGCATGGGTTGCTGCTTTTTCTGGGGGTTATAACAGTATATCCAAGACTCGTCAGTAGTAAGGATGTTAGAAACCTGCTGAGAATTACCTCCGTCAAATTTGCTGAGCATAAACTGACACCAATCTACTCGATGGGTTTGGGAGATTTTTGCTCTTCGGTCAGCAAATGTGGTATCCAACGCGACGCGACCTTCCTAACGCGAAGATGATCATGTAAATACTTAAAACTGCAGGTGACCCAATGCCTAGTTTATGTTCGATTTCCCTTTGTGTAATATTCCTTCGTTCTTTAATCAACCACTCGGTCTGATCACGTTTTCTGGCGTTACTGCACTTGAAGGCCGTCCTGGTCTCGGCTCATCTTTGCTACACTCTCGATCCCGTTTAAATTCACGGTACCAATATGAAACTGTGGCTAAGAATGGAGCGGACGTCCTAAATGCAACGTTTAAATTTTTGAGAGATTCTTTGAACGTTAAGTTTCTTTTACAGTCGCAAAATATCACAGCACGAAATGCTTCTCGCGAAAGCTCCATTGCAAAAAACAAAACTAGACTGACATTGTCAACAAAAAAATTAAAAAATAAAATGTTACTGGCTTCTATGCAATGTCACTATACAAAGAGGTTTATAGATAAATTATCTTTAATTTATCATGCAATTTAGGAATAAAATGTTTATAGTTTTCATACAGCTAAAAACTTTCGTGGCAGCCTAGGTATGATCGATTCGTTCGCCTCTTTTTGGATTTCTGATTTCTGCTGTCTAATGGAGTTTAAATTTTCAGAACGTCAATAACAATGACAACTTCCTATTAATTAATAGTACTTAATCCTAAAAATGTTATAAATGCGAAAATTGGTAGAAGCCTGTGAGCGTGTGTTTGTTATTCCTTCATGTTAAAACGGTTGAACGATTCGAATGAAATTTGGTGTATTTGTATTTGGACTTTTCGAATCACACGTAAGCTCACTTACATAACATACTTAATATATTTCTATCCACTAATAAAAACTTATTATAAATTCAGGCCGTAAAGAAGCATAACCCAATATTTTTCTTATCAAAAATAAAATATTTTTTCTCGCAGACGAGAAAGTAATAAATATTTTTCTAGGGCAGTCACGTTTGATTTAAACCGAGCAATCTGCCGAAGTGGGCTAGGTTCCAAACAGAACAGCTTTCACCGCCTTTTGTTAATAAATCTAATCTATATTTTCTTTCATAAAAATTTAATTTAATTTGTTGCGAAAACTAAAAATACTTGCCCTTAAACATTGGGGCTAAAGAAAAAGTAACAATGCATTTAATGAACCCGCTTTATTTCTTTTTATTATTTTTAAATGGTACGGTAAAAAGTTTATGATGTGGCCAGCAACATAAATTCAAATGGAGCTAAAGGTATATTTCAAGTGGCAACAAAAAAGTTGCGTTGAAATGACGTGACGTCTTATTTATCATCGTTTCAGTATCAGAAAAAAAACTTTCTAAGTTGTTATTAGATTGGTCTGCTGTAGCAAAAGCTTTAAATGCCTATTTTAATACTTTTACAAGCTTTTATTTAGTTTTCACCTGTCCCGTTGTCTGTCTGTTTGTATGTCTGTCTGTAATCAAATCTTGCAAGTTAAATTTGACCAACTTCCAGTAGTCAGATTGACTTGAAATTTGGAATACTTATATAAATCGCGTGACAATACAATAATCTAGTAGTGACATCCTGGTAGTTTAGCAAGGATCGTCTCCGCAGGACGGAACTCTTCAGCGGTTAATAGCATCGACTTGAAATTTGGTATGAAAATGTAGTTTGGGTGGCAATGCAAGTACAGGCAACAAAAAGTACAGTCAGCGAAAAAAAGCTTGTATTAAAAATTATTTTTTATGGTTAGATTAGTTTAATTCTGGTGGAGTAAAACGTGTTTTTTGCTAAATTACAGGAGAAATTAATCTTGTTTTTTTTTTTATACTGGCAGTGGTTTGTTTATCGATTACCTTTATAATCAGAGCTTTAGATTATGTACAACTATAAATGTTTGCGTAAATGTCGATGGTGTATTAAAGAAAGAATAATAAAAAACGTTTCACAACAAAACGTTGTTTGTGTTTTTTCTAATAAGTGTTTGAAAGGTACTGGCAACATTTTATTTCTTTTTTTTATTGCTGGCCAGAAATACACCTATTTCAAAAAGCGAATCTCATGGCTCATAATTTTTCACAACCTGAGAGTACTGGCATGTCAACCGTTACTCTCGATGAGTAATCTATCATCTATTGTCTATGGTGCATTTATAATGAGTCGACCTTGTCGTTTCACTTGTTGGGGCATAGACACCATTGTTCTTTTTAAAAGCTTCGCCTTGACATAGAGTGTGGAGTTGGTAAATAATGTATACAGAGTAGCCCATTTTGATTGGCATGGGTAACTTTGAAATTATAAGACGATGTCATTGATTTTATTGAAAAGAAAAACTGCCATAGACAAAAAAAAACTCTTAGGCCAAGCGCTTAATACCATTTTTTTGTCGTGCGATAATTTTGTCGCAAAAATGAAAAGTATGTGTTTATATGTAAGTGCAGGCACATGCGAAAAAACACGCAGCGATTTCCTACGATATATTTACCTGTTACAGCGCGTTTCCAAAATTAAAATCATAGTACGCGCTTGACCTTACTCAGGTCGGGAATCGAATCCTAGATTTTTGAACACGTTTGGGATCACGTTTTCCCCACCTCTCTCTGTCACACTCTATAGTATAAAGGTAGAAAGAGATGGCAAACCTCCGCGCGTGGACACCTCTGGTCGTATCAATCTATGAAAATTTCGTAAGACTTACTTATTCTAAACTAGGTAATAAATAGCAGATAGTGATTTTAACTGAAAAAAAAAGTAAAAAATTAAAAAAATAGAGAAGCTCACGAGGCTGAAGTCCGCAGCAATAGTGGCCGGCATATTAAACATGACCTTTAGATATTTGGCGCAGCGAGATCCAGATAAAATCTACTAGCTAAATGCATGTTTATGTACTGGTTCGAATGTAATACATACAGACTTTTGCATTGGAATTCTATAGAGTTAAAATAACTCGTGAAAATTTTATTTTCGCATGAAAAAGAGAAAATTTATACTTTTTGTAAATATCGGATCACAGTAATTTATAAATAAAAATGAATCGTAAAATTTGTTGCTAAGCGCAAAACTCGGGATCGACTGGTCCGATTGCATTAATTCTCTTTGTGTTGTGATTTTTCTGTTAGCAGAAGGTTTTTATGGAAGAAAATACAGAAAAAATCAACGGGGGCGAAGCCGCGGGCAACAGCTAGTTTAAAATAAGTAACACGAGCAGTATGTTTTTCAGACAAAAGGCGGTATCTCAAGAAAAAAAAAACGCTTTATTTAAAAACCATCTCATGCGGAATGTCTTAAGATAAAATTGAGAAACATGAGTATAATTAACGCAAAAGTCCTTTTTTTTTAGATACCACCTTTTGCGTTAGGAAGGAAAGAAATAAATCCTACTAATTCCACTTACATTATAAACGCGAAAGTATGTAAGTCTGTTTGTTTGTTTGTTGCTATTAATTCAGCTGAAATTCGGTATACAGATAGTTCGAGTCCCGTGGACAAAGAATAGTTTTTATCCCGGAAAATTGCATGGTTCCCGCGGGATAGCGATAACCAAATTCAACACGGGTAACGGCTACTTTAAAATAAATCTTAGTTTTAGATGACTTTGTTCACTGTACTTCCATTTTAAAAAAGAATTTGAATACGTAATAGACAAAGAGTAGATAGCATCTGCGACTGCGCAAACTGCGAAGCAATTCAAAGGCGTCTGTGAAGTTCTCAATTTGCAATGGACCCGTGTAGGAACTATACCTTCCGCCACCTAACTTTACCTAAAAGTTCATTGCCACGACTAGTACCACAAAAACTACACCGTTAAGCGATTCGAACACAATCCGGGAGTAACGTAAACGACGTCGCATAAAAAAATTATCTCAAAAATGCGTCAAAACTGAGTATTAAGTAATGAACTTTTAGGCAGATTTATATGGGGCGTGGTATGCGGTTCAAACACACTCATTCTGAGAATAGCCTGATAATGATGACGATGATGATGATAATAATATTAAAAGTTGTCACTTCATTTCAAAATTTCCGCAGAAAAAGTACCTAACACTTTTAGGTATTAATTTAACTCCACGTATATTACATTTACCTAAAGTTTAACTATAAATACCCTATTGAACCCTAAACTCGTTAATCACAGGTTTATTTGTCCGTCTGTCCGAAGGCTACACGATTGAATACTATTGACTCCGACAATGGCTTGTAAGTGGGCGTTGAAGAGGCCTAGTGTTACACTGCGCACCAACTCCTAACAATCCATACTAATATAAATGCGAAAGTGTTTGTATGTTTGTCCGTCTTTCACGTTGAAACGGAGCGACAGATCGACTTGATTTTTGACATATTGGTAGTTTATAGGCCAGAGAGTGACAGGCTACTTTTAATACCAAAAAATGCACAGAGGGAACAGTGCGCGATAATCGAATACCACGCGGGCGGAGCCGCGGGTAAAAGCTAGTAATATTATAAATGCGAAAGTGTCTTATGTTTGTCCGTCTTTCACGCCGTAATGGAGCGACGTATCGACGCGATTTTTGGCACAGAGATAGTTTATGAGCCCGAGAGTGACATAGGTTACTTTTTATCCCGGAAAAATGCACAGTTCTCGAGGGAACAGTGCGCGATAACCGTATTCCACGCGGGCGGAGCCGCGGGCAAAAGCTAGTAAATAATAAAAAAATCATGTTTTGGCAATTTCCCTGCAACAGACATCCGTTAGCAGTGTACGGCGACCATGTTGACACGATTTAGAAAACATTTCATCGAACCATCATATTTCGTAAGCCGGCTTTCGTAAAACTGGCCATTGTATGGTAAAACGTTAAGTTGTGGCTCGGGACTGTTGCAGCCTGGTGACTTAGGAGTTGAGGAGTTGGGAGGGAGCTAGCTGACTGTAGAGGCGGCAGGAGTAAGCTTGCCCACCAAACCCAAAAAGCTTACTTGATCTGAAATACGAGTATACAAGGTGACCTTAGCTTCTGGACAAATAATGAAACCATGGATAAGACTGATACTTAGCAATATCTTAAAATAGTTATTTGCTTAATTAGACAAGAAAAAATATGTATGAAATCAGATCATCCAAATACACAGGCTGCTCCAAAGTGATACATTGAGAACCGTTAGTTTTTCGGTAAGTATTGGACTGATTGTTATGATACTTTGCAGTTTGATATTAAATATCTTGCTAAGCCAGTAGTATTCGTATTTGTCCAGAGGCTAAGGTCACCCAGTATATTTAAGAACTAGGTAGTTTTTGGTTAAAAAAAAAATCTAGTAGCCGTTACTCGCGACCCCGTCCGAGTAGAATTTGTATATCGCTTTCCCGCGGGAGCTATGCAATTTTCCGGGATAAAAACTATCCTATATCCTTTCCCAGGACGTAAACTATCTGTATACCGAATTTCATCTAAAGCGGTTTGAAAGTGATTACGTAACAAACAAATAGACTTACAAACTTTCGCATTTATAATGTCAGTGTGAGTCCGAAGATAATCGAAGTACCTATATCTTTTTTAGGGTTCCGGAGCCAAAATGGCAAAAACGGAACCCTTATAGTTTCGCCATGTCCGTCTGTCTGTCTGTCTGTCCGTCTGCGGCTTTGCTCAGAGACTATCAATGTTAGAAAGCTGTAATTTTGCACGAATATATAAGAAAAGTATGCAGTACAATTAAAAATTCAAAAACAATTTTTTTTAGGGTACCTCCCATAGACGTAAAGTGGCGGTGATTTTTTTTTTCTCATCCAACCCTATAGTGTGGGGTATCGTTGGATAGGTATTTTACCATTAGGGGTTTGCTTAAACGATTTTTCGATTCAGTCATTTGTTTGCGAAACATTCAACTTTAAAGTGCAAATTGTCATTAAAATCGAGCGTCCCCCCCCCCCTCTAAAATCTAAACCGGTGGGTGGAAAAATTTGAAAAAATTCAGGATGGTAGTCAGTATATTAAACTTCCAAGGAAAACTATAGCGGCTAAGTTTGCTTGAGAATTATTAGTAGTTTATGAGTAAATAGCAGCGTAAGGTATAAAATATACCTATACTTCGAAGATTCCGTATAAAGTACGAAATCCTTAGAAAAATATTACTTAATTTTTTCGTAATGGCTCCGGAACCCTATTTTGGGCGTGTCCGACACGCTCTTGGCCGGTTTTTTTTATTCGACTGAAAGCCAAACGAGCAAGTGGGTCTCCTGGTGTTAAGAGATCTTCATCATTTTTAGTTTAAGTAATTGACAAAACTGAGCCGGCCCCTTTTACCACAAGCAATTAAATATCCATACTAATATTACAAGAAAGTGTGTGTGTGTTTGTGTGTTTGTATGTTTGTGTGTATATTTGTCCGTCTTTCACGTCGAAAAGGAGCGACATCGAAGTGATTTTTGGCATGTAGATTTATAGGCCAAAGAGTGACATAGCCTAGTTTTTATCCCGTAAAAATGCACAGTTCTTTATGGAACTGCGCGCGATAACCGAATTCCACGCGAAGCCGCGGGTAAAAGCTAGTTTATCAGAATAAAATAAGGTGCCGACATTTTCCAGTCACTACGGCTTATAAGTACAGTGAACACAAAGTATTCTATGCAAAGCCCTAGGTAATATCAAAACCACAGAACCTACAAATTCGGTGCCACATAGTACCTATAGGGTTGCCAGTTATTGAGGATTATTGCGACAACTCTGGTGTTTTGACTTCCAAAATTAAGGGTGCAAATGGCGTATTTTTCGACATATACAAAAGTATAGTATACCATACTTAGAACATAACATTCAATTAAAAAATATTTTATGTAAGCGATAAGAAAGCTTGTTACTTATTACCTCGTATTTTTAAACTCTGTTTTGATATTTGTAGTGTGCAATAAAGCAACAATTGTTTAATAGTAAAGTAAATATTGTACAGTTAAGACAGTTTTGTCTTGCTATGATCCACTTCTACAATCCCTACTATAATATTATAAATGCGAAAGTAACTCTGTCTGTCTGTTACGCTTTCACGTCGAAACCACTAAACCGATTTTGATGAAATTTGGTATATAGGTAGTTTGAATCCCAAGGATGAACATAGGATACCTTTTATTCCGGTAGAGGGCGCCACCGCGCGAAAACCTAGATGCGCGCAAACGAAGTCGCGGGCCTAAGCTAGTACTCTATAAGCTTCTTAACTCTTTATTAAAGACCATCCCGTGATACAGTCAGCAGTATTGAAAATAGAAGGTACAAGATAATTTACAAAAGTAAGCAATGGGCTTCATTTACAACAGAAAATAAAAGATTTGATTTGAAATTTATTTATTTATGTAGAAGCAGTCATCATAAAAATTTCAAAACCCCCGACTTTGTCACTTTAAAGTTCAATATCTCAAAAACGGCTGAACCGATTTTAATAAAATATAACTAAGAATCATCGCTAAAAAACCTGCTATCAAATAAAAAAACCGCATTCAAATCGGTTCACCCGTTTAAGAGCTACGGTGCCACAGACAGACACGTTAAAAAAACGTTGCATTGAAAATTAGATCCGCATCTTTTCATTCTGGCAACCCTACACTGCCTAGTAACTACAGGTGACAAAATTGCTTGCATCGACCGACATTATTGTGGCCTGAGCTCCGCATATTAAATTTCTTGGGGAGGTGCGCTTAACAATATGTGTACTCTGGCTTATGACATAGTAACAAGAGTGATGTACTCACAACTGTTATTGTATATAGGGTAAAACTAAACCTACTAGTAATAACCAAAATACAAACTGAAATATAGATGCACAGAAAAACCAGAAAAATAAGACCAGCGGAATCGAACCCAGGTCCTCGGCACTCCGTGCCGCGTGCTATACCGCAACTCCACCGCTGGTCAGCAGTACGGACACGAATTTCTCCTATGCACCACATATCTCAGCTTGTTTGCGTCTTATTCAGCCACTTAAGCAGCGAAAACTTTTCGGCACTCCATCGGAACTAACCGCTCACCCGGACAAGATATCGTTACTAAGCAATCAAATTAAAATTAGATATTGGGATTTTTTTGTATTTTTTATTTCAATTCCAAATTTTTGTTACTTTTACGGTCATCCCGTAAAACCTATATACCTATTTTAGATATAGGTTTCCAAAAACCAATCATACTTTACTATTAATAAGATCTGTGAGCTATAGACTTAAGGAATGTCTTTGCATAGCTTTAAAACTGCATAAATGATCACCACGCTTATTATGCTTCACTATAGACCTTAAATGAATAGGCTCGCGAGTTGACTCGCGAGCTATGGGGAGAGCTATGCTCGGGGTTTCTCTACGAAATCGGATTAAACATGAAGAGATACGCAGAAAAACGTGGGTCACCGACATAGCCAAGCGAACTAGCTCGTTGAAGTGGCAATGGGTATTGGGCAGACCTCCATCGTCTGTTTCCGGATAAATCCAGCCTAGGGCTCTTCAAGGCTAGAGTGAGTGGGCCGAAAAGTTCTCGATTGGAGATCGCGGGTCGGCAAGCGTAGCGTATCTTATCCACCAACGAGATGGATGGATTGGTTCAATTTCACAACTGCGAGGATAAAACCGCGGGCAAAAGCTAGTCCGGAAATACAACTCCGAGCAAAAATGTTAGATTAAAATACTGTTAGCCACTGTCCAAGAAGCTTCGATTTTAAAACGAGATTGCAGAAAATTATTTCCATATTTCCGCGCGAACAAAAACACTGGGGAAGCAGCAAATGGAAATTCGAAAGTCACAGATCGATTTCCAACGTTCATCACAATACATTTTGCATTGAGAAATTATCATAAAAATAGAGTACAGTGCGCTGGCAAAGTTTTGGATCTGATATTGGGTATGGTCTGCTTCAGCTTATTATCCAGGGGAAGATACAAGGACGTAGACCACCTGGACGTAGACGCACCTCTTAGTTAAGAAACCTTAGAGACTGGTACCAGACTGACTGGTAATGAGTATTAGATCCCTCTTTCGAGCGGCAGTTTCTAAGGTTAGGATAGCCCTAATGATCGCCGACCTAAGATCTTGTAAACGTATTCTAGCAAATAAAGATTTACTTACTTACTTACTTACTTACTTACTTACTTACTTACTTAGACCTCCGATAGGAGAGGGCACCGGAAGAAGAAGAAGAAGAAGATTGGGTAATATCCTAGTGAATTATCTCGTTGAAGTGAGTAGAGCAGATGGCCGTTGGGGCCGTAAAGTTCTCATGGTGGCACTACTTGGCGTTGTGTATTCGCATTGCGCTATTGACATCTCCTTCGCTCATTCTAGAAATTAAATAGTACATCTCGTTCGTACACGCAAATACTTCGGTATACCAAGTGAAGTAGCAGCATCAAATAGAGGCGCGAATCGGCAAGCACAGCGTAGGACGTCCAACGAGATGGAGGGATGACATGGTTAAGGCACACGATGGTTGCATGTTGGCGCGGCGGTTACACGGAGAACGCAGGCCGCTTACAACCAAAGCAACTGGAGGTCTATGGGGGCGGCCTATGTCCAACAGTGGACTTCCTACGGCTGATATCATCATCCCAGCCTGTATACCTCCCACTGCAGGGCACAGGCCTCCTCTCAGAACGAGAGAGCTTGGGCCGTAGTACGCGGGCCCAGTGCGGATTGGGAACTTCACTCGCACCATTGAATTGCTTCGCAGGTTCGTGCAAGTTTCCTCATGATGTTTCCTTCACCACAAAGATCGTGGTAAATTTGAAATTTAATTCCGCACATGAATTTCGAAAAACTCAGAGATGCGAGCCGAGATTTAAATCCACGACCCTCTGCTTGAGAGGCGATAGGTCAAACCACTAGGCCACTACGGTTGATATCATGATGATGATAAAAAAAATTGTTGAATATGGAAATTAAAGTGGCAATGGCTATATCGATTGAAGAACAGATTACCGTGGGGACAAAAAGTCCTCGAGAATAGTAGATAAGTAGTTTTGATGCTAGTTTTGTAGTTACTTTTGCGGAGACACACAAAATCGTGTATTTTGAACCCCCGACGCAAAAAGAGGGGTGTTATAAGTTTGACCGCTATTGGTGCCTGTGTGTCTGTCTGTGAGTCTGTCTGTGGCACCGTAGCTCTTAAACGGGTGGACCGATTTGAATGCGGTTTTTTTTATTTCATAGCAGGTTTTCTAGCGATGGTTCTTAGTTATGTTTCATCAAAATCGGTTCAACCGTTTATGAGATATTGAACTTTAAAGTGACAAAGTCTGGGGTTTTCCAACTTTTTGTCGGTTAGATTATTATTTTTATATGTCCTTCCACAGATCTCAAATTATCTCTGCAATAAATTTCATTTGAATCGGTTTAGCGGTTTAGACGTGACGAGATAACAAACAAACAGACTTACAAACTTTCGCATTTATAATATTAGTGGGATTGTCACGTAAAATTTAATAAAAAACGAATTCATGCGCAACCGATTGTACCCTAAAAGCGGTCAACAATATTCGATGATATGCAAATAGATGTAATCTGGAAATGCATAAAATATTTACGGCTCGCTGCATTGATTTGGCTCTTGGCGTATTTATTCTTCACTAGCCTGTACCCGTGGCTTTGCCCGCGTACACTGAAGGATACAGTCAGCAGCAGAAGATAGCAGTCGTACTCAAAATGATCTAAACACTCCTATTACCTTGGCAGTAGAGTCGTATAGATTTTTGCCCGTTGAAATTCACGTGGAAATTTCTAAAAACTACATCGCGGTTTTCATTGACATTGCATTAAAAGCTACTAAGCCAAATTTCATGATTCCAAGTCCAACGGTTGTTATTTCGAAATTTTAACTTTAATTTAATTTTAATTTTAAAAATCGGGATAAAAAGTAGCCTCTGTTTTATTCCAGATGTCCAGCTATCTACATACCAAATTTCATCCAAATCCGTCCAGCCGTTTCAGCGTGAAGGAGTAACAAACATACTTACTTACTCAATCACAAACTTTCGCATTTATAATACTAGCTTTTACCCGCGGCTTCGCACGCGTAAACTAATAAAACGGGGATGTATTCGGTCCCTTAGTTATAAAACTATCCCGTGGGAATATCCGGATAAAAAGTAGCCTATGTGTTATTTCAGACGTTCAACTACCTACATACCAAATTTCATGACTCTAAGCCCAGCAGTTGTTATTTCGAAATTTTATCCATATCCCGTGGGAATATCGGGATAAAAAATAGCCTATGTATTATTTCAAAGGTCCAGCTACCTACATACCGAATTTCATGGCTCTAAGCGCAGTGGTTGTTATTTCGAGATTTCATCCCTAGGTATCCCGTGGGAATATTGGATCAAAAAGTCGCTTATGTGTTATTCCAGACTTCCGGCTACCTACATTTCAAATTTTATGACTCTAAGCCCAACGGTTATTATTCCAAGATTTTATCCCTATCCCGTGGGAATATCGAGATAAAAAGTAGCCTATCTATTATTCCAGAGGTCCAGCTATCTACATACTAAATTTCATGGCTCTAAGCACAGCGGTTGTTATTTCTAGATTTTATCCCTAGGTATCCCGTGGGAAAATTGGGTCAAAAAGTGGCTTATGTGTTATTCCAGACGGCTGACTACCTACATACCAAATTTCATGACTCTAAGCCCAGCGGTCATTATTTCAAGATTTTATCCCTATCCCGTGGGAATATCGGGTTAAAAAATAGCATATGTAGTATTTCAGAGGTCCAGCTACCTATATACGGAATTTCATGGCTCTAGTCCCAGTGGTTGTTATTTTGAGATTTCATCCCTAGGTATCCCGTGGGAATATCGGGTCAAAAAGTCACCTATGAGTAATTCCAAACGTCCAACTACCTACATACTAAATTTCATGACTCCAAGCCCAGCGGTTGTTATTTCGAGATTTTATCCCTATCCCGTGGGAATATCGGGATAAAAAGTATTCTATGTTTTAATCCAGGTTATAAACTAACTTTTTGCCAAATTTCATCCAAATCAGTTCAGCCGTTTTAGCGTGAAGAAGTAACAAACATACTTACTCACATCCTCACTCACTCACATCCTCACTCACTCACTCACAAACTTTCACATTTATAATATTATATAGTAGGATTAAGTAGGATAGTTATAGCATGTAAGTAAGTAGGATGATTTTTGCGGTTGGTAGGACCTCGTGCAAGGTCCGCCCGGATTGCTACCACCATCTTGCTCGCTAATCCTGCCGTGAAGCAGCAGTGCTTGCACTGTTGTGTTTCGGCGTGGAGAGTAAGACAGCCGGTGAAATTACTGGCACTTGAGGAATCCCATCTTAGGCCTGTAGGTTGGCAACGCATCTGCAATCCCCCTGGTGTTGCAGGTGTCTATGGGCGGTGGTGATCTCTTACCATCAGGAGACCCACTTGCTCGTTTGCCATCCAGTCGAATAAAAAAAAGTAGGATGTATGTATCTATTTGCGAAGCACTGCTATAGCTTACTCTCTAACCTATATAAAAGTAACGGTAAACAGGACTCATTAGCGTAGCCGTGTGAATTACGTGATAAAGAGCGAGTGTATGGGAAACAGCATTTAACACAGTAATTTGCAAATGTATGCGAAAAAAGTGTTATGCCGACAAGCGTGGCAACTTTAGTTTCAGAAACAAATTTTAATGAAATACTAAATTTGGCCTTTTTTACGAATCACCTAGGGATTTTAGCAAAATTATTTTTTTGGTTTTTAGATTTTAAAGAGCTAGTGGACTAAGCTAATAATAATATCTCTTATAAGCTTTTATTTAGTTTCATCTGACCCGTTGTATGTCGCAAATATATTGCAATGTTGCAAGTTAAATTCGACCAACTTCCAGTAGTTGGATTGACTTCAAACTTGGTATACTTGTGTAAATTGCGTGACAATACAATAATCTGTTAGTAACATCCTGGTAGTCCGGCCAGGATCATCTCCACAGGACGGAACTCTTCAACGGTTAATGGCGTCAATTTTAAATTTGGTATGCAAATGTAGTTTGGGTGACAAGTACAATCAACAAAAAAAAGCTTGTATTAAAATTGATATTTCTACCAAAAACTTTTGGTTTTTAGACCTTTTCTGGGTCCATAGGGTCCCGGCGCACACAGACTGCAAAAGTGCAAAAAGCCAGGTCAACACCAAAGGAGATCAAATAATTCTTCAGGAGATGTCCACCAGGAGACGGACGGTTAGCCTGGTTAAACCCGCAGTGTACGGTGGCTGCGGGCCGCTGCCAACTGAAGCAACTGGAGGTCTACGGGGAGGCTTATGTCCAACAGTGGACGTGCTACGGCTGAATGATGATGATGAATTCTTAATAGAGAAACTGTAAAAGCAATATATTGCAAAGTAAAAAAAAACATACTTCGGTACAGTTCCATCGAAATTTCGAAATTATATAAGTGGATATTACAAGTCATAACCGTTCAACGCTGCTGACACTTACTTCAAAATGAAACGATCGACATTTGACAGCCTAGATCTAGAGCAAACGTTGAGAGAACATTTTTCTCGTGACACTTCGTCTCGTGACACCTGACACCGCTCTACTAGTGACGGACACTCCAGGAGTGTCGCGTAGATTGAAATGTCAGGTGGAAATTGCTGGGAAAGATAACTTTTGACAGCGATGTTGAATTCCTGGGGAATTCAGAAGTGCTTTACTTGTATGACTATTGAGGCTAGAAAATAGTATCATAATGAAAATTTGTATCGATTTTTTTTATACGACTGGATGGAAAAGGAGCAAGTGGGTCTTCTAATGGTAAGAGATCACCACCGCCCATAAACGTCTGCAACACCAGGAGTATTACAGACGTCTGTGGCACCGTGCCACAGACAGACACACATAGCGGTCAAACTTATAACACTTCTCTTTTTGCGTCGTGGGTTAAATCATACAGGTCCGGGCTCTAACCTAAAATCTTCTGTTTGCGAGGTTTTAAGTCATACCACTAACTAAGCTACATGTTAGTATTTTGTGCTTGAAAGAAAAAAAAACTATTTATTTCCACAAAAACAAATTACTGAAAAGTTTGTAAAAATAAACAATTATTATTCAGTTTTTATATGGGAGCTTATACCTTAAAGTTTTACTGATATAAACGCTATACAATCCGTGATTAAACTAATTAATATCCCTGAAAAATGTTAAAACTACTTACCTGTTCATCATCACGATAAGCCACAACTTTCTTAGAACGCCACAATGAATGACAAGTTTCCATCTGTTTCCCGCAATTTCCGCGACCAAAAAGACCAGAAACCAGTCGTTATTAACTAAAAGAAAAATAAAATAAAGCAACAATAATGAAAACTCGAAACATTCTGTTTTGAACGCGGCCATATTTTATTCGCGAAAAAATTGACTTTTAAATCCGTCCAATAGAATTCCTATGCATTTTAACTTTTTGACATTGTTTTAATATATTCTGTCGTTTATAAACGCCACAAAAAACCGTCTAGCCGGCGGGCGTTGATTGCAGTTTATGTTTAAAAGAGTAAATTATTTATTCAATTTCAAATATTTGGGAGGCAACCGCTTTGAACGGACTTGGCAGTTTTTTTACGTGCTCCGGATGTGTTTTGCGGAGAGTTATAAAGTTTATATTATAGCGAATGCTCGAGGCTTTGTTTCCATGGAAAAATAAAAGTTGGTTAGTAAATTCATCATCATCAGCCTATGTTCGTCCACTGCTGGACATAGGCCTCTCCCATGGCACGCCACTGAGCACGATCCTCGGCCACTCTCATCCAGCTTTTGCCAGCCACCCTGCGAAGATCATCGCACCACCGAGTCTGAGGACGTCCTACGCTACGTTTGCCGATCCGATGGTCTTCACTCAAGAACTCGTCTACTCCAACGGTTATCGGTTCTTCGGGTTATATGACCGGTCCATTGCCACTTCAGCGTGCTGATGCGGTGGGCTATGTCGATAACTCATGATACGTTATTTAATTATCTTATGGGTATTTCAACCAATCCCTTTTCGTGCGCCTCATGGAACTCAAGGTAAATTTTCTCTTCTAAGTTATCGAGCTTCGTGGTCATCGGTAGGTACACAGAATAGTTTGAGTATTGGGGAAGAACATATGTTTGGGGAGTGGCGTTGTTAGGATTGTTGTTGAGTGAAACTCTTCGAATTCGTGCGAATAAACTTCACTTTAATAGTAAGTAGTAGCTAAGGTAATATGTTAATGTTATGAATGCACCCGGTCGCGGTAAAACCGTAAAAAGCACTAAATTACTTCAAGGCGGGAGCGCCGCCAGTGATTGACGTCATTAAGGTGTTCGGTTACACCGAACAACATAAGATAGTTTTTATCCCGGAAAATTGCATAGTTCCCGGACTGAGTTGCTAGCTGCTGATTTTCCATAATTTCTGGTTCACAATTAACGGAGCATCGCGGAATTAAGGATTTAGTTTTGACACAAGGTGTGTCAAACAAACTTGGCCAGCAGCCGTGCAATTATGCCGAACCGTGATGCGACGGTGTACGAAATTTAAGTAAGGTTAGATGAATTACAGCGACGGATGGGGTAACAATAGAAATTACCCACATATTCCCCACACACTTCGCTGGCTCCGCAGAAAACCAGCGCCGTTGACAACGCTAGTATTGCAATGTTACAGTTCTAACATCTGTAGTATTTTTCTTTTATCTACACCCATATAGTAAATACTCCATTATGCGTTCAAAAACCATAGATAATGACCTGCATTACGATATTGGATTCTATTATGAACATGGCTGTATCGTAAATCGTAATGAGATTTCATACATTATTACAGCACGCACGAGCAGCAGCACGTCGTCGCGCGCGCAGCTTGTAGGCGTGGGGCAGACAAACCTACCCAGTTCTCGTTCATGCAGGTCATTCTCAATGGTTCTTGAACACATGATAGAGGATTTAATATATAGATGTAGATAAAATATTGTATGCAACTGCACGTAATTAGGCCTTAAAACACTCATGTGACCTTATTATAAAACAAAGCGTACTCGTGTTTTGAGGACCCCTATTACGATACAGTTGCATAAATAACTATTATATTCGATACTCGAATCTATCAATGCAACTGCTCGACGATGACACCGGCCAACTGCGAGACGCGTTTACGGAGTTGGCTAAAGTCGCGTTTGCCCACGATCCGACAAACTGTAGCCGTCTCCGTGAACGCAATGGTGACAGACTGGCCATCACATTTTACCTTGATAGGCAAAAATAAAGGACAATGATACGAACGTATGTTATTGACGAAACAAGACGATAGGTGTCGCCCTCTGTGTAGATAGTTTTGCAATACTGCGTTTCGTGGTACGGTACGGGATGGATTGAGCGATGTTGTCAGTCATAAACAACAAATCTATTTTGGCATGTTTAGAATGACATTTTTATTTTTTGTCAAAAAGGACCGTATATTTAACCAGTGCATCTTACCAGTCCTCACGTATGGAGCGGAAACTTGGGTGACAACCAAATCCATTCTCCAGAGGTTAATAGTCACTCAAAGGGCTATAGAGCGTAGGCTGGTGGGAGTGGGGCCTTCATCAAGTCGGTTGAGAGAGACTTGAGATGATGATGATAATTTTTTATCTATTTCATACATTTATACCATAGATAATTTCGCTTCACATCAAATATGGTTGATGAACTCTGTTGTACGCACATGTGTCGTTATTTATTTTCACTTGCCCTGGAAACAATTGTTCTCTCTTCTCCTATTTATGTTTTTACTGTGTTTTTGTTGTCAATAAATGTTGTGTTAGAGTGAAACATAAGTGGATCTAAGTAGTATCCAATGCAGTTAAACATGTTTTTTTTAACTGTAAGTGATTGTTCTAAATGCTTCTATACTGCCTGCCATAAGGTTGCCTGATTATCAAATAAACAAGAGCTGTGAGTAGTATACCATACTACCATCGCTTACTAAGCGATGTACTTAAGTGTCCTTAAGACTCGCGCAGACGTAGCTCTCTGGCACGTGTGGTTGGGGAGCAAGAAAAGGTACAATTCTTGTCAATTCATACGGCAGTAGGTACATAAATATTCTTTTATATTTGATGTCCCCTCTATGTAATATTCTACGTCAGTGCAAGCAGAACTTGCCGAATGCAATAAACTTTTTGTCGGAATATTTGTCGCTGCTACGTGCTATTAGTACGTGTGCCTGTCTGTCTGGACTTTGGAACGATGTTTCAATTGTTTTAAATCTAGTTTTGGAGCATGCGTTTATTCAAAACAAGGCTTATGTTATAGTTCAGAGTAGACATTTGAATTAGACTGCTATAGCAGTGTTCTGACGCTGAATAGAATGGAGTTCGTTCACCTCGCTGTCCCAGGAAAATAGTTTTTTTTTTGTTATACTTATACGTAAGGAACGTATAACAAAAAAGTTGGTATTATATAAATTTGAGAAAAAATACGCGAAGGGTGGGAAAAAGGTATAAAATAAAAACTTTGAACAAAAAAATTAAACTGCCAAAAAACGGAAAAGCAAAATAAATAAAATACACTTAAATACTTAGGTATATGTAAGTAAAATATACCTAAGTACCAGTTTGAAGACGTCTATAGGTCCGTCTGTTCGATGTTATTTTTAATTCTTTCCATGTAATGTATTTTTATGTGTGTGGAGTATGTATAAATAAATGTTTCTCTCTCTCTTTCTCTCTCACTCCAATATCACCCTTAAATTCTTATCAATTTCAAACTTTCTCAAACTTCTCAACTCTTTTTTTACAAAATTAACCACCCTTACTTACTACAACCCAATCCCAACCTTCCCGTGTCCACGTAAGATTCAAAATTGTTTTCCAAGTTTCCTAAAGCCAAGTCCACATGACACAGCATTTTTCTTGCACGATACGGGCCCTATTAATTAAAGTTTCAATGGGGAACGTGCCTTATCTGCCGCCGCATGTGTGGACACAGCTTAACGTGTGGATGAAAAACCTAGATTTATGAATTATGCATGTTTTTAGGGTTTATAAGGGGGTTTGAAATGCAGATGGTTTTTGCATTTTCAAATTATTATAAAGTAAATGCGGAAACCGTCTGTTTATAGTATTAAATAGTACCTACAAGCTTTGCTTAGTTTGGGACTAGGTCAATTGGTGTCAAGTGTCCCATGATATTATTATTATTATTATTTTAAGACCCATGTCAAGTTTCTTAATGTACCTAAATTAGTCTTCACGATGTAATTTTTGAGAATTTCCACGGGAATGTTTGTTTCTTATACCTTCACGCTAAAATGGCTGGACGGATTTGGATGACATTTTGAAAGTATTTATAAGCTGGACGTCTGGAATAACGCAGGCTACTTATTATCTCGATATTCCAACGGGATCGGAATAAAAACTCGTATTATGTATATTGTATTGTATTGTAAAACTCTTTATTGTACATAAAAACACATGAAAATAACAGAAACACAGGATAATAAGATGTACAAAGGTGAACTTATCCCTTAAATATATATTATATTTTGGGAATTCCCAAGGGAATTTACTAAAATCCCGGAATTTCAATTCCGGCGTCTAACACGTCAGCACTATGCTGAGTCAGCTGCCGTTTCACTTTTGCGGGGACACACAAAATATACATTTTATATTTTTGTAGGTATTTCTTTTTTGTTTTATTTCTGTTTGTTGTTTATTTTTTTTATTTGTTGTATTCGTGTGTCTTTGTGAATATGAATAAACGTCTTTTTTCTTTCTTTCTCTTTCCTTTACCTGTCAAATCTATGGAACGCGTGCGAAGTTCAGGTTTGCATAACTTCAAATTATAAGCACTCCGCCTTTCCGATATAAGAACTGATGAACAATGAACAGCGACGGTGACCTCATCATCATCATCATGTCAGCCGAAAGACGTCCACTGCTGGACAAGGGCCTCCCCCGAGGCTCTTCACTCAGACCGGTCTTGTGCTTTTCGCATCCACCGCAATCCTGCGATCTTAACCAGGTCGTCGCTCCATCTTGTTGGAGGCCTAGTAACCTACGGTGACGATGACCTAGGAAGGATTTTTTATTTATAGGTTAGGCTAGCTTGTATATTTTTTGTACTGAGTCATATTTTTAAATGTTCAATGTATTGTGTTAATACACAATAATTTGCTTATGGTAGAACTGATACCTACCTGGTCTAAGTATTTGCATCACACAAACAACACTTGTATGTCAAAACAATATATCCATAGCAGATTAGTTGATAAGATCGGTGTAGATTTCAACATGACTGTTCGACAATGAAACGTATTGCTCAATACCAAGCTATCCGAGGCACTGAGCTTCGAAGTCATCACGAACTGGAGGGCTATTCTGCAATCCTTCTATAAATTAAAAAAAAACATTTTTTTTATTTTATTTCATTATTTAACTAGAAGGTTCTCGAATGGCGTCCGCGGACCGGGAGACGAGCTGTCGGTAGGCCTCCTACAAGATAGAGCGACGACCTGGCTAAGATCGCGGGATCGCGGTGGATGCGAAAAGCACAAGACCGGCCTGAGTGGAGAGCCTTCGGGGAGGCATGTCCAGCAGTGGACGTCTTTCAGCTGACATGATGATTTAACTAGCTTTTGCTCGCGGCTCCACCCGCGTGGTATTCGGTTATCGCGCGCTGTTCCCTCTGGTGCATTTTTTCGGGATAAAAACTAGCCTATGTCACTCTCGGGCCCATAAACTATCTCTATGCTAAAAGGCACGTCGATCCGTCGCCCCGTTATGGCGTGAAAGACGAACAAACATAGAAACACACACACTTTCGCATTTATAATATTAGTATGGATTATTGAAAACAAAAAAATCTTACTTAAGTATATAAGCTTTATGTCTCGTAAATAAATTTACGTAAACAAACAACTCCAAAATTACGCGGAAATATAAAATAAAGGATAGAGATGCAATGAAACCGAACATTTCGTAGGATGCAGTTTATGATTGCAATAAGAAGAATGACTGAATAGCTTTTACGGCGAGAATAAACGTGAAAAAAAGTTTACGCCAAAACATTTTGGTTATGCTTCTGTTGCGAATATTTAAAAACATTGTTTCGTAACTGCTTTATTAAAAGGGGTTCTAGTACATCATCATTAAGCGCAGTCGTTAACAAACTAGTATTATAGGACAGTGTTCATTTATTAACTTTCTATGTGATTTGGCAGTATATTTATAACCGATTTAATCAAACCATGAGAACATACATATTATTTTAAAAAATAATACTAACATAAAATGCCAGTACATTAAAAATAAATAAAGTTTAAAAAGAATGATGGAGGAAATTTATAATTACTGGGCATATTATAATAGAACACATATTTAGGTGAAACTTTTAATTGGACAAACTTCTACTAAAGTGTCATCTACAGATTGATTAAAGGTTTGTTTTATAATATAATAACACTTTTAAGTTGAAAAATTCTAAGAAATTTACATTAAAATAAAGCGAAGGACTCGTAATTTATGTATTTCATCCATTTTTCTTTTTAAACTTTATGCATTTTGATACAGTTAAGTACCTAAGTTTTATGGTTTTTTTAATGTTTTTTACGCAATGGTTACAAAACACTTAAGTTTATTTCATTATGTTTGGATACTTCCTCTATACTATGGTTTTGTAAACTTATTGGATGAAGTTGCAGATTGACCCCAATGACTAATAGTCACGACTGACAGACGGACGGCGACAGAACACGTGTGATTAACGACTTTAGTTTAGGCGTTTTGAGCGCGATGCAGACTCACAGATAAACTGGTTTGGCGATGTGTTTCAAGGTAGCCGTGCAACCATTTATTAGTTGGGATCTAGGTTCGGTTTTTTTGATGTTTTATTGTAAAATTGAAGACTACTATCCATACTAATATTATAAATGCGAAAGTATGTGTTTTTATGTGTTTGTCAGTATTTCACGCCGTAACGGAGCGACGAATCGACGTGATTTTTGTTGGCATAGAGATAATTTATGGGCCCGAGAGTGACAAAGGCTACTTTTTATCCCGGAAAATGCATAATTCCCGAGGGGACAGCGCGCGATAACCGAATACCACGCGGGCGGAGCCGCGGGAAAAAGCTAGAAACATATAATTTATTTCATGTTTTCACGATATCCGGTGCTATGAGAGCCCCTTTTTGTATCAAATGTACACAGTAAGGGGTAATTTTAGATGGTCACTGTCAAAAGCAAATTGACAAAATGAATAGTTTTTAGACTTTGCTATTATTAGAGCTAGCCTTCAAATTAAATTCAAGATTTCTCTTACAAGTGTAAGTATCTTCTCATAATATGCATTTCTGTTGCCCAATATTTTTTAAATACTTAAGTAATGAAAGAAATGGATGAAAGTGATCGCTCTTAAGCGATAAGGCCGGCTATTGCTACCCTTCATTTTTGGTGTACAATAAAGAGTCTTTGTATTGTAATATTTATTTTGATTGCTCTGATTTAAACTTAGAAGCTCCAAGGGATTTAATATTACTCATAATTTCAGTATCACACCTACATACGTTCTGAGAAACGAATCAACAACAGTTTATGGGTTCCGTTTTGGCCGACCGAGCTACAGAACCGTAAAAAGTATAAAACTTAAAGTAATCATTAACCGAACAAAGTGAGCTTTTCTCATGCCAAGTGTACTTACGTAAGAACGCGCCGGAAGTACAGTCCACGGCATAATTATTCAGAACAATCGTTAGGGCTTTATTTTTAAAGGCGAAACCGCGTCGGTTATATTGCTTGTCATCATTTGTACTGAGATTCCGAATTTTAAGGGCGCGGCACCAGTTACAGGCGAAAGCGATATAAAATTATCGCATTAAATTAAAAGTCTCTTATTAAATTAATTCCAGCAATATTACTATAAAATATTTGTAGCCAAACTGCGGTTCTGGCTCAAGGAGAAATGTTTTTATACTATGTCTGAATTTTTTGAAATGTAGTAATAATTGTGACTAGTGGTATAAATACAGGTGATATAATATTAATTGATTATTTTGTATTTTTTTTTGTAACTATCTATAATATTTTGACATTATTCTATATAATCTAATGATAATGAATGAAATGTGAATTATTATTACTGTGATTATTATTGTGATTATTACTATTGTTT
Organism: Choristoneura rosaceana; assembly: GCA_037349165.1. Lineage (NCBI taxonomy): Eukaryota > Metazoa > Arthropoda > Insecta > Lepidoptera > Tortricidae > Choristoneura > Choristoneura rosaceana. The sequence continues at coordinate 8,259,696 of JAZBNJ010000013.1, forward strand.
ACTAGATCTGATTATAAATTTTGCATGCTAATGTATGGTGAATTGTGTTGATCTACACTGATTTTTTGTAACATCTTTTGTACCATAATTCGAGCAAATAAAACTTTGAACTTTACATATAAGTGCAAAAGTTTGTAAGTCCGTTATTTTTATGTTTGTATCACGCCTGAACCGCTAAACCAATTTTGACTAAATTCGTTATACAGATAGTTTGAGTCCCGGAAAATTACACAGTTTCCGAGGGCAGCGAAAGAAAAGAAAGAAAGAAAAAAGAAACTTGTATAGTAAAATATGTCTCTACTGTAATTTATATTGTTTATAGTCTTAGGTTTTCTTTTTGTTTTTTAACTATTTAGGTACTAGCATTATAGGCGCTTTGGTTCATACCGAAAGCCTGTAAATGTTAATTTTTATTAATAAATAAAAAAAGAAAAAAGAAGAAAAAAAATATACCTAAACTTGGAATATTCCGTACAAAATACGAAATCCTTAGAAAAATATGACTTATTTCTTTCGTAATGGCTACGGAACCCTATCTTGGGCGTGTCCGACACGCTCTTGGCCGGTTTTTTTTTGTGTAACGTTTTAAACTTTCGTGATTCTCACTCATAGTCAAATCAAAATAACACAAACGGGACTTATCACGCTATTTTTACGTTATTTTTTTTACTCGTGACCACGGCTACTGTAAAGTTGCCAAAACGTCGAGGTAAATATTACTTGTGTAAAAATAGCGTGATAAGTCCCGTTTGTGTTTTTTTTGTGTTTTGTTGTTTTTCAATTTGATATAATTTTATCTCCGTCATATGCCGCTGTTCCCATGCACTCGCGGCACGCCCCCGGTCCGGCGGGATGGAGATTAATGAGCTCAGGCCGCCGCTCAGTAAATCACCTAATGCGATAATCTTGTTCCAGAAACAATGGGCCACGCACTCCGACGATTATTTTATTAATTTAATTATCGTTTTCGCATAACTTTTTTTCCAGATTTTTGCGAATCACCCCACAATGCAAATTACTCAAAAAAATTACTCGAGAAAAATTGAACATACTGTGGCAAAAAATGTGGCCATCAAATTCATATTAATATTATAAATGCGAAAGTGTGTTTGTATGTTTGTCCGTTTTTCACGCCATAACGGAGCGACGGACTGACGTGATTTTTGGCATAGAGATAGTTTATGGGCCCGAGAGTGACATAGGCTACTTTTTATCTATAATATCTTTTTATAACCGAATACCACGCGAGCGGAGCCGCGGGCAAAAAGTAGTAAAAAAAAAATATTGACATCGGTCCCCTGGGGGGCTAGTACGAAATTCGAAAATCGAAGTTGGTATCGTACCTTCTCTCTCACTCTCATATAAAATAACATAAGCGTCAGCGGGACAATATACGAAATTCGAAATTTGCACTGTGACTTTGACATATACCTATTTTTTACCTCCCGATTTGGACACCGTCACCACCACTTTTAACAACTGTCTCCAATGACTCAGTGAAAAAAAACAACTATTTTTAATTTAACTCGAACATAGTCCTACATGGTCCTATCGAGACATGATTCATACAAAGCAAGGCGACTCATACAAAAGAATGCATCCATTATATTGATGAATGAAGAATTTATTGGCGCTCATCTCCATCCATCAGTATTGATGGGGCCATTTATTCTGTCACACATTCCGAGTTTAACTAGAGTGTTCATATACTTTTTAAATTCTGGATATGAACTAGAATGAGTACTACCATCTGCGGGGATAAGAAAGTATTGTAATCATGGTACTGTCAACTATAACACATTTTCAAAAACAGAAGATGCACATAGACAAACAGACATAGACATCATTTATTCAGTAAACAATACATGATTGTGTTTGAGTCTCTTAGAGTTACAGCTCATACAGCTAATAATAAAATAAAATACATCAAATGTATCCAACACATACTCTATTTATATACTTCATCAAATATTTCGTCAATACTGTAAAAACACCCTCGCAATAGAAATTGTTATAATTTATCTTTAAAAATATTATATGGTACGATATTTTAGCTCAACACATCCTAAAATACAAGAGCTCGAGAGTTTAAATTTAGAGACATTTTCTGAAATTTCCACGGGAACCTTTTTATTTCAACACTTTTACGAGAGTGAAATCGACAATTACGTCACAGTCATAACCAAAATCAGCCAAAACCATCGTAAGGCGTAATATATCTTGATTCCATAGTATTCAGTGGTTAGGAATTAAGACCATCAAGTAACTGTTTTATTAGAGTTAGACAAAAAACATTATATTTATGTCGGCGGCCGATCGTAAAATCCGTCAAATCAAGAAATTTCTAGGCATAATCGTGAAATGGCGCCATTTCATGGACATCCGCCATATCGTTCAAAACTCACCATTTCATGATATGCCTAGGAATTTTGTGATCTGGCGGGTTTCACGATTGACCGCCGGCAGCCGGCATTTATATGTAGGGGTATAAATAAGTACCCACACTTCAAGGCGCTGGGTGAAATTCTTAAAACTTAATGAACTCATTATGCATTCAAAACGCTAGGTGAACTAAAGCAAAACGCTTATATGCATTTTAAGGCAATGCGTGAAGTTACTTACTGACATTATTCCAGGTTCATATCACCATTACACAATAACGTACCTGAAACGAATTAAAGACATGGTTAATACTTTGTCTTGTTTATAATTATGAATAAGCTTTAAACATCGTATACCTGCAATTTGAAATCTGTTAGAATTTTCTGCAGTGTTTGTGGCAGCTGGGTTTTTAGGAATCTAGATGCACTAGATCACCAAACTTCATCAAGAGCTAGTGAAAAAAAAATCTTCGATACTTAATTTACTTTAGGTTTATTGGCTGTTCAGACCTGCAGCGCCATCTAGCGAGGATCTACGGAACCGCATATTAGATCGCATCGTGTGTAGCCAACAGAAACGTCGCTTGATGTCGTGATTTTTGGTATAGAGATAGTTTATGGGCCCGAGAGTGACATAGGCCACTTTTTATCCCGGAAAAATGCACAGTTCCTGAGGGAACAGCGCGCGATAACCGAATACCACGCGGGCGGAGCCGCGGGCAAAAGCTAGTCATGAATGAAAAAATGTAGAGAGTTCTGAAATAGCCTTTGTAGATGTGAAGAAGGGTAGGTTTTCTGTACAAAAACAAATTTATTGTAGAAACGAAGCTGTCTTGCAGTTGTAGAAAACTAACTTTAGCATTGATAATTCTATGGTTAATTTTATTTCGTTTTTGTTTTTTTTTTTCTCTATTTTCTAAAATCTTAGCAGCATACACTGTCAGTGTCGAATTATTTTAGCATAATTCTCAGTGAGAGCTGTCGAGGAGATAGATGAATGTGATTTATAAGAAGTTAGAACATAAGAACTATTATTGTACATCTATTTCGTGACATAATAATTTCGTACTTTTCAATATCTTTTTTTTTTGTTATGCTATGCTACTTTGTCACGAATAAATGATTTCTTTCTTTCTTTCTATTTCTGTTTGTTCTCCAAATAAAACTATAGAACTATTTATAAAATTGGTTCAATTTTCATACCAATGGTAGTATGTAGGCACATATTTATTACGGTTATGAAAGAAATTTAAAAGCAATTTAAACTATATACCGCTCTCCGATATGGCAAGCGCTGAAACCTGTAATTTTCAGTCATTTTCAGTCATTGCCTTCAAATTACTGGTGACGCTTCGGCGTACATTTTTAAACGCGACGCAGTGACCTACATTTTATGACGCATTTCAATATACCGTGATGAATAATTAACACCGCGGAATGCATTATCAATAATTTGAATGCATTAAATGCATTTTGTTATGCAGCTTAATGAATGCAAATATTGATGATGATTGACTAGTCTTCACCTGCGGCTTCGCTTGAATCATTACTTCTGTCTGGCAGTCGAAATGAAATTCCGTGATTTACTTATATTATCACAGGAATTCCCAAAAACAACTTCGTGTTATTTATTCGTTTAAGTTGTACGAGTTCTATAAGAATATCCGTAAAAAATCATTCTTCTCTAGACTTTACGGTTGAGATTTTTTTATTTCACTTTTCTGACCCTTTTTTCAAAAGTAGAAAACCTTAGGCATAAACAGTCATAAATACTACAAAATTATTTATTATAGTCATAAAATTGTATTGTAAAACTGGACGCGAGCATGGCACATGACCGTGCGAAGTGGAAATTGCGGACAAGGAAGGCCGACCCCAAGTAGATGGGATAAGGTCTAGCACGGATGATGATGATGATAAAATTGTATTGTTAAAATTATCATTTTTTCATACAATATAATTTTTGCTGACTGTATTCGCATTGCCATTCAAACTACGCTTCGGTATCAAATTTCAAGTTGATGCCAGATACCACTGAAGTGTTCCATCATGCTCAGACGATGACGACCAGATCCAGACTACCAGAATTTCACAACCAGATTATTATACCAGATTCACAAAAAAATTGGCATGTTAATAGGTACTTCTGCCAAATTTCATCTTAATCAGATAAGTACCAGGAAAAGGTCAAAAACTTGTTTCAAATTTTGTAAAAAGAATTAGCAAGATCGTCAACCACTTTCTAGTTTTGTACTTCTCACCAAACTTAATCATTCATTTTAACTTTTATTGACAATTAATAAACGTCCCTGAGTGCAGCAGTAAACCGCTTTAATAATACCACCTCAATTTCCGCTTTAACATCCCCATTTAAGTATAGTTTCCGCAGTTATTATCAAATAAAATCACTCCCTCACACCGCACCGTAATAGTAAAACAGTTCATAAAACTAAGCAAGCGTAAATGTTTTACAAGACGGCGGTGCCAATAAACCTAATTATAAATGTATAAAACGATGCTACGAATGCCGCAATAACTATTAATGGTGGCCGCTTGTCACACCGCTGTGTAACATTTTAATATTTACCAATAGAAAAATATTGCATTAGGTACAATAAAAACCAATGCGTTGTCTTGTCCGTCCACTAATGCGTCAACTCTTAATCTTGTCATTTTGTATGTCTCAATTAACACTAACATACGTTTTTTCAACTGTATTATACTCAATGATCCAAGTTGGTCAAAAATAAAAATTATTATTATTATTAAAACACTTTGCGTTTATACAAAATATAAATTCACATCCATAAAAAAAGAAGGAACGTGATTTTGAATTAATAAATGGTTGTTAATTATTTAGGGAGAAATGATGCGGTATTGCGGTACCTAAATCTCACCCAATCTCAGTTGGGGTGGGAGGAGGTCTCAAAAAACATCATGTATATTTTTCCAGCAAGAAAAACGTTAAATTTAATTAGATTCTTGAATACGAAAATAGCTGGTACTTTTACAATAAATCTCGCGAAGAAAACTTTCCAAGAAAACCGTATTATTTACTTGATCTCATTATTAAGGTACATTCAAGTAAAGTCACCGGCTATTAATAGCTATAAAAACAGAATTGCGTTGTCATTTTAACACATGTCTTTTGTACATAACATAAAGTCTTCAAGAAAACCCATGAGTATCCCAGCAAGTTTTCCACAAAAAATATTTTCACTTTGAACAGGGCAAAAACGATTCCAAGCGATACTTTGAACGAAAATTATATTAGGGATTAAAAAAACGTATACAAAATTTCCGCTGCCTTAGAAGAAGCCTTGGTTTAGAACGAGTAAATACTTACGTGAAATCCGACTCCCAAAATTTTCGCTAACATCCGAACATTGTGAGCTAAATAAAAGCCTGTGAAAATTCAATGCGGGGGTATTCCGGAGTGTATCGTTCGATGGGCTCTTAAATCGCCAAAAAAAACATCAAAGTCGTATAATAGACGTTCGACGGCACACGACGTTGTGCAACGTCCCAAAAAAACCTCACTTTACGAGCTTCCTACCGCGTCGTAAACTACACGAATTTTTACGGATGTTTATCATTGTATGTGTTGCACTACTTGGGTATGTTTGTGGCAATTGCGTGGTGCTTTGATGTGTATGTAGACGACATCGTGAACTTGCAGGGAAAGTTAGTAAACTTTTCATCTGCAGAAGATGTATTTGTACAGAGCAGAGGTTCCCGAAGAGGTCCAGGTTGACCCCCAAGGGTCCATGGGAGACAGACAGGGGTCCTGTAGGCGTGAAAACAATGAGGGTTTTGGGAATATAGTAGAAATGTAGCAGCAGGGGTTTGCCGAAACTAGTAAAACTTTGAAAGTGGTCTACAAGAAAAAAAGTGAGGGAACATCTGGTATAGAATAATAAATTTTGTTACAACCTAAGCAGTAGGTATTAACAAAATGCATTAATAACTCTTAGCCTGATGGTTTAAATTTTGTCTCTCAATATCCAATTTTTTCAAAAGTGTAAAAAAAAATAGAATGATACCAAGACGTTGGAAGAGATCCCTTTTTAGGGATAAGCTAGCCTTTGTTCTCCTCTCTGTGTTTTCATATTTTCATTTTTATGTGCAATAAAGAGTTTACATACATACATACATACGTTTCCAGTGAAGAAAACATAGCGAGGGATACAGTGGAAGAAACTGAATCAGTACCAAGGAGCGTTAAACCTTTGTGAGACTAATATGTTATAGACATCCCATACATCTGCCAAAGAAAGCATAGCGAAATTGATTATGAAAAGATACCAGACGTGATTTGGTTTCCTCGGCTGTACATTAGAAATAATTTTATGGTGTGTGTGACGTTTGTTATTCACACTGGGCACGCGTTAACACAAGCCTGTGCCCAACAGTGAGACGTATTGGGAGGGTGCGAAGTACTAGGGGGGGGGGGGGAATGAAATCTATCGCAGCGCTCATAGTGGCCAAAAGTAGAAATAATGTAGGCTCTGTCATCTGCCATTAAGAAAGCAATTTGTGTTGACTTAACTGTCTTATTTTAGGAATATATGTTTGTCTTCTTGAATTATTGAACACAGACCCTGTTTTGTTCTTAATTCCTCTACATGCCGGACATGTCCAGCAGATACCAACAATTTTCCGTTTAAAGTGGTTTGTGGTTGAACTTTCTGTCATTTGATTGCGATCGCGAGCTTCAGAAAGGTCGGCTTCGGGTTCAGTTTCGGGTCATCAATCCATCTCGTTAGTGGACGTCCTACGCCGCACTAGCCGGCCGCGCAGTTTCCATTCGACGATAACGATGATGATGATGACTATAAGTTCTCATACTCATCAAATCAGCCCACATCCACCCACTGCTGGGCTTGCCTCTTCATTTTCACGCCACTTTGCCCGTGCTAGTCTCACCACACCTTATCAACCGCCTGCCATCTATGTCATCCGACCAACGGGGTCTGTTCACCGTTCTTCGACCCAGTCTTGGCCACCACTCCGTAATTGTTTTCGACCACTTGTTGCCAGTGACCCATCTCCACTTCAATTGTGTTCCCTCTTGCCCACATCCACAAGTTCTCATAGTATAATCATCTAACAATTTAAGTAATTATTATGAGCGCGAGGAGAGTTAGAGCAAAGGGCTTACCAACTTCGATCCGCTGGGATAGTTAAAAGTTTCCCACAGGTATTGAACAGTTAACAAGGTTGTTAAGGGGTTCTGATAGCTCTGGATTTAGGTTAACTGATTTTTAACGGACTACTTTGCCTATTTATCTGCTAATCCATATAAGTTTTTAAGCAGATACGCCCGACGGGAAGCAATCACTATCGACCATGGATAATCGCAACACGACGAGGGGTACCTACTACATACGCGTTGACGGCTCTTTGAGTCAATTATTGGTAAATATGTTTTAATTAAGTAAATTTATTTTGTTATGACGATCCCTATTTGAGATACTATTTATTTATAGTTTTTTTGTACTTTTCATTGACATAATTAATAATTTGATTTTTTGACAACTCCCCCTTGGGGACAAATTTAATTCATTTTGACATTGTATTTTATTGATTGTTTTTTATCTTTGTTTATTTTTATAAGTTTTGCCGATCTCAGCATAAATTCTTATATAATCTGACTTGATGTATTTATTTAATGTAAGTAATTGTCAAGTTGAGTGAATAAATAAACTAAACTAAACATGTCATGTCATGTCAATCCACCCTCGCCGTTTCGGTTCGAATGGCTACATGAACGTCTTGGGTAAAATGGTTCGTTTTATGCTCTTGTTGTACAATCAACTATAGCAATACGCAGACACAAATTATTGATATTGATCTTCGCACCTACTAGATTCGGTCTCTGAGGGAAACTCCGAGCATACCATAGGTACATCTGCTAGATTATTTTTATACCCTGTTAAATAAAAATCAGGTTCGGTGCCATTCCATCGTGATCTTATTACGCGCAAACGCGTGTAAAATTGAGGGGGGATTGCTTCACAGCTATAGGTAGACGATTCTCGTGTTACACAGCTACGTAACATTCGTAAGGAATTCACATCGGGATTGGGTAGTTTTTTTTTAGTGTGTCTGCAAGGTACCTAAATATTTATTTATGGGGGGTGTTGCCCGACACAGTGTATTATGTCAATATATGTTGTGAGTTTGAGTTTGAATCTATCATTTTCACAGAAATATAAAAAAAATTAGTAAATGTTAATTTAAAAAATAGAAATAAAATCGGCTGCCGAAAAAAGAAGATAAGTCTGGTCTAGAACTCTGTCAAGTAGCTAATTTGAAGTTCAACAGTCGGGATCCATTCAAATCGTGTTCAGATCAAAAATTCTGCTGATGCACCACTTGCTGTAATCTAGTTCTTACTTCTTTTTGTAAAAAAAGTTTGACTGGAAAAGATCATTCTTAAGCGATAAGGCCGCTTATTACCTTGTAATTTTCTCTCCGTGAATCTGTTTTCTGTATCTCTTGCTGTTTGTTGTGTAACAATAGTCATTGCATTGTCATCATCATCATCATGTCAGCCGAAAGACGTCGACTGCTGGACATAGGCCTTCGCCAAGGCTTTCCACTCAGACCGGTCTTGTGCTTTTCGTATCTACCGTGATCCCGCGATCTTAACCAGGTCGTCGCTCCATTTTGTTGTATTGTATTGTATGATATGTTATTTTACACAGGTACCGAAGATTACGAATGCGGTGTAAGTGAACCCCAACTTAATGTGTTTTATTATGTGTGAACGAAAATTTGATACCACGCGCGGCGTGCCAGCGCGCCAAATGTGCGATTTACGTGCAAATGCGTAATAGCCAATTGGAGATTCAATTACGCCTAACTCGAAGAGCGTAAATAGATACAGGTCGGCGTAAATGTTTCTTCAATCATCTCTGCCAGATTAGAGCACGATGTTGCACGACTAGGAACGATACGGCTTCTACGGACGTGATACCTTTTTAGAGTTCCTTACTGAAAAAAATGTTAGGTTGGATTTTAACTACATTCCGTGTAAATGCAACCCAAGTAGATGATTGATTTTGGTCTTGTCACAAGTTTTGGTTGTTTTCAAACTCTAATAGTTGGTGTTGCATCAAATTTATTTGTTGTAGCAATAGTACATTTGTATAACACGAGTATGAAACGAGCGATTATATTTACCCAATACGTTCATTACGACGAGGGAGAATAGACACGTCGAGGGGAAGGTTTAATGCTCGAGTTTTAGACTCTGCTTTTCACTTCGATGGCGAGGAAATGAAATAGCAACAGTTCGCTCTGAGTTCGTTTCCTCGTTCTATAGCAATGACAATACGTTGACCTAGGAAAGAGTCCACCATGGCCAGTGGAATGGACCAGCTATTTTTTTTTTTTCAAATGTTTTTGAGCTCCGAGTAAAATTGAATTAAATTCGTATATTGTATACTTCCTTCAAAAACTAAGCTTTTATTTGTTTACTAAATTTCTACCCAAATCCAGATCAAAGCAAAAGATAGGATAACGATACTAATAAAACAAAATGGCATCCGAGAACCAATACTTCGACGCACGAATACAGCCCAACACAATCATTACTCCTATTTTGCAGTTCATACGTAAATCCTTAGACTCGGATAAATACCAATTCACATGCAAGAATCATAAAAAGAAGCCGTTGACCCTGGCTTATTGTCCATTGGTCAGCCATTGTGATTTTACGATTACGTGAATACGGGAGAAATATTAGCAGGAAGTTTCTTTACGAGTAATAAAATAAGCCACGGCAAGTTGTTCACGCTGAGATTGTGAAATATAGATTGATTAATATTTAGTTCGCGAGGGCTATGATCGGAGTTTCTCTACGAGATCTCATCAGGAGTTAGCACATACGTAGAAGGACGAAGGTAATCAACAAAGGCAAGTAATGGGCAGGTCATATACCTAGCAAGAAGAACAGATGGCCGTTGGGGCAAAAAAATTCTCGAATGAAATCCGCGGATCGGCAAGCGCAGCGTAGGACGTTTACCAACGATATGATCTGGTTAAAGCTGCAGGCTCACGGTGGATGCAGGCCTGCAACCGAAGCATTTGGAGGTCTATGGGGAGACCTATGTCCAAAGGTGGAAGTCCTACGGTTGGCTGATATGATGACGATTGGTCAAGACTTTGTTCGGGAAGAATACTTTATCTGATTGGTCGATTTGACCATGAAATGCCGAACTCAACCAATCAAAAGGACGCAATGAAATAGAGATGCACTCCACGTGATACACGTACAAATTTCCATTCCGCAGGATTAAATTTCTGTATGCCTAACATCACGTCGATCCGCCGCTCCGTTTCTCCTTGAAAGACGGACAAACATTCACACACAAACATGCAAACACACACACTTTCGCATTTATAATATTAGTATTCAGACATTCATAAGTGCTTGTTATAGCCTTACATTGAATGAAGATACCGTGACTCCCGTTGAGTTTGAAGCAATAAAACACTGACAAAACAGGTACTAAAAAGACGAACACCTTTGTCACTAACGTCGTCACCTCGTACCCTCTAAAAGTACAAAAGAGAATTGAGAATCTAAAAAAATATCACACAAAGGGGCTAAAATTGACAGCTATATTGATCATGGAAACGGAAACCTTTGACACAGTTCCCAATAGGAATAGAAGCAGGTTTCAAACGTTTCAAACGTAAAAAAAGAATGTCCAAAAACCATATGTGACGTGGGATAAGAGCTAAGCGTTAAAGTACTGGAAAAGACAGACAAAGAACATACGGTATTAATATAAAAGATTTACACAAATCGACGTCCAGGCGAGGGGGAGCATCTTCATCCCTCTCTAGTAAGTTCAATTTGATTTTGATTCGATTTGAAGAATGATTTTGTAAGGTTGCATTTAGATCCCTTTTTTCAGGGAGGAAAAGTTACTGATTAGTTTTTTGGAATCTTTTTGTATTTTTTATTTCAATTCCAAATTTTTACTTTTACGGTCATCCCGTGAAACCTAAATTGAAAATACAAACCGAAACATAGACGCACAGAAAAACCAGAAAAATAAGACCAACACTGGGAATCGAACCCAGGTCCTCGGCATTCCGTGCCGCGTGCTATACCGCTACACCACTGCTGGTCAACGGCACAGACACGAATTTCCCTATGCATCACATATCTCAGCTTGTTTACTTCGTCACTTACGCAGTGACCTAGCGCCACCTATATTGTCTAACTCTCAACGAGAAGCCTTCAATATCTCCTTTTATATAAAAGGTACTGTTGTAAATGGTGTGAAAACGATTTCTATTCTACTCAATACTGAATCGCGGGCTACACCTAGATCTCTACAAGTTCTAGTATCAGTATCACAAGAAATAATAATTCTCTTCCTTCCAGACGCTTATATTCCTGGCAACCCGGCGATGCGTGAATCCAGACGGTCGCTACATCATTCGCTGTGAGACCAACCGCTAAATTAGACCGGTCTTACCAATGAAAAGATTTCGTTTATCGCACTCGCCTATGACCAGAGTTCTATGAAACTCGAAAATCGAAGTTCGTATCGTACCGTCCCTCTCACTCCGGTATTCAATAGTATAAGCGACAGAGGGAGGACAAGATACGAAGTTTGAATTTTGTACTTCGTAGGACAGGCCCAGAAATCAGGTTTATGATATCACAAGATTTTACCCACGGTTTCGCACGCGTCTATTTGACTCGGCAGTTGAATTAAAATTCCGGGATTTTATGAGATTCTCATAGGAATTTCCATATATTAATTATATCTTAGATTTCATTAACGTTGCTTATTTAAAAAAACACCCGCGTCAAATGTCAAGTCTCTAAACCCAGCGGTTGAAATTTTGGATTTTTATATCGGGATAAAAGTAGCCTATGTGTTATTTCAGATGTCCAGCTTTCAACATACTAAATTTCGCCAAAATCCATACAGCCTGAAGAAAATCGTTAGGAAACCTGCGAAGCAATTCACTAGTGTATGTGAAGTACCTAATTCGTACCTACTGAGCCCGCGTGGGAACTACGGCCTAAGCCCTCTCATTCGGAGAGGAGGCCTGTGCCCAATACAACGTGTAGATCCTGGGATGATAATAATGACTTGGAAAATTATTTTTTTTCAACGCTTCAAGGGGCATCAAATCTATTACTTTAGCTTAACAACTCCACGCGTTCCTGATAAAAATGGTCGTAACAGACGAACAGACACACCTGCAAACTTTCAAAAACACTGACTTCTAAGCACACTTGGATTAGGCTTGAAGACATTCAATGAATAGACCAATCTGCAGCTCGGAACAAGTAAAATTAATAAAAGCATCTTAACGTCGGTAGTGCACTAGGGTGTTACCGTTGGTAACCTTTTATTCCTCCCTTATAGAAACATTAAAGTGCTCTGTTGCAAGTGGGAGGGATTGGATTGTAGCACAATTACTCGAAAACATAGTTTACAAGACATTTTTTTAGCATTCTACTTAGATACTTTTTCTGCAAGATTTTATACTAGGTACTAATATAAACTAGCTGTTGCTCGCGGCTTATCCCGCTCCAGTTTGAACGCACTAAAAAATATCCGATTTCGTTAAGGCCTTCGATAGTTATGAGCATACATACATTTCTGCGATTTATCCTTACTATTGTTCTGAATGAGGACCAACTCTTTGGCATGGAGATAGTTTGAGGCGTTTAGAAAGACATTATATATTCTTTATCTATGATTGGAGCGCACGAAAAACGTCCTTAGTCCTCCTTCCTTCATCCTTAGTAGACGAAGTCGCGGGCATCAGCTAGTTCTTATTCATATTCATATACGTGTGAATTTCGTTGTGTATTCGAGTTTTGTTTATATTGTGCATTACTTTAATATTTAAAATAGACGTCAAAATTTAAAACCTTCAAACATTTTCTTTAGATGAAAAGGAAGCGGTGACCTTGTGTATACCTTTGTGTTGTTTATTTGTACCTAATAATATTGTTGTCTGGTGTTATGAATAAATGTATTTTCTTTTCTTTCTTTCTTTCTCTTATCCGATAGTAAGTACGTAGAAGGTCACATCATGGGGTTATTTCGAATAAAATAGAAGCTTCTAAAATAAAACCGAGCTTTAGTTCTCGTGTTTATGAACTTCCTAATACCACACATAATTAAAGTCCAGCTGTTCTCTAAAATGTAATTTACTCGATTGTTGCTACAAAATTCCTCCATCCGTTAAAAGTAGTTTCACACTAATTTTAGTTGGGACAACTAGAAGCTGTTGTTTTCGATTACATTCAGCTAACTTCGATAGTAATAGTTCGATATAGTCTCAGTTTTTCGAAATTCATTTTAGAAATTACATTTAAAATTTACCACGAGCTTCACGGTGCAGGAAATTTGTGACAAGCCTGCGAAGCTTCAATGTGTGTGAAGTTGCTAATCTACAGTGGGTCCGCATGGAAACATCGATCCAAGCCCTCTTATTCTAAGCAGAGGCCTGTGCCCAGCAGTGGGACATATAGACCGGGATGATGATGATGAATGACACAACTACGACCAAATTTTACTAACTTGGAAGGCTTAATGTTTCACTTACATCTACAAGACAACCCTTAATTCATTATAGGTATAGCATATTTTTTTAGCTTATTGGTTCTTAGACCACTTGCTTCTTAGACTACTTGCTACTTAGACCAGTTGCTTCTTAGACTACTTGCTACTTAGACCATTTGCTTCTTAGAGCTAGTGCTACTTAGAATAGCTTCTTTTAAGAAGTGAAACCTACTAAACAAAAATACCAAGAGTTAAACCCGATTTAGACCTGTAAACAAAATGTATGTATGTATGTAAATACTTTATTGCACATAAAACACAAAGTAATACAAAAAGAAAACAACAAACCAAAAGAGTACAAAGGCGAACTTCATCAAAAATCATGCATGTTACATTACATTGCGAGGCCGTAAAACCAACAAGTCTGTAGTGCTACATCGAGCGCCGCAATGTATTAACTTGCACAATTTTTCTTTCAGATCTAAACTGGGCTTTTGAACATTGGGCAAGTTAAACGTTTTTTCTTAACTAGATCGCTTTCAAAAACCACAAGTTAAGCTAGTATTAAAAAAAGACTGTATTTAACCGATACAAAACAAACGCGGCCGCAAATTTGGCGTCGGTGCTGAATCAATTAAACTTCGTATTGGCTTGTGGCCAACAGACAAACTAGAGTAATGTTTTAGCTAGGAGGCCGATATTGAAAAACGGCGGGCTGGCTACAAATGACGAAAACAAAACTAGAATTACAAAACGTCTGACTTTTTTTCCAATTTCGAGTATGCCATATTAGCCATGGGTCCATGTCGCCTCGCATAATAGTTTTGTCATATAAAAATTCCTGTAAGTATTTGCCATATCGTATATTATTATTTTAAAAATATATACAATGTTTAGCGTAGAGAAAAATTGATTCGGGTGGAAATCGGATTTGCAGTATTTTTTTTTCGGAAAATATCTATAATATCAATATACGTCTCTTTCTAAAACGCTTCACATGCAAGTATTGTATTGTAAAACCCTTTATTATACATGAAAATAACAGAACACAGGATGATAAGATGTACTAAGGCGAAATAAGTCTTTCGCTATTTAAACTTGGATTTCAAACGTTTGACTCTGTTATAAGTAAAGATACCTAGCTTGTTTTTTTGTCAAAGTCAAAGCCAAACATCTTTATTCAATTTAGGCTATATATAACAAGCACTTATGAATGACAAAAACTACCACCGGTTCGAGAAAACCTCTATTGAAAAGAATCCGGTAAGAAACTCAACGAGCTATATATTTTCTGTTCGATAGCATGCATTGTCTAGTTTTAATTAAAAAAGAAATAAGTTCATAAAAAATATTAGGAGAAATAGAAATGGAAGGAATTGATCCATCATTTTATATTCAAGTTTAAAAAAGAAATGTGAACAAAATGTATGACAGGATATTCTGGTCATCATCATTATGTAACCGAAACGAGAAACGGATATAGTTATGGTTTTCGGCGGTAGCAAAACTGAAATTTACGATCGGGAGAGAAAAATATAGAAAATATTACGAAATATCTGGCAAACGACTCGGTAACCCTTGCTATACATATATAAATATGAACTCCATCTCGGCCTGTATACGTCCCATTTTAGGACACAGGCCTCCTCCCACGCGGGTCTAGTAGTAATTGGGAACTTCACACCCCCATTGAATCTTCGCAGGTGTGTCCTGATTCCTTTATCGTAAAGCTCATAGTAAATTTTAAAATTGCTCTAAAAATAGGTACAAACCAAAGGTTGTTTATGTATGCATCACACACTTAGCCAAAATATTCGCGATTGTCAATTCGACGCGTCGCCGTAGAGGGAAGTGAAAAAGAAACTGTTTCCGTGTAGTATTAATCTTTCAGGGATCGTCAACTCTTTCCCCCTGCTGCGGGCCCCTTTAGTTGCGTGGTGCAAAGGAGAATTAGGAGCGTTTTCAACTTGAGGTATAAAAAGTGCTTCACGGATTTTTTTCCCTTTGTATTGGTAAGTATAGTCGATGAAACTAAGTCACGTACCTAGGTGGAACAAGATGGTTTGTGCTATCTAATGTTATGTTGAAATTCCATACATTTTCCAAAGAAAATATTGCAAAATAGATCATGAAAAGGCTCCACCTTTGTATATCATTCGATGTCCTCGACTGTAAAAGATACTGTAGAATTGAGATGGTTCGTTTAGTTAGACTGATTTTAAAGTTTTTCTGGGAATTTTTAAGAGAAAAAATTTCTTTGTGATATTTTAAGTTTTTTTGAAAGAGAAAAACGAAAAAAGAAATGGTCTCTTTAAACATGATGTATGATTGATGTTAGTATTCGCTATATCTGATCAAATGGACCTAACTCACAGCAGGGGCTAGCACCTGGAAGTGACTCCGTAAGGACCCTCGGCATTGTGTTCCCAGACAGGCTCTCAACGAAACCAAACAGCTGTAAGTGCCACTTCAAGCACACGCCAATATAATTCCTCAAACGGATTAGTAAAGTTTAAAATTGCTTATTTTAGTTGTGGCGTTGTGACTTGTGTTTAGGTGATGTGTGCGTCAGATTTTGCGTGCGTTTTTAAGGCAAAGGGGTACGGAGGTGTCGTTTTAAAAACGTGATGCTGGATATGTATATCAATCTATATTTGTATAATATTTATGGTATACTTAAAAAGTCAGTTATCACTAAATTCGTCTAAAAAGCAGCTGATCTACGCAACAAATTAGCGATTGGTCTAAGTAGCAAGTTGTCTGAGAAGCAATTGGTCTAAGAAGCAACTGGTCTAAGAAGCAACTGGTCTACAATTCCTAGACTCAAAGTCGATGGAAGTGAGGAGGAGGATGGTTTTGGTTTGCTTGGCGTCGGCCAAGCAGCGTCAAAAAATTATAAAAATTCATGATTTAAATATTGCCAAGCAAACCAAAAATTCACTGAAAACGACAAATTTTCTGGGTGCTGCAACTTCAACTAAAAAGTTATTTATTGCCACATCTTTATCGCATACAGATAACAAACAAAGTCTTCCAGACACTATAAATAAAAGCTAAACGTTCACTATTCATGCATTTAATTCATCGTAAAAAAATATGAGCAATGCAGTTAAAAAACGATATTGTCTAAGTTTCTGCCACCCATTTAGCATCCATTTCAGCGTGTCTAGACTTTCTATTATTACGCTATGTGCGTACGACAGGGGCATAGCACCTATATACGAATACATAAGGGGGGAAGCCAAATTGCGCTTAGGGAAGCCTCTGAAGGCCTAACATTGTATGGAATGCCACGAGGTTCTATTTTGGGGCGATTGTCTTTCATGTCATAGAAATCAGACATGCATTATTCACTTGTTTACAAAATTGAAATCAAGTATGAAAGATTATCTACAAAAACCATGAACGTTGATGTTAAAAGTTAATTAAACCAATTATATTAATTGTACAATAAAGGTCTACGTATTACACCGTATCGTGCCATGACTGTTTTAGGAACGTGTCAGACGGAGTAGCAAACGGGATGTCAAACGCAATACCTGTTAAAGGAAATAAAAGTCTATAACGACTAATTATTGGAGTAGACACATTAAATTATATACTAAGAAATGTTCTATCAGACAGACCACATTTTTAATTTTCATTCAATTATTATGGAATAATCGAGAAAAACTAACAAAAATGCAACGTTAGCAGCTCAGCAGGCAGCTTGGCAGGATGAGGCGGCAAATGGCCGAAATAGCGTCAAAGTAACTTGACAAAAACTTTTTTTTTTTAATCAGACATATTAAATTCACGAAATTCACGTAATACATTAAAAAACTAAACAATTGTTTTTAAATAATAAATAAGGTCAAGTTAGTTCTTTCTAACATTATAAATACGAAAGTATGTCTGTCTGTCATTTTTTTACGCTTAAAACAATAAACCGATTTAAATTAAAGACAATTAAAGACCCTGGAAAAGATGAGGGACAGTTTTTATCCCAGAAAATATCATTGTTCCCGCGGGATTAGCTAGTGTTAAATAAACTTCGCTCACAACTTTTCATACACATATATCTACTTCAAACATACCACTATATCGCTTGTCTTCAAACCGCTATTCTAAGTAACCGTCTTACGTAAATGTTGGTACAGTCACCCTAGTTTAGCTAGCTTTGCGTGCACTGGGCAGTGTACTGTCGGCCTCAAAGCAAACGCTTAACTAATGCTGTGAGTACAATCTGACCAACCTGCGCTAGGATAGAATGGATGACACTTGACTATAGTATAGGTTCATTCATACCGATCACTAAAATATGTATATTTCACTTTTTATGCTCTTAAACGTCGTATTTGTGTTGGATATATAAGATGCATTATACATATAACTTTTTATGCTTTAGTTTAGTGCATAATATAAAATATTCATCTAAACTATTATATATTTTTTATTTAATATAATCGAAACAAATAAATACAATGAACTTATTATGCCAATTGGAAAACCCACGGGGGGTTCATGTAATAGTAGGCGAGTTACAACGGTCCAGAATTAAGTTTAACGTTAGTACTATTATATTTTCTGTGGTTTAAGTGTAGTTAGTTGTTAGTAGGTACTTTGTTGTCACTCTCAATGTAATATTTTTTGAGTATTTTGTTACATTTTATCGGATTGGTGGCAGTGTTTATAACTTTGTCTAAAAATTCCCCTGGTAGAGTGTTTAGCAAGTTAACAAATTGATTATTTTTTTAAATCATTCTGCTAACCACAGGTATTGCGTAATCTACTGTAATCTATATCTGTGCTGCTAACATTGTAAACGTGAAAGTAAAGTTCGTGTGTGTGTGTGTGTGTGTGTGTGTGTGTGTGTGTGTGTGTGTGTGTGTGTATTCTATGTTTGTTACTCTTTTGACGGAGTCTAAAGAAATTTGGTGAATAGATAGCTGGACGTAAGGAATAACATATAGGCTACTATAATTTCGATATTCCCAAGAGAAAAGGATAGAATCTGGATACCTTAAATGCTGAGTTCAAAGTTTTCAATGCCAACTGGGCGCGCCACGGGCTCTGCCTAAGGAACCCTAAACAACCCTGAAGTATAAATGTTACGTTTGCCACATATTTGCTGACAATAAAAATAAAACGTTAGTTTCAAAAATATACAAGCATCGTAAAATAAACGACAGGCACCGGAATAACTGCCGCTAAAACCCCGCCCAAATGAAAACCTCCTTTACAAAAAGTACTTCCAATATTTTATAGGGTTCCTCTAAACATTTTTTTTTTCGTAAATTGTATATATAGGTAGGTAATAAAATAATTTATAAAAATCCTACTATAATAATATCCATACTAATATTATAAATGCGAAAGTGTGTTTGTATGTCTGTGTGTTTGTCCGTCTTTCACGCCGTAACGGAGCGACGGATCGACGTGATTTTTGGCATAGAGATGGTTTATGGGCCCGAGAGTGACAAAGGCTACTTTTTATCCCGGAAAAATGCACAGTTCCCGAGGGAACAGCGCGCGATAATCGAATACTACGCGGGCGGAGCCGCGGGCAAAAGCTAGTAAGTTATGAAAGTCCTACTAATGTTATAAATGCGAAAGTTTGTGAGTGAGTGAGTGAGTATATTTGATACTCCTTCACGATGAAACGGCTGGACGGATTTGAAAGAAATTTAATATGTAGATAGCTGGACATCTGGAATAAAACATAGGCTACTTTTTATTCCGGAAAAATGCACAGTTCCCGAGGGAATAGCGCGCGATAACCGAATACCGCACGGGCGGAGCCGCGGGCAAACGCCAGAATATCTTTTTTTTGTTATGCTTTGTATATATTTTGTCACGAATAAATGATTTCTTTCTTTCTTCCTTTCTTTCTATTAATGCGATAGGTAAGTACAAATGCGAAAGTGCGTCGGACTGTCTGTTACTTCACGCTTAAAACGCTGAACCGATTTAGATAAAATTTGATACACTTAGTGATACTTTAAAATATTTATTAACATACATTTGGAGTAAAAAAAGGTTCGTCATCGTAAGATCTATTTTCCTTTGCTCAGTAAGAGCGCTAATCTCCTTTACCGATTGAGTAGGACAAGACAACGTGTTAATGCGACTGAGTAAAAAAGTGATCTGCTACTTTTGATGCTGACTGTACCTACATAATAAAAATTGACTGAACAATTTAACGATGAGTGATACTGCATTGTTATTTCCCAATGACGAACAATTTAAATTATATCGAAGTCAACTTCAAAACAAGAAGGAACCCTTAGTTCTTTGAACCGCTCGCACTTCCCAGTTTTTTTTTACAAAACCTCCAAGTGACAAAACAACATGCACGAGGTATTTTCCGTATGAAAACTTTAGCAATCAACTGTAGCTGTAAAAAAAGTAGGGCTGTGTGCTACTAGCATCGACTTCGATGTTTTAGGGATTAATATAACCGGGCAGTTTTACGAACTGTTAAGTCACTACAGTGTTTTGAAATAGACTGACAAACAAAAAGCTTTGCGTGAAGGAAAACATCGTGAGGAAACCTGCACAAACCTGCGAAGCAATGGTGCGTGTGAAGTTCCCAATCCGCACTGGGCCCGCGTGGGAACTATAATATTTTATGCTTCTCCAACGAGTAAGAACTGTTCCCATTTGGATCTCATAATATCGTGGGATCAACGTGATTTATGATATATAAATAGTTTACGGGCCAAAGACTAGCATAGGCTACTTTTTATCCCGGAAAAATGCTGAGTGTCCGAGGGAACAGCGCGCGATAACCGAATTCCACGCGGGCGAAGCGGCGGGAAAAAGCTAGTGTAATCATTGAAGGAAGCATAATTCATTTCGGTCGAAATATTGACAACGCTAATCATCATTAAGCTTAAATCATAATTTAATTTCATTCAATTTCAAAGTTATAATTAAAAATGCCTAAGCATAAGAAATTTATAAAAACTACGCGAAGCAAATGAGCCTCTTACGCCTTACGCCATATTTGACCTAAAAAAATCCAACCAGTCATTTGAGTCTTCGCGCCCGCGTGTGTTGTAAACGTCGTATGCGCATTGTTTTTTCTTAGCACTTACGACCTTTTGCTTTGGGCGGATGTAAAGGTGTTGTCAAAGGTTGTTTCGTCCAAAGTGCGCATACAGTGCGGAGCTGCCATTCCCTAATGAAGGTGCTGTGCAGTGGTTTGATGATAAACAGTACGCTAATCTAAATCTTTAAAACAAGTTTAGTCACCTACGATAATGTTAGCCAAAGCGGAGCGTGTCAAAATAGAGCGGCCCTAGAAATAGTCATATTAGATATTTATGCACGCTTTTTTGTGTCAGATATCGGTGCTGGTGATTGTATCTTACGGCAGACAATTCACAGCCTATGCATCTGCAGCTAGAAACTTCAAGTAGACATAATGTATTCATTTATCAAAGAAGAGAACTGGCTTGATACTTTTTCATTGGTTCACAGCCGCGGTCATAGTAAAGCTAGTCTACTTCATTCAAACTAAACATAACTGACAGATTGGCAGATAGTATGGTATTGTATTGCATTGTAAAACTCTTTATTGTACATAAAAACACATGAAAATAGCGGAACACAGGATAATAAAATACAGAAGGCAATGATATTGTGTAGTCAAGGCACATTATGAATTATAAATTAAGTTTGAGACGTTTTTGGACGGGATTTTTAGAAACTTCCTATAAGGAAGCGTTTGTAATGAAAAACTGAAAATCCGGGACATCGAAATAAATGCCGAGGATATTCTCAAAACTTACATTGACGTTGTATACGAGTAAAAAACCTGCGCCAAATTTCATGTTCCTAATTCTATTGGTTGAAGTCGTGGGATTTACTGAATTCCCACGGATTTGGTTTGATACTGTTACAGCTCTGTGTGCTGTAACACCTGGTACAAAGGTACAATCAGATCCAAAGGTGCATTTCGCATTTGGACAAATTGGAATGTTTTGAGTTTGGTTTCTATTGTTCTTGTCACGCTAGACCACCTAACATTATAGCTTTAGAGAACAGGTAGAAACAGGACATGTCAGTATCGCAAATATACAAATAAACTAGCCATCACATACCGCCGAAGCATTTCAATAGTCTTGTATTTCAAATAAGTATATAATTGATAAATTTACTATTTAAAATGGATTTTTCATTAATACAATACAATACAATAACTCTTTACTACTTGTATTATCTTTTGTACACTTATTTCTGTTTGTTCTCTAAATAAATAAATAAATAAATATTGCTCCAATAATAGAGAAAGTCAAGGAGAAACGCCTCAGATGGTATGGTCACGTTCAGAGACGGCCGGAAGACCACATCGTTAAGCTTGCCCTAAATTTGCCAGTGACGAAGCGAGGACGTGGAAGACCACCCTCCACTTGGCTGACGACGGTCCAGAAAGACCTCATAGAAGCAAAACTGGGCGCGAGCATGGCAAATGACCGTGCGAAGTAGAAATTGCGGACAAGGAAGGCCGACCCCAAGTAGATGGGACAAGGTCTAGCCCGGATGATGATGACAATAACTCTTTATTGCACACCAACACAGTAAGCAGTACAGATAACACAGTATATACGAGTACATAGAGATTTACATTAAAATACAAATCATCAGAATACAGGTTCACCAGGATTCAGTAGTGAACCTACATAACATTTTTTTTAAGGAAAACACGTGTTGTGGTTCTTTGTCTTACATACCACAGTGCTGGAGTCGAACTCCGGACTCCGGACTAGCAATAGAGTACAGTCTACCTTCACACCAGGTCCCTAAGTCGCCTTTTACGACACCCACGGCAAGAGATCCATTCTATTCTAAAGCCAGGCAACTTCAATATATTCAACAACAATGTCATCCACATAACCTCTCAAAAACTACTGGACCATGTAACACCTTTAATAACCCCTTATTGTGTGAAAAATTTAATTACGTACACAATACGAGCCTGTCCAGCGCAACACTATTGACAGATAAATAGGGATGCCCAAGGGAATGAAGCAAAGGGTTCCGTATAGGAAAGGGTGCAATCTAATTTCACAAAAAAGGGTATCTTAAACCCCTGCGTGGACACAAGGGCGGGAAGGAAAGCGAACGATATTGTGGAGCTGTCAGGCATAGAAGGATTGATAAAATCGTCATCATAAAGCACATAGAAATTCAGTGCTCACTCCCCGCATGAACGTTGGCAAAATGTTCATTTAGCTTTTTACTAGAATCTAGGTTCATGGGCTGTTTCACCATCCATTGATTAGTGTTAACTGACGGTTAAGTGTGACACTTAACTGTTAGTTAACACTAATCAATGGGTGGAAACATCCCCTCAATCTCACTTCTTAAATTTTTATTATTTGGTTTCAAATTTTGCTAGATAATTATATCCACTTCTACACTTTAAAAAATACAACATACGTACTTTAGTTTTCTGTTAACCTTAGCGGTCCACCGACACCGACGACGCTTGGATAAAAAAAAAATACTAGGTAATTATACTAAATTAACTTAGGCTAATTTTACGGGAAATCAGCATAGTCCCAGCGGGACAGGGATAAACGAATTGTTCGCAGATGAAGTCGTGGGCAACAGCTAGGTAGTGCGTAATTATTTTTTACTTTTTAGCTGTCTTTTTTTGGCGCCTTTTTTTCGGGCGTTTTTTAAATGCTAGCTATCGTATAAACCCGTGTGTCCCGACCTATAGACGCCACGCGCTGAGGCGTGTCTCATTCCGCTGAATGCCATCCATTTGAGTTGCTTTTTCAGAGAAACCACTGGTTCATATCCTCAACGCTTTCTTTCAATGTGACCAAATTCTATTGGGTACATAATTTGGCCTCCGGCTTTGCTTTGACTCGGGGAATTTTATTCATATTCGGGGATAGTTGGGGATTAGGGGGAATTGAGGGATAATGTGAGAATGACATTTTTATACGGGTTTTTTTAAATTGGAATATTAACGTAGTTTTGATGTGTTTGGATTGGGATGAGATAGATAGACGCTTCTTGTTTACCTACCTTGTGATTTTTCCCCTTTGTATCGTTTTCTGTAAGTATTGCTTAGGGGTAAGTAATGAAAGATATAAGAACTTATACTATAATATTCAGATTATATACGCTCATATTGTATAAGCTTGTTTTGTATACAGTTCAAGGTGTATAACGAACGTTTGATATAATATCAAAATATCTATTTTTGTTAAGCATAACGTTTTTTAAGTATAATATCAATGTATATGTCGGCGGCCGATCGTAAAATCCGCCAGATCACGAAATTCCTAGGCATATCATGAAACGCCGCCATTTCATGATATGCCTAAAAGTTGACCAGGCATATCACGATGTGCCTGAGAAACAATACGGCAGATCGATTAGAGCAATGCATTCGTCGATATTCCTAGCTCTATACCGGGCACATCGTAAAATAGTTTCTTTTTTGGCCACTGGTGGCGCTGCGTATGCTATGGCGGCCATTACCAGCTGACCGGTCGTGTCTGTTTTCAGCGCGTAAATAAATGACGGCTTCGCAATTAAATTATTTTTATACCGAAAATAGTGATGATAGTGTTCAAAAAAGTGTACAAGAAGCATTTCAACAAGAGCTCCATTATTTTTATGAAAATCAAACGAATTCTGTGCGCAATGTAAAAAAACCATGGACATCTGCCCGTATTTTAGAGGTTAGTTGAGGTTAGTATTTTGTTGATAAGTAAATAAAGTATTCACTAGTTGTTATTTATCTATAAAGAAATATGATAAATATAGTAATTTCTTAAATTTATACTTTTGCGTTCAAATTTATACTGAGCGGCAATTTTATTACTCGTACTTATAGTACCTAAAAGATTACTTACCAAAATGACTGCAATAGTAAACGCATTCGACGATATTCCTAGCTTTATACCGGGCATATCGTGATATGCTGAAAAAAAGAAAAAAATAGGTACGACGAGCGAAGCGAGGAGTGGTTAGTATGAATTGTGACTACTACGCACGAGCCGAGCGAGCGAAGCGAGCGTGCCGCGGCAGCGGCCGGCGAAGTGCCAGAAACGATTTGCCGGCATTTCATGATATGCCTAGGAATTTCATGATCTGCCTAAACTAGCCAAATCATGAAATGGCGGCGTTTCATGATATGCCTAGGAATTTCATGATCTGCCTAGGAATTTCATGATCTGCCTAGGAATTTCATGATCTGCCTAGGAATTTCACGATCAGCCTAGGAATTTCATGATCTGCCTAGGAATTTCATGATCTGCCTAAACGTCACTAGGAAAATCGTTAAACGGTGGGTTTTGAACGATATGGCGGATGTCCCTTAGCCAATTCATGAAATGGCGGCGTTTCATGATATGCCTAGGAATTTCGTGATCTGGCGGATTTTACGATCGGCCGCCGACATATATAACCATCGTTATGTATAACGTTCATAATATCTCACATTTATAATGTATACTATACAATACATCTAACACCATAATGCATAATGCTCGTATAAAATAACCGCCTGAAATTATTTTCCTCGCTGCTATAAAAAAAAAACCTAACACCGAAGGCTAAGGCGGGAGCTACGCTCCGCTTCGCTCCCGCCTTAGTCTTCTGAACCTAACCTATCCGAGTCGCTTCTGCTCCGAACCGTCTTGCTCGCTCGCTTCGCTCGCTCGCACAAATTTATTTTGTATATCATACGCTATTATATTTTATAATCATTATACTAAAAGATAGTATATACTATGATCGATATACGTTATGCATGTTATATAAACTGAATTTAGAGTATTTGAATGTTATATAAAAAAACTTTATACAAAATGAGTATTAGTTTAATTAACTGTTATTCCTAATAAAAATATTGATTTTGATGTTATTGCAAACGTTCATTATATCTTGTGAACGTTATTAATATGAAATTATATATTATGTAGTTATATCTTGTGAGACGCACCCATTGCTTAGTAACTATACTTATCTATGTTGTTCAATATAAACTAGAGTCAAATTTAGGGTTTTATACAAGCCTTTATTTACGTATAGTTTCACATGTCCCGTTGTCTGTCTGTAATCAAATCTTGCAAGTTAAATTCGACCAGCTTCCAGTAGTTGGATCGACTTGAAATTTGGGATATTTATGTAAATTGCGTGACAATACTATAATCTGGTAGTGACATCCTGGTAGTCCAGCCAGGGTCGTCTCCGCAGGATGGAACTCTTCAACGGTTAATAGCATCGACTTGAAATTTGATATGCAAATGTAGTTTGAGTGACAACGCAAGTCCAGTCGACAAAGTGTACAGTCAGCAAAAAAAATTTGTATTAAAAATGAGTTTTTTACCCAATACTTATTTTCTAAGCTGGTATTTAAACAAAGTGCGATCCGAAGTTAAGAGCTCTGCTTTCTTTAAAAGAAAGTATTTACCCGCGTCCACTGAAAATTAAATGAATATATATATATACCACGCGACATATTAAATCTGCCTAAAATTTCATTACTTAATACTCAGTTTTGACGCATTTTTGAGATACATTTTTAATGCGACTTCTTTACGTTACTCCCGGATTGTGTTCGAATCGCTTAACGGTATAGTGCCTATTCAATTATTGGAATTATACCTTTATAGTTTTTGTTGTACTAGTCGTGGCAATGAACTTTTAGGCAAAGTTAGGCGGCGGAAGGTATAACCCCCCCCCCTTTTCGTGAGCAATTTATAAATATAGGGACAAAAATTTGCCTAATGTGATAATCCAGGTATCCTGCTATCCACGTACCAAATTTTGTGTAAATACTAAATACATCCAGCTGTTTTAACGTTATGGAGTAACAAACATACACACACACATACTCATAAACTTTAACTTTTAAACATAAATTTACAATATTAGATATCACGGCACACATATATTACATCGTATATGTCCCGCGAATATTTACTGCAGTTACCCCATATATCACTGCACGCCGGTGCATGCTTCGTAGCGCTTGAACTATATAGGAAGTAATTCATTCCATCGGAATTAATAGCTATCGTATAGCTGTTGGGTCGTAAGATATAGTAATGGTATGAGAATAACAGCTGACAAGTTTATCTAATTACTAAGTATACTTAATATGCGGTAATGCGGCCGGCATTACGACGCGGAATGGTGGCCTACAACCTAGGTTAGGTTTTAGTTTATAGGTTTACTATGGATTTAAGTTAATTTTTTTTGTGTTAATTGAATTGTATTTTTGTTTTTCTATTAATATATTTAGATTATATCATTTTTGTATTTATTTTAATACTAGCTTTTTCCCGCGTGATTTTCGGTTATCGCGCGCTGTTCGCTCGGGAACTGTGCATTTTCCGGGATAAAAAGTAGCCTATGTCACTCTGAGGCCCATAAACTATCTCTATGCCAAAAATCACGTCAATCCGTTGCTCCGTTACGGCGTGAAAGCGTAACAAACAAACAAACTCACTTTCCCCTTTATAATAGTAAGGATGTAATAATAAATTTTACTTTCATGCTGTATTATCAATGGATGGTAAAACAGGAGGTAAGTATTTTAAATATCTAACTAAATATAATCTACAGCAAAACAAAGCTAGGTTTACTAAGAATCTAGTTTCTAGGAACATGTGCCAGTTTAATTTGGATCAGCTCACTGCAAGCACTAACAATGGACCATTCATCAAACTGTTTAATTTATTCAGGTTAGCTGGATACAGTCTGGATCTGGGATATAATCTTGTTCATTAATGATATTACTCCTATCTTTGTTCCAAAACGGTTTAGTTTAATATTTACATTTAATTGATTACATATATCTATAGTTACTTACCTACCTACTACCATCCTGATTTTTTTCAAATTTTTCCACCCACCGGTAGAGGGGAGGGGACGCTCGATTTTAGTGAAAATTTGCACTTTAAAGTTGAATATTTTGCAAACAAGTCACTTACCCTTACTTTACGTCTATGGGAGGTATTCTAAAAAATTTTTTTATTATTTTTTAACATACCATTTTGTCGGCATAGTTTACATATATATTAGTGCCAAATTACAGCTTTCTAGCCACAATCCTCTCATTAAACCAAATCCTCTTATTCAGATAGGAACGATGGTGACACTGAAAGAAATCAGAGCGTAACACACCTACAAAAAAAAACTAAAATCGAGGTTTAAAAGCTAATTACATCATTAGGGGAAGACAAGGGTACTTACAATTGACACCCTCCACAGAATCACACCAAGCGCAGCTATAAATGCGCCTAATCCGATTAATATGCAAAAACAAGGGTGCGCAAACGACAGCAGTTTTTAATAAACAATTAAAAATTGGACGGGATTTGGGAGCGAGCGAAAGTTCCGATGTAAACAGAGTTTGTCAACAGTGACGCTCGGGTTAGGGAGAGAGGGACACACAGTCATTGCGATCAGCCAACATCTAGCAACTTGACGGATTGAGGTTGGACGGATGAAAGTTGTGTAAAATACTTATGATGTATCCATGCTAATATTATAAATGCGAAAGTGTGTTTGTGTGTTTGTATGTTTGTCCCTCTTTCACGCCGTAACGGAGCGACGGATCGACGTGATTTTTGGCATAGAGATAGTTTATGGGCCCGAAAGTGACATAGGCTACTTTTTATCCCGGAAAAATGCACAGTTCCCGAGGGAACAGCGCGCGATAACCGAATACCGCGCGGGCGGAGCCGCGGGCAAAAGCTAGTAGTATATAAGAAAGAGAGAAAGAAAGAAAATATTTAATTGCCAACAGTACAAACAATACAAAACAACAATATAAACAATACAAGATAAAATAGTACAATACATCACAGGAGTAGGTAAGTAAGTTTGCAAGTAGGTAGTCTGTCCTGCGGCAAAAGGAGCAGACTCAGCTAATGCTGCGCTTACGCGGAAGCTGCCAGCGCTGGTTTTCAGTCTGCCCATGTTGACACATGCTAGAATATCGTCTATCGTCGTAGATATCCCTTGCTTCCATTAGAGAATTTTTTGGCTCCAACAGCCATCTGTTCTGACAGTGACACTGTGATATGCGAAATCCAACATTTTGCATGGATTCAACTTTTATCTGAAAAAGAACGACTTCTGAGATGTCAGTAGGTAATTATTTTAAATCTATCGCTTTTTTCAATGTAGCGGTGCGACACAGTAATCGTCAATGTGTATCTCTCTTCTGACAACAAATAAGAGGGTTTTGAACAAAATAAATCCCGTGAACGATGGCCCGGGCTGCGACTTCGGTATTAATTAATCATCCAATTACAGTTCTAGTTCGAATCTTCAGCGGGATTTAATATGGGAACAAGATTTGGAATAACAGCGGCAAATTAATTTGATGAGTGATTTTGTTATAACAAGCGCGGAAATACGTTGCTTCTTGTAATGAGAAGACTAAAGGTAAGATAAGATGTACAAAATAACAATGAATAAAATGTTTTACAAAATTCTATGTATTACGTTTGCCTGCACTAGAGTTACTAGAAAACTCTGCAAGGCATCCAAAGGTACAAGTGATAATTTCTGTACCTTGTCGCTTTCAGTCGTTATACAATTTGGTATGGCTTTTCAAACATGACGTTAAAGTGACAAGGTACAAAAATGATCTCTTATTTATGAGTTATGAGGTTGACTGTACTAGCCAATACACCTTATCATTCCATAACCGTAATAGGAACGTGTCAGGCAAAACATTTTCACACCTCTCATTCAGAAAAGTAACTTTTCCTCGCTGACGAGAGGGAGCAAAGTGCAATTTTTCTGTTCAAGGCTTTTTAATTTAAGTATTTTATTGCAAATGCAATTTTTTGAAGTTCATAATTGTAAAAAATTTTTGGATTTGTAATCTCTCATTACGCTCCAAATCCTACTTTAGAATCCCTCGCATATACTTCGCTAAATTCTGGATTCAATAAACCACCCTCGCCGTTAATACGCCATTTTGCTCCCTTGTGACACAAATAACTGTTTTTAGTATTGAAAAGTGGTACATACGCCCCACAGCTGGCCTCCTCTCAGAGAGGACTTGAGCCATAGTTCCCATGCGGACCCAGGGCAGATTAGGAACTTAAAACACACTGTTAGATGAACATAGAATAGAATAGAATAGAAATATTTATTGACCATGTAACATACATTACATTTAGCACGTCATATAATTTAGGGTTACCTATGTTTTACCAAAAAATGTTTGACAAATTATCACTTCCCAAAAAATTTTTCGTAGAATTTCATTTGCCAAATAATCGTTTGCCAAATTGACACTTGACAAATAATTATTATGCGAACCTAATGTTTGGCATGTTCATGTTTAAGCAATATCTGGTTTGCCAAATATTACTTTGACCAAATTTCATTTAGTCAAATATGTTATCGTGGCTGCTATAAAAAAAAACCTAACATCGAAGGCTAAGGCGGGAGCTACGCTTCGCTTCGCTCCCGCCTTAGCCTTCTAAACCTAACCTATCCGAGTCGCTTCTGCTCCGAACCGTCTTGCTCGCTCGCTTCGCTCGCTCGCTCACACAAATTTTATTTTATTGTCTAATGTTTTTTTGCCTTATTAAAGCATTTGCTAAATGACCAAATGCCATAATGTAATTTTTCCTAATAATATTTTGTCGAGTGAAAATTTGACGTAATGAAAATATTCGTATTAAAATTGTGCCAAAGTTTGCATTGCCAAACAAAAAAATGCTAAAAATTGTTTGGGAAATGAAATTTGACCAAAATAAATTTGGTAAAACAACAGGCTCCCTATAATTTAACACGGTTACCTTTACTTTCCCGAATTTCATTTGCCCGAATTTCACTTGCTA
Source organism: Choristoneura rosaceana (assembly GCA_037349165.1). Classification (NCBI taxonomy): domain Eukaryota; kingdom Metazoa; phylum Arthropoda; class Insecta; order Lepidoptera; family Tortricidae; genus Choristoneura; species Choristoneura rosaceana. The sequence continues at coordinate 8,290,458 of JAZBNJ010000013.1, forward strand.
TACCAACGTTTGCCATAAAATATATAGAACCTTGCTGTTTTCAGGATTCTTTAAAATGTCATCATATAGAATGCAGTAGGTTAGGTTAGGTCAGTTTAATATCAACTCTGAAGAAATTACAATTTCAGACATAAATTAGTTTATGGCAAATGAAAATTCTAGAAAATAATACATTCGGGCATACGAAATTCGGGCAAACGATAGAGAACCAATTTAACAATTTATTATACTTATTTATGAATTAAAAATATCTCTTCCCTTCTGTTATGAAATCCATGTACTCATTAATAGAATAAAACGGATTTTCCTTAAGAAAGTCCAGAATTTTGCTCCTGAAGAATTTCATTGGTAGACATGTTATGTTCGCTGGTAGTAGGTTGTACATTTTAATTTTTATTGGGATTCCTTGTTTCAAATATTTCTTCGTTCTTGATTTTGGAAAAATTTCATAGAAACGCACATGTTATTCAAACCACGGTTGCTTAGGAAATGACAAATTTATTGTCATTGATATGTCAAGTCTTGCCAGGGCAACCTGTCACGACTAATTTAAAGCAAACCTTGTTTTGGCAACCCTAAAAATAACCCTGACAAACAGCAATATAACCAAATTAAATTGTAGCAAAATTTTAATGATCTCCTTGCATCTGTAGATAGGTTCTAATGAGTTTTGATACTTTCATTACAAATAACTCTCTATTTATTTTACCTAACATTATTTTTGTATTTCACATTGTTATAATTCACTTCTCAAATGAATTTCAATATATGAAATAAATTAAGTACGTTTTTTTTTTCTTCTTAACCCGCACTCAGTTTTTTCTATAACGATTCAAATGTAAAAGTTGATAAGCTTTCAGTATCTATAGTTTCAACATTCAAAACATCACAAACTTGACTATTTATTCTAAATTGTAATAACAACAAGTATCACCTTTATTTATTCCAGTAGACTGCCAGAATAAAAAAAATGTGACAGGTTTTATCTTCGTTAAAACGTGGGTTGCCAATTCTATATTTTTTAAATTTGTCAGTGGCCAGACTGTATCCCTTTTATACTCCGACAGAAAAATCTTAACAGCGCGATTCTTCCGTCTTTATTCTTCGGTCACAACGCCTTCTCTTCTAATAGAAACGCAGCAAACAGAGCGGCCAAACTGCTGCTTAAAAAACCCCCGACAAAAAAAGCCGCCAAAAAAGGACAACTAAAAAATAAAAAATAATTATGCACTACCTAGTTGTTGCCCGCGACTTCATCTGCGAACAATTCGTTTATCCCTATCCCGCTGGGACTATGCTGATTTCCCGCAAAATTAGCCTTAGTTAATTTAGTATAAGTACCTAGTAATATTTTTTTTATCTAAGCGTCGTCGGTGTCGGGGGACCGCTAAGGTTAAGAGGAAACTAAAGTACATCTGTTGTATTTTTTAAAGTATTAACCTTAGCGGTCCCCCGACACCGACGACGCTTAGATAAAAAAAATATTACTAGGTACTTATACTAAATTAACTAAGGCTAATTTTGCGGGAAATCAGCATAGTCCCAGCGGGATAGGGATAAACGAATTGTTCGCAGATGAAGTCGCGGGCAACAACTAGGTAGTGCATAATTATTTTTTATTTTTTAGTTGTCCTTTTTTGGCGGCTTTTTTTGTCGGGGGTTTTTAAAATTTTAATTTTGTTTTTTTATTTCATGTTTTTTAAACAGCTCGTCGTGTTGCCACCACTGCATTGTATGTAGAATCAATTCCTGATCAAAACGAATCCAAACACAACATATGTGCTATTATTTTTTACTAATGTGCTGGATATCCTGGCTGCAGCATCAGCTCATCCTGTTGCCACCATTGCATTGTATGTAGAATCAAATACTGATCGAAACGAATCCAAACACGATATATCTGCTATGGTTTTATCAAGAGCGTATCTACTAGTGTTCTGGATATCCTGGCTGCAGCATCAGGCCGAGAACTGAAGAATCTTGCATAGTTAAATATCATACGAGTAGGTACATGGGTGTTTCAAATTTTAGGTCCCAAATATGCTTGAAAGTAAAGTAAATACCCATTATGCGTCTAAGATTCCTACCGCAGCGAACAAAAAAGCTGATGATCTTGAAACGGCTGAACCGATTTTGATAAAACATGTCTAAGAACCATCGCTAGAAAACCAGCTTTCATTTAAAAAAAACCGCATTCAAATCGGTCCACTCGCTTAAGAGCTACGGTGCCACAGACAGACACACAGACACACAGACATACAGACACACAGACACACAGACACACATAGCGGTCAAACTTATAACACCCCTCTTTTTGCGTCGGGGGTTAAAAACGGTGACGTAAGGGAATCGCAGTGACGCTCAAAATACGCAGGCGCGACTTTTGGAGCATGCGGTATAGTCCTGAATTTACGGCGCGTCTCACTACGATTTAGGGCTGTAAAAGTAACGAAAACCTTGGTACCCGTATGTATTCGTTACTTTATCAACCAGTACTCGTTACTATCGTATCGTTACTTTTGATGCGACCATGAAGCAGAAACACCGCATCCCGTCACCATACGGTATGAACGAACGTACTTTGTACAAAGCAAAACCGAACTGTATCGTTATCGTTATCGGCGGTCTAGTTTTTTTAATGCGGTTCGTAATGTTCTGCTGTATATTTGAAGTGATTTTTATAATAAATCTAAATTAATATTTAATTTTTAACAACATTATTATAAAGCTAAAGAGTTATTTTATTTGGTTGAATGCGCTTCTTTCAGTAAAATAATTAAAGAATGACAGTAGAACCAGAACAGAGTACGACCGACACGGGTTATACGGGTAACGAGACGTATTCGTGAGTAACGATTAGTTACTTCAAATCAGGTGAAGTACTCGTTACTTAGTAACGAATACATACGGTTTGCCACAGGCAATCGTGACGATTCCGACTATTTGCGTATTTTAAGCAGCGGTGAGGGGAGCACGCAATAAGTATAAGACGCTGCGCATACGAGGCGTCACTGCGATTCCGTACCGTCACCGTTTTTTAGCAGCGGTGTGGCCGCGGTCTTAATCTCGTCTATTAGGTATGCAGTGTAGTTGCAGTGGCAGTGGGCGGGCACATTGCTCGCAGGACTGATGGCCGATGGGGTCAAAATGTTCTCGACTGGCGTCCGCAGACCGGGAGACGAGCTGTCGGTAGGCCTCCAACACGATGGAACGACGACCTGGTTAAAATCGCGGGATCGCGGTGGATGCGGAAAGCACAAGACCGGTCTGAGTGGAGAGCCTTGGGGGAGGCCTATGTCCAGCATTGGACGTCTTTCGGCTGACATGATGATGATGAGGTACAGTTGGAATAATAATAATGATGAATATAATTCTTCATTCGCTTATGTCATGGGCCAAAAACCGGAGACGTCTTTTTCTCAAGTTACTAATGAAATCAGCGGGATTGACTCGCGACACAAATAACCGCGGCCTGTCAGCCGAATTATCCTTCTAATTATACAAATTAACAGGGATATTACTTTATTAGCTGTCGCCGAAAACAGTGGTCGGGTTTTAAAAAGATTTAAAGGATCTATTCAGGATTTTCTCGGAGTTACACGTTTGAAAATAAGTCGAGTGGGTTTGAGGCCCGGTTAGCATCTTGGAAGTTTTCTGATTTTAAGTTTTTGAGGTTATAAATTTTAGTCACTGACATAGCTGGAAAAATATGCAAATTGAAGCGGCAATGGGCAGGCCACATCGCTCGAAGAACAGATAACTGTTGGGGGAGAAAAGAAAACAGCGGAGCGTTGGCAGGCCTCCCACCAGGTGGACTGACGACATCGTGAGAGTTGCGGGAAACCGATGCAAGTGGCGAGTTGTCGTTCATTGTGGCGTTCTAAGGGGGAAGTCTTTGTCCAGCCGTGAACGCCTTCCAGCTGATGATGAAATTTTAGCAAAATTTCGTGGATGTTGTTTTTAAGGCTTAAATGCCTAAATAGATGTGGACGAAATTTAGTAACAATATGGTTAGAATCGAGTGTATACATAGGCTACTTTTATCGCAATTTACAACGTGTTCTTTTTTTTATTTTCGTTGACTTTAAAAATACATTCAACAGGTGAAACGAAAAAAAAAACTTTTTATTTATTTTACAGACATGTATTATATGTTTTTCGATTATTGCTATTTATTTATATGAAAACACCTCTTTTAATGGCTAGGTATGCCTTTTGATTCTGCTTGATACCTGTCCCGGAGACAAAGCATCTTGATAGACAGACAGACGTACAGCCATTTGATCCTATAAGGGTTTTTTTGAGGCACAGAACTCTAAAAATGGTTACCTTTGTAAAAGTAGTTTATTAACATATGATTAAATAATGTTTCTGAGTGAGCCAATGAAACAAAATAAGTGTGGTTAAGACCTAGGATCCTAGTAGTTTCAAAGGACCTAAGCTTTTCAAAAGGCAGGTCAAAGTTTAAAAGAGACCAATGGGGATGCAACTAAGTAATAGGGAATAGCTTGAAAGGCTACCCGAGTTGCGCGTAGCCTGAGAGAAGAAGAGAAAAAAACAGTGGAACAATAGTTATTTGCGCAAAAAAAGAGTAAAATTGTTTTTTCTCCGAGTGTTGATTTTGAATCTCGAGTAAGCAAGGGCATCTCTAATTGAATCACGAGCATAGCGATAGCGAGTAATTTAAATACACGGGATGCAAAAAAACTTTGGTCTCGTGTGACACATACAACTTTTCACTCCGCAGCGAAAGCAAATCAAAAAAAAAAAATATATAACGTCGCAAAAATAAAGCAACATTATTAAAAAAAAATATATAATCACATGTAAAATTTAACTAACGATTTGCAATTTTACAGTTGTATGTGTATCCGAATGTTTAATTAATTTGTTTCTTTTTTAGGATTTAATCGTATCTCTCGCTTAGCGCTCTCGCGACAACGCCATCTGTTGATTGCAGACGAAGTTAATACGCCACCTTGAAAACCGAGTACTTCAACCACATTAAAATTTAAAGGCTACTTATATTCGCCAAGTGCGCTATTGCCCCACAGGACTCCCGATCAATCAACCTTTGCGCCTGAAAAGCTTATTGTCTTTTAAAAACAAAATTGCTTTTTTTTGCTTCTTATCATTTCTAAGTTGGCACGAAAAAAGCAGCAGGAAAAGGTGTTGCATTGTCACATAGACGTAGCAGTCTTGTACATGTATAATAGCAGAGTAACATTTGTAATTGGTTTAACTTTATGGCTAAGATACAGATAAAAATAAAAGCGGATTTAAATTACTAACATCCATAAGCCAAAACAAATAAGGCTTATTTCAGAGTTAAACGCAACTTTGTATATAAACTTTAACGCGTTTAACCTATAACTTTAACGCGTTCTCATTCGTAACAATTAGTTGCCAACAATGTTATAACCTTGTATTTAACACACAGTAATATATGAAGATCATTAAACAACTTTTACAGCCATACGTGCCGAACCTACTGCAACTTTCGCCAAGTTTCTTAGTTTGAAATTGGAATCAGTTTCAGCGGCAGATGTGTCGCGACAACTTCGGACGAGTTCGGTCGACTTCGGACAACTTCGTGACAGTTCGAGTTGAAAAAGTGGAAGCGGTTGAGGCAGCGTGGGAGTGCGTGGTTCCGTAAATGTGAAGTAGCTAAGATTTAGTTCGCTTTATTTTGTTTCCGTTTGTACCTAGTCACAAGTTATGCTGAGTTAAATTGTTAAAAAAGACAGTACGTTCCAAAAATTTTTGTTTAAAAATAAAACATGGAAATTAGTTCACAATCGGATACAAAAGTACAATCGAAGTGAGAACCGATTTTTTTTTAATCATTTAAAAACAGTAGCTGCGAAAATTGTCAAGTTCTATTAGTGTTTTTATCGGGTGTCGTTGGGATAATTATCCTTAAAAGAGGTAAAACTGCCATCAGACATAAGTAAATGTAAACAGAAACGTGTCGTAAAAGTCGTACCGCACTTCTTTTGTTTTTCTTTCAAAGCTTTTATGTAATTTAACTTCATTTTGTTGTTTTTGGGTAACATTTTTCAAGTCAATATTAAGCCACTTCTAGTGGCCATATTGACTTAAAATTTGGTATATATGTAAGTTAGATGACAATGCAAGTACAGTTAACAAAAAGTGCAGTTAGCAAAAAGAACTTTTATTAAAAATATAATAATTAAGTAACACAAACTTATTACGGAGTAAATTTTAACTTGTTACAATTTTCGGAGGTAAATCTAAGCCTTTCATGACTTTGACTTGCACGTTCAATTTTCAGTAGAGTTAAAACCTTTTCACAGGGAACCCTAAAATCTCAGCCCGAAGCGCTTAGGACTTGGCTCGTTACGGTTTATTCCTATTGCTTAGTTTTATTGTTGTTTCCGTTGACAATATGCATTATTGAATCCCCTGGCCCAGTTTTACTTGGTGACGATTTGATACTTATTTTAACTAGCCGTTACTTGCGACTCCGTCCGCGCAGAATTCGTTTAGGGCGTTTAGAGCGTTTATTCGTTTATCCCGAGGGAACTATGTCATTTTCCGGGATAAAAACTATCCCATGCCCTTCGCCGGGATTCTAACTATGTGTATAGCGAATTTCATAGAAATCGGTTCATTATTATTATTATTATTATTATTATTGTTTTAGACGTGATGAAGTAACATATAAACAGACTCACAAACTTTCGCATTTATAATATTAGTGGGATACTAGTTCAAGATCCAATCACCATTATCGTCTCAGCCGTAGGACGTCCACTTTTGGACATAGACCTCTCCCATAGACTCCAGTTGCTTCGGTTGGCAGCGGTTTACATCCAATGGGCGGTGGTCATCTCTAACCATCAGGGGACCCACATGCTCGTTTGCCATCTAGTCGAATAAAAGAAAAACAAAGGTCATCCGTCCATCTCGTCGGTGGACGTCCTACGCTGCGCTTGCCGATTTGACATTGTAAATAGGTACGTACGCACGAATACATAATGTCAACTATGCCGACAAAATGGTACAATCAAATCAAATTATTAGTAGTTTAAGATTAAATAGCAGCCTAATTCCGTAAAAAATACGAAATGTTTAGAAAAATATTACTTAATTTTTATGTAATGGCTACGGAACCCTATTTCGGGCGTGTCCGACACGCTCTTGGCCGATTTTATTTAATTGACAAAAGAACAAATACCGAGTCCAATATTTTTTGATAATTTAACTGACAAAGTGAAAATAATTTATTTTTTATCCAGGACAATACTCAATTGGGTCCAGACTATAAAAAAATGTAGCCCAAGGCAGTAGATTTAAAAATACAACCAATTTTCAAACCAACAATTTCAAATTAATACTCAGCCCCTTTTAAAAATGTCATCATCATCATCAGCCGGAAGACGTCCACTGCTGGACAAAGGCCTCCCCCTTAGAACGCCATAATGACCAAAAAAAAACAAAAAAAATTTAAACTGCTCAAATAATTCCGCCCCCGAACTACGCATGTTGCTGGCAACACTTAATAATGGCGGCGTGCATTTCGCGCGCTTTTCAGTTTTATTGGTCCTGCGAGCCGGATTTATTGCTTCGCGATAATAGTGTGCAATAAACACTTGCAATCCGACCTTAATTAGATTTTAAGGTTCAATTTTGCGGTAGCGTAAATGTTATAGAAAGAAAAAAAGAAAGAAAGAAAGAAAAACATTTATTCGTGACATTTTACAAACCTACCTACCTAAGGTACCTTACTTTAATAATCATCATCACAATTCCCCATATTAATCAAACCACATGTTAAATTAACATTAAACAAGAATAGAGGGCGCTGTCAAAAACGTTAAAGTACCTCGAGCTTCAAGACGATGTTAACTTCGCCTGCAATTAACAGATGGCGTTGTCCTTTACAAAAATATAACGGTATCCTTTTTTCAGGCCTCGGAGACTCTAAAGCTACACATGCTATTTGCTAGCACGAATGCATGCTACTATTGAGCAAATACTTACTAGCGTCCGGGTATAGGACACGTAATACTTTAAGCATGCTTATTCAGTGGCATATTGGTACTTCAGGTGATCTAAGCACGCTTATTGGCATGCTAGTAACGAGCATGTGTAATATTGCTCACGAAGACATCTCTAGGCGGGTGAAGCCTTGGAATAAAACTTTATAGTTTTGCAATTTCTAGTTGGAAAGCTAATATTGCTAGCTACCATCAAACAACTTTCATACGGCAGTAAATACAAACCGGGAGCAATCATGCCAACAGAACAACATGAATGGATTTCAAAGCCATAAACTCTATTGTTCTTTATATTAAGAATCGTTGGCTTATAGTACGGCGCGGTATGAAAGGGTCATAAAATCATGTTAACGGCCTGTATCAATTTACTATTGTTGCTTCGTTGTTTGTAATTATTAAGATGTATAATTTCGATGTGTTTTATGCAAGTAGTTTGGTTTTAAGATGGTGGAAGACGGTTTTTTTCGACTTACTTTGATTAAGGAAAACTAGTGGAGAATTTATGTCTGTTACACAAATCATTAAATTTTATGTGACGTATATAAGAGGATGTGATGGGTCTATGGTAGAAAATTATTAGTCATAATGTATTGTTTGTCGTAATGTTTGACATGACTACTTTTTTCTCGGAAACTATTTATTTTTCAGGATGAACATTTAAAACATTTTGAAAAATGTACTGTCAAAGCGGAAAAAAAATTATGACTAACAATAATTATGACAAACATTACATTATGACTTATAAGATTATGGCAGTCGAAAGGATCCCATGTGCTGCGTCTTTAGAAAGGTGACATCACGGAAATCTGTCACGTCAAATTTATCAATGATTAGCGAAACAAGTTGTTATTTACCTAATGTTGTTGCGAGTTGTTGTTTTAAAATAATAGCAAGTGATAATAATAATATGTTATGTAGAGAGAGAGAGATTCGTAGGTTGAAGTTTATTTTTACGACGAAAAAGAAACAGTTTCTAATTGTGTTTTGACATAACTACAAATTTGGAAAGAAACCTCAGTGCGCGAGAGCGATTTGCACGGCCGGTTTTTTCAATTAATAATCCGAGACCCACTTACCTACATTGTGGTCTCATGGACCCTCAGCCCTCGCCACGTTCGGGAGTCGGTCACAATTGATGACCCACATGCGTCCACGTCACAAGAGCATGGGTCACAATACGTGTCTAATAGTATTGCTATGGGAATTGCCATAAATGCAAAGCTTTAAAAGAAATAAAAGTAGTTTGTGTCACTCAAACCGAATAACAAACAAGTAGACGTACATACACTGAGTGCTAGAAGTCTAATCCTTCCTTTTGCTTTTACCCTTGTCGAGTAGAACTATAACAAAACTTTTTTTTTAATACATTATTTATGGCATAGAATAGGTACGTTATGTTTTAGCTGCTATTTAAAAAAAGCCTGCCCAAAAGATATGTGATATTTAAACAAGATTCCATTGTAAAATGTGTTTCTTTTGACTTAATAATTATATGATTCACACCATTAACTATACGAGTAACAACGAAAAAATTTACTGAGTTTATAACGTTGTTAACCTAAAGATATTTTAACCTGGTTCGATTTACGTATGAGAGTTAAAAAAAAATTAACGCCATTTTTATTAAATCTAAAATTGACGCCACGTTTCCTGACAGATGTCACTATCTCTCACAGTTTATAACTTCGTCATACTAACCCATTTGGTTTGATCATCCTGTATAATGTGAGCAAATAAATGTTTCCATCCTAAAAAGTGCAGGGCTAAGTACTACGACACTCGAAACTCGAAGTTCGTGTCGTGCGGTCCCTCTGATACTTATACTATTTAATACGAGAGCGAGAGGGACCACACGACACGAGTTTCGTAGTAGCCCTGCTGGTCATTTTATACAGTGAATAAAGTGGGCCCAAAGTAATAAGTCTTCTATAGAAATTGCCATAGCACTAGCCGCACTTAATACCAGCATCCATTGTAACACGAAAAGAATAGTTAACAAAGAGTCGATCGCTCGACACAGACGTATCGAATACTTTATTCAACGCGTTCTACGTTGAAGAATAGCCCCCCCTAATTAAGGGGTAAAATAATGGGATAAATAAATAAGTAGCATCAAGGAAATAAAGGAATGAGAATCATATGTCAGATGGAAAGCCTTTTCCAAAGGTTTCGGTCGAATTAGAGGAATTGAGATGCATTTGTTTTCAAATTAATGAGGGTTGCTCGTTAGATGGAATATCGCTAGATGGCGTTGGTATCGGGAGATCCATTTGACGTAACAATCTTGCTTCCGATTGGCTGCAATCCCAACGTGACGTGAATGTCAAAATTGTCAAACAGTACCCTTAGTGTAAGTTTTCGGTTACAAAATACGTCTCGATCGCGTTCGCGTTAAAATCTCAATTCGTATGGAAACACGAACATCGCAAACGTTTCATTAGAGGCGCTGTTCGTGTTTCCATACAAATTGAGATTTTAACGCAAACGCGATCGAGACGTATTTTGTAACCGAAAACTTAGACAAAGGGTATTGACCACACGATACTACGAGTAGCGTAAACTACTATACCTAATTACAATCAGATTTTTTTACGCCAACAGTTCTGTACGAGGGGGGGGGAGGCAAGGGAAGGGTTTGCAAATGTAGCATTATAATGTTTTCATAGACCTGTTCAACGATAAAATATATACAGGTGCGCTAAGTATTTTGGTGTTCAAACAAGAAAAAAAACGCCCCCTCGTGGTTAATATGCAAAATTATAGTCTCTTAGCACTAACAGTCTTACAATAAAGCCGCAGACGGACGGACATGGCGAAATCACGTTACCTTACGTGGCCTAAAGAACCCTAAGAAAGCAAAATTGCGGGTTAGAAAAGTAAACAATGCTTTCGTTCAATTGTTTCAAGATTTCATGTTATGTCTCGGCGACATGAATAACACTGCCGCTGCTTCATCAAAGTTGCGCGCTCGTGTAGCGCCGCATTAGGTGTCGTAACTCGAATTTGAATGAGACAAATGTCGCGGCTGCGGCGACAGGGTTAAGTCCGGGTTAGACACGGAGCGGGTTGAGATCTTACTAATCCTACGCCCATAGAAGCTCCTGTCAGTTTCTATGGACCTGTACACAAAAAACAGGGCCGGTATTTCCATGTCGGTGTTATCCGGGCCGGGAAAGAGCGTCACCCCGTACGGGCTATTGAGATCGCGCAATGCAAGGCTAGAATTGAAACCAATGTTGCTGACATGAGCTGTCAGATAATAACTTAAAATAAAATAAAAATTTAACCTAAAACTAAAACACATTGCCCAAAGAGTACCCCTTAGGGTGTCAGATTGTATGTTTTTTTAGTAAACATTTATGATTTTTAAGATAAATAGATAATATGGTAGGTATGTTGTTATGAATTGTAAAAACATCAGAAAGAACTCTGCGGTCACTAACTGCAGATTCTAGGTAGAGATTTTCAAAAGTATGGTAGTAACAAGATGATAAGTTGTTTTCGTGACAAACAAATTAGTTTATACTGAATACAACAATAAAGTCCAGAATCGTCTAATATCAATTCCACTCAGGTCTCACTTATAAGTGTAACCGGTGTATTTTGACGCGCAAAAGTACAGAATAGGGTCTCTTAACACGTTCACTGCGTTATGAGATCGAAAACATCTCGTGTGAGTCTTTCATTCAGTGCGGCACCCGATTTCGTGTTTCGCACCTCTGTGCGGGAGGCAATAGCAGCTGAATTACTACAAATATGACGGAGACAAATATAGAAACTTGTTTCCTGCTAAAAATTAAATTCACCAGTGTATTAATAAAAATTGGAGATCGTTTAGGTCCCTAACGCACTGAGTAATAACTTTATTCATTTGGTGCGTTACGCGATCTTTTGAGTCTCCTGAATCGCAGACCTCGTAGCCGCAAGGAGAGGAGAGCGAGTGGCGCGTGCGCCGCACCATTTTGTTTTAGTGCTGTTCAAGTATCGACGTGAAAAGCCGCGCGTTATTTAGGAAAAAATCTCGTTAAGAATAAAGTGTTTATGAAGCAGTTATGAGTGCCATAAAAAGAAAAAAATTCATTTGTTTTGACTTTGATCCAATAAATTAATTAGATCCGGAGTTCATTAATTAATTAGATCCCCCTGGTGTTGCAGGTATGTATGAGCGGTGGTGATCTCTTACCATCAGGAGACCCATTTGCTCGTTTGCCATCCAGTCGAATAAAAAAAAAAGTTAAAATGTAAGAAAGTTATTGAAATGCCAAATTGTGTTACTCCATCGACAAGTAACATAAAATTTTTAGAAAACGTTCAAATATGCCCTCCATACCATGTTTTAACGAAAAACACTTTCCTTGATAAAATTGTTTGAATAAAAAATAGTTATCGACTATTCATGTTTTATTTCAATCCCATCACTAGTTCGTACACAAATTGAACTTACTTCAGTTGCGGCTTGAGATACATTCGATACCCTATTTTTGTTTTGTATTTACTCTGTATATTTATGTCGAAAGTGCATGCGAACTCGTCTAAAGATAGAGCAATGGATTGTCTTTAATTATAAACAAAAAACATATCGATACATAGCTTTTTGAGCGAGATTTACGTTATTTTCGAAATCTATTTTTTAGGAGTCTGATTGGGTCTCATACGCACTGAATTAAAGCTTGGTTACGAGTTCTTATAGTTCTCCAACGCACTGGCTGAGAGTTCATTGAAAATGGCCCCGCAGTTAACGTGTTAAGGGAGCGGAAGGGGCAGGCAATTTTGTGTGTGTGTCTATGTAGGTATGCGCGCGTGTGTGCATGCGTGTGTGTGTTTTTTGATATTTAACTTCTTCTGGCGTTATTTTGCGGTAGTTTTTTTTTTATATCGGACAAACATGGTAAAATATTATATTTCATGGTGTGTTGTTTAATTCACGTTAAAACGGATTTGTTCCGCTAGTTCTGGATCCGCTCAAGCAAAGCCCCAGCCTTAGCAGCAGCTCGCTGAATACTTGTTTGTCCCAACTCACTCCGCTGAAACCAATTTGTCAATTTCACAGCTTACGACTCCGATCATATAATTTGGGAACTAAAAACATAGGTTACTTAGTTTAGCTGTCGTGACAAGACGCTTAGAAGTTCAGATGTTACGCAAAGAAGTACTTAACAAACATACAGACACACGAATTTATATTAAAAACTGAGACTTGAGAACAAATATTTATATTTTGCCGTGTCTGTCTGTCCGTCCGCGGCTTTGCTCAAGGACTGTCCATGCTAGAAAGCTGTAATTTTGCACGAATATATATGTACACTATGCCGACAAAATGGTACATTAAAAAAAAAAAATTTTTTTACAGGCCCTCCCATACACGTAAAGTGGGGGTGATTTTTTTTCCTCACCCAACCTTGTAGTGTGGGGTATCGGTGGGTAGGTCTTTTAAAACCATTAGGGGGTTGCTAAGACGATTTTTCGATTCAGTGATGTGTTTGCAAAATAATCAACTTTAAAGTGCAAATTTTCATTAAAATCAAGTGACCCTCCCCTCTAAAATCAAAACTGGTGGGTGGAAAAATTTGAAAAAATTCAGGATGGTAGTAAGTATATCAAACTCACAAGGAAAACTACAGCGGTTAGGTTTCTTTGAGAACTATTGGTAGTTTAAGAGTAAATAGCAGCCTAAGGTATACATAACCTAAACTTGGAATATTTGTTGCAAGGATCTTGGCAAGGTCCGCCCGGATTGCTACCACCATCTTGCTCGCTAATCCTGCCGTGAAGCAGCAGTGCCTGCACTGTTGTATTTCAGCGTGGAGAGTAAGGCAGCCGGTGAAATTACTGGCACTTGAAGTATCCCATCTTATGTTGCAGGTGTCCCTTACCTGTCCAGGTACTTTTTGGGAAAAAAAATTTAAACTTTTAAATTATATTAAATGATATTGTAACGGATAACTCACGTCTTAAATAGAGTTTAGCTCGACATGTTTAGGGTTATTTCGAAACCCTTCATCACTGGAGCACGAGAGTGGTGCACGTGAGTTACCTATCCGTTACAATATCATTTAATATGAGTGAGTCTCACGGTAGTTTCATGATCAAATTATATTGCTTAGAACTTAAGATGTTCAGGAAAAATAGAGGAAAAAATCTCCGTCTTTTCCTACTAGTTTTTCACCATATACTTTACAAGGGCCATCATCAGTGTCCAATTATAATTATTTCTTATGTTCTTCCCAAAGGAAGGATGTAAGCACGAGGCAATGGGCGGTGGTGATCTCTCACCATCAGGAGACACACTTGCTCGTTTGCCATCCAATCGAATAAAAAAAAGGCAAGTTCTCTCGGCTCTGTTCGTCACAGTACGAATAAGGTAGTTGTCAAGCGAGTAATTACTTAAACTACATGACTGATGATCGTGCGCAAGTTATCTTATTTTAATAGCGCTCTCCATTGCCCTCGCGCAGAATATCGGTCAGCGCACAAAGAGTCATTTATTTCTGTAGTTAATCAAGTTTGGTAATCATAGACCTGCCATCGAAGTAGACAGTGCAAGTGAATCCACAAAATTATTGAACACTAGCTTTTGCCCGCGGCTCCGCCCGCGTGGTATTCGGTTATCGCGCTGTTCCCTCGGGAACTGTGCATTTTTCCGGGATAAAAAGTAGCCTATGTAACTCTCGGTCGGGCCAATAAACTGTATGGCAAAAATCACGTCGATCCGTCGCTCCGTTACGGCGTGAAAGACGAACAAACATACAAACACACAAACATACGAACACACTTTCGCATTTATAATATTAGTATGGATTGCGAACCAGCATGCCATTTATTGTGTAAAAACTACGTATGTGTGTATTTACTAATAATTTATAAATAGGTACATTCAATTTGGACGCACATATATTAGGTTAGCTGGAAGAGATCCCTTCTTAGAGATAAGCTCGCCTTCGTTCTCCTCTCTGTGTTTGTGTATTTTTATTTATATGTGCAATAAAGAGTTTACATACATACATACATATTTTGTGGATTTTTTTTATAGGGTGCTAATACTTTTGGCCAAGGCTGTAGTTTAATTAAGCTTACTAAGTCTATCTCGTTGGTTTGTCTGTGCACGTAATCACATCGATTAGCAATGGGCGATTCAGCGCACAATTACAAAGAAACGCCCATATTTTAAATTTACTACGGTAGAAACATCTAGTTAGAAAGGTCGGAAAAAATAGCGCCATTAGACCGCTGGACCACACAAAACCTTAAAACTGTTTAATTTAATGCTTTTGATAAATGTTCATTTAATCATTAACAAAAAAACAATTTTCAATTCCTGAATTCTTTTCAAGACAAAATAAAAAACACGATAATTCGCCTTTGTACTTCTCTTTGTGTATTTGTGTTTTTATATGAAATGTTTTATATGCAATAAACAGTTTACAGACATACATACAATAAATTTTCGAAAAAGTTACGAAAAAAGAACATAGAGCACAAACTTGTACTCGTAATTTGACAAACTAAAACGGCGCCATTTTCTGCGTAACTAATTTTAAGTAAAAACGCTGGAGCGATTTTATAACAAATTTTATATTGGGCTGTATCTATTTATTACTCTTTTTTTAATACCACATCGAATATTTGTATGGTAGTCGGAATTGAATACAAACAGTTGCAATACAAATGGTACTAAGCGAAAGTACGTGAGAACTTTGGTTATGCTCGCTTTCTATTCATTACTATCCCGCTTATTCATAAAACTTAACAAGCCTATGTTAACTAACAAATGCTTTGTCCCTTTCTAACAAATACAAATGTCGAAGTGACAGATAAGGACAAGCGAATTTTAGCGGCATTTTAACTAAAATAGGTTTGATTGTCGTTTATGAATAAGGGGGTATGTCTATAGTAGACTTAGAAATTAATTTATCAATTGCAATCGACCCCCAAGAGTAAGAAAACCCGTAAATGTACTGTTTAAAAAAAACAGTGAAATATTTATGATGTCAAGTTGCTAAAAAACATTGAAACGCAATAAAAAGTTTACTTAACTTAACTAAAAAATAAATGCCGCGTTGAGTTTCTTCCAAGGTTTTTCTTAGCAGAGATTTTTTTGGTAGTAGATTTTTGTTACTTTCATAAGTTCTTGTGATAGCCTTGACTTTGGCTTTTGCGAGTAGTATTACGTACGCGAAATAAACTCTATTGAAAACTGTGGACTCCGGCTGATGATGATGAATCTTCAAGGGGGTCCTCAAAAGTTCTAAGCACACAGCTCATGCCATACCGTCCCTCTCGCTCTTCTTTTAAATATTATAAGCGTGAGCGCGCCAGCATGATACCAAGTTCAATCAAACTTGGTATAAGGTATGTTTTGTTAAAACCGACACAGTCAAATGAAGCATGCGTCAGTTAGTTTAATTTATAACTGTTACTTGGAATGCTCTTAACAATAACAGCCCTTTTTAAACAAACAAATCTAACAGCTTTGTTTACGCGATAACTGACGAACTCCAGAGCCGATTTGGTTGAGACTGACATAAAGGTTCCAGGTTCCGTATACTTTAATTACCGAGCGGCAAAAATGTGAAAAGTGTGAAATCCATACTAATATTATAAATGCGAAAGTGTGTTTGCATGTTTGTGTGTTTGTCCGTCTTTCACGCCGTAACGGAGCGGCGGATCGACGTCATTTTTGGCATGGATATAGTTTATGGGCCCGAGAGTGACATAGGCTACTTTTTATCCCGGAAAAATGCACAATTCCCAAGGGAACAACGCGCGATAACCGAATACCACGTGGGAGGAGCCGCGGGCAAAAGCTAGTAGGTAAAACAGTAAATTTAAAAAATCAAAAAATCTGACTGCCTTAAAAAATACCAAAAAGAAGAAAACAAGTATAGTGAGCTAGAACTTTGTTAAGTAGCTGACTTAAAGTTCAACAGTCGGGACCCATGTAAATCGTGACGCTCAAAAATTTTTACCTAATGGGTCCCGACTGTAATGTTGAACTTTAAGTTAGCCACTTAACAAAGTTCTAGCCCACTATACTTGTTTTCTTCTTTTTGGTATTTTTAAGGCAGTCAGTTTTTTTTTTTAAATTCATTCTTCTTTTAGTGTTATGTAAACGAAAATCATCTCGGCCTATAAACGTCCCACTACTACGCACAGACCTCAGAATGAGAGGCCTTAGGCCTCTAATTAATTAATTAATTAGAGGCCTAAGGCCTCTCGTTATTAAATAATTAATTAATTAATTAATTTATTTATTTATTAATTAGGGTTTCTAATGCGGATTAAAAACTTCGTTTCCTAAGGACCCCTAAACCGATGTAATTATCAACACCGGTATATCACTTGTGTTTGTTTACGACCAATACGCTTCCGGTGCTAGAACAGCTCTATAACTGCTGCATAACACTTCCCAGGACCAATCGAGTTTACAGCCAAATGGTACTTTTATGGTTAGTTGAGTGCTTCAAGAAGCGCTAATGGTGGAGGGAACTGAAGAATTAGAGAACACAACAGTACAGTTAATCTATAGGTACATATAAAATGCTTTGTCCTGAATGACTGACTGACGGATCAACGCACAGCCTAAACCGCTGATCGTAAAGACCTGAATCTTGGCGGGTGAATTCTTGGTATGACGTAGACATCCGATAAGAAAGGATTTTCCGAAATTCTACCCCTAAGGGGGTGAAAAAGGGGGCAAAGTTAGTATGGGACAACGTGATTTCTTGGTCCAATCTATTTCAAATTTTGCATAAACATTCTTAACTGTATAGCTTTCTATTAGTGAAAGATTTCTATCTCGAGGGAATTTTGAATTTCCCGCAGGAAAAGAGGTAGCCAATGTTGGCCAAAACTGTAGCTTTCTATTAGTGAAAGTTTTTTTTAAATCGATTGACGACCGGATGGCTAAGTGGTTAGAGAACCTGACTACGAAGCTTGAGGTCCCGGGTTCGAATCCCGACCGGGGCAGATATTTGTATGAATAATACGAATGTTTGTTCTCGGGTCTTGGATGTTTAATATGTATTTAAGTATTTATTTATCTATATAAGTATGTTTATTCGTTGCCTAGTACCCATAGTACAAGCTTTGCTTAGTTTGGGACTAGGTCAATTGGTGTCATATGTCCCATGATATTTATTATTATTATTATTATCTATAGAGTCATATTTTATCTATCCCACACAGTTACGACAAATTTAACGCGAGCGAAGCCGCGGGCAAAAGCTAGTATTTTATATTCTTATAGAAAGAAACACGATTGATAAACGTAAGATTTACAAAGAAGAAATTTTTGAGTGCCTCTTAATTTTTTTTTCTATATAAAGTACCCTGACTTTTTACCCCCCTAAAAACTCTAACGCCTCTGTAAATTAATATTTACCTTAATAAAGCCACTAAAACAAATAAAATTCAACATGGTTACTTCATTTCCATAAGATTCCTGCGAATCTGCATAACTCCTTCCTACACCAAGTTCTATTCAAATTTCACTCAGATTCTCATTTGCGCGGCGTACATTACCCGTTTATTGCGTTACGGCTAAAGCTAGTCCAAGAAAGCGAGCGATGTATAATGCGCCACGTAATTTCTCGCAACGAGTTCCAGGTGCTAGAAATTGTAAATTAGCGAACACACTACCATGTAGTTTCGTTAACAAAATCCAAGAGATGTAATTCATCTGTTACTTTAAGAGATATCAATAATTAAACGACTAATAGACATACAAAATCAAAAAATATTTTTCAAAAACGCATTATTAGACTATGCCAAGGACTTGTCATTCGTATATCGTAACTACTTTGAAAAAATCTCGTATCTAAAATCAATTTGTCAACAAAATTGAACCTTGATGTAATGTCTATAAAGTTCACTCAAAAAAATTATCTATTTTCAGCTATGAGTTTTTTTTAAGTAGTGACGATATGTAGGTCCCAGGAGACAGGCAGTTCTTCGCGTTGAATGACCAGGCTAAATGTTGGCAGAAAATTTTTCCTCCTGGCTTCAGGTCGCCAGTCGTTTTTACCAGGCGCAGCGCGAAGAAATCTCTTGTACAAGTTTCTTTGTGCCTGGGCAATGGGCTTGAAGTTCCCACTCAAAACGATGCAAATTATACAGAAATATTTGTGCCATTTGAGATATTCAGCAGCCGAGGCCGCCGCACCTGCTCGGGTGGAATTGGTGGTAACGTGAACAGGTAAAAAAAATATTTCGCTACAGTCATATACGGCATACGCTCGTACTTACTATGTAATTTATTGACTGTTCATGATTTTTCTGTTACTGTTACACAATACTCGTAGTTCCTGAGTAATTCTAGTACGTGTATTAGTTTGTGAAGTTAGAGTTTGTAAAGTTAGAAGCTTGGCTCTATGGTCTCGTCTTGGCAACAATTTATATGAAAATGCTTTCGGTGGGATAAAAAAGTGGCTCAAGCAAAAGATTTTGAGCACCGTACGTACACTATATCCACAGTTTCAGAAATATATAAGCTTTCATTTCATGCTCGACGCACCAGTCGCCTCTGTGTCCCTCAAAATCGCTGCATCGCGGTGCCCGTAGCGGAATAGTTATCGTCTCAATTTGAATAACTACAAAATTATGCGCCAGCCCCTTAACGCATTGTTATGGGTGCTCTTTTAGCTATTTACCGGTTGAATTTAACGGTTAAAATAAGGCAGTGTTGAATTTCAAAGTGCTGAAAATTGTGAGGTATATGTTGGGGTATGAATACGGATCTGACGCTACTGTTTTGGAGTAGGCGGAATTTAGTGAGTTAAATTGCAATTCATACTAATATAATAAATGCGAAAGTGTGTGCATTTGTATGTTTGTTTGTGTATTCGTCTTTCAAACCGTAACGGAGAGACGGATCGACGTGATTTTTGGCATAAAGATAGTTTATGGGCCCGAGAATGACATAAGCTACTTTATATCCCGGAAAAATGCACAGTTCCCGAGGGAACAGCCCGCGATAACCGAATACCACGCGGGCGGAGCCGCGGGCAAAAGCTAGTAAATATATAAAAACAAAGAAAAAAAAAATTTAATCCTACAGTCTACAAGTCCAACACTATACTGAACCACCAAGCCAATGTCAATTCTATTTGCACCTGAATTTTTTCCTAAAAAAATCATCATAATAAACGAAACTAAATCAATCGTTCAAACTAGTAAAAACATTTCATTCAAACTAGCTTTAAATCGGCGCTTGATTGGTCACTTTGTTGCTCGTTAGCTCATCGGCTCCGCAATGAAATGGTAGTTGCGTGAAATTAGTACCATAATGTAAAATCGGATTTGTGCATACGTTCGAGCTGATCTAGTGTGTGCTGATTTTTGGATTGTGAGTTCACTTTGCACTGATTTACATTTACATACATTACAAAGGTACTTGCAGCTAGCGCTGGGTTTAATTTTGATTTCAATGTGGTGTTTTATAAAGCAATTTAAAGAATAAGTTTTGCTTTGTAGACTAGAATTTTTACTTGTGCTAAGCATACTGTAATAATTTCGACAATATGAGCAATAGATGGGGTAGGATTGGTCAATACTATTGATTAATTATAGCCAATTTAAAACTGCTCAGGAATGAAAAGTGGCTCCCATTGTCCCTATCTCCCGATATAATATATACAATCTAGGTCTCTTTAAGGTTAAGGTTAAACTGTTACTGAACCAATGAGATACACCTAGGATCTTCACTGTTCATCTATAGTCTAGTATAAAAAAAAAACCAAGAGCCATATTATCAACAACCTTACTTCTTGATAGAAGGCTTCCACGAGGTCAAATGCCATGGCGGCCTGATTCCGATGGAACTCTTACCAGATCGGACTATGATATGTACTACGATAGAAAAGGATAAAGAACAATTACGCCGTACTGACAAACGCTAAAACTACTACTACTACTACTACTACTACTACTACTATTACTACTACTACTTACAATTTCTGGTGTACAATAAAGAGTCTTTGTATTGTTTTGTATTGTATTGTAAAACTTTGAAGTAGTATATGATGGTGATCTCGATAATCCGACCGTTTAGATGATAAAAATAAATGTAAACTCCAAACTGTTTGTGGGATCATTACTACTAGCAAATGTGGGACGACAAATGACCAAAAACGTTTCACTTACCCCCAAGCACTCATTACTCAAAAAACATCTTTACCCCAATTCATTAACCCTTAACAAATTTCTTTCCTTAATCAAAGTTTTATCAACGTAATACCTACTCTAGTAAATCGCCGGGACTGAAGAAAAAACGCGCTGACTAATACCAGCAATCAGTCTCGCAAAAAGTCCTTACTGGAGGCCTTTTGGACAGACGGCTGTGTCACCGTGGATATATATAAATGGGGAATTACCTATAGCACTATATTTAGGCATATTATGTGATCTACTACTTCCATTGTATGCTTAGTTCCTAATAACGGTGATTTGGTTAATTTGTTCCTCCAAATTTGCCTTGCATTGGTGATAGCATGGAGGCATTGGTAAAAGTTATCAAATACATGCTTATATCAAGAAGTATGGTTAAAATGAAGAAGAAAATACATGGCATATTATAACCTCGAAGGCCCTGAAGCACGTCTAGGGAGTAAGTAAAAAGTCTGTTAAAAAGGTCAGATATCAGGAAGATATACTTATAGGTAATCTATTACTTCCACTTCTACTATACGTTTAGTAGACCTGGTAAAAGCCGCGGGTTCACGGTGGATGCAAGCCACTGTCAACAGAAGCAAGCCCTATATGGGGGAGGCCTATGTCCAACAGTAGACGTCCTACGGCTGAGATGATGATGATGACGTTTAGTTTCTAATAAAAATGATATTGTAAAGTTGATCCTCCAAACGGGCCTTACTTTGGTAGTAGCGTGGAAGCATCGGTAAAAATTATCAAGCGCATCCCGATATAAGGAAGTAAGATTAAAAAACCGGCCAAGAGCGTGTCGGACACGCCCAAAATAGGGTTCCGGAGCCATTACGAAAAAATTAAGTATTATTTTTCTAAGGATTTCGTACTTTATACGGAATCTTCGAAGTATAGGTATATTTTATACCTTACGCTGCTATTTACTCATAAACTACTAATAATTCTCAAGCAAACTTAACCGCTATAGTTTTCCTTGGAAGTTTAATATACTAACTACCATCCTGAATTTTTTAAAATTTTTCCACCCACCGGTTTAGATTTTAGAGGGGGGGGGACGCTCGATTTTAATGAAAATTTGCACTTTAAAGTTGAATATTTCGCAAACAAATGACTGAATCGAAAAATCGTTTTAGCAAACCCCTAATGGTTTTAAAATACCTATCCAACGATACCCCACACTATAGGGTTGGATGAGAAAAAAAAAATCACCGCCACTTTACGTCTATGGGAGGTACCCTAAAAAAAATTGTTTTTGAATTTTTAATTGTACTGTTTTGTCGGCATAGTTTACTTATATATTCGTGCAAAATTACAGCTTTCTAACATTGATAGTCTCTGAGTAAAGCCGCGGACGGACAGACAGACAGACAGACAGACAGACAGACAGACAGACGGACAGACAGACAGACAGACAGACAGACATGGCGAAACTATAAGGGTTCCGTTTTTGCCATTTTGGCTCCGGAACCCTAAAAAGGAGTAAGTTAATGAGTAGAGCTGTTTCCATAGCAATTTCATTTTGCCAGACGGCGGAGTAAACTATAGAAAAAGTGATATTCACTTCTCCGTAATTACTAAACTTTTTTATTAGACAAGAAATACGAGACGAAACATTTGGGCTATCTAATTATAAAAGTTAATTGAATCTTCGGCCGAGTGAAACTAAAAAATGGACCACGAAAACCGTTAACCTTACAAAACCATTTAGTTGGAAAAAATCCATTATGACATGAAAATTAGTAGAAATACTGAAACAATAAGAAACATGGAATAAATACAGTTTTGATGTCATTAAAGTTCCTTGACCAAATTAAACCTTTATATCAGAAATGCCATTTAATCTGTATACTGCGTTGCAGACAACGTTAGTGTTAAAAGCCAAATAATAGGAGCATTACAGTTCTGAAACACTCCAAGTGAGCCAACTGTTCCGTATCGGCTGTACAGTAATTAGTACATGAAGGAATGAGACGGAGTTGAGTGTATTTTAAAAATAGCGGCGAATTAGTGAGAGTCATTAGTGCCAGTAAGATTTAGTAAAATTCAAGTTTTAAAAACATCCCAGACATAAACAAAGCAACTAAAAAGGTCCTTATTTAATAGAAGTCTACTTACTTCATTTAAGCGTTCTATTTGCTTAGAGTCTTGGTAAAAACTTTACACCTAGACTTGCCAAACGGTCACAGCGGAAGACCAGCGTTGGCCTACACAGCCAACACTATGCTAAGCTAAGTGGGACTGTTGCGAGACTTCGCAAAAACTAGCTTCAATTTTTATTTTGTTTTTTTTTTTTTGTACTACAAAATTGTTTTTATGAATAGCGAATAAATAATTAATATCTTAAATGGTTTAAAAAGTGTCTCACGGCGTGTTGTCATGCGGAACTTTCACCGGCTATATCTTTAGCATTTTTCGTTTAATTGTCAAAAGAAACGTACAATATTTTTTGTTTAACTGACGCACTACTTAGATTTTTTCAGGAAATTAGTCAATGGCTCCTTGTTCAAGGATCCGGGATATATTTCTAAAAAAAAAATACCACTTTTCGAAAACTTTCTGCAACTTTCGCACCACACCTTCGACTAAGCCGTTTCCTTACGAACAATAAAGGCGAATGGATCATCGAAGATTTACTCGGGCGAGCTAAATTAAGCCTCAAGCTACCCAAAAAAGTTGGCCGCCAGACAAAGGGCACCTGAACTCCATAATTACAGAGTTCTTTAATTAATAACGAACCAACTTGATCTATCGCGAAGTTTCACAGGATTTGAGAACTTCCTGATGACAAGAGTCAAAAATGCCGAGTAATTAAACAGAGGGGGTCGTTTGTTCGCCCCTGTAATTTTTGTCGGGGATTCAGAAAATTTTATAATAGATGTCGCTGTCGTAGCTGACTTTCAATTGAAAAATAATGAACTTCTTCGTCATTATCATCGTCTCAGCGGCTTTAAAAATAATGAACTTTTTCTTAGCTATTATAGTCGGACCACCTCTCAGGAAGAGAGGTATTGGACTGTAATTTTTACGCATGGCTACTTATACAACAAACACCTATGTGTCATACAGACATTATGGCAACCGAAAACTTTCAGGATTGTTTAAAACGGCATCGTATAGAACCCCTTAGGTTAGGTTAGATTTATAACAATCTAAAAAAATACAGTCTACGTACCTATTTTAATACATTTGGTATACATACATTTGGTAGTATGAGTATGGACCTCAAAAAAGTAACATCTGGCTCAATCAACTAGGGTAAAATGGCGCATGTTGAAGAATGTATATATCAATGTCACTTCGGGACCAGCATTCCACTGAATGCTTCGATGACGATCAATTCTTTTCTACTTAAGCACTATGTTCTTTTATTTAGACACATCATTCGTTTGTCGACAGAGACGCCTGGCGCCTATCTAAATAAATTCTTGGTGTCTTTGTTACTCCGGGGCTTCGCCGAATCAACGCCCTGTAGTCGCAATAACTCATTTTAATATTCTCAATTGTAGCCGTGTGCATTAAGTGGAAATTTCCACCGCCTTAAGGTGACCTTATCCATTTCAGACTTACCTCCATCTTCCGGAATGTTGAGTAACTTCTTAGCCCCAGGACTGGGCCCGCGCACCGCCGACAGCGCGCGTTGCAGCGTCTCACTCATCTGCTTCCCGCTCGCACATTGGCCCAACAACAACACTAGCACGACACACTTCACTTGCACTCTCACTCTGCGGCTGGAGTCCTGCTTGCCCATCTCGGCCTTGCCCAAATGTTTGACGGCATGGGCTACTGGCTCATGTTAAGCCGAAAGACATCTGTGGAAGAAAGAGAGATGGTTAGAAACAGTAAAAGAATGCTGGCTTTTGCCCGCGACTTCATTTGTCAACAATCCGTCTATCGCCGTACTATGGGCATGGGTCTACCCTGCTGCCTACTCGATGCACGTACAAAATTGTACCGAATTTAAAACTTTAACACTTTGTGTGGTGTTTGTTTATGTGAAAGTTGAGGAGGATTTCCAAATGAAGGACATGGTGCACAAAAGTAGCTGGGGTCCATATCGGCTCACATAATTACTGAAAGCATAATGTAAACTTGTCGGCTATGATTCCGAGTAATAACCTCGAGAAGCTAATAGTGACCGGTAAAGTGGATGGGAAGAGGCCTCGTGGTCGCAACCCAATGGGTTGGTCCAGTGGCGGACTAACAGGGGGGCGGAAGGGGCGGCCCGCCCGGGTCTTGGGGAGCCCCCAAATGCCTCCGCGTTCCCCTGATCAATTCCTACAAGACTAAAAATGTGCTTAGTACCTAAATTTTTTTAAACTGCATTTTTTTAAAGCTAGGGTCCTCATTCAGCTTTGCCGCCCCGGGCCTCTGACGGGCTTAGTCCGCCACTGGGTTGGTCTGACAGATTCGCACCGCTCTTGACTCTACAGTTCATAACGCCCTCCACACCGCCAGAGACAGAAAGAGATGGAAAAAGCGAGAGAAAGTGATTCAGAAGGGTGGTCACGACCCTCATTACTGAGGGATGCGACACAATGAGGAGGATGATTCCGAGTGCATTAGTGGTTCACGGTAGACACAGGCCGCTTCTAACTGAAGCAACCGGAGGTCTATAGGGGAGGTCTATGCCCAATAGTGGACATCCTACGGCTGATAAGATGATCATATAATTCAAATTGCGAATCAAATAAAATAACTACCCATCCACAAATTTATTAAATGACTCATACAAAATTGCCGAGAGGAAATCAGAAATGACTTGCAATTGAAGGAAAGATTTAGGCGACAGCAAAAAAACTGTCAAAATACTGACACTTCCGTCGGTGACAGTAATGAGATGGGCGATACTGATACGGAATACTTTTTCTGCAACATTTTTATTGATTTTCTGCCAATTAGGTCGGATCCAGGCTGAATTTGTTGTAGCGATGAAATGGAATTGGAGATTGACCTATATTCATTTAAAAAAACATTATAAAATCATCATTCGTGGTAGCGTTTAACGTGGATACAAAGAATTCGTCTCTTTCCTTTTTTATTAAGGGACATGTGATTTATATTTAAACTGAGACTAATTAATCTCTCTCTAATTAGGTCTTATTTTTCTGGTTTTTCTGTGCATCTATATTTCAGTTTGTATTTTTTTTATATTAATGGACAAAAGAGAAAAATTATTTATTGGTACAAATATGAAATAATGAAATAAAAAATTTCCTAAAAATAACTTAACTAAAATACTAAATAAGTATTACAAACTAAATTAAAACTATTTTTAGTTTCGAATCTACATATATCTTCTCCGCTTCATTATCATCGGACGTGTAGTGATTGGTCGATCCCTACACGTCTCCTCTCCGCTCCGCTAGCCTCCGACTCAGTGGAGCCGCAGCCTTATTTTAAATACACAAAAAGATAACGTTAGAAATATGATAGTAAATACACAAAATAGATAACATTAGTAAAGATAGTAAAGCTGTTGTTAAGCTTGTGATAAAGTAGTATCTATTTGTTTTGTAATAAGATTGTGATGGGAAAGTAAACATTGACACAAATTATTTGTCAACAGCGCTTAATCTGATTTGTAGCTAAATAATATTTATCCGTTGCTTAGTACCCATAACACAAGCTTTGCTAAGCTTATAGGTAAAAAACTTAAGTAAAGGACCTGTTGTATGTAGTGGTGCACAGAATTGATATGGAGCTTAAGTCATTTTGCGAATTTGGAATGTCAATTTGTTTATATGGACAAGTTACTAACTACATACAACAGGTCCTTTACTTAAGTTTTTCACCTATACTAAACTTTGGGACTAGGTCAATTGGTGTGAATTGTCCCGTGATATTTATTTTTATTTATTTTAATGGCACAGACCTAAGCTCTATCATTTCGGCATCACATGATTATTTGTGTTCTTGTATTCTTTATCATTTTGTAAATGTATTTTCTCTTTTTGTCATGTGTTGGCTGAATAAACATATTTCTATTCTATTCTCTAGTACAAATATAGATAGACCCGTTGATCGATACTATCGATAGCTCTAACTGAGACAATTCGATTGACACAGTGCACTATTGATATAGTATGCTTTCTAAAACTGCGATAGTGTGGATAGAATTATACTCTATAACAGTACATAATTGCTATGACTATAAAAAACATGTGGAAAAAGTTATGATCACGGGCGAGCATAGTAATTGTTATAGTTTATTGTAAAATATCTTTTGCCAAAGTATCGATAGCGTAGCAACACTGAAATGAAGTATTTTTTATTCTACTGGGTGATTTCGGGGTCATGAGCAGGAGTGAAAGAGGTGTTGGGGACATTTACACTGAGCAACTTTTACTATGGGACCAGCCACGAAATAGCAAAAAAATCTGCTATTTCATACATTTCGGATAGTTAGCGATCGATTATCTCTTGATTTGATGGTTTTTTTTCCGGTCCCAATCACCCCCTATCACTCCTGCTCATGACCCCGAAATCACCCAGTGTAGTCCTTTCTCCCCCTCAGCGCTTGGTTATCTCTCGCAGCTCTGGTGGAAGCACATCCTTACCCTGAAAACATTTTCTTTCGTGTTTAAAGAGGCGTTCTCAAAAAAGAGATAATTAAATTGAGATAAAATCATCAAAGGACGTTTTTCGTCGGACAAAATTGTTTGTCCGTAAAATTAATTACGACAAGCAAAGACTGCTAAGTACATAACACGGGATGAAACGGAAATCTGTAATTTACATTATGGGTCTATATTTGCCAATATTTGGGTGTTATGGGTCCAAGTTTTACTTGAAAGTTCCAGGTTCCGTACAATAATAATAAAGTAATAATAAATAAAATAAAATAAAATAAATAAAGTAGTAATTTTAAAATTAACCCGTCATCTTAATGCAGATAGTTTGAGTTCGTTTGATTTTTGATTGAACTTGTAAAGATATTTCATTAAAATTTTGATTCAAAATGTAACCCCTCTAGTGCGTATCACTATTTGACTATTCACCACACACCACTATTTCGTATTTATGTGGGAATGAGGGTGGATTTTTGTTTGAATGAGTTGATGTAAACGAGCGACCGAGTGATTGAAGATTTCTGTGGAACGATTGAGATGAGCGAATGAGTGAAAGAGGATGAGTCTTGATTGGGTGAGCCTATGCGCTAGTTGTGTTTCTTGTTTTCTTTGCTTTTTATTACGTGTATTCACTAGTTTAATTTTTTTAATAAACTTTTTCATATTTTTATTTAAAAGTTTGTTGTTTTCCTTCGCACGATCCCAAATTTATTTGTGGTGTATCACTATTTCTCTTAAGAAAGTCGCCATGAAGGTCACTGCTGATTCTCAATGACCACAACTATTCAAGAGTGCAGCTTCTTAGATCATAATAGTTACACTCACTACCAGAAAATAGCAAGAGAATGGCACGAAAACATTAAACTGGGATCCACAGCTCGGAACGGTTACGCTAACTAAATATTATTTCAAAAGTATTGCTCTCTCCTTTGCTTCTGCTTTGAGTAGTGTTACCATAAATCCAGAGTTATTTCAGACTTAATGAAAACTAAAAATTATGCAAAGTGAGTAATGTAACTGCTTGTATGTGTTTGACATAGATAGGTAACACCTGATTTAATAAACTATTTTCAATTATATTCAATTCTGTTCTATCCTAATTATATCATAGATGAGAAAGTATGTGAAGGTGATTGTTACTCAATCATGCAATATTTATTACGGAAGACATTTACATTTATGTAACGCTTCTTAATAAAGTTTTACATGATTTGTCCTGCACTGATAGCGATTAAACGTTAGACTAGAAAGATAGACTAGAAGCTGTGCTTATATGTGCTGTGGCAACTTTATTGGTCAATGTTATATGTCATTGTTTATAATGTAAGTTTTATTGTACCGTTTGTACCCAAATACATAAATTAATAAATATGTTTTTATTATATAGTAGGTCATTCAATATTTTCATCTAGTAAACAACAAAATGTATTTGTACCTATATCGACTATATTTTGTTCAATTTAACGTAATTTATGTGAATGGATTAATAATTCATCATCATCATCTCAGCCTATATACGTCCCACTGCTGGGCACAGGCCTCCTCTCGGAATGAGAGGGCTTGGGCCATAGTAAAGATTAATAATAATAATTGGGGGTTGGGATCAATAATTAATTAAGACTTATTAAAGCGGAACAGATGATTCCAATCGAATCGTCCTATCTTTTCACATAGCATAGATGTGTCCTGTACTTTACAATAACATGGAATTCCCACTCGTAAGAGCTTCAGCGCAAAGGGGCAATTTCTAGTTAATTTCATTCCGAACAAAACGTCTTTGTAGTAATTTTAATATTTAACTTAGTTCTTTGAGAACAGCTATTAAACATAAAAGAAAAAGAACACCATAAACAATTTGACATTGTCTTTGACAATATTCAGGATATTACGCTCGTTCCGAGAAGAGACACAAAGATATAAAAAAAAAATCCTACTTCACGTAAGATTAAAAAGTGGAAATCCATACTAATATTATAAATGCGAAAGTGCATGTCTTTGTTTGTTTGTGTGTATTGCCAGTCTTTCACGCCGTATCGGAGCGACAGATCGACGTAATTTTTAGCATTGAGATAGTTTATGGGCCCGAGAGTGACATAGGCTACTTTTTATCCCGGAAAATTGCACAGTTCCCGAGGGAACAGTGCGAGATAACCGAATACTACGGGGGCGGAGCCGCGGGCAAAAGCTAGTAGAGTATAATTCTATCCATACTATCGCAGTTTTAGAAATCAATACTATATCAATAGTGCTCTCTGTCAATTGAATTATCTCATTCATAGTATCGATCAAGGGGCCTATCGATATTTGTACTACAGAACAGCTATAGATAACGATTGCTATTTTGAGATTTTATCTCTATCCCGTTGAAATATTTAGATAAAAAGTAGCCTACGTTTTAATCCAGATTATGAACTAACTTTTTGCCAAATTTCATCCAAAGCCGTCAAGCTGTTATAGCGTTATGAAGTAACAAACATACTCACAAACTTTCGCATTTATAATATTAGTAGGACTAAATATAAGTATATACGGTGATAGTCATACACTGTCAGATAGCAAAGGTATTTATATGACTTTATGATTGAATTCGTACCTAATTCTAGGAATCGATGTAATACTCTGTATTAAGAGGCTATGTATGTATAAAGGACTTAATACTGAACGATATAGAATTACATGTTTGATATTATCTTGTCATACCAATTTGGTATAAAATTTTGTATAAAATCTCCAATAAATAGTAAAGAAAATACTGGCATACAACATAAAATGCCATGTACGATACGTACCAGTAAAAAAGAAAACAATATCCAAACTCCGAATGGCAATCCAGAAAAAAAACACAACACTTAACTTTCAACACACACGCACGTAAAAAACCGAGTAAATTCAATTAAAAGCAATTAAAAACAAACGAAATCCACAAACGCATCGTATCATAGCGCGAAACCGAACGCAACTAACCTAAAAGATTCTAAAAGCTGCGTTCGAAACATAAAATTTGACCGCCGATAAACGTCCATGCACCAAAGGAACTCGGTGTTCGAAATCCAAATCAAACTGCGGTTCCACAAATCTAAATCGAACTGATTCCAATCTTATTCCGTTAACATAAACACCACTGACATGTTTGACAGATGAAAGATTAATTTGTAAATGTCGTAGGAACGGAACGCAAGCATCCTTTGTATTGTATTTTATACCTGCGCTTCGTACCTTTTTTTTCTCGCTGGCCAGCACGTGGTTGTGACCTTTTACAAGCATAAGTATTCACCTTAAAAATTACCAAGTCCTTAAAAAATCAAGGGCGCAGCAACCGATTTAACGGCAATGTTAATTTTGTAGTTCCTAGCGAACTATAAAAAATATTCTGTTGCAAAATTATACGCATTTGGAATGCCGTTAATACATTCCCAGTAATTTCATTATGTATCATTAAAATACTCATTCAATTGTTAACGAGAAGCGAGAGATAATATTATGGTTTCAATGTTTAATTTAGTCAGCATAGTTTTTATGACGCTTTCTGACTATACTAATAAAATTTCACGTTTCATAAACTGAACATACACAGAACAGAGTCAGTATGTTAGTGAAATATGTGGTTTGAGTCGTCAAATGTTATAGGTTTTCTCTACATTACTATTTGTCAAAAGGCTAACAGAAACTTTATTAGGTACGTAATATCTAGTTCCATATTTATTATTAGCTTTCAAAGCTATCTTGCATGTGTAAAATTTATCTCAACTTTTTTTACAAATTTGTGATTTTTGCAAAAGAGTACCTAGTCAATTCCGTAGACTCGACAGTACCGTTAGACAGACCAAAATGATGAATTGTGTAAAATTAAAATACTTATATTTGAAATTTAACAAGAGCCTTACTGTGATGGAAAGCATCGTGAGGAAACCTGCACACTGTGAATTAATTCATTGGTATATTTGAAGTTCCCAATCCGCACTGGGCCCGCGTGAGAACTATGGCCTAAGCCCTCTCATGCTGTGCCCAGCAGTACATACGTAAATAGTCTGGGATGATGATGATGATATACATGTAACGCTACTTGTGTTTCTCACACGTATGTTAAAGCAAATGGCCGAACTAGACTATTCAATTAGGCTTCTCGCTCGCACCTAGCGCCAGACTCACTGTCAGTGAGTTTGTCAGTCTGTTCCTGACGGAATTTACAGAATGCTCGAAAAAAATAACTTCTTAATGCTTCACGGGTCTAACTAACAGCCGTGGTGTTACAAGTAGCGGCACGAGAGTCTAGCGCTGAGTGAACCGTGGAAGGGATAGCTGCGCATGGGTGCATGGGCGCGGGGGACGTAATGCGACTGGAAAGCCAATCGGCGCTACGCACGCCCGCCCTTCCTTACTTTTGACTTCTGCGCAATAACCGTCAGCGCTAAACTCTCGTGCCGCTACTTGTACACAGTTCCGAACATGTTCGTCCCTTACTAGGGTTCCATAAAGCTGGGTAACCAACGGTACGAGGTGTGTCCATCCATGAGCAGAATTACATTTGAAATTTACCACGAGCTTTACGGTGAAGGAAAACATCGTGAGGAAACCTGTACAAACCTGCGATATAGTATTTGTAGCAACAGTGATTTTAGGGTGGGTGAAGGGTTTTAATAAGGGGTTAGATAAGTTGTACCTAATATTAAAAAAAAAAACTCTAAGGTCCTCTTCTTAAATGGATGATTTATTTATAGCCACAAGCCATAATCGATCCTACGAACACTATTGGGACAAATTTAACATTCCGAGATAAGCCCATGGGCAAATATCCGAGCGTTTTGACCGCGCAGTCAAACGTCATTAGCGTCTCACGTTTATAGCACAACGGAGACATTTTAATCATGCTAAATTCAGTATGGGCACAGAATAGATAATAGTACAAGTACAGAAGTCTCTCTGTTTTGATTTTCACAAATGCCGCCTTTTTATGTGCCTACATAATTATTATTAACAAACGGACCGCACGCGAGCAGCCGACATTGAGCTCTCTGGCGCCGCGCGAAGGTCGACATTATTCCACACCTTGTCAGATATTCCGAAAATAGGGTTGTCAATACTTTAATAGAATACCTATTATACTATCAGATTTATGCTGTTTATAATATTTACTTAGCGGTTGCACTTTTATTTATTCTATGGCGCAGGGTCGAATATTATGTAAGAATAAGCTAGGTACCAGTCTAGTCCAGCGCAACTATGCTTAGTGACTCTCGTTGCGAGACGTCGCCCGTCACTTTCTCACAGTAGTGCACAGAAAGAGACAGGTAATATGTACATCTCATGCGAGAAATAGTCACATGTTACAGTTGCTTCAGAATGGCTGGTAAGTGTTATAAGTATAAATACCACGCAAGGTACACATGCAGAAACTGTTATACCTACCTATTAGGTAAATGAATACCGAACATATAAATCAGTTTACACAGTATACCTGTGACGACACGTGATTTTCTTTTGATGTAGGTATGGATTATATGTATATGTAGCTACCTACCACCTATTTTATAAAACATTTGTGTGTATATTTATTAATTATTGTTATAGATTTAGGTACCATGACAGTAGATATAAATGAGTAATGAATACCGTACCTTTCGCTACCTTTCTCACTTGCCGGAACCGAGAAAAAATTGACAATTACTATTTTTTTCATTGTTCCGATAATCGGCTGCAATGCGGTATTTTTTTGGATACATACAATACAATACAATAAATACAAATATTCTTTATTGCAGACCATAAAGCAGTACAAGAAAAAACTTAAAATACAAACACAGATTTAGGGTAGACAATAGGCGGTCTTATCGCTTAAAAGCGATCTCTTCCAGACAACCATTTGGGAACATGAAATTTATTTGTAACAAAAATAGGTGGCGGAAACAGAAACAGAAAATAAAAACAAAAAATCAATAATATTAAAATAAATACAAATGATATAACTATACAAATACATACGACATACATACATATTGCCAATTAAAATTATGACACGCGTTTGCGACGTAAATTGAGTCGTATTGCTTATGAGGCGCGCGCGTGCGCTACGGGTCAGTGCGCGGCAACCACTGAATCGCCTCAACGTTGGGGAGGCCCGGTACGCACTTTTAGCTCGGCGGCGGAATGGCGTAGTGACACCCCCCTGGTATGGGTGTTGTTTTAATTTTTCACAAAAAAACAACATTGGACATCACCCCTTTTAATAACGCCTGCGAAGACACCAATGACAAAAAAAAACGTTGCGAAAACCCTGAATATTCGCCTCCATAGTGTTACGTACGCTACGGTATAACAGAGGCCTCAACGCCGTGAATTGCGAGGTTTTGCCCTGGTGTAAGCGGTTCCAGGACTTCAGGTTAATTATAAAGCTTTTCAGATGTTTCAGTGCCTCAAATAAACTTACTTACATGAACAGCAGAGGCAATGTGAATAATTGTCTAAAGAGCTATATCAGTCGTAAAACGTCCACTGCTGAACGAAAACTTCCTTAGAACGCCACTTTGAACGACAACTCGCCACTTGCATCCACCGGCTGCCTGATACTCTCACGATGTCGTGAATGTTGGTATATTTAAGTAGGTTGCAAGATAATGCAAGTACAATCAACGAAACAGTCCGCAGAATTAGAATTCGAATATTAGAATAGGACTCTGAATATTAGAATAGGACTCTGAATAGGATCTGTTTCTTTTTTTTAATAAGGTTATTCTAACATGACAACTACACAATGACACATACGACCCCTCTCTAATGTGTTTAGTACTTCAAGGAATACATGAAAAAAGTTAGTCCCTAAAATTAGACCACCGAAAACAAGACCACTAATTTCCTAACATAGATTGGTGGGGAGCTGCAAAACATGGACTTAGCTTGTCACCAAAGGTTTGCAACCTCTGGCAAGCTAAGATATAACACTTGATTAAGCAAGAAGTATCATCATCATATCAGGCCGTAGGACGTCCACTGATAAGATTTGCAGGTGGTAGGACCTCGTGCAAGGTCCGCCCGTATTGCTACCACCATCTTATTAAATAAATGTTCCAGATAACTCACGTCTTAAATCGAGTTTAGCTCGACATCGTGAGTTATCCGGAACATTTATTTAATATGAGTGAGTCTCACGGTAGTTTTATGTTCAAAATCACCATCTTGCTCGCTAATCCTGCCGTGAAGCTGCAGTGCTTGCACTGTTGTATTTCGGCGTGGAGAGTAAGACAGCCGGTGAAATTACTGGCACTTGAGGTATCCCGTCTTAGGCCTCTAGGTTGGCAACACATCTGTAATACTCCTTGGTGTTGCAGGTGTCTATGGGCGCAGGTGTGTATTATTTATTTATTTGTTTATCTGGGTCAAACCTTGGAAGCTAAATTTGACCCACTTCCAGTGGTCAGATTGACTTGAAATTTGGTATACTCATGTAAATCTGGTGACAATACAATAATCTGGTAGTGAAATCCTGGTAGACCGGCCAGGATCGTCTCCGCAGAACGGAACTCCTCAACGGTTAATGGCATCGACTTGAAATTTGGTACGGGGTACGGAAGTGTAACTTGGATGACAAGTCAACAAAAAGTACAGCCAGGAAAAAGGCTTCGAGATGAGATCATGATGATAAAACTAGGTATATGACGAACGGAATTTCCGAAAGAAGCTATGTTGGTTTGTTTGGTTGCTTTTTGTAGAGACATATTTCATTACAAAAATGATTTTGATATAAAATGATAACGAAATAACGATTTTTGCAATCTATCAAAACTATGAGTGAGAATCACGAAAGTTTTTTTTTTATTCGACCGGATGGCAAACGAGCAAGTGGGTCTCCTGATGGTAAAAGATCATCACCGCACATAAACATCTGCAACACCAGGGGTATTGCTAATGCGTTGCCAACCTAGAGGCCTAAGATGAGATACCTCAAGTGCCAGTAATTTCACTGGCTCTGCCTTACTCCACGCCGAAACACAACAGTGCAAGCACTGCTGCTTCACGGCAGGATTAGCGAGCAAGATGGTGGTAGCAATCCGGGCGGACTTTGCAGAAGATCCGCCACCTGTTTAAAACGTTATATCTATCAAAACTAGCTTTAGACTGGACATGGGCACAATCCTTAGAGTCAAGCCTAAAAGCCGGTCCACCTAGTCTACGACAGACAAATTCGATAACACCGACTAAGAACATGGGTTACTAGAAGAGTCAAAATAATTTATTGAAACATGCGCAACTTTGCGGAGTTCCATATGAATGCAATGCATTATTATAGTAATAAGCAGTCAAAGTAAATTTTGAACAAAAAACTACCGTGATACTCACTCATATTAAATATCAGTGCTAGTTTCGTCGGGTAGTCGCGCGAGCTGAGTGGCGGCGCGCAGTGCGTATTGCAGCAGCCGCTGAGTCGCGTTGCTCCGAGGAGGAAGGGCTACGGATTAGCCCGAAACATGTCGAGCTAAACTCGATTTAAGACGTGAGTAATCCGGGTCTATATATTTAATATGAGTCAAAAAATCGTTATTTAATTTAGGCTACAACAAGCACTTATGAATGTCAAAAAAATCTAACACCGGTTCGGAAAAACCACTGTTGAGAAGAATCCGGCAAGAAACTCAACGAGGTATTTTTAAACAGAGAAGAAAAATTATTTCTTGACAAATTTATTACACAGCTGGATTATTCCAGGCGTTTCCAGGTCTTTATAAGCCGCCACCTCTCTGCCTCGCACTAATGAATCTACACTCGCTTAACTGAATTCCGAATTCGACCAGTTAGCAATATTCCCCAATTATAAGAGCTTATGGTTGTTAAAGCGAACTTCTGGGGCGTATATTTCCTTTGTAGCGAATATTGATATGACTTAGTTACGTTTTTTGCTACTTTCATTAATATATTTCTCGCGCTTTTTTGTGGCAACTATGGCCCAAGCCCTCTCATTCTGTGAGGAGGCCTGTGCCCAGCAGTAGGACGTATATAGGCTGGGATGATGATGATGATGATGATGATGATTTCTCGCTCTGAACAGTTACTCATGTATCTGTCGCAGAAAAATATCATAAGCATAAAAATTTCATTTTTAATACAAGCTTTTTTGCGGACTGTACTTTTTGTTAACTGTACTTGCACTGTCAGCCAAACTACATTTGCATAGCAAAATTCAAGTCGATGCTATTAACCGTTGAAGAGTTCCGTCCTGCGGAGACGATCCTGGCTGTACTACTAGGATATCACTACTAAATTATTGTATTGTCACGCGATTTACATAAGTATTCTAAATATGCAATCAATCTGACTACTGGAAGTTTGTCAAATTTAACTTGCAAGGTTTGATAACAGACAGAGAGACAACGTGACAGGTGAAACTAAGTAAAAGCTTGTAATGACGAAAAGAAAGATTTGAACAAATCTCTAAGAGATATAATCAAATCAGGATGTTAAAAGTGCGATTATTTTTACATTTGCCTAGAAAAGATCAGTCATTTGATCAAATCGCTGAATGAGATTAGTGAAATTACGAAATCAGACAAAAAGGCAACTTGTTTTTTCATTTTACCAGATTTGTTTAGCGCTTTGATAAAATCTCTGAAACATGTCAATGAGTTGACGAAACGAGACTAAAATTAATCTAATTTAGGCACGTACGTACGTCTTTTACTAAAACAGTTTTAAAAGTTGAATTAAATCAAATTACAGTAAAGACTTTTTCATATCACTGAAAGAATCATGTCTAGACATCTAATCAAGGGACTAGACCTTTCGTATGTGGGAACTAAAAAAAATACTACATTCAAGTCTCACCTGTTTTAATAAGCACAAATTCTGCTGTATATTTATATAAAAAAAAAAACAAAAGGATAAGGAGGAAGGAGTTATGGGTAAAGACTTACGAAAGCTTTCGGAATATGCACCTCATTATCTTCCGTCCCTTCGCGAAACAACTGATCGTCTATACCCGACATACTGACAGCTGTCACGCGCCCCAAGACAACACTGTCGAAAGACCAAATCAAAATATGAAAATGCCCAAAGACCCAGCTGCGCGCTGTTAAATATTCAGAAGGGACGACCGATGTCGTGACAATGTGGGACGAATTAATTATAGAAATATATGTTTGTGCAAATTTTGGACGTGTGCATAAGTTAGGAGGGTTTTTTGGGCTTAATTTTGGAGGAATTCTAAATAGTAAGGTAACAGACTGTGCGCGGATAGATACGATAAAATACGATCTGGGAATTCTACTAAAATTAGAAATGTGAAAGTTAGTGTAGTGAGTACATTTGTAACTCCTTCCCGCTTAAGCTTAACAATTTTTTTTACTCTTATTTTTAGTCTGTGCTACATTGCATTTTTATCAGTATTCTTTTATTGTTCTATCAGAAAATAAATATCTTCTTTCTTTCTTCTTTAAACGGGTTGACAGATTTGGATGAAATTTGGTACGTAGATGGCTGGACGTCTCGCGTAACACATAGAAACTACTTTTTATCCCAATTTTTCCGCGGGAATAGGATACTACTTTGAAGTTTTAACCGCTGGGTTTAGAGACTTTGAACTCGGTAGTTTCAATGGGCGAATATTCAGCGTTTTTGCAGCGTTTTTTTTGTCATTGGTGTCTTCGCAGGCGTTATTAAAAGGGGTGATGCCCAGTGTTGTTTGTTTATGAAAAATTAACAGAACACTGATACTGAATTTAGCGTGATTAAAATTCTTGTGAGTTGTCTTTCCGTTGTGCTATATAAACGTGGGACGCTAATGACGTTTGACCGCAAGGTCAAAACGCTCGAATATTTGCCTAATACGACGTTAATGAAGATCAAGATGTCATTTTTTGGAATACTCTTGGGAATGGAAAAATCATGGAATTTAAATTCAACTGGGCTTCTATTGAGCTACGCGTGCGAATCGAAGTAAAATCTAGTAATTAATATATCTAACCTATGGAGAAAGTGTAGTATGAAAATAGTAACACAGTAACAAAGTAACAAACCATGTCTGATTAACATAAACATTATAGTCGACGTTTCAACAAGCCTGCATACACGCCGGCGCGAAGTTAAATTGGGTTTGGGTGTAAAATGCAGATTCTGTGTGCACAGTAGAGTGCTCATTATTGCTATTTGTGCAGCAATCAAACATTATATTGGTTGTTTGTGAAGACAAAAACGGTTTGAAGCTGGCTCCTTAAACACATTGGAAATTGTTACTTGTTTCGCTTTAAACTGAATTGTTGTGTAACGTTGTTGGAGTTTAATATCTGGTAGCATGGTGAACAGTGTTGCTCTGAGGATGAGCTCTGGTGGAGTTCGAAACGCGTCAGTATGGTGTGGTGGTAGTGATAGTTAGTTAGCACAACTCTAGTGTAGGGTTGCC
The DNA here is from genome assembly GCA_037349165.1 of Choristoneura rosaceana. Classification (NCBI taxonomy): domain Eukaryota; kingdom Metazoa; phylum Arthropoda; class Insecta; order Lepidoptera; family Tortricidae; genus Choristoneura; species Choristoneura rosaceana. The sequence goes on from JAZBNJ010000013.1 coordinate 8,329,592, forward strand.
GTAAGTTATGGACGCAGTCATAAGTGTGAGGGAACCTACACAAACCTGAGAAGCAATGCAATGGTCTGTGTGAAGTTCCCAATCCGCACTAGACCCGCGTGGGAACTACGGCCCACGCCCTCTCATTCGGAGGTATATAGGCTAGGGTAATGATGATGATGATTGGTTAGTGACAAATATATTCCTCGCAACACATTCTGTTTGGAAATAGCCTAACAATGAGAAATAGTTTTTGTTACTTCTAGTTAGTGCTTATCTTAATGAACTATGTAATTGCGTACTGTAATTGATTTATCTAGAAAGTTCTGTATCTTCACAAGATACTTTGTTCTGGGATTAAATAAGGCAAGGGGCTCGGTAGTGCTACAAGCCAAAGTCTTGATGGAGTTTACGACGCATCATATCAAACAAGCTGAGATATGTGGTGCATGCATAGGAGAAATCTGTGCCTGTGTTCTCCTGTCCAGTGGTCGTGGAGGGGTATAGCACGCAGCACGGATTGCTGAGGACCTGGGTACGATTCCCAGCGCTGGTCTATTTTTCTGGTTTTTCTGTGCATCCATGTTTCGGCTTGTGTTTTCGTGTGAAATATATAAAAATATTTTCGGTGAACAGCCAGGATCCTAAATAACTTTCAACATCAGAATATTTTATTTTTTCAAATATCTTCCAAACGAGCACGCGGGTACATTAGAAAATTCTACTCAGTATTTCGGTCAAAAACTAGAGACACGTTGTATAGGAATAACTGAAATGAAATACATCCCTTCCATCAATGCGTTATTGAAAACCTGTTCTAAACCCATAACCCTGGTAGCGTCGGTGTCACCCCCCATTTGGCGGAGTGCCAGATTCCATCTCAGTCCCGGCATGCTATTTAGATTTTATCGTAACGCTGGCGGAATTAAATTTAGTGCGGTGCTCGGGACATTGGATAAACGCGGGTTAAATAAATAGATGTAGTACATTAGTACCCCACAAAGTTGGGCGGGATTAGCGCTATGACGCACGCTGCAACTTGGCGCGTGCACTACCGCTATCATTTTTTTGAAGTTCATACCTCAAAAGGAAAAAATGGAAAACTTATAGGATCACTTTCTTTTTCCGTCTAATTGTCCGTCTGGCTGGAAAGACTCTTTGTCTTTGTTTAAGGAGGAAGAATATCGTTCGTCCGAATTTCATATGGCATAACGTATCGTTTTTCATAATTTTAATTTGAAATAATATTGTGAAAAATTATATTAGGTACCTTAATCTAAACTACTGCATTATATATAATACGAGATGATGAAAAAATCCAGAAAACAGCACAGTTCTATGTATTTTATGGCAACCGTTCGAGTAGCAAGTGAAATTACGACAAATGAAACTATGGGAAACGAAGTGGTTCAGTATACCAGCAACAAAAAAACAATGTCAGAAAACTGTTAACTAAAATATCCAACGTCTTTCTTATACCTAGACTTGTAATCTTACTGGTAAATCCTTAAGGAGATCCTATTCCCCAATGACCTTCGACCTTAATTCCTTAATTTTCTAATGTTTTTTGTAGCTTATTATATTAATAACAACGGCTTTAAGCAATATAGTTGAAGAAAATTAGATTGCAATGTATGGAAAAATTGGCAAAATTAAAGCAAGAGGTTTATCTATCAGGATATGTAGGTTATGGAGAAAAAATAAATTTTACCCACTCTCCCCCCTCCTCCGGGGGGAGCGTCACCCCCCCGCGCCCCCGAATATGTCCCGGATCGCGGTATTTTCCATTATAAAAGAAAACCGTACACGATACATAAAAAGTGTGTAGGAACGAAATAATCCTTGATAAATTTACTATAAACCTTTCCTACATACAAAAGCGATACCACTTACAATTTCAGCGCAATCTGGCACCAAATACGAACATTTTTAATAATTTATCCAGTTTTTTTTGTTAATTGTTTAGTTTTTTCAATTATTTCACACTTTACCGCCAAGATATGTATAACTAAAGTAAAGAACAGGATATCTTCTTTATAAAAAGGTATAATTCATTTCTAAACTCATTCATTTGACGCTGCTATGCTATTTTGAAAATTCACCATAATCAGCTACTGCGACATTAACTTAGGAAAAAGTACCAAAAAACAAACTCTTTAGTCCGTAAGTAAGATTATAATAAAATATTACACATTTTTTAGGGTTCCGTAGCCAAAATGGCAAAAGCGGAACCCTCATAGTTGCGCCATGTCTGTCTGTCTGTCTGTCTGTCCGTTCTCGGCTTTGCTCAGAGACTATCAATGCTAGAAAGCTGTAATTTTGCACGAATATATATGTAAACTATGCCGACAAAACAGTGTAATAAAAAATTAAAAAAAAAAATTTTTTTTAGTACCTCCCATAGACGTAAAGTGGGGGTGTTTTTTTTTTTCTCATCCAAGCTTGTAGTGTGGGGTATCGTTGGATAGGTTTTTTAAAATCATTAGGGGGTTGCTAAAACAATTTTTCCATTCAGTGATTCATTTGCAAAATATTAAACTTTAAAGCGCAAATTTTCATTAAAATCGGGCGTCCCCCCTCTAAAATCTAAACCGGTGGGTAGAAAAAATTAAAAAAAAATCAGGACGATAGTAAGTATATCAAACTTGTAAGGAAAACTATAATGGTTAAGTTTTCTTGAGAATTATTAGTACTTTAAGAATAAATTGCAGCCTAAGGTATAAATATACCTAAACCGTCCGTCTGTCATAGCCAATTTGATCCGAAACTACTAGACCGATTGAATTCAAATTTAGTTCACCTATGTAAATTGATGACCCAAACACGGACGTGTAAAGTAAATTAATTAATTTTAAACACGGGGGCCAGTTTGGGGGGATGGGGGGGGTAAATTAGAAAAAAAAATGTAGAAACTATATCATGTGACATATCAAATGAAAGGGTACATTATGAAAATCTCAAATATATATTTTTCATTATTTTAAATTAATCCGTTTTGAAGTTATTTAAGAAAATAGGTGAAAATTAACCATTTCCCCGCCCCTATCTCCTAAAAGCCCAGCAGGGCCTAAATTTTTTTTTTAAATACAGAAAATAGGTCCATACCTATAGCTTATAGGAAAACATATGAGAATCTAATGGTATTTAAAGTAACACCATTTAACCAGTATGAACATTTATATTTCGCTGAATGGCCAAATAAACTAAATTAAAAAAATAGCATAACAATGGTAAATGAAAGATTTTAGAAATTAATTATACCTTTTTATAAAGAAAATATTCTATTCTTTACTTCTGTCATACATATCTTGGCGGTAAAATGTGAAGTATTTGAGAAAACTAACCTTTTAGCCGAAAAAATAGATTAATTATAAAAAAAGTTAGTATTTGGTATCATATTGCGCTGGAACTATAAGTGATATCGCTTTTAAATGTATGAAAGGTTTATAGTAAATTTATCAAGGATTATTTCGTTCCTACACACTTTTTATGTATCGTGTACGGTTTTCTTTTATAATGGAAAATACCGCGATCCGGGACATATTCGGGGGCGCGGGGGGGTGACGCTCCCCCCGGAGGGGGGGGGAGAGTGGGTAAAATTTATTTTTTCTCTATAACCTACATATCCTGATAGATAAACCTCTTGCTTTAATTTTGCCAAATTTTGATCTAATTGTACTGAACTAATATACTATCTCATATTTACTTCAAAGTTCATTTCTTTGAGATATTTGGCATCAAAGTTGAACAATTTTAGGCCAAAAAATTGTCTTTTTGGCCATAACTTTTGTGTTGATTAGTTTCTAATGAAAACCCTCGACACGTTTTTAGCGACGTCAAAAACGAACCCAAATATGTAAATTTCGTATATGTTGGATCTTTCACGCCAATAGAGATAAGAAATAAGTGTTTTTTAGACAATTAAAAAAAAAGTTTTTTTTCAAAATCCGGTAGACAAAAATGGAGATAAAAGATTGGAGAACCGATAGCCGTTTGACTTAAAATTCTATCTGTAATGCAAAAGTAGGAGATACGATTCAAAACTTGTCGAGAACCGAGGAAAACCTCGGGTAGCCCCTTAAGACAAATGCATTGAGGACCTTGCTATCGCGGTGCTAACGTTGGTGCCATCTTAATAGGGTTCCTCAGGCTGTCAACGGTTGGAAGACTGCCAAGTGTGTCGGGAGATGCCGAGATGTATACATGTGCCGTATTTTAATTGAGAACGGAGGTTAGGATGGAAATTAGTCTTCGTTTGTCAAAAGCTAAGGGAAATCCTATGTATAAATAGGAGATAGTTTATGGGCCAGACAGTGACATAGGGAACAGTGCGCGATAAACGAATTCCACGCAGGCGAAGCCGCGGGCAAAAGCTAGTTTAAATATATTTACTTAACCCAATTGGACCCAAATACAAACTAGCAGTTATATTCTGAAGAAAACTTTATTAACGTAATTATTAGAGATCAAAAAAATACTTTCTTATACAAATGCTGAAAAAAACTTTCATATGCCTGAAAAAAAAACCCGTCCTCAATTGGGGCCAATGGGGCTATGTATGGTGTTTTTCAAAGCAACCCTTCTCGATGCATAAAGTTTTAAGACATTTTTTACAATGCCAACGTGCCTTCTTGTGGCATTCGAAGCATCTTAACTGACTCAGAAGCTTTTGAGGGAAGTGGCCAGCACCATCTTGGCTCATATTTGGCACTACTGAAGAGGGTTTACGACGCCTTCCATCGGGCCTTTTCCTCCTCAAATACAGTCGGGTAATACTTCTCCGAAACTGGAGCTGGTCTAGTTTGTTTTCGGCAGCCAAGACATGGAGACGCCAAGCGTTAGCTAAAGCTAAATCAAGCATATAGGTAAATAGAACCCACCACCATTTTTTGCCTCTTACAGCTACCCTGTAAACTCCGACTGATTGGTCAGCTTGGTCAACTCCACCCATGCCCTTGTTGTAGTTTTGGAAGACACGGGGGATATCTACGTCTACTTTTCTGGCTTCTGTGGAGCTCCATCTCTTTACTTTCCCCAGAGGATAAACAGAATCGTAATTTGTACCCATAGTACAAACACTATTGTCAAGCCATCGTACGAACAAAATTTGATTCGCTGTATCAAACTGATGATCAAATGCCGCTCGGTTCTTTTTTTTCATATCCTTGATAGATACTAGTGGGCATTTCTTTGTTCTATTGTCCCTAACAGTTCCAGTTGCACGATAGCCAGCTTCACGTAGATCTCGCAGCAATGCATGACTAGTAAAAAAATTGTCAAAGTACACTATATGCTCCTGCGGAACCGAATTAATTTTATCTAATAAACCCTTCACCACTTTTGATCCCAAAGGCTCATTACTGGGTCTCCCTGCTGATTTACCACAGTAAACATCGAACGCATAACAATAGCCATCAGCACTTGCTATCATCCAGTTCTTATATCCAAACCGCACTGGCTTGCCTCTTATGAACTGCTTGGCTGGGTGACGTCCAAAATATTTCACCATAGACTCATCTACCGATAGATACTCGTGAACTACACCCCACTGAAGAAATTTCTTGATAAGCAAATCAGCAAGTGGTCGTACCTTGAACATCTTATCAGTTGATCCGACAGCAGACTCATTGTCGCAGAAATGTAAGAATTTCTTTATTTCTAAGAACCTATTCCTTGACATCGCTTTTGAAACAATGGCAACATTGCAGTCCTCGTCTAGTGACCAGTACAGTCGTTCTCGTGGAAGTGAGTGGTATCCAGTCAAGATAAGAATGCCTTAAAATGTCTTGAGATCATCAGTAGTTATTTGGAAGTCATGGTTGTTATGTTGAGCTGCGTATAGCTTCGTGTTCGTGACGATCATTTCAAAAACCTCCGTATCAAATATCTTTTCAAAAATACTGACTGGCATTTGGTCTTTGAGCTCATTTACTAAAAATTCTTTTCTTTGCTGAACATTATTCACCACAGGAGGTGTTACGACATATGAACCGTCACATTTACGCCAACATGGTTCCTGACTTTCAACTCTCCTATGTCTTTGTAATGGCTCATCGTCACTGCTATCCCACTCATCGTCGTGCCTGGACTCAAATATTTCAACTCTGCCTGGAATATCACGTGGAAGAATGTTTTGCTGTACATCATCTTCGTCGCCTTCTTCATTATCCGTGAGAACACTCGGCTCTGGAGGAATAGCCACTATATCGTAACTAACGTCAAGATCATCCTCTTCGTATAAAATACTTTCGATGGCTTCCTCAAGCCCTCGATACTCATTTGCAACATTGAATGACCGTCTAGACATTGTTTACGCCAAGAATAAGCCTGCAAATATAAAACAAAAAAACATTTTAGCTTGTGCCCATTGGACTCATTCAGGGACACCATAAAATAGCCATCAACCCATTGTGCCCATTTGAGGTCATCATAAGTAAACACATCCATTTATGCTAAAATCTTATAATATAATTGATATTTTTGCATAAGTAATTAGTAATAACTAGAACCAAGTAAAAATCACAAAATAATGCTATAAATACAGGCGCAAACATAATCGAATATAACTTACCGTTTACTGATCACTCTTCCAGTCAATAACGTTAACAATGTTAGTTATGTAGTCAAAAGTAGTCAATAACAAACAAAACTACGATTAATATTGCAAAGCCGCACACTTTAGGAGTAGCAATTTACGTCCGAACATCAAGTAGCTAAAATATTTTTTTGAATGAGGGTATCTAAGTAATTGTCCTCATATAGGGACGGCGGACGAGAATGGGTTAATACAGAATTTAACACGGAGAGATTCAAGCAGCTAGCGAAAGTTATTAGACAGCAGATTATTTCGCCATTTTTACCGACAGGTTCCCCAGGTTAAAAAGAAAAACTGAATCCTTACAGGATTACTAACGTGTCTGTCAGTCTCTTTTGATCTGTCTGTCTTTTTGACAGAATACCATAAAACTACCGTGAGACTCACTCATGTTAAATATATTGATCCGGATAACTCACGTCTTAAATCGAGTTTAGCTCGACATGCTCATCCGTCGCGCTAATGATCAGCCGCTGAATCGCGTTGATCCGAGGAGGAAGGGCTATGGATTAGCCCGAAACATGTCAAGCTAAACTCGATTTAAGACGTGAGTTATCCGGGTCAATATATTTAATATGAGTTCTTATACCAGAAAAAAATATTTGTGTCTGTCACATTGAATGGTAAGTGAAAATTGACTTATATGATACATTTTAGGATAGCAAAAGCATTTGCTTAGTGCCTTCAAAAGTTTCACAAACTAAACACATCGCCCCGAAACCTGAACTAAGCACTGTTTTAATATAAACAATAATTTGCCTGTGTCCTGCCAAATGCGGTTGGCCTGCGTCCAACTCGGTCGGGGGTTGGGTCTGAATCTGTAAATGGGTCCGCGTCCAGGATCATTCTGGGATTAGTGGTTTAAGGTTTTTAGCATGTACAATGAGGATTTCACGGAGGCGAAATATCGCTAGATGGCGTTAGTAACGTGAGGTTTGACGTTTGCTCGTAATTGGTTAAACAACTAAATGAGCCAATCGCAAGCAAATGCCAAACGTCAAATGGGTCCTAAGGGTGACACTCTTTCCCGACCTGGATAATACCGATATGGAAATACCGACCCTGTTTTTCATAAAATATTGGACACATATTATTTCCTTAGTCAATCAGCAATCAAAGTGGTGCATCCCGTGACGTTCCTTTGTCAAGGGTGTACGTAGGTCGGTTTACTAATGTTTCGGCGAATAATGTTTGCCAACCTGTTTCATTTCGCAACTTTACAACGCGATAAGGTAGTACCCAACGTGGTTACGTCACTGGAACTTTAACCGGCCATCCATACTAATATTATAAATGCGAAAGTGTGTTTGTGTGTTTGTCCGTCTTTCACGCCGTAACGGAGCGACGGATCGACGTGATTTTTGGCATAGAGATAGTTTATGGACCCGAGAGCGACATAGGCTACTTTTTATCCCGGAAAAATGCACAGTTCCTGATGGAACAGCGCGCGATAACCGAATACCACGCGGGCGGAGCCGTGGGCAACAGCTAGTTTGTCGATATTTCTTGGTTGAATTGGCAAAAAAACACATGCGATATTTTTTTTAAATCTGACAAGTTATGTATTTATAGGAATCTAGTCTATTATTCGATATTTTACTTCGTTGCTCGCTGAATTATGTCTGCTTCTTATTTGGCCCAAGCTAAAAACCTACTTCACGAATAAAACCAAAATAAAGCGTTGCCACACGACACCGTAGCACCTCTTTTTCTAACTAAAGCGTAATCAATCTTCCACCTCGTGAGCTCGTGTTGCGGCACTCTTACTACCCGCGGTGAAAAGGTTATTCCTGTAAGAGACTGTCAGATGAATTTGTTATAATATTTACACTAGCTTTTTTTATTTATTTGTTTATTTTTGCTTCACACACTGTGTAGCAACACATGCTGAGTTGTTTTTCGGTGACAACAGGTGTCACCACCATTACGATGTATTTTATAGCTGTATTGTTTAACTTAAGTTAAATTAAGTATTTGGTGTTTTTTTTGATATATAATAGGGGGAAAACAAGCATGCGGGACACCTGATGGAAAGCAATCACCGCCGCCCATGGACGCCTGTTAATACGAGGGGTATCACAGGTGCGTTGCCGGCCCTTTAAGAGACTGATAGGCTCGTTTTTTAAAGATCCCTAAGCTGTACCGCTCCGGAAACACTTGGTGGTACTGTTGGAGCCGTAAATAAACCATTTTTCTTTCTTTCTTAGTATTTCTTATGAATTACGGCGGTGCATGAAAAATTGTTTTGACACATTCTACTTTTTTTAATTTTTAGGCCCCCAACGGCAAAAGAGGGTTGACTGTCTATCAGTCTGTCTGTAGCATCGTAGCATTTAAACAGATGTACCGATTTCGATGAGTTTTTTTTTGCTAAAGCGAGTTCCCTTGCAGTAGCTCGTATCTGTTCGTATGGTTCATTTCATTAGAATAGGTTCAGCCATTTTAGATATTATATTAAACTTTTCATAGGTAATTATTATTTAATTTATTGAAGAACTTTTATATAAGTAGGTAATTGATTGATTCAAGCGTCACTTTGTGATCATACGAATGAACTACACATCTTTACTTCTCTGCTACATCATTGACAACAACTACCTACAAGTTTTAAGCATGATTTCCACCTAATGGCTCGCATCGGATGAGATCGGAAAGAACGGAACGGATGCGAAGACTACCGATCGCGTTCGGCAGGATGTCAACGATTGCTGAAACGAGCCGACCGGACACGAAGACAGGCGAATGCTTTCGGCTATGATCGCTGGTCGTGGACAATGCTCTCGTTGAAGCTTGTGCGCGCGTCTTGGTAACAGAGTTTAAATACTGAACACAGGATTTAGTATTGTTAAAAGATTGTTGAATTCTTTTTATGCTTCAAATCATGGTAAGAAAATAGTGTTTCGCAATGCACAACCGGAACAGTCTCGTTCAAAAGCGTATCAGTAGCATTCACGGGCGTCCTCGCTTTAAAAACAAATTACAAGTGGAATGATAAAGTGCGCGCGCGCAAATTAAACCTTTGTTTTTGAATCGGAACTTGTAATGATTCATGGAGTCTTTACTTTCAATGGGAACGGCGTATAAGGCGTTTAAAGGTGGTTGGACCTTGTGCAAGGACCGCCCGGATTGCTACCACCATCTTGCTCGCTAATCCTGCCGTGAAGCAGCAGTGCTTGTACTGTTATGTTTCGGCGTGGTGAGTAAGACAGCCGGTGAAATAACTGGCACTTGAAGGATCCCATCTTAGGCCTCTAAGTTGGCAACGCATCTACAATACCCCTGGTGTTGCAGATGTTTATGGGCGGTGGTGATCTCTTACCATCAGGAGACCCACTTTGACCCACTTTTGGAATTTCTTTGCAGGGTTGTACAGATTTCCTCGTGATGTCTTCTTTCACCATAAAGCTCTTGGTAAATTTCAAACGTAATTCCACAAATTTAAAGTCACTCTGCGAGCTATGGATAGGGCTCGGAGTTTCTCTGAAGAATCGAATTCAGAACGAGGAGATCTGACAGAGAACTTAAGTCATCGACATAGCTCACTGGATAAGCAAACTGAAGTAATAGTAGGCCCGCCATATATAGAAACCCCCGACTTTTCCGATGATTAATCAAAGTTTAATATCTCAAAAATTGTGCAACCGATTTCAATGAAATTTGGCACAAGATTCTTCATTTTGAAATTTTTTGTTTCATTTGTTGTTTAAATTTTAGCGTATTTAAGTGTCTTTGTGACTGCGAATAAATGTCTCCTTACGTTCTTTTTATTTGTCATTTAATCTTATTCCAAATCAATTGCAATCTCACCGTCTTTATCCTCTATCCATCACGTGAAAAAAATGCGTAGGCAAAAATCTATGGTCCTAATTAAAAGACTTAAACCGTCGCTCGCGCACGTCAACTGAGACAGACTGACAGCCGTCCTTGTCAATTACACGACTGAATTATTCCGCGGGTGCACGCGAGGCCCGATTGTATGTATATAAAAAAAGTATGTATGTTAATGTATGATGAATAATTCATTAGTTTAAGTTGTGCTTTTTGAGTTATGTTCGAGCTTTGGTATTATTAAGTTGCAACTATACATAAGGATTACTCGTAGGCCTTGTTAACCCCCGCAAAAAGGGGGGTGTCAAACGGATGAAGCGATTTCAATGCGGTATTTAACCGACTTCAAAAAAGGAGGAGGTTCTATGTTCTAATGTTTGTATTTTTTATGTATGTTCACCGATTACTCAGTCAATTGTGGACCGATTTTCAAAATTCTTTTTTTATTCGAAAGAGTATTTCTTCTGAGTTTTCTGAGGTTTGGGGTTTGAGGTGAGTTGGTTTTGTTATTTTAATATACTGTTGCATCTGCAGAACTAGGTACTCCTTTCTGTTGAAAAAGGTTGCCTAGAAGAAATCACTCTAAAGGCATAAGGCTGCCTGCTTATCTCGTAAATTTCTGTCCGCGTAGATATTTCCTGTATCGCTTACTTTGTAGTATTAAATAAATATTCATTTCATTATTACGTCTAAAAGCGAAAGCAAATAATTAGATGAAATAACCTTTTTAAATTTATTACCATTAAGGAGAGTATTTGCTAATAATTCGAATCAAAGAGCGCATTCGGTTCGTTTGCTTATAACCGTGCCCTAAGGATTTGATTGAAATTTGAATGGCCGGACTAATGGATACTACATCAAGCATTTTCATACACACAGACATACTAGGGTTGTCAACGCTGAAATAATAAAAAATAATAAATAATAATCGCTTCCCGCTAATTTATATCGAGATAGCTGTAGGCTTTTCAAGATTTGGGCGGTTGAATTTTGGGTTTCGTTGTCCTCATATTATACGAAAAGTATAGCACAGAAATCAATGGTATTGTACAATCAAGATCTTCATTATATTTTCTATGCCTGTGGTTTTTTAGATTTTTGTAAAAATGCTTTAATAGTCTGTAACCACCTGCTTAAATTTATTCCTCACTTCGCCATTCCATTGTAAAGGTTGCCTGGAAGAGATCGCTCTGAAGAGATAAGGCCGCCTATTGCTTACCTCAGAAAGTCTCTGTGTGTATACCTGTTTTCTGTAATTTTTTGCTATATTTTGGTGCGCAATAAAGAGTTATTGTATTGTATTGTAACTCTCGTGCAAAGTTGACATCTTTTTTTTATCGACTTTTAAGCTCCTGTAATTCGCTGATATTACACATTTATATGAAAATCTGAAAAACCACAGGCAAAGCTAATTACGTCTAGTCCATACTTACAAAATTTCATCGACTTCTGTTACCTAGTTTTCAAATGAGACCGGGACTACGTTTGTATGGAGAATGGAACGAAGAGACTTCTCTTAAAACTAATTAGCTTGAGAGAATGGGCAGCCCTAGAGGGCTTATTCCACCGCACATTGAGAGCGACTGTTAAGCCACGTATATCGATTGACATTCCTATGCAGTCCTACTGGCTTTGATCCGATGCTAATTATGCCAAAGTTATTTATACGAAGCTATAATCATTTCTTGAATCAGGCGTTACTTGGTGGAGGTCTATATCAATGAACTAAAAGAAATTCCTTGATCAACCGCGACCTTACGATCTTCTTCTTCTTCTTTTTTAAAATATGGCTTCTGTCCTAACTAATAAGACAATTTCGCCAGTGTCTAAGTAGGTATTCTCTTTCGAGAGGCAACGTTGTACGGTGATTGTAGTTTTTGCAACTTGATAGCAAAATTCCAGAAACCACGTGGAAACAACTTGCGCATTAAAAAATGTTAGAACACGAGAGCAGTATAGAATTTTGTGATCACTGTTCACAGTTAAGGTTAATCGCCGCATAAAACACTATCAAAATTATACTTCAACTAGCCAAAGAAACAGAAACAGCAAAATTATATACTGTTCACGTCCGCCATGTTCGAATGCCACAAATCGAATCGTCGACCTTACGATAGCTAAGCTTATGCAAAATATGCGTGTTCATGCAGTTCCTCCACACTGTAAGAACACACACAAATTACACAAACCCATCTATCACCTCCACCACAACAAAAACGTTTCGAACTCAAACAGCTATAGCTAACACTAGAACAGGGAAGGCGAACCAATGGCACGCGGTACAATATTTTGGGCACGTCACTGATCACAAAATTTATTATGCAATAGGTATAAGCACAAGACATATTTAATTGTTGCTCATGCTATTTTAACAGGTTTTTACCTATTCAGGAAGCAGAGATTGAACGGCACCCAATTCAACACTTAAACAAATTGTGAAATTGTGTTGTTGTTGTGTGTTGTTGTTGTTTGTTACTTAAACAAATTGTACACCATAAATCAGTACAAAAACGTATTTATAATACACTTAGATTCAGGGTAGACAAAAGGCAAGTGTCTAAATATATATAACTTTAATCTCAATAAAAATTAATCAATATTCTAAACTTAAACATAAATAGTTTTACATAAAAAAAACCTAAAGCTAAGACAAATTACTTAAAGAGCCCTTCATGTTCAAAATTGTAGTTTAGATACAAAACATACTTAAGTAATTCCAACTCCATTACCATTCTTGCCTACTATAATACATTTTGCACGAATGAAACTAAAGCCACTCAGTTAAATTTCAACTAAATTTAAATATTTATAACAAGGTATTTTGGTCGTTTAGAAATGAGTTCGGAAAATAATACCAGGCTAATTTGCTAGCACAAAACACGGCGTAAATTTAATATGGCTAATTATTTATTAGATGAATTTAAAATAAGTATCTTTTATCTGTGAGTTCGTCTACGCAGAAATAAATAATGAGTAGGGGAAACCGAGGAGAGTTGTGACATCGTCGATTTTTGGGATCTTATCTGCTGCTCGCGCGCTTGTTGCTCAGCGAGCTATAGAGAGAGCTATGCTTGGGGTTTCTCTACAGGATCGAATCAGAAATGAGGAGATACGTAGAACAAGGGCGACCGACATAGCCAAGCGAATTAGCTCGCTGAAGTGGCAATGGGCAGGCCATATAGCACGAAGAACAGATGGCCGTTGGGGCCGAAAAGTTCTCGAGTGGAGACCGCGGATTGGCAAGCGCAGCGTAGGACGTCCACCAATAGGATGGACGGATGACCTGGTTAAAGCTGCGCGTTCACGGCGGATGCAAGCCACTGCCAAGAAGCGACTGGAGGTCTACGTATAACGTAACGTGAAGGCCCAAGTATAACAGTGGACGTCCTACGGCTGAGATGATGACGATGATGATGAAGCTCGCAACACAGCACGTGTTTATAAGTGACTATAAGCGCCGCTGCTTCTGACTGTATCTACTTATTAAGCTTTATGAAAAAAAAAAAGTTCTAAAAGAGCTCCTAAAAGTAGATATATCTTCTTAAATACAGTATTCAACTTAATCTTAACACAGTAAAGTTCAAATTTGCTTGACGAAGGTTGATTCCCCTAAAGGGTGTTGTTATAAGGGTATGTTTACACTACAAGTTATTAGTTGTGTCAACACAAAGGTGACGTCACTGGAAGACAAATGGCTGGTGTGTGTATAAACGAGCCTTTTCTATTACAGAAAATATTAATAATTCAGTAGGTCGGGTTAGGTTGTTTGTAAATTATTACAGTTTCACAAGAATTTACGTTCATTTTAGTTTTTTTTTCTGTTTTGTTTTCTGGGGCAATAAACTAATGATTGAGTTGACGAGCTGTCGGTAGGCCTCCAACAAGATGGAGCGACGACCTGGTTAAGATCGCGGGATCACGGTGGATGCGAAAAGCACAAGACCGGTCTGAGTGGAGAGCCTCGGGAGAGGTCTATGTCCAGCAGTGGACGTCTTTCGGCTGATAATAATAATATGATGATGATGATGAAATGATTTTGTTTTTTTTTTTATTACAATGAATTGCAACGTTAAGTCACTTTGGAGATGTGACCCGATGCTATATTGTCTCACGTGACACTTTAAAAAAAATCGGCCGAGCGTGTGTTGTACTTTACATATTAGTGCACCTCACATTCACAAACACTTTTTATCTATACATATACAGGGTGGCTAATTTATATTAGGTTGCCACAGCTATATAAATCGCTTTTATACCTTTTTAATCCAACTGATGTGGCCACCATATGAGGCCCACACAGATCGCCATCGTATGGCGGATTTTTCTCGACCTCAGACTTCCGTTAAGGAAATGATCGAAACACGTGCTAATGTTTAATGATATAGTTGGATATTTGAAAGGTCATTGCTCTTCTAAGTTTAAGGAACGGTTTACTAATGTTTCGGCGAAAATTATTTAGACAATTATCAGCTCCCAAACTATTTATCCCATATTTTTATTTAGGCGAAATGTTATTTCCCAACTCAACATTTCGCACTGATATCATTTCCCAACTAATCATTTGATAAATTATTATTATGTAAATTATTACCTGGGATTTTTTTAAGATGTCATTTATGTTTTGGTCAAAATGTATTGATTGGCATACCTTAACTTAGCAACATATTGAATGGCATCCAACCTCCTTTCCTAGTGGCAGGTTATACTGGCTGCTATAAAAAAAAACCTAAGATCGAAGGCTAAGGCTTCGCTTCGATCCCGCCTTAGCCTTTGAACCTAAACTATCCACGTCGCTTCTGCTCCAAACCGTCTTACGTACATCTTAAGGAACATTTCTTATATGAGTGGATCAACTATTCCTTGCTGTTATTCTGTCCCGTCGCCAGGGGACAAAAGTAGTAAGTTAAATAGAAGAAATGTTGTGTCACATTATACTAACATGCTTATTAGATGACCAGTAATAGAATGGGCTTAAAACGACCACAAAAATGCATGTTTGGTAAATGTGAATTCTATAAAGTTAAGGTTTAAAGAGAGACTCAGGAAACCGTAACTATAGCAACGAGTGACAAGAAAAAGTTGATCGACCAATTTGCTTTAAAAAATAAATAAAAATAAAGTACGAAATTTATACCAAAAAGAAATTAAAATAGGATTGTAATTATCAATTTTTTTGCAGACGGAGTCACGGCAAAAGCTAGTTATTCCGTAATTGAACTGATTTGATTTTCTTTTCAACAACTAGGTATATTTTATACCCACATTTTTAATAGTGATATATATCAAGTTCATAAATCTAAATAACTCAGAAACAATGGACGTAACGCGTTAAGCTAAATCACGCGTTATTACAAGAGCCATAAGTCTTATATTACCATAAATCTGTCAACGCATTTAATAAGACGACGCTGGGGAGCGCATTTTGAAATCCTAGTACGGATATCAAATTAAGGTATTAAAAAAATACAGATTTAACATTGCTTTTTAGGTTTAATATTGTTTTTTAACAGGTGGTAGGACCTTTTGCAAGGTCCGCCCGGATTGCTACCACCATCTTGCTCGCTAATCATGTCGTGAAGCAGCAGTGCTTGCACTGTTGTGTTTCGGCGCGGAGAGTAAGACAGCCGGTGAATTTACTGGCACTTGAGGTATTCCAACTTCAGCCTCTAGGTTGGCAACGCATCTGCAGATGTTTATGGGCGGTGGTGATCTCTTACCACCAGGAGACCCACTTGCTCGTTTGCCTTCCAGTCGTATAAAAAAAAGGTAATTTATTGAATCAGGCGTTACTTTGCGGAGGTCCATATCAATGAACTAAAATAATTTCTTTGCTCATCCGGGACCTTAAGATAGCTAAGTCTATGCAAATTATGCGTGTTCATGCAGTTCCTCCACCTCCACACTGTAAGAACACACACAAATTACACAAACCCATCTATCACCACCACCACAACACACTGACGCGTTTCGAACTCAACCAGAGCTCATCTTCAGAGTGACAACCGTACACCATGCTACCAGTTGTTAGTTGTTAGCTATCTTAAGGTCGCGAGTGAGCAAAGAAATTATTTTAGTTAATAAAAAAAAAGGTTTATATTTTTTGTAGAGTTCCGTTCTCAAAAAGTAAAAGAAATAAACTCAACCCGTATATCGCTCTATCTAACGAAAATACAAACTGACACATGGATGCACAGAAAAACTAGAAAAAGACCAGCGCTGGGAAACGAACTCAGGTGCTCAGCAATCCGTGCTGCGTGCTATAACCCCTACACCACCACTGGACAGTACGTTTCCCAACTAACAATTTGGCGATAAGATAAGCTCTACCGCCGTATATTAGTTCTTTTAAACTCCTTTAGCTCTAGCACGACCTAAAAATTAGCGATATAGCACGCTCTAACTCTCTTATAACTCTCTTATAGTCCGATTTTGGCACAGACCTTATCACTTCAAGTGGTATAATAGTGCTACAGCAGCGACGCATATTACCAAAGGAGATAATAAAGAGCCACAACAGCCGTAACTTGTACCAAGGGTTCTATAAAACCTGTAAAATGTTTTCTTATATCACTTAAAGCGCGACAAAAGAGCTACAGTGGTGAAAATAAACTCTCCGCGAATAAAGGAGATAATAAAGAGCTACAATAGCCGTAACTTGCGCCAAGGGTTCTATGAAACCTGTAGAATGTTTTCTTATATCACTTAAAGCGCGACAAAAGAGCTACAGTGGTGAAAATAAACTCTTTGCGTGATACAAAAGCTCTTAGTGTACACTATTGTATTCAATTTTATAGAAATATTTCTATTTGGAAATTAACATGTGTCATTTTTAATAATAAAACGCGAACAGTGCTAATATTATTGTAATGGCGACGGGAAAGACGGAAAACGGTAAGTGCGTTATTTTAATATGAGTTATTTTTACGTAGATACGTGAAAAACTATTGCGGTTGTAAGTTTTCTGTTATTATATATGATATTTTACATCTCAATTTTCAAGCGCCTTAGAAATATATACGTTTCGATTAAAATTTTAGACGATAAAATACTACGGTGCATTTTTTTTTTTCGAAAAGTTAATTTAACGGGTTAGGTTTGCAAATGGGTGTAGTAAAGTAACTAGATCTGATATTTTTGAAGACTGTACAGTAAATTATACTTAATTTTCATGATTATGTTTGCCATTTTAAGGTTATTATTTGTAAACGAAAATGGCGTTGTTGTCTGTAACTCTTAAACATTCCGATATCTCTATACTATCACTTCAGAGCGCAAGGCTAACTAAAAAAGTCATATTTATTACTACTGTAGAACTGATAACTCTAAAATAGAGTTATTACATATCTTATTAACACTTAAAGCTCTTATAGTTGAAGAAAATTAGATTGCAATGTATGGAAAAATTGGCAAAATTAAAGCAAGAGGTTTATCTATCAGGATATGTAGGTTATGGAGAAAAAATAAATTTTACCCACTCTCCCCCCCCCCTCCGGGGGGAGCGTCACCCCCCCGCGCCCTCGAATATGTCCCGGATCGCGGTATTTTCCATTATAAAAGAAAACCGTACACGATACATAAAAAGTGTGTAGGAACGAAATAATCCTAGATAAATTTACTATAAACCTTTCATACATACAAAAGCGATACCACTTACAGTTTCAGCGCAATCTGGCACCAAATACGAACATTTTTAATAATTTATCCAGTTTTTTTTGTTAATTGTTTAGTTTTTTCAATTATTTCACACTTTACCGCCAAGATATGTATGACTAAAGTAAAGAACAGGATATCTTCTTTATAAAAAGGTATAATTCATTTCTGAACTCATTCATTTGACGCTGCTATGCTATTTTGAAAATTCACCATAATCAGCTACTGCGACATTAACTTAGGAAAAAGTACCAAAAAAAAAACTATTTAGTCCGTAAGTAAGATTATAATAAAATATTACACATTTTTTAGGGTCCCGTAGCCAAAATGGCAAAAGCGGAACCCTCATAGTTGCGCCATGTCTGTCTGTCTGTCTGTCTGTCCGTTCGCGGCTTTGCTCAGAGACTATCAATGCTAGAAAGCTGTAATTTTGCACGAATATATATGTAAACTATGCCGACAAAACAGTGTAATAAAATATAAAAAAAAAAAAATTTTTTTAGTACCTCCCATAGATGTAAAGTGGGGGTGTTTTTTTTTTTTCTCATCCAACCTTGTAGTGTGGGGTATCGTTGGATAGGTTTTTTAAAATCATTAGGGGGTTGCTAAAACAATTTTTCCATTCAGTGATTCATTTGCAAAATATTAAACTTTAAAGCGCAAATTTTCATTAAAATCGGGCGTCCCCCCCTCTAAAATCTAAACCGGTGGGTAGAAAAAATTAAAAAAATTCAGGACGATAGTAAGTATATCAAACTTGCAAGGAAAACTATAACGGTTAAGTTTTCTTGAGAATTATTAGTAGTTTAAGAATAAATTGCAGCCTAAGGTATAAATATACCTAAACCGTCCGTCTGTCATAGCCAATTTGATCCGAAACTACTAAACCGATTGAATTCAAATTTAGTTCACCTATGTAAATTGATGACCCAAACACGGACGTGTAAAGTAAATTAATTAATTTTAAACACGGGGGCCAGTTTGGGGGGATGGGGGGGGGGTAAAATAAAAAAAAAATGTAGAAACTATATCATGTGATATATCAAATGAAAGGGTACATTATGAAAATCTCAAATATATATTTTTCATTATTTTAAATTAATCCGTTTTGAAGTTATTTAAGAAAATAGGTGAAAATTAACCATTTCCCCGCCCCTATCTCCTAAAAGCCCAGCAGGGCCTACATTTTTTTTTAAAATACAGAAAATAGGTCCATACCTATAGCTTATAGGAAAACATATGAGAATGTAATGGTATTTAAAGTAACACCATATAACCAGTATGAACATTTATATTTCGCTGAATGGCCAAATGAACTAAATTAAAAAAATAGCATAGCAATGGTAAATGAAAGATTTTAGAAATTAATTATACCTTTTTATAAAGAATATATTCTATTCTTTACTTCTGTCATACATATCTTGGCGGTAAAATGTGAAGTATTTGAGAAAACTAACCTTTTAGCCGAAAAAATAGATTAATTTAAAAAAAAGTTAGTATTTGGTATCATATTGCGCTGGAACTATAAGTGATATCGCTTTTAAATGTATGAAAGGTTTATAGTAAATTTATCAAGGATTATTTCGTTCCTACACACTTTTTATGTATCGTGTACGGTTTTCTTTTATAATGGAAAATACCGCGATCCGGGACATATTCGAGGGCGCGGGGGGGTGACGCTCCCCCCGGAGGGGGGGGGGAGAGTGGGTAAAATTTATTTTTTCTCTATAACCTACATATCCTGATAGATAAACCTCTTGCTTTAATTTTGCCAAATTTTGATCTAATTGTACTGAACTATTAAAGAGCTATACCCTAACTCCGTTATATCACTCACTCATTGAGAGTTATTAGAATTGCCACTATAACCTTTATACAGCTTTAAGATTTTCCTACAGCTTATTTAACACTAAAGGCTACATTTAGCACTAGAAGGTAAACATAACACTCTTACAGAGCGACAGCATTAAGACGCGTTAATAGACACTCCAAAAGAGCTTTCAGTGATAAAATCACCCTACAGCTGCAACTATAAGCTATAACGTGGTAGCTTATAGCTCCACTGTGCAGCTTAAAGTTATTATATTTTTCTAATTTCTATTATATCACTTTACTATCGCCAGCTGACTAATGTATTCAATTAGATCCATAGTGTCACCAAAAGCTATAACTGTAGACCTTGTAAAGCTACTCTACCACTCAAAGCTACAATACGGTCTATTCTTATCGCCAAATTGTTTGTTGGGTTACCTTACATAAAAACTTGTTATCAACACACCTTCTATCATTTTACATTTCCTACATTTTCTTTCTACTAACTTTTTTCTGTCTTTTTACAGAGCCGTGGTGGCCTAGTGGACCTATCGCCTCTCAAGCAGAGGGTCGTGGGTTCAAACCCCGACTCGCACCTGCGTTTTTCGAAATCCATGTGCGGAATTGCATTTGAAATTTACCACGAGCTTTGCAGTGAAGGAAAACATCGTGAGGAAACCTGCACAACCTGCGGAACAATTCAATGGTGCGTGTGAAGTTCCCAATCCGCACAGGGCCCGCGTGGGAACTATGGCCCAAGTCCTCTCATTCTGAGAGGAGGCCTGTGTCCAGCAGTGGGACGTATACCTATAGGCTAGGATGATGACCTTTTCTTTCAGCATGCTGAAATGAAACAGGACGTTCTCAACTCCCACGTCGCATGTTTGACGGATTATTTCCTACCTCGCTCGATTAATCATATCATCCTTCAAACTCTAATTCACTAGTTAGAGTCATTAGAACACTTTATTCCAATTTAGAGAAGACATATTTAGAGCTCACATATCAAATGGAATTTAGACTTAACATATTAAGTTTAAAGTTGAAATTAGAAGCGTTCTAGAAGCGTCTTTAAGTCTATTAATGGATTCGTCGTAACCCTTTAATTCACAAGAAAATTAAACTTTAAAAATATGCGCGGAGAGTTCATATTTAAGTAAGTGTAGTAGTGGAATTAAAACGTTTTGTAATGGTGTTAGGTTTATGAGTTTTATATGGCGGTGTATGGGATTGTAGAAGTTGGTTTATGGGCGTTGATTAGGGTTTGATAATGGGTGCCTGTGATATGATTGTAATTAGTTGTCTTAATTACTTACATGTAGTTTGACAATGATTCGTCTTAATTTTAGTTGGGTAGGCTTGTTGAAAATGATTTTTTTCGCTTACTTATAATTATTTTTATTTTTACAAAGTGTAAAATAGTTAATAAATTAAATTCACTTAAAAAGTAACAAATGCTTTTATTATTACCAAAACGAGAGACACAACTTTGAATAATAATTTGGGGACACCCATTTTATTTAACTACTAGCTTTTGCCCGCGGCTCCGCCCGCGTGGTATTCGGTTATCGCGCGCTGTTCCCTCGGGAACTGTGCATTTTTCCGGGATAAAAAGTAGCCTATGTCACTGTCGGGCCCATAAACTATCTTTATGCCAAAAATCACGTCGATCCGTCGCTCCGTTACGGCATGAAAGACGGACAAACACACAAACATACAAAGATACTTTCGCATTTATAATATTAGTATGGAAATGGATGTTACAATAAAAACAAAAGTGTGTGTGTGTTGTGTTTCGTGCAAAGGATCCCGACCACTACCAGGCGGTAGGACCTCGTGCAAGGTCCGCCCGGATTGCTACCAACATCTTGCTCGCTAATCCTGCCGTGAAGCAGCAGTGCTTGCACTGTTGTATTTCAGCGTGGAGAGTAAGACAGCCGGTGAAATTCCTGGCACTTGAGGTATCCCATCTTAGGTCTCTAGGTTGGCAACGCATCTGCAACCCCCCTGATGATACAGGTGTCTATGGGCGGTGGTGATCTCTTACCATCAGGAGATTCACTTGCTCGTTTGCCATCCAGTCGAATAAAAAAACCTATAAAGAAAAACAAACACACTGAAAAGAATAAACTTGCGTCATGACTCGAACCAGTAACCTCAAAACTATTAGACTACATAAACTCACTAATCGCAAATAGAAAAAGCGGGAGGCGATTATTTTAAGAAACTGGGCCGCGCGCAATCAACATGTGGTTTCTTCAATAAAAGTTTATGAGCTACAGTCGAATTGATAGACACACGTGCTAAACAATTTAATTGATTACTTGTAACATGGCTGGATCAAGATGATTTATGTATGTTGGAGTCTACAGTAGGTGTGTCTGTATTTATGTGTGGATATATAGAGCTGAACATCTGGAATAACATATAAGTAGCGTCGATCGATGACAAGTAATGCCGCGTAATCAGCAATTGCATTTTTTCAGGAGAGCATTAAAATTAAAGTTGGTATATTTTGGGTATATTTTTTTAAATAGGGTCAGAAGGTTCTCGAATGACGTCCGCGGACCGGGAGACGAGCTGTCGGTAGGCCTTCAACAAGATGGAGCGACGACCTGGCTAAGATCGCGGGATCGCGGTGGATGCGAAAAGCACAAGACCGGTCTAAGTGGAGAGCTTTGGGGGAGGCCTATGTCCAGCAGTGGACGTCATTCAGCCGACAGGATGATGATGATGATGAGATACAAAATTTAAAATTTTAACCCCCGACGCAATAAGAGACCTGGGTGGGTTATAAGTTTGACCGCTATGTGTCTGTGTGTATGTCTGTGACATAGTAGCTCTTAAACGGGTGGACATTATTTGTGCGTGTTGCGGCAACCGCCCAGTCGCGTGCTTTGAAGGGCTACGAAATAGCCCGAAACATGTCCATATTATCCGCTATAATATAATTTAATAAAACCGATCATGCGTTGAACTCCTCGCAGTGCACAATCAGTATTAAGCTATACTCGACACGTTCCGCATAAAGCAGATATAATTTCGCAACTAGGCCAAACAGCTCGCACTGAATCGATCATAGAGTTAAGCTTCCTTTGATGCAACTGGGAAAGATATATATTACACTATCCCCTTTCTGTACCGCGGGTAATTTTCAAATTTCCGGGAAAAAATAGTCTTTTTAATGGTCTTAAACTAAATCTTTTTCACTATAATAAGACACAAAGCAGGTGTTAGGACCTTGTGCAAGGTCCGCCCGGATTGCTACCACCATCTTGCTCGCTAATCTTGCCGTGAAGCAGCTGTGCTTGGACTGTTGTCTGTTTCGGCTTGGAGAGTAAGACAGCCGGTGAAATTACTGGTACTTGAGGTATCCCATCTTAGGCCTCTAAGTTGGCAACGCATCTGCAATCCCCCTGGTGTTGCAGGTGTCTATGGGCAGTGGTCATCTGTTACCATCAGGAGGCCCACATGTTCGTATGCCATCCAGTCAAATAAAAAAAAACAAAGATAAATAGATATTTGGAGCACTTTGCTGTTGCTAAAGTTCACAAACTGCATATGCCGATAATATTGGAAGCAGTGTCTAAAAACAGATGACGTTAAGCCATAATCGATAATAAGCGCCTCATTTCCCATTAAAATGCTCGACAGTGTACTCATGAACTATAGGGTAACCATACTACTGGGTGATTCGGGAGACTTGAGCAGGACCAACCCTTGATAATGGATCGTTCACAATCACATTTAAAACCCCACACCTGCAATTGCAGTGACCATGCACTTAGTAAAAAATTCAAAACCTAAAATAATATTATAATAGGGTGTTTCCCACCTGTACCTAACTGTCTATTTGTCTGTTGCGTCTTAAGGTTTACACAGCTTTTTTTTTTATTAGTCTGGATGGTAAACGAGCATATTATGGGTCTCCTGATGGTAAGAAATCACCACCGCCCATAGACACCTGCAACACCAGGGGGATTGCACATGCGTTGCCAACCTAGAGGCCTAAGATGAGATACCTCAAGTGCCGGTAATTTCACTGGCTGTCTTACTCTCCACGCCGAAATGCACTACAGTGTACGTCGCCTAGACGCTTAGTGCACTATTTGTAGGGTTACCATAAATTTACTCCAAAAAACCTCTGAGTTGGAAAGAAAGAAAGATACATTTATTCTCAACAACACATGAAACCGAATCCGAATGTTATTGATAATATATCTAAGTCCCATTAGGCCCTATAGGTAACTGAAAATTCAGGGTTCTAGCTTTAGCCTTAACAAAAATACAGGGCGTTGAAAATAGCCTGAATGGCTTCGAGAAAAGTATGGTACGGCCGTGTTTTTGTTTTGTGTTGCTCAACTTGGCGGGGGCACTACCGTGCCCCCAGATAACAAAAAATTGTACCGACTACAAAAAAACCATGAAAATAATTTTCTACCAGTCTGAAGTCGGTCGGTGCCTCAGTACGCGGCGGCCAGTGATTCGCAACTGTAGTTTCACACTATTTCCTTCAAGATGTATATTGTTTCATGTGTTGTTGAAAATAAATGTATCTTTCTTTCTTTCCAACTCAAAGAGCTTTTTTTTTGGAGCAAATTTTTTTTTTTAATTTATTTACTCATTTATGTTATACAAAACAAACTAAAATTATACTTCACCAAACTGCGAAACAGTTTGTTGGCGAATACTACACATTGATGGTAACCCTACATATAGTGCACTAAGCGTCTAGGCGACGTACACTGTAGTGCATTTAAATTATCGATCACGAAGGTAGACAAAGGGGGCAGTCAGTAAAGAATCTTGAACGATACCGCGTCATGCACACGCTTGGCTGCTGCTTAGGGATGGGAAAGGGTTGGAAAACATCGATAAAATTATTTATCACCCAATTTATGGACATGAAAGAAAAAAAAAGATAGAAAGAAAACATAAACACGAAATTTTCATAAACAAATGTTTATTAGGAAATTGAAAAATTCCGTCCTCTCAAAATGCTATTACTTACACACAAACTCATACGTGCACACTCTTATCTATATATATAAAAGGCAAAACTGACTCACTGGGTTATATATCAACGAACAGGCCAAAGCGCTGGGCCTAGAAACTTGTAGTTTAATACCTTTGGACATGCGATTTTGTATATTTATCTTGTACATTTTTTCGGGGAACTCGGAAACGGCGTTAACGATTTCAGTGAAATTTGTTGTTTGGGGGCAAAAGTAGAAAATTAAAGTTTGCAAATTATAACGTGGGACATATCTATAAAATTAAAGCGCTCGTTTTGAGAATCACTAAAATGATTTAAAAAAAATAGGTAATGATCAATTATTTCCCTCCCTAAGTATCTTCGAAAGTACTGAGACTAAAAATATAAATAAGAAAAACTACATTGTAGTATCGCACGAAACCCTGTCTATCAGTTTTAGATTCACAACTGACCGGTTTTTTTTTCGATTATAAAACCCAAAAAGACTGAGACTTATTGTCGATAAACTGATACACTATCGATAACTAATCCATCCCTAATCCACGCTAAAACAAGAAGGCAACCATGATCAAATATTTTCCTTCCCCGAATTATCTTCGAAATATATATCTGAGAATAAAAATAGAAATAAGAAAAACTAAAATATTTTATCGCACGAAATCGTCTCTACGAGATTTAGACTCACAACTGACCGATTTTTGTTTCGATTATAAAACCCAAAAAGACTAAGACTTATTGTCGATAAACTGATACACTATCGATAACTAATCCATCCCTAATCCACGCTAAAACAAGAAGGCAACCGCAACAGGCGGCCCGTGTTTTATTTTGAAAGCGCTTTAAGCGAACTAAGCTATCGGTTTTGAACTTCAGCGCCTTTACGGATAGACTTGGAAGCACAAACGCTATGCGCGTACGCAAAATATAGAATAACTATCTTATGCCCGAAACTTCGTCTGCGCGGCTCTAGGTTATCGCGTGGTGGCGCCCTCTATCGGAATAAAAAGTATGCTATGTTCATTCTTGGGGCTTAAACTATCTCTATACTAAATTTAATCAAAATCGGTTCAGCGGTTTCGACGTGAAAGCGAACAGACAGACAGACAAACAGACAGACAGACAGACAGAGTTACTTTCGCATTTGTATTAGAAGGGATAAAGAACAGTAACACCATGCTACCAATTGTTAGACTAACAACTCTAACAACTGACTGGTAGAGCCTAACTGGTACGGTTGTACTGTACTGGTGTACGGTTGTGTTACCCTGAAGATGAGCTCTGGTTGAGTTCGAAACGCGTCAGTGTGATGTCGTGGTGATAGATGGGTTTGTGTAATTTGTGTGTGTTCCTACAGTGTGGAGGTGGAGGAACTGCATGAACACGCATATTTTGTATAGGCTTAGCTATGGTAAGGTCGCGGGTGAGCAAGGAAATTATTTTAGTTCATTGATATGATCAAGTCAGAAGATGTCAGTGTACAGTCGGAGTAAAAAAAGGTTCGTCACCTTAAGATCTATTTTGCTTTGCTCAGTATGAGCGCTAATCTGCTTTACCGACTGAATAGTATAGGACATACTGCGTCAACCTGTCAACCTGCTAAACATAATCAGGTGACCATATAGTTCGGTACAATTAGATCAAAATTTGGCAAAATTAAAGCAAGAGGTTTATCTATCAGGATATGTAGGTTATAGAGAAAAAATAAATTTTACCCACTCTCCCCCCCCCCTCCGGGGGGAGCGTCACCCCCCCGCGCCTTCGAATATGTCCCGGATCGCGGTATTTTCCATTATAAAAGAAAACCGTACACGATACATAAAAAGTGTGTAGGAACGAAATAATCCTTGATAAATTTACTATAAACCTTTCATACATTTAAAAGCGATATCACTTATAGTTCCAGCGCAATATGATACGAAATACTAACTTTTTTTAAAATTAATCTATTTTTTCGGCTAAAAGGTTAGTTTTCTCAAATACTTCACATTTTACCGCCAAGATATGTATGACAGAAGTAAAGAATAGAATATATTCTTTATAAAAAGGTATAATTAATTTCTAAAATCTTTCATTTACCATTGCTATGCTATTTTTTTAATTTAGTTCATTTGGCCATTCAGCGAAATATAAATGTTCATACTGGTTAAATGGTGTTACTTTAAATACCATTAGATTCTCATATGTTTTCCTATAAGCTATAGGTATGGACCTATTTTCTGTATTTAAAAAAAAAATGTAGGCCCTGCTGGGCTTTTAGGAGATAGGGGCGGGGAAATGGTTAATTTTCACCTATTTTCTTAAATAACTTCAAAACGGATTAATTTAAAATAATGAAGAATATATATTTGAAATGTTCATAATGTACCCTTTCATTTGATATGTCACATGATATAGTTTCTAGATTTTTTTTTCTCATTTACCCCCCCATCCCCCCAAACTGGCCCCCGTGTTTAAAATTAATTAATTTACTTTACACGTCCGTGTTTGGGTCATCAATTTACATAGGTGAACTAAATTTGAATTCAATCGGTCTAGTAGTTTCGGATCAAATTGGCTATGACAGACGGACGGTTTAGGTATATTTATACCTTAGGCTGCAATTTATTCTTAAACTACTAATAATTCTCAAGAAAACTTAACCGTTATAGTTTTCCTTGCAAGTTTGATATACTTACTATCGTCCTGAATTTTTTTTAATTTTTTCTACCCACCGGTTTAGATTTTAGAGGGGGGGACGCCCGATTTTAATGAAAATTTGCGCTTTAAAGTTTAATATCTTGCAAATGAATCACTGAATGGAAAAATTGTTTTAGCAACCCCCTAATGATTTTAAAAAACCTATCCAACGATACCCCACACTACAAGGTTGGATGAGAAAAAAAAAAAACACCCCCACTTTACGTCTATGGGAGGTACTAAAAAAAAAATATTTTTAAAATTTTTTATTACACTGTTTTGTCGGCATAGTTTACATATATATTCGTGCAAAATTACAGCTTTCTAGCATTGATAGTCTCTGAGCAAAGCCGCGAACGGACAGACAGACAGACAGACAGACATGGCGCAACTATGAGGGTTCCGCTTTTGCCATTTTGGCTACGGAACCCTAAAAAATGTGTAATATTTTATTATAATCTTACTTACGGACTAAATAGTTTTTTTTTTGGTACTTTTTCCTAAGTTAATGTCGCAGTAGCTGATTATGGTGAATTTTCAAAATAGCATAGCAGCGTCAAATGAATGAGTTTTGAAATGAATTATACCTTTTTATAAAGAAGATATCCTGTGCTTTACTTTAGTCATACATATCTTGGCGGTAAAGTGTGAAATAATTGAAAAAACTAAACAATTAACAAAAAAAACTGGATAAATTATTAAAAATGTTCGTATTTGGTGCCAGATTGCGCTGAAACTGTAAGTGGTATCGCTTTCGTATGTATGAAAGGTTTATAGTAAATTTATCTAGGATTATTTCGTTCCTACACACTTTTTATGTATCGTGTACGGTTTTCTTTTATAATGGAAAATACCGCGATCCGGGACATATTCGAGGGCGCGGGGGGGTGACGCTCCCCCCGGAGGGGGGGGGGGGAGAGTGGGTAAAATTTATTTTTTCTCCATAACCTACATATCCTGATAGATAAACCTCTTGCTTTAATTTTGCCAATTTTTCCATACATTGCAATCTAATTTTCTTCAACTAATAGACACCCTACAACTACACCTTGGCACTGAGAAACACTGACAATTAAATAGAACATCATTTGATTGAAACTTTTACGTAATTGTTTATTAAAAAGGTTTTGGTATTGATATCAAACTAGACATATGTTAGAGGTATATACTATTTTGACCCTTGTTATCATGCAAAGTAAGTATAATTTGATATGCACTTGTCTACTTAGTACTTTGGTTTCAAAACTTACTAAGAGTCTATGACTTCTTAAAGGAATCAATTTAATAACTGACGAAGGTTTTTCTACCCCCACTACACGACACTTGATCGCTGTTTTTACGCAAGTTAAGTCGCGAGTAAAGGCTAGTATATAAATATTAACAGTTGCAGTAACAGGTGGACATTAGTGCCGAATTACCGGTAATTAAGCCTAATTTGTCCGGAACTAGTGTTGTGGTCATTAGTTTATCAAATTACCGGAAAATTCATTACGGTAAATTAAATGGCCGGCATTCCATTTTGCACGAACTAGAATTAACTAGATGGATTTAATTTAATTTTCGTGTTTAGAAAGTGAGTAATTTGACGAACGTATAGCCCAGTGATGGAGAACCTACTGCCAAGCTTGAGGTTCCGGGTTCAATATTCGGACGGGGCAGAAATTTGTGTGAAAAATCATATTTTTTAAGTATGTTTCTATTTACATATTTATAGCATACCCAACAAAAAGTTGGAACTCCCGACTTTGCCACTTCAAAGTTGAATATTTCGACTGAACCGATTGTGATGAAACATGACTAAGAAACATCGCTAGAAAATCTGATTTCAAATTTAAAAAAATCATTCAAATCGGTCAACCCGTTTAAGAGCTACGGTGCCACAGACAGACACACATAGCGGACAAACTTATAACCCCTCTTTTTGCGTTGGGGGTTAAAAACAAACATTAGTCACAATACAATACAATACAATACAATACAAAGACTCTTTATTGTACACCAGAAATAGTAAGAGATACAGAAAACAAATACACAGAGAAAAAATTACACGGTAAGCAATAGTCACTTTCAGATTACGTGGTTTAATTTGTTTGTTAGGTTTTTGTTGGTTAGGTTAGGTTATGTTTTAATAATAATAATAGAGGCAGACCGAAGAGAAGATGGCGAGATGACTTGGACGCATATCAAATAGAGTGGCAGGAGCATGCTCTCGATAGGGACGAGTGGCGGAAAGAAGGGGAGGCCTTTGCCCAGCAGTGGGACACTTTAACAGACTAGCAAAAAAAAAAGTAATTCCAGAGGCTCAAATATTATATTATCAGGTATATTTCACTGCAGTCAGACAAAGCTATCTTCAGCTAAAACGTAATCGCAGCGAGCGTTTAAAAAAACGCTGCAATTTAACTGCGAACGTGAATATGCAAAGTGGTTGCTGCATTTGATGCTCCAGAGAGGGCGCTGTGTACACTGACGCGTAATTTTAGGGATCCTTATTTGGGCCAATAAACTTTTTTACCGACACTTTGGGCGTTTCCTGAGTTACCAAGATTGTCTCTGGCGTTACCAAAAAATCGTACTTCCAACAAGATATTTCACGGTTTAATAGGTTGAACTTACGTAAGATGGCATGTATTTATGTACACCATCTATTAAATTACAGAAAAAACATGTTTACTTACAAAAATCTGCAATTGATTGAAAAAATTCGCGGACAGATTAGTGTCGGTAAAAAAGTTGATTGGCCCATTTTGCCCAAGAAAATGTTATTTATAAAACAAAAGAAGCTCAGTTAAGCGTAGTATATACCCAACCTTGTATTTAAAACTCGATGGTTAGAGGCATCCTACATATTTTAAAAATTAATAAAAAAACTTATGTACGTATACAAGCGATTATTATTGAATGGACACTCGACAAAGAGGAAATTGAGGAGACGTGTGCCCTGCAGTGGGGTTACTCATATAGGTCGAAATGATAATACTGAACTATTTGCATAAGCAAAAATATGAAAATTGAAGTGGCAATGGGCAGGTCACATCGCTCGAAAAACAGATAACCGTTGGGGGAAAAAATTAAACTCGATTTAAGACGTGACTTATCCGGGAAAATATATCGAATAGGAGTGAGTCTCACGGTAGTTTTAAGTTAGAAATTTTGTACAATAGTCTTACTACTTACTACTACTCCCTATTACCTTTTTTGTTACGCTTCGGTGTGAGATCACCCTGTACCACTTTAATATTCATGCGCAGCTTATCCCCGGGATGAAACACGCTGTATATCACCTCCAGCTAGCTGAGCTACGTGCCAATCTGCTAACTGGCATACTCGTATAAGTTGGTCAAGGTTTGCCAATTCCTATTTCAAAAATAAATAAATACTAGCTTTTGCCCGCGGCTCCGACCGCGTGGTATTCGGTTATCGCGCGCTGTTCCCTCGGAAACTGTGTATGTTTCCAGGATAAAAAGTAGCCTTTGTCACTCTCGGGCCCAAAAACAACCTCTACACCAAAAATCACGTCGATCCGTCGCTCCGTTACAGCGTGAAAGACGGATAAACACACAAACACACTTTCGCATTTATAACATTAGTATCCATGGATTAACCTTTTTCCCGCGGTTTTTCTTCCTTAAACCACTGATCTAGCAATTAAACTTCAATTCTGGGATTTTACTAAATTATACAGAGGCAGTAGAACTAAGGTTACCGACATAGCCCGAAGAATTGCGAAAATGAAGTGGCAGTGGGCGGGGCACATTGCTCGCAGGACTGAAGACCGATGAGGTCAAAAGATTCTAGAATGGCGTCCGCGGACCGGGAGATGAGCTGTCGGTAGGCCTCGAACAAAATAGAGCGACGACCTGGTTAAGATCGCGCGTCTGAGTGGAGACCCTTGTCCATGTCCAGCAGTGGACGTCTTTCGGCTGACATGATGTGATGTGATACAGAGGTTTTACATTATCGCGGTCAGTACTAATTTTATGATTTAAATTGGGGTTCTGTTCCGCGTAACTTGATTTTAGAGAAGCTCAATATTTTTCAGTGAATTTGCCAGTGTCAGAATCGTTATCAAAATATACGAGTATTAGTATATACTTTAAATACTGTCCATTAAAATTTAACATGTTAATGTCACGCTTAAGAAATAATTAGGCTAACCTAACCTAACCTAACCTATTGTAATTATAACTCTTAAATATTGCACTTACATCCTTTTAATAATAATACTGGCATTCTATCCTAAATCCATATTGATTTTCAACATACAACCCCCTGGCCTCTAATCGCCATACAATGAACATAATAACCCATAAGAAACCCCAAAAAGAACCCCAAACTCCATTGAACGTCATATTTATGACGAGGGCACAAATGATTAGTCATTGTTTAAACATGGGGGCCGTAAAAAAAACTTTCGAGCGTGATGAAATAGTACATTGTTATAGGGAAATTTGATATGATTTTTTCGGTTCATTCATTTATTTTCGTGAATGGATTGCAGATGTTTTACTTACTGAATAGGAATAAGATACTACGGCTATATACCTGAAACAAGAGGGTAATTATTAGTGTTATTATACACTTTGTCAATTAGCATAAGAAATAAAAAAAACATCATCAGCCTACATTTTAGATCAAGAGACCCATTGTGGATCACAGACACAATTGAATAAGGTTATGTAAGTTTCCTCAAAATGTTCTTTCACCTGAAATACCTCTGCTCGAGAGGCGATAGATCAAACCACTAGGGAACCAGCATTTTAGGGTTTTTAGGGTAAAAACAGGAACCCTATTACTAAGACTTCGCTGTGCATCCGTCCGTCCGTCCGTCTGTCATCAGGCTGTATCTCGTGAACCGTCGTGCGCGGCTTCATGCGCGAGTCCAACTGGCACTGGGCCGGTTTTTTTTTTAATTTGTTATTTAATATAAATAGATTGATACGAAAAATAGTACTAATTAGGCAGTGATGAATAGTTAGTTAAAGTTTACGCAAACCAAAAGTGGTCAAAAATAAAATATGTAAGTAGTACAAATTAGTAACGAAAAAATAGTAACTAATAAGTAGGTACTATAAAGACTAAGTTACCCAAAAAATATATATGAAAACTTATTTATTACTAAAAACTCTATGAAATTGCGTTTCCTCTTGACAGTAAAACATAAAGTCATGACCATAACATGTATCACAAAATACAACAGCAAAAAATTAAGTCGTATCAACGCGGTACAGTTCTCTTGAATTATTTCAGTGGCAATTGGTCCCTCGTTGCGGCTTTCAATTAATTTTGGGCAGTACACTCGGCAGAATAAGCTTAACAGACGTAGGTACATAAGCTTCAGAAAGAAACGACTCTATTGTAATTGAAATAAGAGCATATGAATATTTTGAACTCTGACTTTTGACCTTCATTTTGTGTAGCAGTAATGTTTCTTTGTTTAATTTCTGTGCCGATAGATGTCACTGTACGGTAACTTATACCATCCTGAATCTCGCTGGCGAGATTTTTCCTAGCAACTATAAAAGGGGTGTCAAATCTAAATACATTCAGTACATATTTGTTTCGTAGTATCTCTATATCGTTCGGTTTATCCAAACATCGATCTAGTATATAAACAAAAATCGAAAATAGGAATTGAACGTTCGGCTATTCCGTCGAGCTACACCAAAAGTATAGTCAGATGAAAAAAATTGAATAATTGCTTTTTGTGCCAAACGCGTACGGACTGAAAGGCAATAACTACAGAAACGTTTGTAGTTCAGTTAGAATAATTGAAACTGGTTTGCTTTGTTTCTAAGGGTAAAGGAAATACCATTGGCTATAAGCTATAAATAATTGGTACTATTTACTTATTTACTAGCTGTTGCCCACGACTTCGTCTGAAAAGAAAATGTTTTTCACGCACTCGCGGTAACTATATTCATCAGAGACAAAAACTATCTTCTAAATCTATCTTCTCTATCTTAATAAAGTCTCAAACTAATACCTTAGGAGCCTTAGGACGTCCGGTTGAGAGCTTGAAACGTAAAGCGTATCAAACTAACAAACATTCACATTCAAATTTATGTATGTATAGTGTAAGTTTGCAAACCCGTATCTGACCCGTTTGTACCTGTGTGGTCATCATCATCATCATGTTAGCCGAAAGACGTCCACTGCTGGACATAGGCCTCCCCCAAAGCTCTCCACTCAGACCGGTCTTGTGCTTTTCGCATCCACCGCGATCCCGCGATCTTAACCACGTCGTCGCTCCATCTTGTTGGACCCGTGTGGTGTCGGGTTAGAATTACACCCTCTCCATTTCTTCCGTGGATGTCGTAAGAGGTGACTGAGTATAGGTTAAGGTATACCGTAGGCGACAGGCTAGCACCTGTCACTATTGTACCATTTTTGTCAAACTTAAAATCGAAAATTGCTAAAAGTGGCTCAGAAGCGGTAACGTTTCGTGTGCACTACCTAACCCAATTGGGAATACAGGTGTGATATTCGTGTGTGTGTCACGTGTAAGTTTGCATTAGTAGAATTAAAAAAATTACACTGGCAACTCTTAGAAAGAAAGAAATCATTTATTGCCACAAAAAAAAACACCACCACCTTATCACCTGCAATTTGTAAAGCCGTAAAACCATTATCTGTGAAATATTACAGAGAATGGTTTATTAGGGAATAAATATTTTTGACTATTACTTTTTTTTCCACTTCCACTTTCACTCCACCACCGTCTCCGTCACCGCCTCCGCCTCCGTCTCCGCTCACGCTTACGCCTCCACTAAGGCCTCCCGTCAAGATCGCCTATGCCTAACCCAATTGGCATTCACGCATGCAGACGCGATCTATCCCGTTTAAGCTCCGTTCCAATAAAACTATAGTCGTGTTAAATTACATTTGAACAGCGTGAAAGCGGTGTTTTGACAAATCTTGTGAGCCAGTCGAGAACGATGACAAACGTGCGACGCGTGCGCGTCTTAGAGGGAGACGGCATAGTGCTGGTCGTAAGGGACGAACTGAAGCGTTTATCTGCATAGGAATGTTATAAAATTATAGAATTAAACGATTGTACACATTTGTAAGTGCTTGTTGAAGTCTAAATTAAATAAAGATATTTTTCACTTCTCGTGCTCGTAAAGTTGGTGTTTAAGCTGGATCTAGGCGACATAACATCCATTTTTATGCTCTAGGGTATAAAGTAAAATCTTCGTCTAAGACCAAGGTAATCCGTTGTCAACAGCCACAAACAAAAAAGTTTCTATATATTTTTTAATAATTCCGCTGAGAGAAACAAGCGATGTAAATACGCAGCCCTCGGTGAGGATTGTATATTTACGCCTTTTGGTGTAGAAACTCTGGGGCCTTTGGGGCCAGAGGCAAAACAGCTCTTCCGTGAGCTTATCTTCTCGGCTGGTAGATATCACACGGGATCGGCGGGCTGATGCTTACCTTGCACGACACATCAGCCTAGCTATCCAGAGAGGTAATGCTGCCAGCCTCCCAGGAACGGCCCCCCAAAGCAGCAGCCTTGAAGACGTTTTCTATTTAGTATAAGTTTTGTAAATAGTAAGTAGACAGCAGTTGTATTTTTTTTTAAATTTTGTATATGTGTAACTCTGTGCTTTTCTGTTATGAAATAAATTTTCTAGGAATTAAAAGTGGCAAATTGGCTTAAATGTCGTAGTGACACACTGTCTTTTAGAAAACAAGAGTATAACGCCACATGGCAACACCACAATAAGACTCATGCGATCTTTATAATCTAAACCGGGGTAGCATATCCAACCGTACAAATCACGGCTGACGACACCAGGATGTTTCTTGTATTTCAAATCCCCGCTACCCGCTGCTCCCGCCACCATCACCCGACCTCACATTCCGACTCCCAGCACGCACGCTCTAACCAAGACGCTTATGTCTGAGGCGGTGACGTCACTAACCTCATGATGTTTATTTATGAGGCAAAATGTGCTTAAATAGTATAAGCGTAAGTTTGGTGATCGAATCGTGATTGGGAAAAGCGTTCTAGTGTTAGAAATGAGGAGATACGATGAAGAGGTTTACCGGCATAAGCGAGCGAATTAGCTGAAGTGACAATGGGCAGGCCATACAGCAAGGAGAACAGATGGCCGTTGATGCTGAAAAGTTCTCAAACAGAGATTCACTATCGCGTAGGGGAGACCGAGGAGAGTTGTAACAGAGGAGAAAGAATAGTGACAACGTCGATTTTTAGCGCTTTTTACCAGGCAGCGAGCTCGCAATAGCGCGCGTTACTTAGTTCAAGTCTCGAACTATCAAACGCTTGCTGTTGCGAGCTCGCTAGCAGTTAATAAGTTCCCAAAAATCGAAGTTGTCACTATTCTCTTCTGTCACAACTCTCCTCGGTCTCCCCTACAAGAAACCGCATCGCGATTTAGTCCATCCGTTTGAGAACTACGATACTTCAGACAGAGAGACATTGGCGTCAAACTTAAACCGAGTTTAGACTAGCAAGAAAAATCGGGCAATGTGCACTTCGAGGCCGTCACCGAGTTTATAGTGCCGATATCGAGCGCCGCAATCCTTCGTTACTAGGGGAAAGTGAGTTTGTTTGTTTGTTACGCTTTCACGCCGTAACGGAGCGACGAATCGTCGTGATTTTCGGCGTAGAGATAGTTTATGGTCCCGAGAGTGACATAGGCTACTTTTTATCCCGGAAAAATGCACAGTTCTCGAGGGATCAGCGCGCGATAGCCGAATACCCCGCGGGCGGAGCCGCAAGCAAGAACTAGTAAATACTGACTGAACTTTCAATAATGTATTATAAATAAATTTATTCTTATTCTTATTCTTAAATAAATAATAATAAATAAACATCACGGGACAATTCACACCAATTGACCTAGTCCCAAAGTAAGCTTAGCAAAGCATGTGTTATGGCTACTAAGCAACGGATAAATATGATTATTCTATTCTTTTCAATTATTTTATTCTATTCTTATTCTTGGTTCAGAGTGTTTCATAAATGGAGTTTAAAAGTAAACATAAAATAGTTGAGCATAAAAGGAGCCATTTTACCCGAGACGTTCATATAGCTACCCAGCCGGTATGGCGAGGGTGGATAGACACGTCGAGTTGAAAATGGGTTTAATGTTCGAGTTTTTTAATATTATAAGAATTAAAAATTATGAAAAAAAAATATAAACTTCTTTCTTTGTGGATGTTGACACCTACTACCTTGGTCTTACACGAAGATTTAATTTTATGCACTAGTGCATAAAAAGTCATTTTATGTTGCCTAGATCCAGCATAAACACGAACTTTACGAGCATGAGAAGTGAAAAATAATATACATAAAATATAACCCATAGTGATAATCCATGTTGGTAAAAAAGCCTGCCAAAAGCTCAGCAGAAAAAGCTTCTCTCAAGTAATAAGACAATATCGAAGTTTCCCGAGTCATGTTGGCTCATTTGACGAATGTAACTAATGATGGGCCGCGTGCGCTGAATATTAACGTCGTGGTAACGGAACAGGGTCAAAGTATTATCATTAAGATAGATGAGGAGCTCTGACCTCCTCGATTTTTCATATGAGGCGTGATAACTTCGTCTGAATCTGTAAGAGTATTTTGAGAACACTTATAGGATCACTATAAGTCAATATAGGTAGAGTCATTCACGATGACGCGTGGCGTAGCTCTTATTTATTTATTTGTTAATTTATTCCACCAAAAAATTACAGCATTACAGTTAAACATCAATGCGCAGTAAAATTAAAAGTATACAAAACAGACAGATAATACATTAAAAAAAGCTATGAATACTTAGTTAGGGATTTCATTGGGAGGGTTGATGTCATTAATGTCTAATATTGACAAAATCAGGCGTCTTCGTGGATGGTACTGGGTATAGGCCGCAAAAGACTCTTTGACTCCCGAAGCGAAAAGAGGGGTGTTATAAGCTTGACCGCTATGTGTGTCTGTGTGGCACCGTAGCTCTTAAACGGGATGTCGGATTTGGATGCGGTTTTTTTATTTGAAAGCAGAAATTCTAACGATGGTTCTTAGACATGTTGCATCAAAATTGGTTCAGCCGTTTCTGAGAAATTGAGCTTTGAAGTGACAAGGTCGGAGGGTTTTCCAACTTTTTGTTGGTTAGGTTATATGTATATAGGCTTTTCTTCATACTACCAGCGCTTTTGCAATCACGAGCTATTATTGGTAAGTAATTAATCAGATCTATCATCAAATTACCGACACTTAAATAGTCATTTTATTACAAAGTCAACGTTTCGAGTATTTTCATTTCATCGAAAATTCAATTCGTGGAATTGTCATTAATAATTTCAGTTCATATATGATGAGGGGGCCGTGGAGTGGATCTAACAGTGGACGTCCTACGTGATATGATGATGATTATAACTTTTCATTGTTCTAGAATCATAAAAGGATAGCAAGGCTTAACAAAAGGAAAATTCCGAAATCATATCATTTTAAATTATATTAAAATCCACCCAAATACGTAAAACTAAAACACAAGGAACTTACTCGTAGTAGGTAACGTTAATTTAATACGCAAGTATCTTCGATTCAAAACAGAATAATCCAAACAGCTTCAAAGATATCAAGTTTCACATCGTTATAAACATCCAATATAGTTCTCAGAAATGAAGACGTAATAAAAGCCCTTATTTTATACTTGTAAGGTGCACGAAGTGGTGAGCGCCAAGTTTGAGAGAATTTGGGATTCACACAGGCTTCCAGACAGCAACAAACCACATCATGGGCAAAATTAGACAATCGGGCAAAAATAGACAATTGGGCAAAATGATATAGGTATATCATAATTATCTTCTGCCGTTTGTAAGAATATACCTATCCTTGCTTCTTGCTTATTTACAAGGCGAGTTTAGTTCTCAAACTTTGTGGAAAAATTATACAAGAATAAAACAAAACGGGTGAAAGTAGATTGACTTGAAAATTGATTGGCAATGTTGTAGTCATGTACAAAAGGGTAAAAACTACATGTATGTGTAGGTACGTAAACCCCTTATACACATTAAATAAAAAACTACAGAACGATAGAAAAAACGCACAAAGGCGAACTTTCTCTAATGAGAGATCTTTTTCTTCTTAAACATCTTGAGTCGGGTTCATTACTTTTTTTACAAACAACTCAATGTATTTTAACATCGAAGCGTCGATAACTGTACGGTATTATGTTACAAGCAATAAATTTCTTAACTCGACCCTAAAGTTTCACGTAGGAATAAAATAAAACGAATAAAATATATTTGTTGATAACGCATCGGTACGTTACCTTTTTAATGACATTATAAATAAGTATATGTTTTTCGCTTTCAATCCAATACTTTAATACTTTGAAGAAATTTCGTAGGTAACCGAAATTCAGCATGACAACGCCCGAAATGTTGTTTCGATTGCTAGCAAAATATTTGCTTAAATTATGATTAATTTATAATAAATCATGTTTCGGCGATTTTTTTATATAATAGGAGGCAAACAAGCAGGAGGGTTACATGATGGAAAGGACGCACCGCTGCCCGTGGACATCCATAAATTAAGCTAAGTTACGGATTTTTTTAATAACCGATTATAGTCAGGCGTTAACCGAAGTTAGTTAATATATTATAAATTAAGGCACCTTACAGAGGTATGTGGGTTTCAAAAAAATTTATAAACAAAACAGTTGATACCAAAATTGTTTCTTGCCCTAGAGGAAAATAGAACCGCAAAAGTATCAAGCAAAAACAAAACAAAACGGCAAATTTGCACCTCAAAATATTCGGAGCAATACAAATATTTTACATACACAACATAACCTTCTCAAAATCTTATCTCACTCAAAAAAATTTTCAAAACAAGCCTTACTCTTTTAAGGTAAGGTCGGTGTTTATTTGACCTCAAAGTTGTTATATGAAGTTGCGAAAGTAGCGAGGATATGGGTAGGCTATTACGCACCTCACGCAATCCTTGGGGCGCCGATCAAGCCAATATTTCCGGGGAAGTATCAAATTTCATCGGTATACCGGGACGAAACTATCAGATTACTTTTGGTAACATTACTAGGGTTTCTCGAACGGAAGTCGCGAGTTACACGCCGAAGTTTTACGAAAAGGAGAAAATTGGCCAAGTCGCCGCATGAAGAGTTCAGTACCGTAATATAGAGCAAAGCACGAACGAATAGACGTAAAATTCAAACTGATTTTAAACAAAAAAAAAACGTAAAATTCTGAACTAATTTGTTTGTTTGTTTTGTTTTGCAGGTGGTAGGACCTTGTGCAAGGTTCGCCTGGATTGCTACCACCATCTTGCTCGCTAATCCTGCCGTGAAGCAGCAGTGCTTGCACTATTGTGTTTCGGCGTGGAGAGTAAGACAGCCGGTGAAATTACTGGCACTTGAGGTATTCCAACTTAGGCCTCTAGGTTGGCAACGCATCTGCAATACCCCTGGTGTTGCAGATGTTTATGGGCGGTGGTGATCTCTTACCACCAGGAGACCCACTTGCTCGTTTGCCTTCCAGTCGAATAAAAAAAATAAAAAAATAGTTAAGGTTTAATTGCTTAAATACAATTAAACTTATCAAGCGTTGCCATACAAAGAGCTAGTTGTCTAATGCACTCAGAAGCTTTTATATTTGTACATTGCACTAAGTTTGTCAGTCCCACTCGCACCGAATTTTTATTCAAAACTTTCCATCCAAATTCGGTTATCTTTTTCTGTTTTCACACGAAACTCGCCCGACCGTCACCTATAGTACAATCAGATGTAAATCGCAGCATTACCGCCCAAAGTAAACCGCGCGATCCGCATACCGCAAGTTATGGCCCGCCAGTGGATTATTGCTTCTTTTCCATTTTTAAAGGCAAGTAGCCCATTTTCGCAAGCGACGGGACGAGTCGCGAGGCGAGTCACGAGAAGCGTGAACACTCACGAATCACCTTGTGACTGGTGTCGTCTAGAGCTACGTGGTTACTAAAGTCAAAGGCCGTTATGAAGTAAATCCAAACACAAATTATGAAGTTTTTGAATATTAACAATATGAATCATAGACAAAAATGCAATGCTTACTTGTTGGGACAGAGTAAGTAGTAAGTGAGTACATAATTTTTTTTTTCAATAGTTGGTATTCTAGTTATGCAATATGTCACGATTGACTTCTCAGCGGCCGGGTACTACACAAGAATGTAAACAGCTCATATTCTGTATGTTTAAAGGTAATTGTTTTAATTTGCTGGGCAAAGGCCTTACAACTTTATCCATCTGTCTGTCTCTGTGGCAAAATTTTGCCAGGTGGACAAAAATGGAACCCTTATAGGATCACTTTATTGTTCGTCAAACAAACTATTTACCCACAAATATTTTACTACGTTAACCGTCACTTCGTCAAATTTAATTTATTTAGATAGCTAGCTAGAAAAACTTTGATCAATTAACTTTGATTAATTAACTGAAAAATATTTAGCCTACTACGGCAATGCAACAATGGGGTTTTGATTTCGACCGGTATATTGGTATGTAAGGACCTACATTGATTAATAATAAACCTTGGCAAAATTAAAATATTCAGTTGCAGGAAATAATACTTACACGTTTTCTACACTATACCCAAGAGTATTTCTTCCATCACACACTTCAAACTTACACGAAAAAAAAACTAAACACTTATATTTCCCAACAAAATTTCTACCCTTTATTTCAACAAAAACAAGACCTATGAATCAAAAAACATAATTTTAATATTCACCTAACGTTTTCCAGCGTGATACTTCTAAGAACTCAAAAGATATTCCCGGGTAAAAAAGGTTTAATATCTCAGTGTATGTGTTATTCCCACAATCCGGGAACTTTTGATCCCGGTAAGCCTTTACGGGGCATATACGAGTACGACTGTATTAGGGGACGATTCGCCCGGGATGGTTTTGGTACCAGTTATAAATCTGGTACACGTACCGGCGAAAGCGGGACCGCCCTAACTTTGAGTTCAAAACTGCTATAAGTTTGAACAGCGAGAATTTTAATTCTAACTACCGTGTAAATGACACAGATCCACAGAAAAAATCAGACATTAGCTTTGAGTATTAAAAAGGATCAAATCATTGAATGTGTGAACCTTTTTTGTTTAGTAATTCGATAAAATCCCTGAAACATGCGTTTGTTAGTTGGCGAAACGAACTCTCAAAGTCAACTCATTTTTATCATTTTAGGTACTAGACACGACATGTTAAGTCTACATTTTTAAATTTATTTAACTTAAAACAATTAAACATGCATTACATTAATGTTATCGGTCATTTTATTTTAACTTACATAACTGACCTAACCACCTCATTCTACATTCCGTATTGAACAAACTTGTAAACAGAAGTAACGAAAGAAAAAAAGTATATACATAGGTATACTGTAAATGGTATTAGTGATTTGATCAAATAACACGCGGAATCATTCTTGTACCATTTTAAAACCCGGTACATATAAAAAACGTCCCCATCACTACACTAAGAAATGCCGAAAGCATTTGAAGGGGAAAAAATAAGTATGTAATGTGAAAAAAAGGTAGATAAATATGTAAATAATGGTGATATCAAGAGTAATACGATTACGTCACGAACATAAGCACATGTTATATCAAGATGAGTTCTTTAACTATTTCTTTGATGTTGTTTCCTGTGGGACGTGCTCCAGGTACCACGGATCGGAATTTCGTGGAAAGAAAACTTTGATGTTTAGGTTCATAGGCGCTCAGAACTTGGGAGATTTCCTACA
This sequence comes from Choristoneura rosaceana, assembly GCA_037349165.1. Lineage (NCBI taxonomy): Eukaryota > Metazoa > Arthropoda > Insecta > Lepidoptera > Tortricidae > Choristoneura > Choristoneura rosaceana. The sequence continues at coordinate 8,371,884 of JAZBNJ010000013.1, forward strand.
GGCTTTTGTTTAAAGGTCTCTAGCCACTACATCGTACCATGATGTAACCGTAATAAGAACGTCATCATCATCATCATCATCACAGCCTATAGCGTCCCACTGCTGGGCACAGAATGAGAGGGCTTGGGCCATAGTTCCCACGCAGACCCAGTGCGGATTGGGAACTTCACACGCACCATTGAATCGCTTCGCAGGTTTGTGCAGGTTTCCTCACGATGTTTTCCTTCGCCGGAAAGGTCGTGGTGAATTTCAAATGTAATTCCGCACATGAATTTCGAAAAAGTCAGATGTGCGAGCCGGGGTTTGAACCCACGATTCTCATAGGTCCCATAGGTCAAACCACTGAGCCACCACGTCCTTAGAGTTTCAGTAGTCCCATGATATTTATTTATTTATTTATATACACCGATAACTTAAGTAGATCTCGTCGGCAAAGTTCTGACGTGCTATGAAACATGCAAATGCGTCTAAGTACACATAGTAATAACATATAGGCTACTTTTTATCCCGATATTTCCACGGGATAGCGATAAAATATAGGAAAGAAAACCACACAATTTTTTGCGGCTATTTTAAACGAACTTCAATGATAGTCACAATGTAGTTTTTGGGGATTTCCACGGGAATTTAATAAGATCCAGGAAGTTCTTAACTGCTGCACCAACGGATAGGTAATGCGTGCGAAGCCGCGGGTAAAGTCTAGTTTAATCTACAATTAAGATTAAGCGCAATACGGTGAAGCTGATTTTTGTCATAAATCACCCCTAAATAATCCCGTTCTTCTAAGTCCCGTTATAAATGCGGATAAGCCCGGGTCACAGGCGGATAACACTACACTACCGGGCTTTACATTCCGGGTATGAATTTTATTCCCAAGTTGTAGAAAGTTGGGCGTCACTTGAAAAGTCATGCTGAAATATATACGTTTGCGACACCGGCGAAGTGTGACAAAGTTGTCTAGTTCTTTTATTTATTGCTGGTCTTTACCCGCATTATTACCATAAAATTAAATTAAATTTTCAAAAAGGTACACAATTTTAGTTACATAAGAATAAGAATTGTTTTATTGGCTGATAAAATGGATACACATACAGAAACACTGACTAAATACACACATCCATGCCTATTCCTACTAGCCAAAATGGCCGCCACTCAGCTGTCGCGAAAAGATCTGAAGATGATTTCGCGACACTGATTTTCAGTGACGCCAGACATCACTCATCATCGTCATCATCATCGGCCGAAAGATGTCTACTGCTGAACAAAGGCCTCCTTAGCACGCCACGATAAACGACAACTCGCCACTTGCATCCACCGATTTCCCGCGAATCTCACGATGTCGTCAGTCTAGTGGGAGGTCTGCCAACGCTTCGTCTCCCGGTTTCTGATCGTCACTCGAGGATATTCCTCCCCCAACAGCACTGTTCTCCGAGCGATGTTGCGCGCCCATTTCTACTTCATCTTGCATACCCTAAATTTAGGCAATTTAGGGTATTTTTGGGGTAGAAAATGATTTAGGGTATTTTTTAGGGTAAAAGTTATCGAATGAAAAGGAAGGTTTCAAGAAAACAATTACTGCAGATGACCATAGAAGCCAAGACTATTATAAATGCATTTCAAGAATGTAACGAAACGTTATTGTAGTTTAGCTATTAGTTTATTAATAAATCGCATTTAATTTCTTCGTTTTGATTTAAAAAAAATAGGGTAAAAAATAAACGAAAGTGCATGATTTAGGGTAATTTCGCGTAACGTTAGGGTAAATATAATATCTGAGGTGGCAGCACTGATGCAATGATGATGCTTTAAAAGTCTAACCCCCTGCTTCACCATTCAATGATTAATCAAATAAATGAATAAATGTCATTGGACACCAATTGACCTAGTTCCAAACTAAGGCACTTGTCCCACCAAAAGCGAGTAAGCGATTAGCTATCGGCGATTTTTTCGCCCAAGAAACGAACAAAAGATAAGGATCCTGTGTTAGTAAAAGATACACATATATTAATAGTTCATCGATGGCTATTCACACTGCCGGCGAGAGCACTCGCTCTACAAGTTTGATAAAAGATAAAAGATAAAAACTCGCTGAGCTATAAAACTAGCGCTGCGATGTTAGCTTGGCGGCTGCACTCCTCGAGCGAGTGGAGCGAGCAATCGCCCGTCGCACTCGAACACTCGCTTGCAGCTGAGGGACAAAACTACACTCTCTTCTCGCTGCTCGCCCACTCGTTTCTAGTTACTCGCTCTACTCGCTTCTCGCTCATCGTCGGCGGTGGGAAAAGTGCCTAATCAAAGCATCCAAGACCCGGGAACAAACTTTCGTATTATTCATACAAATATCTGCCCCGACCGGGAATCGAGCAATTGGTCATCTTGGCCATCCGTTGGCCCATTTTATGTGACAAATATATGTGACGCCGTCTCTGCTTGATTTGTCTGAATAGACGGAGACAGCATCACATTTATCTGTCAAATAAAATTAAAGGTAAAGTTTCGCACAAACAAAAGATACCGGGTCATAAACACAGAATTGTCCTTTGCAGTAAGATCCCAGCTCAACTCATCAACGTCTGCTTGGAGAGACCAGGGGTCAATAAATTACCAAGTCCGATAGTCAACAGTGGCAACGCACTCCGAAATGCACACTCCAGGGGCGTACTAAATCCTGGACCACTACTATGCGTTTCACAAGTATTTGGGCCAATCAACTATTTTACCGACACTTTGGGCGTCTCCTGCGTTACCAAAATTGTCTCTGGCGTTACCAAAAAATCGTACTTCTAACAAGATATTTCACAGTTTAATAGGTTGAACTTACGTAGGATGGCATGTACTAAATTAATTACAGAATAAACATGTTTACTTACAAAAGAAATGTCGCGGACAGATTAGTGTCGGTAAAAAAGTTGATTGGCCCAATTTACAGTTTTATTTAGATTTATTCGACTGGATGGTAAACGAGCAAGTGAGTCTCCTGATGGTAAGAGATCAGCACTGCCCATAGACATTTGCAGCACCAGGGGGATTGCAGATGCGTTGCCAACCTAGAGGCCTAAGATGGGATACCTCAAGGGCCAGTAATTTCACCGGCTGTCTTACTCTCCACGACGAAACGCAATAGTGCAAGCAATGCTACTTCACGGCAGGATTAGCGAGCAAGATGATGGTAGCAATCCGGGCGGACCTTGTACAGTCAGCTGCAGAGAAAAGGTACCCCCTATAACGGCGGTATCCATACTACCGCCATTATAGGGGGGTACCCTTTCTCTGCAGCTGACTGTACAAGGTCCTACCACCTGCATTAACCTAATTAACAAATAGAAAATCTGGATATAGCATTTTTAATGTTAGTCTAACAACAGATAGCACGGTGAACGGGTGTGTCGCTCTGCAGATGAGCTATCTATAGGTAACGTCGAAACACGTCGGTGTAGTGGTGATAGGTTTGTGTGATTTGTCTGTCGAGGTGGAGGAACACACATTTCTTGCATAAACATAGCTGTCATTCGGCCGCGGGTGATAAACATTACTATTTATTTTAAATAATTTGCGGGTGATAATCTCTTTATAAGGAAGATTATTTTTGATTTTGTTACTTTTTAATAAAACGAAAAAATCCTCTTTCACTGAGAATTCTAAACATTCTGAGATTTTCTAAGATTTCCAAAAGCCGGCCGGAATTCTGAGAAGACTATCAAAATCCTTAGATCTCAGGACAAACCTTGAGATATGGTAACCCTAACTCTGTCTGCTATCCGGTATACCCCAAGTCTGTCAAATATCGAGATTTACGCGACTGAGTGACTTTAGAGTGACTTTAGGGTGACTTTAGGTAGTTCGTATCGGCGTTCACGCTACACAAATCAAGCCAAATGCAATATGACTCTGCGAACTACTAATGCGACATGCGCTGTCTGTGTAAAAACAATATTAGACAATTATAATAATAGCAATGGTTACTTAATGCAGACGTTGTAAAATATTTTTGATAAGATTTTTTGCTCACAAGTTTATCTATATTATTAGTAAATCGACCGTAATGCTCCGAGATTGTTGTCCCAGGAAACTGGTCCATGATTAGGAATGATATACGTAGAAGTAGTAGAAGAAGAAAAAAAAAAATAAAAAAAAATACCTCGTTGAGTTTCTTGCCGGATTCTTCTCAACAGAGGTTTTTTCCGAACCGGTGGTAGATTTTTAGTCGTTCATAAGTGATTGTCATAGCCTAAATTGAATAAAGAGATTTTGACTTTGACTTTGAAGCAGAATGGGCAAATTTACCTACTTCTATATAAAACTAGGACTATGAGCGGCTGTGTTTTTTTGTGGTGTTGATTGTTATCTAATAAAAAGTAAATGAATAAATGATTTCTTTCTTTCTAATACCAGCTAGGTATCGAACTTAACTACATTACCTACATTTTCAATAAAGTCGTTTTTTTTTTTTACTCATTTCATTTTTAACTACTCCATCATACGGAACCCTCTCTACGCTAGGTAAACTCAAACTCACAATATTTATTGACAACAAAAACACACCACAACTCGCACTTTTCCCATTTTTTTCTCATCGCTGTTTTGCACGTTCAACCATCTTGCTCGCAGAATTCCCTGTGCTACTTTCATCTCAAATTAGATGACTTCCACATAATAACCCGACACCCTGTCAATAACACGTAACGCAGACTTTGAAATATGACACTCGCACCTTAGCACGTCTACCCCTTTACTGTGAACATCCCTTAACAGCGTACCCCGTAAGTAGGGTTGCCATTTCTAAAATCTGGGATCCGGAACCATAATTAAAACCCCGAATTATAAAAATTTCACACGAAAACACAAGCCGAAACATGAATGCACAGAAAAACCAGAAAAAATAGACCAGCGCTGGGAATCGAACCCAGGTCCTCAGCATTCCGTGCTGCGTGCTATTCCCCTACACCACCACTGGACAGGAGACTAGACACGAATTTTTCCTATGCACCCATATCTCAACTTGGATTCTTTTTCTATTAGTCACTTTAGCAGCGACACTAACGCCATCTATGATCTACGTTCTCAACGAGAAACATTTTTCACTCCCATCGAAACTATCCGTTCACCAGGGACAAGAGATGTCGCTATTAAGCAATCAAATCAAGATTACGATTTGGAGTCTTTTTGTATTTTTTATTTTTTATTTTTTGTCCCTGGTGAACGGATAGTTTCGATGGGAGTGAAAAATGTTTCTCGTTGAGAACGTAGATCATAGATGGCGTTAGTGTCGCTGCTAAAGTGACTAATAGAAAAAGAATCCAAGTTGAGATATGGGTGCATAGGAAAAATTCGTGTCTAGTCTCCTGTCCAGTGGTGGTGTAGGGGAATAGCACGCAGCACGGAATGCTGAGGACCTGGGTTCGATTCCCAGCGCTGGTCTATTTTTTCTGGTTTTTCTGTGCATTCATGTTTCGGCTTGTGTTTTCGTGTGAAATTTATATAAACTTTCACGGGATGACCGTAAAAGAAACAAAAATTTGGAGTTGAAATAAAAAATACAAAAAGACTCCAAATCGTAATCCCGAATTATAAAGCGTAAAACCCGTACAAGAGTCTTTCATAAGTCAAGTCTTTTTTCTAAAATACACATTAAAAAAAAGAGAACAGGAAAGGGAAGATGTTAGGCCATCTTTGACGGTACGTTAATTAAATTAAGTCTAATAGAAGGAAAAAGGGAAGACCAAGAAGGACATAATATATAGCCCAAATAAAAGAAAAAAATAAATTTTTCGTTATATAAAGAAGTGAAGGAAAGAGCGGAACGTACAATAAGCTGGAAATTACTCCACCGACAAGAGCCTGGCTCTTAAATATGTGATGATGCACGTTAATGTGGTAATGAGCGGGCGACATTGCTTGAAGAACAGATAACTGTTGGATGGGGGAGGATATCCTCGAGTGACGACCACACACCAGAAAACGAAGCGTTGGCAGACTTCCCACTAGACTGACGACATCGTGAGAGTCGTGGACAATCGGTTAATGCCAGTGACGTGTTGTCGTTCATTGTGGCGTCCTAGGGGGGCTTAAAGTAGTTCAAAAGATGGCGTGGGCCAACCATTTGCCTCCTCTTTGGCCTTTGTTCAGGTGGTGGGAAGTTCCCAGTGATGAAGACAATGGCATTTCGTGCGTAACAAATTAAAACAAGTATTGTCTACCGCAAGTAGCATCCATAACCGCATACACCCTCTTTCTACCCTCATTTTATACTGTGTGACAAGTAGGAATAGAGAAAAAGCCGGACAACAAATAAATCCCCGTCTGAATGTCCTCTAAACTAGGACAAGTCCGGGGAATTCCGGACAGATGGCAACCCTAACAGAAGCCCGTGTAGTGCGTAACGCTATATCCTCATCTGTCTCGTACCTAATCAATGTACATGAACACATAAACACGGTATATCGATGAAAATTTTCTTCAGACGATGCTTGAAAAGTATTAGGTATGTCTGGAGTTATTATTAGCTTATTTCAGCATAATTTATAATGAGGGAGAGGGAAATTACAGAGGTAAGCACATGTCTTCAATGTTTATCATTTATCATCATCATCACCAACGTCAATCTGAAGGCGTCCACTCTTAAACAAAAGCTTCCTTAGAACGCCACAATTAACAACTCGCCAATTGCATACCCAGTTGCCTCCAATGTTCACGGTGTTGTCAGTCCCCTTAGTGGAAGCCTGCCATTCGTCTTCTAGTCTGTTGTTGTCACTTGAGGACATTTATCCCCCAACGGTAATCTGTTCTTCGAGCTATACCAGTGTCTAGTTCGTTAGCAAATTTCCATATTCCGGATTCTATCAAAGTAAACAACCGGTACGAAAAAAACGGTCAATTTCAGGTCAACCTCGTCCAAGACAAACATATCAATATTTACTACAAAAGAACAGGGTTAATAGCAAACGAAGTCAATCAACATCCAATCTATGAGCGGTCATGGGTTATTCAACGAAGCAAACAACCTCTTTATTCCAGAAAATCAAGTGATCGCGAGGAATAAGCAGAAAGGTGGAATACATGCAAACTGGTAAAATATACGACAGACCGTAAACAAGTCGGGCATCAGCGATTTTTACGAAAAAAGTTGGGGAAGATTCAGAAAAACGGGGCCCGATACCTCGTTGGTATCCTGGATGGTTGTCACACCGAACGAGGAATATAAATGGTAATTTTCTTGAATGAAAACACATTGACTAAGGAGATCTATAAGACGAGCGTGAATGGGAACGTTGGGAGAGGAAGGCTTAGACGAACGTACCACGATCAAATCGGGGACATTCTGAAGAAAGGTCGGGTCAGGAGTACTCTAAACCGACGAAAAGATTGGGAAAGAGGCGTGATTTTATGTATGTATGTATGTGTATTTTTTTGAAGTAATTAGGAGAAGTCTTTGTTCAGCTTTTCAACAATCTATTAAAAAAAATGTAGTGACTCTTTTTAGTGGTCCGTGCGTACCCATATATGCCCAGAACTATTTTTGTCTCCAATATCTTTCATTCGCTATACGTCACAAATAAGTGTTTTGCTTTACAAATTCGCGGGTTTTTTGCCCGGTTCAAAAAGGCTCACTGGGCATATATGGGTTAAATGGAAACCAGTCAAGTGCGTGTCGGTCCAATCAGAGTGCAGGGTACTGTACTTAACACCAGGTTTTGATCAACCATGGCAAACTATAAAGGTCCCTTGTTGAAGGACCACTACTGGACCTTTAATATCACTTAGTATTATATTATTTCTATTACATGGAACATAGAGGATTTATTTCCATCTTAATGTATCAGTTAGTAGTTCATCATCGTCATGGTATCAGCTGAGGACGTTCACTATTGGATTAAGCTCTCCCCATTGGGGGTGGCCAATATACTAGCCACGGTTGGCATGTGGGTTGGCGAGCGCAGTGTAGACTGTAGATGTACCTAAAGTTTAAAGTTGCTAAGACGCTGCTGCTCATCTTCTGGTGTATACCCTCTGCCAATTTCTTTCTAGGGCGCCCACAGGAGGAAAGGTGGGATACAACATTGTAACGCCGGCGCCTACTGGGTAGTATTGTGTGGTACTGTATATCTTACCTATTATTGCAGACAAATTACACTCACGCTTCAGCACAATGCTGAGTCAGCGACCGTTTCAGTTTCGCGGGGACACACAAGATTGTGTATATATTTCATGAGTATTGTTTTTTTGGTTTATTGTTGTAAATTTCGCTGTATATGTGTGTCTTCTGTGGTAGTGAATAAATGGCTTCTTTCTTTCTTTCTTTCATGAACATACTTCTCTATATATTCTCTATCTTCTTCTATTTCTTCTCTACCACTCAAAGGTTGACTGGCAGAGATCCCTTCAGGGATAAGTCCGCCTTTGTACTTACAAGTTCTTTTTGTGTGATATTTTTGTATTTCCTTTTGTACAATAAAGACTATAAACAAGCAAACAAACAAACATAGTGTGGGTGATAAGATGTTCCTCGAATTTATTTCCTACGGTGTGACAGTCAGCCTCGATCCGACTCGATTCTTTAATCTCGATCAGACCATCGTATCAGGAATCGATTAACGACTTGCGAAATTCGCGTTCCTCTTCAAAATTTACTGGACGAGTCGGTAATAAATTAAAAAGATTCGATCGAAATTCAAGCGATGAATCGATCGGTAATGTAATTATATGTTGGGGTAAGTGGATGACATGGTAATGAGGTAAACGATGTTATTTTTACGGAATAAGAAGTTGATTGCTTAGAAATATTGATACGATTTTTCGGTAATAGTCTATGATCTGAATTAGAGACAATTTGCAACCATCTGTTTAATGGTTGAAAAGTATTTTGTAACAAATTTATTCTGTTCAAAATTATATCGCGAGTGGGTTAGCTAAAAAAATCCTGGCCTCAAAGCCAAAATCAAAACATCTTTATTAAATTTAGACAATTTTATTTACAATTTTGGACATAAAACTACCATGAGACTCACTCATATTCAATAAATGTTCCGGATAACTCACGTTTTAAATCGAGTTCAGCTCGACATGTTCGAGTCGCGTTGCTCCGAAGAAGAAGGGCTACGGATTAGCCCGAAACATGTCGAGCTGAACTCGATTTAAGACGTGAGTTATCCGGAACATTTATTGAATATAATTTTATTTACTTTGAAAACCGTTTATAAAAATGAATTCGTTTTAAAAAAATATAATAATAATAATAATAATTTCTTTCAAGTAACATGACTCATAGAAAATACAACAGAAAATAAAAAATAAACATCATAGAAACAAAATACACTTGATTAATAAATAAAATTACACTGTCACATGCGGCCTCCGTCCTGGGGACAATGTCCCAAGTGCATCTCCAGGGCACTTTTTATTTGTAATTTATAAGTTTCGTAAGATTTTGGTTTGTTTGAATATATGTTTTTAAAGTCCTAATAAATAATTAAAGGACCTCTCTGTTACCAACATATTATTATATGGATCACTGTCACATTATTACATTATATTAATCATTAAAAATAAGTCTATTGCGAATAATTATTGGTGTAGACACATTAACTTATATATTAAGAAGTGTTCTATCGGACAACATTTTTAATTTCCATTAATTTTTTACGGAATAATCGAGAAAAACTAACAAAAATGCAAAGTTTCCAGCTCAGGAGGTATAAACTCTTTTAAGGTCGTCCGTCCAACGAGCCTAATAGGAACTGCAAAAATTACTAGTTGTTAATAAGTACTGCAGTCCATTCGGAATTAAGTACATTTATTATTGTGTTTGTGTACAATAAAGAGATAACTTTATATCAAGCACAATGTCACACGATTCCTTGCTAATACTGGGTTAAATTACCAAAGACACGTTTAACACAATTTGCGTAGAACAGTTGCTTCACTTTAATCAATAATAAAATACTTTAAGGTATAGTATATAGATATATTTATAAATATTGTGAATAAAAAAAATACCTCGTAGAGTTTCTTGCCGGATTCTTCTCAACAGAGGTTTTTTCCGAACCGGTGGTAGATTTTTTGACGTTCATAAGTGCTTGTCTAAATTGAATAAAGAGATTTTGACTTTGACTTTGACTTTGAATAAAATTCAATTTAATACTTTTAGATTTTTATTTTTAATGAAATTGATTTGGAGAGGCTTTGTTTGTCTGCGAAAAAATCGATTACAAAGCGCCCATGGCACCTTAAGATTTTCAGCGTCCTTCTAAATTTCATCTTAGACAGAAATAAATAGTTATTTTCGCTTTTATAATATTATGCAAGCAAGGATCAATGTTACATTCTATCACTCCTGGCTGAGTGCTGAGGCACCGACTTTCAACTGGTACCTAGATTAAGGTTAAACAAAAAATGTTTATTATTTTTTGCTTTTCAGTTTTTTCGGAGGTTTAATTTTTTTTGTTAATCTTTTATTTTATTCTGTCCCGGCCTTCAGTCCGTCAGGCTGTGAAAACACGACTCTCTCGTAATTCTAACCAAAGCGATAGACTGTACTGACGCCAGAATCAGCATAAAACCGATGTCAACTGTCTCGTATATTGTCTTTCTTCGTCAACACCTCAGAGATCCAACGAAAATGATATATCTGCTTTAAACCAAGCTGTGAACCTCTTTTTACTACCACACTAAACATTTGATGGGGTGACTTTACGCAAAGGTAGAACTCTTAACAGCTTGCCAGCGCGTCATACATCCTTGGCCCCACCCATGGACCTTAAGACAATGCCGCAAGGATCACAATTGCTTGGTCAAGGAACCAAGCATAATTGTCGCGCAAGAAAGGCAGACGTTGGAAGATATTTAATTATATGTGGAAATCGCATGGATAGGAATGTTTATGGTCGTTGGAAAGTAATGGTGTTTTTGTAATAGCTCAATTAAACTTGCGAATTGTTATTCTCATGGTTTTATTTTGGTACAGCCATTACATATCTATATGCTTCATCTCGGTCTGTATCAGTTCCACTGCAAGGAACAAGCTTCCTGTCAGTATCAGTTCCACTGCAAGGAACAAGCTTCCTGTCAGAACAAGAGGGCTTGGGCCATAGTTCTCACGTGGGCTTATAGTACTTATATTACACAATACCAATATATTACAATCCATACTAATATTATGAATGCGAAAGTGTGTGTGTGTGTTTGTATGTTTATGTGTTTGTGTGTATGTTTGCAAATAAATATTTCATTTCATTTCATTTTGTCGGTCTTTCACGTCGAAACGGGGCGACGGATCGATGTGATTTTTGGCATAGAGATAATTAATGGACCCGAGAGTGACATAGGTAGGTCAATTAGACGCTATAGCCTCGAATAGTTTTGTTCAAATAATTACCCTAAAAAAAGGCTTGAATTAATCGTAAAACATAATAACTAACTTTATCATGTGTGTTTTTATAAAATTATCTCGATTAAAATCATTCCGACCAATCCGATCACATAATACCAGTAAAAGACAATTTCACCCCACCTGGGGTTATAGCGTCTAAAAATCCCAGATTTTACAGAAACGTAATTTACACATAGAAATTATTAAAAATGCCATAAAATGGCACTAAAACATGGAATTAGATCAAACATACTAGCTTGTATCATAAGTTTTAGCTTTTAAGGATACATAATGTGTTTGTTACAATCTTATAAATATGCTGTTTAAAGTATTGTGACGCTTTAGCCCCGGTCGAACTTACAAAAATATCGAATAGTAAAACGCAAAGTCAGAAAATAACATAAACGCCATGGAGTTAATTTCAAACCGGAATAAACGAGTGATATCGCTCCAAACCGAGTTCTAGTTTATTGAAAACAAATTTCCGCTCTCCATGGCGGTGGTTCCGTTTAAAAATCACAATGAACTTCGACACAGGGTTTATTAATGCAGTAGGGATTCAAAAACTCGAAAATGCACTCACAAACTCAAACTCACAATATTTATTGACAACAAAAACACACTACATCACAGCAAAAACAACTCGAAGTGGCAATGGGCGGGCTACATCATAGCATACTTCCGCAGATGGTAGGACCTTGTGCAAGGATTGCTACCACCATCTTGCTCGCTAATCCTTCCCCTAATCCTAATATCTCTGGTGTTGCAGATGTTTATGGGCGGTGGTGATCTCTTACCATCAGGAGACTCACTTGCTCGTTTGCCATCCAGTCGAGAAAAAAACATCGCTCGAAGAACAGATAACCGTTGGTGGAGAAAAGTTCTCGAGTGGCAACAGCGAAGCGGAAGACGAAGCGTTTGGCACTTTGGTAGGCCTCTTACTAAGGTGGATTGACGACATTAGAGTAGCCAGTAACTGGTATGGATCATCATCATCAGCATCAGCCTATAGCAGTCCACTGCTGGACATAGGCCTCCCACAAAGAGCGCCATTACGCCCTGTCCTCAGCTAGACGCATCCATCTTCTACCAAATCGTCACTCCACCTGGCCAGAGGGCGTCCTACACTACGTTTGTTGACCCGGTATCCACTCAAGAACTCGTTTACACCAGCGGTTGTCGATTCAGCGACAGATATGATCAGATCACTGCCACTTTAACTTGCTAATTCTCTGAGCTATATGGATGACCTTAGTTCTGTGTTGGATAGCCTCGTGTGGATGCAAGTGGCAAATTGTTGATCTTTTATAAAGTATAAGGGGGAGGCTTTTATTCAGCATTGGACATTTTCCGGCTGATGATGACGAGAGATTCAAAAAGAAAGGTAAATTAGCCGTGAATTTCGAAAAACTCAGAGGTGCGAGCCGGGGTTTGAACCCACGATCCTCTGCTTGAGAGGCGATAGGTCAAGCCGCTAGGCCACCACAGCTTTTTCAGCCTTGGTCACTCCTATAACAAAATATTCCATGCTCTACTGTATTTAAATACCCTGGGATGCAACTCAGCAATAAACGGTCGCAAACAAACGATTTATTTACCGTTCTGTCCCGCGGGAATTTGCCGCTGGCCGAGCCAAACAAAATAACAGCTCTTAATACGGTATCATTTCATCTGTATGCTTAAAACACGCTTGTATATGTAAATATTGTATGTGTTTTCGATCCGATCCTTTACTCAAAGGGAACGCATCCTTATTATTCTTTTACCTCTTTTTTACCCAGGAGACTCGTTATCATCATCGTCATCAGCCGAAAGACGTCCACTGCTGGCCAAATGCCTCCCCCATAGAACGCCACAATGAACGACAACTCCCCACTTGCATCCAACGGTTCATCATCATCATCATGTCAGCCGAAAGACGTCCACTGCTGGACACAGGCCTCCCCCAATGCTCTCCACATACCAGTCTTGTGTTTTCCGCATCCACCGCGATTCCGCGATCTTAACCAGGTCGTCGCTCCATCTTGTTGGAGGCCTACCGACAGCTCGTCTCCCGGTCCGCGGACGCCATCCGAGAACCTTTTGACCCCGTCGGCCATCCAATGCTTACCCGCAATAACCAGGACCAATGTCCGATGATGGTAGCGGGGAGTCACCCAGGAGACTATCTAATTCTAAATTGGGAGCTGGGCCGTAGTCTACGGGACAGGGGTTGCGACCCCCGCTCCGGGTCGTACCTGGTTCAGCAGGTAGCGCTGGCCATTCAGCGGGGAAATGCAGCTGGCATTACGAGTATGGGCACGTTTTAGCCGGGTACGACGCGGAATGGTGGGTTTTAGGTTATATATAATTTTGTCCCTTTCGGTGTAGAGACCCTTGATCCGTGGGGCCCAGGAGCCCTAAGCCTCTTTAAAGAAATTTCGAAGAGGCTTATTGATGCCACCGGTGACCGAAGAGCTGGCAGCTACCTCGCTCAAAGAATTAGCCTAGCGATTAAACGAGGAAATGCTGCCAGCATCTTCGGCACAATGCCGCAGGGGCCTTTTTTGGATATAGTTTAGTTTTTAATTTAGTTCGTAATATTTAGTATTATTTCTGCGTTTTAGGTTGTAGGTTAGGTCTTAGTTTGTAGGTTTAGTATAGGTTTAAGTTGATTTTATTTTGTTTATTTTTGTTTTTTTTTTTTTTAATCATGATTGCAGTTCTTCTTGTGATTTCAACAATGAATTTTACTTCAATAAAGAAAGTATTTATAAATGGACAGGTTCGGAGCTCGTGTGAATTAGATTTTCACTTGGTAAGTTTTCTCAAAACTAAAAGCGACCCTTGCACATTTTTCGTAATAATCTTTTGTAATCCATACTAATATCATAAATGCGAAAGTGTGTTTGTGTGTTTGTCCGTCTTTCACGCCGTAACAGAGCGACGGATCGACGTGATTTTTGGCATAGAGATAGTTTATGGGCCCGAGAGTGACATAGGCTACTTTTTATCCCGGAAAAATGCACAGTTCCCGAGGGAACAGCGCGCGATAACGGGCGGAGCCGCGGGCAAAAGTTAGTATTTTATAAATGGAGCACGGCTCTCAACTGCGCCGGCGGTGCTTTAAACAGTTCGCTACCGTCTTCAACAATTACCACAATTACTCGCAAAGGGTTCTGGTACAGCTTAACAAGAAAAAGAGGGATCACTTAACCGAAGAAACGCTCATAGAACAAATGCCGCGCGCTTGTAACGGTTTAATTTATAATCATCCCAGCCTATATAAGTCCCACTGCTGGGCACAGGCCTCCTCTCAGAATGAGATGGGACGGTTTATTTGTCAGCTACTCGTATTGATAAGCGAGGAACCCAAGTATCTCCTTCAATAATTGTCGGAGTCTCGCGGTTGTTTTTAATTAACGACTACCTTTATTACTGAAAGAGATGCAAAGAGCAACAGCAGTCGTGCTTGGTTGATCGGAGTCCGAGGCGTGGTGTCGCAAGGTATCGACATAATATATATGGCGGCAGTTCCGTTTCATTCCACGCAGGGTACAAGAAGAAAGAAATTAGTATGTAGTACGTATGAGAGATTTATTTACACATATTAGGTACACACACAGGTAAAATATGACATACTGTCTACGTAAACAGTAGGCCTAAGTCTTATTGTAGTACGTTGTCGCCACTCAAAGACATTATTCCAACGGCCATAAATTACTCGAGCAATGTGCTCTGTCCACTGCCACTTCTGTTACGATTGACTACAACTTAAACATGTCAAGCGTGATTATTGCAAAGTGACTACTCTACGGTATTCTGTATACACCTGTGTTTGACAGCTCGGCTTGGGGAGAGGCGCGGGATTTCGTTGCTCCGGCGACGACCTATTTGCGGAATGTGGATGTAATGTGCCTGACAAAATCTGATAAGTTGATATGTTAAGAATATCATTAATGCGAAAGTTTGTACGAGTACGTATGTTAGGTACAAGTAAGATACAATCGTCAAATGTCAACGTAGTGATGACATGTCGTCTACGTAAAAAGTAGGCCTAAAGCTCTGACACGTTTCGAACTCGACCAGAAGAAAAGCACTGGTTGAGTCCAGAACGCCTCAGTAAGTGGTGGTGGTGATAGATGGGTTCGTGTGATTTGTGTGTATTCTTACAGTGTGGAGGTGCAAGAACTGCATGATCACGCATATCTTGCATAACTTAGCTATCATAAGGTCGCGGGTGAGCAAAGAAACTCTTTTACTTAGTTAATTTTTCTTTAGTTACTATTGATTTGCGGATTGTGGATTTTATGTCCCTGACAAAATCCGATAAGTTGACATGCTTATATCTTGAACTAAATATCATAGATGCGAAAGTATGTGAATGTTTATTCCTTTACGCTAAAATGGATGGACCAATTTTAATGAAATTTGGTATGTTATGTAGATTCCTACTACTGGGCACAGAGGTCCTCTACAAATGAGTGTGGCCGTAGTTCCTATGCGGCGAGTCTTGACGACGCGAGTGACACTGGAGACATGGAATTCTTGAAAAATCTAAATGACAGATTTTTGACGCCAAATTTTAAGTTTTCAAAAAATGTTTTTTATTCAAATCTATCGGGTATGGCATCAAATTAAAGGTAATAGTTAGTCCATTCTAAATATATATGGGTTATAATAGTTTTAATTTACCATTTTCACAGAAATATTTAAAAAGTGTGAAATAAACCAATAAATTTAAAAAATAAAAAACCCGATTTATTGTTTTCTTTCTTTCTTTAGTAGCAGTCTCATTCTAAAGGTTCGTACTTATTATATTATAAACAGACAGTTGTCTACTTCTTCACCGCGACTAACCAAAGAACTAAAAAAGAAAAAGAGCCCACGATTTATCCACATTACTGAACATCGGATTAACTCTGAACCAATAAATAAAGAAATCGTATATTGTATTTAAACGCGGGAATCGAACCGGGTACATTAATCCGGCCCGCCATCTTTTGTTTTGTCTTTATTTAATTTATATATCGGTTTCGTACGACTGAGGCTCTTACCGCTTTTATGGGCAGAGACGGATTGAGGCGGATAATAAAAAATATTTATTTTTTGGCAAAGAAATCAAGTACTGATTGTTTTTAACTGAAATGTATATAACGACTGGTTTTTTATCTACGTAGAACAGTCGGAATAATCCTTTTATCTTCGCAAAAATATTGATAACAACGGCCCCAAGTTAAGTAAATGCAAATAATATATTTTCCTTAATTCTGTTTTGTTGCAATAATCGTCCGTTCCTTAAGTACTTTAAGAGTCAAGAGAACTTCAATAAAGTCGTTATAATATACTTATATTGAAGCGTAAGTTTCCATTGTTTAAGATGTGAAATTACTGGCACTTGAGGTATCCCATCTTAGGCCTCTAGGTTGGCAACGCATCTGCAATACCCCTGGTGTTGCAGATGTTTTTGGGTGGTGGTTGTCTCTTACCATCAGGAGACCCATTTGCTCGTTTGCTATGCAGTAGAATAAAAAAATATATCAATTGTGCATAGGTATATCTTTATTACTAGCTTTTGCCTTCGGCTCCGCTCGCGTGGTATTCGGCTATTGCGCGTTGTCCCCTCGGGAACTGTGCATTTTCCGGGATAAAAAGTAGCCTATGACACTCTCGGGCCCATAAACTATCTCTATGCCATAAATCACGTCGATCCGTCGCTCCGTTATGAATACACTTTCGCATTTATAATATTATAGTATGGATTTATAATAAAGTTTTATCATACATAAGTTACATACATACATATGTATGTTACATTCATACAACATCAGCCCAAATCAGACCCTGTCTCATGGGTTTTATTGACATTATGGTATAGTTTATGCGTTATTGTCTACCTTGAAGGTTTTATTTGACAGCACGTTTAACAAGTCTCTAGAACTAAACAAACATCTCTATAAAGAATAACACTCAAATTTCAATAATTGTGTCACTGACACCTTATTATGAGGATAGGAAAGAAATCAGAAGTTTTGATACGAGGGGTGGCTGAAAAGTAATCTACCTCACCTATTTATAACGCGAAAAAAAATCTGGCCACTATGATTTCGTATTCACTGGTTATTCTATTTTCAAAATATAGGACATTCATTTGTTTATGGTGTCTCGTTCTCCTTTGTCACTTGATTGTTCGCACCATGTCGCAGGAAAATTTGAAACTGAAGAAAATTGAGCAATGTGCTGTTATAAATTCCTCACTATAGAGGGAAGTACAACCTCGCAGACAAAACAGCGTATGTTATCTGTATTTGGTGATTTGTGCCCGTCTGATTTCACCATCAAATTTTGGTCAAAACAATTTTAAGTGTGGTAGTGATGGCCTCAAAGATGATCTTTGTAGTGAGCGGCCAATTTTCGCAGCCACCGAAAAAAATGTTCCCCACGTAAAAAAAATATATTAGAAGACCCGGCGAGTGAAGCTGTGGGAGATAGCCAGAGACGTGGGGATTAGCAAGGAACAAGTGAATATAATAATTCACGAACATTTAAATAAGTCCAAAGTTAGTGCACGCTGGGTGCCTAGAATGCTGACTTCTTTCGATATGGAGAGAAGAGTTCGACGTTGTAAGGACTTTATAGAAATGAGTCGAGGTAAGGAGGAGGAAACTTTATCTAGAATAGTAATCTGTGATAAGACCTGGATTAGGCAATGGTATCCCGAAAGTAAACAGGAGTCATTGCAGTGGAAATTTAAAGATGAGAAGCCACCGAGGAAGTTCAAGGTTCGTCCATCGGCAGGTAAACTAATGGCATCAATTTTTTTGGACACGGGTGGGATTTTACTAATTGATTACCTGCCAAAAAAAACTACAATGAATGCTGATTATTACACAAATTTAGACCATCAGCTTAGATAATCAATAAAAGAAAAACAAACAGGCAAACTGAGCAAATGAATTTTGCTGTTGCACGACAATGCCCTAGTGCACACTGCTCGCACAACAAAGCTGGCCATGTCCAAAAATGGCTTCGAAGAAATCAATCACCCTCCTTACAGCCCAGACCTGATCCCTTGCGACTATTTTCTGTTCAGATTCCTGTAGAAAGATTTGAGGGGGCGCAGATTTTTGACGTATGAGGACATGAAGTCTGCGGTAAACGAGTATTTTGACGATATACCGAAAAAAAATTTTTTTAACAGGTTAATGTCACTATTTGAAAAGTGTAATAAGTGCATTTCTCTCACAGGGGATTACATAGAAAAATAAAAAAAAACATCTTCCCTAGTCTTTTCTTTCTTAGTTAGGTAGATTACTTTCCAGCCACCCCTCGTACAATCCAATAAGCATTAGGTTTCACGGCTTGTTTACTAAACGCTCAATCTGAGTGTAATAATGATAAAAAAACAATTTGACTCTCAAGCACAAAACAGAAAGGTACAGAAGTTTATGTATGTACTTCACTTTTCATACCTAAGCTCGGCGATCGCTCTCGGGTTGTCATGGCTTAAATGCACAAAAAACTATCGTGGTAGTGGCACGTTGTTGGATTTATTGTTGAGAATGAAATTTGAAATTGAAAATTGAAATTGAAAATTTTCGCCGTTTTGAATGCTCGCAACGCTCGGTAGAATGCACGTTAAAACGCTCGTGTTTATTTTGTGACCTGTAATATAACATTCGATAGAATGCTCATTACGAGTACAAGTCAATAATCAAGTTTATTAGCACCTTGAGAGAAAGATAGATAGATAGATAGATAGAGAGAAAAAGAGATATTTATGAATATTTGGTTCACAGGGGAAAAACATACTTTACAGCAAGGAAATACGGCCAGCCTCTTGGGCACCTTGCCCATGGACGGCGATTTAGGCCAAATTTTCTATCTGTGATTAAAGTTTTATTATGTTTGTTTTTGTTTATTCTTTTGAAAATAAATTAAAGTAAACTTTACTGTTTAATTCAAATTTCAACTTATCTTTGTAGGTCCCTGAGTGAAAGAGAAGAAGATATGGGTCTGTCCTTTTCTAATCCTATTGTAGTTTTTCGTCGTCTCGTCCTCTTCAAAGGGTAGGCACCATTTTTGTAGCAGTCAGTTAAAAGAGAATTAATAAGACGTCATTAGGACAGGCGAGTATTTTTTTTTTATTCGACTGGGTGGTAACTGGCAAAGGAAAATGAGGAAATGGGCAATCGCCTAGCTCACTTTAATGGCTATTCAAAATATTATTTTAGTTATTCTGTTTGAAGAAACTGCATGGAAAATTTCCGTTTTCTTCTGCGGCAATATACATAACGTGAAAAAAATCATCATCCCAGCCTATACACGTCCCACTGCTGGGCACAGGCCTCTCAGAATGAGAGGACTCGGGCCATAGTTAACACGCGGGCCCAGTGCGGATTGGGAACTTCACACGCACCATTAAATTGCTTGGTGAAGTGCAGGTTTCCTCACGATGTTTTCCTTCACCGTAAAGCTAGTGGTAAATTTCAAACGTGATTCCGCACATGAATATCGAATTACTCAGAGGTGCGAGCCCGGGTTTGAACCCACGACCGTCTGCTTGAGAGGTGATAGGTCAAACCACTAGGCCACCACGGCTTGACTTTGAAAAAAACATGCTTGTCCATAAGCAAGCCGACCAACTTTACTGAACACTTTTCAAGCACTATTCACTATTCTTCCAGAAACTAAGCCGCAATATTCCCACT
Source organism: Choristoneura rosaceana (assembly GCA_037349165.1). Taxonomy (NCBI): domain Eukaryota; kingdom Metazoa; phylum Arthropoda; class Insecta; order Lepidoptera; family Tortricidae; genus Choristoneura; species Choristoneura rosaceana. The sequence continues at coordinate 8,391,939 of JAZBNJ010000013.1, forward strand.
AACTACCGTTTCTACAAAGCAAATAAACAACGCCTTGAATGCTACAAGTTACAAGTTAAGTTCTGCTTGCAAACTTGCAAAACTTAGTAACTCGTGCCTTTTACTTAGATGCCTTTGCATGTTTCATAGCACGTCAAAACTTTCCAACGAGATCTACTTACTTAAGTTATCAGCGTATGTAAAATAAATGAATAAATATCATGGGACTATTGACACTCTTTATATGATCGGGCATTTGATACGACACGGTGACTTCTTCAAAACAATTTTGGAAGGAATTTAAAAATCGAGGGGAAAAGAGGAAGAGGTCGACCTAGGCGCATCTATATCGATCAGATAAGGGAGAAAGTCGGCGTCGCGTCGTATCAAGAGGTCAAAAAGATGGCTCAAAGGAGGGATGTGTGGAAGATACTCCACCGACAAGAGTATAACTCTTAAGTTAAAGAAGAGAAGATTGACACTCTAAGGACGTGGTGGCTTAGTGGTTTGACCTAAGGCCTCGCAAGCAGAGAATAGTGGGTTAGAACTCCGGCTCGCACCTCTGTTTTTCGAAATTCTTGTGCGAAATTACGTTTGAAATTTACCACGAGCTTAGCGGTAAAGGAAAACATCGTGAAGACACCTGAAACAAACCTGCGAAGTAATTCACTAGAGTGTGTGAATTTTCTAATCAGCCACTGGGCCCGCGTGGGAACTACGGCCCAAGCCCTCTCATTCAGAGGGGAGGCCTGTGCCCAGCATTAAGACGTACATGTAGCGGATGACACTAAATCCAACCAGATTGAATTCTATATCTAAATATCTGTTTTGTATCGAGACGGAGCGACGGATTGACGTGATTTTTGGCACAGGGATAGTTTACGGCCCAGAGAGTGGCATAGGCTACATTTTATCCTGGAAAAATACACAGTTCCCGAGGGAAGAGCGGGCGATAACCGAATTCCATGCGCACGAAGCCGTGGGCAAAAGCTACAATACAATACAATACAAAGACTCTTTATTGTACACCAGAAATAGAAAGCGATACAGAAAACAAATACACAGAGAAAAAAAAATACACGGTAAGCAATAGGCGGCCTTATCGGTTAAGAGCTAAAGCTAGTATAGTTTATATGGAAAGCACCAAAATAATTAAATGATAAAACGGCGAGAAAGGTTTTAATATGCTATGTGATCGCTTCTTTCTTGAAATACTTAACACAATATTTTTAAACATTTAAAACAACAGTTTTAAATCCCCAATGCACGTGGCATCGGAGATTCTTGCATCGAGCCTGCACTGCAAGATGCAGGCTATTTGACTAAGGCGCTTTGAGAAAGATTCCACTGGGAGACCCCCGGGGACACAATGGGAAAGATATAGCGGGGGTATTAAAGGCGTCACTTTTGGCAAGCATCGAAAATGGTCATGTTATATTTTACACCTTGGTTGCTATTTATTCTTAAACTACTAATAATTCTCAAGGAAACTTAACCGTTATAGTTTTCCTTAAAAGGTTTATATTAGTACCATCCTGAATTTTTTAAATTTTTTCCACACACCGCTTTAGATTTTAGAGGGGTGGGCGCGATTTTAATGAAAATTTTCACTTTAAAGTTGAATATTTCGCAGACAAATCACTGTATCGAAAAATCGTTTTAGCAAATTTGGTTTTAAAAGACCTATCCGATACCCCGCACTACGTGGTTGGATGAGAAAAAAAATCACCCACACTGTACATCTATGGGAGGTACTCTAAAAATATATTTTTTAACACGTTAACTGCGGGGCCATTTTCAATGAACTCTCAGCCAGTGCGTTGGACACCTATAAGAACTCGTAACCAAGCTTTAGTTCAGTGCGTATGAGACCCAATCAGACTCCTAAAAAATAGATTTCGAAAATAACGTAAATCTCGCTCAAAAAGCTATGTATCGATATGTTTTTTGTTTATAGATAAAGACAATCCATTTCTCTATCTTTAGACGAGTTCGCATGCAGTTTTGACATAAATATACAGAGTAAATAGAAAACAAATATAGGGTATCGAATGTATCTCAAGCCGCAACTGAAGTAAGTTCAATTTGTGTACGAACTAGTGATGGGATTGAAATAAAACATGAATAGTCGATAACTATTTTATATTCAAAGAATTTTAACAAGGAAAGTGTTTTTCGTTAACACATGGTATGGAGGGCATATTTGAACGTTTTCTAAAATTTTTATGTTACTTGTCGATGGAGTAACACATTTTGGTATTTCAATAACTTTCTTACATTTTAACTTTTTTTTTATTCGACTAGATGTCAAACGAGCAAATGGGTCTCCTGATGGTAAGAGATCACCACTGCCCATAGACACCTGCAACACCAGGGGTATCTAATTAATTAATTAGCTCCGGATAATTTTTTTATTTGTAATTATAAGTTTTTTGGTTTGTTTGAATATATGTGTAATAAACATCCGGATCTAATTAATTTATTGGATCTAAGCCAAAACAAATTGATTTTTTTCATTTTTATGGCACTCATACACAACTGCTTCATAAACATTTTATTCTTAACGAGATTTTTTTCTAAATAACCCGTGGCCTTTCACTTCGATACTTGAACAGCACTAAAACAATTTGGTGCGGCGCACGCGCCACTCGCTCTCCTCTCCTTGCGGCTACGAGGCCTGCGATTCAGGAGACTCAAAAGATCGCGTAACGCACCAAATGAATAAAGTTATTACTCAGTGCGTTAGGGACCTAAACGATCTCCAATTTTTATTAATACACAGGTGAATTTAATTTTTAGCAGGAAGCAAGTTTCTATATTTGTCTCCGTCATATTTGTAGTAATTCAGCTGCTATTGTCTCCCGCACAGAGGTGAGAAATACGAAATCGGGTGCCGCACTGAATGAAAGTCTCATACGAGATGTTTTAGATCTCATAACGCAGTGAACGTGTTAAATGTTTTATTGTGCCCTTTGGTCGACATAGTTTACATATATATATTCGTGCAAAATTACAGCTTTCTAGGTCTGATAGTCCCTGAGCGAAGCCGCAGACGGACAAACAGACTGACAGACATGGCGAAACTACTTATAAGGGTTCCGTTTTTGCCAAATTGGCTACGGAACCCTAAAAAAGAAACATTGTTATACAAATAACTTCGGATCAAGGTACTATCACCAGTTTTTCCTCAAATCTCAAGTTTCATATGCCTAGCTCGGGTGCGAATTATTATAAAGAAACCACAGCAACATTATATTGCGGCTCGCGAACTGTAATCTCTTTACAATGGTTCTCTATCGTTTGCCCGAATGTATCATTTTCTAGAATTTTCATTTGCCATAAAGTAATTTATGTCTGAAATTGTAATTTCTTCAGAGTTGATATTAAACTAACCTAACCTAACCTACTGCATTCTATATGATGACATTTTAAAGAATCCTGAAAACAGCAAGGTTCTACATATTTTATGGCAAACGTTGGTATGGCAAGTGAAATTCGGGCAAATGATATTCGGGAAAGTAAAGGTAACCGCTTTACAATTTGTACTAGAATAACAATTGACGACACGCAAATAAAGTGGCATTAAAACAATTTCATTTTGCGGCTCCCAGTCTATTGTACTGGACTATTTGCTAGGTAAGAAATAGTTGAACATACGCAATATAATGTTAGTGTGGTTTCTAATTCTAAATTAAATGAAGTAAAGTTGACTAGTATTATTGTGTAGAAATTCCAAATTTCCCTTCCATTTTTTTGGGCCACACGCAAAGGGCTCTTAAATAATGACACAAGAGAATCCGAAATGTCCACTGCTGGGCAATACTTACTCTGCAATTTATGTGTCGGAATTTCTCTTTTGTTTCTCTGTCTTAATAAAACCGGCCGAGTGAGAAACTCGAAATTTCTGCTCAAAAAGCAAGAAAAAATTGGTTACTGCTTAGGTACTTTGTAATTTTCTCTCTGTGTAGATGTTTTCTGTATCGCTTCCTATTTCTTGTGTACAATAAAGATTCATTTTATTGTATTGTTTTTAGGCCTCCAACAATGACTGTGAAGTTATATGGTACTGTTTAAAAATAAAAAACTTTTACCAATAAGTTCATAATCACCGATTTTATTGTAATGCTCTCGAAATCTTTCACTGCTTCTTTCTGTCATACGATATGGCATGAAGGTAGAAAGAGATAGTGCTACGACCAGGCGCCCGTTCGTTAGACAATACAGCTTCAGATATTTTCTATCAATAAACCTTCGACAGCTTTTTTTGAACATGAAACCACCGTGAGACTCACTCATATGAAATGACATTGTAACGGATAACTCACTTCGTAAATCGAGTTTAAATCGAGACCGCTCTGAGCGGTGGCGCGTAGCGCGCGTATTGCGGCAGCCGCCAAGTCGCGTGCTCCTTTGAAGAAGGGCTACGAAATAGCCCGAAACATGTCGAGCTGAACTCGATTTAAGACGTGAGTTATCCGTTACAATATCATTTAATACTTTCGACAGCTATCGAAAATATTCAATAAAGAAATCAAGAAAAACACGGTGTATAAACGGCCGATTTTTGAGTTTGAAAATTGGCGTCCTCTGTCTAAATTTACTGTTTGTCTGTATAAACAATAATCCTCTGAAAAATCAAACAAAACACGAAAAAACGGTCCAAGAAGTTTATTTATGTTAACCTACTCCAATAAGGTGAGCAAAACCGCGGCCAAAAGCTATCGTAAATATATTGCTATTCCCTTCCATTAGTTATTAAGTACACTCAGCCTGAATATAATTAACATAAGACCTTGCGACCTTGACCTCGTTTCCTCGCTTTCGGCATAAAGGAAATAATGAATGAGTTCTGCCAAAGGCTTATTAAGTAAATGCTATTGCTATCGATACTGTTATTAAGTGACAGTGTATATTATCCGGAATACAGAAATTCGTAGAATTAATACAGCTGAAAAAATATGAAAGTCTAAGCGGCAATGGGCGGGCCACATCGCTTGAAGAACAGATAACCGTTGGGGGAGAAAATTAATCGAGTGGCGACCACGAACCGGAAGACGAAGCGTAGGCAGGCCTCCAACCAGGTGGACTGACGACATCGTGAGAGTTGCGGGAAACCGGTGGATGCACGAGGCGAGTTGACGTTCATTGTGGCGATCTAAGGGGGAGGCCTTTGCTCAGCAGTGGACGTCTTCCGGCTGATGATGTACAAGCATTTTATTGTTAGAGCGCGAGTCCAACAAATAAATAAATAAATAAAAAATCTAAAAGTAAGTATCTAAAAGTAGTATTTAAAAGTTGCTGAACTAATATCATTCAATTCAATGAGTACGATCTATGTTTTTTTATTTGTTTGCTCTTGTTAAAGGTGTGGACCTATACCTAGCGGTATAAGAATTACTTAACTTGGGTCTTAAGCGACTCATTGCCATTAAAATAGCAATGCTAATTACCCAATTGGGACTGTATGTTGCGTACAAATAACGCGCGGGAATCCCGCGGGACTTCCCTAGTGATGCACAACGGGATACTGTTGTTGCGGATTGTGTAATAGAATTTATTTCCTCTTATAGGGAGGTACTTTTTTCCTTTTCCCTATTCCAGATTTGCCTCATATAATATCGCAGTTCAAAATGAGCATTGTGCCGTCTCACTAGCTTATTACTTAGTTTGACTACCTAACTATGAAGCTTTAAGTCCAGGGTTCGACTCCCGGTCGGGGCAGATATTTGTATCTATAAATAATGCAAGTCTTTGTTCTCGATTATTGGGTGTTATAGTAGTATACTAGAGTCTAACATCTGGTAGCATGTTGTACGGTTGTGTTGCTCTGAAGATGAGCTCTGGTTGAGTTCGAAACGCGTCAGTGTAGTGTGGTGGTGGTGGTAGATGGGTTTGTGAGATTTGTGTGTGTTCTTACATGTGCTTACAGTTTGGAGGTGGAGGAACTGCATGAAAAAGCATCCATACTTCCATACTAACATTTTAAATGAGAAAGTGTGTGTGTTTGTATATTTGTGTATTTGTGTGTATGTTTGTCCGTCTTTCACGTCGAAACGAAGCGACAGACCGACGTGATTTTTGGCATAGAGATAGTTTACGCCAGAGAGTCACATAGGCTACTTTTGATCCCGGAAAGTGCACACTTCTCGAGGGAACAGCGCGCGATAATCGGATTCCACGCGGGCGAAGCCGCGGGCAAAAGCTAGTATTTTTCATAAACTTAACTATCATAAGGTCGCGGGTGAGTAAAGAAATTCTTTTAGTTCAGTGACGCCTGATTCAATAAATTATTTATCTAATCTAGGTATGTTTATCCGTTGCCTGGTACCCATAGTACAAGCTTTGCTTAGCTTGAGACTGGGTCAATTGGTGTATATTTTCCGATGATATTTATTTATTTACTAGACGAACTAACGCATTACGCCTTTTAACACTTTTTTGCACTTTTACAAATAGGTTAAAGATGGAAATCAAACCTTGTCACCGAAAATGTTTAAAATCTGCAGACGAAAAGTAATCATGATCTGAAGTTTCTCAAACTTTCAATTATTCCGAAAGTAAAAATTTAATTATACGACTTGTATCCAGTGATTGTCAAAACAATTTTATTTATCACGAAACACCCCTGAGGGTTCAATCAAAGGCCTTAATTCTATTCGAGAGGGTCTGTGAGAGAATTCGGATCCGGAAATTTGTTAAGGTAGAAAAGGTATTTTTGGTAGGCTTTTTTTTATTTTTTAAGTCTGTTTATTTGGAAGGAAAATAAAAAAGTATCAATTCGACCCGCTACCAATTTCAAACATCAAGTCATCAAGAGATAAAAAGCTAAGATTATTAAAAAAAATCCCTTTAGTCAGTTGGATCCGTTTACCTTTACTTGTCCGAATTTCATTTGCCCGAATTTCACTTGCGTAGGCAAACGTTTGCCATAAAATACATATAAAGAAAAATGTCATCATATAGAATGCAGTAGGTTTGGTAAGGTTAGTTTAATATCAACTCTGAAGAAATAAATATTTCAGAAATGATTTGCTATATGGCAAATAAAAGTTCTAGAAAACGATACAAACAGGCATATTCCGTTGCCTAGTTTCCATAGTACAAGCTTTGCTTAGTTTGGGACTGGGTCAATTAGTGTCAAGTGTCCCATGATATTTATTTATTTACTATTATTATTTACATCCGCTGCTTCTAAATGTATGTAATTTGCCCTGTGTATCGAATGTGTGCAAACAGTGTTGCCACTTCAGATATTTTTTTTTACCCTAACGCTACGCAAAATTACCCTAAATTAGGCAATTTTTTCCCCTAAAATTGATTAAATAAAAACTGAGCCAATGAAAGCAATTTATTAATAAACTAGTAGATAAACTACTACACCGTTAGGAAAAATTCTTTGAATGCATCTATAATAATGTCTTGGCTTCTACGTCATCTGCAGTAACTTTATTTTTCGAAATTTTTACCCTTTACTTGTAAAAATGTACAAGTTAAATTTAGGGAAATCTAGAGTAAAATACCCTAAGGTGGAGACGCTGTGCAAACAACTGTCTCTCCTCTCTATAAGTAAATATCGTACCTGGATAGTTCCAATATAGTCTGACTGAATCTAGACATCTGAAGACCTTCCAATCCATCGGGCTGACCTAAATTGTTTGTGAATTAACTCGCACAGATAGACCTTAGCCTTTGAGATAGTTGTACTACACACGGCATATTTAGGTATACTATACACTAGCTTTTACCCACGGCTCCGCCTGGGTGGTATTCGGTTATCGCGCGCTCTTCGATCGATACGAACACACTCACACAGATACTGCAGTACCGCGAGACCTCCTTAGAGTAAGCGCGCGCGTGTAGAGCGCGCGTCTGTGTAAGTGTGTTCGTTTCGATCGATTTGTATGTAGCTTCCATACTGCTTTAGCTTATATATATACTGTGCCTGAATCTCAATTCGCCTACTTCGCTCAAGAACTGATATGCAATGGCTTTAAATATCAATATTCCGATCTCTTGTTAGGTCTAGGCATAACGCGAATTAGTCGGGCTGCGTTTTAGGTACTGAGCGACTAAAGGCGTAGGATTTTGCAGGTGTTCTGCGAGACAACTAGATGGCGCTAGAAGACACCGTATCACCAATTGACAAGATTTCATATTTCTAAGACTATAATTTGATTCGTTTTCTGTATTCTGTTTGGAAAGAGAAAGACGCTGATATTTTTAAAATTTCGCTACGATTATTTTTAATTTATTACAAGTTTTTTAAGCTGTGCTTATTCAAAAGGGCATAACTCCAAAACTACCATACAATAGATGCATTACTTTTGTCTAGTCTCTATTAAACAAAAAGATCACTTAAATTATGCGTAAATCTGACGTAGACGTTGTCAAATTATGACAGCTCCTTTTTCTGGAGAAAAAGGCAAAGGAAACATATCTATTCTGTCGTAGTGTTGACAAATTCAGATATATATTTTTTTGTAACTTTTTAAACATGGAGAAATAAATAAAAATAAATATTTTCTCATGTTCAGGAGGCAAAACTCTTTCGATTCCTGTAGTAATTGACCGGTATTGAAAAAATGAAGTCTTGTCAATTTGCGGTAACTCTAAAATAAAAAAAATAACCCAAACCAATAAGCGGCAAGGAAAAAACAGCACGCTTTTAAAACGTTAACTTTCAAGCGCACCATCAACCCTTATATATTTAATTACGAACAGAACAAAGGGGCGGGAACTGCCCTCATTACTGAAGTCTTCGGATAGAAATGAATTTCGTACTGGCGCAGTCGTTTTATTCGGCATTGTCTTAGTGCTGAGGCACAGAAAACAGCATGCAGTGATTGCTTTAAAGTTCTTGACGATCCTAAAGTCCCACAGCTGGGCACAAGCCTCTCAGAACAAGAGGGCTTGGGCCATAGTTCCCACGCGGGCCTAGTACGGGTTAGAAGAAACTTCACACGCGCCATTGAATTGCTTCGCAGGTTTGTGCTGGTTTCCTCACGTCTTTCAAGCCGTAACGGAGCAACGGATCGACGTGATTTTTGGCATAGAGATAGTTTATGGGCCCGAGAGTGACATAGGTTACTTTGTATCCCGGAAAAATGCACCATTCCCGAGGGAACAGCGCGCGACCACCGAATACCGAGCCGCGGGCAAAAGCTATATTATTGTTTATATCTTTAGTCTGTACAATACATGTGTTCTTGTTATAAACAAATGTTTTTTTTCTTACAAAGTCCGAGGAATGAAACCACTGGTTTTAATAAACTACACACCACTTTGTTTCATTTCGTTTGCATAAGTTTTATAACCCTAAAGTTAATTTTAGTGCATTGGATCCCCCACTTTCTCGTTATTGCAGTCGAAAGCTCGAGGGGCTTCATGATGGAGCTTAAAGCTCATTGCGGTAAAGAGAATTTATACCTACCTGCTGAGCTAGCAATGATGCATTTTCAACCTCCGACGCAAAAAGAGGGGTGTTCTAAGTTTGACTGCTGTGTGTCTGTCTGTGGCACCGTAGCTCTTAAAAAAGTGGACCGATTTTAATGCGGTTTCTCTAAAATCGAAACCAGTGGGAGGAAAAATTTGAAAAAATTCAGGATGGTAGTAAGTATATCAAACTTACAAGGAAAAAACTGTAACGGTTAGGTTTTCTTGAGAATAATTAGTAGTTTAAGAGTAAATAGCAGCCTAAGGTATAAAATATACCTTAACTTGGAATACCGTACAAAATACGAAATCCTTACAAAAATATTACTTAATTTTTTCGTAATGATTTAGATTTAGATTCATTTCCTTATGAAAAAATGCATTATAAGTACATGTAAGGTAGTTATAAGATATTCACAAAAGGATCGTCAAATTGTATACAAAAAATATATGTGATAATAGCAAATTACAATAGAACTTCAGTTAAAAATAGAACTAGAATTACAATGTCTAATTAGAATTAAATTAAAAAATAATAACAATAATTGAGGGAAAAACATAAAAGTAAAAATTACAATTACTATATCAAATAAAAAATAATTAAAATGTCAATGCAATGGCAATGGCTACGGAACGCTATTTTGGGCGTGTCCGACACACTCTTGGCTGGTTTTTTCGGTTTGTTTTTTCTCTTTACTACAGTAGAAATATTGTCTTCAATAATGTTTATTGCTGCTTCAATACAAACCATTTTAATAATTCCACGTTAACGGAAAGGGGAGGTAATGGTTTCGCATACAGGATCAAGGATTGAGGTTAAATCCGACGCGTAGAGGTTAACTGGTTAAGAAGCGTGCATCCCCGATCAATTAACTAATTCGACCGCAATGTACATGGCACAGTGGATAGAGTTACAGAAGGAACGGTCTCAGTTAGATTTACATGCAAACAGAGCTAAGGCATTTAAAAAAAAAAGTAGATACGCTTTTTTCAATTATGGAAAAAATATGGTTTTCCTACTCAGATGAGCTCAAGAGATTCCGATAGTTTGAAAAATATGGGCGAGACATTACTGACTCATAAAATCTTTATCCTTATCCTTACTATTATAAAGGAGAAAGTGAGTTGGTTTGTTTGTTTTTTTATTACGCTTTCACGCCGTAACGGAGCGACGGATCGTCGTGATTTTTTGTATAGAGATAGTTTATGGTCCCGAGAGTGACATAGGCTACTTTTTATCCCGGAAAAATGCACAGTTCCTGAGGGAACCATAATGAGAATTCTTCGCGGGCGGAGCAATGGGCAAAAGCTAGTTTTGTATAAAAAAAAAACTCAAAATAGAAAACGTAATTTTTTTATGAAAACGCCCTAACCTATTAGAAGCAAATCGGTATTCATTTCGGTTAAAAAGGGTTAAAACAGTTGTTGTACCTAATGTAAGTTTCGTTCAAATGTATCGATTTGGGAACGCAATTTCTAATCAATCTCTTACCTGTTTCCAAACCCTGTAAGTGAGAAAAATAACAAGTTTCAGTTTTTTTTTATTTCGATCTGAGGTAAGTTGGCAAAAACTTAACATTCATTTTGTCATCTATCAAGACTTTTTTTCAGAATCAGGCTGAAATTAATATCAATACTGTTATCTTTGGAGCAGCAAAAAACCTATCCCGATCCCGCGAGAACATCGGGATAAAAAGTGGCCTATGCGCATGTATTTATTATTCCAGTTGTCCAGCTAACTATACAAAATTTCATCCAAATCCGTCTAACCGTTTAAGCGTCAGTTAAAAACACACTAATACTCACAAATTTACGCATTTATAGCAGTACGACGAAAAAAATTCCTTCTGTTGTTTTGCTACCACCAACACTTACCTAAGCCGCATACGGGAATACCCCAAAAACCGGGGGAAATGCCCCAAACCTAAATCCCCTTAAAGATAGATCGGGGGTCAGTAGCAATACGCTTGATTGAAATTAATTCGTTACGGGCATAAGCCCTCTTTCGTGATTAAATTGAAAAATATATTACAGGGCCTTTTACGGTTAGTCGGCAACTTTCAGGGGCATCGAAATTAACGGTATGAAAATAACGATACATACCCAAAGACTGACCAAAAAAAACGTCGCCATATTGCGGAAAACCAATGGAACTAATTTCTTGCACTGGTAACACTAAATTCATGTCATCTGTCTATTGCTGTCAAAGTTTATCGTTGTTTGCGCGTGGTATTTTAAAGTGTTATTTTAGTGCGTTAAAATGCCGAAGAATTTCCATAGCTTTGGAAGAAAAATAATTCACAATGTATAAAAGTATTTTTCATAGAAAAAGTCCGAGGGATAAGATCTCGTATACTTGAAATACAATATTAGAGTGCAGAGTGCAGTACACTGTGGTCATGTGTCTTTTATCACTACTTTGAAAAAATCTCGTATCTCAAATCAATATGTCAACAAAATTGATCCTGGAAAAAATGGTCATAAAGTTCACTAAGAATTTTTTATTTTTTAAGATACGAGCTTTTTGAAAAGTAGTGACGATATATTGCCGGTCAGTCAGGAGCGATGCGTCAGTAATCCCGTATTGTGCGGCCAGCCCTGTTAATACTGACGGATGGTTCATGCCGCAATGAACCAGTTTACAAAGCAATGCAATAATGAACAATTATTTTATTTCTTAACAGTTTTTAACAAGTTAACATCCCAAATCTATGAGTGTTACACTATGGTCACGTGGGTCCCTTATTCGAGTACCATATATTGTCGGTTGGTTGGTGATGTTTGTTTAGTTTGATACGGACCTCCGCAAAGTAACGCCTGATTCTATAAATTATTTGGTCCCGAATGAGTTTGTTTTTCCTTTGATGACCCGTGTGGTGTCGGGTTAGAATTACACCTCGCCATTTCTTCCGTGGATGTCGTAAGAGGCGACTGAGGATATAGATTAAGGTATATTGTAAGCGACAGGCTAGTAACCTGTCACTATTGTACCGTTTTTGTTAAACTTAAAACCAATAATTGCTAAAAGTGGTTCCGAAGCGGTAACGTTTCGTGTGCTCTACACCATTTACACAGGCGTAATGTTTGTGTGTGTTTGTGTGCGTATGTGTGCGTGTGCGTGTGTGTGCGTGCGCGTGCGCGTGCGTGTGTGTGTTTTCTTTTTCACTTTTAATTTAACGTTTTTAAGGCAGTTACAAACAAACAAATAGTTAGGTTTTGGATTCACTCTAACTTCAATCGTTTAATATCATAAAGAGTAGCGTGGTTACATTCTGCTTCAGACATCCTAAACTCGTCGCTATAAGTTCGGCCGCGAACAAGCGACGCGACGCCTTTACCCAATGTTATCATGTCTTTAACTTGCCAAGTCGTTTGTGTGGACGCCATTTATGAGACCCGAGGCCGTATTGCCTAATGTTTCTGACGCTCGCGATCGCAATCAAATGACATATTTCGCATACAAAAACTGTCATTTGATTGCGATCGCGAGTTTCAGAAACGTTAGGCAATAAGGCCTCAGTTTCCTAACCTATTTAGGGCCCCGTTCAAAGGGAACCCTATGCTGTTAAAATGTCTAGTTTTGTGCGGAATCCTCAGTACGACATGCAAACTCGTCTCATGACAGTTGTAGTACAGTTTCATTGCTCCGTTTTTTACCTGTAACAAAAAAATGCATAATTTAGTGTAACGTTCCTTTAAAATTACGCTAATTACAGATTATTTTACGTCCCACGGGAACTAAGGGAATTCTCGTGATAAGGCATCATGTACCTATATACAATTTTGTACACAAATATAAAGCCATTGCTCTATCTTGAACACCTCGTAACAAGCAATAGAATTTTTTTTTTATGTAACAGTAAAAACCAAATAACTGTGAGACTAAGATGCAATATATTTTTCTGGTGTAAAATAAAGAGTCATTGTATTGTACTGTATTGATTCTGTAGAAAGAAAACAAAAGAAATATTGCAATACAATACAATTATTCTTTATTGTGTGTACACCAGAAATAGTAAGCGATTACAGAAAACACATATACACACATGCGGGAACTAAAAAAAGTACTGAAGTCTCATCTGTTGTAATAACCACAAATTCTGCTGATTAAAAAAAATACAAAAATATAGTTAAATTTGGCATTGATCAGCGCCTAAACATCAAGAGGTTAAATTTCCCCTAAAGCAATCAAAACAATACATCGTATATTCATAGACAACTGCTAAAACCTCCCATTAAAGTCAGGGTGACAGATTACATCCAAATTGCGGTGACAGCGAATCCGTTACGCGACCGCGCGGCGCTAAGCGAGCTACCACTTAATTACAAAGTGATCTGTCTGTGACGGTGTTCTGTGGACTTTGATTATCTATGTACAGCATGTCGTCACTGATACTTTAAAAAGTTCGTATTGTAGAATCTATCCCTAATTTTCTGAATAAATTTTATGAATATTACTAGACTTACTGTGGCGTCTTGCTGTGAGAATATCGGGATAAAAAGTATTTCTTCCAAATCCGTCCGCCTGTTTTAGCGTGCAGGAGTAACAAACATACAGACACACATACAAACTTTCGCATTTAGAAACTGACTGTCGCGACCCTCGTATATAATTGTAATCTACTTTCCATGTCCTATGTAATTTCTTAAATAAATTAATTTATTTAAATTTGTTTTATTATATTTTATTTTATTTGTTTCCATTGTCTACTTGAATTTTCATTTTTATTTTTGTTATGTCTCTGTACTGCTTTTGGTGATCAATAAAGAATATAAAAATATTAAAAAATATGGCAATTTCTTGCTATGGAGAAGCGGGGCGTCCTAATACAAGTAGTTCATACTTAACAGGAAGTCCCCTATTGATTATGTGCACTAATTTATGGTGAAGTATTTTTTTTTTTCATTTTCTTTTTCATATTTATATTGCATTGTATTTTAGTCTTATAGGCGTCAAGATGTAAGGTAAGTATTAACATAAACTTAAAAGGAAAGAAAGAAAAATTTATTGTGGCTCCATAAGTACCAACTAAGACTAAGACTAAAACTAGCACTAAAACTATATTACTTGGTGACACCACAGAAAACCAAAAAGGCCCCCCAGAACCTTATGAGCAAACTAAACAATTAAAACACTACCTATATATAGAATTCCATAACATCTTCATTGGCACCCCATGCGGGGACCTAATAAATTGAATATCCATTTCATAATTGACTTCCTCCCCTTGTGCTAAGTGATAATGTCATCCCTAGGGACGCAACGACGTGCTTTCGAGTTTTGCTCTATTGAATGTCTAGCTTTAATAAATTTGATTTAATTTTGTGCATTTCAATGTTGTAAAAGCGTTTTATACTTACGTACAGACATTGGATAAAAATGGGCATCATCCCAGCCTATAAACGTCCCACTGCTGGGCACAGGCCTCCTGTCAGAATGAGAGAGCTTGTAAGGCTGGGCCAAGTAAGGCTTTGCTTGTTAACAATTTTGATATTTGGACAAAGTAAAAAAAATAAAAATAAAATAGAAATCTAATACCTATTATATAAATAATTAAAAAAAAAGATGAGCGATGACCAGTTTTTTTTATTTTATTAAAAAAGCACAGAAAGTTTCAGCAAGAGTATTTAAGTATATAACGTGATAGTAAAGACACGAGAATATAAACAATTTAAATCATCAACCAATCGAATTAAAATCGCCACAACCATCCTCCGCTCAATCGGCTTAATTCAATAGATTCAGCTGTCATCATGAGATATTTTTAATAAAATCAACGGCCAATTCAATTGTATTGTAAATCAACGCACACAGACAACCATAACAAACAAAAACCATCCAAATTTGAACCCTATCAGCTTACACTAAAGTTCAATTCAAATTACTCGTACTATCTTTACATAGTTTTACACGCACACAGTGACATTAAAACGGTAAAAATAAACTGCAATTCTAAACCTTATTTACGTACAGTCAAGGTCCCTGAAGGTTTACGGTGCGTCTTACACACTGACGTTTTACGCACACAAGCACACGTGCGTATTGTTCGTTCGAACCGGTTGGTGGAACAAGCTTGAGACTTCTGCTGGGATGGGGTTACATTATAAGCGAAAGCGGTTTACTGTATGCGTATTCTTATCGATGAAAAAATTAAAAAATCAAAACGTTTATTTTGTAAGTAATTAGGCCACAAAGGGATCTTCTTCATGTCACTTTTTAAACTACCAGCGCTTTCGGAAAGACTATCATTGCCAAGAAGAATGCGCCGCAAGAAACTTGGTTGAAAGTAATTTATGCTTACTGCCATCTATACTAATATTATAAATGTGAAAGTGTGTTTATATGTTTGTGTGTTTGTCCGTCTTTCACGCCGTAACGGAGCGACGGGCCGACGTGATTTTTAGCATAGAGATAGTTTATGGGCCCGAGAGTGACATAGGCTAACTTTTTACCCCGGAAAAGTGCACAGTTCCCGTGGGAACAGCGCGCGATAAAAGCAAATTTCCTTGTGGTAGTTCTTGGCTATGGTTGATAAAAATTGGTTCAGCTTTTTTGGAACAATGAATGTTGAAATTACAATGTCAGGAGTTTAACATTTCTATGTTCGTTAAGTTATGGCAAGATAAAAAATAGACTATTAAAATATGACTTAATTCAAACGCCATTTGGAGGACTTGACAGATTTTTATTTTTGGAGATAAAAATATCTCGTCCTAAAAAAACATAATCAAAATTTACGAGTGTCTCCAATCATAAAGTATATAATATATTTATACAATATAAGTATACAAAAACTTAAATAAATAAATATAAAATACAAAATCAGAATCAGTCTTCGATTTCGGTCTTACTAATAATATAATAAATTGTCGTTTGTAATTTCTTATTTACCGTCCTCAAGACAAGATTTACTATTCTTTCCGATACACACAAGCCTCTTTTTCAGTTTCCCGCTACCTCCCACCCTGTGGCCCCGCCCGGGCGCGGTGTCACTGCCCCGCGCTTGCGCAGCCTTACTTGCGTTTAGAAAAACTTCTGGATCACGATGATACAAGTTAAATTTATATGTTAGTAGAAATAAGGAATACGATGTTATTGAATTAAAATAATTTCTTTGCTCACCCGCGACCTTATGATAGCTAAAGTTTATGCAAGATATGCGTGTTCATGCCCACTCAATTGGGTTAGGGAGTTACAGTGACAAATTAAAATGTTTTGTGTGGTTTGTTACTCTAACATCTGGTAGCATGGTGTGCGGCTGTATTGCTCTGAAGATGAGTTCTGGTTGAGTTCGAAACGCGTAATGTTTATACTGCCGAAAATACTGTTCAAATTGAAGATGGTATCATATATAATTTTATGGCAAACGTTGGTATGGTAAGTGAAATTCGGGCAAATGAAATTCAGGCAAGTTAAGGTAAACGGATGATGATGATGATAGTTGGCAACACCGTTGGAACTGCATCTACGCAGGCTGCATGCCGCAGGCGAAGGAAGTGCAACAGACAGATCGTGTGCTGTACGGTTTATTGCAGTGATTTAAACGAGACCGGTTATGCACAAGTTACCTCGAGAGAATATCTTTTAACTCTCTAGGGGTCATTCGTGTATTACGTAGAGGATTTTTTTTTCGACTGGAAGGCAAACGAGCAAGTGGGTCTCCTGGTGGTAAGAGATCACCACCGCCCATAAACATCTGCAACACCAGGGGTATTGCAGAAGCGTTGCCAACCTAGAGGCCTAAGTTGGAATACCTCAAGTGCCAGTAATTTGACCGGCTGTCTTACTCTCCGCGCCGAAACACAACAGTGCAAGCACTGCTGCTTCACGGCAGGATTAGCGAGCAAGATGGTGGTAGCAATCCGGGCGGACCTTGCACAAGGTCCTATCACCTGCAAATTGGAATTTTAGTAGTTTTTGACTCTCTACCTTGATAGCAAAAGTAAGTAAAGTTCTAACCCCCCACATGCTTACGGAAACAATAGTATATTTTTTTTGGTGTTCGGGTTTGGTTGTTATTATAGTCTTCAAGCCGTGGTGGCCTAGTGGTATGACCTATCACCTCTCAAGTAGAGGATCGTGGGTTCAAACCCCGACTCGCACCTCTTGAGTTTTTCAAAATTCACGTGCGAAATTACATTTGATGTTTACGACCAGCTTTGCGTTGAAGAAAAATATCGTGAGGAAACGCGCACAAACCTACGAAGGAATTCAATGGTGCGTGTGAAGTTCCCAATCCGCACTGGGCCCGCGTGGGAACTATGGCCCAAGCCCTCTGATTCTGAGAGGTCTGTGCCCAGCAGTGGGACGTATTTTGGCTAGGATGATGATGATGATAGTCTTCAAGATTAAATAAAGAATATTACAAACTTACATACGAGTACAAAATACGCGAGAAAAACAATACCACTCCTTGCAGTCGGGTAAAACAGGCAATTTGAAGTACTATAAAGTATTGCTACATTATTTTTTATTTAAATGTATCAATTTATTTACAGCTGTTGCCCGCTGCTTCGCCCCCGTTGATTATTTCTACATATTCTTCCATAAAAATCTTCTCCTGATAATAACAAACACAACATAAAAGAATTAGCGAAATCGGTTCAGCCGTTCCCGAGTTTTAAGCTTAGAAAGACATTTTACGATCATTTTTATTTATATAGATTTTTTTTATTAAAAAAAGAAAAAAAAACATTTATTAAACGCCATAAAAACAGACATAGAACAAATGCAAGACATATATATACATACATATATATATGTACATATATATATATATATATATATATATATATATATATATATATATATATATATATATATATGTGTGTATGTATATATATACACACACACACACATATATATATATATATATATATATATATGTGGGAGATGAGTTGTTTTTAATATATTTAGAATTTTAACGGTTCCAAATTAGTTCATAAACAAGCTGGTCGCTAAACCGCTCCCACCCGGTGTGACGTCATTTATTTGTTCGCTCTTATAAAAAGGGCCTACCTGCCGTTGACGGTTCAGATATCATTCAGTTGCGCTGAGCTGTTGACGTAGTCCAGGTAATGCTATTTTCCTATAGAAACTAGTTCATACTATGATTAGATGCATACTGTGTCTTTATAGATGTGCTTCATACAAATTACTATACCTACCTGATGGTGGAACCCCTGTAAGTGACTTTTGATGATGATTATGTTGTATTGTTTAAAAGATTATTACACATAGTAATAATTAATGCTAATTTCATATATTGCATATATTGTTGTTCTTGGACAAATGCTTTATTTCTAAATAAATATGATGTGTTGATTGAATGCTGTTTTACGTAATTATATCTTCCTTTAATCTCCCACATCAGAAGTGGGATCACACGTGTACCTACTAAGTTATTAATGCATTTTTACTTTTATATTTTTCATGGACTCCAATGCTGCATCTTTCGATGCACATGCGCCGAAGTGGCGTACACATGCGCCGACGTGACGTGCACATGCGCTGACCTGGCGTACACGGGCGCTGATGCGGCGTGCACTGCACATGCGCCGATGTTGCGTGTACATGGTCCAAGGTGGCGTATACACGCGCCAACAACGCAGCGACCTGACGACATCACCGACGCTCTCACCCCCACATGCGATGGTGGTACCGACGAGTGAACCTTCAGCGTTGCAAAGAAAAATTGGACGAGACAGCGTAGCTACTTTACGAAGACCGGTAAATCCTATTTTGCGAACCTGCTTGGGTCACAGCGGTTTGACGATAAAATTTTATTTTGTCAATTGTGGTTGTAGACATTTTGTTTTTAGACATTTAATATTCTTGGTATTTTAGACTACCAAACTTACATACTCTGCTAACATCACTACTACCGATTAATCTTGTACGGCAATTAGTGACCTGTAACGTCACTTAGATGCGAATTCGGTTGACTATTTAATTCTTTCAAAGTTACTAAAAATCAAGTTTTACAGTTACTTATTATTTTGTTGTTAAAAGGGTTACTTCCTAGAATTGTTGTTTCATGGTGTCAACTACCCTATTGAGTATTTAATTACTCGTCTTTTTACACTAGATACAATTATTTCCTAACAAGTTAAGCACTTCTGTGTTTGGGTACATAGATGAAAACCTTTGGGCGGTGCAAATTACTGCATTTATTTACGATAAATCTAGGCACCCTGCTATCGCAAGTATTATAAGTGTGTTTATATAAAAGTTCTTAGTAATCTTAGACTAACTCTTGGGAACATCTACCGACTACAATATAAAACAAGAAGCACCTGTCTAGTTTACAAATTCAGATTCATATGACTCGCTATTTGACTACTTTAACGACCTTGCGTCAAAATGTTCCTTCCACTTTACAGATCTTTGCGTGATAATAGTAATTAATAAAATTAATTAATAATGCTATAGTGATATTAATAATGACAAATAATTTTCAACAAGTACTCCCTGCAGGCGGGAAGGCTACTTCTTCTTACCTCTATTACGATTGCCTTCTTTTTGACTTTAAAACACGTTGTATGCGTGCGATCCGTGTTTAATATGTGTACCTAAGCAGTTGCAACCAGTTGGTTTTGTTTGGTTTCCTACGTATTTAGCACAGATTACTACGCTATTGCTGTTTATTCGTCATCTATGAATTTATATATTTTTGTATTGTTCCTACACAGATTTATTTGTGCTGATTCCGGTCACATTCAGTTAGATGAAAAAAAAAATATGAAGGTACTTATTGAAAAGCAACTCTGAGACAAGTTACTTTTAGACATCGTCAAAATGTTTTTCTGTGAATTTTGTATCACTCTTATTTTAGGAGTGTGAGGTCGAATAAAGTTGTGTATGTTTATAGTGTACCAACGAAATTCAATTTCTTAATTGTGTTTTGAACATGGCAGTTTATTTATCTCATCACTAGTGACATGAACTTTTTTATTTCCTATTTGAGGGTAGATGAGATGGCGACGTATCGCCACTTTGTTTGGTTTATTAACGGTTACTTCATTGGAACAAGTTGATTACTTGAACATATCGTACGGTAGACAGGCTAGGCTAATAATTTGTTTCAACTTTTTTACTTTCTAACAATATTAGATATTATCAAAACCATTTTCGAAATGGCTAAAAGTTACCTAAATACATGTGCAAATGCGATGCAGTGACCTAATAAAGTGATTCTATAAATGAGTTGATGAGGAATGAGAAATGATTGTTCGAAAACTGTTTGCAATATTGTGGTATGATAACACTATAACTACAAGCACACAGTGTAACCGGTCACTTAGCTCATTTCGTCGATAATAGTAATTCTGTGACAGTATTCATATTTTTGTTGTTTTGGAGTAATCATTTTAATTATAAGAGCTCCTGCAATAATAAAACTTGATTGAACATCGTAAAGTCTAATTAAATGAACTAATATTTCCAGTTCGATCTATACAATTTTTATCTGATAAAGTTGCACATTGTCTTGATTATACGGACGTGTCTGTATATTTTATTGTTTTAAACTTCCGCGACTTCACTCATAGTTATTACACCTGACAGTCTTCTTTTAAGCCAGGAGACTTTACCTTAAACTTTTGCGTTTAAGTCCTGGATATAAATAGTATTGTATTGGGACATTAAGTATTTCGATAGCTATAAAATTCGTATTTTGTTGTAAGATTTGTACTCCACATAGTACGTTCGGCGTTATTCTTATAATGATTTGTACTAGGATAGTTATCATGGGATGATTGACACTAATTGATCTAGATCTAACTAAAGCTGGTTCTAGTAATCATAACGTCCCCTCAAGCGCAGAACAGTAGGTAAGATCGCGGTACATAAAGTATGTTCTGGCTTTGCCAGGAAGCTATGAAGCTGGCTTTATTAATTTTTCTCCTATTCAGTGAGATATCATGTTTATTTTTTTCGTTCAATAGTTATAAAGGAATCTTTACCAGTTTAGAAGTTTGCCAAGATTCATACAATCTGGCGCGACCGGGGATTATGCCCGTGACTTAGGGCTGCACTATGCATTACAATGATAAAAGGTTCTTCATTAGCTGACATCTTTTGGTTGTCAGTTTGGCCGAGTTATGTAGTCGGTTGTTTCTAGATGTAACGTGCTAATGGTTACGACGAGGATTAAGACCAGCGAAAAATAAACGTTTTGAATACTAAAACTACCCTCCATTACTACTCAAGAGCAGTCTAAAAGACTCTTGTCAGTTAGACGGTTAGTATCGAATGACTAAATTTCTATAGTTTGTCATTCCGTTCTAGGCATCATACCTAACAATCCTGATGATGGATGCGCTTGATTTTAGCTAGATGCTGGTCGCTCGATCGCAACGATAAAGTCGGAGTGATCGAATTAAATAATAATTTATTTCGAGCCACGAATGACCATAGCGTTTTGATAGTTCCACGAATTTTTAATTTTTGTCATTACATACAAAATTTGAACATCGAGTAATAAATTAAAACAAATGAGATTGAATTTGTAATTGATAAAATGAAATAAAAATAAATTGAAACTTAAAAATATATCGAAGCTGTAAGTTATTTGTTTTCACATTTTTCAGTTCAATCTTAGTAAATACAATAAATCGGCAAGACAATAATTGTGCATACTAGTGCCATCTTTTGAGACGTTTTTACGCAACTTTCAGAAAACAAAGTAATTAATTATAGATCTTTTTAACATTATAAAGGTCACACCTTTAACTTTGCTTCATTTCCTGATTGCATAAATTTGGTATAATAATATTACGAAGAAAGGGGTAGATATGCGTTTACTATTTCACGTGCTACCCGCGTCGAGTGTTGCAATATTTTAAAACTAAAATATGTGCAATGGGAATATTGTAACTTCCCTTATTGTCTACTTACTAGTAAGTAACTTGGCATCGTGACAACCTGTTCCTTACTAGGTTACTTAACCATTTCGGTTGACGTCACTTGTCCGTAACAAGACGAGTATGATGAAAATTGTGTACACTAACCGTGAGGTGTTGTATCTAAATCAGACCAACTCGCGACACTTCGAGTTTGTCAGCATCAAAAATCTAAGAGTTACACTCTTATTGGTGGATTAATTGCTACTTATCTATTTTTCGCCTGTTTTTTGACTTTTTGGGTTGTCTAACAGGAAAATATTTACACCATGCTGCTACTTGTTCAGATTGCCTCCAATAATTTGGCAACTGTTCTTTTTCTCCTTTTTGTCCGGACGTCCTGTTCATTATATGATTGTTCATGCTACGTGTTGCCTGGCCAGCAAATCACGGTGCATGAGTCCATCATATATTTCTGAGCGAGACTGGGATTTTTTTTTGTCGTGTACTACACGATCATCAAAGTGGATCCACGGTCATGCGAATTGACCACTGTCATGAGAATTGACACTCTCGGTCATGCGAATTGACCGCTGTCATGTGAATTGGCAGTCACGGTCATGCTACTTGACCACTGTCATGTAAATTGACACTCAATCGTAGGCTCATCATTGAAATTTAATTTCATGCCATGTTAATTGGACCGTTGAATCGAGACTAGCTCAGTTCAATCCAATTTTAGGAAATTGTCTCAATCGATACTAACGATGACTCTTAATTAGACAAATAATTAAGCTAACCTAAGCTTGGCAGCTGCATAATCTGTAAGATTAAGACAAATTTGTAATATTTCATTATTTTATTTGACAACAATTATAAGATATACCTATTAATAAACTTGTCAGTGTAAATTTTTGTGGTGTACAAAAATAATACTTGTATTGTATTGTAAAATATCGCGAGCCGAGTCGGCTGCTCGTCAGTATGGCCGTGTGGGAGATGAGTTGTTTTTAATATATTTAGAATTTTAACGGTTCCAAATTAGTTCATAAACAAGCTGGTCGCTAAACCGCTCCCACCCGGTGTGACGTCATTTATTTGTTCGCTCTTATAAAAAGGGCCTACCTGCCGTTGACGGTTCAGATATCATTCAGTTGCGCTGAGCTGTTGACGTAGTCCAGGTAATGCTATTTTCCTATAGAAACTAGTTCATACTATGATTAGATGCATACTGTGTCTTTATAGATGTGCTTCATACAAATTACTATACCTACCTGATGGTGGAACCCCTGTAAGTGACTTTTGATGATGATTATGTTGTATTGTTTAAAAGATTATTACACATAGTAATAATTAATGCTAATTTCATATATTGCATATATTGTTGTTCTTGGACAAATGCTTTATTTCTAAATAAATATGATGTGTTGATTGAATGCTGTTTTACGTAATTATATCTTCCTTTAATCTCCCACATATATATATATATATATATATATACATGACGCTAAACAGGTCCCCACTCAGCATAATGCCACGGCAAGCCCTGTTAATATATAATACCCATATTAGTACGGGAACAAATGTTGCTGATGTAATTTTTGTATTATAATAAATGTAAGGTTCAATTACATTTAATAAAACCCAAAACATAGTCAACATTATTACAAAAAAAATACTCGTGCGTATAAAAAAAATACTCACAAGTATAAATACTTTGTGGTTGATATCTTAATGTCAATCGGACATGCGCGGGACGTTTGTCCGGGGCCTGAAGATCGACAAGTTAAGCCGTGATCGATTGCTGCTAAGTGCTGTGGTATTAACAAATATAATTACTTGTTTTTATGTTCATCAAACAGTAAAAGTTTGTCATACGTTTGATGTACTATATCATAATCAGAACCCCGAATTTTAGCAGCATTTTTGATCTGTCATTGTGACTTGTTATCGACTCTACCTAAATGATATCGTAAAAAAATAATCCGAATATCTTTTATAAAGACACTAATGGAACACTTATTAGTACTACAACAGACTTTGAATATGATTTTGAATTCTTAAATTAGAAATTGTTAACTATTCATAATTTTCATTGCATAATGCATAATTTGTCTATTTAAAATTTTTGACTATTCAAAAGTTTTTTTTTTATTCGACTGAATGGCAAACGAACAAGTGGGTCTCCTGATGGTTAGAGATCATCACCGCCCATAAACATCTGCAACACCAGGGTATTGTAGATGCGTTGCCAACCTGGAGGCCTAAGATGGGATACCTCAAGTGCCAGTAATTTCACCGGCTGTCTTACTCTCCACGCCGAAACACAACAGTGCCAGCACTGCTGCTTCATGGCAGGATTAGCACCTTGCACAATGTCCTACCACCTACAATTGGAAGAGATCGGCCTTTAACGATAAAACCGTTTATTGTTGACCTCTACTTTCTTCTGTATCGATATATCGCTATTGAATATCGGAAATCGATAAGTGAAAAGTCACTAGGACAGATCAAAAATGCCGAGAAAATTCCGGGCTCTGGTGATTAGCTGTCAGAATTTCCGTATTCCGGATCCTATACCGCAAAGGAACACCAAGCATGGCTATGCTCCATAGCTCGTTGCGTTAGTTCCAGTCTCTCTACCGCATATGAATAAAAAAAAAAACGGCCAAGTGCGAGTCGGACTCGTATAAGGGGTTCCGTACCATCTAAACAACATTCATTAGACATTAGCAAAAAACGCCAAAAGAAATCACGTTTGTTGTATGGGGGCTCCCTTAAATATTGATTTTATTCCGTTTTTAATATTTGTTGTTATAGCAGCTACAATAAAGTCATACATAATCTGTGAAAATTTCAACTATCTAACAATCACGGTGCCTGAGATAGACAGGTGACAGATGGACGAACGGACAGCGAATTCTTAGTAATAGGGTTTCCGTTTTTACCCTTTGGGTACGGAACCCTAAAAACGCAGAGAAAAGAGGGATTTGAACCACTATAGGCTATTACGGCATTTGTGTATTGACAATTTACTATAAGCAATAATTTGATGTTAGAGCTTACTCAATAGCTACTCTATTACCTAAAATAAATAATAAACCATAACCTTTCTTTTTTACATCGGCGCACGAGTCGTGACGGACTCCCGCATTCCTGACTGATTATCAGGCTGATTGTACTTGCCGATACTAACGGTACTCGGTATCGGAACGAGTATTTACAATAAGTATAAATACTAGTTACTTTCATGCGCAAGCGATGTTTGTTGATATAAGGAAGTGATTTTGAACATTATTTATTTTGAAATAATTATTTGATTTCTGTATTTTCAGTTTATATGTTTTGAGTGCCGATGTAAACGCTTGGGTAAGTGTTTTGGACGCCAACATTCAATTTGTTATATAAATATACAACTTGTCCGAAAGACAATACAGTTATTATTTGAATACATACGAATATACATACGGTTTAGGTAAGTTGGTTCCCTATCCCAAGAGAATTTCTAAATATCCCTTCTTTAAGCAAGTCTATGATACTACAACACAATACAATACAAAGATTATTTTTTGTACACCAGAAATAGTAAGCGATACAGAAAACAACTACAAAGAGAAAAAAAATTACAAGGTAAGCAATAGGCGGCCTATTTACTAATACTAACTACTTATATACTTACTACTTACTTTGATACTTTTTGTTATCGAAGCTATAGAGAGCTATGCTAACAGCTTCTTTCAATAGAATCCAGAACACGGAGATTTTCGAAAAACTAACTAACTGGTAAAGCTCGAATAATTTAAGTTTGACCGCTATGTGTGTCTGTCTGTGGCACTGTCTGTGGTAGTTTTTAAACGGGTGAACTGATTTAAATGCGGTTTTTTTTAAAGTAGGTTTTCTTGCGATGGTTCTTAGATATGTTTTATCAAAATCAGCCGTTTATCAGTTATTTTTGAGATACTGAACTCAAAAGTGACAATTTCGGAGGTTTTCCAACTTTTTCTTGGTTAGGTTAGGTTATATATACCTACATATTAATCAGTCATCACCATACGCTGTGAAGATAATCTGTACCTACTCGTATTGAAGCCACAATGTGCCTTTCCCAGTCCTTTCGTCAGAGGATACTGAAATAATAAAGTAAAAGGCCATAAAATAATGATATTTGGACGGCCGGAACCCATTTAGCTGTGGATTTATTAGGGTTCGAAGGCACCGCAATAAATTTACCGGCCGACTGTCAAAGCTGTCAAAGTATGACACATTTGACAGACAACCCGCTATCTATCACTGTTATGATTTAATTGTATAATCGGATCAAATTATTTAACAGTTCTGAAGAATTTGTAAAGGAGAAAATGGCAATGTATTTTGGTAGTAGTGTTTTGATTTGTTTGTATCCAACCATACTATACTATACTATCCATACTAATATTATAAATGCGAAAGTGTGTTTGTATGTTTGTGTGTTTGTGTGTTTGTATGTTTGTATGTTTGTCCCTCTTTCACGCCGTAACGGAGCAACGGATCGACGTGATTTTTGGCATAGAGATAGTTTATGGGCCCGAGAGTGACATAGGCTACTTTTTATCCCGGAAAAATGTATAGTTCCCGAGGGAACAGCGCGCGATAATCGAATTCCACGCGGGCGGAGCCGCGGGCAAAAGCTAGTTTATCTATATAAGTATGTTTATCCGTTGCCTAGTATCCATAGTACAAGCTTTGCTTAGTTTGGGACTAGGTCAATTGGTGTCAAGTGTCCCATGATATTTATGTTTTTTTTTTTTTTTTTCAGTGGGTAGCTAATTTATTAGATTAGTATGAACAAAAAAGAAAGAAATACATTTATGTACAATACAACAATAGATAACACTGCATAAGACAACAATAATTACATGATTATTATTTATTTATTATTTAAGAACTAGTGTTTCACTTATTTAACAACACACTTAAAATACCGAATTGTACAGAATATTATGGACAGTCAAGGGCAAAAATATGTAAGTACACACTTTAGTACCTTGTCTATTTTCGTCATATTTGAACTGCCATACTTATATGTTTATGTTGTGGTTTTATTTAGCTGTATTTATTGTACTCGTAGTTGTTCGAAAATAAATATTTTCGATTGATTCCTTTTTCGTCGTATTCCTTTCTATTCTATTCTAAAAACAAAGATCAGATCGCCTCTGTATAAAATATTTATTCTTTGACTTCCCCATATCAACAAATCGCTACAAGTCATTAGTTACATCGAATTTATTAATTAGATACCTGATAAACACAAACATGTTCAGGAAATGGTATAAACGGCAGATGTTGACGGAAACAGGTGGACTTACGAGGGTTAGAAGGTTACTGACCCGTGCAGAATTTTATTAATTACTAGCTTTTTCCCGCGGCTCCGCCCGCGTGGTATTCGGTTATCGCGCGCTGTTCCCTCGAGAACTGTGCATTTTTCCGGGATAAAAAGTAGCCTATGTCACTCTCGGGCCCATAAACTATCTCTATGCCAAAAATCACGTCGTTCGGTCGCTCCGTTACGGCGTGGAAGAGGGACAAAGATACAAACACACAAACACACTTTCGCATTTATAATATTAAGTATGGATTTACACATTTATATTACAACGTATCGGTATCGGGTCGTACCGGAAGAAGCGTTGGCAGACCTCCCCCAAGGTGGACTGACGATATCGTGAGAATTGCGGGTGACCGGTGGATGCAGGTGGCGAGTTGTCATGTCGTTCATTGTGGCGTTCTAAGGAAAGTGTGTGCGTTTGTATGTATGTTTGTCCGTCTTTCACGTCAAAACGGAGCGACGGATCGACGTGATTTTTAGCATAGAGATAGTTTGTGGACCAGAGAGTGACATAGGCCACTTTTTACCCCGGAAAAAACAGTTCCAGAAGGAACAGCGCGCGATAACCGAATTCAACGCGCGTAGCCGCGGGCAAAAGCTAGTAACTTTATATTTTGTAAAAACGGTGTATAGAACAGTCAAAAACAAAACGCGAGTGCCTTCCTTCGTCCTGATACTTCTAGTAGGATCAAAAGATTCCACCAGGTAAAGGATGTTTCATATAATATATTAAGGGAAACTTTATAACAGCTACGTTACAAAATGTAACCTCAGCCCCTTGTCGAGGGGCGTTTTTTGCTAGAAACGCTTAAAAAGTACCCTAATCTGCAAAGCAATACAAATGAAAAATAGGATGTTAAACGTACCCTCCAGTAGACCCGGGCCAAGGTGCATGGAACTTAGTGGAAAAGCTCGCTGCGTTTATTTTGATTCGCTATTCCATCTAATAAATTAATATTGTGGGAGATAGGTGTCGTGCGGTGGAAACGAGGCAAAGCAGTATTTACAGTTTATTATTTACAATTAATTACAAACATATGTACAACAAATTAAATATTTTACGCGAATTGATATGGAGTTTTTCTCGTAGCTAGATATTAGACAGCTCTGTTGATCTCCGTTGTACAGCAACGGTGCGTCGCATCGCGCAGGCGCGTGGACTTAGCAGTGGCGGTCGAGCAGGCCGCCACATGTTCCCCCTGGCCAGACCGTAACTACGGTCGAAGTCTGCTGGGAAATCTCACGAGCCTTCCACTTCTGGTCCGCTTCTCTGTAGCTGCGTTACCATCTATAGTGTCAGGCAGTTTAGGCGACACTTCACGCATGATGTAAGCGGGTTTGAGTCTATCGACGGTCACGTTGTTGACCTTGCCCTTGATGTCGATAGAGTAGTACTTAGGCTGTCGTTGACGACTCTATACGGGCCTTCGTAAGGTGGTTCTAGTGATCTTCGGACACGATCGACTCGGAGAAAAACATGGGAACAGGTCTCTAATCCTCGTGGGATGTAGAATGGTGAAGATGAGGTATGCCACGATGCGGGTCTTGGAGTGAGTTTTGCCATGTGCGAGCGTAGGCGTGTGGCGTATTCTGTGATATCTGCCACTTTGTAGTCAGGTAAAGGTGAGAGGAACTGGCCGGGTAAACGAAGGGTTTCGCCATAGACGAGCTCTGCCGGGGTAGCTTGTAAGTCTTCCTTAACAGCGCTCCGAATACCAAGCAGGATGAGGGGGAGAGCTTCGGTCCATGTGGATGATGAGGAATGACACATGATGGCAGATTTAAGCTGGCGATGGAGTCTCTCTATGATCCCGTTGGCGACAGGATGATAAGCGGTGGTGCAGAGGTGGTGTGCACCGATCATCGTTGTCAGAGCCTTGAAGAGCTGACTCTCGAACTGGCGACCACGGTCTGTGGTCACTCGTAGAGGACATCCAAATCTGGCAAACCAACCAGACACGAGAGCAGAAGCGCAAGATTCAGCAGTGATATCTCTGAGTGGAAACACCTCAGGCCATCGTGTGAATCTGTCGATGACGGTGAGGCAATACCTGTAATCAGAAGATGGGGTTAAGGGTCCTACGAGGTCGAGATGAATATGAGCGAACCTCGAGGATGGAGTGGTGAAAGTGGAAAGTGGTGAAATGGTATGACGAGTGATTTTGCTTTTCTGGCATTTCAAGCAGTGCTTAGCCCACTCTCTACAGTCTCGGCGAATCTCTGGCCAAACAAATCTTTCAGAGACCAGTCGCGCGGTAGCTGAGCATCCTGGATGATGAAGTTGATGAAGCTGGTCGAAAACTTGCTTCCGGAACTCTGGAGTGACATAAGGACGAGGTTGTCCAGTAGAAGTGTCGCAAAAGATGGATATGGTAGAGTCAAGCGTAGGCATCTTGTTTAGCTTAAGTGAGGAGCCGTGGAGGATCAGGTCTTGCAGCTCTGGATCAGCTTCCTGAGATCGTGCAAGTGCCTGGTAGTCAAGAGGAACGGCAATTTCCTCGATGCGAGACAAGGCGTCAGCGACAACGTTGAGAGTTCCAGGTAAGTACTTTAGGTCCGTAGTAAATTGCGAGATAAAGTCAAGGTATCTGAATTGCCTTGGTGAACATTTATCTCGGTTGGTGGAGAAAGCGAAGGTAAGTGGTTTGTGGTCAGTATACACTATAAAGTCTCTGGCTTCGACCATATGCCTGAAGTACCGGATGGCCTCGTACACAGCTAGGAGTTCTCGGTCGTACGGGCTGTATTTCTTCTGTGGCTTGGTAAGTTTGTGTGAGTAGAATGCCAAAGGTTGCCAGGTGTTGTCAACGGATTGCTGAAGAACGGCGCCGAGAGAAGTGTCAGATGCGTCAGTGAAGATGGCGAGCTGAGCAGAAGGATCCGGGTGAGCCAAGAGTGTTGCTTTAGATAGTGATGATTTGCAGTCTTCAAAGGCTTGAAGCAGTTCTGAAGTCATGCTAACTGGGTGAGATCCTTTGATCTTCGGTCCTGACAAACAAGAGTGAAGCGGTGCCTGTACTTGAGCAGCGTTTGGTATGAAGCGACGGTAGAAATTGATCATACCAAGGAATCGTCTGAGCTCCTTGACGGTTTTCGGAACGGCGTAGTCCTGGATGGCTTGCACTTTAGATTCCAAAGGCTTGGTTCCTGAAGCTGTCACACGGTAGCCTAGAAAGGTGACTTCTGGTTGGCCAAACAAACATTTGGAGGTGTTGATCCATACGCCGTACTGCGTCAAACGCTCAAACAGCTGGCGAAGGTGGGCTTTATGCTGTTCCAGGGACGAGGAAAAAATCAGAATGTCATCCAGGTAGCCGTAACAGAAATCCAGACCGAGCAAAACCTCATCAATGAACCTCTGAAAGGTCTGCGCTGCGTTCCTTAATCCGAATGTGATAAACGGGAACTCAAACAATCCGAACGGTGTATTTATCGCAGTCTTGGGGATATCTTCAGGGTTCACAGCTATCTGGTTGTATGCCTTGACCAGATCAATGGTTGAAAAGATGGTGCAATCTGAGAGTTGGTAGGAGAAGTCGTGAATATGACGTATGGGGTAGCGATCAGGAATGGTTCTGGCGTTAAGGGCTCTGTAATCACCGCAAGGTCTCCAGGAGTCGTCCTTCTTCTTTACCAGATGAAGAGCACTAGCCCAAGGACTCTCTGATCGCCGAGCTATACCAGATGCTAGCATATCCTCAAACTCTTTCTTAGCGGCTTGCATACGCATAGGGTCAAGGCGGCGAGGCTTGCAGGATACTGGTGGTCCAGGTGTGGTCTTGATGAAGTGCAGAGTATTGTGCTTCGATGGAGAGTGTCTACCTGGTGGTCTGGTAAGCGCAGGGTACTCACGTAAGATGTCATCGAATTCAGTTTCACCTGTGACGATTTTGACAGAATCTATATTTTCCGACGACGTATAGCGTACCGCGTCTACTGACGATTCTGTAAGATTATCAAGCAGACGATGGTTCTTGCAGTCAACAAGTAGGTCGTAAAAAGCTAGAAAATCGACTCCTATTATGGGTTTTGACACGTCGGCAATGGTGAATCTCCACGTAAATGCTCTTCGTAATCCCAAGTTGACTGTTATTGTTGTCTGTCCGTAAGTATGGATGACGGTATTATTAGCAGCAACAAGGTCAAACCTGGATCGGTGGCATGGCGTCTTGATAGCCGATCGAGGGAAAACGCATAAATCCGAACCTGTATCTACGAGGTATCTTATTTTGCTGTGAAGATCGGTTATAAAAAGACGGCCAGATGGTGAGGGGCAGTCGTTGGCCGCTATTTCCGACCGCCCGGGAAGTTTTCCGCGTTATAGTTGCACGGCTGTTTGCATTTACGCGCTTTTTGATTAAAGTTGTAGTGGTAGAAGCAGTGCGGGTGATTAGGCGGCGGCTGGGGCATCCTCGAACGAGAGCGGCTGCTGTACCTTCTTGACGACGACGCGGAGCGTGAGCGAGAGTGTGAGCGTCCTCTTCGGTAATTACTCGTCAACAAAGCAACTTGCCTGGTAAGTTCGTTGACTTGCTGCATCAAGGCATCAGAAGGCGAGGCGGACGCGAAGGAAACTTGTGGTACTGGTGCGTAGTTGACAGCGGAGCCTGAGGTATTTGCGACATGGTGAGTCTGGGGAGCAAGTTCGAACACCCTATCGGCTAAGTCTGCAAGTTTCTCGAGAGGAAGGTCCGACTGCGACGCAAGTATAGTTTGGACATTATGCGGCAAACGGTCAATCCAAATTGCCTTGAGCAGATCGGACGTGGCGGAGGTACCGGCTAAGTTTTGTAAATGCCGTAGAAATTGTGACGGTCTGCGGTCGCCGAGCTCTTCGTGTACGAGAAGTTGCCGTGTGCGTTTTTCTTGAGACGCCGAGAGGCGTTTAATTAATTCAGTTTTAATTTTTATATACTTCTCGGCGGCGGGAGGGTTAGTTATAATGTCCTTTACTTCGAGTGCATAACGCGCCTCTAGCTGGCCAGCGACGTAATAGAATTTCGTTTCGTCAACCGTTATTTTCGACAATTGGAATTGCGCCTCTATCTGCGCGAACCAAAGCGCCGGCTCGTCCGCGTTGAACGGCGGCACGCGGACACCGACACGACATACCTGCCCATCGGCTGCAGAGGCATCAGCGAAGTCTTCATGTAAATTTTCTCGCGACATTTTAGTACTTTTTCAGTCGGCGGTCACCACTGTGGGAGATAGGTGTCGTGCGGTGGAAACGAGGCAAAGCAGTATTTACAGTTTATTATTTACAATTAATTACAAACATATGTACAACAAATTAAATATTTTACGCGAATTGATATGGAGTTTTTCTCGTAGCTAGATATTAGACAGCTCTGTTGATCTCCGTTGTACAGCAACGGTGCGTCGCATCGCGCAGGCGCGTGGACTTAGCAGTGGCGGTGGAGCAGGCCGCCACAAATATTAAAAGTAGATCGGTTTAAATAGATTTTTTTGTATTTTTATTTATTAAATTCTTCTGTGATATTAAAATACATAGTAAGAATATATAAATAAAACTATCCTAAACTTAAAATACTTAGTTATATAAAATAAAAATAAAACTAAAACAAATAATTTAAAGACGATATTATGCTACCATACAAATTAAAGCATTTATTTCGTGCCCAAATTGCTTGAATGATATATGTACAACCAGATAATCAGAAATTAAGGGGACGAAGTTTCCAGAAATGCACTAATACAGAGGTTATCCAGCCAATCTGTGTTGCTTGGGTACCCCGCAGGCAAGATCCCGAAGATGCTGACGGAATTCCTCTTCGAATAGCCTTAGCTTGGTTTCCTTTGTCTGAGGATTGTTTGCCAGCATATACTTAAAATAAATTAAATATGAATTAATAAGAAGACTTGGATGTTTTTTGTTCATGTCAATAAGTATCGGTTGTCCCTTGTCTATTATTAAGTATGAGCTTTGTTTAATCTCGTGGTGTCATGATAATTATTGTTCAAAATTATTTATATAGCGATTTTCCGCTCTTCCAAAAATCGTGTGTTGCGGCGATTTGTAATACATCTAGGTACGCAATTTAGAATAGACAAAGAAGACCCATAGGCGCAATGTGGTTAGTAGGTAATTTACCTTTAAATTTAGAACTAGGGAATTCAAAACCGGTTTATGATGTATAGACCCACTTGCTCGTTTGCCTTCCAGTCGAATAAAAAAAAAAGAGAAAAACCCAAAGCCAGTTTTGAAATCCCTATTTAGAACCGTTTTCGGTATCCTGTCTCGGTCGCTTATCTCTGTCGCGGCGCGAACCGCCACCTTTAGACAATAAGGTAACAGGCCTCTGCTTTCTAAAACAAGGGAACTCCGCTACTTTCCATACCCCGTGGCAAAGCTAACCAACGAAGAACTTTTATCGTTATTTGAACAATGTAGGGGGCACCTAATTTGCCTAATGGGTCTCCAAGTTTCGGAGCTAAGGATGTATGCAGGACGGGCCGAGGAATTTTATTTACGGAACGAAAACGGCTCCAGCACGTTAGCCGTACATCTAACTAAAAAAAAAAACTCCAACATAATTAAAATAATTAATTTTAATTTGAGTTCTTTGACCTTTTCATAGTAGTGTCTACACTTGTGTCTGATATCCTGTCAATCGTTCAAAGGTTAACTGGAAGAGATCCCTTTAAGGGATAAGTTCGCCTTTGTACATCTTATTATTCTGTGTTCTGTTATTTTCAGTGTTTTTCAAGGAAAGTTTAGATCAGTGTTTTTCAACCTGTAGGTCGCGATCCCCTGGGGGGTCACGAAGCCTCCTTAGAGGGGTCGCGAAGCCCCTATTACTTGCTGGGAAAACTACTATAGTAAAAAAACAATAAGTTTAAAAATATTTATTAAGAAAATGGTAAGTGATAATATGTCACAAAATAAAATACATGAAAAAAAAACAAGTAAGGAGGTCAAAACACAAAAGACACAAAACACAAAAAAACAAAGGGATCGTGTCATTAAAATGGTTCAAAATCACTGGTTAACACCAATTAACTTAGTACCAAACAAAGCAATGCTTGTAGTAAAAAAAAAATACCTCGTTGAGATTCTTGCCAGATTCCTCTCAACAGAGGTTTTTCCGAACCGGTGGTAGATTTTTTCGACGTTCATAAGTGCCTGTTCTAGCCTAAATTGAATAAAGAGATTTTGACTTTGACTTTGAGTACAATAGTGTGTTGTAGTACAAAACAGTAAGTACAGCATCACACTAAAGTCGATATAGCTCATACTAACGGACAAAAGGACTTGTCGGCGTCGACAAATAGCTCCATATATCCTCCGAAGGTCGTCTACGTGAGGCGAGATCCTGTATCGAGTAATAAAGAGGACATATTGCTGGTCGTTCCGTTGCAATGTAAAGGAAATTGAACTCAAAGTTCATGGGATTACGAGTTTTGGTTAAAAAAAATAACCTAAGCAACATAGACATAAAAGCTATGGCTCCCAAAGGGCAATGGAACTATGACACAGTATACGAGTATATATAATCTAAAACACACTCACACAGACGCGCGCTCTACATGGCTTCTAAGGGACTGCAGTACCGCGAGACCCCCTTAGAAGCCGTGTAGAGCGCGCGTCTCTGTGCGTGTTCGTTTCGATCGATTTGTTCGTAGCGTCGGTACTGCTTTAGCTTATATAATATACTGTGACTATGAGCTATAGAGCTATGGACTATGTTGGGGATTTCTCTACGCGTCCGAAACACCGAAACACGCAAGAGAACGGGACTCTGAAAGATAAAAAAGGAGGAAGACGAGGCAGAGGAAGACCAAGATTGACCTATTTTGACCAGGTGAAGGAGAGTGGGTGTTGTGTTGTATAAGGAAGTCAAACAACTGGCCGAAGACCGTGCGGATGGCGATTACTCCACCGACAAGAGCATAGCAAGATCAATTTTGTTGACATATTAATTTTGTTGGGAGCGTGGACTGTATTTTAATTTTTGGTTCTTCACAAGAAAAGATGTTTTCACTGGTATGAAGATTTATTACAAAACACCAACTATACAGTTATTATGAAAGAGCAAATAGAAACAAATTGTCTTAAGGACGACGAAGCAGCGTTAATATGGCCGATGGGCGACCGGAAGAGACAGAGAAAAAAGTTCTGCCAACCTAGTTTACAAAACCTTGTGTTGCCAGCAACATACTGCGGCCCAGGAAAGAATAGAACTTACTTATAATTTTGAAACATTATATTCTAACTTATATAAAGTTATTTTATGATCTAAGTTAAATCACAGAGTAGTTAACCAAATAGGAACTTAAATTCTTATATTATAATCATAGCTACTTATGATTTAAATAACAGCAGTTAACTAAATATCAAAATTAACAATCAAGATTAGGAGAACACCCTATGTAAGTAGGTATACATTAAGAAAACAACACCTCCATTGTGCACCTTATGTCTATTACATAAGCACACTTAATTTGAGCAAATAATATGCCATTACAATTTAAAATGTGATAATTATTTAAAAATAAACTTATCTTACAATGACCTTCTTGTAAAATAACAGAAATTGAACTTAATTTTACAATGACCTTCTTGTAAAATAACAGAAATTGAACTTAATTTTACAATGACCTTCTTGTAAAATAACAAATTAATTTTAATCTTACAATGACCTTGTAAAATAACAGAAATTAAACGAATTTATTATTCAACAGGTAGTACACTTATACCTTGCAATGACCTAGTATACAATTTGCCATCAGCTGTTTTTAGCTGAAAGGCCCTGACCTTGTTATCTTTGCCGGGAAATACCTGCACAACCCGTGCCATGGGCCACACCAACGGTGGAGCATTAGGCTCCTTCATAAGCACCAGTTTACCTACAGTAACGTTAGGTACAGAATCACACCATTTAGACCTATTTTGCAGTGTATTTAAGTAATACTTATACCAAGCCTTCCAAAATCGCTGCTGTAACTGAGTGCATTGTTGCCAGTAATTTAACCTATTGACTCTACTGTCTGAAACGTCTCTATCAGGATACATAGTTAAGGATGTACCTATTAAAAAGTGCCCAGGAGTGAGGTAGCAGTAGTCATTTATGTCTTCAGACAAAGGCAAAATTGGGCGCGAATTTAGTACGGCCTCTATTTGACAGAGTACTGTACTAAGCTGCTCATAAGTAAGTATGGCATTTAAAACAATTCTTTTTAAATGGTATTTCATACTTTTCACAGTCGCCTCAGCAAGACCCGCAAATACAGGCGCGTAACTAGGTGTGAAATGGAATTTAATACCTTCTTTGGCAGCAAAGTCTTGCACAAGCGTCTGGTGAATAGCAGAGTTATTAAGCTCGTATAGCTCAACTAGCTGATTCCTTGCCCCTCGAAAACATCCGCCATTATCGCAAAATACGTCGCTGGGCAATCCACGTCTACTAACAAATCGTTTAAATGATGCAAGAAACGCATCTGTTGTGATATCTGAAGTTGGCTCCAAATGAACCGCCTTCGTAACAAAACAAACATAAACACATACGTATCCTTTGGTTTCTAATGCCTTTCGCACTCGGGAATTCTTGACGCGGACTGGCCCAGCGAAGTCTATGGCTACCTTTTGAAAAGGCCTAGCTGACGTCACGCGGTGCTGAGGCAAGGATCCCATCAGCTGTTTGGCTGCACTAGCTTTTAGCCTGAAACAAACCAAACATTTGTGAGTCACTTTCTTGACTTGTCTAATACCGTTTGTCAACCAGTATTTTTGATTTAAATTAGATAAGAGCAACTTTGGCCCAGCATGTAACAACCTAATATGTTCATTTTCTATAATTAGGGTTGTTACTCGTGAATTTTTTGGTAGTATTATAGGATGCTTCTGTGACAGTGGTATATCTGAGTTATCGAGTCGCCCGCCTACTCTTAGTAATCCATCTTTACCTAAAAATGGATGAAGCGGTTTCATGGACCCTCGTATGACATTGCCCTTTTGCAGTGATTCTATCTCAGCACTGAAATGAACAGATTGTTCATTTTTTATAATTAAATGCAATGCATTTTCTAACTCATCAGGACTTAGTACCTCATCTTTTACCTTATTTATGTTTTTTAAATTGTGACAAAATCTAAGAACGTAGGCTATCACACGTGTCATCTTTTCTACATTAGAATACCTATCCAATATTTGAAAGAAGTCATTGCCTGCAATTGCTGTAAGTACCACCTGCGACTGTGTATATTGCTCAGCCTTCATTTCAGGTAAGTTAGTAGGTAAGTCTAACCCTTCTCTATCAAACATATAATCACCTTGCAGAAACTTCGGCCCCTTCCACCAGAGGGCGCTGTTTGGAAGCTCCTGTGGACTAATACCTCTGCTGATTAGGTCTGCAGGGTTGTCTGCAGAGGGTACATACAGCCAGGTCCACCTGTTTGTTTTTTGTTGAATTACACCAACTCTGTTAGAAACATAAGCCTGTAGTCTAGTAGTTTCCGAATTTATCCATGCTAAAGCGATTTTAGAGTCGGTGAATAAGTACACATTATCAATGTGTACACCTTTGGATAATGTGTCATATACTCTTTCCATTAAAATTGATAAAAGCAAGGCAGCATTCAGTTCTAACCTCGGTATTGTTAATGGCTTCGCACGTGGGTTAACTCGCGACTTAGAACAGAGTAGGTGTAATTCAACCATACCTGCCTCATCGACCACGCGTAAGTATATGCAGCACCCGTATCCTGTAGTACTGGATGCATCAGCAAATCCGATCAGCTGTACTGCTTTCACACTGTTGGTAGGAATGTGTCGCCTTATACTAATAGGGTGCATAATGGCCAAACTGTTAGCAAATTCCAACCACTCATCAGCAAGGTCATTCGGTATGCGCTCATCCCACCCAACATTGCTGGACCAGATTTTTTGTATGATGCTTTTAGCTCTTATAACTATTGGACTGACAAATCCCATGGGATCATAAAATTTTGATATATAGCTAAGAATGGCCCGTTTTGTTAGTACATTCTGATCAAAAGCCTCTGGACTGTTGATGGTGAAGCAGTCCTGTTTTACGTTAAGTGTTATACCTAAGGCCTTCATACTAAAATTATCTTTTAGAAAATCTCGCTCACTGAATTGTTGTTCAGCTTCAGGTATATCAGATAATATAGCTGGAGTATTAGATGCCCACTTATGTAATTTAAAGCTTCCATAGTTTAACAATTCACACAGTTGTCGTTTAGCTTCAAGCAAGTTGTGCATATCAGAACATGAATATAAAATATCATCCACATATGTACAATTCTGAATGATATAGGATGCAAGTGGCAATTCATTCCCATACCTTTGTGCAAGTTCCAATAAGCAGCGTGTGGCCAAGTAGCTCGAAGACTTCATACCGTATGTGACAGTATCAAGACGAATACATTTTATAGTTTGACTGGGATTGTCACGCCATAAAATGTTTTGGAGTGATGTTTGCTGCGGATTTACTAATACATTGCGAAACATTTTCTTTATATCAGAACTCAAAGAAAATTCTCCTATTCTGAATAATAGCACAATGTCAAATAATTCCTTTTGAACTGGGGGCCCATTTAATAAAATATCATTTAATGAGACTTTTTTACTAGTTCTCATTGACGCATCATATACTACCCTAGTAGGCGTACTTTTACTATGCTCGTTTATAACGGGATGATGCGGTAAAAAATACAGCGGGTCCTCATTGAAATTATATGAATTTATATCTACATAGTGACCATGTCCAAGCTCAACATATTCATGAATGAAGTTCTGATAATCAGTAAGTAAATTTACATTCTTTTGCAATCGTTTTTCGAGGCTGAGAAATCTGTGCAAAGCTAGGTCAAATGAACTACCCAAAGTTTCATTAATTTTATTTTTCTCAACCTTGATTGGCAAATCTACTTGAAATTTATTATTTTCTAATTTAACAGAATTAGCAAAAATTGATTCGGCTAAATTTTGCTCTGAGTCCTTTTCTATTAGCAGCTCGGGGACTCGTTCAACATCCCATAGTCGTTTGATACTGTCACTAACATCTGATTCGCATTTAACACAAAAAAGCGATACAACCTGATTTTTTATGATGTCTGAAACTAACGCGCCTGCAACGACGTGGCCAAACTTGGTGTTGAGGATGCACGGAGTTGAAGGCTGGGGCTGCTTTTCTTGGTCATTGCGCAGGTTGTGAGCTTCTTCAAGCGGTAGGAGGACCTGGAAAAATACGTCAGCCCCGATCAGCATATTTATTTCTGAAGGTTGGTTAAATGTTGTATCAGCTAATGTGACACCAGCGGGAATATTTATTCCATCCATGCTGATTGGCATTTGTGGTAATTGACATGTAATTTTCTCTACCACGTGACAGTTTACTAAGACTTTATATTGGGATGTCAAAGAATGCACTTGTAGGGGAATGCAATAGCTAATCTTGCTCTTGTTCTGCGTCACACCAATGAGGTTAATATCAGATCGCTCAGGGGTAAGCCCTAAGACCTCAATAGCTTTCGTGGTGATCAGTGACACTTGTGAGCCCGAATCTAAAATACACTTGACATGCACCTCCCTACCATTTTGAGTGTATAATTTTACTCTCGCTGTCGGAATTAAAACATTGCTTGCAGAGGCCCCAGACAGGAGCACTACTGGGTTGCTTTCACTTTCTTCATCTGGGTGCAGCAGTGTGTGATGAGGTTTTTTGCATATGCCACACCGAAAGTGGAATCTACATTTACCTACATGAGAATTTAGACATGTAGTACACAGGTTACATTTTTTCGCAAAGGAAATTCTTTCCTTTGAAGGTAACAATTTGAATTTCGGACAAGAATATAATTTATGATCAAAACACTTACAGTGTACACATTCCATGGAGGTCTTCGCTGCAGCTGCTAACGCTACCTTATTCTTGACAGACTGCACTGAAGACGGCTGGCTTCTCCCCGGCCCTGCATGGTCAGGATGGGTATCCGTGTTTTCCAATGCA
This sequence comes from Choristoneura rosaceana, assembly GCA_037349165.1. NCBI lineage: Eukaryota > Metazoa > Arthropoda > Insecta > Lepidoptera > Tortricidae > Choristoneura > Choristoneura rosaceana. Next base: position 8,432,550 of record JAZBNJ010000013.1, read on the forward strand.
AGAGCCCGCTTGTCCATGTACGCCAAAAATTCTTCAATCGTCGGCTCCTGCTTTTGATCACGCTCTAATTGGAATGAACGCGAGCTGTAGGCGTCGATCTGACGCGTCAGAATTCCCAGCAGCACAGGATCCCACGCCTCCACTGCACTTTGCAAATTCTTAAGTGCAGCTAATGTTTGCCGCACTACTGAAACGAAATTCCGTATGTCGTTAGCGTTGGGATACTTCGGCAATTTATTTAAATCTAAAAGAGTGTTTACATACTCAGAAACGATTTTATATTTGTTGAAAAATCTTTCATCTAACAATTGCCTTGCCTGAGGATAGCTATCACTGACAAGTGGGAGATTTTTTACCAAATCATACGGCTCTTCTTTGAGAAAAGATCGAAGGTAATATAACCTTTGTACATTGTCAAGCGACTTGTCGTTGTGAATTACCGAAGTAAATATTTGTATGAAAGCTACGTAATCCGAATATTTGCCGGAAAAGGTAGGTATGTTTATGCTAGGTAATTTAGCTCTAGGTTTACTACTGCAACCTGACTCCAAGGCACTCTGTTCAGCTACAGAACTACTAGATTTTTTAATGCGTTCGTTGAATATTGACAAACAATGAAAGTATTTATTTTCAACCTCCGCATAATCTTCCTTGTCCTCCGAATCCAATGATATAATTTGTTTGTTATACGCCTCATATTCCTTAAATGCATCGCATAGTCTATCCCGTTTCGCAATTAAGGTCTCGGGATGGCAATTTTCCAAATTAGATTCGGTGGACACGAAAGTAAATAACCTAGTTATTGTACCTTTTATATAACCTCGTTTGGCGATCACATCTTTGGCCTCCATCTCCATCGTATTGCATGTACTGTACTTATTCCAGTAATTATGTCAGAATTAGCGCTAATACAATACAATTTTACAAGAAAAGTAAAACATAAAACACGCTGCGCGACACAAAATGGCGAAGTTCCTGTTGTTCTCGTACACTCACGCGTCTTCGTTCGTTCCGTTCGAGTTGGGACGGGACGCCGTCAGTGCTGCCAACCTTCGCACCTGCCCGCGCGCTTGATCGACGAACCAATCGAAAAACTTCTTTTTTCTGTCTTCAAACTGGAACGTATGCTTATAATAATCTTGATTTGAATGCTTTTCTTTCTTGATAATGATGCTGAATATTATTTTCGCAGCAACTTATATGATGAGATGAAAGTAGGATAAGAATTAAGTACTTAAATCCAATGAGCCTTAAATCGTTGTTTTCGTTGCTCATTCACGTTTTTCGGCTCAAACCTGGGATGCAATTTATCGCAGTATTCGCAGTAGGTATCGGCGGTACTGTATCGCTTGCACTTCTTGCTGGCAAGTTGCTTGCAGATTTTGAGACAATCGCTTTGTTGGGCTGGGTCTTGTACTCGCAAAATCTTCTCGTCTTGACGGTGAGAATGGACCAATGTTGGGAGCGTGGACTGTATTTTAATTTTTGGTTCTTCACAAGAACAGATGTTTTCACTGGTATGAAGATTTATTACAAAACACCAACTATACAGTTATTATGAAAGAGCAAATAGAAACAAATTGTCTTAAGGACGACGAAGCAGCGTTAATATGGCCGATGGGCGACCGGAAGAGACAGAGAAAAAAGTTCTGCCAACCTAGTTTACAAAACCTTGTGTTGCCAGCAACAAATTTGAGATACGAGATTTTTTCAAAGTAGTGACGATGTATAGTATTGCGTACACGCTAGTCTCTAGGTGCGGGCTCGACACGCACTTTTTAGGCGTTTTCCCCCACAATTTGTTTGACGACCGGATGGCTAAGTGGTTAGAGAACCTGACTACGAAGCTTGAGGTCCCGGGTTCGAATCCCGGCCGGGGCAGATATTTGTATGAATAATACGAATGTTTGTTCTCGGGTCTTGGATGTTTAATATGTATTTAAGTATTTATTTATCTATATAAGTATGTTTATCCGTTGCCTAGTACCCATAGTACAAGCTTTGCTTAGTTTGGGACTAGGTCAATTGGTGTCAAGTGTCCCATGATATTTATTTATTTGTTTAATTTAAAGTTTATATAAATTTCACACGAAAACACAAGCCGAAATATGAATGCACAGAAAAACCAGAAAAAATAGACCAGCGCTGGGAATCGAACCCAGGTCCTCAGCATTCCGTGCTGCGTGCTATTCCCCTACACCACCACTGGACAGGAGACTAGACACGAATTTTTCCTATGCACCCATACTTAAACTAGGATTCTTTTCATTAGTCACTTTAGCAGCGACACTAACGCCATCTATGATCTACGTTCTCAACGAGAAACATTTTTCACTCCCATCGAAACTATCCGTTCACCAGGGACAAGAGATGTCGCTATTAAGCAATCAAATCAAGATTACGATCTGGAGTCTTTTTGTATTTTTTATTTTAACTCCAAATTTTTGTTTCTTTTACGGTCATCCCGTGAAAGTTTATATAAATTATTAATTAATTAATTTATTATTAATTTATTATTAATTTATATAAACTTTCACGGGATGACCGTAAAAGAAACAAAAATTTGGAGTTAAAATAAAAAATACAAAAAATTTTGTTTCTTTTACGGTCATCCCGTGAAAGTTTATATAAATTATTAATTTATATAAACTTTCACGGGATGACCGTAAAAGAAACAAAAATTTGGAGTTAAAATAAAAAATACAAAAAGACTCCAGATCGTAATCTTAATTTAAAGTTTATTAAATGTTAATACATGAGCACTCGCGCCGCAAGCGAAACATCAAAACAATCTTAAACACTAGCCAACATCTGGACTCCACCATTAGGGATGCTGTTTAATCGAAGCTCATCATACATTAAGGAGCGTCCGCTATCGCTGCACGTTGTAATGGCCGAGGATTATTTATCACCTACGCGTGGACTTAGAGGGAGATGGGTGATGGTGATGAGCGGGAGCGGGAGCGAGAGGGATTGCTTTATTCGCTGCTGGCTGAGACTCTCAACTTCTTTGGATGCAAGATGTAGATATAGTTTCAAGAATCACTTATTAATTATGCCTTTTTAGAAAACATAAATTGGCATAGTCCAATATTTTTTGATGCGCGGGCGTCGGTCAGAATGCATTCACCGTCTCTTTCTTCCCTTCTTGTATACAGATTGGCTGTCTCAAGTGCGCCTAGCATAAGTTAGACAATATTGCCCCAGGTTTCGAATTAGGTACAATAAGAACATGTTCATACCATATTATGTCAATTGGCGAAAAAGATAAAAAAAAAGTGTTTTTGGGGCACACCAAATGTCACAACATTTTCTCGTCTTTTCTAACGCGGAAATACACTCTTGCAACTTAATAATGATCGAAATTATTAAATGTTAATTTTTAATTTTACAAATGTCATGAATGCAAAGGTGAATTTGTCTATTCCATTTTTGTACTTTAGGTACCGATCCGATTGTCATAGAAGATAACTAATGAGACAAAAAGCTACCTACTTTGATGGAGTTGTTCCCGAGTGCTCTCCATAAACAAATTCTTCACAGGCGACGTCTTAAATTTATTTCGTTCCATTCAATACAGATTTGACAATACTTCTTCGTCATTTTAATTTCTTTTTTAAAGAAAAGAAGTAGAAGAAGAATACATTTATTCACAACACAAGACAATAATACTATTTGGTACAAATAAACAACACAAAGGGTTTTTTCCGCTAAATACGAAACGCTACTGCTATCACTAAGTGCTCTACCTTAAATAGCTTTTACCACGTCGAACCGAGCACGTAATGACGACCCTGATGTACTGTGGATATTAAATACGTAATGTATAGAGAAAGCGGATAACTTATGGAGAACCGAATATATTATAATGTAAAGATACCTCTTAGAGTGTGCTTTATCGTTAATGATCTTTAAAATATGGCCAAGTTGTGATAAAGCGGCCGGTGTTAATGGTGCTTGTAAAGAAATGAAAAGGAAAGTTACTAGCTTATTCTCTCGTGTGGAAAATGGGCGAGCCTCTGCAGCAAACTCCTTGCAATTGCAGTTTTATTAAGTGCCTTTTTTTGTGTATATTTCTCAGTCTCGTTTGTACAGTTGTCGTATTTATTTACTTACTTATATTATTACTCGTACTAGCTTTTGCCCGCAGCTCCGCCCGCGTGGTATTCGGTTATCGCGCACTGTTCCCTGGGGAACTGTGCATTTTTCCGGAATAAAAAGTAGCCTATGTTACTCTCGTGCCCATAAACTAACTCTATGCCAAAAATCACGTCAATTCGTCGCTTCGTTACGGCTTGAAAGACGGACAAACACACACTATGTATTATTTTTAGCATGGATTATATTAAATTTAGCCTATAACAGAACTGTGTTCCAATGCTGGGCAAAGGCCTCTTCTCTTGATTTCCACATTTCCTTATCCAGAGCTATATTTGGCCAATCACTCCGTTCCGCGTCCAGGTCATCTCGCCATCTCCGCCTCGGCCTACCTTGTCCCATTTAAGTCACTCACATCCATACTAATATTATAAATGCAAAGTGTGTTTGTGTGTTTGTCCGTCTTTCACGCCATAACGGAGTGACGGATCAACGTGATTTTTGGCATAGAAATAGTTTATCGGCCCGAGAGTGACATAGGCTACTTTTTATCCCGGATAAATGCACAGTTCCCGAGGAAACAGCGCGCGATAACCGAATTCCACGCGGGTGGAGCCGCGGGCAAAAGCTAGTTAATAATAAATTGTATTTTGTTGGGACAGATTACACCAATTGACCTAGCCCCAAACTAAGCATAGCTTGTACTAGGGGTGGTAGACAAAGGATAGACATACATATTTAGTTAAATATATACAAACACCCAAGACTTAAATACGGACATTTGTATTCAATGATACAATAAATACTTGCCCGTGACAGGGATCAAACCTGCAACCGCTAGCTTTGTCGTCAGGGTTATAATTATTATAAACTAACACAATATGGTACTAAAAATATCTCAAAAGGTCCTTACAACGCCTGTACGTCATTAGATGACATAACATCCAACAAACTACACGCACTTAACAAGTCGCCAACTTTTAATTGTTCGCACACGCCGCTCCACCGCACCATTTTCCTGAGGCGCAAAACAGTCGCAAATCATTCACCACAATAATCAATTTCATCATCTGCTGAGCTCTGTTATTATATGTGACATGCCTGTGATGCCGTCTCTGTTTAATTGAACTAAGTAAACAGAGAGGCACCGTAGAATATATGTAGCATAAGATAACAAGAACTAGCGTGCTATGAGCCTAACCAACAAAAAGATGGAGAGCCCCCGACTGATTCGATCTGTTCGGAAGACCTTTTTCATAGATTTATTTCAAATGTGTCTCACTCAGGAGAGCTTGAGTTTCATAACAATCTATTTCAATATTTTGATTTTACTCTGTGTGACATCTCCCATCTTCCTGTCTATGATATCTCTCCAATCCGTGCCACCGTCTCTGTTCATTTGAATAAAATAAACAAATAAATACAGCGTCACACAAATCTGTCACATAGAATATCAGAAACTTATCAAAGCGTAGTGAAGCAGGCCCAAATCATCAGACAATCCTAATGCTTCCAAGGCCATTTCAGTCATCAGAAAAACTATCGGGAACCATCTAACCTAACGCAATATAACCTGTCACGTCACCAATCATATCCTGGACCCTTATCAAAACTCCGAAGAATGACTAGTGACGTGACGATGCATTAAAAAATCGATAAATTTCAATCGATATTTTTTTTATCTTTCTGTACATAATTATAAAAAAATTATAACGGTTACGGACTAATTAATTTGTCAACGGACAACTCAAACTACTGACTGAACGTATCGCGGTGTAATTTGGCACATAGGAAGATAGTTATTTATTTTACGAAGGCATCCGCTAAGAAAGACTTTTCGAAATTCTCCCCCTATAGGCTATTTGTACAGTCCAGGGTTAAAAAATTAAATCGTTTAGGTACATTTTAGGGTAAGGGATGACGTGACTATTTAATAATAAAAACAGATATGTACCTAACCTATTTTGTTAGTCGAAAATTTCATTAGTGTATATTTTCGAGTTCTTAAACTTCGGAGGATTTAATAAATCCATACGTTTTGAAATTTCATAATAAAATACCTACCGAATGAAACACTTTTTTCAGGAAACAAAGACAAAAGCTATTATGTCATCTTTGGTTACAGTTTTTTATTCCGTGAAATCCTAAGATGGATTTTGATTAAAAAAAGTAGCGTTTTTTCCATAGCTTTTTCCCATCCCTACAAATGACATACGGACCAACAACTTCCGGGCACCGAAAGATTCCGATTTAACTTTGTATGGACATTTATGGAAGCAATTTTGCCAAGATTGGAAAAGTGTTGAACGGACGGACGGATCGATGACGGGCTTAAATTGTTGAAAAAAAACTCAAGTCGACAGTACGCTCGCCGCTGATCGCATTTTCATAGAAAAGTAGTTTCGTTCTAATTTACAAACAACACTCTGAAACAAAATAAAACTTTGCTACTATAACGGGAGCAGCTATTTTGATGTTTATAATTAGTTTTCGACAATGTAACCGAATAAAATCAATAATAGATTGCACAACAAGGGCAAGGGGTGGTGATCTCTTACCACCAGGACACCCACTTGCTCGTTTGTCTTTTTTTTATACGACTGGAAGGCAAACGAGCAAGTGGGTCTCCTGGTGGTAAGAGAACACCACCGCCCATAAACATCTGCAATACCAGGGGTATTGCAGATGCGTTGCCAGCCTAGAGGCCTAAGTTGGAATACTTACCTCAAGTGCCAGTAATTTCACCGGCTATCTTACTCTCCGCGCCGAAACACAACAGTGCAAGCACTGCTGCTTCACGGCAGGATTAGCGAGCAAGATGGTGGTAGCAATCCGGGCGGACCTTGCACGAGGTCCTACCTGAGAAAAGCGGCAGACGGCGACGGTGGCAGCGTTAAGTGTAGTTTTGCATAAAAAATGCTATTTTAAAAATTTTAAGCACTTAATAATGTAAACCAACTTCAAAACCATTTAACCCCCATTACGAGTTAGGAGAGCTTAACCGGTGCACTGCGCGCGTGCATTACTAACTGCACTAAGTGGCCTATCCGGCCCAATATTATGTGCATGCAAAATACCGCACGTAGCTTTCATTATGTGCTTCGTAAATACGAGCGCTGAAAGTTTTGAACAGTTATTACATTTTAAGTATTATGGGATAGAGGAGTAAAGAATATAATAAACATAGGATTTTGGTAAAATTTTCTTCGTTTTGAGACTAGATGCGCGGTCATTCAAAGTGTAATCGAAGAGTCTTTAAAGAAATTTAAAAAGTTGTAGACTGAAGTTATAGCTTTAAATTCGTTAAACTCAATTAAGTACTTAGTAACTATTATCGGCAGAGTGTTAATTTGAGATCACTTCGTTACTCTTCTTTTATTTGAATATATCAACCCTTTAGTGTACTTTTCCCAATCGTTTTAAAATTGTTGCGGTGAAAACTGCATCACTTGTTTTAAATAAAACATCAACAAAGCAAACTATAATTCAAACAAATGCAGACTGGATCACATTGCCTTTAAACATATCATCTGTCATGATGTAACCCAACAGAATTAACTGCAGAAATCATTTTCAAAAGACCTGCTCAAAACACGCGCGATTTAATGACGTGGAATCGCAAACATGGCAATAATTAATCAACAACGGTCGGTTTTTTTAAATAAATCAGAGATCGACCGAACAACGGCTGGTTAATTACTCGGAAATCACGTATCATCAGACGACCGCGGCATCCGCAGGGTGAATAAATATGCAGAACTTACATCAAACTTAACTGAGCTTTGCCAATTTGTGATTGAAATAATCTTGTTTTTGATTGTAATCTTCTCTTTAAACCTTTCGCAAATGTGTACAAGTTTCTTACGATGCTTACTTCGCCGAAACACCCATTGTAAATTTTAATGTCATGTAGCACACCATCATCTCGCCCTATAAACGTCTCATTGCTGCACACAGGCCTATTGTACTGCACGTGCAACATTTTATTTCTTCGCAGATGTGTGCTGCTTTTCTCCTATGTTTTCCTTCACCGTTAAGTTCAAGGTAAATTTTCAATGCTATTTCGCAAACAATTCCAAAGAAAATCAGGACTTCTGCTTGAGAAGCCGTAAGTCAAACTTCTTGGTTACCACGACAGCTGAAGTATGACCTCTAAATATCCTCAAATCATTCTACTGCCACTACTCTTCAAGACCCTAAAGGCCAACAATGAGGCGCTGTCGCCTATCATGAGAAACTACGGTATAAATCGACAATCCACAACCTTTCGCTTCTGTTCTTCACGCATTGTCACATTTGTAAAATTAAAATTTCATTGTCGATGTGTTAAGTTGATCGCGCGCGTTCGTGGCCCATTAGGCCCACCTGCAGCCGACGGGTTGACTGTTAATATGTTCAATGAGTATTCTACATTAAACGTTGTTTTCGTATCATCATGTATTATTATTCTAGCATATATACCCGGCTATATGGGCTACACGGGCTAGGACCGTAGTTTCTATGCGGGCCAGTGCGGACTGGGAACTTCACATGCAGGTTTGTGCAGGTTTCTTCACTGTGGTTTCCTTCGCCGTAAATCTTTTCGTAAAGCGTTAAGCATATTTCAATTACACGGATTAATTAGTATGCTAAATAAGCGTTTTAAAGTTGAAAGTTCAAAGTTTTGATTTGCTCGAATTATGGTACAAATGATGTTACAAAAAATTAGTGTAGATCAACACTCACAGTTCACCATACATTGGCATGCAAAATTTACAATCACATTTAATAAATAATAATCATAATCATGATAATAATCATAGTAATAATAATTCATATTTTACTTTTTTTTTTTTCATTATTATGCCAGTTAAACGTAATGCGAATTCATATTATGACAATCAATATTATGCGAAATCATCCCTTTTTAGGCTGAATTTCAAGAATGTAAACGATTCTCGTGAACAAATTTCTAACATGGGCACAGTCGCGGGTTAAAATTAGCTTACTAATATAATAAAACCTCTCTTGATATCTTTACTTAGTAAAATATTGTAGCTCTGATAAAAATGTTTTGCTACGAAATTACTGAAGTAACTTGGCCGAAATAATCTTATTATTTTGATACGCATATTATTTTGTGTATTATGGCGGATGGCTTAATAAGTAAGAAAAATTAGCTTGTTTTGGTCTAGGGAAAATGGCAGATTATTTCTAGTTGGTCTTCCGACATTTTAGTTCTATTTCTTCAAACGTTTTATCTCAGAATGGCGAGGTATCGAGGTCCAATTGCAGGAACTATTTTTTTATGTAAGAGGGAGAAAACGAGTATGCGGGTCACCTGCTGGATAGCAATCGCCGCCCATAGATAACCGCAACACGACGGATATCACATGTGCGTTGCCGGCCCTTTGAGTGATTGAGGACAATTTACATTTGAAATTTTGTATGAGCTTTATGTCGAAGGAAAACATCTATATTTAAAGCACTGTATTGTAGCTTAAACTATATTGGACTATTAAACTCACTCTCTGTCGGTGTTTAACTGATGTCTCCTCTCATCTACTCAAAGGTTGATTGGCAGACATCCCTTAAAAGTATGTCAACTGTAGCGCTGGTATTTTTCTGGTTTTTCTGTGCATCTATATTTCAGTTTGTATTTTCAATATGGATTTTACGAAAAGACCGTAAAAGTAAAAAAAACTGCCTTCTGTTTAGGTTTAATGTTTATTTCTGATTAGGTTTAATATGTATGTTTTTTCTTTTTGAAATGTTTATATTTTTTTTAATAATTACTTTTTGTGGCAATAAATGATTTCTTTCTTTCTTTCTTTCTTTCAAAATTCGGAGTTGTAATAAAAAATACAAAAAGACTCCAAAAATCCAATCTTAATTGTATTTCGTTTCTTTTCTTTTGTCAAATATAGAGTTTACAAATATACATACAAGTTCTTATAAACCTTTATTTTAACCCAAAAATTAAATAGATTAAGTAAAACACAGCGAGTTCACAGGTTCAAATAAACCGACCATTTTCCATACTATTTACGAACACAATTACCTCAGTCTTTATTCTAATATCTCCCCAGACTAATACAGTACAATACTAACTGAAATTAAACGAAACACACTAAGAACTCTTAACTAACTGGAGATTAGTTTAACTCTTGTTCATGCAAATGAAGGTGTGTTCGGTTAGTTTAACTGCTCTGTGTTAATTTATACAAGTACATGCACTATCTACTTTATGTACATTGTATTGCCACAGCCAAGGAATAAGAGTTAGTTCACTTTGCTGTAAAACCGCTGAAAAATTACAAGTATTACGAAATAAAAAGTTTAAAGTTTAAAAAGTTGAACATTTTACATAGGTAGTTGACAACTCGTATTATAAAACATTCTGTTATGCGACAGACCATTATAGTACGGATATTTTGTTGTGTAATAATGAAATTTTGAGGTTTTATTTAAAACTAGAGTTTAGTGTGAATCCAACAGTTGAATCTAAATTCCGGGATTTTACTTCGTTGTCGTGGAAATTTCCAAGAATTACGTCGTGATTTTAATTGGCGTTGTATCATAAACAACATTGCCAAATTGTGTGACAATAGGATCATGGAATTTAGAATTTTGGGTATAGACCCAACGGGCGAGGTTTCGAAATTTTATCCATAACCCGATATAATATCGCTATAAAAAATATCTTTGTTATTCCAGATATCTACATACCAAATAACAAATAAAAAAAACGTCACAACTCACATTTATTAAATTAAGTACAAGTAAATCAAAAGGAACGAACATGATGATACAATTCAAAGTATTAATATAATAATGTAATGCTATTAATTGTAAAGCACTAAACATTTTAAAACATTCATCAACTCCAAAACTAATTACAGCATAACCAGCCTTAAAAAGGGTACTTTATAATTCATCCTATGAAACCGCTCTAATTAGCCTATAAAAGTCTTAACACAAAAGAACCTCGCTGGCCGGTTAGAAAAACAAACGTGTGCTAAAAGCGTTCGCGTGTACGCTGCTTTACCACACTAGTCTAGTATTTCGACGGTTTTACTAAGCTAAGTGACATGGCTGTATTTTTTAAGTTTTATAAAATCATCATCCCAGCTTACCTATATACTTCCCACCGCTGGGCACAAGCCTCTCAAAACGAGTGGGCTTGTGGTACCAAAACTTGAAAAAACCAATGTAATAAATAAATATAAATAAATATCATGGGACACTTGACACCAATTGGCCATTCGGTCCTCAAATGTAATGTAATGACATCGTGATTTTGACATTCACTAATTCATTTTATTCACTCTCCTTTTATGCAATGCTTTTTTTTTGCTTTTTTTATCCTTTTGTTCTTCATGTAGCTGTGTCTGTAATAATTCACTTCAGCTCTCGTGGCACTACATATATGCGCTGGTTTCCACACGACCATTTTTTCCTACGAACATTTTAAAATTATCTGAGACGAAGTATAATGTACTATCCGAGTTGACTACTATATTTCCAACTAGTTTCTGCTCGCGACATCGTCTGCGCGGATCTAAATTATCGCGCGGTGGCGCCCTCTACCGGAATAAAAGATGTTGTTAAACTATGTTGATCCCTGGGGCTCAAACTACCTATATACCAAATTTCATCAAAATCAGTTCAGTGGTTTTAACGTGAAAGCGTAACAGACAGACAGACAGAGTCACTTTCGCATTTATAATATTAGTATAAGTATATTTCCAATAAACAAACAACTAAACAAAATAACAGAAATTATTCAAAGGAGCGAGAGGTCGTTGCCCTCGAATCTATTACACTAAATCCCCTTATTGTGCTAAAACAAAACTGATAATGCTAATTGTATTGGAATAGTATTCAAATGGGGAGCAGTAACTCACGGGGAGGGGAGCTTAATTAAGTATTATAAGCAAACTTTCTTAGTTATCTTCTTTCGTTCGCTGGTATAATGTTGAACAAATCCTAATACTGTTAATGTGAAAGTTTCTGTGGTATTTGGTTATCTTTCATTGTTTGATTCAATCAATAGGTGAGAAAATTGGAAGATTTGATTTAAACAAATAAGTTTCAAGTTCAAGAAAACCATATATTTCACACGAAAACACAAGCTGAAACACGAATGCACAGAAAAATCTGAAAAATAGACCAGCGCTGGGAATCGAACCCGGGCCCTCAGCAACCCGTGCTGCGTGCTATTCCCCTACCTACACCACCGCTGGACAGGAGACTAGACACGAATTTCTTCTATGCACCAATATTTCAACTTGCATTCTTTTTCATTAGTCACTTAAGCAGCCACACTAACGCCATCTATGTTTTTTATTTCTCATCGAGATACATCAAACGCTTCCCTTGGAACTATTCGCTCACCAGGGACAAGAGATGTCGCTTGTGTTTGTGATCATAAAATTAAATTAAGGTTACTTTTTGTAGTCTTTTTGTATTTTTTTATTTCATCTCCAAATTTTTGTTACTGTTACGGTCATCCCGTGAAATCTATATATTTCACACGAAAACACAAGCTGAAACATGGATGTACAGAAAAACCAGAAAAATAGACCAGAAAAAAATACAAAAAGACTCCAAAAAGTAATCTTAATTCAAGAAAAGCTTTTAATAACAACCAGTCCACGGTCCATTGACGTTAGCATGGGGGATAGAGGGGGGTGGTTGCAAGATGGCGCCAGTTTTTTTTAAGGAAAACCATTTTTCACTTTCTCTAAACTCGAACCGTCAATTTCCCGATATTGCACAATAACTTACAAACGCCCCTGTTGTTTTAATAAAGACCCTGTACTAATGGTAATGGTTGCGTGTCGGTACTGCTTTTTTAGGGTACGTACTTAAAAAAAATGAACCCTTGTAGAAAGAAAGAAAGAAAGAAAGAAAATACATTTATTCACAACACAAGACAACAAATATTATTAGGTACAAATAAACAACACAAAGGTATGTGTCATTGTAGGATAAAAGTTTCTCGTAAAAAATTAAGTTTCCATGGATAAATAACGGGTGTGGCCAATACGAGGAAAAAATTACAACATAGTCCTCGTCAATGTGAACAGTATGAGTTCAGTGACTTTTAAAAATAATGGAGTCTGCACTTTCCTTTTTCATACAAATTAAAAACTGCTATCAATGTACGCCATCCTAGAACCCAACTGACGTCGCCTGTCATGCTACAAAGGAAATATTTTGCTTTACATTGCTTCTTCGAATAAACTTAAGTGTAATAAAAAAAAAATATATATATTTTTTTTTTAAAAGTCGCTGAACTAACGTTGTTCAGTTTGACGAGTATGATCTACGTTTTAATTATTTGCTCATATTACTGGCCACTCCTGGCAGATAGAGTACACTGGAATTTAATAATGCGAACTTATCTATTATATAAATGTATTGCCAAAAATACATTAATACATAAGGTGTAGGTAGAGTCTGGCAAATGAAAGATGAGAATGAGTTTTCTTAAGAACTTTTTACATGGCAACAAAAAAGTCGATTGTCAACCCACGTCAAAGGTCATTTATTCGTCTTGATACTGAAGCTTGCTTGCGGTATTTGCTACGTTTTTAATTAAGTGTTTATCATAAAAAAAGCGTAAACTGCTGTTTACTATGATATGTAAATTAAACAATAAACTGACTTTTATTTTACCATCCCATATTGTATGTATGTATATTGACGCCGGAACGACAAATTGACTACGTGTATTTTGCAATCTTTCCAGCACAGCGATTTAACGTTAACAATTTCAGAAAAAACACATAACTTCTTTCCTATTTGTTATTTTCAAAAGTGAAGTACTGCTAAGTAGAATATAATGTAATTAATGTACTTAATTATTCATAAAACAGTGATAGTTATGTTTTACGAATATTGTTTGTTCTTTGTTGAAACTTTCCGATATTATTTATTTCATAGTAGATACAGGTAGGGTTTCGTAGTACAATAATTACAGGAGGACCTAATAAAAGCCTTTAAAATATTGTATTACATAATATATCACAAGTATCAAAACTATTTTTAGCACTATACATCAGGGATACCATACATTGATTTTTGAATTTGCCGCCAATTTTTCATTCTCATCTTTCATTTGCCAGACTCTATCATAAAGTTAATATATCATGGACAATTATAATTGGGGTTTTCATTGGCATCGCATCAAAAACAACTATGCCAAATTTCATGACTATGTCTAAGTCTTATGATTCTGTACGTAAGTATACTAGAATTACTAGATAGTAAGCAATACAGAATGAGGCACACAAAGAAAAAAACACAAAGTAAACAGGCGGCCTTTTTGCTTTAAAGCCACCTCTCCATGCTACCTTTTTCAACAGAAGTTAGATAAGACTTATGATAGGGCACCATTACTAGTATTATCTGTTGATATAGAATTTTGAATAGCGTAATGGTAACCTTCTTCAGGTTTAATAACCGACTTACAGAAACATTACTTTATCTTTCATAAAAATATTTAATTTTCTTGCTTGCTTTTAAATCGGTACGGAACCCTTAGTGCACTAGTCCAATCCACTTGGCCGGTGTTTTTATTAATCATGCTGTTGCGTTCGTTTCTTCACCCCTCAAAGCGCGTGAACGTTTGGCGTTGAAATGTTTATTTAGTTTATATACGACAGTCACTGTGTTGCTCACGACGTCGTCGCGATGACTTTGTCAATTTTTAGGGTTCCGGAGCCAAAATGGCAAAAACGGAACCCTTATGGTTTCGTCAAGTCCGTCTGTCTATCTGTCCGTCCGTCTACTCGTCTTATTTTACTCGAAAACTAAAAGATGTATATCAATGAAATTGGGAGTACAGATGTCTTGTCAAAGCCGCTATTTAGATTTTAATACAAACTATTTCAATACAGAAATGTAAATGTTTAAATAAATTTAATGGGGGAATTTCAATACTTAACACACCAAATTGATGTTGTTTTGTTTTACATTTAGTTACTTTAGTTATCCAAAACAAGTATAGTTTTTATTGTTAGTTTTAGTGTTTTAGTCCTATTACTTGTACGGGTGGTACGATGGAACTAAACAATCTTACTTTCTTTCTTATTTTGAAAGGCCTGTGCCCAGTAAATAGGTCGTAAAAGAGCTAGATAGGTGTGTTTGTTTGTGAATTTCATAATTTCATCTCGTTCAAAATTTCCTTTAAACAAAACAAATACCTATTTAAATCAACAGAATATCATGTTGCTTGTTTTAAATGCAAATTGTTGCAAAATAACTCGTCAGAATGCAATGCCAGTCGCTTTCTAAACACCGTAACTCACTGAAATATCTTTCAGCAAAACCGGCACCGTGTTCTTCAGCATAAGGTGGTTTTTTGAGAAAATTTTGTAATAAGATGTGAGGTTGAAAAGGTAAGCATGCGATATTCGAGTCAAAGGTTGCTTTGACTTCGCAGACGTGTTGGTTTTAGTAAATAAAGTTTAATTTATACGTTTGTTCAAATATATGTATGTATAACGTACCAGCTGTTCTAACGGTTAATGCACGAATAGTCTGAAGATGCAAATGTTTGCGAATAAATTGCAGAAACAAATAAAGATAATGAATAAAACATCTTAGAAAAACAAGACGTGCATATGAAATATATCAGCCTCCCCATATATAACTCATGCTGCCTAGACGGATTAGTGTCATCTGATTGCACTGTCAAAAACATTAGGCAATATGGCCTCTGGTCTTAGAAGCAACCGGTCTAAGTTATAAGTGGTCTTAACCTGTCGCCATAATGCCTAACGTTTCTGACGCTTGCGATCGCAATCAGATGACAGTTTTTGTATGGGATGTCTGACATTTGATAGCGATCGCGAGCGTCATAACCGTTAAGCAACCAGAGGCCTTATTGCCTAACGTTTCTGACACTCGCGATCGCAATAAAATGACAGCTTTTGTATGCGAAATATGTCATTTGATTGCGATCGCGAGTGTCAAAAACATTAGGCAATACGGCCTCTGGTCTTAGAAGCAACCGGTCTAAGTTATAAGTGGTCTTAACCTGTCGCCATATTGCCTAACGTTTCTGACGCTTGCGATCGCAATCAGATGACAGTTTTTGTATGGGATGTCTGACATTTGATTGCGATCGCGAGCGTCATAACCATTAGGCAATAAGGCCTCTTTTTGTGTTAGAAACTTGAAAAAACAAAGGTTAAGTTAGTTTAGAGCTGCGTAAAGCTGAAAAGCTTCGCGTACAACAATAACAACAACAACAACAGATGGGCCGACCAATGAGCCGAAATGTTGTCGAATGAAGATCGCAAATCGGCAAGCGCAGAGTAGGACGTCCACCAACGAGATTGACGGACGACTTGGTTAAAGCCGCAGATTCACGGTGGGCGCAGGCCGTTTCCAACCAAGGTAACTGGAGGTCTATGGGGAAAGCTTATCCAAAAATGGATGTCTACGATACTACGACTGATATAATAATGCGCATTGTCATTAATTTTAGATAAAATTTGCTTTCCAGTGCAAAAAACGCGAAAATACAAATTGCAAACAAATCCGTGTCAAATCATCAAGTTTCTCATAAATACTTACCGAAATCCTATTAAACTCGGAGCTCTTTCAACGCCACATAATAACAAGGCGCCTGAAAAAGTCTTCGCCTTTGAGAAACTTAATTCCAAATAGAAAGTCCGTCTTAAGTTTTTTTTTTCCAAATCATCCCGACGATAATCCCAACTTCGTTAAAAGTCCGTACCTGCAACAAGAACGTAATTATTAGAAAATAATAACTTAATTTGGAAAGGAGAAAGGTAGAGGTGGAAATTGTAATTTTGGGGTTGCAAGTTAAAGTGTTAATTGCCAAGTTTAAGTTAAAATATTTATTAGCCGATAGTTGATTGTAACTAGGGTTGCCATATGAAAAAAATCAAAAATTCATGCCAATACTGCGGGACAGTAATCAATATACTAATATTATAAATGCGAAAGTGTGTGTTTGTGTGTATGTTTGTCCGTCTTTCACGCCGTAATGGAGCGACGGATCGACGTGATTTTTGGCATAGAGATAGTTAATGGGCCCGAGAGTGACATAGGCTACTTTTATCCCGGAAAAATGCACAATTCCCGATGGAACAGCGCGCGATAACCGAATACCACGCGGGCGGAGCCGCGGGCAAAAGCTAGTAATTTTATATGTATTCGAACGCGCCCATCCAGTTTATAACAAAATTATGACTAATTATGTCTTATCAGTGAAATAATTACTTTCATACCTGACTTGAAGCGGCGAGCAACAAAGCTTAACGTATTTAGCACCGGGGAAGTTCCTAGCGCGGTTCAACAAAATTCTACGGTCAATTATGGAGTTCAAGCTTTAGGCTACGGCAGTAAAGTAAGAACAGTAAGATCCCATTCATATTATAAACTAGCCTGTTCCCGCGACTCCCTCCGCGCTGAATCCATACTAATATTATAAATGCGAAAGTTTATTTGTATGTTTGCGTATTTGTGTGTTAGTATGTTTTTCCGTTAGTACGTTTGCCGTAACGGAGCGACGGATCGACGTGATTTTCGGCATAGAGATAGTTTATGGGACCGAGAGTGACATAGGCTACTTTTTATCACGGAAAAATGCACACTTCTCGAGGGAATAGCGCGCGATAACCGAATACCACGCGGGCGGAGCCGCGGGCAAAAGCTAGTTCGTTTATAAAAACTATCCTATCTCCTTCCCCGGGACTCAAACTATCTATATACCGTTCAGAGGTTAGACTTCAAACGTAATGAGGTAATAAACAATAATATTTACAAACTCGCATTTCGCAGGCGTTACTTTGCAGATGTCCATATAAACGTACTTATTTGTTGCATAGATGCAGTTTTCATAAGGTCGCGGGTGAGCAAAGTAATTGTTTTTAGTTCACTGTTAGTTTTTTGATATTAACCGGTGTAACGGTGAGTCGAATCTAAGTTAAAACAGCAGCAATACACAGGTTTAACGCTGTAAGTTTTCGTGCAAATTGGGCTTTAACGAATATTCGATGTTTAAGGGTTTGACATTAGCAAACAATTTTTTTTTTTTTTTTCAAATGTAGTTAGAGGAAAACAAGTAGGCGAATCACTGTATTAACTTTTTCACGTAATTTTTTCTTTAATTTTATACTGCAGTATTTAAATATTTTGTTTGTAATTATTTTATTTAAAAAAAAAATACTTTCTGCCAAGTTTCTTGCGGCACATTCTTCTTGGTAATGTTCTTTCCGAAAGCGTTGGTAGTTTGAAAAAAAAAGTGTAAAAGTGCCCACTGCGGCCTATTTACAGAGTAAAATGATTTTAATTTTTGAACGGCTTGTATTAGCTCCGTTTAAGTTTTAAAAAGGAGTTTCATTAGTTTATTGCTTTTTCTTTACTGTGGCACAGTGGGATTAGTTTGAAGTTAACACGTGTGCGAAGCGGTAAATTTTTGACTGGGAGTTGGTGGTAAGTGGAGGGAATAGTTTCTCTATTCGCATACGTTGTTTAGTTAACTTTAGTTCGAAGTTAGCCACTTTCTATCTGTTTTTTTAAACGATGATGATGATGGTAATGGTGTGCGGGATACACCTTTGATTGGTTGTTTTCCATACATGGCCGTTGCAAAAGTGTTGACATTATAATAAGCCTTTGCAACTAATAAAGAAAATGTTTTTTTTTTTAATTGTTTTTTAATATTGAGAACACACACACACATCACACAAACCCAACTTTCACCACCACCACACAACGTTAACGTTTACGTCTACGTTTCGAACTCTACCAGTGTCCATCATCAGAACTCTGAACTCTGGTTTAATTTGAATTTTTTCAACAGACTAAATTTAAAAAACTTCATCCTGTAACACATGGGATCAAATCCTTTCTAATTAGTGACTTAGACTAAGAGCCAAAAGAAAGTTCAATAATTATTAACGTTACAATTACAACGAAATTTGTTCTAAGTGTCAAAAGCGACATTAATTACTTACGTAGAATTAACTTTATTGAGGGATTTATTTGCCTTAAACCTTAAGATTTACGCCGATCCAGTAAAAAGTTATGGCTGGTCGTGAATGCTACGTAATATCTCTTGTAAAAGGTAATTAAATACATGAAATAAATACTTATTTCATCATGAAATATGAGGATAAAACAATACATTTTGTTCAGGGTCTGTTTTCTTTTCTCTTTTCAATCAGCATCATCTCGATCTACCTCTAAATAAACCCCATTGCCGCATAAAGCGGCAATTACATTTTACAAAAAAAAAACAAATATTATAATAATACGCTTTAAGCCTGCGATACAGAGTTTTCTAGTAACTCTAGTGCAGGACAACGTGTTACATAGAATTTTGTAAAATATTGTATTTATTGTTATTTTGTACTGCAAATTATTGAATAAATTATCTAAATTATCTTATCTTATCTTATAATGTTACCTACCAAAAAAAAAGACAGAGACACAGGCGAGTCTCCTCTACCCATTGGGATCTATACTTACGGCATAGATGTAGATGCCTTTACCCTTCCGGTTCCGAACAAAAAAGACAAAAAAGAAAAAGAATAGACAAAACAAACAAAACAACACGCGATTCGCTTCGCCCACACGCTTATTCGTCTGCAATTTTGGTTTGCAATTCAAAACTTGACTTGCATCAATCCGTCTCGGAAACAACAGTTAATGATTTATACAAGGCAAATAATTAGAAAAAGCGTCATTGCGTGATCAACACCGCGTGGCGAACCATTTATGTGATGTCACTATGAAAAGGTTCCATGGTGGCCCATGCTGCCGTGCTCGAACTAAAAGACGGCTAAGTGACATTTGGCCAAAATTGAGATGGCTTAGACTCATCGATGCGGCTTTGTTTTCTCTTTCGATCTGTATTAAAAAGTCAATTTTTAGCCAAATGTCACTTAGCCGTCTTTTAGTTCGAGCACGGCAACATGGATTAAAGCCCTTAACTACTGTACGCAGTAGACGTGTTCCAGCTGATGATGATGACGCTTTGATAGTCAAAACAATTACTTCATTCCCTCGTCGCTGCCTGTGAGGGATGGACGTTATTTACGCGCCGCGTTTTTATTGCTCTTTGGCACGTAACGTTGGATGTTTTGATCTAGTTTGCGGTAAATGAATTATTGCTGCTCTTGTTTAAAAACCGGCCAAGAGCGTGTCGGACACGCCCGAAATAGGGTTCCGTAGCCATAACGAAAAAAGTAAGTAATATTTTAATAAGGATTTCGTGTTTTGTATGGAATATTCCAAGTTTAGGTATATTTTATACCTTAGGCTGCTATTTACTCGTAAACTACTAATAATTCTAAAGAAAACATAACCGTTATAGTTTTCCTTGTAAGTTTGATATACATACCTACTTTCTACCATCCCGAATTTTTTTTAATTTTTTCACCCTCCGGTTTAGATTTTAGAGGGGGGAGGCCGATCGATTTTAACGAAAATTTGCACCTTACAGTTGAATATTTTGCAAACAAATCACTGAATCGAAAAATATATAAAGAGTTACACTCGTAACTACATAATTCCTAACATTATTCGCCAATTAATTCCTAACATTTTAGAATCCAAGCCGAAACAAAGCGTGAGGCGTTTCCAGCCAGATAGGAATTCCGGAACTATTCTGAAGTCGAACGGAGAAGTGGATCGCTCCCGACACGACCGATTTGTTTTCATAAAGAAACTTTGGCCGTAAATGACATCGGCACGTCGTTACATTACGCGGCTCGCGTGACTTGGGGACGGGTTGTTCTCAAATCTACCGTATTTTTGATGTTTTTTAGGGTTCTTCGCCTCAGGATCGGAACCCTTTTAGGATCACTTTGTTGTCTGCCTGCCTATGTCTGTTTGTCTGTAGTGTGTGCCTCGCTACACACGGATACTTTCCACCCATAGATGTGTGTTTGTGTGTGTGTCGCGCGAGGCCGCCTCGAACTGGATGTGTTTTAATTGATTGAAAATTTCGTTTTTAACACAAGTTTTTTTTTTTGCTGACAACTATTTGTTGGCTTTATTTGTGTTGTCATCCAATCTATGTAAGTACAGGTTTACTAAATGTACAATTATTCTAAATTTTAACGGGCCACTGGAAGAGGTTACTTTTAGGAATCTTGTATTTTTATGTCAACTCCAAATTTTCGTTACTTTTACGGTCATCCCGTGAAATCTATATCTGTCCAGTGGTGATGTAAGGGAATAGCACGCGGCACGGATTGCTGAGTACCTGGGTTCGATTCCCAGCGCTGGTCTATTTTTGTTTTTTTTGTGCATCCATGTTTCGCTTGTGTTAGACGAGGATCAAAAATAATTTGCAAGATCTGAAGCAAACAAACAAATACACCAGATGTTAAATAAAATCTTGTAATTAAATCAGAAACAAACATAACTTTAATTAATTCTAAGAATTGCTTGTTAAACGCGCAACAACTTTCAGTACCAATTAATTTAAATTTAACTGCGCCATTATAAAATTTTCATCAATTAATTTCAATAAATGTGTAATTATTACATCGCAATTTTTATTTGAAACGTATTTTATTCAGTTATAGATGTACTTCTCTGATGAAGGAGAGAAACTTGAATACGAGTATCTCAGAAATGATCAACACCCTCCATGTAAGTATTTCAACATTATCTCAAGGTGAATACAGTCTGTTTTCTTCTCTTTTCTTGAAAGCCCCGATGTCGTTTTTTTATGGTATAGGGGGCAAATGAGCAGGCGGATGGATGGATGGATGTTCGTTAGAACAGACAATATCGGTCGAGTTAGAAACTGCTCTAAAGTGGTTTATCCTTCTGTATGTCGACTAAGATGTGTTATGAGGATCTTACTGTACGAGCAGGCCCTCTACGAAGTGCAAAATATGAACTTCCTATCTTACCATCCCGCTGACGCTTACATTATTTTATACGAGAGTGAAAGGGACGACACGAACTTCGAGTTTCGAATTTCATAGTATCCCCCCTTGGCACCGAATGTATGCATTTTAAAAATAAAATAGAGGTTGAAAAGGGTCCGTATTTTGATATTCCAAATAATTTATGAAACAATGAAACGCAACACTAATTTAGGTCGGGATTGTAATTCAACATTCGGAAGGTTCTGCGGAAGCCACGGGACCCTTCGTTAAAGTAATCCTTAACATTTTTAAATATCGCCCTTTGAGGTGCGGCGGCACTAGTAGCGGGGTTTTAAGAGAAAAGGAGCAAGATAGTAATAATGATCTACGAGACAAGGATGAAGTATATTTTGTTTCAGTTATTAGCCTTGCATTGATATATTAAGTTTATTCTGAAGTTACTTTTATTTATATTGAAAATAATAGTAAACAACTAATAATAATAGTAATAAACTATGTATAAACTATTTAATAGTAGTGCCAGCCCAGTAGTTTGATCAATGGTCTGTCAAGTGTGTTGTGGGTTCGAGTCCAGGCTGGCACCTCTGAATCTTTCAGAATTCATGTGCGCGGACTAATAGGTACCTATTTTAAATTTACCGTGAACTTTACGGAGAAGGAGATGATTGTGATGCCCAACTGCACACACCTGCGAAGAAATTTAATTGTGTGTACCTATGTGAATTCCGAATCTTTGATCGAGTTGATAATGATACTGAAATGTCAATTTATTTTTATATCTCAAACTGTTGCCCACGTCTCCATCCGTGCAGAATTCGTTTATTGCTATCCCACGGGAACCACGCTATTTTCCGGGATAAAAACTATTCTATGTTGTTCCCCGGGACTCAAACTATATGTATACAGAATTTTATCTAAATCGGTCCAGAAGTTTAGACGTGAAGAGGTAACTAACAGACTGACAAACTTTCGCATTTATATTATTAGTGGGATTGGAAGAATCGCTCTCATCGGCACCCGACCCCCGCCACACCTCGGGCAACCCTACTTGAACTCATTAACAAAATGGCCGGCATGAAATGTTATATTTGCCATAATTATAATGATAAAGTCGATGGGCCGTTACCTCTTAATGGGAAGTAAAATACGTCCGCCGTCAGTTTCGTAAATAGGAAACACGCGTTAGGAAATCTGTTTTTTTTTTTTTTATTTATTTATTTGGACCTTCAACAATAAGTACACAGTTTCATTATCACTAACATTGCGTAACAACTTATAAGCTATGCGTCTTATTAATTACAGAAGATCACAGCATGCATTAAAGACTAATACAGGATGCACGAAAATAAAGTTAAAAAAAAAACTCAACTTAGTTTGCTAACGGTTAAAGTTGATTTTCTTGAGTTAAAACTACTTATAAAAATATATATTTATAAAAATTAAGAAACAAAAAGTTAGATATTAAGAATTTTCCTCCTAATCATTGGGAACGGAGTTATGTTGAGATCGATCTCGCTTTGATGCTGTTTGTAAACATTATACATACGCGATAAAGGACAATGCCGCTTGTTGTGTTTAAAAAAATGTTGCAATTTGATAGCCGTTCAAGCAGAATATTGAAAGTGTGTATCATCATCATCCCAGCCTGTGTCCCACTGCTGGGCACAGGCCTCCTCTCAGAATGAGAGGGCTTGGGCCATAGTTCCCACGGGGGCCCAGTGCGGATTGGGAACTTCATACGCACCATTGAATTGCTTCGCAGGTTTTTGAAGGTTTCCTCGCGATGTTTTCCTTCACCGCGAAGCTCGTGGTAAATTTCAAATGTAATTCCGCACATGAATTTCGAAAAACTCAGAGGTGCGAGCCGGGGTGTGTATAGTAGAGGAGCAAAAGCCGTGGTGGCCTAGTGGTTTAAGCTATCGCCTCTCAAGAAGATGTTTGTGGGTTCAAACCCCGGCTCGCACCTCTGAGTTTTTCGAAATTCGTGTGCGGAATTACACTTCAAATTTACCACGAGCTTTGCGGTGAAGACAAACATCGTGAGGAAACTTGCACAAACCTGCCAAACAATGCAATGGTGCGTGTGAAGTTTCCAATCCGCACTGGGCCCGCGTGGGACCTATGGCCCAAGCCACCTCATTCTGAGAGTCCTGAGCCCAGCAGTGGGACGTAGGTATATAGGCTGGGATGATGATAGTACAGTAGTGAGTAGCTCTATGAGCGTTTCAACACTTATCAGTTTTCCTGTCGTATATATTAAAGAAACTAGCTTTTGCCCGCGGCTTCGCCCGCGTGGAATTTGGTTATCGCGCACTGTTAAAAAAGTAGCCTATCTCACTCTCTGGCTCATAAATTATCTGCTAAAAATCACGTCGATCCGTCGCTCCGTTTCGATGTGAAAGACTCACAAACATACATACAAACATACACACTTTCACACTATGTGGTAGTAGTGAAAGATAGCTAAAATTCTTATTATCACCGCTAATTTAATTAACTCGTCGAATTTCATAATTCATTACCCATAATTACAAATTTCATACGAACTGGAATTCGAATTATATTATCGAGAAATTTTACGCGTGTAATATTGTGCATATTCAAATTAATTTAATTACATGATAAATGAAATAAAAGGGATGCTTGGCATACAATCGAATTGAAAATCATCTCCTCTGTTGAAGTCTGTTAAAAATATGATGGAGACATAAGTGTGTTCTATTAACGATACTGAGTAGGTACCTACATTGACGTCACGCGAAGCTTTCATCTTACTAATATTATAAACGCAAAAGTAACTCTGTCTGTCTGTCTGTTACGCTTTCACGTCGAAACCACTGAACCGATTTAAATGAAATTTCATATATAGGTAGTTTGAGCCCCTAGGATCAAAATAGCACACACACGCACAAACCTAACCACCAACACACTACGCCGACGCGTTTCGTACTCAGCCAGAGTTCATCATCAGAGCAACACAACCAGTCAGTAGTGTCAAATTATCAAAACAAGCCAAGATCTACAGTGAGATAAGTTTACATCCACAATGAGTTAAGTTTGCCGCTGAAATAACCAAAGCAATTGCGTTTACATTCGCTGTCGTTTTGAACTCGGCTTTAGGCATAATTGGAGCATTTGGCTCGCGGTTACATTAACCTATCCATTACAGTAAATGCATTAAAAACAGTAGCGCACAGGTGCCTTATTACACATCCTCCAAATCTTGCAACGCCTGTGTCACCCTCTATACAGTTATGGTTATGTACCTATATGGTTCTTGCACTCATTTAGCTTCCGACCCGATCATGTAAAATAAAGTCGGTAAAAAATAACGATTAGTTCACTAATTAGAATCCCAAAATCACATACGAAATTCGACAATTATTTTCTTAGATTAGTTCCTTAGCGAATTACTGTATTCCGGATTCTATCGCGCAAAGAAACTACGATAGCTCTCTCCATAGTTTGCTGCGTAATTTCGACTCTCTACTCTATGGTTGGTCTCTACCAACGCTTTGGACGCTTTAGCACAAATTTGAACTTATTGGTGACTCAGCTCCCAGATGCTGATGTATTCGCTGACCACTGGCAGTCGCTTCTCAATAAAATAAGGAAATGTTTGTGTATGTCTGTTTAATGTAGTTATTTATTATGTGCCTATCAATTACGTAAGTGTTTTGTTAGTTTAGCTAGTAATAGAGACGCTTTGGTGTATACTGTAAGTCTTTATTATGAATAAATGCGCCAAAAATGGATACACTAGGAACTTGAGGCTTAAGAGCGTCGTTGTTTTAATTTTAGTAGGTTACTGTTTTAATAATGTTGACTGTTAATGCCCCAGGGCAAAGATTAAACAGTTTGGCACAGTTTCGACTTTGCGTTCGTTCCTGTATTACCGGCGATCGGGGACGTTTGAAGGAAATATGGGAGCCGTGTATGTAGATGATACAATACTAAATACAATTCGTTACGTATACAAATTAAATAAAGATGGGTGCGTATCAAAAAACATAAAGTTTGAAAAGAATAATGACCAAAATACATAATGGTCACTTGATATAATACAATTTTCTCAGAAATTATTAACTTTACAGGATCTTTATTAGATACTGACCTAACCTAAACCAATCTGTAGATTATGCGATGATAAAAGTTTGTATTATTCATAATTTCACCGAAAATTATATTAGGTCAAATGAACATTATGTATTTTGTCCATTATTCTTTTTAAACTTTATTTATTTTGACACGTTCTCATTACAGATAATGTGTCTCAAAAACGGCTGGACTGATCGTCAAACATAGCTAAGAACCATCGCATCGAAATCGGATTAGAGAGCTATGGTGTCACAGACATTCTGACAGCCAATACCGTCAAACATGCCCCCTTTTTTGCGTTGGGGTTAAAATGGCCGCAGGACATGTCATGAGGATGTTTTGGATATGGCATGCCGTATTCAGAAGAGATCTGATGACGGTCTTTAATGTTAATTTCCCGAGCATAGCGAGAGTCCAAATGATTAAAATTTATGTCATCCGATACAGCAAATTGGATTCGTTGAAAATGCTATTATTCTTCAAAACAGCCGTTATTTTGACAGCCGCTGAATTGTACGCTTAATGGTTATTATCGATGTATCGTTAAATGGCACAGAATGTTTATTATAGTGATTATTATGATTAACTAGCTTTTACACGTCGGTTCATTCAGAAATGAAAATCCGAGATTTTATAAATTCCCGCGGGGATTCCTGTAGTATTGACACCAGTTTGTATGGGCGTGTACACGGAATATCGGGTCGGTATTTCAATGTCGGTATTATCCGTGCCGGTAAATAATATCAACCACTACTACATATTTTAGAAAAAAAAACAATGTTAACACGCATTTTTATTTCGATAATTTAATTTTAATGTTGTTATAAATATCGGTAACACACAGATCGATAACTAGTGTCCCCGACAGATATTATTATATTATTTATTTATTCCCCCAATGGCGGCCTTTAAGGCTTGGGCCAATGTCAGTTATATAAAGATAAATATATTCTTCTTCACGTAGTACGGTGATTGTAGTTTTTGCAACTTGATAGCAAAATTCCAAAAACCACGCGGAGACAACTTGCGCCTTAAAAAATGTCAGACACGAGAGCGATATCGAATTTTGTGATCACTGTTCACTGTTAAGGTTAATCGCCGCACTATCAAAATTATGCTTCAGCTAGCCAAAGAAGCAGAAATACCAAAATTAGACATGTTCCACATCCGCCATTGTCGAATGCCACAAATCGAATCATATTATTATATCAAGGATATATCGCGTCGTTATGTCAATTCGCTCATCGATTAAAAGCTGCACGGCATCGAAACGACTTATCGGTTATTTCGCTCACGGCGTTGTGTTGCTGGCGGGGACAAATAAATTGCAATACAAATTGAATCGGTAAGCTATCGAAAATAAAAACTGAAATATAGATGCACAGATAAACCAGAAAAAGAGGACCAGCGCTGGGAATCGAACCCAGGTCCTCGGCATTCCGTGCCGCGTGCACCGCTACACCACCGCTGGACAAACATGAACACAGACACGAATTTCTCTTATGCACCACATGTTAATGCTTGTTTGTTTCTTATTTAGTCACTTAAGCGCGACACTAGCGACATCTATGCTGTAGCCCTCATCGAGAAACTTTCAGCACTCCATTGGAACTAACCGCTCACCCGGACAAGAGATGTCGCTATTAAGCAATCAAATTAAGTATTGTAAGGGCACTCCTCTTTCTTGTAGCTCTCTCCAGCCCAGGGTATGGTGTTCGTAGAAGAAGAACTCAGGATGATGCACAATAACTTTAATATAACTAGGTACAGTGATTCGATACAAGTAAATAATGTATTGCCGCTTTGGCGGTACGATGCAGTCTAAAGCGCTGCGCTCCGGCGATGATCGTGACGTAGTCGTGACGTCACTGTAAAGCGCGATGAGCCGCAGCGAATGTTGTTTTCAAATTCAGATATTTTGAAATTATTTGTAGAAAGACATTTTGAACAATTTGTCGAATCAGGCGTTACTTTGCGGAGATCCAATTATCAATGAATTATAATTACTTTGCTCACCCGCGACCTTATGATAGCTACGTCTATGTAATAAATGTGTGTTCACACAGCTCCTTCAACTACACACTGTTAGTGCACACATATCACACAAACCCAAATTGTGTGTCAGTTTAGTGCTAGTGACCCACCACTACACTACACTGACGCGTTTCGAGTTCAACCAGAGCTCATCTTCAGAGCAACACAACCGTTCACCATGCTACCAGATGTTAAATATACCTTAAAGACGTAAAATCGTAAATCGCGGTTGAGCAAATTAATCGTTTATAGTTCAATGAAGTTATTTCAAAATTTTGATCATGAAACTACCGTGAGACTCACTCATATTAAATGATATTGTAAGGGATAACTCACGTCTTAAATCAAGTTTAGCTCGACATGTTTCGGGCTATTTCGTAGCCCTTCTTCAAAGGAGCACGCGAAAATTATGAGCCACATTTGTTGTTCTTAAGCCACTTAACAAAAAAAAACAAAAGTATTTCAAAAGCAATCGTAAATCGTCTGTTGAAAGAAAACTGGTCTCAAAGACAGACAGCCCGTCCCACTCTTAAGTTAAAAGCTGCCCCAATAAATTTGTCCTCGGAGTTACGATACAGTCCGCGTTATAAAATATTCAGCGTCGATACGTTAACTGGTTAGAGAGGGACAAACTGTTCATTTCAATTAAAACTGCTCGTGTGGCGTGTCAGAGCAGTAGGCAACCGTCAAGAAAGGAACGGACGACAGCTAGTGGAATCAGAGGCCGTATTGCCTAATTTTTCTGCTGCCTGTGATCGCAATCAAATGACAGATTTCGCATACAAAAGCTGTCATTTGATTGCGATCGCGACTATCAGAAACGTTAGGCAATAAGGCCTCTGGTGCCATTAATTATTAGGACAGTTAATTAAAAGGGGTGGGAGGCTCGAAGATGTTTTATTTTTTCTTACAAGGGAGTCTTGAAAGTTTTTAACTTAAAACCATATAGTTCTTAAAACCATAAAAATACAGAAGGTTAAGGTAATACTTAGAAAACCCAAAGTTCTTTATTACCTACCATAAAATAAAAAAATATTAACTAGTAACCTACAAAACAAACATTCCCACAAATGTTTGGTGCGAGACAAGCCGCCTTAATGCTATTACTGCCATGCCTGCAGTCTTATTCCTGATTATCTTTTAAACAATAAGAGTTAGGCCACTATTGTTTCGAAGAACACACATTTAACTTGTTGATTGTTAACATTGAAGTTAACAGAAATATAAATAACACACTAGGTAGAATCACGATCTACTGTAACGTCATTTACACCTCCAGTTTCGATCTCATTTCAATTAGGCAGTGTAATAAACGCGCGTTTTTCGTACACAAGAATATGCCGCTATCTCAGCACAACCATTTAGTGTCACCACAATGTTGTCGTTTTTAACGGGTCGCTGAAATGGAGGATCTGTTTAACATACGAGTACAACAGGGATGGAAGAATTTTTGTTACTGGGTCATAGAAAGAATGTTTTCAATTTTTGAATCATTATGTCAACCGAAAGAGGTCCGCTGCTGGACTACATCGCCTCCCCCAAAAGTCTCCTCCACTCAGACCGGTCTTGCACAAAATACTAGTTCAGAAGTCAATCTCCTGTATGTACTTCACTGTTCATACCTACGCTCGGCGGTCGCTCTAAGGTTGTCAACTGTGGCTTATGCATCAAATAACTATCGTGGTAGTGGCACTCTTATCTAGTTGTTTGTTGAGAATGAAACGGGAAGAATGGAAATCATCATCATCATCATGTCAGCCGAAAGACGTCCACTGCTGGACATAGGCCTCCCCCAAGAAGAATGGAAATATAAATTACTTACTAATTAAAATATTTTAATTTTAATGTCATTGTTATATTACAAATTTGTCACAGAAAATATCTTGCGACGATTTCGTTATTGGCGAAATTCACGATTATTTAATTTAAGCATCCGTCCACTGAACAGTTATAATAACTTTTTTTTTGTTGCTCCATTATTGTACAAAAAAGTTCACAGACGCGTGTCTCAAGCGGATGGCACTCGCGCTCGCACTGGTCCTAACCGGCCCGAGATATCGTGTCCGTGAGCAGTGTCTATGTGTGCGTTGCTCGAGCGCACTTGTATGGAGATTGACTTCTGAACTATCTGTGTTTTGTGGATCTTGTACTTTCCTCATCCATCGCGATCCCGCGATCTTAAGCCAAGTTTAGGCTTGTAAGAAAAATCGTGCAAGTTGCATACATTGCGAGGCCGTAAAGCCAACGAGTATGTATGGTCAATCGAGCGCTGCAATGTAATGCAACTTGCATGATTTTTCTTGAGATTCTAAACTCTCACTGCTTTAACCACGTCGTCGCTTCATCTTGTTGAAGGTCTACCGACAGCTCGTCTCCCGGTCTGCGGACGCGCGGCGGACCGAATTTGCGGCGTTGTGAGCTACAGATTTCGCGAGATTTTCGAAACTTTTTTCATAAAAATATAGTCTTTTGACGATCAATACAAATGTATGATTAATTTTCGTGTCACAATGGAAAAAGTTAATGGAAATTAAAACTACTCCTGCGTTAGCTTTAACGCTGTGCAACTTTTTGGTCTTCGCCGATTTATCCTGCTTTCTCAATTAGCTTCGGTAAACTTCAATAGGTAAGTTGCGAAAGCAAGACAAAATACGGTCTAAAAACATTATTCAATAGATCTCTAATAAATTTTCGACTCTAAATAAATGAAAATTAAGTATGGACAACCCTACAACCCTAAGCGCCACTCCGTGAGTATGAGATCAAATTCGCGGCAGCTAACTCAGTTATTTCGTCTTCTCGATGATCACAAGTTAGGGGTGTCACAGAGACAATCTAATTTAGGTAATGTGGTTAAAAAGGCATCGTTTTGTGCAAGCCAGGACACGCGACCGGCGGAGCGGTGAGCGTTTTCTTTAAAAACACATAATCACGCGCGGTATTCCCAAGTCACTACCAATTTTTTTTGACTTCTCATGCAAGCATTGTACAAGAGGAAAGAAATAAATACAATTGACAAACTTTAAGATCTGAGACGTGGGCGCTAACGATGGGCCTCATGAGGAAGCTCAAAGTCACTCAAAGGGCTATGGGGAGTGCTATGCTCGGGGTTTCTCTGCGGGATAGAATCAGAAATGATGATATCCGCAGTAGAATAAGGTTACTGGCATAGCCGGAAGAATTGCGAAACTGAAGTGGCAGTGTGCGGGGCACATTGCTCGCAGGACAGATGGCCGATGGGGTCAAAAGGTTCTCAAATGGCATCCGCGGACCGGGACAGGAGCTGTCGGTAGGCCTCCAACAAGATGGAGCGACGACCTGGTTAAGATCGCGGGATCGCGGTGGATGCGAAAAGCACAAGACCGGTCTGAGTGGAGAGCCTTGAGGGAGGCCTATGTCCAGCAGTGGACGCCTTCCGGCTGACAAGATGATGATGATGAAACTTTAAGATACTTGTACAAACATTTAAGCAACACCACATCTTATTTAAATTTTCTAATAAATATATAAAGGCGACGTAGGTTTGCTCGATTTGTTCTTTAAAAAGCTATAAAACTCCAACATATTCATATTGTTCGAGTTTATCGGCAAAGCAGCACGCTCGTAAAGCGACATAGTATAGTGTAAAAGGTACTGTGAAATTCGAAGCTTAACATAAAATTTATAGATTCTTTATATGTTTACTAATCTTTATGCATTGGCAGTTTATAGCGATTGGAAGATTCTATTATGTGTAGGAGTTTTCAAAGTTACTGACATTTAAAAAGGTGGGTCTCAATTTGATTTTATCTTTTCTCATTTATGCTATCGAACTTAATCGAACCAACAGAATTGTGATCCAATGTGGAACCTTTTCACATAGCCATAGTGAATTTGCACTTTAGAGCTGAATATTTTGCAAAAAAATCACTAAATCGAAAAATCGTTAAGTAATGGTTTTAAAAGACCTATCCAACGATACCCCACACTACAAGATCAATGAGAAAAAAAAATCACCCCCACTTTGCGTCTATGGGAGTTACTCTATAATTTTTTTTTTTTTTAATTTTTTATTGCACTGTTTTGTCGGCATAGTTTACATATATATTTCGTGCAAAAATACAGCTATCTGGCATTGATAGTCCCTGAGGAAAGCCGCGGACGAACAGACAGACAGACATGGTGAAACTATAAGGGTTCCGTTGTTGCCATTTTGGCTCCGGAACCCTAAAAAAGCTACTTTTTTTTTATTCGACTGGATGGCAAACGAGTAAGTGGATCTCCTGATGGTAAGAGATCACCAACGCCCATAAACATCTGCAACACCAGGGCTATTGCAGATGCGTTGCCAACCTAGAGGTCTAAGATGGGATACCTCAAGGGCCAGTAATTTCACCGGCTTTCACTTTTTACTTATTTTATAATAAAAAACACGTTTATATTTGGCTTATAATAAGGCTGCAGATTAACCCCAGCGAACTACAGGATGTTATTTGTTCTGCCATAAGTGTTTGTGCGCCTGACAAGCATAATTACGCTCTTTGAGTGCGTCATAACAATTGCCATCAACCTCTCAAACGTCTTTGTGAATATGACTATCGCTAAATGGATTTTCATCTCATACAGTTTCTGTCATATTCATGTTGGACCCCATACAAATTTAAATCTACTAGCGTTTCATTAGTGCTTTCGTGGTACATTGGAGGTTTAGTGTTGTGACACATGTGGTACATTTGACGTGCGAAATTATTATGTTTTGTGCCATATATGGGACACTAAATAAACGTGATGAAAATTGTTAATTTAGTTCCTAGTGTAGGTAGAAACCAAAGCCAAATCTGTATTTTATAAATAAAAATTAATCGTAAAATGTGTTACTAAAAACTCGGGGACGACTGGTCCGATTCCGCTAATTCTTTTTTTGGTATGTTCGTTATTGTCAGGAGAAGGTTTTTATGAAAAAAAAATACAGAAAAAATACAACGGCGGCGATGCCGCGGGCAACAGCTGGTCGATTATAATAATCTGTGAGCGCTTCAAAGGTTGACTTTCAAGTTACCTGAATAACATTCATTACTTACCACCACATGACAAAGTTGTAAATCTATTATAGTTACCTAGTGGGTCTTTAATTCAAATATTCAAATACAATTTTGGATCAACTTTAAAAAGATTAGATTATTTACTCTTTCAGTATAAAATTGCGTCATAATTTATACATGTCAAAGTTACGAGAATTTATACTGAAATTGTCTAGAATACACAAAAGATAAGGTAAGATGAGAGCTTACATTACAAATATTACATTGGCAATTATATTTAGAAATAAAATAAAATTAAATGACAATTATACCTATATTTATTCATAAATTTAATTTCATTTATTTGTCAATAAAAAATACAGCATTATAGTTAAAAGAACAATGAGCTGTAAAATTCAAATTACATTTTAATTACATGATGTGCCATATATGGTCAAAATACATCGACTCTGCCGAAATTAGTGAAAATGCATAAGTACCTACTGACGAGAACTTAGAATATGAATTAGTTAAATAACAAACCTCCGTTCCAGAGACTTCTCAAAGAGGAATTTTTCTCCCCACTTCAATGTTGTTACTTTACATTTACATATAGTTTACTCATTAGAATGTAAAAACTTTTCCTTCCATTAAAACCCGACTAACTATCGCAAACAAATCCAATACAACTTGCAAAATCATTACAGATATTTTTCATTCCACTTATCCATCATAAACTCTGAACAAGCTGTATCATCCTCTTTTTATATGCACCCTGGTTTTAAGGGTCTGTCTTAGAGGAAGAAATCGAACGGAACCGTCTAAGTCTAATGAACAAATAAAATTAATCACTTTGTGGAGGACCATATCAATGAGCCAAAGCTGGTAAACAGAGTCATAACACTCACACACACAGTAACACTAAACTACACAATTACAATTACAAACACAATTATTAATGTCATTAAATTACAAAATAAAAGTAATGTTCTTATTATTTATCGTCATCAGCGGGAAGACGTCCACTGCTGGACAAAGGCCTCCCCCTTAGAACGCCACAATGAACAACAACTCGCCACTTGCCGGTTTCCCGCAATTCTCACGATGTCCAATGACAAATGTAACTATGGGAAACAAAATGATTCGCTAAAATGTTCTTCGGGTATACTTTTGACAGGATGCTCAGTGCTGGGTAGAAGGGCTGCCCACAGACTTATATATCTCGTACTTATGAGTGAGTATGAGTATTCTATTAAAAAAAAAAATGCTGTCGCTTGTCGTATCTAAAAGTACGTCAAAGGCCCGCCTAGATATCTAAAGCCGGCTCCAGTTAGTTTAATACTCTGAGGTATACACGGCTAATCGTCTAGGGGGATATTACTCTGGGTGCGACGGGTAAAAAACAATGGGAGTTTGTTAATCTTACTTGCCAGCCTCTTTGGCGACAGCGCCATTAAGGCATGGGTGCATAGGGCAAGGCAGGTTACCATAGAAATTGTCTTAGGCGGGGATTGTTACCGGTACCAAAAAAACGGTACAAGGCGGTATATACCGGTATTTTCCATATTTACGGTTTCGATTGGTGACCGGTGAGTAAGCGAGTTCTTGAGTGGAGACCACGTCTAGGCAAACGTAGTGTAGCTACGGCCAGGTGGAGTGACGATCGGCGACAGGCTGCTGCATGCTGGTAAAGGCTGGATGCATCGAATCGAGGTTAGGCCAAAATGGCACTCATTCGGGGAGGCCTGTGTCCAGCAATGGGCTGCTGTGGGCTGATGATTATGATAATCGTCAATTTTCGTCGGATACCTAAATATATCATGAAACCTGTACTACATTGCATAAATTAAAATATTGACTTACCTATGCGACAATCTCTAAATTTTTCGGTTTTTTTATAGTAAACGAATGATTTCCAAATATAAATGGAGATGCCAAGCCAGTGCTATACTCGTTTCAAAAATGCTAGTTAAATTTTTAACAATGCAGTTTTAAACTACTCTTTCAAATTATAAAAATGTGAAAACTTTTCCCCCGTCACAAAGTAATTTTTGCTCTGTCACCTTTATGACGTTGGCATCGGTTTTATTAGATTAAAAAAGTTATGAAAGTTTGGTATTCGGATACATTCTTTATTAAGATTACGATTTGGAGTCTTTTTGTATTTTTTTATTTCAACTCCAAATTTTTGGTTATTTTACGGTCATCCCGTGAAAGTTTATATAAATTTCACACGAAAACACAAGCCGAAACATGAATGCACAGAAAAACCAGAAAAAATAGACCAGCGCTGGGAATCGAACCCAGGTCCTCAGCATTCCGTGCTGCGTGCTATTCCCCTACACCACAACTGGACAGGAGACTAGACACGAATTTTTCCTATGCACCCATATTTCAACTTTGGATTCTTATTAGTCACTTTAGCAGCGACACTAACGCCATCTATGATCTACGTTCTCAACGAGAAACATTTTTCACTCCCATCGAAACTATCCGTTCACCAGGGACAAGAGATTAGTGTCGCTGCTAAAGTGACTAATAAGAATCCAAAGTTGAAATATGGGTGCATAGGAAAAATTCGTGTCTAGTCTCCTGTCCAGTGGTGGTGTAGGGGAATAGCACGCAGCACGGAATGCTGAGGACCTGGGTTCGATTCCCAGCGCTGGTCTATTTTTTCTGGTTTTTCTGTGCATTCATGTTTCGGCTTGTGTTTTCGTGTGAAATTTATATAAACTTTCACGGGATGACCGTAAAAGAAACAAAAATTTGGAGTTGAAATAAAAAAATACAAAAAGACTCCAAATCGTAATCTTGATTTGATTGCTTAATAGCGACATCTCTTGTCCCTGGTGAACGGATAGTTTCGATGGGAGTGAAAAATGTTTCTCGTTGAGAACGTAGATCATAGATGGCGTTAGTGTCGCTGCTAAAGTGACTAATAAGAATCCAAAGTTGAAATATGGGTGCATAGGAAAAATTCGTGTCTAGTCTCCTGTCCAGTGGTGGTGTAGGGGAATAGCACGCAGCACGGAATGCTGAGGACCTGGGTTCGATTCCCAGCGCTGGTCTATTTTTTCTGGTTTTTCTGTGCATTCATGTTTCGGCTTGTGTTTTCGTGTGAAATTTATATAAACATTCTTTATTGGTGGGCAACTACTGTATAATGAGAATTCGGCCTAATTTGCATTTTATAAGATGATGTTCCAAAAAAATTTGTTTTTTTATCAAATTGCCAGATGGTAAGTGTGATGGATTTCATATATTTTATTATATATCCACAATTAACAATCGTAGTGGCCCAGTTATTTGCTCGTAGGCTGAAATCAGAGCTCGTACCTTTAGTTTTCAGAAATCCATGTGCAAAATAAATTTAATAGTTACCATCAGCTTTAAGGCGAAGAAAAACAATGCGAGCGCTGCACAAAACAAGCGAAGCGATTCATAAACTTGGTGTGTCTCAGGTTGAATGAAGCTGCTCTAGTGAAGAATAGTAACGACCTCATAACCAGGTAGTTTGAGAACTTGATTAATAAAATAAAGCTTGGGATTTCGGGTTCGAACCCCCGTCCGGGCACATTTTGAATAAATAATACGAGTGTTTGTTCTCTAGTCTTGGACGTTTAATTGGTACGAATTTAAAGTCAAAACCTTAAAAGTTAAAGTTTAAATTTCAGCTTAAAATATGATGGTCTGCAAGGTATTATGTGAAACATACATTTCACTAGTAGCTGGCATTCAAAATACAGAAGTAGAGCAATCAAACATAAAATAATAATCATAAAGCACACCAAAATTATTGGAAATCGATAAAATTACATTTAAAAGTACAGCCATTAAATATCACTGCAATTGATACATAATTAAGTCCACCAAATAGTAAGGCCTAAATTAAATATTTATTTTTATTTGTAATTACAAATGTCAACAAAAGTATAGATTAATAGTTATAATCATTAATTGTCATTGCAAATATTTTTTTCACCAAATGGTATAGTCGTGTTCATAAACGTGTGAGCAAAAATTTGATCAAAAATCCCTCTACAAGCTCTATCCCGTTAAGAATATAATCGTGTTCAGATATTTTTAGTCCAATTTTTACTCGCATGTTTATAAACTCGAATGTAGGTAGAGCATAAATACTATTTCTCTATCTTATTTATTCATGTGTGTATTTAACTATATAATAATAATAATAATAATAATAATTCTTTATTTCCATAAAAAGGTACAAGTATCATAAACGTAGCTTTCCGTTGCGTGATACCCATAGTACAAGTTTTGCTTACTCGTAGTTTGTCATGATATTACGATTACTTTTTGGAGTCTTTTTGTGTTTTTTTATTTCAAATCTAAATTTTTGTTACTTTTACGGTCATTCCGTGAAAGTCTATATATTTCACACGAAAACACAAGCTGAAACATGGTTGCACAGAAAAACCAGAAAAATAGACCAAAGCTGGGAATCGAACTCAGGTCCGCAGCAATCCGTGCTGCGTGCTATTCCCCTACACCACCGCTGGACAGGAGACTAGACACGAATTTCTCCTATGCACCAACATTTCATGACATTAATTTATTTATTTTAGCGTTTGTTGTTTGTATGGCAACCGGAATCAAGTTCGGCTTAAATCGGTAAATTTGAACCCCCCAAAAGTCAGAGGGTGCAATATTTATGGGTAAGAGGTGCAAATGGAGGGGCGGAACTACTAACGCATTGATGGGGAGCAAATAAGTATGGAAGTGACTTTTCCTTTTCTTTATAATATCAACATCTTTGTGATAATCATCGTCAGTCTAAAAACCACTGCCTTTCATTCTCTCAAAGAACGTTGTTTATAATAATAATCACCATCATTATCATCATCAGCCCGAAGCTTACCCCTTAGAACACCACAGTGAAAGACAACTCGCCACTTGCATCCACCAGTTGCCTGCAACTCTCGCGATGTCGTCAGTCCACCAGTTCCAGTTCATGGCGGCCTTTATCACCCAACAGTTGTTATGTTCTTCAAGAGACGTTCTTCCACTTCAATTTGCATATTCTAAGAGATGTGCGTTTATTTATTTTTATTCGACTGGATGGCAAACGAACAAGTGACCACCGCCCATAAACATTTGCAACACCAGGGGTAATGCAGATGCGTTGCCAACCTAGGGGCCTAAGATGGAATACCTCAAGTGCCAGTAATTTCACCGGCTGTCTTACTCTCCACGCCGAAACACAACAGTGCAAGCACTGCTGCTTCACGAAAGGATTAGTGAGCAAGATGGTAGTAGCAATCCGGGCGGACCTTGCACAAGGTCCTACCACCTGTTTCGGTGACTCAAACCACCTGTCATGTAGTTCTTTTCTCAAACATGCTATGTAATGTTTATGTTGTGTTCCATAAAACAGGATTCAAAATATACTGTTTCAGGCCTAGGCCGGCAAGACAACAGTCCTTTGTTTCAATGGAAAACGTCAAATATCCACAATAAAGGCAGTATACACGACTTGAGATGTTTTTTCGATGATTGAACATAAGATTAGCAAAAAACAGTAATTCATTCTAAATAAAATATATAGGTAATCCCCGTAATGGTTAATTGTTTTCTCTACAAGAAAAGGCTTTTTCTTCCTGTTGATTTAGAGATCCTTAGGCAAAAAGTACCAATTAACAAAATATATTCATTTTGCGAACTTGCGAAAACTTAAAATTATCAGTGACATCCTTCCAAATTATATATTTGAATATAAAAATGTTTACGTCCAGTTCACCTTTCGCGCAAAAATGACTGGACATTAATTGTATTAAATTTGGTAAGTAAACTTATCATTTTGTTAGATGAATTTCCCAGAGTCGAGCATTTTTTTTCACGAAATTTTTCCCACTATGTTTTTTTTTACTGAAGCTTATTTTCACAGTAGTGTTTTTTCCCAATCAACATCGACACAGACACAGTGTCGACGGAGCTCCGCAGCGGAGCTTCTACTTTCGCATAGTTTTGGCTCTTCGGACCGATGCAAACTTAATGTAAACTAAACAACCCATGTTTCTGTGTCGATTCTGTTTGTGAAAAAACGCGCTTGTGAAAATAATATTCAGTAAAAAAGCGTATTGAAAAAAAAAGCATCTGGGAAAAAATGCGAACGGAAATTTTGCTACTAGGAGATAACGATTCTGGAAAATTGATCTAACTAGAATTTTGTCAAAAAACACATAAAATAACTAAATTAGACATTTTTAGTAGTTGATCAGCTAAGTGATAAAACAAAAGCAGAACTCACCTCACTCAAAACGACCGCAGAACTCGGACCCGTGAACCCGGCTCACGCTTGACCCCTCTTAAATCCCCGTACTAATTGCCCCGGGAACACATACGGGGAACCAATTAAGTTTAATGTACACTGAATCATTTAAACGGAGATTATACCTGAGGCTGACGAATTACTAATGTAACGCTAATACTGACGAAGCTTCCATAATCTAAGTTTTAGTGTTTAACAGCCTTATTCATAAAAAATCCTTAATTGAGGTTTGATCGGTCTGTTAGTTAACAGACTGATTAAGCTTGTTTGACGTTTGTCAAGAAATGATTCATAAACGCTTGCTAGCAGTCTGCTAGTTGTTGAGCTGCTGATAGACTGATTAGACGCGTTATGTTGGCACTCTTAACAAATCAAAGACAAAAAACGGCCAAGAGTGTGTCGGACACGCCCAAAATAGGGTTCCGTAGCCATTACGAAAGAATTAAGTAATATTTTTCTAAGGATTTCGTATTTTATACGGAATCTTCCAAGCTTAGGTATATTTTATACCTTAGGCTGCTATTTAATCTTAAACTACTAATAATTCTCAAGCAAATTTAGCGGTTATAGTTTTCTTTAAAAGTCTGATAACTTACTACAATCCTGAATTTTTACAATTTTTTCCACAAACCAGTTAAGATTTCAGAGGGGGGGCGGGTCACTCTATTTCCGAAACATATCACTAAATCGAAAAATCGTTTTAGCAACCCCCTCGTGGTTTTAAAAGACCTATCCAACGATACTCCACACTACAAGATTGGATGAGAAAAAAAAATCACCCCCGTTTTACGTCTATGGGAGGTAGGTACCCTAAAAAAAATTGTTTTTGAATTTTTAATTGTGCGATTTTGTTGGCATAGTTTACCCATATATCCGTGCAAAATTACAGCTTTCTAGCATTGATAGTCCCTGAGCAAAGCCGCGGACGTACAGACAGACATGGCGAAACTATAAGGGTTCCGTTCTTGCCATTTAGGCTCCGGAATCCTAAAACACCTCAGACTAGCGCCATCTATCGGCCAGTTGGTCTTATTCAAATCGGGAACACTAACGAGTTCTGAAGTATCGGAAAATGCGTAATAATGAGTGTTTCCGGATCAAAAAAAAGGAATCATTATAACGCCAAACATCGACGGAGGAACTCTTCGTTTCCGCCTCATAAACCCAAAGAATCAGGGTTGCCACTAAAATAAAAAAAATTGAACTTGACTGAAGGATTATTCGTACAATAAATAAATATTACGGGACAATTGACGTTCATAGGGAATATTACTGCAATTTTCTGTTGTCAGAGTGCAGCACTAGCACAAAACCGTAAACATTTATTTTTTAATTTTTTTTAGTACCTTTAATACCAATGCCAATTATTTCAATAAAAATTTTGGAATCGTTACTATCGATTTATTTTGTTACTAATAAATATATCACGATCATGATTTTTTATAGGTACTAATATTCTTCAGTCATGATTTGTCATGACGACAAAATATAAAGAGAACTGACGTTGTCATGGCGGTTTGCGCTGGTGTCGCCCCCTGTGCAGAGCCTGCTTTATATTCCCTATTGAACATGTCCCAAACTATGAGAGAGCAAATTTAATTCCTCAATCCCCGTATCCCTTTCCATTCTTTTTTTAATGCAATGGCAACCCTGCAACGTCGATTTTCATAAAGATTGTTTCTCAGTCCGGTAAACAAGGAAAGTTCTTCGACATCAAAAAGCGATTCGTTGAGATAAACACGCTTTTATTCTTTCAAAGGCACTCAGAGTCCTAGCCGGCAAAAGCTAGCTGTGAATAGCGTATTCAAAGAGCTATGCTACTTTGTCTGTGGCTATTGGAAACATTTTAATGCTGGCAACTCAGAGAAAATAAATGTATTAAAAAAAAGACTTTTGCAACAAGAGGCCATATTGTCCATGGACGTAAGGTATAATTGTCTCATAACGCGCTGACGTTTGCCAAAGGTTGGAAAAATTTACAAAACACTGACAAGCGTGAGTTAAACTTACGTGGACAGGGTTCCGCACTTCTCTATATATTAAACTATTTTCCTTATGTTACTTTAAATGCTACTACTTATAGGTTTTCTTGTATCTATGTAAGTAGGCATGTTCTTTGTCTAAAAATTACCTTTCTATTGCTATTCAAAGTCCATCTTTACCCAATTTAGGCAATAATAAGATATGAATATCGAAAAAACTGCCACTTGTCGGAAAAACCTCTATTGAGAACAATCCAATAAGAAATAAATTTGTGAAAAATCGAAAGACCTTCTGAACTTTACTATTCATCGTATTGCTTTTCCCCTCCGCACAAAAAACATCGTTCACAGATCAAACAAACTGGAATAACTCAGGATTTGAATTAAACAATGGTCCAGAAGCTAGGAATGATTAAATTCCAATGAATATCTTTGTCTAAGGACTCTAAGGTGAAATTTGCGAATCGTAAGGGCTTGATGGAGGGAGAAATTGATCGAGGGCTGTCTTGATTCTTAAATAAAAAAGGGTTCTGAAAACTTTTGCTGGCGTAGAATCCATCCATCCATACTATATACTATATACTATAATATTATAAATGCGAAAGTGTGTTTGTATGTTTGTATGTTTGTCCCTCTTTCACGCCGTAACGGAGCAACGGATCGACGTGATTTTTGGTATAGAGATAGTTTATGGTCCCGAGAGTGACATAGGCTACTTTTTATCCCGGAAAAATGCACAGTTCCTGAGGAAAAAACAGCGCGCGAGAACCGAATACAACGCGGGTGGAGCCGCGGGCAAAAGCTAGTAACTAAAATAAAATAATAAAAAAAACAAAAATAAGACTGCCCTAAAAAATTAAATAAAATGTAAAAAAAGTAAAA
The DNA here is from genome assembly GCA_037349165.1 of Choristoneura rosaceana. Classification (NCBI taxonomy): domain Eukaryota; kingdom Metazoa; phylum Arthropoda; class Insecta; order Lepidoptera; family Tortricidae; genus Choristoneura; species Choristoneura rosaceana. The sequence goes on from JAZBNJ010000013.1 coordinate 8,474,806, forward strand.
ATAAGTATAACTGTTTAGTACTCTGTTAGGCAACTCAAAGTTCAACAGTTGGGAGTCAGGAATTAAAAATGGTAACCAGCTCAAAATTTTCCAGTAATAAATAGGTCCCGACTGTTAAACCTAAGTTATCTACTTAACTTTAATGTAGTTTTAGACTACTTGTGTTATTTTTTCTGTTTAGTTTCTTTTTTAACCCCCGACGCAAGTAGCGGGGTGTAATATATAAGTTTGACCGCTATATGTGTCTGTGTGTGTGTCTGTCTGCCTGTCTGTGGCACCATAGTTCTTAAGCGGGTGGACCGATTTGAATGCAGTTTTTTCAAATGGAAAGCAGGTTTTCTAGCGATGATTCTTAGACATGTTTTATCAAAATCAGTTATGCCGATTTTGAGATATTGCACTTTGAAACAACAAAGTCGGGGGTTTTCCAACTTTCTGCATGTTAGGTTATTCAATTCCGTCGAGCTTTTTATTTTTTTATTTTTATTTATATCATACTGTTTCGATGTTCCAGTGAAATAGATAGCTTAGAAATGTCATAAAATAACAAAGTCGGAATGGACTATAGTTTCACTTGTTAGTAAACAGTTACAAAAAAAAAACTGCGCACTTTCACTACGCAGCTGTAACCATGGGGAAGTAAGGGTAGTCATTAATAGAATACACGGTATCGTTAGGGGATCAATCGGGGAGTAAGGAAACAATTTAGCCCCATTGTTATTGTACTGCCTAAGCTCGCGCTCGCATTGACGACTTTGGATTTATGAGTATTCGTGATTTTGTCATCCCAGCCACATTACTGCTGGGCAGAAGCCACCCCTCAGATTAAGAGGGCTTGGAGTCCAAGCTTGCACTGTGGCTTGTGTGTGACTTTTCGGGCGACCTCTTTGTTGAAGTTAGGTCTACCTCACTGGACAATAGGGATGATGACACCACCAATCAACTGACATACTTTTTATGAGCTGTCAAAACACAATTCTCCCATAGAGTTTCAATGGCAATAGCGAATTATGACGTCACTATCCGGCAACTCAATCAACTAACCATTTATTTGTTTTAAAGCAACAAAAAATCTAATTTTACAGTAAAACGTTTTAATCTAAATTAATCTGGTTTTCAGGGCTAAAATAAAGCGTTTTTTTACTGAAGTGCCTTCGAATTATTTTTTAATGGCGTCATCATCCCTATTAGTTCAAGAAGGTGGCATCGAATGTATCTTCCAAGTTGATATTAAATTAGAGAAAAAAGTTCTCGAGCGGAGACCGCAGATTGGCAAGCGCAGCGTAGGACGTCCACCAACGAGATGGACGGATTACCTGGTTAAAGCCGCGGGTTCACGGTGGATGCAGGCCGCTGCCAACCGAAACGACTGGAGCTCTATGAGGGAAGCTTATGCCCAACAGTGGACGGGCGAATATTCAGCGTTTTTGCAGCGCTTTTTTTGTCATTGGTGTATTCACAGGCGTTATTAAAAGGTGTGATGCCCAGTGTTGTTTTTTTATGAAAAATTAAAACAACACCGATACTGAATTTAGCGTGATTGAAATTCTTGTGACTAGTCTTTCCGTTGTGCTATATAAACGTGGGACGCTAATGAGTCCATCTTGCACTTCATCACATCCTCATCCCAGTCTTTATACGTCCCACTGCTGGGCACAGGCATCCTCTCAAAATGAGAGGGCTTGGGCCATAGTTCCCACGCGGGCCCAGTGCGGATTGGAAACTTCACACGCACCTTGAATTACTTCGCAGGTTTACGCAGGTTTCCTCACGATGTTTTCCTTCATCGCAAAGCTCGTAGTAAATTTCGAACGTAATTCCACACATGGATTTCGATAAACTCAAAGGTGCGAGCCGGGGTTTGAACCCACGAGAAAGTCAATCCACTAGGCCACCACGGCTTCATTTTGCACATGGCTTTACTTAACTTACTAACATATCTGATGTAGAACTGACCACTGCATGATTGACCACACATTATGCATCATGATACAGCTGTGTAATGTATGCAATTTATGCAAAGTGAATATTCAAGAACTTGGGCAGTTAGGTGTTCCATGAACTGTTCGATATCGAAGTTACGATGGTGTTAATATTCCGTACCTAAACGCTTTTGATATCAGTTAAAATAATCCTACTAATAATACACCTAAACTATAGCTTGGTAGCTCCGCCCGCGTGGTATTCGGTTCGGTTTCATCGGGAGTTTCGCATCCATACTAATATTATAAATACGAAAGTGTGTTTGTATGTTTGGGTGTTCGTGTTTTTGTGTGTTTGTCCGTCTTTCACGCCGTAACGGAGCGACGGATCGTAGTGATTTTTGGCATAGAGATAGTTGGTCCCGAGTGACATAGGCTACTTTTTATCCCGAAAAATGCACTGTTCCCGAGAGAACAGCGCGCCATAACCGAATACCACGCGGGCGGAGCCGCAGGCAAAAGCTAGTAAGTAATAAGTCTATTCATTAGTAGATAAATTCATACGCGCATCCGAACTTGTGCTTTATAACAATAATAAATATTTCATTACATATGTCATGAATAATTGATATTCAATAATCTAACAATAATACAATATTGAATTAAGGCATTATCTGATTGATAGGTTAACAATACAGGGATAGAGAGGGTGTCTTAGATTTGGGGGATATACAAATCATGGTTTTTGTGTTTTGTATTCGAAGGGTGAAGAGAGCCCTATAAATGGCGGTACGTTATAGAATTTAGATGACCAGATGGCCTAGTGGTTAGAAAACCTGACTACGAAGCTTGACCCGGGTTCGATTCCCGTGTCGGGGCAGATATTTGTATGAAAATACGAATGTTTGTTCTCGAGTCTTGGGTGTTTTAATATGATCTATATAATTATATTTATCCGTTGCATAGTACCCATAACACAAGCTTTGCAAGCTTACTTTGGGCATAGGTCAATTGGTGTGAATTGTCCCGTGATAGTTTTTTTTTTAAGTTGTCTTATACAATACTGTTTTTCAAGAACCAGACAAACCTTGAAAAGCAAGAACTTTTTACTTTAGTTTAAAAAAAAGAGAAGTAAATTATAAAACTCTTGTAAAGCAAGAATCGCTTTCACGTAACCTAACCAACAAAAAGTTGTAAAACCCCCAACATTGTCACTTCAAAGCTCAATATCTCAAAAACGGCTGGACCGATTTTGATAAAACAAGTCTAAGAACCATCGCTAGAAAACCAACTTTCAAATAAAAAACTGCATTCAAATTGGTTCATCCGTTTAAGAGGTACGGTGGCACAGACAGACACACAGCGGTCAAACTTATAACACCCCTCTTTTGCGTCGGGGGTTAAAAATAATTAGTATGAGTAACAAATACACACACAGACACGCACACATAAATTTTCGCTGTTAAAATTTTAGTAAGTGGGCGAATATTCAGCGTTTTTTTGTCATTGGTGTCTTCGCAGGCATTATTATAGTATTTTATGCAACAGTTGTATAATAGGGGTCAAAAAATGTGAGTGGCGTAAGTTACGATGTGAGCGAAGCGAACATCGTAAGAAAAAACGCCACGAGCTTTTTTTGACTTATTTATACAACGTTGCATACAATACTTTTTCTACGACTACCTACTTAATAAATAAAACATAAAATTAGAGAAAGAAAAATTTAATATAAGTAATAAAAGAGTCCGATCGATTCTGTTTTTCGTGTTCATCACATGTACTACCAGCGTATCATGGGCATCTATTTTTAAATTATGCAGCTCTTGTCTGCGACAAGCACCCATGATCCCAAATATTACCGCAACCTGTAACAAAAAAAGAAATTGGAAGATTATTATAATCAAATTAAATACAAACTTTGCTTACACAGGAAAAACTGCAATATTAATCAAATAAATAGTAAATACATCTCTCGCTCAAAAATATTTTTGAAACAATTACGTACCTTGTTGAAAAGATAGATTTGATCTGGTGCTTCATCGATGAATTTCCTTAAGTCGTCCGGAGAAAAAGTTTTCGCTTTCTTTGCATCAAAACCTTCAGATCTTCGTTTCAATAATATTTCGATATGTTAGTTTGGTGGTATATATATACTAAGCGACGACTTTAATTTGGAATATTCCACCCACATAGTGAAGATGGCTCAATTTTTCCAATAAAATTTTGGAAATACGCTAGTAATACGTTCTCCGAAAATGACGAGGTCTGGTGTTCTAATCTCCACGACATTAAATTTTTGTAGGATTTGTCATATAGGTGCCGTGATTTAGAAGGCAACAAACAGTAACTTACAGTAAGTGCAGGTGGTAGGACCTTGTGCAAGGTCCGCCCGGATTGCTACCACCATCTTGCTCGCTAATCCTGCCGTGAAGCAGCAGTGCTTGCACTGTTGTGTTTCGGCGTGGAGAGTAAGACAGCCGGTGAAATTACTGGCACTTGAGGCATTCCATCTTAGGCTTCTAGGTTGGCAACGCATCTGCAATACCCCTGGTGTTGCAGATGTTTATGGGCGGTGGTGATCTCTTACCACCAGGAGACCCACTTGCTCGTTTGCCTTCCAGTAGAATAAAAAAAAAAAAAAAAAAAAAAACTTTCAGTCACTACTTGGGCTGCTGCGGATATTTCTTCGGGCGTAGAAATAATATTTTCATCTGCATCCATGTTTAATAAGTTTCACGTAAACTTGCTAAAAATCACTAGTTTCTATCTTTTAAAACTTTACTCATACCTACTAAAATATTAAGGCAAACAATAATGGCGGGAAAATTCTTAAATGTCAAAAGTTGTCTATGGTGAACTTTGTTTTTAATTGACGTAACTTGCTAGCGACTATTTTGAAAAAAATATGTGTTACTTATGTTGGCAGCTATGAATCATGTTCGGAAAATTTTGGTTCTATATTAAAACCAAGTAAGTGGCTGCACTTTAGCTTGTCAAAACGGACGAATTAAAAAAAAAGTAAGTGGCCGCAGTATCGTTTTAGCAACATTACGATACAGTGCTGTTATGGGGAATAGACTATAGATTTTGCCAGTCTTGTTAATTATGTTCTTATATTAGCGTTGGTGATTAAGTAAGTCACAGTAACAGTATTGGAGTAGAAAAAAAGCTGTAATGCCCAGTGTTGTTTTTTTAAGAAAATTTAAGACAACACCGATACTGAATTTAGCGTGATTAAAATTCTTGTGACTTGTCTTTCCGTTGTGATATATAAACGTGGGACGCTAATGACGTTTGACCGCGCGGTCAAAATGCTCGAATCCAGGTACGATTAATACATATCTGTCATTTTGACAGATATTCCTCCAAGATCTATTGCCGCTGCGTTAACAACCATCAAAAAATACGTAGACACAGGGAAAAAACATATTTCGAAGTAAATTTACCTCCCTTGTTTGATCTGTATTATTAAAATTTAATTCGGGAAGTTTCTCGTTACAAATTATTTTTTTCTCATTTCCTACGTTATCTGATCTTTTCGGTGAGATTTTTATATGAGAACATCATTTTGTTTTGTTATGACTTTAAGCTAAGTTGATATTGAGACGCATGTAGGTATGTAAGTTCCCAATCCAAACTAGGTCGGTATAGAGACTATAGGTAGGGCCCAAATCCTCTCATTTCCAGAGACTGTGTGGGACTTGACAAGGCTGGGATGATGATAAAGATGCACGGCAGTGTGTCCGGACAAAGTTCGAAAAAAAGCGACGCTCGTTCAGGTAACTTTTAGTAGTGTTTTCGTGGTTAATTACATTAAAAGTAATCACGTTCCATATTCTTCATTTCGTCGACAAAGCTTACCTTGATAGCGACAAGATTTTGTCGATACAAGTTGTAATTTCTTCAATATGTAGTCAATGACATACCTGAAACAAAATAATATATAATTAGTAAATCTTACTAATCCGTACTAATATTATAAATGCGAAAGTTTGTGTCTTTGTATGTTTGTGTGTGTTTGTCCGTCTTTCACGTCGAAACGGAGGGATGGATCGTCATGATTTTTGGCATAGAGGTAGCTTATGGGCCAGAGAGTGGCATAGGCTACTTTTTATCCCGGAAAATGCACAGTTCCCGAGGGAACAGCGCGCGATAATCGAATACCACGCGGGCGTAGCCGCGGGCAAAAGGTGGTATTACAGATAAGAAAGTAAGCGGAGGTTTGTGAGCTACAGGGCACAGTAATTGGCAGCAGAGATAATTTTTAAAATATCTTTCCGAACACTCCACACTGTACTCTGTAGTGTATTTTTTGTGGCCGTGGGCTCTCGCAACACGTGGGCTAGAACAGGTGCGTTTTAGACCCTCTGAGAGACGGAAAGGTTCGTTTTTCAAAGATCCCTAAGTTGTACCGCTCCGGGAATGCTGTCACAGGAAGCTGGTTACATATTTTTATACAATACAATACAAATATTCTTTATTGCACACCATAAATAAGTACAAAAAAATTATAATATAAATATAGATAATTCCACTTTAGTTGAGGTGAATGATTACACACACAGCTACACGAAGTACTCATTGCAAAAAAGTAAATGAATGAAATGAGTGAGTGAATGTAAACAAAAACGCTTATACGCTTATATGTGAATACAATTTTAATAGCTACATAAATAAAGACAATGCAATTTACTACTCATTCTCTTTCGTTTCTACGATTAATATTATATTCATGTACCTACCTACGCAAATGTGACCTTTATTTAAAGTCGACGAAATGCTCTATATAATTCTTAACAAAAAAGGTTAAATAAACCTTTTGGTCTATCTTGCAATTCGCTGTTGAGCTTGCTATCGGTACAATAAAGGAACAGTAATTTCAAAATCTCGCTGTCATTACACGACAATGTTGTTGTGTGCGTGACCTCAACTAAGGTGAAACTAGGTATACTACTGTACTTAGATCCATAGAAGTACAGCCCGAGCTTTCTCATTTTGTCGCGAGTTCATGAGATCTATCCATTATCATCATCATCATCATCAGCCAGAAGACGTCCACTGCTGAACAAACGCCTCCCCCTTAGAACGCCAACTAGCCATTTACATTTCATAGCTCCCCTGTCTCTACAAAAGTAACAAAACTACAAAACAATATTAACATAGAGCGAAACATAATTTGTAAACTAAATTTTCACACGAATCGAATTATACAATGTGATAATTAATTCCAAAAGTTTCCGAGTTTATTGGATTTTAATTAACTTATATTAACTTTCTAGCGCCCCGCGCCCTTGGCGGGACCTCGCCAAACTTGGCGATACTTTGACACGCAATTTATTACATTCTGCCAAGTTTTGTGTGCATTTCTAAGTACAGAATTTGTTAAATTACAATGCTGTTTGGTTACCGCAAAACATCAACAGCTTTGTAAATTTGAGCTGACTTTACAAAAGTTTAATGTTAAAAGATTTATAATAATAATAATAATAATATCATTTATTTCATGTAACTGGGACACATATTATATTAGTAGTTGTTGCATAGCTTCTAAAGATTAGTAGATTAGTTCTGTAATGTTAATCAATTTCTTACAGAGCCGGTGCAGCATCCGAAGCGGCTGAAAAGACAAAAGTATCCAAATACAGGGGTCTAGGCACCGAATATGACTTTGTCCCATTCGGTGTCGAGACCTTTGGTCCGTCGGGTCCTAGTGCTTTAAAGCTTTTTAAGAAAATTTCTAAAAGGTTAGTAGACGTCACAGGTGACCGAAGAGCTGGCAGCTTCCTCGGACAAAGAACTAGCCTAGCTATTCAAAGAGGAAACGCTGCCAGCATACTCTTTACTACAGGGTACTCTTTGGACAATTTGTTTTAGTTTTAGGTTAATTTTTTATTTTATTTTAAGTTATTGTTAGAAAGTTATGTTTAATATGTCGCCCCTTTAAAACCAAAGTGAAGTAATGTGTTTTATTTCTCATTTTAAAATTCAACCAGATAGTGTTTTATTTAAAGTTCAATTTGGAAATGTGAATTTATAAAATTGTTTCACTTTAGTATTAAAGGTGCGATGTATATTATTTCGTTTGTTTCTTACTTCTTTCTATTGTAAATAAAGGTTGCATGGAAGTAATCGCACGTTCCCGCTTGCTAGTTAATGCCACGTATTGTGGTGTTTAGTAGAGTCACATTCAAATGTATTCCATTTAAATATACTTTGTAATATAATACTTTTGTATCCATTTTCATAAATCCGCCACCACCTCTCAGAATAACCCCAAACATTTTCCCATCAAACCGTCAAAAGTATCAAGCGACACAGCCGTTATAAAAACAGAAAGTCCACAGAAATTACATAAATTTGTCACGTAACGACTCTTTTGACTTTAAACAAGGCCCTTGTATCATCGATCAAACCTAAATTTGCCTGATACATGCATTAAAATCTCGTCGGATCCCGCCCATCGTCGTCTCTTAAAAACGTATTACCGGGGCCACAGGCAAGAACAGCGCGGGCACTTTGCTGAAATTAACGCTCCATTTTATTTTTAACCCCCGACGCAAAAAGAGGGGTGTTTTAAGTTTGACCGCTATGTGTGTCTGTCTGGCACCGTACCTCTTAAATGGGTGGACCAATTCGAATGCGTTTTTTTATTTGGTAGCAAGTTTTCTAGCGATGGTTCTTTGACAAAATCGGTCCAGCCGTTTTTGAGATATTGGACTTTAAAGTGATAAGGTCGGGGGTTTACCAACTTTTTGTTGGTTAGGTTATCAATAAATTGAACATTGGTGTCTTGACTACAAAAGCCTTTTGATTGGCAAGCTGGGAATTGACAGACTGGTTTTAAAGTAGCAACGTATGAATGGACACGATAATTTTATTGCACATAAAAATAAAAATACACAAACACAGAGAGGAGAACAAAGGCGAGCTTATTATATATTATCGACTCACACTCCTACAATTGAGATTTTCAATTTAGGAGACATGGAAACTATTGCGATACCCTTTGCCAATCCCTGGCTTCAAATAGTGCATATACATGCCAAACTTAAAGTCATTTGTAGGCCAAAAGCATGAAGGCCGTGTATTACTGTACCGCGGTGAACCGCAAAGCCATTTCCGCAGAGGTTTTTCCAAACCAGTGGCAGATTTTTTGACATCCATCAGTACTTTTTATAAAGCCTATTGAATAAATATATTTTGAGTTACTTTGAATCTCAAACACAAACTATTGCAAAACTTAATGACCTTAACGTAAGTTACAACCTCAGCTTGGCTGTGTTGAATTTTGATTTGTGCCGCAGGGACGCGTGTTAGACATGGATTATCTACCGTGTTAAATATTTCAACCGTGTAAAACTTTAGATTCAGCAACATAACCTTCTTGTGTACCTCATTGAGTTTTATGCCAAACTAAGACTAAATTACTTACGAGATTGAGACACAATTATTCCATTTCCTACCCAAGAAGGACATTCTCACAGTGAGTATCGTAATTTTCTTTTGTTACGCATTGCAATGTCACTATGACTATACGCTGATAAAAAGATACTGACAGATGATATGATTTAATTGGTTCAATTGTATTATGGCAAGCGAATTAACTCGTTGAAGTGGCAATGGGTGGGCCATGAATATAATAGATGGCCGTTGGACCGAAAAGTTCTCGAATGGAGACCGCGGATCGGCAAGCACAGCGTAGGACATCCGCCAACGAGATGGACGGATGAGCTGGTATAAGCTGCAGATTCACGATGCATGCAGGCCGCTTCCAACCGAAGCAAATTGAGGTCTATGGAGGAGGTTTATTTCCAAATTGTTCAATGAATAAAGAATTCTAAGAATTTTGAAAAAAATATCCAAAATAACAAAGCAGGTCAACAACGTCTAGGTCTTAAACGCTAAGTTTGTTAAAAAGTGTCAGGATTCAAAAGGATACAAACTTCAGTAACGTCGTTCAGCTGTCAACAATCACAACGGCGGTTTCTACCAAGCGCATTCTTTGTTTTATTACATCTCTGTGTCTGAACGAATTTGGTATGCATAAAACTCCAGTGAACAGATTTGGAGATACGTGAAAATTGCCCGGGTCTTTTGATACTATCGAAATTAATTGCAAAAAGTATTAAGTTTTTAAAATATAGGCTCGGGTATGAGATACGATCGATACTTCGGTACCTGCGATATGTCGGTAATTTGTGTGAAACTGGTTTAAAAAACATGATGAAAGCTGATAAAATATGATGAGGCTTACTCCATAATTTAATAAATCACTGATAACTGATAACAAGAGACTTAGAACTCATAGTGCAATAAAACGGATAACTCACGTCTTTAATCGAGTTTAGCTGGACATGTTTCGGGCTTATTCGAAGCCCTTCCTCCAGGAGCTCACGCCAAGGTGGCACCTAACAGCCTACCAAACTTAACACAGTCGGTTTTGCCTTGACCGATCCCATCGAATTCGCTCACTTGATAAAATTATGCGAATACATTTTATGACAATTAAAGCTACAAGTTCATAATGTTATGCATATTTTAAACTGAGACATGAATGCACAGAAAAACCAGAAAAAAAAGAGAAAGAAAGAAAGAAAGAAAAAAAATACATTTATTCACAACACAAGACACAACAATGGCATTAAGTACAAATAGACAACACATAGGAAATTATGCGTCATTGCGGTTGAAAAAGAGACCAGCTCTTGGAATCAAACCCAGGTCCTCATCAATCCAGGCTGCGTGCTATATAACCCTATACCACCGCTGGACAGGGGTCTAGACACAAATTTCTCCTATGCACACATTTCTCAGGTTGCTTAAAAATACAAAAAGACTCCAAAAAACTAATCTAAATAAATTTTATTATGCTTTTTATTATTATGACAGTTCAATTTTATAACACGAGTGTGTATGTATGTAAACTCTTTATTGTACAAAATAAGTAAAATACAGTTGACAAAAAAACAAATATGTACAAAGGCGAACTTATCCCTGAACTTATCTGTGTGTTATGTGAATTCATATTATGACAATTTTATGCGAAATAGGTACCCCAAGCTCCTCTCCAATTTAGAGATAGCTTAAAGACGTTCCAAAAATTGTGCGGGACCCTCCCAGCCGCTAGGGTGACAAGTTCAAATTAAACTTGGCATAGGCCGAGCGATTCCGCTGTTATTTATAATGACTTTTTACAGCCTTTAAGATGGCGGCTTAGGGTGCCCATACGTAATGGGGATCCGAGGACTTAGCGAAGTTGGGGGAAATTTGTCATTTGAAAGTTGAGGTTTGGTTATAGGTATACCTAGTTTCATCTTAGTTGAGGTCACGCACACAACAAGATTTTGAAATTACTGTTCCTTTATTGTACCGATAGCAAGCTCAACAGCGAATTGCAAGATAGACCAAAAAGTTTATTTAACCTCTTTTGTTAAGAATTATATAGAGCATTTCGTCGACTTTAAATAAAACAGAAAATGCAACATTTTGATTAATTTTATTCACATTAATTCAAATAAAGGTCACATTTGCGTAGGTAGGTACATGAATATAATATTAATCGTAGAAACGAAAGAGAATAAGTAGTAAATTGCATTGTCTTTATTTATGTAGCTATTAAAATTGTATTCACATATAAGCGTATAAGCGTTTCTGTTTACATTCACTCACTCATTTCATTCATTTACTTTTTTGAGTACTTCATGTAGCTGTGTGTGTAATCATTCACCTCAACTAAAGTGGAATTATCTATACGTAACATTTTTGAGAGTGGTTCTCAGTAGTGTCCTAAACAAGGACGATATTATATATTACTATACGATATATGCATATTACTATACTTAGGGGCTGTTTCACCATCCATCGATTTGATTTGTGGTAACTGACGGTTAAATGTGATGCCGTCTATATTTGTTTTGTTCGAATAGACGGAACAGCCCCTTACAATACAATACAATACAAAGACTCTTTATTGTACACCAGAAATAGTAAGCGATACAGAAAACAAATACACAGAGATAAAAATTACACGGTAAGCAATAGCCCTTAGTCTATGGTCCTAAAAGAATTTATGTAATTAGTCCGTCATCGTCAGTTACATTATTAGAAGATATTGGACACGCACATAATGTTGTCGATGAAACAAAAAAATATGAAGATATAGTTAACACATAAAGTAAACCAGAGCTTTGCCAAAAATCGATTTAAATCGGACTCTTCTAACATCTGCTGTACTTACACAAACCTCTCAATGTCAAAATAACCTGCATCAATGTTACTGCACCACCATGTCAGTTTAAAAAACGCGTATGTGCATTTGTACCTAACGCACATACGCTCTTTTGAAAAACCAACATATTCCTATTTTGATCTAATGCCCACACACGGCACTGTAAGTTCATACAAAAGAAACGCAACTCTAACACCAAATGATAAGTATCATAGAAAACGCAATATAATATGTATTAACATGACCATAGTTGTATACATTCAGGATTTACCAAATTCAACTTTAAGCTCCTGGAAATAGGTAAGTAAAAAACCGCAGATTAGGTTGGTCGTGTAACCAATTAAAAATTCAGTCAGGGTGAGTATTATAAACTTTATTGTTAGTGTAATAAGGGTTGGCTGTGTGCAATGTTTTGTTGGTACTGCATTTGGACTGACATCTGGCATGCATGCAGATTGTAGGTCAGATATTATTATTGGAGTATGAATTTAATGGTCGTTATGAATGTTTTAAGTTTAATGGAGCATTAAGGGTTGATTTAATAGGGTGCGTTTTAAACTATTATGTTATGGAAAACTGTTATTTCGATTAAAGCTAAGTGAACACGGAACGTTTAGTTTTTTTGTGCGATAGAGTTCGGAATATCGAAATTTTAGTTATGATTGGTTATTTGGAGTCTTTTTGTATTTTTTATTTCAACTCCAAATTTGTTACTTTTACGGTCATCCCGTAAAACCATATCTAAATAAAAACTGACAGCACTAGCGACATCTATGTTTCGCTCTCATGGAGAGACGTAACACTCTTTCGGAACTAACTACTCACCCAGACAAGAGATGTCGCTACTAAGCAAAAGGGTTGCTTAGGGTTGCGATTCTGGTTTTTCTGTGCATTCATATCTCAGTTTGTATTTTCGATAATCTAGTGATCTATTTTCTTTAAAAGGATCATTTCATAAGGCATTTTCGGCATTGATGAATTTTATTATTATTATTCTCCTTAATGGCGGCCTTTAAGGCTTGGGCCAATGTCAGTTAAAAAAAGATAAATATATTCTTCTTCACGTAGTACGGTGATTGTAGTTTTTGCAACTTGATAGCAAAATTCCAAAAACCACGCGGAAACAACTTGCGCATTAAAAAATGTCAGACACGAGAGCAATATCGAATTTTGTGATCACTGTTCACTGTTAAGGTTAATCGCCGCATAAAACACTATCAAAATTATACTTCAACTAGCCAAAGAAGCAGAAATACCAAAATAGGACATGGCCCACATCCGCCATCTTCGAATGCCACAAATCGAATCCTGATGAATTTTACAGAATGACATACTCGTAACGTGGTGACAGCACGTGTTTCTTTTGTCATTAAACATGACTTAAAATTATAACTCCGTTTATGTAAACTCGAGTATAGTTTTCATATAAACCCCCTTGCAAAAAAAACGGGCACCTATGGTTTCTGTATTTTATGTGCATGAAAGCTTACTTTCTAAGCTTCAATGCCTAAAAATCTGAAAAACCATAGGTGCCCGTTTTTTTTGCAAGAGGGTTTACAGCAAATACTAATCATAAAACCTGTATTACAAACAACTATAACTCCAAATTATTATAATACGTAAATTCAGTAACAACTTCTAATACAAAATACTATCAAACTTGATTTGCCGAAGTTATATTTTACTTCCATAATACTGTAAAATATTAAATGATATTGTAACGCATATCTCACGTCTTAAATCGAGTTTAGCTTGACATGTTTCGAAATAGCCCGAAACTGTCGAGCTAAATTCGGTTTAAGACGTGAGTAATCCGTTACAATATCATTTAATATGAGTGAGTCTCACGGTAGTTTCATGATCTAAACTGTAAGAACACATAAAAAACGGAAAAGAATTGCTGGAGCCGGGAATTGAGCCCGGTTTTCACTTCACCAGTATGGGGTGTGCGCTTTACCAACTCCTACACCACCTAAGTTTTCATTTGACGGCGAAATTTCTAGATTGTTACTAGGTATTCCAATATAAATGTAAAATCGCATCTGAATATAGATTACCCGGTGCCGAGTTCAACGTTCAAGTAACTGCGTGTCAGGTGTTAGACCAGACGTCAACGCTCACTGCATTTTAAGTTACTAAAGTCTAGATTACCGTCATCAGCATCATCCCAGCCTATGTAAATAAATAAATAAATAATAATAAATATAATGGGACACTTGACACCAATTGACCTAGTCCCAAACTAAGCAAAGCTTGTACTATGGGTACTAGGCAACGGATAAACATACTTATATAGATAAATAAATACTTAAATACATATTAAACATCCAAGACCCGAGAACAAACATTCGTATTATTCATACAAATATTTGCCCCGGCCGGGATTCGAACCCGGGACCTCAAGCTTCATAGTCAGGTTCTCTAACCACTTAGCCATCCGGTCGTCATGTAATAGTCGAACCATTTGATTCCTGACCCACTATACAGGGCGTCCCGCGGCTATGCCACATGGAGGGAAAGTACCTTAAATATTGTTCATGGAACATTTTACTGAAAGAAGAAATTATTTTAATTTAAAAAACAATTTAAACTGCATTCATAGATTTTTAAATAATTACATGGTTGAACCGGGAATAATGTGGCATAGCCGTGGGACGCCCTGTATAGGTTAGGTAGGTATGTCTACTTATTTAGCTGAATCCATAAATGTTATTGATAAAAGAAACTAAATAATATACACACTGAATATTAAACATAACTTTCTAACAGTAACTTAAAATAAAATAAAAAATGAACATAAAACTAAAACAAATTATCCAAAGAGTACCCCTTAGGCAAGGTCCCAAAGATTTTATATCCATAAATTGTTCAGAATTGTTAACTTAATCTATAGAGTGGTAAAAGGTAGCCATTTAATCAATTAAAAAAATATATGTTTTCGACGGGACAAAAATTATGAATCTCAAAATTCACTATGATGTCACTATGACTTTTTCTGCAAAAAGGTTCCACAGTGGGTCACAATTCAGTTGGTTCGAGTGTACAGTCGAACCATTTGATTGCTCCACCGTAGAACGTTTTCATTTGGAGTACGGAGCCCTAAAAATATAAAAAAAGTGTTTATTTTTTAGTCATCCTACAACGGAACCTAGACGTGGAAGCTTCAGACTTCATCAACAAGCGTTTGAGATTTCAATTCGAGTCTGAAGATGTTGAAGTGTTTTCGCGTAGAATGAAAAAGCTGAACAAACTTTAAAGTTAACAGTAGTTTTCGTATCGGCTAGAATTGCACAAGTGGATAGAAGTATTCTATTAAACTTAAATGGTTATTTAACATAGTCTCCAGCGCATGCAAGTTGCACCGACCATAGAAGTCACTAGTTGAGTGAAGACCGCGTCTTGGCAAACGTAGTGTAGGACGCCCTCCGGCCAGGTGGAGTGACGATCTGCGAAAGGCTGGTAGATGCTGGATGCGTTTAGCCGAGGACAGGGCGCAATGGCGCTCTTTGGGGGAGGCCTATGTCCAGCAGTGGACTGCTATAGGCTGATGATGATGATGATAATAGTCATAAGATCGCAGAATAATATAGAAGAGGAACGAAAATTACAAGCGAGCTAAAAGCGCAAGACGCCTATTTGACGTTAAATATGCAGTAATCTACAAAGGTAAATGTCAAAATATATATCTTCAATTAAGGGTACCTATAGCAAGCACTTATCAAAAGCCGCGGTGGCCTAGTGGTCAAGCTCAAGCAGAGGGTCGTGGGTTCGAACCCCGGCTCGCACATCTGAGTTTTTCGAAATTCATGTGTGGAATTACATTTGAAATTAATACCACGAGCTTTGCGGTGGAGCAAAACATCGTGAGGAAAACTGCACAAACCTGCGAAGCAATTCAATGGAGCGTGTGAAGTTCTCGATCCGCACTGAGCCCGCGTGGGAACTATGGCCCAAGCCCTCTTGTTCTGAGAGGAGGCCTGTGCGCAGGAGTGGGACGTTTATAGGCTGGGATGATGAAGCACTTATCAATGTTGCTATTTGAAGAAAGCGATCGCCAATGCGGATCAAACTTAATAATAAACGTCCCTGCCCATGTATAATCATCAATTTTATACACTCTAGATATCAAATGTGTTCTTGGTGATAAATTTCACTTTAGTATGGGTATGATCAGTTTTATTAATAATTAGATTCGGGTTTTGTTCCGCGTACCTTGATTGTAGAGCAGCACGAGTTGCATGCGCCATGATCACGAGACCAAGGTAAGAAAAAAACCCGAATTTAATTCATAAAATTAGTAATTAGTAATGACCGCGATTGTCTAAAATATTTTGTTGTTTGATCAGTAATAAGCTTTAATGCTTTGGTACCCTAGGGATGGCAAAAGAAGAGGAAGGCAACACAAGAGGAGGGAGGATGACCTGCCTAAAGTATTTAGAAGAAAAGCGAGGGATAGAGGAGAATGGCAGCGACTAGAGGAGGCCTATGTCCTGGAGGCAACCTGATACGAATGTGGCTGGTGTCAAAAAAGTATAATATTGTATTTTATTATCAGCGAATAAAGGCTATTTTTATTTTTATTTTATTTATTTATAAGCTTTAAGCTTTAAAGCATGAGACTTGAATCAGGGAGAGTCAACGCTCAAGGAACTACTTATATCCGCGTAATGTAAACATCTACATACAAGATGTTCACAACACATTACAAACTCCAGTTAAACATGAAACGAAATAAACATAAAACCTGGAAACTCCGAGCAGAGCAGCACCCCTTTTCACACGTAACGGACAAAAGCCTAATATGAATTCAAAATTACTAAAGAGACCGCACAAATTCCGCCCAGAGTACGGGGACAAGGATTGAGTTTGTTAAAACAAACGTGAGCTCAGGCAGAAATTCACGAGCCACTTACCGTTCATATAATGGAAACAGCTTCACAAGTGTTGCTACAAACATTGTAAGGAAGGTGCGGGAGGCAGGAGAGGAGAGCGGGCAAGCCTCGCAAATACTCAAAGAAATCTAAATTGAAATATGAAGGATATAAATTATTTATTGCTACAAAAATGAACATTACATAAGATTCCACACAAGATCCATGATTCATGTTTAAAACTTTCATGATGTTCACTCATAACTATTATTAGTTTTGTGTCAGTGTGATGGGGTGTGTGTGGAGGGATGGAAAA
Organism: Choristoneura rosaceana; assembly: GCA_037349165.1. Taxonomy (NCBI): domain Eukaryota; kingdom Metazoa; phylum Arthropoda; class Insecta; order Lepidoptera; family Tortricidae; genus Choristoneura; species Choristoneura rosaceana. The sequence continues at coordinate 8,492,143 of JAZBNJ010000013.1, forward strand.
AAATCGCGGTCTAGTGCAGACAGTTCGAGTGCCGATATCAATCGTAATCAAGTGCGGGCAGTCACTCGCCTGACTCACACTCGCCCTAAATTGTAGTACTGTAAACCTTGCCTTGACTTTACACTCTTTACAGAAGCTTCCCACGACCCACTGGAATGTGGTCACATGAAAGTTAAAATTCTTTTCTACAAGTCAAATGTGTTCATCCAAAAAATAGCTTTCGCTATTCTCTCGCTCCTTAAGCCTTACTGAGTATGCCTCAAGGCACCAACCTCCGTGTAATTCGATTTGGATAGATGTTACAAAGACCTCGGTCCTCCCTAACTGGCTTATCAGGCCTCCGGTATGTAAAGTAGATCTTGATCAGGGGTTGTTGCGAGGTGGACATTTTGCGGTGTTATTGACGGTCTCTGTTTTTGTTTTTGTTAACCCCGGGCTTCTGAAATAAGTGTTGTGTTAACAGGATTATGATATTTTTTATTAAATGATAAAGAAAAAGTTGTCAGGTGAGAATTAGTCTGTATGGCATTTATTGTATGGGCTATGTTGCTCAAAACAAATGATTTTATTATTAAGGGATCATTAAAGCGTAGGAAAATGCTTCATTAATATAATGTTGATTGATACGTTCTATTACTTAGGTATGTTGATGACATCCTTCATAGAAGTTCTAAGCTAAACTTAGTTCAAACGCAGCTGGTAAACTAGTGGTAATAGTGACATCATTTCTATTCTTACCACAAGAGTAGAAATATTTCTCCTCCCACTACACCGCTAGCTCTTTTATAAATAAATTATTACGTCCAAGAAAACTTGCTAAGAAATACAGCCATACAAATTCAAGGCACATTTCTTGGAACGAAAGTTACGATTTTCATATGTGCCCCTTGATACTGTACGACGAGGGCGCAAATGCACTCTGCGCTGCGACTTAGACACATTTATTTACGCACATATATTTGCAACAACTTGATTATTTATTCCAGTAATATGAAATAAAAAATATATATTCATTAATGCAAAAATCTTTCTTAAATTATTTTCCTCCGGAAAAAGACCTAGGCTGGTCGCATTTCCGCGCTAGACTTTGTCCGGACAAGATAAGGTACATAGCAATTTATTAAACCACTAACTGGTGCCTGTGACTTCATTTACGAAGAATTTGACTGTTGCTACCCAAGGCAATGCCATGTAGCACGGAGAACAGATGGCTGTTCAGGCCGAAAAGTTATCGAATGGAGATCACGGATCGGCAAGCGTTGCGTAGTGCGTCCACCAACAAGATGTATGGATGTCTAAGTTAAAGCCGCAGGCAATTGAAGGTCTGAGGGAGGCCTATGTCCAACAGTGGACGTCCTACAGCTGATATGATGAGATGATGAAAGAAAAGTTGTGGCCTAAGAAGCACACTTGCCTAGTACCTAAATAATCATTCGTCTAGATTTCAAATCGATCGTTTCTCCTGTTTTCCTGAATAGATTTCTAACTTAAACAAGCATGTAGCCTAAAAGAACCCCAAAAGTGTCTAAACAAAATTTGGAACACTATCAAACTCGACTTAAAGTCCCGTCCAATATCAAACTGTGCTCCCATCGTACACTCATTTGTATTAAAAGTTCCCGGAAATCCCGCGGGGCGCCGGGGCTCTGACGCGGGACATCGGAGGTTACTTCACGTTTTTCCAACTTTACGAATTTACATGTTTAACCTACTTTAAAAAAGCTGTTCGAACGTTTCTTTGGGAAAGTTTGTATCTTGCGGGATCGCGCAGCGTGTTTGAATTTATGATGAATCTCAGGGCTTGTTTCACCACGGATTGATAAAATTTATATGGCAGATTAATGTGATGTGATGTGGTGTGTGTGTTGTGTGTGTTCGATATGGTTTTACGGGATGACCGTAAAAGTAACAAATTTGGAGTTGAAATAAAAAATACAAAAAGACTCCTAATAATCAATCATAATTTGATTGCTTAGTAGCGACATCTCTTGGCTGGTTGAGCGGTTAGTTCCAAAAGTGTGTTACGTAGCGAAACATAGATGTCGCTAGTGCTCCTTCTTAAGTAGAGTAGTTGAAATAAGCAACCTAAGATCCATATCTCACTCGAATTTCTCCTATGCACCCATGTGCACCCATGTGCATAGGAGAAATTCGTGTCTTTACGCCTGTCCAGTAGTAGTGTAGGGATATGGCACGCAGTACGGCATGCTGAGGACCTGGTTTTGATTCCCAGCGCTGGTCTCTTTTTCTGGTTTTTCTGTGCATCCATATCTCAGTTTGTATTTTCGATAATGTGATGCCATCTCTGTTACTCGGACAAAACAAACAGAGACGATATCACTCATATATACTCAGTCGGGTATCGTTATGTTTGCTGACGACACGTCTTTACTGTTCAAGGTTAGTAGAAAAGATACCGACTTCACTGAACCCAATGAAACCCTGTCCGTGATATCCGCATGGTTCGCTGCCAATAATTTGTTACTAAATCCTAAGAAAACCAATTATTAAATTCTCATTGATAAATTCATCTAACTCGAATTCAATTTCTAATATAAAGTTAAATGGGCAAACTATTGAATTTGTAAAATCAACAGTATTTTTAGGAATAACACTCGATTCTAAACTGCAGTGGGGACCTCATGTCACTGCAATCGCGGGTAGATTGAGCTCTGCTGCTTTTGCAGTTTGGAAAAAACGGCAGCTAACCGATGTGGCGACGGCACGGTTGGTGTATTCTGCGTACTTTAATAGCATTATGTCGTACGGGCTTATTTTATGGGGATCTGCTGCAGACATCGAATCAATTTTTATCTTGCAAAAGAGAGCAGTTAGAGCAATTTATAATTTGAAGACGCGTGAATCTTTAAGATCATTTTTTAAGGAAACTGGTATCCTAACCCTGCCGTCGCTTTATGTTTTTGAAATAATCATGTACGTTAGGAAGAACATATGTGATTTTCCCACTAACGTCGATAAGCCAAAGGCTACTAGAAACACAGGGAAGCTTAAAGTACCATCTTACAGACTGGCTAAAACCAAAAAGTCGTTTTTGGGAAGTTGCATACGTTTTTATAATAAAATTCCAAGAAATATTACTGAAGAAACTGATACAAAATTTAAATCTACTGTCAAAAAGACATTAATATCTAAGGCTTATTATAAAGTTAACGATTATATCATGGACAGGGATATTTGGAAATAATTCCGATCCGCACTAGCGATCCCTTCAAATAGTGAACCTACTGTGTTAAAAATAAAATTGTGTTAAATACTTGTAATGTATAGTACATAGATATCATTTATAAATATTGTGAATCTGTTTAAAAAAAAAAAATACCTCGTTGAGTTTCTTGCCGGATTCTTCTCAACAGAGGTTTTTTTTCCGAACCGGTGGTAGATTAAAAAAATGACATGTAAAAGTGCCCATTGCGGCCTATTTGCTGAATAAATGATTTGACTTTGACTTTGACATATCTGTCACTTTTTACCAATGAGTGCTGACAGAGGGGGTTTGAGTCAAAACCTAAGCTCTTTTCATTCTCAGTAGAGATTTATGCCTAGCTAAGTAGAATATATAAAACCTTAGGCCATATGGTCTGAGAAACTCAAAACCACAATAGCTTTGACCGCTTCTTTCCGTCAAACGGCACTAGATGAGGGTAGAAAGAGACAATGAATGAGATCACAAGAGTCCACATGTTAGACAATACGGTCTCTGATGATGGAGATAATGATGATGATAAACTTAATCTGATAGTACTAGATACGGCACGGGACATACTTGTTTACTAAAAACAATAAACAAACCCCAAAGCTAACACAAGAAACTCGAACGCATCAAAAAGAAATCACGTAACACCTCATAACTCGAACGGTATCGCGTGCGATTTACAAGAGACCCGAACAGCTCGAAGTTTGCGAATCGTTTTATAAGTAGCAGGACGCTCGATTCTGTTAAAAGTTAACGGGGCTGGTGCAAGACATGGGAATACTTCAATTCCAAAATCCAGACTGCCAAATGACAGTACAGGTACAATACAATACGTACGAGTAATTAAAGCACCACCTACTTCACTGTAATATCTATATATTACCCGTGGTTTTTAGAATCTATTACCTTTATACTTAGAATTCAATGTTTTACTAGCTTTAATAGTTAAGGAATTCTGACATAATTTTTCTTTCGAAAAAAAAACTTTGTCTTCTTAACAATTATATCTTTCCGAAAGCTCTGGTACTTAGTATAAAAAAACCGGCCAAGAGCGTGTCGGACACGCCCAAAATAGGGTTCCGTAGCCATTATGAAAAAATTAAGTAATATTTTTCTAAGGATTTCGTATTTTATACGGAATCTTCCAAGTTTAGGTATATTTTATACCCTACGCTGCTATTTACTCATAAACTACTAATAGTTCTCAAGCAAACTTATCCGTTATAGTTTTCCTTGGAAGTTTGATATACTGACTACCATTCTGAATTTTTTCAAATTTTTCGACCCACCGGTTTAGATTTTAGAGGGGGGGGGGGGGGACGCTCGATTTTTATGAAAATTTGAACTTTAAAGTTGAATATTTCGCAAACAAATGACTAAATCGAAAAATCGTTTGAGCAAACCCCTAATGGTTTTACAATACCTATCCAACGATACCCCACACCATAGGGTTGGATAAGAAAAAAAAAATTACCCCCACTTTACGTCTATGGGAGGTACCCTAAAAAAAATTGTTTATGAATTTTTAATTGTACTATTTTGTCGGCATAATTTACCTATATATCCGTGCAAAATTACAGCTTTCTAGCATTGATAGTCTCTGAGCAAAGCCGCGGACGGACAGACAGACAGACAGACAGACGGACAGACAGACAGACAGACAAACAGACAGACAGACAGACATGGCGAAACTATAAGGGTTCCGTTTTTGCCATTTTGGCTCCGGAACCCTAAAAAGGACATGTAAAAGAGCCTTTTATGTACGAGTACAATTTAATAAATAAGCGTTGATTTTATAAAAAACAGAATGTTGCGTGCCACGTCTGCGAAGAATTTGTTTATCGCTATAACTTGAAAACTTTGCATTTTTCGGGATAAGAACTAACCTATATCTTTCCCAGGGTCTTGAACTATCTCCATACCAAATTTTATCAAAATCGGTTCAGCTCGTTTAAGCGTGAGCAGCCGAGGGTTCAGCAGACGGACAGGGTAACTTCCGCATTTCTAATATTAATATGGAAGTAAGGATGAACGTATACCTAGAAGACTTCCGTACAATGTCTGCATCTACGTTTAGACAACCTAACGCCGTAACGCCCCTAACCTAACGCGCTATATACCCGCTGTCGCTTGTATTGTAAGCCAAATGTCGAAGTTAGTCAGTTTGCACCCACCCAGAAGTGTTCAACTCCTAGCAGATGGCGGATCTTTTTGTTCTCGTATACGACTTAATACTGTCATGTTGCTGTTATGCGATTGTACGTTGCCGAGTCTTCCGTATGTTGCGTATCACAGCAGGAATCAGTTTTGGGAAGTTTTTTTGTTTTTGTTATTCGACTTGATGGCAAACGAGCATGTGAGTCTCCTGATGGTAAGAGATCACCACCGCCCATAAAAATCTGCAACACCAGGGGTATTGCAGATGCATTGCGAACCTAGAGGCCTAAGATGGGATACCTCAAGTGCCAGTAATTTCACCGGCTGTCTTACTGTCCACGTCGAAACACAACAGTGCAAGCACTGCTGCTTCACGGCAGGATTAGTGAGCATGGTGGAGGTAGCAATCCGGGCGGACCTTGCACAAGGTCCTACTACCAGCAAGATTGCTATCAGGGTTGCCAGATTCTGAATTGATGTGGTTTTTGGGAAATGACACACACAAACACGAACATCACGCCTGTATTCCCAAATGGGGTAGGCAGAGCACACGAAACGTTACCGCTTCGGAGCCATTTTTGGCAAGATTTTAAGTTTGAGAAAAACGGTACAATGAAAAAAAAAACAACAAAAAAATGACAACTGGGAGAAATAATAATAACGACCGTGAAACTGCTTAAGAAACGGGTTTCTTCAGTGGAGACTTCTTAGAAATTAATGTGAAAGCGGAAAATTCGTGGATGAAATAATATCATCGACATAACTCTAAGAATATGAAAGTTAAAGTGGCATTAGGCATAAAGCAGGCCACGTTGCTCGTTGGACGACGTTGGGTGACATAAGTACCAGATTGTACGATATTGCAAGTAGTTGTTCATTGTACCGTTCTAAGGAGAAGTTATTTGCTCAACAATGGCTTCCAGCACAGTATATATATAAGCTAAAGCAGTATGGAAGCTACGAAGATACTGCAGTACCGCCAGACCCCCTTAGAGGCCGTGTAGAGCGTGCGTCTGTGTGAGTGTGTTCGTTTCGATCGATTTGTTCGTAGCTTCCATATTGCTTTAGCTTATATATATATATACTGTGCTTCCGGCTGATGATGATGGATGAGTAGTCTTGTTTCTTTTTCTTCTAAGTTGCCATTCTCTCGACAGAAGGGCCGTGATTGTCGGATGAAATGAACTTCAGGAGTGAACATTCATGACGCCTTTCTTGGGAAAATAGTGTTGAGATTAATTACTCTTGCCTTCCACACCGCTGTGCTGGGGTTTGAAGTTCTGAGTGCTGCTGCCCAGTCTCACATCAGGTTCCTTGGTCGCTTTTTACGACACCCACAGAAAGCTATCATCATCATCATGTCAGTCGAAAGACATCCACTGCTGGACACAGGCCTCCCCCAAGGGTCTCCACTCAGAGCGGTCTTGTGCTTTTCGCATCCACCGCGATCACGCGACCTTAACCAGGTCGTCGCTCCATCTTGTTGGAGGCCTACCGACAGCTCGTCTCCCGGTCCGCGGACGCCAATCGAGAACCTTTTGACTTTTGAAAGCTATAGGTCCATTCAATTCTTAAAGCGGATACGCCACGGATTTTGGATAGGTACCTACCTAGGTATGTAATCCCAACTACTGTTTTTATTAAACGGGTACGTAAACCAAATAACAAGTCAGCAAGTTCACGTTAAAAGGGTTCCCGAGACGTGGCCGCGCATAAATTGTCCAAAAGCCAAAACGTTTGTAAAATTTCAAGCAGAATCGGTAGTTTTAGGTCAGAATTTAGAATTTTAATCGCATTGCTGTTCATTCGTAATTTGCCTTCATTATCCTTAATTGTATCTTAATTAAGTTTCCACATATTAAATGATATTGTAAGTAAGCCGTGGTGGCCTAGTGATTTGAACTATCGCCTCTCAAGCAGACTCAAATCCCGGCTCGCACCTCTTGAGTTTTTCGAAATTCATGTGTGGAATTACACTTGAAATTTACCACGAGCTGAAGCACGGTGAGGCCACGCAAGGTGAAGGAAAACATCGTGAGGAAACCTGCACAAACCTGCGAAGTAATTCAATGGTCCGTGTGAAGTTCTCAATCCGCAATGAGCCCGCGTGGGAACTATGGCCTAAGCCCTCTCATTCTGAGAGGAGGCCTATGCCCAGCAGTGGGACGTATAATTGGCTGGGATGATGAAATGATATTGTAACGGATAACTCACGTCTTAAATCTAGTTTAGCTCGACATGTTTCGCGCTATTTCATAGCCCTTCTTCACAGGAGCACGCGACTCGGCGGCTGCTGCAACTCGCGTACTACGCGCCACCGCTCTGCTCGCGCGACTCTGGCGGTGGCGCGTAGTGCGCGTGTTGCGGCAGCCGCCGAGTTTTTTTTTTTTTTTTTTTTTTTTTTTATTCTACTGGTAGGCAAACGAGTTGCTCCGAGAAAGAAGGGTTACGGATTAGCCCGAAACATGTCGAGCTTAAATCGATTTAAGACGTGCGTTATCCGGGTCAATATATTGAATATGTACTTAGTTAAAGTCTATACAAATTGCTTTGTTAATGACAGATTCATAGGAGTATGACAGATGACAGAGCCTAGATTATTTCTTCTTTTGGCCACTTTGAGCGCTGCGATAGATTTCATTACCCCCACCTAGTACTTCGCACCCTCCGAAGAAGTACAGACGTGTTTCTGCCGACAATAAAAAAAAACTCATGAATAAATTTCAAACAAATCATTTTCAAATGCGAAAATTATTTAATAATTAACATTTACAAATTAATCCACGCTCCGAAACAACTGATACCCATTATCTAACTTAGGAACTTATCTCAGATACTGATCTTCTTAATCTATATATAATGGGTTTACATGTCCCGACAGTAATTATGCTCGAGTGAAGTTTTCGACCATATTTTATGGTAGAGTGATCAGGGTGTGGCACAAGGCAGAAGTGAATGCGTTGATGAAACTAATAAGGGACTGCGATTTTTATGGATTCCCATGGAATCGCTGAGACAATTATGTGTTTGAGTGTTGTGGAATAGAAAGTAAGACTGTTAAATGTATTGTTATATGTGTTTATAGAACGCCAACATCCAGTTTGCCTTATTTCTTTTTAAAACTAGAACAGCTCTTATATAAATTAAGGTACAAAAGTAAATATAAGATAATAATCGCCGGAGACTTCAATATAGATATATTGAAGAGGACGGAAAATTCGAATAACCTGAAAAGAATTGCAAGTAATTATAATTTCAAATTGCATATAAGTTGTCCTACCCGAAAACAATCATGCTTAGACCAAATATTGTCTAATATACATGATGCACTAGGTGAAGTCTATAACCTGGGTTTATCAGATCACGAGACTGCGCAAAGTATTACGTTCACTACCACTGATAAGACTGAACCAGTCTCACACTACTTTTATTTTAAAAGGGACTATAGTAGGGATAACATTACTAAATTTTTAATGAGCCTAAATAGTCTGTCGTGGTCGGATGTGTACAGTGAAAACGACATGACTAAAGCATTTAACAATTTTTATGATACATTTACTTTATTCTATAACTTATGTTATCCTGTGAACAGGTTTAGATGTACAGTTAAACCAAAAGCATCAAGCTGGTTCACAAAAGGTATAAAAAAGTCAGTTATCACTAAACGACGATTACGTTTCGTATACTATAAAACTAGTAATAAAAGGAACCCCAATCACAACAAAATAAAATATCAAAAATACTCAAAGCTTCTAAAACGATGTATAGATCAAGCACAAAAAATAGCAAACTCCAGATACTTAAGTGCATCAAAAAACATATGTAAAGCGACATGGGATATCATCAAAAACACGTGTAGGAATAACATAAAAACTGACCACGTGGACAAATTATTGGTTGATGGTAAGATCATAAATAATCCTATTGACATTGCGATTGTCTTAATAATTATTACATTGACATGACCAACTTAAATAATAGAAAGAGAGATGCTGACGTTTCACATATTCAGTCAACTCATGGAAATATGTTCTTGTCTCCCACGGACAAAAGTGAAGTGGTGAGAATAATTGATACGCTTAAATCAACAAAGGCCACTGGTTATGATGACATTCAAACGCACATTTTGAAATTATGTAAATTTGAAATTGCACCTGTACTAAGCTATCTCGTAAATCTTTCATTTTCATCTGGCACCTTTCCAAAACCCCTTAAAAAATCTTTAGTTAAACCCCTTTACAAAAAGGGTGCTAAGGATAGCCTAGAGAATCATAGACCTATCTCATTGGTATCGGTCATGTCAAAAATCTTCGAAAGGTTAATGCACAAGCGGTTAACTAATTTCTTGAATAAGTTTGAAATAATTAAGCGAGAGCAGTTTGGTTTTCAAAAAGGGAAATCGACATCACAGGCTGCGTTCTCTTTAACCAATAATATCCTAACCCACATGGACAAGCGAACACCAGTTACGGCAATCTTCTTCGATATGAGTAAAGCTTTTGACTTTGTGTCTCACGACTTACTTCTAAAAAAATGTGAGCGTTATGGTCTGAGGGTTAACGACTGGCTAAGAGACTACCCGCATGGCAGGAGTCAGTTTGTTGAGATTTCGAAAGTTGATCCCAGCAGAGTCGTGCATACTTATAGGTCTTCCACTAGAGTAAACGCAGTCGGTGTACCACAGGGTAGTATTCTGGGACCGTTGCTGTTTTTACTTTACATCAACGACCTTCCAGATGCTACAGAATTTGATTGTGTACTTTTCGCAGACGATTTATCTATCGTCATACCGTGTCGTGACGTGCAGACATATAACATTACCCTAAATAAAACAATTTGTACTGTTATAAAATGGCTATATGTTAATAACCTGAGCGTAAATATAAGCAAAACAACAACTATGCAGTTTGTAAACAAAAACGGCAGCAAACTACCCCTACATGTAACTTTTGATGATTTTGTTATTGATCCATCCAATCAGACCAAATTTTTGGGTATTATTTTGGACCATAAATGCTCGTGGAATGATCACATTGACAAATTGTGTGCTAAAGTAAATTCATTTGTGTACGCGCTATGGCGACTTACAAAAATTAGCACTAAAACAGCAGCCGTACAGGCCTACTACGGCTATGTGTATTCTATTCTTAGCTACGGTATTCTGATATGGGGAAACTCTTATCACGCAAAACGGGCGCTGGTGGCGCAAAAGCAATGCATCAGAGCAATCTGTAACGTCGATGTCTTGACTTCCTGTAGACCATTGTTTAAAGATTTAAGATTGTTGACCGTTCCATGTATATATATTTATGAAGTCTGTGTTTTTGTAAAAAGTAATTCGCAATTATTTAAAACATGTAAAGATAATTGTCAATTTAATACAAGATATCCAAATAGGCTAGTAATACCTGCTAAGAGAACAAAATTATATGGAAGAAATGCATATTGTATGTCAGTTAATATTTACAATAGATTGAATGATAAAATGAAGAGCTTACCTTTAAATTTATTCAAAAGTGAGCTTAAGACATGGCTAACACAGAATTGTTTTTACTCAGTGGACGAATATTTTGACTTCTTCAAATAATTATCACTATGTTGACATCTAATTTTATTTCGTTTACGTTTTTTCCCTAATCCAAGTTATTAAGTTAGTTCTGACATTTGAATGTAGTTCTTAAGTAGTCGTATTCGCATGTATGATAATGGTATATTTTCAATTGTTTATAGCAGTCCATCTATTATTATAATTTTTTTTTTTATTATTTCAGTTCTTTTTATTATTTGACATGATGCAATGTAATTTCTTTATTGTTAGTGACATTTCTTAATAATTTATTTACCTATTGCTTAATGAGCATAGACATAAATTTTGCATGCCAGATGCTGGAGAAATGTGTGCGACCAAATTATTTATAAGACCATTGTATACACCACATTTTATGCGAAATAAAGTAATTTGAATTTGAATTTGAATTTGACATACTTAATCGAATATCAGTTCAAAGATAACGTTTCAAATATTTTCATTGCATTAATAATTAATTGTATCGCACAGTTATTTATTACAAGTGATTTCAAGTCTAGTATTTTCATATATTCGATGTGTCCTTTCACGGATGGATTAAGTCGCAGAATAACGTCTCATAATTTATTTGGTACTTTTTGAACCACATTAGATACAGTTCGTAGAAAATAATTTATGTAAGCAATTCGTTTCTCTTGGGTTCGCAGTTCTAATCCAAGGTTACCTACTTTACTTAAATTTACTTACTGACCGAAGTTGTTAAAAGCTCGTCTCATTTCAAATGTATAATTTTACTAAGTCGATCATATAAAACGGATTCTAATAATCCATGAGATGTCCAACTTTAACATCTAATTCAATCCAAATCTGTCCACCTGTCCACAGAGTACAAAATACCCACACGCACGGGCATTTATATCATAACTTATAAGTAATTCAATAATCAATTAATCGATAATTCAATCGGTCATTCAATTTATCGATTGTATTTGTTTCTTTAATTTGTGCAAGGAAGAGTTTACGTACAAACATAAGCATTACTCACAAACCACTCTTTTTTTTAATGATTCATTTTAACAAATTAAAAGGAAGTACAAAAGACATAATTACAGCCGGTGAAATTACTGGCACTTGAGGTTTTTCATCTTAGGCCTCTAGGTTGGCAACGCATCTGCAATACCCCTGGTGTCGCAGATGATTATGGGCGGTAGCGATATCTTACCATCAGTAGACCCACCTGCTCGTATGCCATCAAATCGAATAAAAAAAAACATAATTATATCTAAACAGCTCTTCGCTTATGCCTTGGCCTGCGTCCCTAGCATGACGCGTAGGCGGGCCTAACGTCTCATAGACGTAAGCGGGCGTGGATTTAATGCTCTTTTTGATTACAATTTTTTCAAATCATTTTTCTCTCCAAAATATATTTTGATTGTTAATTTTATGTATAACCTTTTATGGTACAGTTTGATGCGATAGCTTTGTTGGAAGATCTTTATAGTTAGATAAAGGGGCTCCTAGACGGGCTATACTTTTAATGAATTATGTGGCTACAACATTGCAGATTATATCCCGGCAATACAAAATACATTTTATTGCAGCATATGGCTGGAAAATGTATATCTCGGCAATATTTCTGCAGCAGTATATGGCTCATTATTTTGGCTTTACATGGGCTACATACATGACTAGTATGGCTGACGAACTCATACGCGTTGCAGCAGCTTACATTGTTTTAAAAGCAAAATCAAAACAAAAAAAAAAAGAAGATAAATGTGGATTCGACCTTATTTCAATAAGCGTGATACGTTAGATATTTTAAGTCTGGAAATAAGTATTTTTTTGTAAAAAAAGCATTTTTGAAAAAATTTAGATGTCCGCATTTACTTTGCTGCCATCGAAACTAAACAGAAACAAACACGAACATAGCTATACTACTTGAGCGAATCGCGGCATACTTCACGTAGCATAAGAAAGGGACGCACTTATGCCGTATAGCGAGACAACAATAAAAGTGGCTGAGAAATATTGCAGTATTTTCGATTGCAAAGCGATTATTCCGGAAATATGTCTGAAACCCTAAACATTCATCGGCCACACTAAAAATATGTGGCAATATATCCCGGCCATACTAAAAATATTGCCGAGTGTTGCATAGTCTGGCCGTAAATGCTGGCTGATGCTGCCGGCCACACTATTGCAGCTATACATTTTCGTGAAAATATGGCCCGTCTAGGAGCCCCTTATGGAATCTATTCGTGGATATTATAGAATGAGATGTAGATATCGTCTTTATATATATTTAATAAGCGTTTTACATTGAAATGAAACCAATACTTCCGCATAAGATTTCTATCAATCTTCTATCATCAACATAGATTAGAAATTAAAATTACATAATATTCTTAGAGAAGGCCACAATGGGGTGTTAAACATGAAAACTTTTTTAAAACTAGCTCTTTCCGAAAGTCCGCCTGTCCGTCTGTCACACACACAAGCTTTACATCTAAACCATTTCACAGTAAACGTCATAGTGACATCGCATTAATTAACAAGGAAATTTGTAATGACTTTCCCTTTGAAAAGGTTTCATGGTGGCTCTGGTAGGAGATGGCACCTAAAGAAGAAGATCTAAGTTAGTAACCATCTAGAATGATCCAACACAGCGTACTTATTGCTTAGGAAAGGGGATCTGCTAACAGTTTATGTTTATTATCGCTACAAATTCGAAGGGAATCTTTAACATGCTAAGTCCCAAGAGGAATGCGGTCAGACTTACATAAGACCGGATGTAACTCTAGTGAGGGTTCTGTAGGGTCATCATCATCATCATCAGCCTACAGCAGTCCACTGCTGGACATAGGCCTCACAACTGCCTGTCTAACATTCTGTCTTCAGCCTCTCGCATCCATCCACTGCCAGCGACTCTCGTCGTCCGTCCACCGTGCCTCAGGACGCCCTACTACGTTTTCCCGTCCGTGGTCTCTACTCGAGGACTCGTCTGCGCCACCATTCATCGGTCTTGCGACAGACATGGCCAGCCCAACGTCACTTCAGTGAACTAATTCTTTGAGCTACGTCGATGACTTTCGTTCTTCATCGAATGAAGTGTCGTGTGCCCGTCTTTAGGCTGGCAACCATATCTATCTCTAGTTAATAACCTCTGACGCAAAAAGATGTTATAAGTCCGTCTGTCTGTCACTCTGGCGTCGTAGCTCAAACGGATCCGATTTTGACGCGGTTTTTTGCAAATGTTAAATGTTCCAGTTGCTTCGTTAGATACAATCAAGAAAATTAATTTACGTTCCAGGGTGCCTTTTCATGATCGTTTTTGTCATGATTTCTGTAGAAGATGTATGGAATGTCAATGTGACATTAGTAGCAAAGGATAAGGGTGGGGTAGGATTTAATTTCCTTGACTTTACCTACGTACTTATTTTATCAGTCAGAATTTATCAGCTAGTGTTGAACTAGGCCCTAAATCATTTAAAAACAATCGAAACGCCAACTCTCCATGCAGTCTTTCCCACCCATCTCTGCCTTCTCTGTACTCCCCCCCCCCCTCAACCCGGCTACTGGTCGCTAATGTCTAAATCTAAATCATACAAAAAAACAAAAAACCTCCGTACTAATGGCATCATCAGGCTTGCGTTTACATTATTAGTTCTATCTGAATCAAAGGCATACATTAGTGGGGACGGCGGAATGCAATTAAAAGTTAAGTAACCAACAAATCATAATAAACTAAAGTTTTTTTTCTGTTTTTGTTCTTTTCTGCGGTTTTTAATTTATTTACAGTAATTATTTAAAAAACCGTGGTGGGGGCGTATTATTTAGTAGTATTACCTATTATTATTATTATTATTATAAAATAAGTAAATAGCTTAAAATAATTGCTCGTAGAGTTCTATAACCGAAAGATGACAAACAGAACCCTAAACGTCCGTTACAGGCCTGTATCTCTAGAACCTTAACAGATAAGAGTTGAAATTTATACATAATGTGCATTTTGAATATAGTTAAATTAACAATAGAAGAAATCTCAGTATTTTTACAATTAAGTTGACCTCGTATTGCTTAGAACCCAAAGCAATGTTTCAAAACACTATTATTTAACACTAACTTTTAATAGACACGGCCGTGAGCATATTTTGACATATTGTTTTTTCCATCATTTTGGCGACCCCTAATGTATTTTAAACAAACTTTTTAGAACTTGTAATATACAGAAGACTTTTTTTAATTATACGGGACAAACGATCAAGAATCCAAGCATCCCTAGCGCGAACTGCCCATTATATCAACACTACCTCATACTTCATACCGCATAACACCATCCTAATAATAGTTTTGCATTTTTCACGGTAGCCACTGTGGAGTAATTTGGACGCACACACACACGCATATAACGTCATTATTCAACACCTGCGTTTTTGTTTCTCACAATTTGCCTTTATTTGTCGAGACGGAACGCATTACAATAGTTCATTTGTTTATCGCGGGTCGAATTAAATTTTTGGAGGAAATTAGCCTCGGGTCTTGAAATATTTGGGGTTCATTTAATGGGTTAATTAAAGGGTAATACCAACATACACGAACCACACTAATTAAATAAAATACACGAACCATTCACAAGACAGACAATTGCCTCAATACAATGTTTTAGGCTATCGCGGTCATTACTAATTTTTAACAGACCTCAAAAAAAAAGGAAGATTTTATGTTTGTTACCTCAGAACTCCTCATTTATGAACCGATTTGAAAAATGTTTCTTGCGTTAGTCTAGGAATGCTTCCAATTAGGTCCCATAAGCACCAAATCAGGATCCGATAATTGAATCTTACCTAATTGAAAGACAATTGTTGTAGGGATACTTGTGGTAATTTTGATATATTTAGTAGTAACTCGTGTATTTTCTCTTGAAAATCATCATTTGGTGAATGTGAGATATGTGGGTAGTCTAGGAAACATTAATATTTCTTGTATTAGGGTAGATTTATGCTTTCAATTCTGTCTCCATTAAATCAGCTGATTGGACGGACGCGTTTTACTTGTTGACCTACATAATTATAATATCCTGGGTCGCCGGCACAGGATTCTTCAGTGGCGACGAGAACGATCGAACTGCAACGCGAGTGCGAGTTATTTAGTTTAGTGCAGACAGTGACTGATAATTTATTGTATTTATATACTGTGTAATTGTGGTGCTAAGTACCATGTCGGTGGGCAAGATTGCCGAGTTTAACGTAACAACGGACAACTGGCGATTATACATAGAACGTTTAGAACAGTATTTTATTGTGAATAAGGTTGCAAAGGAAATGTATGTACCGACATTGATAACCGTAATGGGCGCGGACTGTTACGAGTTACTTGTAAATTTGTGCACACCCGACAAACCTACGGAAAAATCGTTCACTGAGGTCACGACAATTATAGAAAAATATTTACAACCGAAGCCTAGTGAACTCGCCGAACGATTCAAATTTCGGCACAGGAAGCAAACTGTTGGCGAGACTATTGCAGAGTACGTAACAGTTTTGAAGAAAATGTCGAAGACGTGCGAATTTGGCTCCTGGTTACAAGAGAGTTTACGCGATCAGCTGGTGTGCGGAATACATAGTGAGACAATTCGACAAAGGTTGTTCACGGAAAGTAATCTAGATTTTGCGAAAGCCTACAGTCTGGCAATAAGTATGGAGGCGGCAGAAAAGGACGCGGCGGTGGTCGAAGGCCGAGGAAGATCGACGCAGGCGGCAGGTGCGGTCGACTGTCAAGCCATGGCAGGGTTCGCGGCGCGCCAGGCCAGCGGGCCGTGGGCGAGCGAGCCGGCGACGGGCGGCCGGGCGGCGACACGGGCGCGGCGCGCGCCGGCGCCGGCAGCCGCGCGAGTCGGGCGCGGGGCCGCCCGAGCTCGGGGACCGGCACAAGCGCCGACGGCGCCCGGCCGAGGCGCGCAGCAGTGCACGGCGTGTGGCGGGGGGCATGATGCGGAGTCGTGTCGCTTTACACGTTACGTGTGCAAAGTGTGCAACAGACAAGGTCATCTTCAGCGAATGTGTCCGTACATGACGGGCCAGCACAGCGTGGACGTGGTCGACGACAGCTCTGCGCTCCACCGAAGCCGTGGCATGAATACCGAGAGGGAGCAAGAAGTATCGAGTGAGGATAGTGAATTCAGTGACGAGGTAACTATTACGAACCTTAATCGAGTTTCGATAGCGGACTGTACCCCCATTTTGTTAGACGTAAATGTACAGAATAAAAACATTAGTATGGAATGCGATACCGGCAGTGCCGTATCATGCATCAGCCTAGATCTATATCAAAAATTGTTTAGAGATTTAGAACTAAAAAAATGCAAATTGAAGTTGCGATATTACACAGGCGAAGTGGTCAACCCCGTCGGAGTGGTGAGACCGCTAGTCAAATACAAAGATAAGCAAAAATATCTAGAATTATATATTGTAAATCAGGGTAAAACATCACTTTTGGGTCGGCAGTGGCTGATCGAGCTCGGTATTCAGATACCCTCACCGCAATATAGCAACGTAAATAATGTGTCTGAAGCTAATTTTAATTTAAAACATTTCAGGTCCCGGTACTGTGATGTGTTCGCGGAAGGGCTGGGGCGTTTCAACGGCGGTCGCGTCGGCATCCACTTGCGCGCGGGTGCCAGGCCGGTGTTCCTGCGCGCGCGCCCGCTGGCGTACGCGCTGCGCGAGCCGGTGGAGCGCGCGCTGGAACAGCTGGTGCGGGATGGCGTGCTCACCCCCGTCGACCGCTCCGACTGGGCCACGCCCATCGTGCCCGTCGTCAAAAAGGACGGTAACATAAGGATCTGTGCTGATTACAAACTAACACTTAACAAAGTGCTGGAGGTTGACCGGTATCCGCTACCTAGAATGGAGGATTTATTAGCGCGTCTAGATGGAGGGGAACGTTTTAGCAAAATTGACCTGTCCCAAGCTTACGCGCAGTTCGAACTCGATGAGTCACGAAAATACACCGTAATCAATACCCATAAGGGTTTATTTAGGTATAACCGTTTAGTGTATGGTTTAGCGTCGAGTCCAGGAATATTTCAAAGGCGATTGGAACAATTATTCGCAGATCTGCCTCATGTGGGGGTATTTCTGGACGATGTGATAATTACCGGGAGCGATACACGATCGCACATCGAAAATTTAAACAAAGTTTTTGAAAGGTTGCAAGCGTACGGTCTTCGCGTTAAAGCGGAAAAATGCGAGTTTTTCGCAGAGTCAGTAAGGTATTTGGGTCACGTGATCAGCAAATCCGGTGTTCATACGTGTCCCGACAAGGTCAAAGCGATAGTGAAAACGCCCGCGCCTCAAAATGTATCGGAATTGAGGGCGTTTATAGGTCTAGTCATGTATTATGCCAAGTTTGTCAAAAATGTTAGCACGATTTTGACACCCTTATATAATTTGTTGAAGGCGGGCGTGAGTTTCGTTTGGAGCGAATCATGTCAGGCCGCTTTCGATAGGATCAAAGCAGCGCTTAGTTCCAGCGAAGTGCTGGTGCACTACTCGGGCGCGCTGCCGCTGGTGCTGACGGCCGACGCGTCGGGCGTGGGCGTGGGCTGCGTGCTGTCGCACCTGACGCCGGCGGGCGAGCGGCCGGTGGCGTACGCGTCGCGTACGCTCACGCCCGCCGAGAAAGCTTACGCGCAAATAGACAGAGAGGCACTCGCGATCATTTATGGTATTCGAAAGTTCCACCAGTACCTTTATGGACGAACATTCACTCTAAGAACGGACCATAAACCACTCACGCATATCTTTGGGGATAAAGTGGGCATACCCGTTATGGCAGCGTCGCGTCTTCAGCGATGGGCCGTACTTCTGTCCGGGTATGACTACAAGATAGAATATGTAGCCTCAGGTAAGAACTGTGCGGACGCTTTATCGCGATTGCCTCAGGCGAGAGGCAGACGGGGGGACGAGGACGACGTCACATACATTAAATTTGTAGAAAATTTTTTACCAATCACGAATAATGACGTTAAACTTGCGACGTCTACGGATCCGTTGTTAGGTAGGACGTTAGCATACGTACAGTCAGGATGGCCAACGACGTGCCCCGACGAGACGCTCAAACCATATTTTACAAGGCGAAATGAATTATATATAGACAGAGGCTGCCTGATGTGGGGCTATCGCATCATAGTGCCACCAAAATTGCAGGCGTCAATATTGAAACAACTGCACATCAGCCACATGGGCATCGTAAAAACTAAATCCATAGCTCGCAGTTACGTGTGGTGGCCCAATATTGACGCTGGTGTGGAGGCGCTATGCAATCAATGCGTGACGTGCGCAGCAGAAGCACCAGCGCCGCCGCGGGTACCGCCGACTCCCTGGCCTTATGCCAGCCAGCCGTGGACTAGACTGCATATCGATTTTCTAGGACCCCTAAAAGGCAAAACCTTTTTAGTGATTATTGACTCAACTACGAAGTGGCTGGAAGTCTTTGAAATGCCCCGAACGAATGCCGACGCGGTAATCAAAATTCTGAGAACTACTTTCGCTCGTTTTGGGCTGCCGTCCGAGTTAGTTTCAGACCAGGGACCACCGTTTACGAGTTCACAATTTAAAGAATTTTTGGCAAATTGCGGAGTAAAACAGTTGTTCTCACCGGCATATCACCCGGCTTCTAATGGGGCCGCAGAGGGAGCTGTGAAACTTTGCAAACGCGCTATTAAAAAGGCGTTTAGAGAGGGTATCGACGTAGACGCAGCTTTACAAACGTATTTATTGGCGTACAGGAATACGGTACACAGTACGACAGGGGAGAGCCCGGCAATGCTGCTGCAACGGAGAACCTTACGTACCCGACTGGACTTACTACGAGGTAATAGAGCGCTGCACGAGCGCGTGCGCACGGCTCAGGACCGCCAAGTGGCCGCCGCGGGCGGCACGCCGCGATCATTTGCCCCAGGCGAACAAGTGTGGGCGCGGAGTTATGCCGTCGGGGACAAGTGGGTAAAGGGAACAGTAGTTGGCCTCGAGGGCTCCAGTAGGTATATCCTAGATAGCGGAATCGGTCAACCTATAGTAAGGCATGTGGATCAAGTAAGGCGCAGATCTCGAATGTCCACCGTTCCTTGTCCGGAGTCGAGTATGGACAAAGAAAAGCGGGAAGGCGAGGGTGAGCGCGCAGCCGCCGCGGAGGAGGTGGGCAGAGGCGGGAGCTTGTCGAGCCAAGTCGTGGGAGAGGTAGTCGATGAGAAAGGGATGACCGGCGCGGATCCAGATCAGTCACTCAGCCCCTGCCCGCCGTTGTTGCCTCCGCCGCGGTCGCCGTTGAAGCTCAGACCCTTACCGCATCGTACGGCTAAATCTCGTATGTTAGAAATAGATTAAGGGTCCTATGTTTAAGAGCAAAGCCTATATACTAAAGGCATTTTTGTTGTTTGTTTTTTTTGTTATATAACTACTTACCAAGTTAGATATTAAGGGTGGAGGTGTGAGATATGTGGGTAGTCTAGGAAACATTAATATTTCTTGTATTAGGGTAGATTTATGCTTTCAATTCTGTCTCCATTAAATCAGCTGATTGGACGGACGCGTTTTACTTGTTGACCTACATAATTATAATATCCTGGGTCGCCGGCACAGGATTCTTCAGTGAAGTGGAACTGATGATGAAGAACATTGGAGTTACTACTCAATAACAATTATTTTATGGGTTACAAATAATAAATAAGATAGTCTAAGAGAGGGGTACCCAGCCGGTCGATTATTAGACTAGTCCAGTCCAGTCGATCGTGGCAAGGCCAAGGCAAAAAATATGAATTCTGAACTATACTGTTTCATTTAAAATTTCAAGAAGTACGTAATTGGTAGATCGCACAGGGTTTTTCAGTAAAAAGTGGTAGATCTTGGGTCTAATCAAGTTAGCCACCCCTGGTCTAAGGTATAAGACGTACGGTGTCTACGGTGAGGTATGTGTCGGTAATCACGGTGGATGCAGGCTGCTTTCAACCGAACCAACTAGAATTTTATGGGGGAGGCCTATGTCCAACAGTGGACATCTTACGGCTGTAATGATAATGATGATGAATAATTTATTGAATCAGGCGTTACTTTGCGGAGGTCCATATCAATGAACTAAAAGAATTTTGATTCTAACAACTGGTAGCATGGTGTACGGTTGTGTTACTCTGAAGATGAGCTCTGGTTGAGTTCTAATCGCGTCAGTGTGTTGTGGTGGTGGCGATAGAAAATGGGTTTGTGTAATTTGTGTGTGTTCTTACAGTGTGGAGGTGGAGGAACTGCATGAACACGCATATTATGCATAAGCTTATCTATCGTAAGGTCGCGGGTGAGCAAGGAAATTCTTTTAGTTCAATGATGATGAAGTTCTCTAAGGCTTTTGCGGATGCAACGAACTTATCTGACGCATTATTAAACAAAACAAACTTCAAAGGTAATGTCATTGTCCAGTATCATTGAAGTACAATGGCACTTTTTAAAATTAAAATTACCTACTTGCTGATATTGAATCAGCTCTCACTTGTACCGTTTTCCACCTACTTGGGTAAGTAATAAACACTTTGCAGTGCAACAGAGCAAATAACTGCAAACCCTTTGCACAAAACTGAAAACTGTAACAATTTTTACGCCCTGTTGGCCAGCGGAGAATGGAAGTTTCGAACGCATCCATCGGGCAATAACAGAGTATTGTAGAACTAAAATTTGATATTACTGGTTATTTGAAAGGATATGCAGTTAAAGATTATGAGGCGTGGGATTCTGGCGGGTTTACTGATCTCAGTTCTACGTTTTATGTTATACTATAAGCATATTATTAAATGGGTCATAATACATTATGTCACATATTTAGGGGGGAAGGGATTAGGCAGTTTGTGATACAGGAACAAAATAATTGGAAATTCATAGCAAACCGAACCGTGGTGGCCTAGTGGTTTGACTTATCGCCTCTCAATTAAAGGGTCGTGGGTTCAAACCCCGGCTCGCACCTCTGAGTTTTTAGAAATTCATGTGTGGAATTACATTTGAAATTTACCACGAGCTTGGCGGTGAAGGAAAACATCGTAAGGAAGCCTGCACAAACCTGCGAAGCAATTCAATGGTGCGTGTGAAGTTCCCAATTCGCACTGGGCCGGCGTGGGAACTATGGCACAAGCCCTCACATTCTGAGAGGAGGCCTGCAGTGGGCGTATATAGGCTGGGATGATGATGATGATGATGACGTGTCACAAAGGAGGTGGGGGGTGCTAAAATGATCAAAATTGGTGTACTCATTGACGTACTTTATGGATGGCCCTAACCTCTACTCAATAAACTCTTCTGGTCGTGACTTTGAACCCGATCTTGCACCTCTCGAGTTTTTTGGAATTTCTGTGAGACATAATTTACACTTGAAATTTACCATGAACATTTCGAAAAACAAAAACATTGCGAAGACTTAGGTACATAAACATGTTTCACAGTTCACAAATTATTTATACACTAGCCGTTACTCGCGACTTCCTCCGTCCGCGCAGAATTCGTTTAAACCGCGAGAACTATGCTATTTTTCAGGATAAAACTATATATCTTTCTCCGGGACTCAAACCATCTATCTGTATGGGATGTAAAATTAGTGCTGAGGTGTTTAAATACTCCAGCATTATGCTGAGCTAGTGTCCGATTCGCAACCGAATGACACCTGTCCTTCGTGTTGTCTGTTTGTATTAACATTCTTGTCTTGTGTTGTTGTGAATAAGTATTTTCTTTCTTTCAATTACACATCACTAAATTGCAAGCCGAAGGTGTATACAGGTACATGTCATGCGAGATAATTTTGTGTTGTTTTTTTTTTTATTCGACTGGATGGCAAACAAGCGAGTCTCCTGATGGTAAGAGATCGCCACCGCCCATAAACATCTGCAACACCAGGGGTATTTCAGATGCGTTGCCAATGTAGAGGCCTAAGATGGGATACCTCAAGAGCCAGTAATTTCACCGGCTGTCTTACTCTCCACGCCGAAACACAATAGCGCAAGTACTGCTGCTTCACGGCAGAATTAGCGAGCAAGATGGTGGTAGCGATCCGGGCGGACCTTACACAAGGTCCTACCACCGGCAAAAGGTGTATGAATGAAATGCATTTAACAGTGAAATGTGTGCAGATTTGAAATGATGATGCTGATGACGATAAAGTTGTCTGTATAACAAAAAAGGATAACTCGTAAACTGTCAAGTGCAGCGGAGCGTTTTATAGTGAAGTATAAAATGCTAAAGAAAATCTAATAGCAACTCTATTCGAGAACTTGCTCCCGGCAATCTTTTTAATTTAACTGGCGCTCTTTATCGCTAAAACACTTCATAATCTGAGAGAATTACGCAAAATCTGTCCACATTCCTTGTATATTGCATCTATTTTCCTAAGTCGCTACAATCTTGACAGTGTGGTCGTGGCCATCAGTTAAGGATCAGTATCCAGTAAACCTTCATGACTTTGTTGGGAAAATAGTTTGCTGGTGTCCTCTGGCCTTCCACACCGCAGTGCTGGCTTCCGGAGTTCAAATTTGACAATAAAGAGAGCTGCCCATTCTCAAATCAAGCCCTAGTCACCTTTCGCGACAGCCACCCACGGAGACAGACGGGTCCGTGTTATTTTAAAACTCGTAACTGCACGGGCATGTCCTAAAAGTACTCTTATCAAAATTCCAGTGCCATTAATTCAGTCCAGCCAGGACTTTCGTCGCTAAAAAGCTCTCAGTAGATTCAAATATCGTCAAAAAATATTATCATTGCATCTGCACCATTTATCCTTGAAGTCTCGCGACTCTTTGGTATTCCAAGAATTTCCTCACAGATAAATTTTAAACATACAGAAACTAAAATTCCATTTTACAGCGAGTTTGTCTCGCACATGTGACTTCATTTGACATTCGATCTACGCGGTTGTATTTTAAACGAATTCTTTCGAGGCAGTATCGCGACTTTGAAGTTTAAAGAATCTGAAATACAATTCAGATCTAAACACAGTAGTGTCATACACGAACACTTTATGTTATGGTTGCTTTTGAATTTTGACTCGTCTTTTCTGTTTCCGAAAGGCCTATGTAGACGACCCATTTACAGAATTTATTAAAAAGTTTGCATACCTACACTGTCTAGCTACTGGCCATGGCCACCAATAAAAATAGAAAGCAAGCAGGAAGGAGAAAATAAAATTAGAAAGAATAACGCATGTCCTATCTTAGTAGTTTTCATTATTTTAAAAAATTGTTTTATTTTCAATAATTTACACCCCAAAGATCAATTTACAGTCCACAAGCCTCAGTCGAACTGTTTTGAAGTGAAAAAGCCGTGGCAACCTAACGAACTTGGATGACACTTCGTTATTTTTTTGCGAAATTGCATTCGAAATTTATTAAGGGCCTTTGAAGCAGGAGCCTGTGAAGGAAAACTTCTCGATGAACCAACCACAAGAGGACAGATTTAGTTCCATATATATACGTATTTCCAGGAACAATATATACATAATATCCTAGTATATATGCAACAAAACAAACAAGAATTAATCATAAAAGCAAATAAATCCTAACGACCCCACAAACAAAAAAACACCCCCGCGTTTATTCGCAGTAGATTCGTCAGGGTTTAAATATCTGATTAAATAATAAATGGTTTTTGTCACCCTTAAATCGACCCTTTGGGGCCAACGTGTTCGTGGTCGTAAAAACTGGACGATTTAGCTTACATCAGTTCTGACCGCAGCAAGGCTACCACGAAATTCGAAAATCGAAGTTCGTATCGTACCGTCCCGCCTACGCTTATGTTATTTAATACAAGAGTGAGAGGGATGGTACGATACGAACTTCGAATTTCGTGTTTCGGAGTAGCCCTTCTGTGTAGAGTAACCGAACCTAACCAAGTTCAAATACCGCCTGTACCGCGCGTACTGTGTTAAAAATAAAGTTGTGTTAAAAAGTTGTGATGAATTGATATAATTTAATAATATTGTAAATCTGTTTAAAAATATATATACTTCGTTGAGTTTATTGCCGGATTCCTCTCAACCGAGGTTTTTCCGAACCGGTAGTAGATTTTTTTTGACATTCATTTGTGCTTTGAATAAAGATATTTCGACTTTGACCGCCGACATTGTCATTTCCGAAGTTCGTTTAAACTAGCTTTTGATTAAAACAATATATTAGTAGGGTTTTCTGGTCGTATTTTGTGATTTCGATTGCGTTAAAATACAACACTACCCTGCAAGAGACAAGGTATTTTTGATAAGAACAAAAAAACAATGAATAAAAGTACTTCCAGACTAAACTCTGATTAGATTTGTATAAATTTTACTACGGTTTTACGGCGGCCGGAGCGAGAGGGAAATTTGCAGGTTGCGCCGCCATTTCAGGTTACACGTTTACGATAGGCGGGTTTAAGAGATTCAGCGTACACCGACTAGACATAC